>OX384036.1:27003582-28227082 GCA_947534325.1 Agonum fuliginosum
GTTTCACGGGTGACGTTTCACGGGTCTAGGTTTCACTGGTAAGTTTCACGGGTCAAGGTTTTACGGGTAAGTTTCACGGGTAAGTTTCACGGGTATGTTTCACGGATGACGTTTCACGGGTCTAGGTTTCACTGGTAAGTTTCACGAGTCAAGGTTTCACGGGTAAGTTTCACGGGTAAGCTTTACGGGTAAGTTTTACGGGTGACGTTTCACGGGTGACGTTTCACGGGTCTAGGTTTCACTGGTAAGTTTCACGGGTCAAGGTTTCACGGGTAAGTTTTACGGGTAAGTTTCACGGGTATGTTTCACGGGTGACGTTTCACGGGTCTAGGTTTCACTGGTAAGTTTCACGGGTCAAGGTTTCACGGGTAAGTTTCACGGGTAAGTTTCACGGGTATGTTTCACGGGTGACGTTTCACGGGTCTAGGTTTCACTGGTAAGTTTCACGGGTCAAGGTTTCACGGGTAAGTTTCACGGGTAAGTTTCACGGGTATGTTTCACGGGTGACGTTTCACGGGTCTAGGTTTCACTGGTAAGTTTCACGGGTCAAGGTTTCACGGGTAAGTTTCACGGGTAAGTGTCAAGGGTATGTTTCACGGGTGACGTTTCACGGGTCTAGGTTTCACTGGTAAGTTTCACGGGTCAAGGTTTCACGGGTAAGTTTCACGGGTAAGGTTCACGGGTATGTTTCACGGGTGACGTTTCACGGGTCTAGGTTTCACTGGTAAGTTTCACGGGTCAAGGTTTTACGGGTAAGTTTCACGTGTAAGTTTCACGGTTATGTTTCACGGGTGACGTTTCACGGGTCTAGGTTTCACTGGTAAGTTTCACGGGTCAAGGTTTCGCGGGTAAGTTTCACGGGTATGTTTCACGGGTGACGTTTCACGGGTCTAGGTTTCACTGGTAAGTTTCACGGGTCAAGGTTTCACGGGTAAGTTTCACGGGTAAGTTTCACGGGTATGTATCACGGGTGACGTTTCACGGATCTAGGTTTCACTGGTAAGTTTCACGGGTCAAGGTTTCACGGGTAAGTTTCACGGGTAAGTGTCAAGGGTATGTTTCACGGGTGACGTTTCACGGGTCTAGGTTTCACTGGTAAGTTTCACGGGTCAAGGTTTCACGGGTAAGTTTCACGGGTAAGTTTCACGGGTATGTTTCACGGGTGACGTTTCACGGGTCTAGGTTTCACTGGTAAGTTTCACGGGTCAAGGTTTCACGGGTAAGTTTTACGGGTAAGTTTTACGGGTATGTTTTACAGGTGACGTTTCACGGGTCTAGGTTTCACTGGTAAGTTTCACGGGTCAAGGTTTCACGGGTAAGTTTCACGGGTAAGTTTCACGGGTATGTTTCACGGGTGATGTTTCACGGGTCTAGGTTTCACTGGTAAGTTTTACGGGTCAAGGTTTCACGGGTAAGTTTCACGGGTAAGTTTCACGGGTATGTTTCACGGGTGACGTTTCACGGGTCTAGGTTTCACTGGTAAGTTTCACGGGTCAAGGTTTCACGGGTAAGATTCACGGGTAAGTTTCACGGGTATGTTTCACGGGTGACGTTTCACGAGTCTATGTTTCACTGGTAAGTTTCACGGGTAAGTTTCACGGGTAAGTTTCACGGGTATGTTTCACGGGTGACGTTTCACGGGTCTAGGTTTCACTGGTAAGTTTCACGGGTCAAGGTTTCACGGGTAAGTTTCACGGGTAAGTTTCACGGGTATGTTTCACGGGTGACGTTTTACGGGTGACGTTTTACGGGTCTAGGTTTCACTGGTAAGTTTCACGGGTCAAGGTTTCACGGGTAAGTTTCACGGGTAAGTTTCACGGGTAAGTTTTACGGGTATGTTTTACAGGTGACGTTTCACGGGTCTAGGTTTCACTGGTAAGTTTCACGGGTCAAGGTTTTACGGGTAAGTTTCACGGGTATGTTTCATGGGTGATGTTACACAAGTCTAGGTTTCACTGGTTATTTTCACGGGTCAAGGTTTCACGGGTAAGTTTCACGGGTAAGTTTTACGGGTATGTTTTACAGGTGAATTTTCACGGGTCTAGGTTTCACTGGTAAGTTTCACGGGTCAAGGTTTCACGGGTAAGTTTCACGGGTAAGTTTTACGGGTATGTTTTACAGGTGAATTTTCACGGGTCTAGGTTTCACTGGTAAGTTTCACGGGTATGTTTCACGGGTGACGTTTCACGGGTCTAGGTTTCACTGGTAAGTTTCACGGGTCAAGGTTTCACGGGTAAGTTTCACGGGTAAGTTTCACGGGTATGTTTCACGGGTGACGTTTCACGGGTCTAGGTTTCACTGGAAAGTTTCACGGGTCAAGGTTTCACGGGTAAGTTTCACGGGTAAGTTTTACGGGTATGTTTTACAGGTGAATTTTCACGGGTCTAGGTTTCACTGGTAAGTTTCACGGGTATGTTTCACGGGTGACGTTTCACGGGTCTAGGTTTCACTGGTAAGTTTCACGGGTCAAGGTTTCACGGGTAAGTTTCACGGGTAAGTTTCACGGGTATGTTTCACGGGTATGTTTCACGGGTGACGTTTCACGGGTCTAGGTTTCACTGGTAAGTTTCACGGGTCAAGGTTTCACGGGTAAGATTCACGGGTAAGTTTCACGGGTATGTTTCACGGGTGACGTTTCACGGGTCTAGGTTTCACTGGTAAGTTTCACGGTTCAAGGTTTCACGGGTAAGTTTCACGGGTAAGTTTCACGGGTAAGTTTCACGGGTATGTTTCACGGGTGACGTTTCACGGGTCTAGGTTTCACTGGTAAGTTTCACGGGTCAAGGTTTCACGGGTAAGTTTCACGGGTAAGTTTCACGAGTATGTTTCACGGGTATGTTTCACGGGTGACGTTTCACGGGTCTAGGTTTCACTGGTAAGTTTCACGGGTCAAGGTTTCACGGGTAAGTTTCACGGGTAAGTTTCACGGGTATGTTTCACGGGTATGTTTCACGGGTGACGTTTCACGGGTCTAGGTTTCACTGGTAAGTTTCACGGGTCAAGGTTTCACGGGTAAGTTTCACGGGTAAGTTTCACGGGTATGTTTCACGGGTGACGTTTCACGGGTGACGTTTCACGGGTCTAGGTTTCAATGGTAAGTTTCACGGGTCAAGGTTTCACGGGTAAGTTTTACGGGTAAGTTTCACGGGTATGTTTCACGGGTGACGTTTCACGGGTCTAGGTTTCACTGGAAAGTTTCACGGGTCAAGGTTTCACGGGTAAGTTTCACGGGTAAGTTTCACGGGTAAGTTTTACGGATATGTTTTACAGGTGACGTTTCACGGGTCTAGGTTTCACTGGTAAGTTTCACGGGTCAAGGTTTCACGGGTAAGTTTCACGGGTAAGTTTCACGGGTAAGTTTCACGGGTAAGTTTTACGGGTATGTTTTACAGGTGACGTTTCACGGGTCTAGGTTTCACGGGTAAGTTTCACGGGTAAGTTTCACTGGTAAGTTTCACGGGTCAAGGTTTTACGGGTAAGTTTCACGGGTAAGTTTCACGGGTATGTTTCACGGGTGACGTTTCACGGGTCTAGGTTTCACTGGTAAGTTTCACGAGTCAAGGTTTCACGGGTAAGTTTCACGGGTAAGTTTTACGGGTAAGTTTCACGGGTGACGTTTCACGGGTGACGTTTCACGGGTCTAGGTTTCAATGGTAAGTTTCACGGGTCAAGGTTTCACGGGTAAGTTTTACGGGTAAGTTTCACGGGTATGTTTCACGGGTGACGTTTCACGGGTCTAGGTTTCACTGGAAAGTTTCACGGGTCAAGGTTTCACGGGTAAGTTTCACGGGTAAGTTTCACGGGTAAGTTTTACGGGTATGTTTTACAGGTGACGTTTCACGGGTCTAGGTTTCACTGGTAAGTTTCACGGGTCAAGGTTTCACGGGTAAGTTTCACGGGTAAGTTTCACGGGTAAGTTTCACGGGTATGTTTCACGGGTGACGTTTCACGGGTCTAGGTTTCACTGGTAAGTTTCACGGGTCAAGGTTTCACAGGTAAGTTTCACGGGTATGTTTCACGGGTGACGTTTCACGGGTCTAGGTTTCACTGGTAAGTTTCACGGGTCAAGGTTTCACGGGTAAGTTTCACGGGTAAGTTTCACGGGTATGTTTCACGGGTGACGTTTCACGGGTCTAGGTTTCACTGGTAAGTTTCACGGGTCAAGGTTTCACGGGTAAGTTTCACGGGTAAGTTTCACGGGTATGTTTCACGGGTGACGTTTCACGGGTCTAGGTTTCACTGGTAAGTTTCACGGGTCAAGGTTTCACGGGTAAGTTTCACGGGTAAGTTTCACGGGTATGTTTCACGGGTGACGTTTTACGGGTCTAGGTTTCACTGGTAAGTTTCACGGGTCAAGGTTTTACGGGTAAGTTTCACGTGTAAGTTTCACGGGTATGTTTCACGGGTGACGTTTCACGGGTCTAGGTTTCACTGGTAAGTTTCACGGGTCAAGGTTTCACGGGTAAGTTTCACGGGTAAGTTTTACGGGTAAGTTTCACGGGTGACGTTTCACGGGTGACGTTTCACGGGTCTAGGTTTCACTGGTAAGTTTCACGGGTCAAGGTTTCACGGGTAAGTTTCACGGGTAAGTTTCACGGGTATGTTTCACGGGTGACGTTTCACGGGTCTAGGTTTCACTGGAAAGTATCACGGGTCAAGGTTTCACGGGTAAGTTTCACGGGTAAGTTTCACGGGTATGTTTCACGGGTGACGTTTCACGGGTCTAGGTTTCACTGGTAAGTTTCACGGGTCAAGGTTTCACGGGTAAGTTTCACGGGTAAGTTTTACGGGTAAGTTTCACGGGTGACGTTTCACGGGTGACGTTTCACGGGTCTAGGTTTCACTGGTAAGTTTCACGGGTCAAGGTTTCACGGGTAAGTTTCACGGGTAAGTTTCACGGGTTTGTTTGACGGGTGACGTTTCACGGGTCTAGGTTTCACTGGAAAGTTTCACGGGTCAAGGTTTCACGGGTAAGTTTCACGGGTAAGTTTCACGGGTATGTTTCACGGGTGACGTTTCACGGGTCTAGGTTTCACTGGTAAGTTTCACGGGTCAAGGTTTCACGGGTAAGTTTCACGGGTAAGTTTTACGGGTAAGTTTTACGGGTGACGTTTCACGGGTGACGTTTCACGGGTCTAGGTTACACTGGTAAGTTTCACGGGTCAAGGTTTCACGGGTAAGTTTCACGGGTAAGTTTCACGGGTATGTTTCACGGGTGACGTTTCACGGGTCTAGGTTTCACTGGAAAGTTTCACGGGTCAAGGTTTCACGGATAAGTTTCAAGGGTAAGTTTCACGGGTAAGTTTTACGGGTATGTTTTACAGGTGACGTTTCACGGGTCTAGGTTTCACTGGTAAGTTTCACGGGTCAAGGTTTCACGGGTAAGTTTCACGGGTAAGTTTCACGGGTATGTTTCATGGGTGATGTTTCACGGGTCTAGGTTTCACTGGTAAGTTTCACGGGTCAAGGTTTCACGGGTAAGTTTCACGGGTAAGTTTCACGGGTATGTTTCACGGGTGACGTTTCACGGGTCTAGGTTTCACTGGAAAGTTTCACGGGTCAAGGTTTAACGGGTAAGTTTCACGGGTATGTTTCACGGGTGACGTTTCACGGGTGACGTTTCACGGGTCTAGGTTTCACTGGTAAGTTTCACGGGTCAAGGTTTCACGGGTAAGTTTCACGGGTAAGTTTTACGGGTAAGTTTCACGGGTGACGTTTCACGGGTGACGTTTCACGGGTCTAGGTTTCACTGGTAAGTTTCACGGGTCAAGGTTTCACGGGTAAGTTTTACGGGCAAGTTTCACGGGTATGTTTCACGGGTGACGTTTCACGGGTCTAGGTTTCACTGGAAAGTTTCACGGGTCAAGGTTTCACGGGTAAGTTTCACGGGTAAGTTTTACGGGTATGTTTTACAGGTGACGTTTCACGGGTCTAGGTTTCACTGGTAAGTTTCACGGGTCAAGGTTTCACGGGTAAGTTTCACGGGTAAGTTTCACGGGTATGTTTCACGGGTGACGTTTCACGGGTCTATTTTTCACTGGTAAGTTTCACGGGTCAAGGTTTCACGGGTAAGTTTCACGGGTAAGTTTCACGGGTATGTTTCACGGGTGACGTTTCACGGGTCTAGGTTTCACTGGTAAGTTTCACGGGTCAAGGTTTCACGGGTAAGTTTCACGGGTAAGTTTCACGGGTATGTTTCACGGGTATGTTTCACGGGTGACGTTTCACGGGTCTAGGTTTCACTGGTAAGTTTCACGGGTCAAGGTTTCACGGGTAAGTTTTACGGGTAAGTTTCACGGGTATGTTTCACGGGTGACGTTTCACGGGTCTAGGTTTCACTGGTAAGTTTCACGAGTCAAGGTTTCACGGGTAAGTTTCACGGGTAAGTTTTACGGGTAAGTTTCACGGGTGACGTTTCACGGGTGACGTTTCACGGGTCTAGGTTTCACTGGTAAGTTTCACGGGTCAAGGTTTCACGGGTAAGTTTCACGGGTAAGTTTCACGGGTAAGTTTCACGGGTATGTTTCACGGGTGACGTTTCACGGGTCTAGGTTTCACTGGTAAGTTTCACGGGTCAAGGTTTCACGGGTAAGTTTCACGGGTAAGTTTCACGGGTATGTTTCACGGGTGACGTTTCACGGGTCTAGGTTTCACTGGTAAGTTTCACGGGTCAAGGTTTCACGGGTAAGTTTCACGGGTAAGTGTCAAGGGTATGTTTCACGGGTGACGTTTCACGGGTCTAGGTTTCACTGGTAAGTTTCACGGGTCAAGGTTTCACGGGTAAGTTTCACGGGTAAGGTTCACGGGTATGTTTCACGGGTGACGTTTCACGGGTCTAGGTTTCACTGGTAAGTTTCACGGGTCAAGGTTTTACGGGTAAGTTTCACGTGTAAGTTTCACGGGTATGTTTCACGGGTGACGTTTCACGGGTCTAGGTTTCACTGGTAAGTTTCACGGGTCAAGGTTTCGCGGGTAAGTTTCACGGGTAAGTTTCACGGGTATGTTTCACGGGTGACGTTTCACGGGTCTAGGTTTCACTGGTAAGTTTCACGGGTCAAGGTTTCACGGGTAAGTTTTACGGGTAAGTTTCACGGGTATGTTTCACGGGTGACGTTTCACGGGTCTAGGTTTCACTGGTAAGTTTCACGGGTCAAGGTTTCACGGGTAAGTTTCACGGGTAAGTGTCAAGGGTATGTTTCACGGGTGACGTTTCACGGGTCTAGGTTTCACTGGTAAGTTTCACGGGTCAAGGTTTCACGGGTAAGTTTCACGGGTAAGTTTCACGGGTATGTTTCACGGGTGACGTTTCACGGGTCTAGGTTTCACTGGTAAGTTTCACGGGTCAAGGTTTCACGGGTAAGTTTTACGGGTAAGTTTTACGGGTATGTTTTACAGGTGACGTTTCACGGGTCTAGGTTTCACTGGTAAGTTTCACGGGTCAAGGTTTCACGGGTAAGTTTCACGGGTAAGTTTCACGGGTATGTTTCACGGGTGATGTTTCACGGGTCTAGGTTTCACTGGTAAGTTTTACGGGTCAAGGTTTCACGGGTAAGTTTCACGGGTAAGTTTCACGGGTATGTTTCACGGGTGACGTTTCACGGGTCTAGGTTTCACTGGTAAGTTTCACGGGTCAAGGTTTCACGGGTAAGATTCACGGGTAAGTTTCACGGGTATGTTTCACGGGTGACGTTTCACGAGTCTATGTTTCACTGGTAAGTTTCACGGGTAAGTTTCACGGGTAAGTTTTACGGGTATGTTTCACAGGTGACGTTTCACGGGTCTAGGTTTCACTGGTAAGTTTCACGGGTCAAGGTTTCACGGGTAAGTTTCACGGGTAAGTTTCACGGGTATGTTTCACGGGTGACGTTTCACGGGTCTAGGTTTCACTGGTAAGTTTCACGGGTCAAGGTTTCACGGGTAAGTTTCACGGGTAAGTTTCACGGGTAAGTTTTACGGGTATGTTTTACAGGTGACGTTTCACGGGTCTAGGTTTCACTGGTAAGTTTCACGGGTCAAGGTTTTACGGGTAAGTTTCACGGGTATGTTTCATGGGTGATGTTACACAAGTCTAGGTTTCACTGGTTATTTTCACGGGTCAAGGTTTCACGGGTAAGTTTCACGGGTAAGTTTCACGGGTATGTTTCACGGGTGACGTTTCACGGGTCTAGGTTTCACTGGAAAGTTTCACGGGTCAAGGTTTCACGGGTAAGTTTCACGGGTAAGTTGTACGGGTATGTTTTACAGGTGAATTTTCACGGGTCTAGGTTTCACTGGTAAGTTTCACGGGTATGTTTCACGGGTGACGTTTCACGGGTCTAGGTTTCACTGGTAAGTTTCACGGGTCAAGGTTTCACGGGTAAGTTTCACGGGTAAGTTTCACGGGTATGTTTCACGGGTATGTTTCACGGGTGACGTTTCACGGGTCTAGGTTTCACTGGTAAGTTTCACGGGTCAAGGTTTCACGGGTAAGATTCACGGGTAAGTTTCACGGGTATGTTTCACGGGTGACGTTTCACGGGTCTAGGTTTCACTGGTAAGTTTCACGGTTCAAGGTTTCACGGGTAAGTTTCACGGGTAAGTTTCACGGGTAAGTTTCACGGGTATGTTTCACGGGTGACGTTTCACGGGTCTAGGTTTCACTGGTAAGTTTCACGGGTCAAGGTTTCACGGGTAAGTTTCACGGGTAAGTTTCACGAGTATGTTTCACGGGTATGTTTCACGGGTGACGTTTCACGGGTCTAGGTTTCACTGGTAAGTTTCACGGGTCAAGGTTTCACGGGTAAGTTTCACGGGTAAGTTTCACGGGTATGTTTCACGGGTATGTTTCACGGGTGACGTTTCACGGGTCTAGGTTTCACTGGTAAGTTTCACGGGTCAAGGTTTCACGGGTAAGTTTCACGGGTAAGTTTCACGGGTATGTTTCACGGGTGACGTTTCACGGGTGACGTTTCACGGGTCTAGGTTTCAATGGTAAGTTTCACGGGTCAAGGTTTCACGGGTAAGTTTTACGGGTAAGTTTCACGGGTATGTTTCACGGGTGACGTTTCACGGGTCTAGGTTTCACTGGAAAGTTTCACGGGTCAAGGTTTCACGGGTAAGTTTCACGGGTAAGTTTCACGGGTAAGTTTTACGGGTATGTTTTACAGGTGACGTTTCACGGGTCTAGGTTTCACTGGTAAGTTTCACGGGTCAAGGTTTCACGGGTAAGTTTCACGGGTAAGTTTCACGGGTAAGTTTCACGGGTAAGTTTTACGGGTATGTTTTACAGGTGACGTTTCACGGGTCTAGGTTTCACGGGTAAGTTTCACGGGTAAGTTTCACTGGTAAGTTTCACGGGTCAAGGTTTTACGGGTAAGTTTCACGGGTAAGTTTCACGGGTATGTTTCACGGGTGACGTTTCACGGGTCTAGGTTTCACTGGTAAGTTTCACGAGTCAAGGTTTCACGGGTAAGTTTCACGGGTAAGTTTTACGGGTAAGTTTCACGGGTGACGTTTCACGGGTGACGTTTCACGGGTCTAGGTTTCAATGGTAAGTTTCACGGGTCAAGGTTTCACGGGTAAGTTTTACGGGTAAGTTTCACGGGTATGTTTCACGGGTGACGTTTCACGGGTCTAGGTTTCACTGGAAAGTTTCACGGGTCAAGGTTTCACGGGTAAGTTTCACGGGTAAGTTTCACGGGTAAGTTTTACGGGTATGTTTTACAGGTGACGTTTCACGGGTCTAGGTTTCACTGGTAAGTTTCACGGGTCAAGGTTTCACGGGTAAGTTTCACGGGTAAGTTTCACGGGTATGTTTCACGGGTGACGTTTCACGGGTCTAGGTTTCACTGGTAAGTTTCACGGGTCAAGGTTTCACAGGTAAGTTTCACGGGTATGTTTCACGGGTGACGTTTCACGGGTCAAGGTTTCACGGGTAAGTTTCACGGGTAAGTTTCACGGGTATGTTTCACGGGTGACGTTTCACGGGTCTAGGTTTCACTGGTAAGTTTCACGGGTCAAGGTTTCACGGGTAAGTTTCACGGGTAAGTTTCACGGGTATGTTTCACGGGTGACGTTTCACGGGTCTAGGTTTCACTGGTAAGTTTCACGGGTCAAGGTTTCACGGGTAAGTTTCACGGGTAAGTTTCACGGGTAAGTTTCACGGGTATGTTTCACGGGTGACGTTTTACGGGTCTAGGTTTCACTGGTAAGTTTCACGGGTCAAGGTTTTACGGGTAAGTTTCACGTGTAAGTTTCACGGGTATGTTTCACGGGTGACGTTTCACGGGTCTAGGTTTCACTGGTAAGTTTCACGGGTCAAGGTTTCACGGGTAAGTTTCACGGGTAAGTTTTACGGGTAAGTTTCACGGGTGACGTTTCACGGGTGACGTTTCACGGGTCTAGGTTTCACTGGTAAGTTTCACGGGTCAAGGTTTCACGGGTAAGTTTCACGGGTAAGTTTCACGGGTATGTTTCACGGGTGACGTTTCACGGGTCTAGGTTTCACTGGAAAGTATCACGGGTCAAGGTTTCACGGGTAAGTTTCACGGGTAAGTTTCACGGGTATGTTTCACGGGTGACGTTTCACGGGTCTAGGTTTCACTGGTAAGTTTCACGGGTCAAGGTTTCACGGGTAAGTTTCACGGGTAAGTTTTACGGGTAAGTTTCACGGGTGACGTTTCACGGGTGACGTTTCACGGGTCTAGGTTTCACTGGTAAGTTTCACGGGTCAAGGTTTCACGGGTAAGTTTCACGGGTAAGTTTCACGGGTTTGTTTGACGGGTGACGTTTCACGGGTCTAGGTTTCACTGGAAAGTTTCACGGGTCAAGGTTTCACGGGTAAGTTTCACGGGTAAGTTTCACGGGTATGTTTCACGGGTGACGTTTCACGGGTCTAGGTTTCACTGGTAAGTTTCACGGGTCAAGGTTTCACGGGTAAGTTTCACGGGTAAGTTTTACGGGTAAGTTTTACGGGTGACGTTTCACGGGTGACGTTTCACGGGTCTAGGTTACACTGGTAAGTTTCACGGGTCAAGGTTTCACGGGTAAGTTTCACGGGTAAGTTTCACGGGTATGTTTCACGGGTGACGTTTCACGGGTCTAGGTTTCACTGGAAAGTTTCACGGGTCAAGGTTTCACGGATAAGTTTTAAGGGTAAGTTTCACGGGTAAGTTTTACGGGTATGTTTTACAGGTGACGTTTCACGGGTCTAGGTTTCACTGGTAAGTTTCACGGGTCAAGGTTTCACGGGTAAGTTTCACGGGTAAGTTTCACGGGTATGTTTCATGGGTGATGTTTCACGGGTCTAGGTTTCACTGGTAAGTTTCACGGGTCAAGGTTTCACGGGTAAGTTTCACGGGTAAGTTTCACGGGTATGTTTCACGGGTGACGTTTCACGGGTCTAGGTTTCACTGGAAAGTTTCACGGGTCAAGGTTTAACGGGTAAGTTTCACGGGTATGTTTCACGGGTGACGTTTCACGGGTGACGTTTCACGGGTCTAGGTTTCACTGGTAAGTTTCACGGGTCAAGGTTTCACGGGTAAGTTTCACGGGTAAGTTTTACGGGTAAGTTTCACGGGTGACGTTTCACGGGTGACGTTTCACGGGTCTAGGTTTCACTGGTAAGTTTCACGGGTCAAGGTTTCACGGGTAAGTTTTACGGGCAAGTTTCACGGGTATGTTTCACGGGTGACGTTTCACGGGTCTAGGTTTCACTGGAAAGTTTCACGGGTCAAGGTTTCACGGGTAAGTTTCACGGGTAAGTTTTACGGGTATGTTTTACAGGTGACGTTTCACGGGTCTAGGTTTCACTGGTAAGTTTCACGGGTCAAGGTTTCACGGGTAAGTTTCACGGGTAAGTTTCACGGGTATGTTTCACGGGTGACGTTTCACGGGTCTATTTTTCACTGGTAAGTTTCACGGGTCAAGGTTTCACGGGTAAGTTTCACGGGTAAGTTTCACGGGTATGTTTCACGGGTGACGTTTCACGGGTCTAGGTTTCACTGGTAAGTTTCACGGGTCAAGGTTTCACGGGTAAGTTTCACGGGTAAGTTTCACGGGTATGTTTCACGGGTATGTTTCACGGGTGACGTTTCACGGGTCTAGGTTTCACTGGTAAGTTTCACGGGTCAAGGTTTCACGGGTAAGTTTTACGGGTAAGTTTCACGGGTATGTTTCACGGGTGACGTTTCACGGGTCTAGGTTTCACTGGTAAGTTTCACGAGTCAAGGTTTCACGGGTAAGTTTCACGGGTAAGTTTTACGGGTAAGTTTCACGGGTGACGTTTCACGGGTGACGTTTCACGGGTCTAGGTTTCACTGGTAAGTTTCACGGGTCAAGGTTTCACGGGTAAGTTTCAAGGGTAAGTTTCACGGGTAAGTTTTACGGGTATGTTTTACAGGTGACGTTTCACGGGTCTAGGTTTCACTGGTAAGTTTCACGGGTCAAGGTTTCACGGGTAAGTTTCACGGGTAAGTTTCACGGGTATGTTTCATGGGTGATGTTTCACGGGTCTAGGTTTCACTGGTAAGTTTCACGGGTCAAGGTTTCACGGGTAAGTTTCACGGGTAAGTTTCACGGGTATGTTTCACGAATGACGTTTCACGGGTCTAGGTTTCACTGGAAAGTTTCACGGGTCAAGGTTTAACGGGTAAGTTTCACGGGTATGTTTCACGGGTGACGTTTCACGGGTCTAGGTTTCACTGGTAAGTTTCACGGGTCAAGGTTTCACGGGTAAGTTTCACGGGTAAGTTTTACGGGTAAGTTTCACGGGTGACGTTTCACGGGTGACGTTTCACGGGTCTAGGTTTCACTGGTAAGTTTCACGGGTCAAGGTTTCACGGGTAAGTTTTACGGGCAAGTTTCACGGGTATGTTTCACGGGTGACGTTTCACGGGTCTAGGTTTCACTGGAAAGTTTCACGGGTCAAGGTTTCACGGGTAAGTTTCACGGGTAAGTTTTACGGGTATGTTTTACAGGTGACGTTTCACGGGTCTAGGTTTCACTGGTAAGTTTCACGGGTCAAGGTTTCACGGGTAAGTTTCACGGGTAAGTTTCACGGGTATGTTTCACGGGTGACGTTTCACGGGTCTATTTTTCACTGGTAAGTTTCACGGGTCAAGGTTTCACGGGTAAGTTTCACGGGTAAGTTTCACGGGTATGTTTCACGGGTGACGTTTCACGGGTCTAGGTTTCACTGGTAAGTTTCACGGGTCAAGGTTTCACGGGTAAGTTTCACGGGTAAGTTTCACGGGTATGTTTCACGGGTATGTTTCACGGGTGACGTTTCACGGGTCTAGGTTTCACTGGTAAGTTTCACGGGTCAAGGTTTCACGG
Source organism: Agonum fuliginosum (assembly GCA_947534325.1). Lineage (NCBI taxonomy): Eukaryota > Metazoa > Arthropoda > Insecta > Coleoptera > Carabidae > Agonum > Agonum fuliginosum. The sequence goes on from OX384036.1 coordinate 27,016,897, forward strand.
GTAAGTTTTACGGGTAAGTTTCACGGGTATGTTTCACGGGTGACGTTTCACGGGTCTAGGTTTCACTGGTAAGTTTCACGAGTCAAGGTTTCACGGGTAAGTTTCACGGGTAAGTTTTACGGGTAAGTTTCACGGGTGACGTTTCACGGGTGACGTTTCACGGGTCTAGGTTTCACTGGTAAGTTTCACGGGTCAAGGTTTCACGGGTAAGTTTCACGGGTAAGTTTCACGGGTAAGTTTCACGGGTATGTTTCACGGGTGACGTTTTACGGGTCTAGGTTTCACTGGTAAGTTTCACGGGTCAAGGTTTTACGGGTAAGTTTCAAGTGTAAGTTTCACGGGTATGTTTCACGGGTGACGTTTCACGGGTGACGTTTCACGGGTCTAGGTTTCACTGGCAAGTTTCACGGGTCAAGGTTTCACGGGTAAGTTTCACGGGTAAGTTTCACGGGTTTGTTTCACGGGTGACGTTTCACGGGTCTAGGTTTCACTGGTAAATTTCACGGGTCAAGGTTTCACGGGTAAGTTTCACGGGTAAGTTTCACGAGTATGTTTCACGGGTGACGTTTCACGGGTCTAGGTTTCACTGGTAAGTTTCACGGGTCAAGGTTTCACGGGTAAGTGTCACGGGTAAGTTTCACGGGTATGTTTCACGGGTGACGTTTCACGGGTCTAGGTTTCACTGGTAAGTTTCACGGGTCAAGGTTTCACGGGTAAGTTTCACGGGTAAGTTTCACGGGTATGTTTCACGGGTGACGTTTCACGGGTCTAGGTTTCACTGGTAAGTTTCACGGGTCAAGGTTTCACGGGTAAGTTTCACGGGTAAGTTTCACGGGTAAGTTTCACGGGTATGTTTCACGGGTGACGTTTTACGGGTCTAGGTTTCACTGGTAAGTTTCACGGGTCAAGGTTTTACGGGTAAGTTTCAAGTGTAAGTTTCACGGGTATGTTTCACGGGTGACGTTTCACGGGTCTAGGTTTCACTGGTAAGTTTCACGGGTCAAGGTTTCACGGGTTTAGTTTCACGGGTAAGTTTTACGGGTAAGTTTCACGGGTGACGTTTCACGGGTGACGTTTCACGGGTGACGTTTCACGGGTCTAGGTTTCACTGGTAAGTTTCACGGGTCAAGGTTTCACGGGTAAGTTTCACGGGTAAGTTTCACGGGTAAGTTTAACGGGTATGTTTCACGGGTGACGTTTCACGGGTCTAGGTTTCACTGGAAAGTATCACGGGTCAAGGTTTCACGGGTAAGTTTCACGGGTAAGTTTCACGGGTATGTTTCACGGGTGACGTTTCACGGGTCTAGGTTTCACTGGTAAGTTTCACGGGTCAAGGTTTCACGGGTAAGTTTCACGGGAAAGTTTTACGGGTAAGTTTCACGGGTGACGTTTCACGGGTGACGTTTCACGGGTCTAGGTTTCACTGGTAAGTTTCACGGGTCAAGGTTTCACGGGTAAGTTTCACGGGTAAGTTTCACGGGTAAGTTTCACGGGTATGTTTCACGGGTGGCGTTTCACGGGTCTAGGTTTCACTGGTAAGTTTCACGGGTCAAGGTTTCACGGGTAAGTTTCACGGGTAAGTTTTACGGGTAAGTTTTACGGGTGACGTTTCACGGGTGACGTTTCACGGGTCTAGGTTACACTGGTAAGTTTCACGGGTCAAGGTTTCACGGGTAAGTTTCACGGGTTTGTTTCACGGGTGACGTTTCACGGGTCTAGGTTTCACTGGAAAGTTTCACGGGTCAAGGTTTCACGGATAAGTTTCAAGGGTAAGTTTCACGGGTAAGTTTTACGGGTATGTTTTACAGGTGACGTTTCACGGGTCTAGGTTTCACTGGTAAGTTTCACGGGTCAAGGTTTCACGGGTAAGTTTCACGGGTAAGTTTCACGGGTATGTTTCATGGGTGATGTTTCACGGGTCTAGGTTTCACTGGTAAGTTTCACGGGTCAAGGTTTCACGGGTAAGTTTCACGGGTAAGTTTCACGGGTATGTTTCACGGGTGACGTTTCACGGGTCTAGGTTTCACTGGAAAGTTTGACGGGTCAAGGTTTAACGGGTAAGTTTCACGGGTAAGTTTCACGGGTATGTTTCACGGGTGACGTTTCACGGGTCTAGGTTTCACTGGTAAGTTTCACGGGTCAAGGTTTCACGGGTAAGTTTCACGGGTAAGTTTCACGGGTATGTTTCACGGGTGACGTTTCACGAGTCTAGGTTTCACTGGTAAGTTCCACGGGTCAAGGTTTCACGGGTAAGTTTCACGGGTAAGTTTCACGGGTATGTTTCACGGGTATGTTTCACGGGTGACGTTTCACGGGTCTAGGTTTTACTGGTAAGTTTCACGGGTCAAGGTTTCACGGGTAAGTTTCACGGGTAAGTTTCACGGGTATGTTTCACGGGTGACGTTTCACGGGTCTAGGTTTCACTGGTAAGTTTCACGGGTCAAGGTTTCACGGGTAAGTTTCACGGGTAAGTTTTACGGGTAAGTTTTACGGGTGACGTTTCACGGGTGACGTTTCACGGGTCTAGGTTACACTGGTAAGTTTCACGGGTCAAGGTTTCACGGGTAAGTTTCACGGGTAAGTTTCACGGGTATGTTTCACGGGTGACGTTTCACGGGTCTAGGTTTCACTGGAAAGTTTCACGGGTCAAGGTTTCACGGATAAGTTTCAAGGGTAAGTTTCACGGGTAAGTTTTACGGGTATGTTTTACAGGTGACGTTTCACGGGTCTAGGTTTCACTGGTAAGTTTCACGAGTCAAGGTTTCACGGGTAAGTTTCACGGGTAAGTTTCACGGGTAAGTTTCACGGGTATGTTTCATGGGTGATGTTTCACGGGTCTAGGTTTCACTGGTAAGTTTCACGGGTCAAGGTTTCACGGGTAAGTTTCACGGGTATGTTTCACGGGTGACGTTTCACGGGTCTAGGTTTCACTGGAAAGTTTCACGGGTCAAGGTTTAACGGGTAAGTTTCACGGGTAAGTTTCACGGGTATGTTTCACGGGTGACGTTTCACGGGTCTAGGTTTCACTGGTAAGTTTCACGGGTCAAGGTTTCACGGGTAAGTTTCACGGGTAAGTTTCACGGGTATGTTTCACGGGTGACGTTTCACGGGTCTAGGTTTCACTGGAAAGTTTCACGGGTCAAGGTTTAACGGGTAAGTTTCACGGGTAAGTTTTACGGGTATGTTTTACAGGTGACGTTTCACGGGTCTAGGTTTCACTGGTAAGTTTCACGGGTATGTTTCACGGGTGACGTTTCACGGGTCTAGGTTTCACTGGTAAGTTTCACGGGTCAAGGTTTCACGGGTAAGTTTCACGGGTAAGTTTCACGGGTATGTTTCACGGGTATGTTTCACGGGTGACGTTTCACGGGTCTAGGTTTCACTGGGAAGTTTCACGGGTCAAGGTTTCACGGGTAAGTTTCACGGGTAAGTTTCACGGGTATGTTTCACGGGTGACGTTTCACGGGTCTAGGTTTCACTGGTAAGTTTCACGGTTCAAGGTTTCACGGGTAAGTTTCACGGGTAAGTTTCACGGGTAAGTTTCACGGGTATGTTTCACGGGTGACGTTTCACGGGTCTAGGTTTCACTGGTAAGTTTCACGGGTCAAGGTTATACGGGTAAGTTTCACGGGTAAGTTTCACGGGTATGTTTCACGGGTATGTTTCACGGGTGACGTTTCACGGGTCTAGGTTTCACTGGTAAGTTTCACGGGTCAAGGTTTCACGGGTAAGTTTCACGGGTAAGTTTCACGGGTATGTTTCACGGGTATGTTTCACGGGTGACGTTTCACGGGTCTAGGTTTCACTGGTAAGTTTCACGGGTCAAGGTTTCACGGGTAAGTTTCACGGGTAAGTTTCACGGGTATGTTTCACGAATGACGTTTCACGGGTCTAGGTTTCACTGGTAAGTTTCACGGGTCAAGGTTTCACGGGTAAGTTTCACGGGTAAGTTTCACGGGTATGTTTCACAGGTGACGTTTCACGGGTCTAGGTTTCACTGGTAAGTTTCACGGGTCAAGGTTTTACGGGTAAGTTTCACGGGTAAGTTTCACGGGTATGTTTCACGGGTGACGTTTCACGGGTCTAGGTTTCACTGGTAAGTTTCACGAGTCAAGGTTTCACGGGTAAGTTTCACGGGTAAGTTTTACGGGTAAGTTTCACGGGTGACGTTTCACGGGTGACGTTTCACGGGTCTAGGTTTCAATGGTAAGTTTCACGGTTCAAGGTTTCACGGGTAAGTTTTACGGGTAAGTTTCACGGGTATGTTTCACGGGTGACGTTTCACGGGTCTAGGTTTCACTGGAAAGTTTCACGGGTCAAGGTTTCACAGGTAAGTTTCACGGGTATGTTTCACGGGTGACGTTTCACGGGTCTAGGTTTCACTGGTAAGTTTCACGGGTCAAGGTTTCACGGGTAAGTTTCACGTGTAAGTTTCACGGGTATGTTTCACGGGTGACGTTTCACGGGTCTAGGTTTCACTGGTAAGTTTCACGGGTCAAGGTTTTACAGGTAAGTTTCACGGGTATGTTTCACGGGTGACGTTTCACGGGTCTAGGTTTCACTGGTAAGTTTCACGGGTCAAGGTTTCACGGGTAAGTTTCACGGGTAAGTTTCACGGGTATGTTTCACGGGTGACGTTTCACGGGTCTAGGTTTCACTGGTAAGTTTCACGGGTCAAGGTTTCACGGGTAAGTTTCACGGGTAAGTTTCACGGGTATGTTTCACGGGTAACGTTTCACGGGTCTAGGTTTCACTGGTAAGTTGCACGGGTCAAGGTTTCACGGGTAAGTTTCGCGGGTAAGTTTCACGGGTATGTTTCACGGGTGACGTTTTACGGGTCTAGGTTTCACTGGTAAGTTTCACGGGTCAAGGTTTTACGGGTAAGTTTCACGTGTAAGTTTCACGGGTATGTTTCACGGGTGACGTTTCACGGGTCTAGGTTTCACTGGTAAGTTTCACGGGTCAAGGTTTCACGGGTAAGTTTCACGGGTAAGTTTTACGGGTAAGTTTCACGGGTGACGTTTCACGGGTGACGTTTCACGGGTCTAGGTTTCACTGGTAAGTTTCACGGGTCAAGGTTTCACGGGTAAGTTTCACGGGTGAGTTTCACGGGTATGTTTCACGGGTGACGTTTCACGGGTCTAGGTTTCACTGGAAAGTATCACGGGTCAAGATTTCACGGGTAAGTTTCACGGGTAAGTTTCACGGGTATGTTTCACGGGTGACGTTTCACGGGTCTAGGTTTCACTGGTAAGTTTCACGGGTCAAGGTTTCACGGGTAAGTTTCACGGGTAAGTTTTACGGGTAAGTTTCACGGGTGACGTTTTACGGGTGACGTTTCACGGGTCTAGGTTTCACTGGTAAGTTTCACGGGTCAAGGTTTCACGGGTAAGTTTCACGGGTAAGTTTCACGGGTTTGTTTCACGGGTGACGTTTCACGGGTCTAGGTTTCACTGGAAAGTTTCACGGGTCAAGGTTTCACGGGTAAGTTTCACGGGTAAGTTTCACGGGTATGTTTCACGGGTGACGTTTCACGGGTCTAGGTTTCACTGGTAAGTTTCACGGGTCAAGGTTTCACGGGTAAGTTTCACGGGTAAGTTTTACGGGTAAGTTTTACGGGTGACGTTTCACGGGTGACGTTTCACGGGTCTAGGTTACACTGGTAAGTTTCACGGGTCAAGGTTTCACGGGTAAGTTTCACGGGTAAGTTTCACGGGTATGTTTCACGGGTGACGTTTCACGGGTCTAGGTTTCACTGGAAAGTTTCACGGGTCAAGGTTTCACGGATAAGTTTCAAGGGTAAGTTTCACGGGTAAGTTTTACGGGTATGTTTTACAGGTGTCGTTTCACGGGTCTAGGTTTCACTGGTAAGTTTCACGGGTCAAGGTTTCACGGGTAAGTTTCACGGGTAAGTTTCACGGGTAAGTTTCACGGGTATGTTTCATGGGTGATGTTTCACGGGTCTAGGTTTCACTGGTAAGTTTCACGGGTCAAGGTTTCACGGGTAAGTTTCACGGGTAAGTTTCACGGGTATGTTTCACGGGTGACGTTTCACGGGTCTAGGTTTCACTGGAAAGTTTCACGGGTCAAGGTTTAACGGGTAAGTTTCACGGGTAAGTTTCACGGGTATGTTTCACGGGTGACGTTTCACGGGTCTAGGTTTCACTGGTAAGTTTCACGGGTCAAGGTTTCACGGGTAAGTTTCACGGGTAAGTTTCACGGGTATGTTTCACGGGTGACGTTTCACGAGTCTAGGTTTCACTGGTAAGTTCCACGGGTCAAGGTTTCACGGGTAAGTTTCACGGGTAAGTTTCACGGGTATGTTTCACGGGTGACGTTTCACGGGTCTAGGTTTCACTGGTAAGTTTCACGGGTCAAGGTTTCACGGGTAAGTTTCACGGGTAAGTTTCACGGGTATGTTTCACGGGTGACGTTTCACGGGTCTAGGTTTCAATGGTAAGTTTCACGGGTCAAGGTTTCACGGGTAAGTTTTACGGGTAAGTTTCACGGGTATGTTTCACGGGTGACGTTTCACGGGTCTAGGTTTCACTGGAAAGTTTCACGGGTCAAGGTTTCACGGGTAAGTTTCACGGGTAAGTTTCACGGGTAAGTTTTACGGATATGTTTTACAGGTGACGTTTCACGGGTCTAGGTTTCACTGGTAAGTTTCACGGGTCAAGGTTTCACGGGTAAGTTTCACGGGTAAGTTTCACGGGTAAGTTTCACGGGTAAGTTTTACGGGTATGTTTTACAGGTGACGTTTCACGGGTCTAGGTTTCACGGGTAAGTTTCACGGGTAAGTTTCACTGGTAAGTTTCACGGGTCAAGGTTTTACGGGTAAGTTTCACGGGTAAGTTTCACGGGTATGTTTCACGGGTGACGTTTCACGGGTCTAGGTTTCACTGGTAAGTTTCACGAGTCAAGGTTTCACGGGTAAGTTTCACGGGTAAGTTTTACGGGTAAGTTTCACGGGTGACGTTTCACGGGTGACGTTTCACGGGTCTAGGTTTCAATGGTAAGTTTCACGGGTCAAGGTTTCACGGGTAAGTTTTACGGGTAAGTTTCACGGGTATGTTTCACGGGTGACGTTTCACGGGTCTAGGTTTCACTGGAAAGTTTCACGGGTCAAGGTTTCACGGGTAAGTTTCACGGGTAAGTTTCACGGGTAAGTTTTACGGGTATGTTTTACAGGTGACGTTTCACGGGTCTAGGTTTCACTGGTAAGTTTCACTGGTCAAGGTTTCACGGGTAAGTTTCACGGGTAAGTTTCACGGGTATGTTTCACGGGTGACGTTTCACGGGTCTAGGTTTCACTGGTAAGTTTCACGGGTCAAGGTTTCACAGGTAAGTTTCACGGGTATGTTTCACGGGTGACGTTTCACGGGTCTAGGTTTCACTGGTAAGTTTCACGGGTCAAGGTTTCACGGGTAAGTTTCACGGGTAAGTTTCACGGGTATGTTTCACGGGTGACGTTTCACGGGTCTAGGTTTCACTGGTAAGTTTCACGGGTCAAGGTTTCACGGGTAAGTTTCACGGGTATGTTTCACGGGTGACGTTTCACGGGTCTAGGTTTCACTGGTAAGTTTCACGGGTCAAGGTTTCACGGGTAAGTTTCACGGGTAAGTTTCACGGGTATGTTTCACGGGTGACGTTTTACGGGTCTAGGTTTCACTGGTAAGTTTCACGGGTCAAGGTTTTACGGGTAAGTTTCACGTGTAAGTTTCACGGGTATGTTTCACGGGTGACGTTTCACGGGTCTAGGTTTCACTGGTAAGTTTCACGGGTCAAGGTTTCACGGGTAAGTTTCACGGGTAAGTTTTACGGGTAAGTTTCACGGGTGACGTTTCACGGGTGACGTTTCACGGGTCTAGGTTTCACTGGTAAGTTTCACGGGTCAAGGTTTCACGGGTAAGTTTCACGGGTAAGTTTCACGGGTATGTTTCACGGGTGACGTTTCACGGGTCTAGGTTTCACTGGAAAGTATCACGGGTCAAGGTTTCACGGGTAAGTTTCACGGGTAAGTTTCACGGGTATGTTTCACGGGTGACGTTTCACGGGTCTAGGTTTCACTGGTAAGTTTCACGGGTCAAGGTTTCACGGGTAAGTTTCACGGGTAAGTTTTACGGGTAAGTTTCACGGGTGACGTTTCACGGGTGACGTTTCACGGGTCTAGGTTTCACTGGTAAGTTTCACGGGTCAAGGTTTCACGGGTAAGTTTCACGGGTAAGTTTCACGGGTTTGTTTGACGGGTGACGTTTCACGGGTCTAGGTTTCACTGGAAAGTTTCACGGGTCAAGGTTTCACGGGTAAGTTTCACGGGTAAGTTTCACGGGTATGTTTCACGGGTGACGTTTCACGGGTCTAGGTTTCACTGGTAAGTTTCACGGGTCAAGGTTTCACGGGTAAGTTTCACGGGTAAGTTTTACGGGTAAGTTTTACGGGTGACGTTTCACGGGTGACGTTTCACGGGTCTAGGTTACACTGGTAAGTTTCACGGGTCAAGGTTTCACGGGTAAGTTTCACGGGTAAGTTTCACGGGTATGTTTCACGGGTGACGTTTCACGGGTCTAGGTTTCACTGGAAAGTTTCACGGGTCAAGGTTTCACGGATAAGTTTCAAGGGTAAGTTTCACGGGTAAGTTTTACGGGTATGTTTTACAGGTTACGTTTCACGGGTCTAGGTTTCACTGGTAAGTTTCACGGGTCAAGGTTTCACGGGTAAGTTTCACGGGTAAGTTTCACGGGTATGTTTCATGGGTGATGTTTCACGGGTCTAGGTTTCACTGGTAAGTTTCACGGGTCAAGGTTTCACGGGTAAGTTTCACGGGTAAGTTTCACGGGTATGTTTCACGGGTGACGTTTCACGGGTCTAGGTTTCACTGGAAAGTTTCACGGGTCAAGGTTTAACGGGTAAGTTTCACGGGTATGTTTCACGGGTGACGTTTCACGGGTGACGTTTCACGGGTCTAGGTTTCACTGGTAAGTTTCACGGGTCAAGGTTTCACGGGTAAGTTTCACGGGTAAGTTTTACGGGTAAGTTTCACGGGTGACGTTTCACGGGTGACGTTTCACGGGTCTAGGTTTCACTGGTAAGTTTCACGGGTCAAGGTTTCACGGGTAAGTTTTACGGGCAAGTTTCACGGGTATGTTTCACGGGTGACGTTTCACGGGTCTAGGTTTCACTGGAAAGTTTCACGGGTCAAGGTTTCACGGGTAATTTTCACGGGTAAGTTTTACGGGTATGTTTTACAGGTGACGTTTCACGGGTCTAGGTTTCACTGGTAAGTTTCACGGGTCAAGGTTTCACGGGTAAGTTTCACGGGTAAGTTTCACGGGTATGTTTCACGGGTGACGTTTTACGGGTCTATTTTTCACTGGTAAGTTTCACGGGTCAAGGTTTCACGGGTAAGTTTCACGGGTAAGTTTCACGGGTATGTTTCACGGGTGACGTTTCACGGGTCTAGGTTTCACTGGTAAGTTTCACGGGTCAAGGTTTCACGGGTAAGTTTCACGGGTAAGTTTCACGGGTATGTTTCACGGGTATGTTTCACGGGTGACGTTTCACGGGTCTAGGTTTCACTGGTAAGTTTCACGGGTCAAGGTTTCACGGGTAAGTTTTACGGGTAAGTTTCACGGGTATGTTTCACGGGTGACGTTTCACGGGTCTAGGTTTCACTGGTAAGTTTCACGAGTCAAGGTTTCACGGGTAAGTTTCACGGGTAAGTTTTACGGGTAAGTTTCACGGGTGACGTTTCACGGGTGACGTTTCACGGGTCTAGGTTTCACTGGTAAGTTTCACGGGTCAAGGTTTCACGGGTAAGTTTCACGGGTAAGTTTCACGGGTAAGTTTCACGGGTATGTTTCACGGGTGACGTTTCACGGGTCTAGGTTTCACTGGTAAGTTTCACGGGTCAAGGTTTCACGGGTAAGTTTCACGGGTAAGTTTCACGGGTATGTTTCACGGGTGACGTTTCACGGGTCTAGGTTTCACTGGTAAGTTTCACGGGTCAAGGTTTCACGGGTAAGTTTCACGGGTAAGTGTCAAGGGTATGTTTCACGGGTGACGTTTCACGGGTCTAGGTTTCACTGGTAAGTTTCACGGGTCAAGGTTTCACGGGTAAGTTTCACGGGTAAGGTTCACGGGTATGTTTCACGGGTGACGTTTCACGGGTCTAGGTTTCACTGGTAAGTTTCACGGGTCAAGGTTTTACGGGTAAGTTTCACGTGTAAGTTTCACGGGTATGTTTCACGGGTGACGTTTCACGGGTCTAGGTTTCACTGGTAAGTTTCACGGGTCAAGGTTTCGCGGGTAAGTTTCACGGGTAAGTTTCACGGGTATGTTTCACGGGTGACGTTTCACGGGTCTAGGTTTCACTGGTAAGTTTCACGGGTCAAGGTTTCACGGGTAAGTTTTACGGGTAAGTTTCACGGGTATGTTTCACGGGTGACGTTTCACGGGTCTAGGTTTCACTGGTAAGTTTCACGGGTCAAGGTTTCACGGGTAAGTTTCACGGGTAAGTGTCAAGGGTATGTTTCACGGGTGACGTTTCACGGGTCTAGGTTTCACTGGTAAGTTTCACGGGTCAAGGTTTCACGGGTAAGTTTCACGGGTAAGTTTCACGGGTATGTTTCACGGGTGACGTTTCACGGGTCTAGGTTTCACTGGTAAGTTTCACGGGTCAAGGTTTCACGGGTAAGTTTTACGGGTAAGTTTTACGGGTATGTTTTACAGGTGACGTTTCACGGGTCTAGGTTTCACTGGTAAGTTTCACGGGTCAAGGTTTCACGGGTAAGTTTCACGGGTAAGTTTCACGGGTATGTTTCACGGGTGATGTTTCACGGGTCTAGGTTTCACTGGTAAGTTTTACGGGTCAAGGTTTCACGGGTAAGTTTCACGGGTAAGTTTCACGGGTATGTTTCACGGGTGACGTTTCACGGGTCTAGGTTTCACTGGTAAGTTTCACGGGTCAAGGTTTCACGGGTAAGATTCACGGGTAAGTTTCACGGGTATGTTTCACGGGTGACGTTTCACGAGTCTATGTTTCACTGGTAAGTTTCACGGGTAAGTTTCACGGGTAAGTTTCACGGGTATGTTTCACGGGTGACGTTTCACGGGTCTAGGTTTCACTGGTAAGTTTCACGGGTCAAGGTTTCACGGGTAAGTTTCACGGGTAAGTTTCACGGGTATGTTTCACGGGTGACGTTTCACGGGTCTAGGTTTCACTGGTAAGTTTCACGGGTCAAGGTTTCACGGGTAAGTTTCACGGGTAAGTTTCACGGGTAAGTTTTACGGGTATGTTTTACAGGTGACGTTTCACGGGTCTAGGTTTCACTGGTAAGTTTCACGGGTCAAGGTTTTACGGGTAAGTTTCACGGGTATGTTTCATGGGTGATGTTACACAAGTCTAGGTTTCACTGGTTATTTTCACGGGTCAAGGTTTCACGGGTAAGTTTCACGGGTAAGTTTCACGGGTATGTTTCACGGGTGACGTTTCACGGGTCTAGGTTTCACTGGAAAGTTTCACGGGTCAAGGTTTCACGGGTAAGTTTCACGGGTAAGTTTTACGGGTATGTTTTACAGGTGAATTTTCACGGGTCTAGGTTTCACTGGTAAGTTTCACGGGTATGTTTCACGGGTGACGTTTCACGGGTCTAGGTTTCACTGGTAAGTTTCACGGGTCAAGGTTTCACGGGTAAGTTTCACGGGTAAGTTTCACGGGTATGTTTCACGGGTATGTTTCACGGGTGACGTTTCACGGGTCTAGGTTTCACTGGTAAGTTTCACGGGTCAAGGTTTCACGGGTAAGATTCACGGGTAAGTTTCACGGGTATGTTTCACGGGTGACGTTTCACGGGTCTAGGTTTCACTGGTAAGTTTCACGGTTCAAGGTTTCACGGGTAAGTTTCACGGGTAAGTTTCACGGGTAAGTTTCACGGGTATGTTTCACGGGTGACGTTTCACGGGTCTAGGTTTCACTGGTAAGTTTCACGGGTCAAGGTTTCACGGGTAAGTTTCACGGGTAAGTTTCACGAGTATGTTTCACGGGTATGTTTCACGGGTGACGTTTCACGGGTCTAGGTTTCACTGGTAAGTTTCACGGGTCAAGGTTTCACGGGTAAGTTTCACGGGTAAGTTTCACGGGTATGTTTCACGGGTATGTTTCACGGGTGACGTTTCACGGGTCTAGGTTTCACTGGTAAGTTTCACGGGTCAAGGTTTCACGGGTAAGTTTCACGGGTATGTTTCACGGGTGACGTTTCACGGGTGACGTTTCACGGGTCTAGGTTTCAATGGTAAGTTTCACGGGTCAAGGTTTCACGGGTAAGTTTTACGGGTAAGTTTCACGGGTATGTTTCACGGGTGACGTTTCACGGGTCTAGGTTTCACTGGAAAGTTTCACGGGTCAAGGTTTCACGGGTAAGTTTCACGGGTAAGTTTCACGGGTAAGTTTTACGGGTATGTTTTACAGGTGACGTTTCACGGGTCTAGGTTTCACTGGTAAGTTTCACGGGTCAAGGTTTCACGGGTAAGTTTCACGGGTAAGTTTCACGGGTAAGTTTCACGGGTAAGTTTTACGGGTATGTTTTACAGGTGACGTTTCACGGGTCTAGGTTTCACGGGTAAGTTTCACGGGTAAGTTTCACTGGTAAGTTTCACGGGTCAAGGTTTTACGGGTAAGTTTCACGGGTAAGTTTCACGGGTATGTTTCACGGGTGACGTTTCACGGGTCTAGGTTTCACTGGTAAGTTTCACGAGTCAAGGTTTCACGGGTAAGTTTCACGGGTAAGTTTTACGGGTAAGTTTCACGGGTGACGTTTCACGGGTGACGTTTCACGGGTCTAGGTTTCAATGGTAAGTTTCACGGGTCAAGGTTTCACGGGTAAGTTTTACGGGTAAGTTTCACGGGTATGTTTCACGGGTGACGTTTCACGGGTCTAGGTTTCACTGGAAAGTTTCACGGGTCAAGGTTTCACGGGTAAGTTTCACGGGTAAGTTTCACGGGTAAGTTTTACGGGTATGTTTTACAGGTGACGTTTCACGGGTCTAGGTTTCACTGGTAAGTTTCACGGGTCAAGGTTTCACGGGTAAGTTTCACGGGTAAGTTTCACGGGTATGTTTCACGGGTGACGTTTCACGGGTCTAGGTTTCACTGGTAAGTTTCACGGGTCAAGGTTTCACAGGTAAGTTTCACGGGTATGTTTCACGGGTGACGTTTCACGGGTCAAGGTTTCACGGGTAAGTTTCACGGGTAAGTTTCACGGGTATGTTTCACGGGTGACGTTTCACGGGTCTAGGTTTCACTGGTAAGTTTCACGGGTCAAGGTTTCACGGGTAAGTTTCACGGGTAAGTTTCACGGGTATGTTTCACGGGTGACGTTTCACGGGTCTAGGTTTCACTGGTAAGTTTCACGGGTCAAGGTTTCACGGGTAAGTTTCACGGGTAAGTTTCACGGGTAAGTTTCACGGGTATGTTTCACGGGTGACGTTTTACGGGTCTAGGTTTCACTGGTAAGTTTCACGGGTCAAGGTTTTACGGGTAAGTTTCACGTGTAAGTTTCACGGGTATGTTTCACGGGTGACGTTTCACGGGTCTAGGTTTCACTGGTAAGTTTCACGGGTCAAGGTTTCACGGGTAAGTTTCACGGGTAAGTTTTACGGGTAAGTTTCACGGGTGACGTTTCACGGGTGACGTTTCACGGGTCTAGGTTTCACTGGTAAGTTTCACGGGTCAAGGTTTCACGGGTAAGTTTCACGGGTAAGTTTCACGGGTATGTTTCACGGGTGACGTTTCACGGGTCTAGGTTTCACTGGAAAGTATCACGGGTCAAGGTTTCACGGGTAAGTTTCACGGGTAAGTTTCACGGGTATGTTTCACGGGTGACGTTTCACGGGTCTAGGTTTCACTGGTAAGTTTCACGGGTCAAGGTTTCACGGGTAAGTTTCACGGGTAAGTTTTACGGGTAAGTTTCACGGGTGACGTTTCACGGGTGACGTTTCACGGGTCTAGGTTTAACTGGTAAGTTTCACGGGTCAAGGTTTCACGGGTAAGTTTCACGGGTAAGTTTCACGGGTTTGTTTGACGGGTGACGTTTCACGGGTCTAGGTTTCACTGGAAAGTTTCACGGGTCAAGGTTTCACGGGTAAGTTTCACGGGTAAGTTTCACGGGTATGTTTCACGGGTGACGTTTCACGGGTCTAGGTTTCACTGGTAAGTTTCACGGGTCAAGGTTTCACGGGTAAGTTTCACGGGTAAGTTTTACGGGTAAGTTTTACGGGTGACGTTTCACGGGTGACGTTTCACGGGTCTAGGTTACACTGGTAAGTTTCACGGGTCAAGGTTTCACGGGTAAGTTTCACGGGTAAGTTTCACGGGTATGTTTCACGGGTGACGTTTCACGGGTCTAGGTTTCACTGGAAAGTTTCACGGGTCAAGGTTTCACGGATAAGTTTCAAGGGTAAGTTTCACGGGTAAGTTTTACGGGTATGTTTTACAGGTGACGTTTCACGGGTCTAGGTTTCACTGGTAAGTTTCACGGGTCAAGGTTTCACGGGTAAGTTTCACGGGTAAGTTTCACGGGTATGTTTCATGGGTGATGTTTCACGGGTCTAGGTTTCACTGGTAAGTTTCACGGGTCAAGGTTTCACGGGTAAGTTTCACGGGTAAGTTTCACGGGTATGTTTCACGGGTGACGTTTCACGGGTCTAGGTTTCACTGGAAAGTTTCACGGGTCAAGGTTTAACGGGTAAGTTTCACGGGTATGTTTCACGGGTGACGTTTCACGGGTGACGTTTCACGGGTCTAGGTTTCACTGGTAAGTTTCACGGGTCAAGGTTTCACGGGTAAGTTTCACGGGTAAGTTTTACGGGTAAGTTTCACGGGTGACGTTTCACGGGTGACGTTTCACGGGTCTAGGTTTCACTGGTAAGTTTCACGGGTCAAGGTTTCACGGGTAAGTTTTACGGGCAAGTTTCACGGGTATGTTTCACGGGTGACGTTTCACGGGTCTAGGTTTCACTGGAAAGTTTCACGGGTCAAGGTTTCACGGGTAAGTTTCACGGGTAAGTTTTACGGGTATGTTTTACAGGTGACGTTTCACGGGTCTAGGTTTCACTGGTAAGTTTCACGGGTCAAGGTTTCACGGGTAAGTTTCACGGGTAAGTTTCACGGGTATGTTTCACGGGTGACGTTTCACGGGTCTATTTTTCACTGGTAAGTTTCACGGGTCAAGGTTTCACGGGTAAGTTTCACGGGTAAGTTTCACGGGTATGTTTCACGGGTGACGTTTCACGGGTCTAGGTTTCACTGGTAAGTTTCACGGGTCAAGGTTTCACGGGTAAGTTTCACGGGTAAGTTTCACGGGTATGTTTCACGGGTATGTTTCACGGGTGACGTTTCACGGGTCTAGGTTTCACTGGTAAGTTTCACGGGTCAAGGTTTCACGGGTAAGTTTTACGGGTAAGTTTCACGGGTATGTTTCACGGGTGACGTTTCACGGGTCTAGGTTTCACTGGTAAGTTTCACGAGTCAAGGTTTCACGGGTAAGTTTCACGGGTAAGTTTTACGGGTAAGTTTCACGGGTGACGTTTCACGGGTGACGTTTCACGGGTCTAGGTTTCACTGGTAAGTTTCACGGGTCAAGGTTTCACGGGTAAGTTTCACGGGTAAGTTTCACGGGTAAGTTTCACGGGTATGTTTCACGGGTGACGTTTTACGGGTCTAGGTTTCACTGGTAAGTTTCACGGGTCAAGGTTTTACGGGTAAGTTTCAAGTGTAAGTTTCACGGGTATGTTTCACGGGTGACGTTTCACGGGTGACGTTTCACGGGTCTAGGTTTCACTGGCAAGTTTCACGGGTCAAGGTTTCACGGGTAAGTTTCACGGGTAAGTTTCACGGGTTTGTTTCACGGGTGACGTTTCACGGGTCTAGGTTTCACTGGTAAGTTTCACGGGTCAAGGTTTCACGGGTAAGTTTCACGGGTAAGTTTCACGAGTATGTTTCACGGGTGACGTTTCACGGGTCTAGGTTTCACTGGTAAGTTTCACGGGTCAAGGTTTCACGGGTAAGTGTCACGGGTAAGTTTCACGGGTATGTTTCACGGGTGACGTTTCACGGGTCTAGGTTTCACTGGTAAGTTTCACGGGTCAAGGTTTCACGGGTAAGTTTCACGGGTAAGTTTCACGGGTATGTTTCACGGGTGACGTTTCACGGGTCTAGGTTTCACTGGTAAGTTTCACGGGTCAAGGTTTCACGGGTAAGTTTCACGGGTAAGTTTCACGGGTAAGTTTCACGGGTATGTTTCACGGGTGACGTTTTACGGGTCTAGGTTTCACTGGTAAGTTTCACGGGTCAAGGTTTTACGGGTAAGTTTCAAGTGTAAGTTTCACGGGTATGTTTCACGGGTGACGTTTCACGGGTCTAGGTTTCACTGGTAAGTTTCACGGGTCAAGGTTTCACGGGTTTAGTTTCACGGGTAAGTTTTACGGGTAAGTTTCACGGGTGACGTTTCACGGGTGACGTTTCACGGGTCTAGGTTTCACTGGTAAGTTTCACGGGTCAAGGTTTCACGGGTAAGTTTCACGGGTAAGTTTCACGGGTAAGTTTAACGGGTATGTTTCACGGGTGACGTTTCACGGGTCTAGGTTTCACTGGAAAGTATCACGGGTCAAGGTTTCACGGGTAAGTTTCACGGGTAAGTTTCACGGGTATGTTTCACGGGTGACGTTTCACGGGTCTAGGTTTCACTGGTAAGTTTCACGGGTCAAGGTTTCACGGGTAAGTTTCACGGGAAAGTTTTACGGGTAAGTTTCACGGGTGACGTTTCACGGGTGACGTTTCACGGGTCTAGGTTTCACTGGTAAGTTTCACGGGTCAAGGTTTCACGGGTAAGTTTCACGGGTAAGTTTCACGGGTAAGTTTCACGGGTATGTTTCACGGGTGGCGTTTCACGGGTCTAGGTTTCACTGGTAAGTTTCACGGGTCAAGGTTTCACGGGTAAGTTTCACGGGTAAGTTTTACGGGTAAGTTTTACGGGTGACGTTTCACGGGTGACGTTTCACGGGTCTAGGTTACACTGGTAAGTTTCACGGGTCAAGGTTTCACGGGTAAGTTTCACGGGTTTGTTTCACGGGTGACGTTTCACGGGTCTAGGTTTCACTGGAAAGTTGCACGGGTCAAGGTTTCACGGATAAGTTTCAAGGGTAAGTTTCACGGGTAAGTTTTACGGGTATGTTTTACAGGTGACGTTTCACGGGTCTAGGTTTCACTGGTAAGTTTCACGGGTCAAGGTTTCACGGGTAAGTTTCACGGGTAAGTTTCACGGGTATGTTTCACGGGTGACGTTTCACGGGTCTAGGTTTAACTGGAAAGTTTCACGGGTCAAGGTTTAACGGGTAAGTTTCACGGGTAAGTTTCACGGGTATGTTTCACGGGTGACGTTTCACGGGTCTAGGTTTCACTGGTAAGTTTCACGGGTCAAGGTTTCACGGGTAAGTTTCACGGGTAAGTTTCACGGGTATGTTTCACGGGTGACGTTTCACGAGTCTAGGTTTCACTGGTAAGTTCCACGGGTCAAGGTTTCACGGGTAAGTTTCACGGGTAAGTTTCACGGGTATGTTTCACGGGTATGTTTCACGGGTGACGTTTCACGGGTCTAGGTTTTACTGGTAAGTTTCACGGGTCAA
Organism: Agonum fuliginosum; assembly: GCA_947534325.1. Taxonomy (NCBI): domain Eukaryota; kingdom Metazoa; phylum Arthropoda; class Insecta; order Coleoptera; family Carabidae; genus Agonum; species Agonum fuliginosum. The sequence goes on from OX384036.1 coordinate 27,034,579, forward strand.
GGTTTCACGGGTAAGTTTCACGGGTAAGTTTCACGGGTATGTTTCACGGGTGACGTTTCACGGGTCTAGGTTTCACTGGTAAGTTTCACGGGTCAAGGTTTCACGGGTAAGTTTCACGGGTAAGTTTTACGGGTAAGTTTTACGGGTGACGTTTCACGGGTGACGTTTCACGGGTCTAGGTTACACTGGTAAGTTTCACGGGTCAAGGTTTCACGGGTAAGTTTCACGGGTAAGTTTCACGGGTATGTTTCACGGGTGACGTTTCACGGGTCTAGGTTTCACTGGAAAGTTTCACGGGTCAAGGTTTCACGGATAAGTTTCAAGGGTAAGTTTCACGGGTAAGTTTTACGGGTATGTTTTACAGGTGACGTTTCACGGGTCTAGGTTTCACTGGTAAGTTTCACGGGTCAAGGTTTCACGGGTAAGTTTCACGGGTAAGTTTCACGGGTAAGTTTCACGGGTATGTTTCATGGGTGATGTTTCACGGGTCTAGGTTTCACTAGTAAGTTTCACGGGTCAAGGTTTCACGGGTAAGTTTCACGGGTAAGTTTCACGGGTATGTTTCACGGGTGACGTTTCACGGGTCTAGGTTTCACTGGAAAGTTTCACGGGTCAAGGTTTAACGGGTAAGTTTCACGGGTAAGTTTCACGGGTATGTTTCACGGGTGACGTTTCACGGGTCTAGGTTTCACTGGTAAGTTTCACGGGTCAAGGTTTCACGGGTAAGTTTCACGGGTAAGTTTCACGGGTATGTTTCACGGGTGACGTTTCACGGGTCTAGGTTTCACTGGAAAGTTTCACGGGTCAAGGTTTAACGGGTAAGTTTCACGGGTAAGTTTTACGGGTATGTTTTACAGGTGACGTTTCACGGGTCTAGGTTTCACTGGTAAGTTTCACGGGTATGTTTCACGGGTGACGTTTCACGGGTCTAGGTTTCACTGGTAAGTTTCACGGGTCAAGGTTTCACGGGTAAGTTTCACGGGTAAGTTTCACGGGTATGTTTCACGGGTATGTTTCACGGGTGACGTTTCACGGGTCTAGGTTTCACTGGTAAGTTTCACGGGTCAAGGTTTCACGGGTAAGTTTCACGGGTAAGTTTCACGGGTATGTTTCACGGGTGACGTTTCACGGGTCTAGGTTTCACTGGTAAGTTTCACGGTTCAAGGTTTCACGGGTAAGTTTCACGGGTAAGTTTCACGGGTATGTTTCACGGGTGACGTTTCACGGGTCTAGGTTTCACTGGTAAGTTTCACGGGTCAAGGTTATACGGGTAAGTTTCACGGGTAAGTTTCACGGGTATGTTTCACGGGTATGTTTCACGGGTGACGTTTCACGGGTCTAGGTTTCACTGGTAAGTTTCACGGGTCAAGGTTTCACGGGTAAGTTTCACGGGTAAGTTTCACGGGTATGTTTCACGGGTATGTTTCACGGGTGACGTTTCACGGGTCTAGGTTTCACTGGTAAGTTTCACGGGTCAAGGTTTCACGGGTAAGTTTCACGGGTAAGTTTCACGGGTATGTTTCACGGGTGACGTTTCACGGGTCTAGGTTTCACTGGTAAGTTTCACGGGTCAAGGTTTCACGGGTAAGTTTCACGGGTAAGTTTCACGGGTATGTTTCACAGGTGACGTTTCACGGGTCTAGGTTTCACTGGTAAGTTTCACGGGTCAAGGTTTTACGGGTAAGTTTCACGGGTAAGTTTCACGGGTATGTTTCACGGGTGACGTTTCACGGGTCTAGGTTTCACTGGTAAGTTTCACGAGTCAAGGTTTCACGGGTAAGTTTCACGGGTAAGTTTTACGGGTAAGTTTCACGGGTGACGTTTCACGGGTGACGTTTCACGGGTCTAGGTTTCAATGGTAAGTTTCACGGGTCAAGGTTTCACGGGTAAGTTTTACGGGTAAGTTTCACGGGTATGTTTCACGGGTGACGTTTCACGGGTCTAGGTTTCACTGGAAAGTTTCACGGGTCAAGGTTTCACAGGTAAGTTTCACGGGTATGTTTCACGGGTGACGTTTCACGGGTCTAGGTTTCACTGGTAAGTTTCACGGGTCAAGGTTTCACGGGTAAGTTTCACGTGTAAGTTTCACGGGTATGTTTCACGGGTGACGTTTCACGGGTCTAGGTTTCACTGGTAAGTTTCACGGGTCAAGGTTTTACAGGTAAGTTTCACGGGTATGTTTCACGGGTGACGTTTCACGGGTCTAGGTTTCACTGGTAAGTTTCACGGGTCAAGGTTTCACGGGTAAGTTTCACAGGTAAGTTTCACGGGTATGTTTCACGGGTGACGTTTCACGGGTCTAGGTTTCACTGGTAAGTTTCACGGGTCAAGGTTTCACGGGTAAGTTTCACGGGTAAGTTTCACGGGTATGTTTCACGGGTAACGTTTCACGGGTCTAGGTTTCACTGGTAAGTTGCACGGGTCAAGGTTTCACGGGTAAGTTTCGCGGGTAAGTTTCACGGGTATGTTTCACGGGTGACTTTTTACGGGTCTAGGTTTCACTGGTAAGTTTCACGGGTCAAGGTTTTACGGGTAAGTTTCACGTGTAAGTTTCACGGGTATGTTTCACGGGTGACGTTTCACGGGTCTAGGTTTCACTGGTAAGTTTCACGGGTCAAGGTTTCACGGGTAAGTTTCACGGGTAAGTTTTACGGGTAAGTCTCACGGGTGACGTTTCACGGGTGACGTTTCACGGGTCTAGGTTTCACTGGTAAGTTTCACGGGTCAAGGTTTCACGGGTAAGTTTCACGGGTAAGTTTCACGGGTATGTTTCACGGGTGACGTTTCACGGGTATAGGTTTCACTGGAAAGTATCACGGGTCAAGATTTCACGGGTAAGTTTCACGGGTAAGTTTCACGGGTATGTTTCACGGGTGACGTTTCACGGGTCTAGGTTTCACTGGTAAGTTTCACGGGTCAAGGTTTCACGGGTAAGTTTCACGGGTAAGTTTTACGGGTAAGTTTCACGGGTGACGTTTTACGGGTGACGTTTCACGGGTCTAGGTTTCACTGGTAAGTTTCACGGGTCAAGGTTTCACGGGTAAGTTTCACGGGTAAGTTTCACGGGTTTGTTTCACGGGTGACGTTTCACGGGTCTAGGTTTCACTGGAAAGTTTCACGGGTCAAGGTTTCACGGGTAAGTTTCACGGGTAAGTTTCACGGGTATGTTTCACGGGTGACGTTTCACGGGTCTAGGTTTCACTGGTAAGTTTCACGGGTCAAGGTTTCACGGGTAAGTTTCACGGGTAAGTTTTACGGGTAAGTTTTACGGGTGACGTTTCACGGGTGACGTTTCACGGGTCTAGGTTACACTGGTAAGTTTCACGGGTCAAGGTTTCACGGGTAAGTTTCACGGGTAAGTTTCACGGGTATGTTTCACGGGTGACGTTTCACGGGTCTAGGTTTCACTGGAAAGTTTCACGGGTCAAGGTTTCACGGATAAGTTTCAAGGGTAAGTTTCACGGGTAAGTTTTACGGGTATGTTTTACAGGTGTCGTTTCACGGGTCTAGGTTTCACTGGTAAGTTTCACGGGTCAAGGTTTCACGGGTAAGTTTCACGGGTAAGTTTCACGGGTAAGTTTCACGGGTATGTTTCATGGGTGATGTTTCACGGGTCTAGGTTTCACTGGTAAGTTTCACGGGTCAAGGTTTCACGGGTAAGTTTCACGGGTAAGTTTCACGGGTATGTTTCACGGGTGACGTTTCACGGGTCTAGGTTTCACTGGAAAGTTTCACGGGTCAAGGTTTAACGGGTAAGTTTCACGGGTAAGTTTCACGGGTATGTTTCACGGGTGACGTTTCACGGGTCTAGGTTTCACTGGTAAGTTTCACGGGTCAAGGTTTCACGGGTAAGTTTCACGGGTAAGTTTCACGGGTATGTTTCACGGGTGACGTTTCACGAGTCTAGGTTTCACTGGTAAGTTCCACGGGTCAAGGTTTCACGGGTAAGTTTCACGGGTAAGTTTCACGGGTATGTTTCACGGGTGACGTTTCACGGGTCTAGGTTTCACTGGTAAGTTTCACGGGTCAAGGTTTCACGGGTAAGTTTCACGGGTAAGTTTCACGGGTATGTTTCACGGGTGACGTTTCACGGGTCTAGGTTTCACTGGTAAGTTTCACGGGTCAAGGTTTCACGGGTAAGTTTCACGGGTAAGTTTTACGGGTAAGTTTCACGGGTGACATTTCACGGGTGACGTTTCACGGGTCTAGGTTTCACTGGTAAGTTTCACGGGTCAAGGTTTCACGGGTAAGTTTCACGGGTAAGTTTCACGGGTATGTTTCACGGGTGACGTTTCACGGGTCTAGGTTTTACTGGAAAGTTTCACGGGTCAAGGTTTCACGGGTAAGTTTCACGGGTAAGTTTTACGGGTATGTTTTACAGGTGACGTTTCACGGGTCTAGGTTTCACTGGTAAGTTTCACGGGTCAAGGTTTCACGGGTAAGTTTCACGGGTAAGTTTCACGGGTATGTTTCACGGGGGACGTTTCACGGGTCTAGGTTTCACTGGTAAGTTTCACGGGTCAAGGTTTCACGGGTAAGTTTCACGGGTAAGTTTCACGGGTATGTTTCACGGGTGACGTTTCACGGGTCTAGGTTTCACTGGTAAGTTTCACGGGTCAAGGTTTCACGGGTAAGTTTCACGGGTAAGTTTCACGGGTATGTTTCACGGGTATGTTTCACGGGTGACGTTTCACGGGTCTAGGTTTCACTGGTAAGTTTCACGGGTCAAAGTTTCACGGGTAAGTTTCACGGGTATGTTTCACGGGTGACGTTTCACGGGTCTAGGTTTCACTGGTAAGTTTTACGAGTCAAGGTTTCACGGGTAAGTTTCACGGGTAAGTTTTACGGGTAAGTTTTACGGGTAAGTTTCACGGGTGACGTTTCACGGGTCTAGGTTTCACTGGTAAGTTTCACGGGTCAAGGTTTCACGGGTAAGTTTTACGGGTAAGTTTCACGGGTATGTTTCACGGGTGACGTTTCACGGGTCTAGGTTTCACTGGAAAGTTTCACGGGTCAAGGTTTCACGGGTAAGTTTCACGGGTAAGTTTTACGGGTATGTTTTACAGGTGACATTTCACGGGTCTAGGTTTCACTGGTAAGTTTCACGGGTCAAGGTTTCACGGGTAAGTTTCACGGGTAAGTTTCACGGGTATGTTTCACGGGTGACGTTTCACGGGTCTAGGTTTCACTGGTAAGTTTCACGGGTCAAGGTTTCACGGGTAAGTTTCACGGGTAAGTTTCACGAGTATGTTTCACGGGTGACGTTTCACGGGTCTAGGTTTCACTGGTAAGTTTCACGGGTCAAGGTTTCACGGGTAAGTGTCACGGGTAAGTTTCACGGGTATGTTTCACGGGTGACGTTTCACGGGTCTAGGTTTCACTGGTAAGTTTCACGGGTCAAGGTTTCACGGGTAAGTTTCACGGGTAAGTTTCACGGGTATGTTTCACGGGTGACGTTTCACGGGTCTAGGTTTCACTGGTAAGTTTCACGGGTCAAGGTTTCACGGGTAAGTTTCACGGGTAAGTTTCACGGGTAAGTTTTACGGGTAAGTTTCACGGGTGACGTTTCACGGGTGACGTTTCACGGGTCTAGGTTTCACTGGTAAGTTTCACGGGTCAAGGTTTCACGGGTAAGTTTCACGGGTAAGTTTCACGGGTAAGTTTCACGGGTAAGTTTAACGGGTATGTTTCACGGGTGACGTTTCACGGGTCTAGGTTTCACTGGTAAGTTTCACGGGTCAAGGTTTCACGGGTAAGTTTCACGGGTAAGTTTTACGGGTAAGTTTCACGGGTGACGTTTCACGGGTGACGTTTCACGGGACTAGGTTTCACTGGTAAGTTTCACGGGTCAAGGTTTCACGGGTAAGTTTCACGGGTAAGTTTTACGGGTAAGTTTCACGGGTATGTTTCACGGGTGGCGTTTCACGGGTCTAGGTTTCACTGGTAAGTTTCACGGGTCAAGGTTTCACGGGTAAGTTTCACGGGTAAGTTTTACGGGTAAGTTTTACGGGTGACGTTTCACGGGTGACGTTTCACGGGTCTAGGTTACACTGGTAAGTTTCACGGGTCAAGGTTTCACGGGTAAGTTTCACGGGTATGTTTCACGGGTATGTTTCACGGGTGACGTTTCACGGGTCTAGGTTTCACTGGTAAGTTTCACGGGTCAAGGTTTCACGGGTAAGTTTCACGGGTAAGTTTCAAGGGTATGTTTCACGGGTGACGTTTCACGGGTCTAGGTTTCACTGGAAAGTTTCACGGGTCAAGGTTTCACGGATAAGTTTCAAGGGTAAGTTTCACGGGTAAGTTTTACGGGTATGTTTTACAGGTGACGTTTCACGGGTCTAGGTTTCACTGGTAAGTTTCACGGGTCAAGGTTTCACGGGTAAGTTTCACGGGTAAGTTTCACGGGTATGTTTCATGGGTGATGTTTCACGGGTCTAGGTTTCACTGGTAAGTTTCACGGGTCAAGGTTTCACGGGTAAGTTTCACGGGTAAGTTTCACGGGTATGTTTCACGGGTGACGTTTCCGGGTCTAGGTTTCACTGGAAAGTTTCACGGGTCAAGGTTTAACGGGTAAGTTTCACGGGTAAGTTTCACGGGTATGTTTCACGGGTGACGTTTCACGGGTCTAGGTTTCACTGGTAAGTTTCACGGGTCAAGGTTTCACGGGTAAGTTTCACGGGTAAGTTTCACGGGTATGTTTCACGGGTGACGTTTCACGAGTCTAGGTTTCACTGGTAAGTTCCACGGGTCAAGGTTACACGGGTAAGTTTCACGGGTAAGTTTCACGGGTATGTTTCACGGGTATGTTTCACGGGTGACGTTTCACGGGTCTAGGTTTCACTGGTAAGTTTCACGGGTCAAGGTTTCACGGGTAAGTTTCACGGGTAAGTTTCACGGGTATGTTTCACGGGTAAGTTTCACGGGTGACGTTTCACGGGTGACGTTTCACGGGTCTAGGTTTCACTGGTAAGTTTCACGGGTCAAGGTTTCACGGGTAAGTTTCACGGGTAAGTTTCACGGGTATGTTTCACGGGTGACGTTTCACGGGTCTAGGTTTCACTGGAAAGTTTCACGGGTCAAGGTTTCACGGGTAAGTTTCACGGGTAAGTTTTACGGGTATGTTTTACAGGTGACGTTTCACGGGTCTAGGTTTCACTGGTAAGTTTCACGGGTCAAGGTTTCACGGGTAAGTTTCACGGGTAAGTTTCACGGGTATGTTTCACGGGGGACGTTTCACGGGTCTAGGTTTCACTGGTAAGTTTCACGGGTCAAGGTTTCACGGGTAAGTTTCACGGGTAAGTTTCACGGGTATGTTTCACGGGTGACGTTTCACGGGTCTAGGTTTCACTGGTAAGTTTCACGGGTCAAGGTTTCACGGGTAAGTTTCACGGGTAAGTTTCACGGGTATGTTTCACGGGTATGTTTCACGGGTGACGTTTCACGGGTCTAGGTTTCACTGGTAAGTTTCACGGGTCAAAGTTTCACGGGTAAGTTTCACGGGTATGTTTCACGGGTGACGTTTCACGGGTCTAGGTTTCACTGGTAAGTTTTACGAGTCAAGGTTTCACGGGTAAGTTTCACGGGTAAGTTTTACGGGTAAGTTTCACGGGTGACGTTTCACGGGTCTAGGTTTCACTGGTAAGTTTCACGGGTCAAGGTTTCACGGGTAAGTTTTACGGGTAAGTTTCACGGGTATGTTTCACGGGTGACGTTTCACGGGTCTAGGTTTCACTGGAAAGTTTCACGGGTCAAGGTTTCACGGGTAAGTTTCACGGGTAAGTTTTACGGGTATGTTTTACAGGTGACATTTCACGGGTCTAGGTTTCACTGGTAAGTTTCACGGGTCAAGGTTTCACGGGTAAGTTTCACGGGTAAGTTTCACGGGTATGTTTCACGGGTGACGTTTCACGGGTCTAGGTTTCACTGGTAAGTTTCACGGGTCAAGGTTTCACGGGTAAGTTTCACGGGTAAGTTTCACGAGTATGTTTCACGGGTGACGTTTCACGGGTCTAGGTTTCACTGGTAAGTTTCACGGGTCAAGGTTTCACGGGTAAGTGTCACGGGTAAGTTTCACGGGTATGTTTCACGGGTGACGTTTCACGGGTCTAGGTTTCACTGGTAAGTTTCACGGGTCAAGGTTTCACGGGTAAGTTTCACGGGTAAGTTTCACGGGTATGTTTCACGGGTGACGTTTCACGGGTCTAGGTTTTACTGGTAAGTTTCACGGGTCAAGGTTTCACGGGTAAGTTTCACGGGTAAGTTTCACGGGTTAGTTTCACGGGTATGTTTCACGGGTGACGTTTTACGGGTCTAGGTTTCACTGGTAAGTTTAACGGGTCAAGGTTTAACGGGTAAGTTTCAAGTGTAAGTTTCACGGGTGACGTTTCACGGGTGACGTTTCACGGGACTAGGTTTCACTGGTAAGTTTCACGGGTCAAGGTTTCACGGGTAAGTTTCACGGGTAAGTTTCACGGGTAAGTTTCACGGGTATGTTTCACGGGTGGCGTTTCACGGGTCTAGGTTTCACTGGTAAGTTTCACGGGTCAAGGTTTCACGGGTAAGTTTCACGGGTAAGTTTTACGGGTAAGTTTTACGGGTGACGTTTCACGGGTGACGTTTCACGGGTCTAGGTTACACTGGTAAGTTTCACGGGTCAAGGTTTCACGGGTAAGTTTCACGGGTAAGTTTCACGGGTATGTTTCACGGGTATGTTTCACGGGTGACGTTTCACGGGTCTAGGTTTCACTGGTAAGTTTCACGGGTCAAGGTTTCACGGGTAAGTTTCACGGGTAAGTTTCAAGGGTATGTTTCACGGGTGACGTTTCACGGGTCTAGGTTCACTGGTAAGTTTCACGGGTCAAGGTTTCACGGGTAAGTTTCACGGGTAAGTTTCACGGGTATGTTTCACGGGTGACGTTTCACGGGTCTAGGTTTCACTGGTAAGTTTCACGGGTCAAGGTTTTACGGGTAAGTTTCACGGGTAAGTTTCACGGGTATGTTTCACGGGTGACGTTTCACGGGTCTAGGTTTCACTGGTAAGTTTCACGAGTCAAGGTTTCACGGGTAAGTTTCACGGGTAAGTTTTACGGGTAAGTTTCACGGGTGACGTTTCACGGGTCTAGGTTTCAATGGTAAGTTTCACGGGTCAAGGTTTCACGGGTAAGTTTTACGGGTAAGTTTCACGGGTATGTTTCACGGGTGACGTTTCACGGGTCTAGGTTTCACTGGAAAGTTTCACGGGTCAAGGTTTCACAGGTAAGTTTCACGGGTATGTTTCACGGGTGACGTTTCACGGGTCTAGGTTTCACTGGTAAGTTTCACGGGTCAAGGTTTCACGGGTAAGTTTCACGTGTAAGTTTCACGGGTATGTTTCACGGGTGACGTTTCACGGGTCTAGGTTTCACTGGTAAGTTTCACGGGTCAAGGTTTCACATGTAAGTTTCACGGGTAAGTTTCACGGGTATGTTTCACGGGTGACGTTTTACGGGTCTAGGTTTCACTGGTAAGTTTCACGGGTCAAGGTTTAACGGGTAAGTTTCAAGTGTAAGTTTCACGGGTATGTTTCACGGGTGACGTTTCACGGGTCTAGGTTTCACTGGTAAGTTTCACGGGTCAAGGTTTCACGGGTAAGTTTCACGGGTAAGTTTTACGGGTAAGTTTCACGGGTGACGTTTCACGGGTGACGTTTCACGGGTCTAGGTTTCACTGGTAAGTTTCACGGGTCAAGGTTTCACGGGTAAGTTTCACGGGTAAGTTTCACGGGTAAGTTTAACGGGTATGTTTCACGGGTGACGTTTCACGGGTCTAGGTTTCACTGGTAAGTTTCACGGGTCAAGGTTTCACGGGTAAGTTTCACGGGTAAGTTTTACGGGTAAGTTTCACGGGTGACGTTTCACGGGTGACGTTTCACGGGACTAGGTTTCACTGGTAAGTTTCACGGGTCAAGGTTTCACGGGTAAGTTTCACGGGTAAGTTTCACGGGTAAGTTTCACGGGTATGTTTCACGGGTGGCGTTTCACGGGTCTAGGTTTCACTGGTAAGTTTCACGGGTCAAGGTTTCACGGGTAAGTTTAACGGGTAAGTTTTACGGGTAAGTTTTACGGGTGACGTTTCACGGGTGACGTTTCACGGGTCTAGGTTACACTGGTAAGTTTCACGGGTCAAGGTTTCACGGGTAAGTTTCACGGGTATGTTTCACGGGTGACGTTTCACGGGTCTAGGTTTCACTGGAAAGTTTCACGGGTCAAGGTTTCACGGATAAGTTTCAAGGGTAAGTTTCACGGGTAAGTTTTACGGGTATGTTTTACAGGTGACGTTTCACGGGTCTAGGTTTCACTGGTAAGTTTCACGGGTCAAGGTTTCACGGGTAAGTTTCACGGGTAAGTTTCACGGGTATGTTTCATGGGTGATGTTTCACGGGTCTAGGTTTCACTGGTAAGTTTCACGGGTCAAGGTTTCACGGGTAAGTTTCACGGGTAAGTTTCACGGGTTTGTTTCACGGGTGACGTTTCACGGGTCTAGGTTTCACTGGAAAGTTTCACGGGTCAAGGTTTCACGGGTAAGTTTCACGGGTAAGTTTCACGGGTATGTTTCACGGGTGACGTTTCACGGGTCTAGGTTTCACTGGAAAGTTTCACGGGTCAAGGTTTCACGGATAAGTTTCAAGGGTAAGTTTCACGGGTAAGTTTTACGGGTATGTTTTACAGGTGACGTTTCACGGGTCTAGGTTTCACTGGTAAGTTTCACGGGTCAAGGTTTCACGGGTAAGTTTCACGGGTAAGTTTCACGGGTATGTTTCACGGGTGACGTTTCACGGGTCTAGGTTTCACTGGTAAGTTTCACGGGTCAAGGTTTCACGGGTAAGTTTCACGGGTAAGTTTCACGGGTATGTTTCACGGGTGACGTTTCACGGGTCTAGGTTTCACTGGAAAGTATCACGGGTCAAGGTTTCACGGGTAAGTTTCACGGGTAAGTTTCACGGGTATGTTTCACGGGTGACGTTTCACGGGTGACGTTTCACGGGTCAAGGTTTCACGGGTAAGTTTCACGGGTAAGTTTCACGGGTTTGTTTCACGGGTGACGTTTCACGGGTCTAGGTTTCACTGGAAAGTTTCACGGGTCAAGGTTTCACGGGTAAGTTTCACGGGTAAGTTTCACGGGTATGTTTCACGGGTGACGTTTCACGGGTCTAGGTTTCACTGGTAAGTTTCACGGGTCAAGGTTTCACGGGTAAGTTTCACGGGTAAGTTTCACGGGTTTGTTTCACGGGTGGCGTTTCACGGGTCTAGGTTTCACTGGAAAGTTTCACGGGTCAAGGTTTCACGGGTAAGTTTCACGGGTAAGTTTCACGGGTATGTTTCACGGGTGACGTTTCACGGGTCTAGGTTTCACTGGTAAGTTTCACGGGTCAAGGTTTCACGGGTAAGTTTCACGGGTAAGTTTCACGGGTAAGTTTTACGGGTAAGTTTCACGGGTGACGTTTCACGGGTGACGTTTCACGGGTCTAGGTTTCACTGGTAAGTTTCACGGGTCAAGGTTTCACGGGTAAGTTTCACGGGTAAGTTTCACGGGTATGTTTCACGGGTAAGTTTTACGGGTATGTTTTACAGGTGACGTTTCACGGGTCTAGGTTTCACTGGTAAGTTTCACGGGTCAAGGTTTCACGGGTAAGTTTCACGGGTAAGTTTCACGGGTATGTTTCACGGGTGACGTTTCACGGGTCTAGGTTTCACTGGAAAGTTTCACGGGTCAAGGTTTCACGGGTAAATTTCACGGGTAAGTTTTACGGGTATGTTTTACAGGTGACGTTTCACGGGTCTAGGTTTCACTGGTAAGTTTCACGGGTCAAGGTTTCACGGGTAAGTTTCACGGGTATGTTTCATGGGTGATGTTTCACGGGTCTAGGTTTCACTGGTAAGTTTTACGGGTCAAGGTTTCACGGGTAAGTTTCACGGGTAAGTTTCACGGGTATGTTTCACGGGTGACGTTTCACGGGTCTAGGTTTCACTGGTAAGTTTCACGGTTCAAGGTTTCACGGTTCAAGGTTTCACGGGTAAGTTTCACGGGTAAGTTTCACGGGTATGTTTCACGGGTGACGTTTCACGAGTCTATGTTTCACTGGTAAGTTTCACGGGTCAAGGTTTCACGGGAAAGTTTCACGGGTAAGTTTCACGGGTATGTTTCACGGGTGACGTTTCACGGGTCTAGGTTTCACTGGTAAGTTTCACGGGTCAAGGTTTCACGGGTAAGTTTCACGGGTAAGTTTCACGGGTATGTTTCACGGGTGACGTTTCACGGGTCTAGGTTTCACTGGTAAGTTTCACGGGTCAAGGTTTCACGGGTAAGTTTCACGGGTAAGTTTCACGGGTAAGTTTTACGGGTATGTTTTACAGGTGACGTTTCACGGGTCTAGGTTTCACTGGTAAGTTTCACGGGTCAAGGTTTTACGGGTAAGTTTCACGGGTAAGTTTCACGGGTATGTTTCACGGGTGACGTTTCACGGGTCTAGGTTTCACTGGAAAGTTTCACGGGTCAAGGTTTCACGGGTAAGTTTCACGGGTAAGTTTTACGGGTATGTTGTACAGGTGACGTTTCACGGGTCTAGGTTTCACTGGTAAGTTTCACGGGTATGTTTCACGGGTGACGTTTCACGGGTCTAGGTTTCACTGGTAAGTTTCACGGGTCAAGGTTTCACGGGTAAGTTTCACGGGTAAGTTTCACGGGTATGTTTCACGGGTATGTTTCACGGGTGACGTTTCACGGGTCTAGGTTTCACTGGTAAGTTTCACGGGTCAAGGTTTCACGGGTAAGTTTCACGGGTAAGTTTCACGGGTATGTTTCACGGGTGACGTTTCACGGGTCTAGGTTTCACTGGTAAGTGTCACGGTTCAAGGTTTCACGGGTAAGTTTCACGGGTAAGTTTCACGGGTAAGTTTCACGGGTATGTTTCACGGGTGACGTTTCACGGGTTTAGGTTTCACTGGTAAGTTTCACGGGTAAGTTTAACGGGTATGTTTCACGGGTGACGTTTCACGGGTCTAGGTTTCACTGGTAAGTTTCACGGGTCAAGGTTTCACGGGTAAGTTTCACGGGTAAGTTTTACGGGTAAGTTTCACGGGTGACGTTTCACGGGTGACGTTTCACGGGACTAGGTTTCACTGGTAAGTTTCACGGGTCAAGGTTTCACGGGTAAGTTTCACGGGTAAGTTTCACGGGTAAGTTTCACGGGTATGTTTCACGGGTGGCGTTTCACGGGTCTAGGTTTCACTGGTAAGTTTCACGGGTCAAGGTTTCACGGGTAAGTTTCACGGGTAAGTTTTACGGGTAAGTTTTACGGGTGACGTTTCACGGGTGACGTTTCACGGGTCTAGGTTACACTGGTAAGTTTCACGGGTCAAGGTTTCACGGGTAAGTTTCACGGGTATGTTTCACGGGTGACGTTTCACGGGTCTAGGTTTCACTGGAAAGTTTCACGGGTCAAGGTTTCACGGATAAGTTTCAAGGGTAAGTTTCACGGGTAAGTTTTACGGGTATGTTTTACAGGTGACGTTTCACGGGTCTAGGTTTCACTGGTAAGTTTCACGGGTCAAGGTTTCACGGGTAAGTTTCACGGGTAAGTTTCACGGGTATGTTTCATGGGTGATGTTTCACGGGTCTAGGTTTCACTGGTAAGTTTCACGGGTCAAGGTTTCACGGGTAAGTTTCACGGGTAAGTTTCACGGGTTTGTTTCACGGGTGACGTTTCACGGGTCTAGGTTTCACTGGAAAGTTTCACGGGTCAAGGTTTCACGGGTAAGTTTCACGGGTAAGTTTCACGGGTATGTTTCACGGGTGACGTTTCACGGGTCTAGGTTTCACTGGAAAGTTTCACGGGTCAAGGTTTCACGGATAAGTTTCAAGGGTAAGTTTCACGGGTAAGTTTTACGGGTATGTTTTACAGGTGACGTTTCACGGGTCTAGGTTTCACTGGTAAGTTTCACGGGTCAAGGTTTCACGGGTAAGTTTCACGGGTAAGTTTCACGGGTATGTTTCACGGGTGACGTTTCACGGGTCTAGGTTTCACTGGTAAGTTTCACGGGTCAAGGTTTCACGGGTAAGTTTCACGGGTAAGTTTCACGGGTATGTTTCACGGGTGACGTTTCACGGGTCTAGGTTTCACTGGAAAGTATCACGGGTCAAGGTTTCACGGGTAAGTTTCACGGGTAAGTTTCACGGGTATGTTTCACGGGTGACGTTTCACGGGTGACGTTTCACGGGTCAAGGTTTCACGGGTAAGTTTCACGGGTAAGTTTCACGGGTTTGTTTCACGGGTGACGTTTCACGGGTCTAGGTTTCACTGGAAAGTTTCACGGGTCAAGGTTTCACGGGTAAGTTTCACGGGTAAGTTTCACGGGTATGTTTCACGGGTGACGTTTCACGGGTCTAGGTTTCACTGGTAAGTTTCACGGGTCAAGGTTTCACGGGTAAGTTTCACGGGTAAGTTTCACGGGTTTGTTTCACGGGTGGCGTTTCACGGGTCTAGGTTTCACTGGAAAGTTTCACGGGTCAAGGTTTCACGGGTAAGTTTCACGGGTAAGTTTCACGGGTATGTTTCACGGGTGACGTTTCACGGGTCTAGGTTTCACTGGTAAGTTTCACGGGTCAAGGTTTCACGGGTAAGTTTCACGGGTAAGTTTCACGGGTAAGTTTTACGGGTAAGTTTCACGGGTGACGTTTCACGGGTGACGTTTCACGGGTCTAGGTTTCACTGGTAAGTTTCACGGGTCAAGGTTTCACGGGTAAGTTTCACGGGTAAGTTTCACGGGTATGTTTCACGGGTAAGTTTTACGGGTATGTTTTACAGGTGACGTTTCACGGGTCTAGGTTTCACTGGTAAGTTTCACGGGTCAAGGTTTCACGGGTAAGTTTTACGGGTAAGTTTCACGGGTATGTTTCACGGGTGACGTTTCACGGGTGACGTTTCACGGGTCTAGGTTACACTGGTAAGTTTCACGGGTCAAGGTTTCACGGGTAAGTTTCACGGGTAAGTTTCACGGGTTTGTTTCACGGGTGACGTTTCACGGGTCTAGGTTTCACTGGAAAGTTTCACGGGTCAAGGTTTCACGGGTAAGTTTCACGGGTAAGTTTCACGGGTATGTTTCACGGGTGACGTTTCACGGGTCTAGGTTTCACTGGTAAGTTTCACGGGTCAAGGTTTCACGGGTAAGTTTCACGGGTAAGTTTTACGGGTAAGTTTTACGGGTGACGTTTCACGGGTGACGTTTCACGGGTCTAGGTTACACTGGTAAGTTTCACGGGTCAAGGTTTCACGGGTAAGTTTCACGGGTAAGTTTCACGGGTATGTTTCACGGGTGACGTTTCACGGGTCTAGGTTTCACTGGAAAGTTTCACGGGTCAAGGTTTCACGGATAAGTTTCAAGGGTAAGTTTCACGGGTAAGTTTTACGGGTATGTTTTACAGGTGTCGTTTCACGGGTCTAGGTTTCACTGGTAAGTTTCACGGGTCAAGGTTTCACGGGTAAGTTTCACGGGTAAGTTTCACGGGTAAGTTTCACGGGTATGTTTCATGGGTGATGTTTCACGGGTCTAGGTTTCACTGGTAAGTTTCACGGGTCAAGGTTTCACGGGTAAGTTTCACGGGTAAGTTTCACGGGTATGTTTCACGGGTGACGTTTCACGGGTCTAGGTTTCACTGGAAAGTTTCACGGGTCAAGGTTTAACGGGTAAGTTTCACGGGTAAGTTTCACGGGTATGTTTCACGGGTGACGTTTCACGGGTCTAGGTTTCACTGGTAAGTTTCACGGGTCAAGGTTTCACGGGTAAGTTTCACGGGTAAGTTTCACGGGTATGTTTCACGGGTGACGTTTCACGAGTCTAGGTTTCACTGGTAAGTTCCACGGGTCAAGGTTTCACGGGTAAGTTTCACGGGTAAGTTTCACGGGTATGTTTCACGGGTGACGTTTCACGGGTCTAGGTTTCACTGGTAAGTTTCACGGGTCAAGGTTTCACGGGTAAGTTTCACGGGTAAGTTTCACGGGTATGTTTCACGGGTGACGTTTCACGGGTCTAGGTTTCACTGGTAAGTTTCACGGGTCAAGGTTTCACGGGTAAGTTTCACGGGTAAGTTTTACGGGTAAGTTTCACGGGTGACATTTCACGGGTGACGTTTCACGGGTCTAGGTTTCACTGGTAAGTTTCACGGGTCAAGGTTTCACGGGTAAGTTTCACGGGTAAGTTTCACGGGTATGTTTCACGGGTGACGTTTCACGGGTCTAGGTTTTACTGGAAAGTTTCACGGGTCAAGGTTTCACGGGTAAGTTTCACGGGTAAGTTTTACGGGTATGTTTTACAGGTGACGTTTCACGGGTCTAGGTTTCACTGGTAAGTTTCACGGGTCAAGGTTTCACGGGTAAGTTTCACGGGTAAGTTTCACGGGTATGTTTCACGGGGGACGTTTCACGGGTCTAGGTTTCACTGGTAAGTTTCACGGGTCAAGGTTTCACGGGTAAGTTTCACGGGTAAGTTTCACGGGTATGTTTCACGGGTGACGTTTCACGGGTCTAGGTTTCACTGGTAAGTTTCACGGGTCAAGGTTTCACGGGTAAGTTTCACGGGTAAGTTTCACGGGTATGTTTCACGGGTATGTTTCACGGGTGACGTTTCACGGGTCTAGGTTTCACTGGTAAGTTTCACGGGTCAAAGTTTCACGGGTAAGTTTCACGGGTATGTTTCACGGGTGACGTTTCACGGGTCTAGGTTTCACTGGTAAGTTTTACGAGTCAAGGTTTCACGGGTAAGTTTCACGGGTAAGTTTTACGGGTAAGTTTCACGGGTGACGTTTCACGGGTCTAGGTTTCACTGGTAAGTTTCACGGGTCAAGGTTTCACGGGTAAGTTTTACGGGTAAGTTTCACGGGTATGTTTCACGGGTGACGTTTCACGGGTCTAGGTTTCACTGGAAAGTTTCACGGGTCAAGGTTTCACGGGTAAGTTTCACGGGTAAGTTTTACGGGTATGTTTTACAGGTGACATTTCACGGGTCTAGGTTTCACTGGTAAGTTTCACGGGTCAAGGTTTCACGGGTAAGTTTCACGGGTAAGTTTCACGGGTATGTTTCACGGGTGACGTTTCACGGGTCTAGGTTTCACTGGTAAGTTTCACGGGTCAAGGTTTCACGGGTAAGTTTCACGGGTAAGTTTCACGAGTATGTTTCACGGGTGACGTTTCACGGGTCTAGGTTTCACTGGTAAGTTTCACGGGTCAAGGTTTCACGGGTAAGTGTCACGGGTAAGTTTCACGGGTATGTTTCACGGGTGACGTTTCACGGGTCTAGGTTTCACTGGTAAGTTTCACGGGTCAAGGTTTCACGGGTAAGTTTCACGGGTAAGTTTCACGGGTATGTTTCACGGGTGACGTTTCACGGGTCTAGGTTTCACTGGTAAGTTTCACGGGTCAAGGTTTCACGGGTAAGTTTCACGGGTAAGTTTCACGGGTAAGTTTTACGGGTAAGTTTCACGGGTGACGTTTCACGGGTGACGTTTCACGGGTCTAGGTTTCACTGGTAAGTTTCACGGGTCAAGGTTTCACGGGTAAGTTTCACGGGTAAGTTTCACGGGTAAGTTTCACGGGTAAGTTTAACGGGTATGTTTCACGGGTGACGTTTCACGGGTCTAGGTTTCACTGGTAAGTTTCACGGGTCAAGGTTTCACGGGTAAGTTTCACGGGTAAGTTTTACGGGTAAGTTTCACGGGTGACGTTTCACGGGTGACGTTTCACGGGACTAGGTTTCACTGGTAAGTTTCACGGGTCAAGGTTTCACGGGTAAGTTTCACGGGTAAGTTTCACGGGTAAGTTTCACGGGTATGTTTCACGGGTGGCGTTTCACGGGTCTAGGTTTCACTGGTAAGTTTCACGGGTCAAGGTTTCACGGGTAAGTTTCACGGGTAAGTTTTACGGGTAAGTTTTACGGGTGACGTTTCACGGGTGACGTTTCACGGGTCTAGGTTACACTGGTAAGTTTCACGGGTCAAGGTTTCACGGGTAAGTTTCACGGGTAAGTTTCACGGGTATGTTTCACGGGTATGTTTCACGGGTGACGTTTCACGGGTCTAGGTTTCACTGGTAAGTTTCACGGGTCAAGGTTTCACGGGTAAGTTTCACGGGTAAGTTTCAAGGGTATGTTTCACGGGTGACGTTTCACGGGTCTAGGTTTCACTGGAAAGTTTCACGGGTCAAGGTTTCACGGATAAGTTTCAAGGGTAAGTTTCACGGGTAAGTTTTACGGGTATGTTTTACAGGTGACGTTTCACGGGTCTAGGTTTCACTGGTAAGTTTCACGGGTCAAGGTTTCACGGGTAAGTTTCACGGGTAAGTTTCACGGGTATGTTTCATGGGTGATGTTTCACGGGTCTAGGTTTCACTGGTAAGTTTCACGGGTCAAGGTTTCACGGGTAAGTTTCACGGGTAAGTTTCACGGGTATGTTTCACGGGTGACGTTTCCGGGTCTAGGTTTCACTGGAAAGTTTCACGGGTCAAGGTTTATCGGGTAAGTTTCACGGGTAAGTTTCACGGGTATGTTTCACGGGTGACGTTTCACGGGTCTAGGTTTCACTGGTAAGTTTCACGGGTCAAGGTTTCACGGGTAAGTTTCACGGGTAAGTTTCACGGGTATGTTTCACGGGTGACGTTTCACGAGTCTAGGTTTCACTGGTAAGTTCCACGGGTCAAGGTTTCACGGGTAAGTTTCACGGGTAAGTTTCACGGGTATGTTTCACGGGTATGTTTCACGGGTGACGTTTCACGGGTCTAGGTTTCACTGGTAAGTTTCACGGGTCAAGGTTTCACGGGTAAGTTTCACGGGTAAGTTTCACGGGTATGTTTCACGGGTAAGTTTCACGGGTATGTTTCACGGGTGACGTTTCACGGGTCTAGGTTTTACTGGTAAGTTTCACGGGTCAAGGTTTCACGGGTAAGTTTCACGGGTTAGTTTCACGGGTTAGTTTCACGGGTATGTTTCACGGGTGACGTTTTACGGGTCTAGGTTTCACTGGTAAGTTTAACGGGTCAAGGTTTAACGGGTAAGTTTCAAGTGTAAGTTTCACGGGTGACGTTTCACGGGTGACGTTTCACGGGACTAGGTTTCACTGGTAAGTTTCACGGGTCAAGGTTTCACGGGTAAGTTTCACGGGTAAGTTTCACGGGTAAGTTTCACGGGTATGTTTCACGGGTGGCGTTTCACGGGTCTAGGTTTCACTGGTAAGTTTCACGGGTCAAGGTTTCACGGGTAAGTTTCACGGGTAAGTTTTACGGGTAAGTTTTACGGGTGACGTTTCACGGGTGACGTTTCACGGGTCTAGGTTACACTGGTAAGTTTCACGGGTCAAGGTTTCACGGGTAAGTTTCACGGGTAAGTTTCACGGGTATGTTTCACGGGTATGTTTCACGGGTGACGTTTCACGGGTCTAGGTTTCACTGGTAAGTTTCACGGGTCAAGGTTTCACGGGTAAGTTTCACGGGTAAGTTTCAAGGGTATGTTTCACGGGTGACGTTTCACGGGTCTAGGTTCACTGGTAAGTTTCACGGGTCAAGGTTTCACGGGTAAGTTTCACGGGTAAGTTTCACGGGTATGTTTCACGGGTGACGTTTCACGGGTCTAGGTTTCACTGGTAAGTTTCACGGGTCAAGGTTTTACGGGTAAGTTTCACGGGTAAGTTTCACGGGTATGTTTCACGGGTGACGTTTCACGGGTCTAGGTTTCACTGGTAAGTTTCACGAGTCAAGGTTTCACGGGTAAGTTTCACGGGTAAGTTTTACGGGTAAGTTTCACGGGTGACGTTTCACGGGTCTAGGTTTCAATGGTAAGTTTCACGGGTCAAGGTTTCACGGGTAAGTTTTACGGGTAAGTTTCACGGGTATGTTTCACGGGTGACGTTTCACGGGTCTAGGTTTCACTGGAAAGTTTCACGGGTCAAGGTTTCACAGGTAAGTTTCACGGGTATGTTTCACGGGTGACGTTTCACGGGTCTAGGTTTCACTGGTAAGTTTCACGGGTCAAGGTTTCACGGGTAAGTTTCACGTGTAAGTTTCACGGGTATGTTTCACGGGTGACGTTTCACGGGTCTAGGTTTCACTGGTAAGTTTCACGGGTCAAGGTTTCACATGTAAGTTTCACGGGTAAGTTTCACGGGTATGTTTCACGGGTGACGTTTTACGGGTCTAGGTTTCACTGGTAAGTTTCACGGGTCAAGGTTTAACGGGTAAGTTTCAAGTGTAAGTTTCACGGGTATGTTTCACGGGTGACGTTTCACGGGTCTAGGTTTCACTGGTAAGTTTCACGGGTCAAGGTTTCACGGGTAAGTTTCACGGGTAAGTTTTACGGGTAAGTTTCACGGGTGACGTTTCACGGGTGACGTTTCACGGGTCTAGGTTTCACTGGTAAGTTTCACGGGTCAAGGTTTCACGGGTAAGTTTCACGGGTAAGTTTCACGGGTAAGTTTAACGGGTATGTTTCACGGGTGACGTTTCACGGGTCTAGGTTTCACTGGTAAGTTTCACGGGTCAAGGTTTCACGGGTAAGTTTCACGGGTAAGTTTTACGGGTAAGTTTCACGGGTGACGTTTCACGGGTGACGTTTCACGGGACTAGGTTTCACTGGTAAGTTTCACGGGTCAAGGTTTCACGGGTAAGTTTCACGGGTAAGTTTCACGGGTAAGTTTCACGGGTATGTTTCACGGGTGGCGTTTCACGGGTCTAGGTTTCACTGGTAAGTTTCACGGGTCAAGGTTTCACGGGTAAGTTTCACGGGTAAGTTTTACGGGTAAGTTTTACGGGTGACGTTTCACGGGTGACGTTTCACGGGTCTAGGTTACACTGGTAAGTTTCACGGGTCAAGGTTTCACGGGTAAGTTTCACGGGTATGTTTCACGGGTGACGTTTCACGGGTCTAGGTTTCACTGGAAAGTTTCACGGGTCAAGGTTTCACGGATAAGTTTCAAGGGTAAGTTTCACGGGTAAGTTTTACGGGTATGTTTTACAGGTGACGTTTCACGGGTCTAGGTTTCACTGGTAAGTTTCACGGGTCAAGGTTTCACGGGTAAGTTTCACGGGTAAGTTTCACGGGTATGTTTCATGGGTGATGTTTCACGGGTCTAGGTTTCACTGGTAAGTTTCACGGGTCAAGGTTTCACGGGTAAGTTTCACGGGTAAGTTTCACGGGTTTGTTTCACGGGTGACGTTTCACGGGTCTAGGTTTCACTGGAAAGTTTCACGGGTCAAGGTTTCACGGGTAAGTTTCACGGGTAAGTTTCACGGGTATGTTTCACGGGTGACGTTTCACGGGTCTAGGTTTCACTGGAAAGTTTCACGGGTCAAGGTTTCACGGATAAGTTTCAAGGGTAAGTTTCACGGGTAAGTTTTACGGGTATGTTTTACAGGTGACGTTTCACGGGTCTAGGTTTCACTGGTAAGTTTCACGGGTCAAGGTTTCACGGGTAAGTTTCACGGGTAAGTTTCACGGGTATGTTTCACGGGTGACGTTTCACGGGTCTAGGTTTCACTGGTAAGTTTCACGGGTCAAGGTTTCACGGGTAAGTTTCACGGGTAAGTTTCACGGGTATGTTTCACGGGTGACGTTTCACGGGTCTAGGTTTCACTGGAAAGTATCACGGGTCAAGGTTTCACGGGTAAGTTTCACGGGTAAGTTTCACGGGTATGTTTCACGGGTGACGTTTCACGGGTGACGTTTCACGGGTCAAGGTTTCACGGGTAAGTTTCACGGGTATGTTTCACGGGTATGTTTCACGGGTGACGTTTCACGGGTCTAGGTTTCACTGGAAAGTATCACGGGTCAAGGTTTCACGGGTAAGTTTCACGGGTAAGTTTCACGGGTATGTTTCACGGGTGACGTTTCACGGGTCTAGGTTCCACTGGTAAGTTTCACGGGTCAAGGTTTCACGGGTAAGTTTCACGGGTAAGTTTCACGGGTATGTTTCACGGGTGACGTTTTACGGGTCTAGGTTTCACTGGTAAGTTTCACGGGTCAAGGTTTCACGGGTAAGTTTCACGGGTAAGTTTCACGGGTATGTTTCACGGGTGACGTTTCACGGGTCTAGGTTTCACTGGTAAGTTTCACGGGTCAAGGTTTCACGGGTAAGTTTCACGGGTAAGTTTTACGGGTAAGTTTCACGGGTGATGTTTCACGGGTCTAGGTTTCACTGGTAAGTTTCACGGGTCAACGTTTCACGGGTAAGTTTCACGGGTAAGTTTCACGGGTATGTTTCACGGGTGACGTTTCACGGGTCTAGGTTTCACTGAAAAGTTTCACGGGTCAAGGTTTCACAGATAAGTTTCACGGGTAAGTTTTACGGGTATGTTTTACAGGTGACGTTTCACGGGTCTAGGTTTCACTGGTAAGTTTCACGGGTCAAGGTTTCACGGGTAAGTTTCACGGGTAAGTTTCACGGGTATGTTTCACGGGTGACGTTTCACGGGTCTAGCTTTCACTGGTAAGTTTCACGGGTCAAGGTTTTACGGGTAAGTTTCACGGGTAAGTTTCACGGGTATGTTTCACGGGTGACGTTACACGGGTCTAGGTTTCACTGGTAAGTTTCACGGGTCAAGGTTTCACGGGTAAGTTTTACGGGTAAGTTTCACGGGTAAGTTTCACGGGTATGTTTCACGGGTGACGTTTCACGGGTCTAGGTTTCACTGGTAAGTTTCACGGGTCAAGGTTTTACGGGTAAGTTTCACGGGTAAGTTTTACGCGTAAGTTTCACGGGTGACGTTTCACGGGTCTAGGTTTCACTGGTAAGTTTCACGGGTCAAGGTTTCACGGGTAAGTTTCACGGGTAAGTTTTACGGGTAAGTTTCACGGGTGACGTTTCACGGGTCTAGGTTTCACTGGTAAGTTTCACGGGTCTAGGTTTCACTGGTAAGTTTCACGGGTCAAGGTTTCACGGGTAAGTTTCACGGGTAAGTTTCACGGGTAAGTTTCACGGGTAAGTTTTACGGGTATGTTTTACAGGTGACGTTTCACGGGTCTAGGTTTCACTGGTAAGTTTCACGGGTCAAGGTTTCACGGGTAAGTTTCACGGGTAAGTTTCACGGGTATGTTTCATGGGTAATGTTTCACGGGTCTAGGTTTTACTGGTAAGTTTCACGGGTCAAGGTTTCACGGGTAAGTTTCACGGGTAAGTTTCACGGGTGACGTTTCACGGGTCTAGGTTTCACTGGTAAGTTTCACGGGTATGTTTCACGGGTGACGTTTCACGGGTCTAGGTTTCACTGGTAAGTTTCACGGGTCAAGGTTTCACGGGTAAGTTTCACGGATAAGTTTCACGGGTATGTTTCACGGATGACGTTTCACGGGTCTTGGTTTCACTGGTAAGTTTCACGGGTCAAGGTTTCACGGGTAAGTTTCACGGGTAAGTTTTACGGGTATGTTTTACAGG
This sequence comes from Agonum fuliginosum, assembly GCA_947534325.1. Lineage (NCBI taxonomy): Eukaryota > Metazoa > Arthropoda > Insecta > Coleoptera > Carabidae > Agonum > Agonum fuliginosum. The sequence goes on from OX384036.1 coordinate 27,058,027, forward strand.
TGACGTTTCACGGGTAAGTTTCACGGGTAAGTTTCACGGGTATGTTTCACGGGTGACGTTTCACGGGTCTTGGTTTCACTGGTAAGTTTCACGGGTCAAGGTTTCACGGGTAAGTTTCACGGGTATGTTTCACGGGTGACGTTTCACGGGTCTAGGTTTCACCGGTAAGTTTCACGGGTATGTTTCACGGGTGACGTTTCACGGGTCTAGGTTTCACTGGTAAGTTTCACGGGTCAAGGTTTCACGGGTAAGTTTCACGGGTAAGTTTCACGGGTATGTTTCACGGATGACGTTTCACGGGTCTTGGTTTCACTGGTAAGTTTCACGGGTCAAGGTTTCACGGGTAAGTTTCACGGGTAAGTTTTACGGGTATGTTTTACAGGTGACGTTTCACGGGTAAGTTTCACGGGTAAGTTTCACGGGTATGTTTCACGGGTGACGTTTCACGGGTCTAGGTTTCACTGGTAAGTTTCACGGGTCAAGGTTTCACGGGTAAGTTTCACGGGTAAGTTTTACGGGTAAGTTTCACGGGTGACGTTTCACGGGTCTAGGTTTCACTGGAAAGTTTCACGGGTCAAGGATTCACGGGTAAGTTTCACGGGTAAGTTTTACGGGTATGTTTTACAGGTGACGTTTCACGGGTCTAGGTTTCACTGGTAAGTTTCACGGGTCAAGGTTTCACGGGTAAGATTCACGGGTAAGTTTCACGGGTATGTTTCATGGGTGATGTTTCACGGGTCTAGGTTTCACTGGTAAGTTTCACGGGTCAAGGTTTTACGGGTAAGTTTCACGGGTAAGTTTCACGGGTATGTTTCACGGGTGACGTTTCACGGGTCTAGGTTTCACTAGTAAGTTTCACGGGTCAAGGTTTCACGGGTAAGTTTCACGGGTAAGTTTCACGGGTATGTTTCACGGGTGACGTTTCACGGGTCTAGGTTTCACTAGTAAGTTTCACGGGTCAAGGTTTCACGGGTAAGTTTCACGGGTAAGTTTCACGGGTATGTTTCACGGGTGACGTTTCACGGGTCTAGGTTTCACTGGTAAGTTTCACGGGTCAAGGTTTCACGGGTAAGTTTCACGGGTAAGTTTCACGGGTATGTTTCACGGGTGACGTTTCACGGGTCTAGGTTTCACTGGTAAGTTTCACGGGTCAAGGTTTCACGGGTAAGTTTCACGGGTAAGTTTCACGGGTATATTTCACGGGTGACGTTTCACGGGTCTAGGTTTCACTGGTAAGTTTCACGGGTCAAGGTTTTACGGGTAAGTTTCACGGGTAAGTTTCACGGGTATGTTTCACGGGTGACGTTTCACGGGTCTAGGTTTCACTGGTAAGTTTCACGGGTCAAGGTTTCACGGGTAAGTTTTACGGGTAAGTTTCACGGGTAAGTTTCACGGGTATGTTTCACGGGTGACGTTTCACGGGTCTAGGTTTCACTGGTAAGTTTCACGGGTCAAGGTTTTACGGGTAAGTTTCACGGGTAAGTTTTACGCGTAAGTTTCACGGGTGACGTTTCACGGGTCTAGGTTTCACTGGTAAGTTTCACGGGTCAAGGTTTCACGGGTAAGTTTCACGGGTAAGTTTTACGGGTAAGTTTCACGGGTGACGTTTCACGGGTCTAGGTTTAACTGGTAAGTTTCACGGGTCAAGGTTTCACGGGTAAGTTTTACGGGTAAGTTTCACGGGTAAGTTTCACGGGTATGTTTCACGGGTGACGTTTCACGGGTCTAAGTTTCACTGGTAAGTTTCACGGGTCAAGGTTTTACGGGTAAGTTTCACGGGTAAGTTTTACGCGTAAGTTTCACGGGTGACGTTTCACGGGTCTTGGTTTCACTGGTTAGTTTCACGGGTCAAGGTTTCACGGGTAAGTTTCACGGGTAAGTTTCACGGGTATGTTTCACGGGTGACGTTTCACGGGTCTAGGATTCACTGGTAAGTTTCACGGGTCAAGGTTTCACGGATAAGTTTCACGGGTAAGTTTTACGGGTATGTTTCACGGGTGACGTTTCACGGGTCTAGGTTTCACTGGTAAGTTTCACGGATCAAGGTTTCACGGGTAAGTTTCACGGGTAAGTTTCACGGGTATGTTTCACGGATGACGTTTCACGGGTCTAGGTTTCCTGGTAAGTTTCACGGGTCAAGGTTTCACGGGTAAGTTTCACGGGTAAGTTTTACGGGTAAGTTTCACGGGTGACGTTTCACGGGTCTAGGTTTCACTGGTAAGTTTCACGGGTCAAGGTTTCACGGGTAAGTTTCACGGGTAAGTTTCACGGGTAAGTTTTACGGGTAAGTTTCACGGGTGACGTTTCACGGGTCTAGGTTTCACTGGTAAGTTTCACGGGTCAAGGTTTTACGGGTAAGTTTCACGGGTAAGTTTCACGGGTGACGTTTCACGGGTCTAGGTTTCACTCGTAAGTTTCACGGGTCAAGGTTTCACGGGTAAGTTTCACGGGTAAGTTTCACGGGTAAGTTTCACGGGTAAGTTTCACGGGTAAGTTTCACGGGTGACGTTTCACGGGTCTAGGTTTCACTGGTAAGTTTCACGGGTCTAGGTTTCACGGGTAAGTTTCACGGGTAAGTTTCACAAGTAAGTTTCACGGGTAAGTTTCACGGGTGACGTTTCACGGGTCTAGGTTTCACTGGTAAGTTTCACGGGTCAAGGTTTCACGGGTAAGTTTCACGGGTAAGTTTCACGGGTAAGTTTCACGGGTGACGTTTCACGGGTCTAGGTTTTACGGGTAAGTTTCACGGGTATGTTTCACGGGTGACGTTTCACGGGTCTAGGTTTCACTGGTAAGTTTCACGGGTCAAGGTTTCACGAGTAAGTTTCACGTGTAAGTTTTACGGGTAAGTTTCACGGGTGACGTTTCACGGGTCTAGGTTTCACTGGTAAGTTTCACGGGTCAAGGTTTCACGGGTAAGTTTCACGGGTAAGTTTCACGGGTAAGTTTCACGGGTGACGTTTCACGGGTCTAGGTTTCACTGGTAAGTTTCACGGGTCTAGGTTTCACGGGTAAGTTTCACGGGTAAGTTTCACAAGTAAGTTTCACGGGTAAGTTTCACGGGTGACGTTTCACGGGTCTAGGTTTCACTGGTAAGTTTCACGGGTCAAGGTTTCACGGGTAAGTTTCACGGGTAAGTTTCACGGGTAAGTTTCACGGGTGACGTTTCACGGGTCTAGGTTTTACGGGTAAGTTTCACGGGTATGTTTCACGGGTGACGTTTCACGGGTCTAGGTTTCACTGGTAAGTTTCACGGGTCAAGGTTTCACGGGTAAGTTTCACGGGTAAGTTTTACGGGTAAGTTTCACGGGTGACGTTTCACGGGCGATGTTTCACGGGTCTAGGTTTCACTGGAAAGTTTCACGGTTCAAGGTTTCACGGGTAAGTTTCACGGGTAAGTTTCACGGGTAAGTTTTACGGGTATGTTTTACAGGTGACGTTTCACGGGTCTAGGTTTCACTGGTAAGTTTCACGGGTCAAGGTTTCACGGGTAAGTTTCACGGGTAAGTTTCACGGGTATGTTTCACGGGTATGTTTCACGGGTGACGTTTCACGGGTCTAGGTTTCACTGGTAAGTTTCACGGGTCAAGGTTTCACGGGTAAGTTTCACGGGTAAGTTTCACGGGTATGTTTCACGGGTGACGTTTCACGGGTCTAGGTTTCACTGGTAAGTTTCACGGATCAAGGTTTCACGGGTAAGTTTCACGGGTAAGTTTCACTGGTATGTTTCACGGGTGACGTTTCACGGGTCTAGGTTTCACTGGTAAGTTTCACGGGTCAAGGTTTCACGGGTAAGTTTCACGGGTAAGTTTTACGGGTAAGTTTCACGGGTGACGTTTCACGGGTCTAGGTTTCACTGGTAAGTTTCACGGGTCAAGGTTTCACGGGTAAGTTTCACGGGTAAGTTTCACGGGTAAGTTTTACGGGTAAGTTTCACGGGTGACGTTTCACGGGTCTAGGTTTCACTGGTAAGTTTCACGGGTCAAGGTTTCACGGGTAAGTTTCACGGGTAAGTTTCACGGGTGACGTTTCACGGGTCTAGGTTTCACTCGTAAGTTTCACGGGTCAAGGTTTCACGAGTAAGTTTCACGTGTAAGTTTCACGGGTCTAGGTTTCACTGGTAAGTTTCACGGGTCAAGGTTTTACGGGTAAGTTTCACGGGTAAGTTTCACGGGTAAGTTTTACAGGTCTAGGTTTCACTGGTAAGTTTCACGGGTCAAGGTTTCACGGGTAAGTTTCACGGGTATGTTTCACGGGTGACGTTTCACGGGTCTAGGTTTCACTGGTAAGTTTCACGGATCAAGGTTTCACGGGTAAGTTTCACGGGTAAGTTTCACTGGTATGTTTCACGGGTGACGTTTCACGGGTCTAGGTTTCACTGGTAAGTTTCACGGGTCAAGGTTTCACGGGTAAGTTTCACGGGTAAGTTTTACGGGTAAGTTTCACGGGTGACGTTTCACGGGTCTAGGTTTCACTGGTAAGTTTCACGGGTCAAGGTTTCACGGGTACGTTTCACGGGTAAGTTTCACGGGTAAGTTTTACGGGTAAGTTTCACGGGTGACGTTTCACGGGTCTAGGTTTCACTGGTAAGTTTCACGGGTCAAGGTTTCACGGGTAAGTTTCACGGGTAAGTTTCACGGGTGACGTTTCACGGGTCTAGGTTTCACTCGTAAGTTTCACGGGTCAAGGTTTCACGAGTAAGTTTCACGTGTAAGTTTCACGGGTCTAGGTTTCACTGGTAAGTTTCACGGGTCAAGGTTTTACGGGTAAGTTTCACGGGTAAGTTTCACGGGTAAGTTTTACAGGTCTAGGTTTCACTGGTAAGTTTCACGGGTCAAGGTTTCACGGGTAAGTTTCACGGGTAAGTTTCACGGGTAAGTTTCACGGGTGACGTTTCACGGGTCTAGGTTTCACTGGTAAGTTTCACGGGTAAAGGTTTCACGGGTAAGTTTCACGGGTAAGTTTCACGGGTATGTTTCACGGGTGACGTTTCACGGGTCTAGGTTTCACTGGTAAGTTTCACTGGTAAGTTTCACGGGTCAAGGTTTCACGGGTAAGTTTCACGGGTAAGTTTCACGGGTATGTTTCACGGGTGACGTTTCACGGGTCTATGTTTCACTGGAAAGTTTCACGGGTCAAGGTTTCACGGGTAAGTTTCACGGGTAAGTTTCACGGGTAAGTTTTACGGGTATGTTTTACAGGTGACGTTTCACGGGTCTAGGTTTCACTGGTAAGTTTCACGGGTCAAGGTTTCACGGGTAAGTTTCACGGGTAAGTTTCACGGGTATGTTTAATGGGTGATGTTTCACGGGTCTAGGTTTCACTGGTAAGTTTCACGGGTAAGTTTCACGGGTAAGTTTCACGGGTATGTTTCACGGGTGACGTTTCACGGGTCTAGGTTTCACTGGAAAGTTTCACGGGTCAAGGTTTCACGGGTAAGTTTCACGGGTAAGTTTTACGGGTATGTTTTACAGGTGACGTTTCACGGGTCTAGGTTTCACTGGTAAGTTTCACGGGTCAAGGTTTCACGGGTAAGTTTCACGGGTAAATTTCACGGGTATGTTTCATGGGTGATGTTTCACGGGTCTAGGTTTCACTGGTAAGTTTCACGGGTCAAGGTTTTACGGGTAAGTTTCACGGGTAAGTTTCACGGGTATGTTTTACGGGTGACGTTTCACGGGTCTAGGTTTCACTGGTAAGTTTCACGGGTCAAGGTTTCACGGGTAAGTTTCACGGGTAAGTTTCACGGGTATGTTTCACGGGTGACGTTTCACGGGTCTAGGTTTCATTGGTAAGTTTCACGGGTCAAGGTTTCACGGGTAAGTTTCACGGGTAAGTTTCACGGGTATGTTTCACGGGTGACGTTTCACGGGTCTAGGTTCCACTGGTAAGTTTCACGGGTCAAGGTTTCACGGGTAAGTTTCACGGGTAAGTTTCACGGGTATGTTTCACGGGTGACGTTTTACGGGTCTAGGTTTCACTGGTAAGTTTCACGGGTCAAGGTTTCACGGGTAAGTTTCACGGGTAAGTTTCACGGGTATGTTTCACGGGTGACGTTTCACGGGTCTAGGTTTCACTGGTAAGTTTCACGGGTCAAGGTTTCACGGGTAAGTTTCACGGGTAAGTTTTACGGGTAAGTTTCACGGGTGATGTTTCACGGGTCTAGGTTTCACTGGTAAGTTTCACGGGTCAACGTTTCACGGGTAAGTTTCACGGGTAAGTTTCACGGGTATGTTTCACGGGTGACGTTTCACGGGTCTAGGTTTCACTGGAAAGTTTCACGGGTCAAGGTTTCACAGATAAGTTTCACGGGTAAGTTTTACGGGTATGTTTTACAGGTGACGTTTCACGGGTCTAGGTTTCACTGGTAAGTTTCACGGGTCAAGGTTTCACGGGTAAGTTTCACGGGTAAGTTTCACGGGTATGTTTCATGGGTGATGTTTCACGGGTCTAGGTTTCACTGGTAAGTTTCACGGGTCAAGGTTTTACGGGTAAGTTTCACGGGTAAGTTTCACGGGTATGTTTTACGGGTGACGTTTCACGGGTCTAGGTTTCACTGGTAAGTTTCACGGGTCAAGGTTTCACGGGTAAGTTTCACGGGTAAGTTTTACGGGTAAGTTTCACGGGTGACGTTTCACGGGTGACGTTTTACGGGTCTATGTTTCACTGGAAAGTTTCACGGGTCAAGGTTTCACGGGTAAGTTTCACGGGTAAGTTTCACGGGTAAGTTTTACGGGTATGTTTTACAGGTGACGTTTCACGGGTCTAGGTTTCACTGGTAAGTTTCACGGGTCAAGGTTTCACGGGTAAGTTTCACGGGTAAGTTTCACGGGTATGTTTAATGGGTGATGTTTCACGGGTCTAGGTTTCACTGGTAAGTTTCACGGGTCAAGGTTTCACGGGTAAGTTTCACGGGTAAGTTTCACGGGTATGTTTCACGGGTGACGTTTCACGGGTCTAGGTTTCACTGGAAAGTTTCACGGGTCAAGGTTTCACGGGTAAGTTTCACGGGTAAGTTTTACGGGTATGTTTTACAGGTGACGTTTCACGGGTCTAGGTTTCACTGGTAAGTTTCACGGGTCAAGGTTTCACGGGTAAGTTTCACGGGTAAATTTCACGGGTATGTTTCATGGGTGATGTTTCACGGGTCTAGGTTTCACTGGTAAGTTTCACGGGTCAAGGTTTTACGGGTAAGTTTCACGGGTAAGTTTCACGGGTATGTTTTACGGGTGACGTTTCACGGGTCTAGGTTTCACTGGTAAGTTTCACGGGTCAAGGTTTCACGGGTAAGTTTCACGGGTAAGTTTCACGGGTATGTTTCACGGGTGACGTTTCACGGGTCTAGGTTTCATTGGTAAGTTTCACGGGTCAAGGTTTCACGGGTAAGTTTCACGGGTAAGTTTCACGGGTATGTTTCACGGGTGACGTTTCACGGGTCTAGGTTCCACTGGTAAGTTTCACGGGTCAAGGTTTCACGGGTAAGTTTCACGGGTAAGTTTCACGGGTATGTTTCACGGGTGACGTTTTACGGGTCTAGGTTTCACTGGTAAGTTTCACGGGTCAAGGTTTCACGGGTAAGTTTCACGGGTAAGTTTCACGGGTATGTTTCACGGGTGACGTTTCACGGGTCTAGGTTTCACTGGTAAGTTTCACGGGTCAAGGTTTCACGGGTAAGTTTCACGGGTAAGTTTTACGGGTAAGTTTCACGGGTGATGTTTCACGGGTCTAGGTTTCACTGGTAAGTTTCACGGGTCAACGTTTCACGGGTAAGTTTCACGGGTATGTTTCACGGGTGACGTTTCACGGGTCTAGGTTTCACTGAAAAGTTTCACGGGTCAAGGTTTCACAGATAAGTTTCACGGGTAAGTTTTACGGGTATGTTTTACAGGTGACGTTTCACGGGTCTAGGTTTCACTGGTAAGTTTTACGGGTCAAGGTTTCACGGGTAAGTTTCACGGGTAAGTTTCACGGGTATGTTTCATGGGTGATGTTTCACGGGTCTAGGTTTCACTGGTAAGTTTCACGGGTCAAGGTTTTACGGGTAAGTTTCACGGGTAAGTTTCACGGGTATGTTTTACGGGTGACGTTTCACGGGTCTAGGTTTCACTGGTAAGTTTCACGGGTCAAGGTTTCACGGGTAAGTTTCACGGGTAAGTTTCACGGGTATGTTTCACGGGTGACGTTTCACGGGTCTAGGTTTCACTGGTAAGTTTCACGGGTCAAGGTTTCACGGGTAAGTTTCACGGGTAAGTTTTACGGGTAAGTTTCACGGGTGACGTTTCACGGGTCTAGGTTTTACTGGTAAGTTTCACGGGTCAAGGTTTCACGGGTAAGTTTCACGGGTAAGTTTCACGGGTAAGTTTCATGGGTGACCTTTCACGGGTCTAGGTTTCACTGGTAAGTTTCACGGGTCAAGGTTTCACGGGTAAGTTTCACGTGTAAGTTTCACGGGTGACGTTTCACGGGTCTAGGTTTCACTGGTAAGTTTCACGGGTCAAGGTTTCACGGGTAAGTTTTACGGGTAAGTTTCACGGGTAAGTTTCACGGGTGACGTTTTACGGGTCTAGGTTTCCCTGGTAAGTTTCACGGGTCAAGGTTTCACGGGTAAGTTTCACAGGTAAGTTTCAAGGGTAAGTTTCTCGGGTGACGTTTCACGGGTCTAGGTTTCACTGGTAAGTTTCACGGGTCAAGGTTTCACGGGTAAGTTTCACGGGTAAGTTTCACGGGTCTTGGTTTCACTGGTAAACTTCACGTGTCAAGGTTTCCCGGGTAAGTTTTACGGGTATGTTTTACAGGTGACGTTTCACGGGTAAGTTTCACGGGTAAGTTTCACGGGTGACGTTTCACGGGTCTAGGTTTCACTGGTAAGTTTCACGGGTATGTTTCACGGGTGACGTTTCACGGGTCTAGGTTTCACTGGTAAGTTTCACGGGTCAAGGTTTCACGGGTAAGTTTCACGGGTAAGTTTCACGGGTATGTTTCACGGATGACGTTTCACGGGTCTTGGTTTCACTGGTAAGTTTCACGGGTATGTTTCACGGGTGACGTTTCACGGGTCTAGGTTTCACTGGAAAGTTTCACGGGTCAAGGTTTCACGGGTAAGTTTCACGGGTAAGTTTTACGGGTATGTTTTACAGGTGACGTTTCACGGGTCTAGGTTTCACTGGTAAGTTTCACGGGTCAAGGTTTCACGGGTAAGTTTCACGGGTAAATTTCACGGGTATGTTTCATGGGTGATGTTTCACGGGTCTAGGTTTCACTGGTAAGTTTCACGGGTCAAGGTTTTACGGGTAAGTTTCACGGGTAAGTTTCACGGGTATGTTTTACGGGTGACGTTTCACGGGTCTAGGTTTCACTGGTAAGTTTCACGGGTCAAGGTTTCACGGGTAAGTTTCACGGGTAAGTTTCACGGGTATGTTTCACGGGTGACGTTTCACGGGTCTAGGTTTCATTGGTAAGTTTCACGGGTCAAGGTTTCACGGGTAAGTTTCACGGGTAAGTTTCACGGGTATGTTTCACGGGTGACGTTTCACGGGTCTAGGTTCCACTGGTAAGTTTCACGGGTCAAGGTTTCACGGGTAAGTTTCACGGGTAAGTTTCACGGGTATGTTTCACGGGTGACGTTTTACGGGTCTAGGTTTCACTGGTAAGTTTCACGGGTCAAGGTTTCACGGGTAAGTTTCACGGGTAAGTTTCACGGGTATGTTTCACGGGTGACGTTTCACGGGTCTAGGTTTCACTGGTAAGTTTCACGGGTCAAGGTTTCACGGGTAAGTTTCACGGGTAAGTTTTACGGGTAAGTTTCACGGGTGATGTTTCACGGGTCTAGGTTTCACTGGTAAGTTTCACGGGTCAACGTTTCACGGGTAAGTTTCACGGGTAAGTTTCACGGGTATGTTTCACGGGTGACGTTTCACGGGTCTAGGTTTCACTGGAAAGTTTCACGGGTCAAGGTTTCACAGATAAGTTTCACGGGTAAGTTTTACGGGTATGTTTTACAGGTGACGTTTCACGGGTCTAGGTTTCACTGGTAAGTTTCACGGGTCAAGGTTTCACGGGTAAGTTTCACGGGTAAGTTTCACGGGTATGTTTCATGGGTGATGTTTCACGGGTCTAGGTTTCACTGGTAAGTTTCACGGGTCAAGGTTTTACGGGTAAGTTTCACGGGTAAGTTTCACGGGTATGTTTTACGGGTGACGTTTCACGGGTCTAGGTTTCACTGGTAAATTTCACGGGTCAAGGTTTCACGGGTAATTTTCACGGGTAAGTTTCACGGGTATGTTTCACGGGTGACGTTTCACGGGTCTAGGTTTCACTGGTAAGTTTCACGGGTCAAGGTTTCACGGGTAAGTTTCACGGGTAAGTTTTACGGGTAAGTTTCACGGGTGACGTTTCACGGGTCTAGGTTTTACTGGTAAGTTTCACGGGTCAAGGTTTCACGGGTAAGTTTCACGGGTAAGTTTCACGGGTAAGTTTCATGGGTGACCTTTCACGGGTCTAGGTTTCACTGGTAAGTTTCACGGGTCAAGGTTTCACGGGTAAGTTTCACGTGTAAGTTTCACGGGTGACGTTTCACGGGTCTAGGTTTCACTGGTAAGTTTCACGGGTCAAGGTTTCACGGGTAAGTTTTACGGGTAAGTTTCACGGGTAAGTTTCACGGGTGACGTTTTACGGGTCTAGGTTTCCCTGGTAAGTTTCACGGGTCAAGGTTTCAAGGGTAAGTTTCACAGGTAAGTTTCAAGGGTAAGTTTCTCGGGTGACGTTTCACGGGTCTAGGTTTCACTGGTAAGTTTCACGGGTCAAGGTTTCACGGGTAAGTTTCACGGGTAAGTTTCACGGGTCTTGGTTTCACTGGTAAACTTCACGTGTCAAGGTTTCACGGGTAAGTTTCACGGGTAAGTTTTACGGGTATGTTTTACAGGTGACGTTTCACGGGTAAGTTTCACGGGTAAGTTTCACGGGTGACGTTTCACGGGTCTAGGTTTCACTGGTAAGTTTCACGGGTATGTTTCACGGGTGACGTTTCACGGGTCTAGGTTTCACTGGTAAGTTTCACGGGTGACGTTTCACGGGTCTTGGTTTCACTGGTAAGTTTCACGGGTCAAGGTTTCACGGGTAAGTTTCACGGGTAAGTTTTACGGGTATGTTTTACAGGTGACGTTTCACGGGTAAGTTTTACGGGTAAGTTTCACGGGTGACGTTTCACGGGTCTAGGTTTCACTGGTAAGTTTCACGGGTCAAGATTTTACGGGTAAGTTTCACGGGTAAGTTTCACGGGTATGTTTCACGGGTGACGTTTCACGGGTCTAGGTTTCACTGGTAAGTTTCACGGGTCAAGGTTTTACGGGTAAGTTTCACGGGTAAGTTTTACGGGTAAGTTTCACGGGTGACGTTTCACGGGTCTAGGTTTCACTGGTAAGTTTCACGGGTCAAGGTTTCACGGGTAAGTTTCACGGGTAAGTTTTACGGGTAAGTTTCACGGGTGACGTTTCACGGGTCTAGGTTTCACTGGTAAGTTTCACGGGTCAAGGTTTCACGGGTAAGTTTCACAGGTAAGTTTCACGGGTATGTTTCACGGGTGACGTTTCACGGGTCTAGGTTTCACTGGTAAGTTTCACGGGTCAAGGATTCACGGGTAAGTTTCACGGGTAAGTTTCACGGGTATGTTTCACGGGTGACGTTTCACGGGTCTTGGTTTCACTGGTAAGTTTCACGGGTCAAGGTATCACGGGTCAAGGTTTCACGGGTAAGTTTCACGGGTATGTTTCACGGGTGACGTTTCACGGGTCTAGGTTTCACTGGTAAGTTTCACGTGTCAAGGTTTCACGGGTAAGTTTCACGGGTAAGTTTTACGGGTATGTTTTACAGGTGACGTTTCACGGGTAAGTTTCACGGGTAAGTTTCACGGGTGACGTTTCACGGGTCTAGGTTTCACTGGTAAGTTTCACGGGTCAAGATTTTACGGGTAAGTTTCACGGGTAAGTTTCACGGGTATGTTTCACGGGTGACGTTTCACGGGTCTAGGTTTCACTGGTAAGTTTCACGGGTCAAGGTTTTACGGGTAAGTTTCACGGGTAAGTTTTACGGGTAAGTTTCACGGGTGACGTTTCACGGGTCTAGGTTTCACTGGTAAGTTTCACGGGTCAAGGTTTCACGGGTAAGTTTCACGGGTAAGTTTTACGGGTAAGTTTCACGGGTGACGTTTCACGGGTCTAGGTTTCACTGGTAAGTTTCACGGGTCAAGGTTTCACGGGTAAGTTTCACAGGTAAGTTTCACGGGTATGTTTCACGGGTGACGTTTCACGGGTCTAGGTTTCACGGGTCTAGGTTTCACTGGTAAGTTTCACGGGTCAAGGATTCACGGGTAAGTTTCACGGGTAAGTTTCACGGGTATGTTTCACGGGTGACGTTTCACGGGTCTTGGTTTCACTGGTAAGTTTCACGGGTCAAGGTATCACGGGTCAAGGTTTCACGGGTAAGTTTCACGGGTATGTTTCACGGGTGACGTTTCACGGGTCTAGGTTTCACTGGTAAGTTTCACGGGTCAAGGTTTCACGGGTAAGTTTCACGGGTAAGTTTCACGGGTATGTTTCATGGGTGATGTTTCACGGGTCTAGGTTTCACTGGTAAGTTTCACGGGTCAACGTTTCACGGGTAAGTTTCACGGGTAAGTTTCACGGGTATGTTTCACGGGTGACGTTTCACGGGTCTAGGTTTCACTGGAAAGTTTCACGGGTCAAGGTTTCACAGATAAGTTTCACGGGTAAGTTTTACGGGTATGTTTTACAGGTGACGTTTCACGGGTCTAGGTTTCACTGGTAAGTTTCACGGGTCAAGGTTTCACGGGTAAGTTTCACGGGTAAGTTTCACGGGTATGTTTCATGGGTGATGTTTCACGGGTCTAGGTTTCACTGGTAAGTTTCACGGGTCAAGGTTTTACGGGTAAGTTTCACGGGTAAGTTTCACGGGTATGTTTTACGGGTGACGTTTCACGGGTCTAGGTTTCACTGGTAAGTTTCTAGGGTCAAGGTTTCACGGGTAAGTTTCACGGGTATGTTTCACGGGTGACGTTTCACGGGTCTAGGTTTCACTGGTAAGTTTCACGGGTCAAGGTTTCACGGGTAAGTTTCACGGGTAAGTTTCACGGGTATGTTTCACGGGTGACGTTTCACGGGTCTAGGTTCCACTGGTAAGTTTCACGGGTCAAGGTTTCACGGGTAAGTTTCACGGGTAAGTTTCACGGGTATGTTTCACGGGTGACGTTTTACGGGTCTAGGTTTCACTGGTAAGTTTCACGGGTCAAGGTTTCACGGGTAAGTTTCACGGGTAAGTTTTACGGGTAAGTTTCACGGGTGACGTTTCACGGGTCTAGGTTTTACTGGTAAGTTTCACGGGTCAAGGTTTCACGGGTAAGTTTCACGGGTAAGTTTCACGGGTAAGTTTCACGGGTGACCTTTCACGGGTCTAGGTTCCACTGGTAAGTTTCACGGGTCAAGGTTTCACGGGTAAGTTTCACGGGTAAGTTTCACGGGTATGTTTCACGGGTGACGTTTTACGGGTCTAGGTTTCACTGGTAAGTTTCACGGGTCAAGGTTTCACGGGTAAGTTTCACGGGTAAGTTTTACGGGTAAGTTTCACGGGTGACGTTTCACGGGTCTAGGTTTCACTGGTAAGTTTCACGGGTCAAGGTTTCACGGGTAAGTTTCACGTGTAAGTTTCACGGGTGACTTTTCAGGGGTCTAGGTTTTACAGGTAAGTTTCACTGGTCAAGGTTTCACGGGTAAGTTTTACGGGTAAGTTTCACGGGTAAGTTTCACGGGTGACGTTTTACGGGTCTAGGTTTCCCTGGTAAGTTTCACGGGTCAAGGTTTCACGGGTAAGTTTCACAGGTAAGTTTCACGGGTAAGTTTCTCGGGTGACGTTTCACGGGTCTAGGTTTCACTGGTAAGTTTCACGGGTCAAGGTTTCACGGGTAAGTTTCACGGGTTAGTTACACGGGTAAGTTTCACGGGTGACGTTTCACGGGTCTTGGTTTCACTGGTAAGTTTCACGGGTCAAGGTTTCACGGGTAAGTTTCACGGGTAAGTTTTACGGGTATGTTTTACAGGTGACGTTTCACGGGTAAGTTTCACGGGTAAGTTTCACGGGTGACGTTTCACGGGTCTAGGTTTCACTGGTAAGTTTCACGGGTATGTTTCACGGGTGACGTTTCACGGGTCTAGGTTTCACTGGTAAGTTTCACGGGTCAAGGTTTCACGGGTAAGTTTCACGGGTAAGTTTCACGGGTATGTTTTACAGGTGACGTTTCACGGGTAAGTTTCACGGGTAAGTTTTACGGGTGACGTTTCACGGGTCTAGGTTTCACTGGTAAGTTTCACGGGTCAAGGTTTTACGGGTAAGTTTCACGGGTAAGTTTCACGGGTATGTTTCACGGGTGACGTTTCACGGGTCTAGGTTTCACTGGTAAGTTTCACGGGTCAAGGTTTCACGGGTAAGTTTCACGGGTAAGTTTTACGGGTAAGTTTCACGGGTGACGTTTCACGGGTCTAGGTTTCACTGGTAAGTTTCACGGGTCAAGGTTTCACGGGTAAGTTTCACGGGTAAGTTTCACGGGTATGTTTCACGGGTGACGTTTCACGGGTCTAGGTTTCACTGGTAAGTTTCACGGGTCAAGGTTTCACGGGTAAGTTTCACGGGTAAGTTTCACGGGTATGTTTCACGGGTGACGTTTCACGGGTCTAGGTTTCACTGGTAAGTTTCACGGGTCAAGGTTTCACTGGTAAGTTTCACGGGTAAGTTTCACGGGTATGTTTCATGGGTGATGTTTCACGGGTCTAGGTTTTACTGGTAAGTTTCACGGGTCAAGGTTTCACGGGTAAGTTTCACGGGTAAGTTTCACGGGTGACGTTTCACGGGTCTAGGTTTCACTGGTAAGTTTCACGGGTATGTTTCACGGGTGACGTTTCACGGGTCTAGGTTTCACTGGTAAGTTTCACGGGTCAAGGTTTCACGGGTAAGTTTCACGGGTAAGTTTTACGGGTAAGTTTCACGGGTGACGTTTCACGGGTCTAGGTTTCACTGGAAAGTTTCACGGGTCAAGGTTTTACGGGTAAGTTTCACGGGTAAGTTTTACGGGTATGTTTTACAGGTGACGTTTCACGGGTCTAGGTTTCACTGGTAAGTTTCACGGGTCAAGGTTTTACGGGTAAGATTCACGGGTAAGTTTCACGGGTATGTTTCACGGGTGAAGTTTCACGGGTCTAGGTTTCACTGGTAAGTTTCACGGGTCAAGGTTTCACGGGTAAGTTTCACGGGTATGTTTCACGGGTGACGTTTCACGGGTCTAGGTTTCACTGGTAAGTTTAACGGGTCAAGGTTTCACGGGTAAGTTTCACGGGTATGTTTCACGGGTCTAGGTTTCACTGGTAAGTTTCACGGGTCAAGGTTTCACGGGTAAGTTTCACGGGTAAGTTTTACGGGTAAGTTTCACGGGTGACGTTTCACGGGTCTAGGTTTTACTGGTAAGTTTCACGGGTCAAGGTTTCACGGGTAAGTTTCACGGGTAAGTTTCACGGGTGACCTTTCACGGGTCTTGGTTTCACTGGTAAGTTTCACGGGTCAAGGTTTCACGGGTAAGTTTCACGGGTATGTTTCACGGTTGACGTTTCACGGGTCTAGGTTTCACTGTTAAGTTTCACGGGTCAAGGTTTCACGGGTAAGTTTCACGGGTATGTTTCACGGGTGACGTTTCACAAGTCTAGGATTCACTGGTAAGTTTCACGGGTCAAGGTTTCACGGGTAAGTTTCACGGGTAAGTTTCACGGGTATGTTTCACGGGTGACGTTTTACGGGTCTAGGTTTCACTGGTAAGTTTTACGGATCAAGGTTTCACGGGTAAGTTTCACGGGTAAGTTTCACGGGTATGTTTCACGGGTAAGTTTCACGGGTAAGTTTCACGGGTATGTTTCACGGATGACGTTTCACGGGTCTAGGTTTCACTGGTAAGTTTCACGGGTCAAGGTTTCACGGGTAAGTTTCACGGGTAAGTTTTACGGGTAAGTTTCACGGGTGACGTTTCACGGGTCTAGGTTTCACTGGTAAGTTTCACGGGTCAAGGTTTCACGGGTAAGTTTCACGGGTAAGTTTCACGGGTAAGTTTTACGGGTAAGTTTCACGGGTGACGTTTCACGGGTCTAGGTTTTACTGGTAAGTTTCACGGGTCAAGGTTTCACGGGTAAGTTTCACGGGTAAGTTTCACGGGTGACGTTTCACGGGTCTAGGTTTCACTCGTAAGATTCACGGGTCAAAGTTTCACGAGTAAGTTTCACGTATAAGTTTCACGGGTAAGTTTCACGGGTGACGTTTCACGGGTCTAGGTTTCACTGGTAAGTTTCACGGGTCAAGGTTTCACGGGTAAGTTTCACGGGTAAGTTTCACGAGTAAGTTACACGGGTCTAGGTTTCACTGGTAAGTTTCACGGGTCTAGGTTTCACGGGTAAGTTTCACGGGTAAGTTTCACGGGTAAGTTTCACGGGTATGTTTCACGGGTGACGTTTCACGGGTCTAGGTTCCACTGGTAAGTTTCACGGATCAAGGTTTCACGGGTAAGTTTCACGGGTAAGTTTCACGGGTAAGTTTCACGGGTAAGTTTCACGGGTAAGTTTCACGGGTATGTTTCACGGATGACGTTTCACGGGTCTAGGTTTCACTGGTAAGTTTCACGGGTCAAGGTTTCACGGGTAAGTTTCACGGGTAAGTTTTACGGGTAAGTTTCACGGGTGACGTTTCACGGGTCTAGGTTTCACTGGTAAGTTTCACGGGTCAAGGTTTCACGGGTAAGTTTCACGGGTAAGTTTCACGGGTAAGTTTTACGGGTAAGTTTCACGGGTGACGTTTCACGGGTCTAGGTTTCACTGGTAAGTTTCACGGGTCAAGGTTTCACGGGTAAGTTTCACGGGTAAGTTTCACGGGTAAGTTTCACGGGTAAGTTTCACGGGTGACGTTTCACGGGTCTAGGTTTCACTCGTAAGTTTCACGGGTCAAAGTTTCACGAGTAAGTTTCACGTGTAAGTTTCACGGGTAAGTTTCACGGGTGACGTTTCACGGGTCTAGGTTTTACTGGTAAGTTTCACGGGTCAAGGTTTCACGGGTAAGTTTCACGGGTAAGTTTCACGGGTCTAGGTTTCACTGGTAAGTTTCACGGGTCTAGGTTTCACGGGTAAGTTTCACGGGTAAGTTTCACGGGTAAGTTTCACGGGTGACGTTTCACGGGTCTAGGTTTCACTGGTAAGTTTCACGGGTCAAGGTTTCACGGGTAAGTTTCACGGGTAAGTTTCACGGGTAAGTTTCACGGGTGACGTTTCACGGGTCTAGGTTTCACTGGTAAGTTTCACGGGTCAAGGTTTCACGGGTAAGTTTCACGGGTAAGTTTCACGGGTAAGTTTCACGGGTAAGTTTCACGGGTGACGTTTCACGGGTCTAGGTTTCACTGGTAAGTTTCACGGGTCAAGGTTTCACGGGTAAGTTTCACGGGTAAGTTTCACGGGTAAGTTTCACGGGTGACGTTTCACGGGTCTAGGTTTCACTGGAAAGTTTCACGGGTCAAGGTTTCACGGGTAAGTTTCACGGGTAAGTTTTACGGGTATGTTTTACAGGTGACGTTTCACGGGTCTAGGTTTCACTGGTAAGTTTCACGGGTCAAGGTTTCACGGGTAAGTTTCACGGGTAAGTTTCACGGGTGACGTTTCACGGGTGACGTTTCACGGGTCTAGGTTTCACTGGAAAGTTTCACGGGTCAAGGTTTCACGGGTAAGTTTCACGGGTAAGTTTTACGGGTATGTTTTACAGGTGACGTTTCACGGGTCTAGGTTTCACTGGTAAGTTTCACGGGTCAAGGTTTCACGGGTAAGTTTCACGGGTAAGTTTCACGGGTATGTTTCATGGGTGATGTTTCACGGGTCTAGGTTTCACTGGTAAGTTTCACGGGTCAAGGTTCCACGGGTAAGTTTCACGGGTAAGTTTCACGGGTGACGTTTCACGGGTCTAGGTTTCACTGGAAAGTTTCACGGGTCAAGGTTTCACGGGTAAGTTTCACGGGTAAGTTTTACGGGTATGTTCCATGGGTGATGTTTCACGGGTCTAGGTTTCACTGGTAAGTTTCACGGGTCAAGGTTTTACAGGTAAGTTTCACGGGTAAGTTTCACGGGTATGTTTTACGGGTGACGTTTCACGGGTCTAGGTTTCACTGGTAAGTTTCACGGGTCAAGGTTTTACGGGTAAGTTTCACGGGTAAGTTTCACGGGTATGTTTCACGGGTGACGTTTCACGGGTCTAGGTTTCACTGGTAAGTTTCACGGGTCAAGGTTTCACGGGTAAGTTTCACGGGTAAGTTTCACGGGTATGTTTCACGGGTGACGTTTCACGGGTCTAGGTTCCACTGGTAAGTTTCACGGGTCAAGGTTTCACGGGTAAGTTTCACGGGTAAGTTTCACGGGTATGTTTCACGGGTGACGTTTTACGGGTCTAGGTTTCACTGGTAAGTTTCACGGGTCAAGGTTTCACGGGTAAGTTTCACGGGTAAGTTTCACGGGTAAGTTTTACGGGTAAGTTTCACGGGTGACGTTTCACGGGTCTAGGTTTCACTGGTAAGTTTCACGGGTCAAGGTTTCACGGGTAAGTTTCACGGGTAAGTTTCACGGGTAAGTTTCACGGGTGACGTTTCACGGGTCTAGGTTTCACTCGTAAGTTTCACGGGTCAAAGTTTCACGAGTAAGTTTCACGTGTAAGTTTCACGGGTAAGTTTCACGGGTGACGTTTCACGGGTCTAGGTTTCACTGGTAAGTTTCACGGGTCAAGGTTTCACGGGTAAGTTTTACGGGTAAGTTTCACGGGTCTAGGTTTCACTGGTAAGTTTCACGGGTCTAGGTTTCACGGGTAAGTTTCACGGGTAAGTTTCACGGGTAAGTTTCACGGGTGACGTTTCACGGGTCTAGGTTTCACTGGTAAGTTTCACGGGTCAAGGTTTCACGGGTAAGTTTCACGGGTAAGTTTCACGGGTAAGTTTCACGGGTGACGTTTCACGGGTCTAGGTTTCACTGGTAAGTTTCACGGGTCAAGGTTTCACGGGTAAGTTTCACGGGTAAGTTTCACGGGTAAGTTTCACGGGTAAGTTTCACGGGTATGTTTCACGGGTGACGTTTCACGGGTCTAGGTTTCACTGGAAAGTTTCACGGGTCAAGGTTTCACGGGTAAGTTTCACGGGTAAGTTTTACGGGTATGTTTTACAGGTGACGTTTCACGGGTCTAGGTTTCACTGGTAAGTTTCACGGGTCAAGGTTTCACGGGTAAGTTTCACGGGTAAGTTTCACGGGTGACGTTTCACGGGTGACGTTTCACGGGTCTAGGTTTCACTGGAAAGTTTCACGGGTCAAGGTTTCACGGGTAAGTTTCACGGGTAAGTTTTACGGGTATGTTTTACAGGTGACGTTTCACGGGTCTAGGTTTCACTGGTAAGTTTCACGGGTCAAGGTTTCACGGGTAAGTTTCACGGGTAAGTTTCACGGGTATGTTTCATGGGTGATGTTTCACGGGTCTAGGTTTCACTGGTAAGTTTCACGGGTCAAGGTTCCACGGGTAAGTTTCACGGGTAAGTTTCACGGGTGACGTTTCACGGGTCTAGGTTTCACTGGAAAGTTTCACGGGTCAAGGTTTCACGGGTAAGTTTCACGGGTAAGTTTTACGGGTATGTTCCATGGGTGATGTTTCACGGGTCTAGGTTTCACTGGTAAGTTTCACGGGTCAAGGTTTTACAGGTAAGTTTCACGGGTAAGTTTCACGGGTATGTTTTACGGGTGACGTTTCACGGGTCTAGGTTTCACTGGTAAGTTTCACGGGTCAAGGTTTTACGGGTAAGTTTCACGGGTAAGTTTCACGGGTATGTTTCACGGGTGACGTTTCACGGGTCTAGGTTTCACTGGTAAGTTTCACGGGTCAAGGTTTCACGGGTAAGTTTCACGGGTAAGTTTCACGGGTATGTTTCACGGGTGACGTTTCACGGGTCTAGGTTCCACTGGTAAGTTTCACGGGTCAAGGTTTCACGGGTAAGTTTCACGGGTAAGTTTCACGGGTATGTTTCACGGGTGACGTTTTACGGGTCTAGGTTTCCCTGGTAAGTTTCACGGGTCAAGGTTTCACGGGTAAGTTTCACAGGTAAGTTTCTCGGGTGACGTTTCACGGGTCTAGGTTTCACTGGTAAGTTTCACGGGTCAAGGTTTCACGGGTAAGTTTCACGGGTAAGTTTCACGGGTGACGTTTCACGGGTCTTGGTTTCACTGGTAAGTTTCACGGGTCAAGGTTTCACGGGTAAGTTTCACTGGTAAGTTTTACGGGTATGTTTTACAGGTGACGTTTCACGGGTAAGTTTCACGGGTAAGTTTCACGGGTGACGTTTCACGGGTCTTGGTTTCACTGGTAAGTTTCACGGGTCAAGGTTTCACGGGTAAGTTTCACGGGTATGTTTCACGGGTGACGTTTCACGGGTCTAGGTTTCACTGGTAAGTTTCACGGGTCAAGGTTTTACGGGTAAGTTTCACGGGTAAGTTTCACGGGTATGTTTCACGGGTGACGTTTCACGGGTCTAAGTTTCACTGGTAAGTTTCACGGGTCAAGGTTTCACGGGTAAGTTTCACGGGTAAGTTTCACGGGTATGTTTCACGGGTGACGTTTCACGGGTCTAGGTTTCACTGGAAAGTTTCACGGATCAAGGTTTCACGGGTAAGTTTCACGGGTAAGTTTCACGGGTAAGTTTTACGGGTATGTTTTACAGGTGACGTTTCACGGGTCTAGGTTTCACTGGTAAGTTTCACGGGTCAAGGTTTCACGGGTAAGTTTCACGGGTAAGTTTCACGGGTATGTTTCATGGGTGATGTTTCACGGGTCTAGGTTTTACTGGTAAGTTTCACGGGTCAAGGTTTCACGGGTAAGTTTCACGGGTAAGTTTCACGGGTAAGTTTCACGGGTGACGTTTCACGGGTCTAGGTTTCACTGGTAAGTTTCACGGGTATGTTTCACGGTTGACGTTTCACGGGTCTAGGTTTCACTGGTAAGTTTCACGGGTCAAGGTTTCACGGGTAAGTTTCACGGGTAAGTTTCACGGGTAAGTTTCACGGGTATGTTTCACGGATGACGTTTCACGGGTCTTGGTTTCACTGGTAAGTTTCACGGGTCAAGGTTTCACGGATAAGTTTCACGGGTAAGTTTTACGGGTATGTTTTACAGGTGACGTTTCACGGGTAAGTTTCACGGGTAAGTTTCACGGGTATGTTTCACGGGTGGCGTTTCACGGGTCTAGGTTTCACTGGTAAGTTTCACGGGTCAAGGTTTCACGGGTAAGTTTCACGGGTAAGTTTTACGGGTAAGTTTCACGGGTGACGTTTCACGGGTCTAGGTTTCACTGGAAAGTTTCACGGGTCAAGGATTCACGGGTAAGTTTCACGGGTAAGTTTTACGGGTATGTTTCACGGGTGACGTTTCACGGGTCTAGGTTTCACTGGTAAGTTTCACGGGTCAAGGTTTTACGGGTAAGTTTCACGGGTAAGTTTCACGGGTATGTTTCACGGGTGACGTTTCACGGGTCTAGGTTTCACTGGTAAGTTTCACGGGTCAAGGTTTCACGGGTAAGTTTCACGGGTAAGTTTCACGGGTATGTTTCACGGGTGACGTTTCACGGGTCTAGGTTTCACTGGAAAGTTTCACGGATCATGGTTTCACGGGTAAGTTTCACGGGTAAGTTTCACGGGTAAGTTTTACGGGTATGTTTTACAGGTGACGTTTCACGGGTCTAGGTTTCACTGGTTAATTTCACGGGTCAAGGTTTCACGGGTAAGTTTCACGGGTATGTTTCATGGGTGATGTTTCACGGGTCTAGGTTTTACTGGTAAGTTTCACGGGTCAAGGTTTCACGGGTGTGTTTCACGGGTAAGTTTCACGGGTAAGTTTCACGGGTGACGTTTCACGGGTCTAGGTTTCACTGGTAAGTTTCACGGGTATGTTTCACGGGTGACGTTTCACGGGTCTAGGTTTCACTGGTAAGTTTCACGGGTCAAGGTTTCACGGGTAAGTTTCACGGGTAAGTTTCACGGGTATGTTTCACGGATGACGTTTCACGGGTCTTGGTTTCACTGGTAAGTTTCACGGGTCAAGGTTTCACGGGTAAGTTTCACGGGTAAGTTTTACGGGTATGTTTTACAGGTGACGTTTCACGGGTAAGTTTCACGGGTAAGTTTCACGGGTATGTTTCACGGGTGACGTTTCACGGGTCTAGGTTTCACTGGTAAGTTTCACGGGTCAAAGTTTGTGACGCTCCTACCTGACTGATGTCGCAGATTTCCAGGTTTTGCTGCGGTAGTGGTTGCTCGGGCGCCTTAACTGACGGACGGAGCAGCGTCGAACCTGTAATTAGGGGTGCCGGATACTCAGAGGAAGCCAGGGGATTTGAAATTACTAACTCGCAACTTCGGTGACAGAAATATAACGAATTTATTGAAACCAAAAATTTAATACACGTTGTGTAATTATTTATTTCCTTAATATCTAAAATAATTGAAAATATGAAAAATTATTTATCAAAAACTTGATTGTTGAACTATTTACATAAAATAAAAAAACAAAAAAACAAAGTTGTCCCAAGCTGGGAATAGAACCCGGATCCTCCGTGTGGCGAGCGAGATGCGTAACCACTAGACCGTACGGAGCTGTGATGGATTGAAGGTCGCACCTCGTCAAGTGAGCAGCAGTGGACGTCGTGAGACAGCGTTTTTGTTTGTTCTTATTTTATTCGCGTTGTATGATCAGAATTGGACAGCGGTAGACAGATTAAAGAAATGGAAACCGGGAGGGCCCTAGACTGCCAAGGCACTCGACCGTAGAGATTTGAGAAACACCCTAGACTGCCAAGGTGTTCAACTCACAGACACAAGTAAAGATGGGACCGCCCTAGACTACCAAGGCGATCACCCAGAAATGAAATAAACTAGAGGAACACCCTAGACTGCCAAGGTGTTCAACTCACAGACACAAGTAAAGATGGGACCGCCCTAGACTACCAAGGCGATCACCCAGAAATGAAATAAACTAGAGGAACACCCTAGACTGCCAAGGTGTTCAACTCACAGACACAAGTAAAGATGGGACCGCCCTAGACTACCAAGGCGATCACCCAGAAATGAAATAAACTAGAGGAACACCCTAGACTGCCAAGGTGTTCAACTCACAGAGACTTTGAAATTTAGAAAAATGTCTTACCAAGACAGATGACGGACAGCGGACTGTAGGTACTGGACTCAAGCGTTGATCTCCCTAGACTACCAAGGAGACTAACTGCTTTGGCTGTGTTTAGCACGGCTTTTATACCCAAAACTTAATTAAAAATTAATTGTTCTGCGGCAAAAATGGAAAATTAAATTATTTTATTTAATCGACTGATGTCCGTTAACAAGTTCTGGCCGTTACTTTAATTTTAAGAATAAAAATAAAAATGAGAATCTAGTAGGATTCGAACCGTGACTCTCAATCTGTCTGCTGCTGCTTTACCGACTGAGCCATCCGGACTGCTTGCAGTGGGCGTTGCTTACGGTGTTCGGTATTGAGGCGAGGCGAGAAACGCTTCGTCACAAGTTTCACGGGTAAGTTTCACGGGTAAGTTTTACGGGTAAGTTTCACGGGTGACGTTTCACGGGTCTAGGTTTCACTGGAAAGTTTCACGGGTCAAGGATTCACGGGTAAGTTTCACGGGTAAGTTTTACGGGTATGTTTTACAGGTGACGTTTCACGGGTCTAGGTTTCACTGGTAAGTTTCACGGGTAAGTTTCACGGGTATGTTTCACGGGTGACGTTTCACGGGTCTAGGTTTCACTGGTAAGTTTCACGGGTCAAGGATTCGCGGGTAAGTTTCACGGGTAAGTTTCACGGGTATGTTTCACGGGTGACGTTTCACGGGTCTTGGTTTCACTGGTAAGTTTCACGGGTCAAGGTTTCACGGGTAAGTTTCACGGGTATGTTTCACGGGTGACGTTTCACGGGTCTAGGTTTCACTGGTAAGTTTCACGGGTCAAGGTTTCACGGGTAAGTTTCACGGGTAAGTTTTACGGGTAAGTTTCACGGGTGACGTTTCACGGGTCTAGGTTTCACTGGTAAGTTTACGGGTCAAGGTTTCACGGGTAAGTTTCACGGGTAAGTTTCACGGGTATGTTTCACGGGTGACGTTTCACGGGTCTAGGTTTCACTGGTAAGTTTCACGGGTCAAGGTTTCACGGGTAAGTTTCACGGGTAAGTTTCACGGGTATGTTTCATGGGTGATGTTTCACGGGTCTAGGTTTTACTGGTAAGTTTCACGGGTCAAGGTTTCACGGGTAAGTTTCACGGGTAAGTTTCACGGGTGATGTTTCACGGGTCTAGGTTTCACTGGTAAGTTTCACGGGTATGTTTCACGGGTGACGTTTCACGGGTCTAGGTTTCACTGGTAAGTTTCACGGGTCAAGGTTTCACGGGTAAGTTTCACGGGTATGTTTCACGGATGACGTTTCACGGGTCTTGGTTTCACTGGTAAGTTTAACGGGTCAAGGTTTCACGGGTAAGTTTCACGGGTGACGTTTCACGGGTCTAGGTTTCACTGGTAAGTTTCACGGGTATATTTCACGGGTGACGTTTCACGGATCTAGGTTTCACTGGTAAGTTTCACGGGTCAAGGTTTCACGGGTAAGTTTCACGAGTAAGTTTCACGGGTATGTTTCACGGGTAAGTTTCACGGGTGACGTTTCACGGGTCTAGGTTTCACTGGTAAGTTTCACGGGTATGTTTCACGGGTGACGTTTCACGGGTCTAGGTTTCACTGGTAAGTTTCACGGGTCAAGGTTTCACGGGTAAGTTTCACGGGTAAGTTTCACGGGTATGTTTCACGGATGACGTTTCACGGGTCTTGGTTTCACTGGTAAGTTTCACGGGTCAAGGTTTCACGGGTAAGTTTCACGGGTAAGTTTTACGGGTATGTTTTACAGGTGACGTTTCACGGGTAAGTTTCACGGGTAAGTTTCACGGGTATGTTTCACGGGTGACGTTTCACGGGCCTTGGTTTCACTGGTAAGTTTCACGGGTCAAGGTTTCACGGGTAAGTTTCACGGGTAAGTTTCACGGGTGACGTTTCACGGGTCTAGGTTTCACTGGTAAGTTTCACGGGTCAAGGTTTCACGGGTAAGTTTCACGGGTAAGTTTTACGGGTAAGTTTCACGGGTCTAGGTTTCAATGGTAAGTTTCACGGGTCAAGGTTTCACGGGTAAGTTTCACGGGTAAGTTTCACGGGTATGTTTGACGGGTGACGTTTCACGGGTCTAGGTTTCACTGGAAAGTTTCACGGATCAAGGTTTCACGGGTAAGTTTCACGGGTAAGTTTTACGGGTATGTTTTACAGGTGACGTTTCACGGGTCTAGGTTTCACTGGTAAGTTTCACGGGTCAAGGTTTCACGGGTAAGTTTCACGGGTAAGTTTCACGGGTATGTTTCATGGGTGATGTTTCACGGGTCTAGGTTTTACTGGTAAGTTTCACGGGTCAAGGTTTCACGGGTAAGTTTCACGGGTAAGTTTCACGGGTGACGTTTCACGGGTCTAGGTTTCACTGGTAAGTTTCACGGGTATGTTTCACGGGTGACGTTTCACGGGTCTAGGTTTCACTGGTAAGTTTCACGGGTCAAGGTTTCACTGGTAAGTTTCACGGGTAAGTTTCACGGGTATGTTTCACGGATGACGTTTCACGGGTCTTGGTTTCACTGGTAAGTTTCACGGGTCAAGGTTTCACGGGTAAGTTTCACGGGTAAGTTTTACGGGTATGTTTTACAGGTGACGTTTCACGGGTAAGTTTCACGGGTAAGTTTCACGGGTATGTTTCACGGGTGACGTTTCACGGGTCTAGGTTTCACTGGTAAGTTTCACGGGTCAAGGTTTCACGGGTAAGTTTCACGGGTAAGTTTTACGGGTAAGTTTCACGTGTGACGTTTCACGGGTCTAGGTTTCACTGGAAAGTTTCACGGGTCAAGGATTCACGGGTAAGTTTCACGGGTAAGTTTTACGGGTATGTTTTACAGGTGACGTTTCACGGGTCTAGGTTTCACTGGTAAGTTTCACGGGTCAAGGTTTCACGGGTAAGTTTCACGGGTAAGTTTCACGGGTATGTTTCATGGGTGATGTTTCACGGGTCTAGGTTTTACTGGTAAGTTTCACGGGTCAAGGTTTCACGGGTAAGTTTCACGGGTAAGTTTCACGGGTGACGTTTCACGGGTCTAGGTTTCACTGGTAAGTTTCACGGGTATATTTCACGGGTGACGTTTCACGGATCTAGGTTTCACTGGTAAGTTTCACGGGTCAAGGTTTCACGGGTAAGTTTCACGAGTAAGTTTCACGGGTATGTTTCACGGGTAAGTTTCACGGGTGACGTTTCACGGGTCTAGGTTTCACTGGTAAGTTTCACGGGTATGTTTCACGGGTGACGTTTCACGGGTCTAGGTTTCACTGGTAAGTTTCACGGGTCAAGGTTTCACGGGTAAGTTTCACGGGTATGTTTCACGGATGACGTTTCACGGGTCTTGGTTTCACTGGTAAGTTTCACGGGTCAAGGTTTCACGGGTAAGTTTCACGGGTAAGTTTTACGGGTATGTTTTACAGGTGACGTTTCACGGGTAAGTTTCACGGGTAAGTTTCACGGGTATGTTTCACGGGTGACGTTTCACGGGTCTTGGTTTCACTGGTAAGTTTCACGGGTCAAGGTTTCACGGGTAAGTTTCACGGGTATGTTTCACGGGTGACGTTTCACGGGTCTAGGTTTCACTGGTAAGTTTCACGGGTCAAGGTTTCACGGGTAAGTTTCACGGGTAAGTTTTACGGGTAAGTTTCACGGGTCTAGGTTTCAATGGTAAGTTTCACGGGTCAAGGTTTCACGGGTAAGTTTCACGGGTAAGTTTCACGGGTATGTTTCACGGGTGACGTTTCACGGGTCTAGGTTTCACTGGAAAGTTTCACGGATCAAGGTTTCACGGGTAAGTTTCACGGGTAAGTTTTACGGGTATGTTTTACAGGTGACGTTTCACGGGTCTAGGTTTCACTGGTAAGTTTCACGGGTCAAGGTTTCACGGGTAAGTTTCACGGGTAAGTTTCACGGGTATGTTTCATGGGTGATGTTTCACGGGTCTAGGTTTTACTGGTAAGTTTCACGGGTCAAGGTTTCACGGGTAAGTTTCACGGGTAAGTTTCACGGGTGACGTTTCACGGGTCTAGGTTTCACTGGTAAGTTTCACGGGTATGTTTCACGGGTGACGTTTCACGGGTCTAGGTTTCACTGGTAAGTTTCACGGGTCAAGGTTTCACTGGTAAGTTTCACGGGTAAGTTTCACGGGTATGTTTCACGGATGACGTTTCACGGGTCTTGGTTTCACTGGTAAGTTTCACGGGTCAAGGTTTCACGGGTAAGTTTCACGGGTAAGTTTTACGGGTATGTTTTACAGGTGACGTTTCACGGGTAAGTTTCACGGGTAAGTTTCACGGGTATGTTTCACAGGTGACGTTTCACGGGTCTAGGTTTCACTGGTAAGTTTCACGGGTCAAGGTTTCACGGGTAAGTTTCACGTTTAAGTTTTACGGGTAAGTTTCACGTGTGACGTTTCACGGGTCTAGGTTTCACTGGAAAGTTTCACGGGTCAAGGATTCACGGGTAAGTTTCACGGGTAAGTTTTACGGGTATGTTTTACAGGTGACGTTTCACGGGTCTAGGTTTCACTGGTAAGTTTCACGGGTCAAGGTTTCACGGGTAAGTTTCACGGGTAAGTTTCACGGGTATGTTTCATGGGTGATGTTTCACGGGTCTAGGTTTTACTGGTAAGTTTCACGGGTCAAGGTTTCACGGGTAAGTTTCACGGGTAAGTTTCACGGGTGACGTTTCACGGGTCTAGGTTTCACTGGTAAGTTTCACGGGTATATTTCACGGGTGACGTTTCACGGATCTAGGTTTCACTGGTAAGTTTCACGGGTCAAGGTTTCACGGGTAAGTTTCACGAGTAAGTTTCACGGGTATGTTTCACGGGTAAGTTTCACGGGTGACGTTTCACGGGTCTAGGTTTCACTGGTAAGTTTCACGGGTATGTTTCACGGGTGACGTTTCACGGGTCTAGGTTTCACTGGTAAGTTTCACGGGTCAAGGTTTCACGGGTAAGTTTCACGGGTAAGTTTCACGGGTATGTTTCACGGATGACGTTTCACGGGTCTTGGTTTCACTGGTAAGTTTCACGGGTCAAGGTTTCACGGGTAAGTTTCACGGGTAAGTTTTACGGGTATGTTTTACAGGTGACGTTTCACGGGTAAGTTTCACGGGTATGTTTCACGGGTGACGTTTCACGGGTCTTGGTTTCACTGGTAAGTTTCACGGGTCAAGGTTTCACGGGTAAGTTTCACGGGTATGTTTCACGGGTGACGTTTCACGGGTCTAGGTTTCACTGGTAAGTTTCACGGGGCAAGGTTTCACGGGTAAGTTTCACGGGTAAGTTTTACGGGTAAGTTTCACGGGTCTAGGTTTCAATGGTAAGTTTCACGGGTCAAGGTTTCACGGGTAAGTTTCACGGGTATGTTTCACGGGTGACGTTTCACGGGTCTAGGTTTCACTGGAAAGTTTCACGGATCAAGGTTTCACGGGTAAGTTTCACGGGTAAGTTTTACGGGTATGTTTTACAGGTGACGTTTCACGGGTCTAGGTTTCACTGGTAAGTTTCACGGGTCAAGGTTTCACGGGTAAGTTTCACGGGTAAGTTTCACGGGTATGTTTCATGGGTGATGTTTCACGGGTCTAGGTTTTACTGGTAAGTTTCACGGGTCAAGGTTTCACGGGTAAGTTTCACGGGTAAGTTTCACGGGTGACGTTTCACGGGTCTAGGTTTCACTGGTAAGTTTCACGGGTCTAGGTTTCACGGGTAAGTTTCACGGGTAAGTTTCACGGGTATGTTTCATGGGTGATGTTTCACGGGTCTAGGTTTCACTGGTAAGTTTCACGGGTCAAGGTTTCACGGGTAAGTTTCACGGGTAAGTTTCACGGGTAAGTTTTACGGGTATGTTTTACAGGTGACGTTTCACGGGTCTAGGTTTCACTGGTAAGTTTCACGGGTCAAGGTTTCACGGGTAAGTTTCACGGGTAAGTTTCACGGGTATGTTTCATGGGTGATGTTTCACGGGTCTAGGTTTCACTGGTAAGTTTCACGGGTCTAGGTTTCACGGGTAAGTTTCACGGGTAAGTTTCACGGGTATGTTTCATGGGTGATGTTTCACGGGTCTAGGTTTCACTGGTAAGTTTCACGGGTCAAGGTTTCACGGGTAAGTTTCACGGGTAAGTTTCACGGGTAAGTTTTACGGGTATGTTTTACAGGTGACGTTTCACGGGTCTAGGTTTCACTGGTAAGTTTCACGGGTCAAGGTTTCACGGGTAAGTTTCACGGGTAAGTTTCACGGGTATGTTTCATGGGTGATGTTTCACGGGTCTAGGTTTTACTGGTAAGTTTCACGGGTCAAGGTTTCACGGGTAAGTTTCACGGGTAAGTTTCACGGGTGACGTTTCACGGGTCTAGGTTTCACTGGTAAGTTTCACGGGTATGTTTCACGGGTGACGTTTCACGGGTCTAGGTTTCACGGGTAAGTTTCACGGGTAAGTTTCACGGGTATGTTTCATGGGTGATGTTTCACGGGTCTAGGTTTCACTGGTAAGTTTCACGGGTCAAGGTTTCACGGGTAAGTTTCACGGGTAAGTTTCACGGGTAAGTTTTACGGGTATGTTTTACAGGTGACGTTTCACGGGTCTAGGTTTCACTGGTAAGTTTCACGGGTCAAGGTTTCACGGGTAAGTTTCACGGGTAAGTTTCACGGGTATGTTTCATGGGTGATGTTTCACGGGTCTAGGTTTTACTGGTAAGTTTTACGGGTCAAGGTTTCACGGGTAAGTTTCACGGGTAAGTTTCACGGGTGACGTTTCACGGGTCTAGGTTTCACTGGTAAGTTTCACGGGTATGTTTCACGGGTGACGTTTCACGGGTCTAGGTTTCACTGGTAAGTTTCACGGGTCAAGGTTTCACTGGTAAGTTTCACGGGTAAGTTTCACGGGTATGTTTCACGGATGACGTTTCACGGATCTTGGTTTCACTGGTAAGTTTCACGGGTCAAGGTTTCACGGGTAAGTTTCACGGGTAAGTTTTACGGGTATGTTTTACAGGTGACGTTTCACGGGTAAGTTTCACGGGTATGTTTCACGGGTGACGTTTCACGGGTCTAGGTTTCACTGGTAAGTTTCACGGGTCAAGGTTTCACGGGTAAGTTTCACGGGTAAGTTTTACGGGTAAGTTTCACGTGTGACGTTTCACGGGTCTAGGTTTCACTGGAAAGTTTCACGGGTCAAGGATTCACGGGTAAGTTTCACGGGTAAGTTTTACAGGTATGTTTTACAGGTGACGTTTCACGGGTCTAGGTTTCACTGGTAAGTTTCACGGGTCAAGGTTTCACGGGTAAGTTTCACGGGTAAGTTTCACGGGTATGTTTCATGGGTGATGTTTCACGGGTCTAGGTTTTACTGGTAAGTTTCACGGGTCAAGGTTTCACGGGTAAGTTTCACGGGTAAGTTTCACGGGTGACGTTTCACGGGTCTAGGTTTCACTGGTAAGTTTCACGGGTATATTTCACGGGTGACGTTTCACGGATCTAGGTTTCACTGGTAAGTTTCACGGGTCAAGGTTTCACGGGTAAGTTTCACGAGTAAGTTTCACGGGTATGTTTCACGGGTAAGTTTCACGGGTGACGTTTCACGGGTCTAGGTTTCACTGGTAAGTTTCACGGGTATGTTTCACGGGTGACGTTTCACGGGTCTAGGTTTCACTGGTAAGTTTCACGGGTCAAGGTTTCACGGGTAAGTTTCACGGGTAAGTTTCACGGGTATGTTTCACGGATGACGTTTCACGGGTCTTGGTTTCACTGGTAAGTTTCACGGGTCAAGGTTTCACGGGTAAGTTTCACGGGTAAGTTTTACGGGTATGTTTTACAGGTGACGTTTCACGGGTAAGTTTCACGGGTAAGTTTCACGGGTATGTTTCACGGGTGACGTTTCACGGGTCTTGGTTTCACTGGTAAGTTTCACGGGTCAAGGTTTCACGGGTAAGTTTCACGGGTATGTTTCACGGGTGACGTTTCACGGGTCTAGGTTTCACTGGTAAGTTTCACGGGTCAAGGTTTCACGGGTAAGTTTCACGGGTAAGTTTTACGGGTAAGTTTCACGGGTCTAGGTTTCAATGGTAAGTTTCACGGGTCAAGGTTTCACGGGTAAGTTTCACGGGTAAGTTTCACGGGTATGTTTCACGGGTGACGTTTCACGGGTCTAGGTTTCACTGGAAAGTTTCACGGATCAAGGTTTCACGGGTAAGTTTCACGGGTAAGTTTTACGGGTATGTTTTACAGGTGACGTTTCACGGGTCTAGGTTTCACTGGTAAGTTTCACGGGTCAAGGTTTCACGGGTAAGTTTCACGGGTAAGTTTCACGGGTATGTTTCATGGGTGATGTTTCACGGGTCTAGGTTTTACTGGTAAGTTTCACGGGTCAAGGTTTCACGGGTAAGTTTCACGGGTAAGTTTCACGGGTGACGTTTCACGGGTCTAGGTTTCACTGGTAAGTTTCACGGGTATGTTTCACGGGTGACGTTTCACGGGTCTAGGTTTCACTGGTAAGTTTCACGGGTCAAGGTTTCACTGGTAAGTTTCACGGGTAAGTTTCACGGGTATGTTTCACGGATGACGTTTCACGGGTCTTGGTTTCACTGGTAAGTTTCACGGGTCAAGGTTTCACGGGTAAGTTTCACGGGTAAGTTTTACGGGTATGTTTTACAGGTGACGTTTCACGGGTAAGTTTCACGGGTAAGTTTCACGGGTATGTTTCACGGGTGACGTTTCACGGGTCTAGGTTTCACTGGTAAGTTTCACGGGTCAAGGTTTCACGGGTAAGTTTCACGGGTAAGTTTTACGGGTAAGTTTCACGTGTGACGTTTCACGGGTCTAGGTTTCACTGGAAAGTTTCACGGGTCAAGGATTCACGGGTAAGTTTCACGGGTAAGTTTTACGGGTATGTTTTACAGGTGACGTTTCACGGGTCTAGGTTTCACTGGTAAGTTTCACGGGTCAAGGTTTCACGGGTAAGTTTCACGGGTAAGTTTCACGGGTATGTTTCATGGGTGATGTTTCACGGGTCTAGGTTTTACTGGTAAGTTTCACGGGTCAAGGTTTCACGGGTAAGTTTCACGGGTAAGTTTCACGGGTGACGTTTCACGGGTCTAGGTTTCACTGGTAAGTTTCACGGGTATATTTCACGGGTGACGTTTCACGGATCTAGGTTTCACTGGTAAGTTTCACGGGTCAAGGTTTCACGGGTAAGTTTCACGAGTAAGTTTCACGGGTATGTTTCACGGGTAAGTTTCACGGGTGACGGTTCACGGGTCTAGGTTTCACTGGTAAGTTTCACGGGTATGTTTCACGGGTGACGTTTCACGGGTCTAGGTTTCACTGGTAAGTTTCACGGGTCAGGGTTTCACGGGTAAGTTTCACGGGTAAGTTTCACGGGTATGTTTCACGGATGACGTTTCACGGGTCTTGGTTTCACTGGTAAGTTTCACGGGTCAAGGTTTCACGGGTAAGTTTCACGGGTAAGTTTTACGGGTATGTTTTACAGGTGACGTTTCACGGGTAAGTTTCACGGGTAAGTTTCACGGGTATGTTTCACGGGTGACGTTTCACGGGTCTTGGTTTCACTGGTAAGTTTCACGGGTCAAGGTTTCACGGGTAAGTTTCACGGGTATGTTTCACGGGTGACGTTTCACGGGTCTAGGTTTCACTGGTAAGTTTCACGGGTCAAGGTTTCACGGGTAAGTTTCACGGGTAAGTTTTACGGGTAAGTTTCACGGGTCTAGGTTTCAATGGTAAGTTTCACGGGTCAAGGTTTCACGGGTAAGTTTCACGGGTAAGTTTCACGGGTATGTTTCACGGGTGACGTTTCACGGGTCTAGGTTTCACTGGAAAGTTTCACGGATCAAGGTTTCACGGGTAAGTTTCACGGGTAAGTTTTACGGGTATGTTTTACAGGTGACGTTTCACGGGTCTAGGTTTCACTGGTAAGTTTCACGGGTCAAGGTTTCACGGGTAAGTTTCACGGGTAAGTTTCACGGGTATGTTTCATGGGTGATGTTTCACGGGTCTAGGTTTTACTGGTAAGTTTCACGGGTCAAGGTTTTACGGGTAAGTTTCACGGGTAAGTTTCACGGGTGACGTTTCACGGGTCTAGGTTTCACTGGTAAGTTTCACGGGTATGTTTCACGGGTGACGTTTCACGGGTCTAGGTTTCACTGGTAAGTTTCACGGGTCAAGGTTTCACTGGTAAGTTTCACGGGTAAGTTTCACGGGTATGTTTCACGGGTGACGTTTCACGGGTCTAGGTTTCACTGGAAAGTTTCACGGATCAAGGTTTCACGGGTAAGTTTCACGGGTAAGTTTTACGGGTATGTTTTACAGGTGACGTTTCACGGGTCTAGGTTTCACTGGTAAGTTTCACGGGTCAAGGTTTCACGGGTAAGTTTCACGGGTAAGTTTCACGGGTATGTTTCATGGGTGATGTTTCACGGGTCTAGGTTTTACTGGTAAGTTTCACGGGTCAAGGTTTCACGGGTAAGTTTCACGGGTAAGTTTCACGGGTGACGTTTCACGGGTCTAGGTTTCACTGGTAAGTTTCACGGGTATGTTTCACGGGTGACGTTTCACGGGTCTAGGTTTCACTGGTAAGTTTCACGGGTCAAGGTTTCACTGGTAAGTTTCACGGGTAAGTTTCACGGGTATGTTTCACGGATGACGTTTCACGGGTCTTGGTTTCACTGGTAAGTTTCACGGGTCAAGGTTTCACGGGTAAGTTTCACGGGTAAGTTTTACGGGTATGTTTTACAGGTGACGTTTCACGGGTAAGTTTCACGGGTAAGTTTCACGGGTATGTTTCACAGGTGACGTTTCACGGGTCTAGGTTTCACTGGTAAGTTTCACGGGTCAAGGTTTCACGGGTAAGTTTCACGTTTAAGTTTTACGGGTAAGTTTCACGTGTGACGTTTCACGGGTCTAGGTTTCACTGGAAAGTTTCACGGGTCAAGGATTCACGGGTAAGTTTCACGGGTAAGTTTTACGGGTATGTTTTACAGGTGACGTTTCACGGGTCTAGGTTTCACTGGTAAGTTTCACGGGTCAAGGTTTCACGGGTAAGTTTCACGGGTAAGTTTCACGGGTATGTTTCATGGGTGATGTTTCACGGGTCTAGGTTTTACTGGTAAGTTTCACGGGTCAAGGTTTCACGGGTAAGTTTCACGGGTAAGTTTCACGGGTGACGTTTCACGGGTCTAGGTTTCACTGGTAAGTTTCACGGGTATATTTCACGGGTGACGTTTCACGGATCTAGGTTTCACTGGTAAGTTTCACGGGTCAAGGTTTCACGGGTAAGTTTCACGAGTAAGTTTCACGGGTATGTTTCACGGGTAAGTTTCACGGGTGACGTTTCACGGGTCTAGGTTTCACTGGTAAGTTTCACGGGTATGTTTCACGGGTGACGTTTCACGGGTCTAGGTTTCACTGGTAAGTTTCACGGGTCAAGGTTTCACGGGTAAGTTTCACGGGTAAGTTTCACGGGTATGTTTCACGGATGACGTTTCACGGGTCTTGGTTTCACTGGTAAGTTTCACGGGTCAAGGTTTCACGGGTAAGTTTCACGGGTAAGTTTTACGGGTATGTTTTACAGGTGACGTTTCACGGGTAAGTTTCACGGGTATGTTTCACGGGTGACGTTTCACGGGTCTTGGTTTCACTGGTAAGTTTCACGGGTCAAGGTTTCACGGGTAAGTTTCACGGGTATGTTTCACGGGTGACGTTTCACGGGTCTAGGTTTCACTGGTAAGTTTCACGGGGCAAGGTTTCACGGGTAAGTTTCACGGGTAAGTTTTACGGGTAAGTTTCACGGGTCTAGGTTTCAATGGTAAGTTTCACGGGTCAAGGTTTCACGGGTAAGTTTCACGGGTATGTTTCACGGGTGACGTTTCACGGGTCTAGGTTTCACTGGAAAGTTTCACGGATCAAGGTTTCACGGGTAAGTTTCACGGGTAAGTTTTACGGGTATGTTTTACAGGTGACGTTTCACGGGTCTAGGTTTCACTGGTAAGTTTCACGGGTCAAGGTTTCACGGGTAAGTTTCACGGGTAAGTTTCACGGGTATGTTTCATGGGTGATGTTTCACGGGTCTAGGTTTTACTGGTAAGTTTCACGGGTCAAGGTTTCACGGGTAAGTTTCACGGGTAAGTTTCACGGGTGACGTTTCACGGGTCTAGGTTTCACTGGTAAGTTTCACGGGTCTAGGTTTCACGGGTAAGTTTCACGGGTAAGTTTCACGGGTATGTTTCATGGGTGATGTTTCACGGGTCTAGGTTTCACTGGTAAGTTTCACGGGTCAAGGTTTCACGGGTAAGTTTCACGGGTAAGTTTCACGGGTAAGTTTTACGGGTATGTTTTACAGGTGACGTTTCACGGGTCTAGGTTTCACTGGTAAGTTTCACGGGTCAAGGTTTCACGGGTAAGTTTCACGGGTAAGTTTCACGGGTATGTTTCATGGGTGATGTTTCACGGGTCTAGGTTTCACTGGTAAGTTTCACGGGTCTAGGTTTCACGGGTAAGTTTCACGGGTAAGTTTCACGGGTATGTTTCATGGGTGATGTTTCACGGGTCTAGGTTTCACTGGTAAGTTTCACGGGTCAAGGTTTCACGGGTAAGTTTCACGGGTAAGTTTCACGGGTAAGTTTTACGGGTATGTTTTACAGGTGACGTTTCACGGGTCTAGGTTTCACTGGTAAGTTTCACGGGTCAAGGTTTCACGGGTAAGTTTCACGGGTAAGTTTCACGGGTATGTTTCATGGGTGATGTTTCACGGGTCTAGGTTTTACTGGTAAGTTTCACGGGTCAAGGTTTCACGGGTAAGTTTCACGGGTAAGTTTCACGGGTGACGTTTCACGGGTGACGTTTCACGGGTCTAGGTTTCACGGGTAAGTTTCACGGGTAAGTTTCACGGGTATGTTTCATGGGTGATGTTTCACGGGTCTAGGTTTCACTGGTAAGTTTCACGGGTCAAGGTTTCACGGGTAAGTTTCACGGGTAAGTTTCACGGGTAAGTTTTACGGGTATGTTTTACAGGTGACGTTTCACGGGTCTAGGTTTCACTGGTAAGTTTCACGGGTCAAGGTTTCACGGGTAAGTTTCACGGGTAAGTTTCACGGGTATGTTTCATGGGTGATGTTTCACGGGTCTAGGTTTTACTGGTAAGTTTTACGGGTCAAGGTTTCACGGGTAAGTTTCACGGGTAAGTTTCACGGGTGACGTTTCACGGGTCTAGGTTTCACTGGTAAGTTTCACGGGTATGTTTCACGGGTGACGTTTCACGGGTCTAGGTTTCACTGGTAAGTTTCACGGGTCAAGGTTTCACTGGTAAGTTTCACGGGTAAGTTTCACGGGTATGTTTCACGGATGACGTTTCACGGATCTTGGTTTCACTGGTAAGTTTCACGGGTCAAGGTTTCACGGGTAAGTTTCACGGGTAAGTTTTACGGGTATGTTTTACAGGTGACGTTTCACGGGTAAGTTTCACGGGTATGTTTCACGGGTGACGTTTCACGGGTCTAGGTTTCACTGGTAAGTTTCACGGGTAAGTTTTACGGGTAAGTTTCACGTGTGACGTTTCACGGGTCTAGGTTTCACTGGAAAGTTTCACGGGTCAAGGATTCACGGGTAAGTTTCACGGGTAAGTTTTACGGGTATGTTTTACAGGTGACGTTTCACGGGTCTAGGTTTCACTGGTAAGTTTCACGGGTCAAGGTTTCACGGGTAAGTTTCACGGGTAAGTTTCACGGGTATGTTTCATGGGTGATGTTTCACGGGTCTAGGTTTTACTGGTAAGTTTCACGGGTCAAGGTTTCACGGGTAAGTTTCACGGGTAAGTTTCACGGGTGACGTTTCACGGGTCTAGGTTTCACTGGTAAGTTTCACGGGTATATTTCACGGGTGACGTTTCACGGATCTAGGTTTCACTGGTAAGTTTCACGGGTCAAGGTTTCACGGGTAAGTTTCACGAGTAAGTTTCACGGGTATGTTTCACGGGTAAGTTTCACGGGTGACGTTTCACGGGTCTAGGTTTCACTGGTAAGTTTCACGGGTATGTTTCACGGGTGACGTTTCACGGGTCTAGGTTTCACTGGTAAGTTTCACGGGTCAAGGTTTCACGGGTAAGTTTCACGGGTAAGTTTCACGGGTATGTTTCACGGATGACGTTTCACGGGTCTTGGTTTCACTGGTAAGTTTCACGGGTCAAGGTTTCACGGGTAAGTTTCACGGGTAAGTTTTACGGGTATGTTTTACAGGTGACGTTTCACGGGTAAGTTTCACGGGTAAGTTTCACGGGTATGTTTCACGGGTGACGTTTCACGGGTCTTGGTTTCACTGGTAAGTTTCACGGGTCAAGGTTTCACGGGTAAGTTTCACGGGTATGTTTCACGGGTGACGTTTCACGGGTCTAGGTTTCACTGGTAAGTTTCACGGGTCAAGGTTTCACGGGTAAGTTTCACGGGTAAGTTTTACGGGTAAGTTTCACGGGTCTAGGTTTCAATGGTAAGTTTCACGGGTCAAGGTTTCACGGGTAAGTTTCACGGGTAAGTTTCACGGGTATGTTTCACGGGTGACGTTTCACGGGTCTAGGTTTCACTGGAAAGTTTCACGGATCAAGGTTTCACGGGTAAGTTTCACGGGTAAGTTTTACGGGTATGTTTTACAGGTGACGTTTCACGGGTCTAGGTTTCACTGGTAAGTTTCACGGGTCAAGGTTTCACGGGTAAGTTTCACGGGTAAGTTTCACGGGTATGTTTCATGGGTGATGTTTCACGGGTCTAGGTTTTACTGGTAAGTTTCACGGGTCAAGGTTTCACGGGTAAGTTTCACGGGTAAGTTTCACGGGTGACGTTTCACGGGTCTAGGTTTCACTGGTAAGTTTCACGGGTATGTTTCACGGGTGACGTTTCACGGGTCTAGGTTTCACTGGTAAGTTTCACGGGTCAAGGTTTCACTGGTAAGTTTCACGGGTAAGTTTCACGGGTATGTTTCACGGATGACGTTTCACGGGTCTTGGTTTCACTGGTAAGTTTCACGGGTCAAGGTTTCACGGGTAAGTTTCACGGGTAAGTTTTACGGGTATGTTTTACAGGTGACGTTTCACGGGTAAGTTTCACGGGTAAGTTTCACGGGTATGTTTCACGGGTGACGTTTCACGGGTCTAGGTTTCACTGGTAAGTTTCACGGGTCAAGGTTTCACGGGTAAGTTTCACGGGTAAGTTTTACGGGTAAGTTTCACGTGTGACGTTTCACGGGTCTAGGTTTCACTGGAAAGTTTCACGGGTCAAGGATTCACGGGTAAGTTTCACGGGTAAGTTTTACGGGTATGTTTTACAGGTGACGTTTCACGGGTCTAGGTTTCACTGGTAAGTTTCACGGGTCAAGGTTTCACGGGTAAGTTTCACGGGTAAGTTTCACGGGTATGTTTCATGGGTGATGTTTCACGGGTCTAGGTTTTACTGGTAAGTTTCACGGGTCAAGGTTTCAAGGGTAAGTTTCACGGGTAAGTTTCACGGGTGACGTTTCACGGGTCTAGGTTTCACTGGTAAGTTTCACGGGTATATTTCACGGGTGACGTTTCACGGATCTAGGTTTCACTGGTAAGTTTCACGGGTCAAGGTTTCACGGGTAAGTTTCACGAGTAAGTTTCACGGGTATGTTTCACGGGTAAGTTTCACGGGTGACGGTTCACGGGTCTAGGTTTCACTGGTAAGTTTCACGGGTATGTTTCACGGGTGACGTTTCACGGGTCTAGGTTTCACTGGTAAGTTTCACGGGTCAGGGTTTCACGGGTAAGTTTCACGGGTAAGTTTCAC
The DNA here is from genome assembly GCA_947534325.1 of Agonum fuliginosum. Lineage (NCBI taxonomy): Eukaryota > Metazoa > Arthropoda > Insecta > Coleoptera > Carabidae > Agonum > Agonum fuliginosum. The sequence goes on from OX384036.1 coordinate 27,097,123, forward strand.
GGGTATGTTTCACGGATGACGTTTCACGGGTCTTGGTTTCACTGGTAAGTTTCACGGGTCAAGGTTTCACGGGTAAGTTTCACGGGTAAGTTTTACGGGTATGTTTTACAGGTGACGTTTCACGGGTAAGTTTCACGGGTAAGTTTCACGGGTATGTTTCACGGGTGACGTTTCACGGGTCTTGGTTTCACTGGTAAGTTTCACGGGTCAAGGTTTCACGGGTAAGTTTCACGGGTATGTTTCACGGGTGACGTTTCACGGGTCTAGGTTTCACTGGTAAGTTTCACGGGTCAAGGTTTCACGGGTAAGTTTCACGGGTAAGTTTTACGGGTAAGTTTCACGGGTCTAGGTTTCAATGGTAAGTTTCACGGGTCAAGGTTTCACGGGTAAGTTTCACGGGTAAGTTTCACGGGTATGTTTCACGGGTGACGTTTCACGGGTCTAGGTTTCACTGGAAAGTTTCACGGATCAAGGTTTCACGGGTAAGTTTCACGGGTAAGTTTTACGGGTATGTTTTACAGGTGACGTTTCACGGGTCTAGGTTTCACTGGTAAGTTTCACGGGTCAAGGTTTCACGGGTAAGTTTCACGGGTAAGTTTCACGGGTATGTTTCATGGGTGATGTTTCACGGGTCTAGGTTTTACTGGTAAGTTTCACGGGTCAAGGTTTTACGGGTAAGTTTCACGGGTAAGTTTCACGGGTGACGTTTCACGGGTCTAGGTTTCACTGGTAAGTTTCACGGGTATGTTTCACGGGTGACGTTTCACGGGTCTAGGTTTCACTGGTAAGTTTCACGGGTCAAGGTTTCACTGGTAAGTTTCACGGGTAAGTTTCACGGGTATGTTTCACGGATGACGTTTCACGGGTCTTGGTTTCACTGGTAAGTTTCACGGGTCAAGGTTTCACGGGTAAGTTTCACGGGTAAGTTTTACGGGTATGTTTTACAGGTGACGTTTCACGGGTAAGTTTCACGGGTAAGTTTCACGGGTATGTTTCACGGGTGACGTTTCACGGGTCTAGGTTTCACTGGTAAGTTTCACGGGTCAAGGTTTCACGGGTAAGTTTCACGGGTAAGTTTTACGGGTAAGTTTCACGTGTGACGTTTCACGGGTCTAGGTTTCACTGGAAAGTTTCACGGGTCAAGGATTCACGGGTAAGTTTCACGGGTAAGTTTTACGGGTATGTTTTACAGGTGACGTTTCACGGGTCTAGGTTTCACTGGTAAGTTTCACGGGTCAAGGTTTCACGGGTAAGTTTCACGGGTAAGTTTCACGGGTATGTTTCATGGGTGATGTTTCACGGGTCTAGGTTTTACTGGTAAGTTTCACGGGTCAAGGTTTCACGGGTAAGTTTCACGGGTAAGTTTCACGGGTGACGTTTCACGGGTCTAGGTTTCACTGGTAAGTTTCACGGGTATATTTCACGGGTGACGTTTCACGGATCTAGGTTTCACTGGTAAGTTTCACGGGTCAAGGTTTCACGGGTAAGTTTCACGAGTAAGTTTCACGGGTATGTTTCACGGGTAAGTTTCACGGGTGACGTTTCACGGGTCTAGGTTTCACTGGTAAGTTTCACGGGTATGTTTCACGGGTGACGTTTCACGGGTCTAGGTTTCACTGGTAAGTTTCACGGGTCAAGGTTTCACGGGTAAGTTTCACGGGTAAGTTTCACGGGTATGTTTCACGGATGACGTTTCACGGGTCTTGGTTTCACTGGTAAGTTTCACGGGTCAAGGTTTCACGGGTAAGTTTCACGGGTAAGTTTTACGGGTATGTTTTACAGGTGACGTTTCACGGGTAAGTTTCACGGGTAAGTTTCACGGGTATGTTTCACGGGTGACGTTTCACGGGTCTTGGTTTCACTGGTAAGTTTCACGGGTCAAGGTTTCACGGGTAAGTTTCACGGGTATGTTTCACGGGTGACGTTTCACGGGTCTAGGTTTCACTGGTAAGTTTCACGGGTCAAGGTTTCACGGGTAAGTTTCACGGGTAAGTTTTACGGGTAAGTTTCACGGGTCTAGGTTTCAATGGTAAGTTTCACGGGTCAAGGTTTCACGGGTAAGTTTCACGGGTATGTTTCACGGGTGACGTTTCACGGGTCTAGGTTTCACTGGAAAGTTTCACGGATCAAGGTTTCACGGGTAAGTTTCACGGGTAAGTTTTACGGGTATGTTTTACAGGTGACGTTTCACGGGTCTAGGTTTCACTGGTAAGTTTCACGGGTCAAGGTTTCACGGGTAAGTTTCACGGGTAAGTTTCACGGGTATGTTTCATGGGTGATGTTTCACGGGTCTAGGTTTTACTGGTAAGTTTCACGGGTCAAGGTTTCACGGGTAAGTTTCACGGGTAAGTTTCACGGGTGACGTTTCACGGGTCTAGGTTTCACTGGTAAGTTTCACGGGTATGTTTCACGGGTGACGTTTCACGGGTCTAGGTTTCACTGGTAAGTTTCACGGGTCAAGGTTTCACTGGTAAGTTTCACGGGTAAGTTTCACGGGTATGTTTCACGGATGACGTTTCACGGGTCTTGGTTTCACTGGTAAGTTTCACGGGTCAAGGTTTCACGGGTAAGTTTCACGGGTAAGTTTTACGGGTATGTTTTACAGGTGACGTTTCACGGGTAAGTTTCACGGGTAAGTTTCACGGGTATGTTTCACGGGTGACGTTTCACGGGTCTAGGTTTCACTGGTAAGTTTCACGGGTCAAGGTTTCACGGGTAAGTTTCACGGGTAAGTTTTACGGGTAAGTTTCACGTGTGACGTTTCACGGGTCTAGGTTTCACTGGAAAGTTTCACGGGTCAAGGATTCACGGGTAAGTTTCACGGGTAAGTTTTACGGGTATGTTTTACAGGTGACGTTTCACGGGTCTAGGTTTCACTGGTAAGTTTCACGGGTCAAGGTTTCACGGGTAAGTTTCACGGGTAAGTTTCACGGGTATGTTTCATGGGTGATGTTTCACGGGTCTAGGTTTTACTGGTAAGTTTCACGGGTCAAGGTTTCACGGGTAAGTTTCACGGGTAAGTTTCACGGGTGACGTTTCACGGGTCTAGGTTTCACTGGTAAGTTTCACGGGTATATTTCACGGGTGACGTTTCACGGATCTAGGTTTCACTGGTAAGTTTCACGGGTCAAGGTTTCACGGGTAAGTTTCACGAGTAAGTTTCACGGGTATGTTTCACGGGTAAGTTTCACGGGTGACGTTTCACGGGTCTAGGTTTCACTGGTAAGTTTCACGGGTATGTTTCACGGGTGACGTTTCACGGGTCTAGGTTTCACTGGTAAGTTTCACGGGTCAAGGTTTCACGGGTAAGTTTCACGGGTAAGTTTCACGGGTATGTTTCACGGATGACGTTTCACGGGTCTTGGTTTCACTGGTAAGTTTCACGGGTCAAGGTTTCACGGGTAAGTTTCACGGGTAAGTTTTACGGGTATGTTTTACAGGTGACGTTTCACGGGTAAGTTTCACGGGTAAGTTTCACGGGTATGTTTCACGGGTGACGTTTCACGGGTCTTGGTTTCACTGGTAAGTTTCACGGGTCAAGGTTTCACGGGTAAGTTTCACGGGTATGTTTCACGGGTGACGTTTCACGGGTCTAGGTTTCACTGGTAAGTTTCACGGGTCAAGGTTTCACGGGTAAGTTTCACGGGTAAGTTTTACGGGTAAGTTTCACGGGTCTAGGTTTCAATGGTAAGTTTCACGGGTCAAGGTTTCACGGGTAAGTTTCACGGGTAAGTTTCACGGGTATGTTTCACGGGTGACGTTTCACGGGTGACGTTTCACGGGTCTAGGTTTCACTGGAAAGTTTCACGGATCAAGGTTTCACGGGTAAGTTTCACGGGTAAGTTTTACGGGTATGTTTTACAGGTGACGTTTCACGGGTCTAGGTTTCACTGGTAAGTTTCACGGGTCAAGGTTTCACGGGTAAGTTTCACGGGTAAGTTTCACGGGTATGTTTCATGGGTGATGTTTCACGGGTCTAGGTTTTACTGGTAAGTTTCACGGGTCAAGGTTTCACGGGTAAGTTTCACGGGTAAGTTTCACGGGTGACGTTTCACGGGTCTAGGTTTCACTGGTAAGTTTCACGGGTATGTTTCACGGGTGACGTTTCACGGGTCTAGGTTTCACTGGTAAGTTTCACGGGTCAAGGTTTCACTGGTAAGTTTCACGGGTAAGTTTCACGGGTATGTTTCACGGATGACGTTTCACGGGTCTTGGTTTCACTGGTAAGTTTCACGGGTCAAGGTTTCACGGGTAAGTTTCACGGGTAAGTTTTACGGGTATGTTTTACAGGTGACGTTTCACGGGTAAGTTTCACGGGTAAGTTTCACGGGTATGTTTCACGGGTGACGTTTCACGGGTCTAGGTTTCACTGGTAAGTTTCACGGGTCAAGGTTTCACGGGTAAGTTTCACGGGTAAGTTTTACGGGTAAGTTTCACGTGTGACGTTTCACGGGTCTAGGTTTCACTGGAAAGTTTCACGGGTCAAGGATTCACGGGTAAGTTTCACGGGTAAGTTTTACGGGTATGTTTTACAGGTGACGTTTCACGGGTCTAGGTTTCACTGGTAAGTTTCACGGGTCAAGGTTTCACGGGTAAGTTTCACGGGTAAGTTTCACGGGTATGTTTCATGGGTGATGTTTCACGGGTCTAGGTTTTACTGGTAAGTTTCACGGGTCAAGGTTTCACGGGTAAGTTTCACGGGTGACGTTTCACGGGTCTAGGTTTCACTGGTAAGTTTCACGGGTATATTTCACGGGTGACGTTTCACGGATCTAGGTTTAACTGGTAAGTTTCACGGGTCAAGGTTTCACGGGTAAGTTTCACGAGTAAGTTTCACGGGTATGTTTCACGGGTAAGTTTCACGGGTGACGTTTCACGGGTCTAGGTTTCACTGGTAAGTTTCACGGGTATGTTTCACGGGTGACGTTTCACGGGTCTAGGTTTCACTGGTAAGTTTCACGGGTCAAGGTTTCACGGGTAAGTTTCACGGGTAAGTTTCACGGGTATGTTTCACGGATGACGTTTCACGGGTCTTGGTTTCACTGGTAAGTTTCACGGGTCAAGGTTTCACGGGTAAGTTTCACGGGTAAGTTTTACGGGTATGTTTTACAGGTGACGTTTCACGGGTAAGTTTCACGGGTAAGTTTCACGGGTATGTTTCACGGGTGACGTTTCACGGGTCTTGGTTTCACTGGTAAGTTTCACGGGTCAAGGTTTCACGGGTAAGTTTCACGGGTATGTTTCACGGGTGACGTTTCACGGGTCTAGGTTTCACTGGTAAGTTTCACGGGTCAAGGTTTCACGGGTAAGTTTCACGGGTAAGTTTTACGGGTAAGTTTCACGGGTCTAGGTTTCAATGGTAAGTTTCACGGGTCAAGGTTTCACGGGTAAGTTTCACGGGTAAGTTTCACGGGTATGTTTCACGGGTGACGTTTCACGGGTCTAGGTTTCACTGGAAAGTTTCACGGATCAAGGTTTCACGGGTAAGTTTCACGGGTAAGTTTTACGGGTATGTTTTACAGGTGACGTTTCACGGGTCTAGGTTTCACTGGTAAGTTTCACGGGTCAAGGTTTCACGGGTAAGTTTCACGGGTAAGTTTCACGGGTATGTTTCATGGGTGATGTTTCACGGGTCTAGGTTTTACTGGTAAGTTTCACGGGTCAAGGTTTCACGGGTAAGTTTCACGGGTAAGTTTCACGGGTGACGTTTCACGGGTCTAGGTTTCACTGGTAAGTTTCACGGGTATGTTTCACGGGTGACGTTTCACGGGTCTAGGTTTCACTGGTAAGTTTCACGGGTCAAGGTTTCACTGGTAAGTTTCACGGGTAAGTTTCACGGGTATGTTTCACGGATGACGTTTCACGGGTCTTGGTTTCACTGGTAAGTTTCACGGGTCAAGGTTTCACGGGTAAGTTTCACGGGTAAGTTTTACGGGTATGTTTTACAGGTGACGTTTCACGGGTAAGTTTCACGGGTAAGTTTCACGGGTATGTTTCACGGGTGACGTTTCACGGGTCTAGGTTTCACTGGTAAGTTTCACGGGTCAAGGTTTCACGGGTAAGTTTCACGGGTAAGTTTTACGGGTAAGTTTCACGTGTGACGTTTCACGGGTCTAGGTTTCACTGGAAAGTTTCACGGGTCAAGGATTCACGGGTAAGTTTCACGGGTAAGTTTTACGGGTATGTTTTACAGGTGACGTTTCACGGGTCTAGGTTTCACTGGTAAGTTTCACGGGTCAAGGTTTCACGGGTAAGTTTCACGGGTAAGTTTCACGGGTATGTTTCATGGGTGATGTTTCACGGGTCTAGGTTTTACTGGTAAGTTTCACGGGTCAAGGTTTCACGGGTAAGTTTCACGGGTAAGTTTCACGGGTGACGTTTCACGGGTCTAGGTTTCACTGGTAAGTTTTACGGGTATATTTCACGGGTGACGTTTCACGGATCTAGGTTTCACTGGTAAGTTTCACGGGTCAAGGTTTCACGGGTAAGTTTCACGAGTAAGTTTCACGGGTATGTTTCACGGGTAAGTTTCACGGGTGACGTTTCACGGGTCTAGGTTTCACTGGTAAGTTTCACGGGTATGTTTCACGGGTGACGTTTCACGGGTCTAGGTTTCACTGGTAAGTTTCACGGGTCAAGGTTTCACGGGTAAGTTTCACGGGTAAGTTTCACGGGTATGTTTCACGGATGACGTTTCACGGGTCTTGGTTTCACTGGTAAGTTTCACGGGTCAAGGTTTCACGGGTAAGTTTCACGGGTAAGTTTTACGGGTATGTTTTACAGGTGACGTTTCACGGGTAAGTTTCACGGGTAAGTTTCACGGGTATGTTTCACGGGTGACGTTTCACGGGTCTTGGTTTCACTGGTAAGTTTCACGGGTCAAGGTTTCACGGGTAAGTTTCACGGGTATGTTTCACGGGTGACGTTTCACGGGTCTAGGTTTCACTGGTAAGTTTCACGGGTCAAGGTTTCACGGGTAAGTTTCACGGGTAAGTTTTACGGGTAAGTTTCACGGGTCTAGGTTTCAATGGTAAGTTTCACGGGTCAAGGTTTCACGGGTAAGTTTCACGGGTAAGTTTCACGGGTATGTTTCACGGGTGACGTTTCACGGGTCTAGGTTTCACTGGAAAGTTTCACGGATCAAGGTTTCACGGGTAAGTTTCACGGGTAAGTTTTACGGGTATGTTTTACAGGTGACGTTTCACGGGTCTAGGTTTCACTGGTAAGTTTCACGGGTCAAGGTTTCACGGGTAAGTTTCACGGGTAAGTTTCACGGGTATGTTTCATGGGTGATGTTTCACGGGTCTAGGTTTTACTGGTAAGTTTCACGGGTCAAGGTTTCACGGGTAAGTTTCACGGGTAAGTTTCACGGGTGACGTTTCACGGGTCTAGGTTTCACTGGTAAGTTTCACGGGTATGTTTCACGGGTGACGTTTCACGGGTCTAGGTTTCACTGGTAAGTTTCACGGGTCAAGGTTTCACTGGTAAGTTTCACGGGTAAGTTTCACGGGTATGTTTCACGGATGACGTTTCACGGGTCTTGGTTTCACTGGTAAGTTTCACGGGTCAAGGTTTCACGGGTAAGTTTCACGGGTAAGTTTTACGGGTATGTTTTACAGGTGACGTTTCACGGGTAAGTTTCACGGGTAAGTTTCACGGGTATGTTTCACGGGTGACGTTTCACGGGTCTAGGTTTCACTGGTAAGTTTCACGGGTCAAGGTTTCACGGGTAAGTTTCACGGGTAAGTTTTACGGGTAAGTTTCACGTGTGACGTTTCACGGGTCTAGGTTTCACTGGAAAGTTTCACGGGTCAAGGATTCACGGGTAAGGTTTACGGGTAAGTTTTACGGGTATGTTTTACAGGTGACGTTTCACGGGTCTAGGTTTCACTGGTAAGTTTCACGGGTCAAGGTTTCACGGGTAAGTTTCACGGGTAAGTTTCACGGGTATGTTTCATGGGTGATGTTTCACGGGTCTAGGTTTTACTGGTAAGTTTCACGGGTCAAGGTTTCACGGGTAAGTTTCACGGGTGACGTTTCACGGGTCTAGGTTTCACTGGTAAGTTTCACGGGTATATTTCACGGGTGACGTTTCACGGATCTAGGTTTCACTGGTAAGTTTCACGGGTCAAGGTTTCACGGGTAAGTTTCACGAGTAAGTTTCACGGGTATGTTTCACGGGTAAGTTTCACGGGTGACGTTTCACGGGTCTAGGTTTCACTGGTAAGTTTCACGGGTATGTTTCACGGGTGACGTTTCACGGGTCTAGGTTTCACTGGTAAGTTTCACGGGTCAAGGTTTCACGGGTAAGTTTCACGGGTAAGTTTCACGGGTATGTTTCACGGATGACGTTTCACGGGTCTTGGTTTCACTGGTAAGTTTCACGGGTCAAGGTTTCACGGGTAAGTTTCACGGGTAAGTTTTACGGGTATGTTTTACAGGTGACGTTTCACGGGTAAGTTTCACGGGTAAGTTTCACGGGTATGTTTCACGGGTGACGTTTCACGGGTCTTGGTTTCACTGGTAAGTTTCACGGGTCAAGGTTTCACGGGTAAGTTTCACGGGTATGTTTCACGGGTGACGTTTCACGGGTCTAGGTTTCACTGGTAAGTTTCACGGGTCAAGGTTTCACGGGTAAGTTTCACGGGTAAGTTTTACGGGTAAGTTTCACGGGTCTAGGTTTCAATGGTAAGTTTCACGGGTCAAGGTTTCACGGGTAAGTTTCACGGGTAAGTTTCACGGGTATGTTTCACGGGTGACGTTTCACGGGTCTAGGTTTCACTGGAAAGTTTCACGGATCAAGGTTTCACGGGTAAGTTTCACGGGTAAGTTTTACGGGTATGTTTTACAGGTGACGTTTCACGGGTCTAGGTTTCACTGGTAAGTTTCACGGGTCAAGGTTTCACGGGTAAGTTTCACGGGTAAGTTTCACGGGTATGTTTCATGGGTGATGTTTCACGGGTCTAGGTTTTACTGGTAAGTTTCACGGGTCAAGGTTTCACGGGTAAGTTTCACGGGTAAGTTTCACGGGTGACGTTTCACGGGTCTAGGTTTCACTGGTAAGTTTCACGGGTATGTTTCACGGGTGACGTTTCACGGGTCTAGGTTTCACTGGTAAGTTTCACGGGTCAAGGTTTCACTGGTAAGTTTCACGGGTAAGTTTCACGGGTATGTTTCACGGATGACGTTTCACGGGTCTTGGTTTCACTGGTAAGTTTCACGGGTCAAGGTTTCACGGGTAAGTTTCACGGGTAAGTTTTACGGGTATGTTTTACAGGTGACGTTTCACGGGTAAGTTTCACGGGTAAGTTTCACGGGTATGTTTCACGGGTGACGTTTCACGGGTCTAGGTTTCACTGGTAAGTTTCACGGGTCAAGGTTTCACGGGTAAGTTTCACGGGTAAGTTTTACGGGTAAGTTTCACGTGTGACGTTTCACGGGTCTAGGTTTCACTGGAAAGTTTCACGGGTCAAGGATTCACGGGTAAGTTTCACGGGTAAGTTTTACGGGTATGTTTTACAGGTGACGTTTCACGGGTCTAGGTTTCACTGGTAAGTTTCACGGGTCAAGGTTTCACGGGTAAGTTTCACGGGTAAGTTTCACGGGTATGTTTCATGGGTGATGTTTCACGGGTCTAGGTTTTACTGGTAAGTTTCACGGGTCAAGGTTTTCACGGGGAAGTTTCACGGGTAAGTTTCACGGGTGACGTTTCACGGGTCTAGGTTTCACTGGTAAGTTTCACGGGTATATTTCACGGGTGACGTTTCACGGATCTAGGTTTCACTGGTAAGTTTCACGGGTCAAGGTTTCACGGGTAAGTTTCACGAGTAAGTTTCACGGGTATGTTTCACGGGTAAGTTTCACGGGTGACGTTTCACGGGTCTAGGTTTCACTGGTAAGTTTCACGGGTATGTTTCACGGGTGACGTTTCACGGGTCTAGGTTTCACTGGTAAGTTTCACGGGTCAAGGTTTCACGGGTAAGTTTCACGGGTAAGTTTCACGGGTATGTTTCACGGATGACGTTTCACGGGTCTTGGTTTCACTGGTAAGTTTCACGGGTCAAGGTTTCACGGGTAAGTTTCACGGGTAAGTTTTACGGGTATGTTTTACAGGTGACGTTTCACGGGTAAGTTTCACGGGTAAGTTTCACGGGTATGTTTCACGGGTGACGTTTCACGGGTCTTGGTTTCACTGGTAAGTTTCACGGGTCAAGGTTTCACGGGTAAGTTTCACGGGTATGTTTCACGGGTGACGTTTCACGGGTCTAGGTTTCACTGGTAAGTTTCACGGGTCAAGGTTTCACGGGTAAGTTTCACGGGTAAGTTTTACGGGTATGTTTCACGGATGACGTTTCACGGGTCTTGGTTTCACTGGTAAGTTTCACGGGTCAAGGTTTCACGGGTAAGTTTCACGGGTAAGTTTTACGGGTATGTTTTACAGGTGACGTTTCACGGGTAAGTTTCACGGGTAAGTTTCACGGGTATGTTTCACGGGTGACGTTTCACGGGTCTAGGTTTCACTGGTAAGTTTCACGGGTCAAGGTTTCACGGGTAAGTTTCACGGGTAAGTTTTACGGGTAAGTTTCACGTGTGACGTTTCACGGGTCTAGGTTTCACTGGAAAGTTTCACGGGTCAAGGATTCACGGGTAAGTTTCACGGGTAAGTTTTACGGGTATGTTTTACAGGTGACGTTTCACGGGTCTAGGTTTCACTGGTAAGTTTCACGGGTCAAGGTTTCACGGGTAAGTTTCACGGGTAAGTTTCACGGGTATGTTTCATGGGTGATGTTTCACGGGTCTAGGTTTTACTGGTAAGTTTCACGGGTCAAGGTTTTCACGGGGAAGTTTCACGGGTAAGTTTCACGGGTGACGTTTCACGGGTCTAGGTTTCACTGGTAAGTTTCACGGGTATATTTCACGGGTGACGTTTCACGGATCTAGGTTTCACTGGTAAGTTTCACGGGTCAAGGTTTCACGGGTAAGTTTCACGAGTAAGTTTCACGGGTATGTTTCACGGGTAAGTTTCACGGGTGACGTTTCACGGGTCTAGGTTTCACTGGTAAGTTTCACGGGTATGTTTCACGGGTGACGTTTCACGGGTCTAGGTTTCACTGGTAAGTTTCACGGGTCAAGGTTTCACGGGTAAGTTTCACGGGTAAGTTTCACGGGTATGTTTCACGGATGACGTTTCACGGGTCTTGGTTTCACTGGTAAGTTTCACGGGTCAAGGTTTCACGGGTAAGTTTCACGGGTAAGTTTTACGGGTATGTTTTACAGGTGACGTTTCACGGGTAAGTTTCACGGGTAAGTTTCACGGGTATGTTTCACGGGTGACGTTTCACGGGTCTTGGTTTCACTGGTAAGTTTCACGGGTCAAGGTTTCACGGGTAAGTTTCACGGGTATGTTTCACGGGTGACGTTTCACGGGTCTAGGTTTCACTGGTAAGTTTCACGGGTCAAGGTTTCACGGGTAAGTTTCACGGGTAAGTTTTACGGGTAAGTTTCACGGGTCTAGGTTTCAATGGTAAGTTTCACGGGTCAAGGTTTCACGGGTAAGTTTCACGGGTAAGTTTCACGGGTATGTTTCACGGGTGACGTTTCACGGGTCTAGGTTTCACTGGTAAGTTTCACGGGTCAAGGTTTCACTGGTAAGTTTCACGGGTAAGTTTCACGGGTATGTTTCACGGATGACGTTTCACGGGTCTTGGTTTCACTGGTAAGTTTCACGGGTCAAGGTTTCACGGGTAAGTTTCACGGGTAAGTTTTACGGGTATGTTTTACAGGTGACGTTTCACGGGTAAGTTTCACGGGTAAGTTTCACGGGTATGTTTCACGGGTGACGTTTCACGGGTCTAGGTTTCACTGGTAAGTTTCACGGGTCAAGGTTTCACGGGTAAGTTTCACGGGTAAGTTTTACGGGTAAGTTTCACGTGTGACGTTTCACGGGTCTAGGTTTCACTGGAAAGTTTCACGGGTCAAGGATTCACGGGTAAGTTTCACGGGTAAGTTTTACGGGTATGTTTTACAGGTGACGTTTCACGGGTCTAGGTTTCACTGGTAAGTTTCACGGGTCAAGGTTTCACGGGTAAGTTTCACGGGTAAGTTTCACGGGTATGTTTCATGGGTGATGTTTCACGGGTCTAGGTTTTACTGGTAAGTTTCACGGGTCAAGGTTTCACGGGTAAGTTTCACGGGTAAGTTTCACGGGTGACGTTTCACGGGTCTAGGTTTCACTGGTAAGTTTCACGGGTATATTTCACGGGTGACGTTTCACGGATCTAGGTTTCACTGGTAAGTTTCACGGGTCAAGGTTTCACGGGTAAGTTTCACGAGTAAGTTTCACGGGTATGTTTCACGGGTAAGTTTCACGGGTGACGTTTCACGGGTCTAGGTTTCACTGGTAAGTTTCACGGGTATGTTTCACGGGTGACGTTTCACGGGTCTAGGTTTCACTGGTAAGTTTCACGGGTCAAGGTTTCACGGGTAAGTTTCACGGGTAAGTTTCACGGGTATGTTTCACGGATGACGTTTCACGGGTCTTGGTTTCACTGGTAAGTTTCACGGGTCAAGGTTTCACGGGTAAGTTTCACGGGTAAGTTTTACGGGTATGTTTTACAGGTGACGTTTCACGGGTAAGTTTCACGGGTAAGTTTCACGGGTATGTTTCACGGGTGACGTTTCACGGGTCTTGGTTTCACTGGTAAGTTTCACGGGTCAAGGTTTCACGGGTAAGTTTCACGGGTATGTTTCACGGGTGACGTTTCACGGGTCTAGGTTTCACTGGTAAGTTTCACGGGTCAAGGTTTCACGGGTAAGTTTCACGGGTAAGTTTTACAAGTAAGTTTCACGGGTCTAGGTTTCAATGGTAAGTTTCACGGGTCAAGGTTTCACGGGTAAGTTTCACGGGTAAGTTTCACGGGTATGTTTCACGGGTGACGTTTCACGGGTCTAGGTTTCACTGGAAAGTTTCACGGATCAAGGTTTCACGGGTAAGTTTCACGGGTAAGTTTTACGGGTAAGTTTCACGGGTCTAGGTTTCAATGGTAAGTTTCACGGGTCAAGGTTTCACGGGTAAGTTTCACGGGTAAGTTTCACGGGTATGTTTCACGGGTGACGTTTCACGGGTCTAGGTTTCACTGGAAAGTTTCACGGATCAAGGTTTCACGGGTAAGTTTCACGGGTAAGTTTTACGGGTATGTTTTACAGGTGACGTTTCACGGGTCTAGGTTTCACTGGTAAGTTTCACGGGTCAAGGTTTCACGGGTAAGTTTCACGGGTAAGTTTCACGGGTATGTTTCATGGGTGATGTTTCACGGGTCTAGGTTTTACTGGTAAGTTTCACGGGTCAAGGTTTCACGGGTAAGTTTCACGGGTAAGTTTCACGGGTGACGTTTCACGGGTCTAGGTTTCACTGGTAAGTTTCACGGGTATGTTTCACGGGTGACGTTTCACGGGTCTAGGTTTCACTGGTAAGTTTCACGGGTCAAGGTTTCACTGGTAAGTTTCACTTGTAAGTTTCACGGGTATGTTTCACGGATGACGTTTCACGGGTCTTGGTTTCACTGGTAAGTTTCACGGGTCAAGGTTTCACGGGTAAGTTTCACGGGTAAGTTTTACGGGTATGTTTTACAGGTGACGTTTCACGGGTAAGTTTCACGGGTAAGTTTCACGGGTATGTTTCACGGGTGACGTTTCACGGGTCTAGGTTTCACTGGTAAGTTTCACGGGTCAAGGTTTCACGGGTAAGTTTCACGGGTAAGTTTTACGGGTAAGTTTCACGTGTGACGTTTCACGGGTCTAGGTTTCACTGGAAAGTTTCACGGGTCAAGGATTCACGGGTAAGTTTCACGGGTAAGTTTTACGGGTATGTTTTACAGGTGACGTTTCACGGGTCTAGGTTTCACTGGTAAGTTTCACGGGTCAAGGTTTCACGGGTAAGTTTCACGGGTAAGTTTCACGGGTATGTTTCATGGGTGATGTTTCACGGGTCTAGGTTTTACTGGTAAGTTTCACGGGTCAAGGTTTCACGGGTAAGTTTCACGGGTAAGTTTCACGGGTGACGTTTCACGGGTCTAGGTTTCACTGGTAAGTTTCACGGGTATATTTCACGGGTGACGTTTCACGGATCTAGGTTTCACTGGTAAGTTTCACGGGTCAAGGTTTCACGGGTAAGTTTCACGAGTAAGTTTCACGGGTATGTTTCACGGGTAAGTTTCACGGGTGACGTTTCACGGGTCTAGGTTTCACTGGTAAGTTTCACGGGTATGTTTCACGGGTGACGTTTCACGGGTCTAGGTTTCACTGGTAAGTTTCACGGGTCAAGGTTTCACGGGTAAGTTTCACGGGTAAGTTTCACGGGTATGTTTCGCGGATGACGTTTCACGGGTCTTGGTTTCACTGGTAAGTTTCACGGGTCAAGGTTTCACGGGTAAGTTTCACGGGTAAGTTTTACGGGTATGTTTTACAGGTGACGTTTCACGGGTAAGTTTCACGGGTAAGTTTCACGGGTATGTTTCACGGGTGACGTTTCACGGGTCTTGGTTTCACTGGTAAGTTTCACGGGTCAAGGTTTCACGGGTAAGTTTCACGGGTATGTTTCACGGGTGACGTTTCACGGGTCTAGGTTTCACTGGTAAGTTTCACGGGTCAAGGTTTCACGGGTAAGTTTCACGGGTAAGTTTTACGGGTAAGTTTCACGGGTCTAGGTTTCAATGGTAAGTTTCACGGGTCAAGGTTTCACGGGTAAGTTTCACGGGTAAGTTTCACGGGTATGTTTCACGGGTGACGTTTCACGGGTCTAGGTTTCACTGGAAAGTTTCACGGATCAAGGTTTCACGGGTAAGTTTCACGGGTAAGTTTTACGGGTATGTTTAACAGGTGACGTTTCACGGGTCTAGGTTTCACTGGTAAGTTTCACGGGTCAAGGTTTCACGGGTAAGTTTCACGGGTAAGTTTCACGGGTATGTTTCATGGGTGATGTTTCACGGGTCTAGGTTTTACTGGTAAGTTTCACGGGTCAAGGTTTCACGGGTAAGTTTCACGGGTAAGTTTCACGGGTGACGTTTCACGGGTCTAGGTTTCACTGGTAAGTTTCACGGGTATGTTTCACGGGTGACGTTTCACGGGTCTAGGTTTCACTGGTAAGTTTCACGGGTCAAGGTTTCACTGGTAAGTTTCACGGGTAAGTTTCACGGGTATGTTTCACGGATGACGTTTCACGGGTCTTGGTTTCACTGGTAAGTTTCACGGGTCAAGGTTTCACGGGTAAGTTTCACGGGTAAGTTTTACGGGTATGTTTTACAGGTGACGTTTCACGGGTAAGTTTCACGGGTAAGTTTCACGGGTATGTTTCACGGGTGACGTTTCACGGGTCTAGGTTTCACTGGTAAGTTTCACGGGTCAAGGTTTCACGGGTAAGTTTCACGGGTAAGTTTTACGGGTAAGTTTCACGTGTGACGTTTCACGGGTCTAGGTTTCACTGGAAAGTTTCACGGGTCAAGGATTCACGGGTAAGTTTCACGGGTAAGTTTTACGGGTATGTTTTACAGGTGACGTTTCACGGGTCTAGGTTTCACTGGTAAGTTTCACGGGTCAAGGTTTCACGGGTAAGTTTCACGGGTAAGTTTCACGGGTATGTTTCATGGGTGATGTTTCACGGGTCTAGGTTTTACTGGTAAGTTTCACGGGTCAAGGTTTCACGGGTAAGTTTCACGGGTAAGTTTCACGGGTGACGTTTCACGGGTCTAGGTTTCACTGGTAAGTTTCACGGGTATATTTCACGGGTGACGTTTCACGGATCTAGGTTTCACTGGTAAGTTTCACGGGTCAAGGTTTCACGGGTAAGTTTCACGAGTAAGTTTCACGGGTATGTTTCACGGGTAAGTTTCACGGGTGACGTTTCACGGGTCTAGGTTTCACTGGTAAGTTTCACGGGTATGTTTCACGGGTGACGTTTCACGGGTCTAGGTTTCACTGGTAAGTTTCACGGGTCAAGGTTTCACGGGTAAGTTTCACGGGTAAGTTTCACGGGTATGTTTCACGGATGACGTTTCACGGGTCTTGGTTTCACTGGTAAGTTTCACGGGTCAAGGTTTCACGGGTAAGTTTCACGGGTAAGTTTTACGGGTATGTTTTACAGGTGACGTTTCACGGGTATGTTTCACGGGTAAGTTTCACGGGTATGTTTCACGGGTGACGTTTCACGGGTCTTGGTTTCACTGGTAAGTTTCACGGGTCAAGGTTTCACGGGTAAGTTTCACGGGTATGTTTCACGGGTGACGTTTCACGGGTCTAGGTTTCACTGGTAAGTTTCACGGGTCAAGGTTTCACGGGTAAGTTTCACGGGTAAGTTTTACGGGTAAGTTTCACGGGTCTAGGTTTCAATGGTAAGTTTCACGGGTCAAGGTTTCACGGGTAAGTTTCACGGGTAAGTTTCACGGGTATGTTTCACGGGTGACGTTTCACGGGTCTAGGTTTCACTGGAAAGTTTCACGGATCAAGGTTTCACGGGTAAGTTTCACGGGTAAGTTTTACGGGTATGTTTTACAGGTGACGTTTCACGGGTCTAGGTTTCACTGGTAAGTTTCACGGGTCAAGGTTTCACGGGTAAGTTTCACGGGTAAGTTTCACGGGTATGTTTCATGGGTGATGTTTCACGGGTCTAGGTTTTACTGGTAAGTTTCACGGGTCAAGGTTTCACGGGTAAGTTTCACGGGTAAGTTTCACGGGTAAGTTTCACGGGTGACGTTTCACGGGTCTAGGTTTCACTGGTAAGTTTCACGGGTATGTTTCACGGGTGACGTTTCACGGGTCTAGGTTTCACTGGTAAGTTTCACGGGTCAAGGTTTCACTGGTAAGTTTCACGGGTAAGTTTCACGGGTATGTTTCACGGATGACGTTTCACGGGTCTTGGTTTCACTGGTAAGTTTCACGGGTCAAGGTTTCACGGGTAAGTTTCACGGGTAAGTTTTACGGGTATGTTTTACAGGTGACGTTTCACGGGTAAGTTTCACGGGTAAGTTTCACGGGTATGTTTCACGGGTGACGTTTCACGGGTCTAGGTTTCACTGGTAAGTTTCACGGGTCAAGGTTTCACGGGTAAGTTTCACGGGTAAGTTTTACGGGTAAGTTTCACGTGTGACGTTTCACGGGTCTAGGTTTCACTGGAAAGTTTCACGGGTCAAGGATTCACGGGTAAGTTTCACGGGTAAGTTTTACGGGTATGTTTTACAGGTGACGTTTCACGGGTCTAGGTTTCACTGGTAAGTTTCACGGGTCAAGGTTTCACGGGTAAGTTTCACGGGTAAGTTTCACGGGTATGTTTCATGGGTGATGTTTCACGGGTCTAGGTTTTACTGGTAAGTTTCACGGGTCAAGGTTTCACGGGTAAGTTTCACGGGTAAGTTTCACGGGTGACGTTTCACGGGTCTAGGTTTCACTGGTAAGTTTCACGGGTATATTTCACGGGTGACGTTTCACGGATCTAGGTTTCACTGGTAAGTTTCACGGGTCAAGGTTTCACGGGTAAGTTTCACGAGTAAGTTTCACGGGTAAGTTTCACGGGTGACGTTTCACGGGTCTAGGTTTCACTGGTAAGTTTCACGGGTATGTTTCACGGGTGACGTTTCACGGGTCTAGGTTTCACTGGTAAGTTTCACGGGTCAAGGTTTCACGGGTAAGTTTCACGGGTAAGTTTCACGGGTATGTTTCACGGATGACGTTTCACGGGTCTTGGTTTCACTGGTAAGTTTCACGGGTCAAGGTTTCACGGGTAAGTTTCACGGGTAAGTTTTACGGGTATGTTTTACAGGTGACGTTTCACGGGTAAGTTTCACGGGTAAGTTTCACGGGTATGTTTCACGGGTGACGTTTCACGGGTCTTGGTTTCACTGGTAAGTTTCACGGGTCAAGGTTTCACGGGTAAGTTTCACGGGTATGTTTCACGGGTGACGTTTCACGGGTCTAGGTTTCACTGGTAAGTTTCACGGGTCAAGGTTTCACGGGTAAGTTTCACGGGTAAGTTTTACGGGTAAGTTTCACGGGTCTAGGTTTCAATGGTAAGTTTCACGGGTCAAGGTTTCACGGGTAAGTTTCACGGGTAAGTTTCACGGGTATGTTTCACGGGTGACGTTTCACGGGTCTAGGTTTCACTGGAAAGTTTCACGGATCAAGGTTTCACGGGTAAGTTTCACGGGTAAGTTTTACGGGTATGTTTTACAGGTGACGTTTCACGGGTCTAGGTTTCACTGGTAAGTTTCACGGGTCAAGGTTTCACGGGTAAGTTTCACGGGTAAGTTTCACGGGTATGTTTCATGGGTGATGTTTTACGGGTCTAGGTTTTACTGGTAAGTTTCACGGGTCAAGGTTTCACGGGTAAGTTTCACGGGTAAGTTTCACGGGTGACGTTTCACGGGTCTAGGTTTCACTGGTAAGTTTCACGGGTATGTTTCACGGGTGACGTTTCACGGGTCTAGGTTTCACTGGTAAGTTTCACGGGTCAAGGTTTCACTGGTAAGTTTCACGGGTAAGTTTCACGGGTATGTTTCACGGATGACGTTTCACGGGTCTTGGTTTCACTGGTAAGTTTCACGGGTCAAGGTTTCACGGGTAAGTTTCACGGGTAAGTTTTACGGGTATGTTTTACAGGTGACGTTTCACGGGTAAGTTTCACGGGTAAGTTTCACGGGTAAGTTTCACGGGTGACGTTTCACGGGTCTAGGTTTCACTGGTAAGTTTCACGGGTCAAGGTTTCACGGGTAAGTTTCACGGGTAAGTTTTACGGGTAAGTTTCACGTGTGACGTTTCACGGGTCTAGGTTTCACTGGAAAGTTTCACGGGTCAAGGATTCACGGGTAAGTTTCACGGGTAAGTTTTACGGGTATGTTTTACAGGTGACGTTTCACGGGTCTAGGTTTCACTGGTAAGTTTCACGGGTCAAGGTTTCACGGGTAAGTTTCACGGGTAAGTTTCACGGGTAAGTTTCACGGGTATGTTTCATGGGTGATGTTTCACGGGTCTAGGTTTTACTGGTAAGTTTCACGGGTCAAGGTTTCACGGGTAAGTTTCACGGGTAAGTTTCACGGGTGACGTTTCACGGGTCTAGGTTTCACTGGTAAGTTTCACGGGTATATTTCACGGGTGACGTTTCACGGATCTAGGTTTCACTGGTAAGTTTCACGGGTCAAGGTTTCACGGGTAAGTTTCACGAGTAAGTTTCACGGGTATGTTTCACGGGTAAGTTTCACGGGTGACGTTTCACGGGTCTAGGTTTCACTGGTAAGTTTCACGGGTATGTTTCACGGGTGACGTTTCACGGGTCTAGGTTTCACTGGTAAGTTTCACGGGTCAAGGTTTCACGGGTAAGTTTCACGGGTAAGTTTCACGGGTATGTTTCACGGATGACGTTTCACGGGTCTTGGTTTCACTGGTAAGTTTCACGGGTCAAGGTTTCACGGGTAAGTTTCACGGGTAAGTTCTACGGGTATGTTTTACAGGTGACGTTTCACGGGTAAGTTTCACGGGTAAGTTTCACGGGTATGTTTCACGGGTGACGTTTCACGGGTCTTGGTTTCACTGGTAAGTTTCACGGGTCAAGGTTTCACGGGTAAGTTTCACGGGTATGTTTCACGGGTGACGTTTCACGGGTCTAGGTTTCACTGGTAAGTTTCACGGGTCAAGGTTTCACGGGTAAGTTTCACGGGTAAGTTTTACGGGTAAGTTTCACGGGTCTAGGTTTCAATGGTAAGTTTCACGGGTCAAGGTTTCACGGGTAAGTTTCACGGGTAAGTTTCACGGGTATGTTTCACGGGTGACGTTTCACGGGTCTAGGTTTCACTGGAAAGTTTCACGGATCAAGGTTTCACGGGTAAGTTTCACGGGTAAGTTTTACGGGTATGTTTTACAGGTGACGTTTCACGGGTCTAGGTTTCACTGGTAAGTTTCACGGGTCAAGGTTTCACGGGTAAGTTTCACGGGTAAGTTTCACGGGTATGTTTCATGGGTGATGTTTCACGGGTCTAGGTTTTACTGGTAAGTTTCACGGGTCAAGGTTTCACGGGTAAGTTTCACGGGTAAGTTTCACGGGTGACGTTTCACGGGTCTAGGTTTCACTGGTAAGTTTCACGGGTATGTTTCACGGGTGACGTTTCACGGGTCTAGGTTTCACTGGTAAGTTTCACGGGTCAAGGTTTCACTGGTAAGTTTCACGGGTAAGTTTCACGGGTATGTTTAACGGATGACGTTTCACGGGTCTTGGTTTCACTGGTAAGTTTCACGGGTCAAGGTTTCACGGGTAAGTTTCACGGGTAAGTTTTACGGGTATGTTTTACAGGTGACGTTTCACGGGTAAGTTTCACGGGTAAGTTTCACGGGTATGTTTCACGGGTGACGTTTCACGGGTCTAGGTTTCACTGGTAAGTTTCACGGGTCAAGGTTTCACGGGTAAGTTTCACGGGTAAGTTTTACGGGTAAGTTTCACGTGTGACGTTTCACGGGTCTAGGTTTCACTGGAAAGTTTCACGGGTCAAGGATTCACGGGTAAGTTTCACGGGTAAGTTTTACAGGTGACGTTTCACGGGTCTAGGTTTCACTGGTAAGTTTCACGGGTCAAGGTTTCACGGGTAAGTTTCACGGGTAAGTTACACGGGTATGTTTCATGGGTGATGTTTCACGGGTCTAGGTTTTACTGGTAAGTTTCACGGGTCAAGGTTTCACGGGTAAGTTTCACGGGTAAGTTTCACGGGTGACGTTTCACGGGTCTAGGTTTCACTGGTAAGTTTCACGGGTATATTTCACGGGTGACGTTTCACGGATCTAGGTTTCACTGGTAAGTTTCACGGGTCAAGGTTTCACGGGTAAGTTTCACGAGTAAGTTTCACGGGTATGTTTCACGGGTAAGTTTCACGGGTGACGTTTCACGGGTCTAGGTTTCACTGGTAAGTTTCACGGGTATGTTTCACGGGTGACGTTTCACGGGTCTAGGTTTCACTAGTAAGTTTCACGGGTCAAGGTTTCACGGGTAAGTTTCACGGGTAAGTTTCACGGGTATGTTTCACGGATGACGTTTCACGGGTCTTGGTTTCACTGGTAAGTTTCACGGGTCAAGGTTTCACGGGTAAGTTTCACGGGTAAGTTTTACGGGTATGTTTTACAGGTGACGTTTCACGGGTAAGTTTCACGGGTAAGTTTCACGGGTATGTTTCACGGGTGACGTTTCCCGGGTCTTGGTTTCACTGGTAAGTTTCACGGGTCAAGGTTTCACGGGTAAGTTTCACGGGTATGTTTCACGGGTGACGTTTCACGGGTCTAGGTTTCACTGGTAAGTTTCACGGGTCAAGGTTTCACGGGTAAGTTTCACGGGTAAGTTTTACGGGTAAGTTTCACGGGTCTAGGTTTCAATGGTAAGTTTCACGGGTCAAGGTTTCACGGGTAAGTTTCACGGGTAAGTTTCACGGGTATGTTTCACGGGTGACGTTTCACGGGTCTAGGTTTCACTGGAAAGTTTCACGGATCAAGGTTTCACGGGTAAGTTTCACGGGTAAGTTTTACGGGTATGTTTTACAGGTGACGTTTCACGGGTCTAGGTTTCACTGGTAAGTTTCACGGGTCAAGGTTTCACGGGTAAGTTTCACGGGTAAGTTTCACGGGTATGTTTCATGGGTGATGTTTCACGGGTCTAGGTTTTACTGGTAAGTTTCACGGGTCAAGGTTTCACGGGTAAGTTTCACGGGTAAGTTTCACGGGTGACGTTTCACGGGTCTAGGTTTCACTGGTAAGTTTCACGGGTATGTTTCACGGGTGACGTTTCACGGGTCTAGGTTTCACTGGTAAGTTTCACGGGTCAAGGTTTCACTGGTAAATTTCACGGGTAAGTTTCACGGGTATGTTTCACGGATGACGTTTCACGGGTCTTGGTTTCACTGGTAAGTTTCACGGGTCAAGGTTTCACGGGTAAGTTTCACGGGTAAGTTTTACGGGTATGTTTTACAGGTGACGTTTCACGGGTAAGTTTCACGGGTAAGTTTCACGGGTATGTTTCACGGGTGACGTTTCACGGGTCTAGGTTTCACTGGTAAGTTTCACGGGTCAAGGTTTCACGGGTAAGTTTCACGGGTAAGTTTTACGGGTAAGTTTCACGTGTGACGTTTCACGGGTCTAGGTTTCACTGGAAAGTTTCACGGGTCAAGGATTCACGGGTAAGTTTCACGGGTAAGTTTTACGGGTATGTTTTACAGGTGACGTTTCACGGGTCTAGGTTTCACTGGTAAGTTTCACGGGTCAAGGTTTCACGGGTAAGTTTCACGGGTAAGTTTCACGGGTATGTTTCATGGGTGATGTTTCACGGGTCTAGGTTTTACTGGTAAGTTTCACGGGTCAAGGTTTCACGGGTAAGTTTCACGGGTAAGTTTCACGGGTGACGTTTCACGGGTCTAGGTTTCACTGGTAAGTTTCACGGGTATATTTCACGGGTGACGTTTCACGGATCTAGGTTTCACTGGTAAGTTTCACGGGTCAAGGTTTCACGGGTAAGTTTCACGAGTAAGTTTCACGGGTATGTTTCACGGGTAAGTTTCACGGGTGACGTTTCACGGGTCTAGGTTTCACTGGTAAGTTTCACGGGTATGTTTCACGGGTGACGTTTCACGGGTCTAGGTTTCACTGGTAAGTTTCACGGGTCAAGGTTTCACGGGTAAGTTTCACGGGTAAGTTTCACGGGTATGTTTCACGGATGACGTTTCACGGGTCTTGGTTTCACTGGTAAGTTTCACGGGTCAAGGTTTCACGGGTAAGTTTCACGGGTAAGTTTTACGGGTATGTTTTACAGGTGACGTTTCACGGGTAAGTTTCACGGGTAAGTTTCACGGGTATGTTTCACGGGTGACGTTTCACGGGTCTTGGTTTCACTGGTAAGTTTCACGGGTCAAGGTTTCACGGGTAAGTTTCACGGGTATGTTTCACGGGTGACGTTTCACGGGTCTAGGTTTCACTGGTAAGTTTCACGGGTCAAGGTTTCACGGGTAAGTTTCACGGGTAAGTTTTACGGGTAAGTTTCACGGGTCTAGGTTTCAATGGTAAGTTTCACGGGTCAAGGTTTAACGGGTAAGTTTCACGGGTAAGTTTCACGGGTATGTTTCACGGGTGACGTTTCACGGGTCTAGGTTTCACTGGAAAGTTTCACGGATCAAGGTTTCACGGGTAAGTTTCACGGGTAAGTTTTACGGGTATGTTTTACAGGTGACGTTTCACGGGTCTAGGTTTCACTGGTAAGTTTCACGGGTCAAGGTTTCACGGGTAAGTTTCACGGGTAAGTTTCACGGGTATGTTTCATGGGTGATGTTTCACGGGTCTAGGTTTTACTGGTAAGTTTCACGGGTCAAGGTTTCACGGGTAAGTTTCACGGGTAAGTTTCACGGGTGACGTTTCACGGGTCTAGGTTTCACTGGTAAGTTTCACGGGTATGTTTCAAGGGTGACGTTTCACGGGTCTAGGTTTCACTGGTAAGTTTCACGGGTCAAGGTTTCACTGGTAAGTTTCACGGGTAAGTTTCACGGGTATGTTTCACGGATGACGTTTCACGGGTCTTGGTTTCACTGGTAAGTTTCACGGGTCAAGGTTTCACGGGTAAGTTTCACGGGTAAGTTTTACGGGTATGTTTTACAGGTGACGTTTCACGGGTAAGTTTCACGGGTAAGTTTCACGGGTATGTTTCACGGGTGACGTTTCACGGGTCTAGGTTTCACTGGTAAGTTTCACGGGTCAAGGTTTCACGGGTAAGTTTCACGGGTAAGTTTTACGGGTAAGTTTCACGTGTGACGTTTCACGGGTCTAGGTTTCACTGGAAAGTTTCACGGGTCAAGGATTCACGGGTTAGTTTCACGGGTAAGTTTTACGGGTATGTTTTACAGGTGACGTTTCACGGGTCTAGGTTTCACTGGTAAGTTTCACGGGTCAAGGTTTCACGGGTAAGTTTCACGGGTAAGTTTCACGGGTATGTTTCATGGGTGATGTTTCACGGGTCTAGGTTTTACTGGTAAGTTTCACGGGTCAAGGTTTCACGGGTAAGTTTCACGGGTAAGTTTCACGGGTGACGTTTCACGGGTCTAGGTTTCACTGGTAAGTTTCACGGGTATATTTCACGGGTGACGTTTCACGGATCTAGGTTTCACTGGTAAGTTTCACGGGTCAAGGTTTCACGGGTAAGTTTCACGAGTAAGTTTCACGGGTATGTTTCACGGGTAAGTTTCACGGGTGACGTTTCACGGGTCTAGGTTTCACTGGTAAGTTTCACGGGTATGTTTCACGGGTGACGTTTCACGGGTCTAGGTTTCACTGGTAAGTTTCACGGGTCAAGGTTTCACGGGTAAGTTTCACGGGTAAGTTTCACGGGTATGTTTCACGGATGACGTTTCACGGGTCTTGGTTTCACTGGTAAGTTTCACGGGTCAAGGTTTCACGGGTAAGTTTCACGGGTAAGTTTTACGGGTATGTTTTACAGGTGACGTTTCACGGGTAAGTTTCACGGGTAAGTTTCACGGGTATGTTTCACGGGTGACGTTTCACGGGTCTTGGTTTCACTGGTAAGTTTCACGGGTCAAGGTTTCACGGGTAAGTTTCACGGGTATGTTTCACGGGTGACGTTTCACGGGTCTAGGTTTCACTGGTAAGTTTCACGGGTCAAGGTTTCACGGGTAAGTTTCACGGGTAAGTTTTACGGGTAAGTTTCACGGGTCTAGGTTTCAATGGTAAGTTTCACGGGTCAAGGTTTCACGGGTAAGTTTCACGGGTATGTTTCACGGGTATGTTTCACGGGTGACGTTTCACGGGTCTAGGTTTCACTGGAAAGTTTCACGGATCAAGGTTTCACAGGTAAGTTTCACGGGTAAGTTTTACGGGTATGTTTTACAGGTGACGTTTCACGGGTCTAGGTTTCACTGGTAAGTTTCACGGGTCAAGGTTTCACGGGTAAGTTTCACGGGTAAGTTTCACGGGTATGTTTCATGGGTGATGTTTCACGGGTCTAGGTTTTACTGGTAAGTTTCACGGGTCAAGGTTTCACGGGTAAGTTTCACGGGTAAGTTTCACGGGTGACGTTTCACGGGTCTAGGTTTCACTGGTAAGTTTCACGGGTATGTTTCACGGGTGACGTTTCACGGGTCTAGGTTTCACTGGTAAGTTTCACGGGTCAAGGTTTCACTGGTAAGTTTCACGGGTAAGTTTCACGGGTATGTTTCACGGATGACGTTTCACGGGTCTTGGTTTCACTGGTAAGTTTCACGGGTCAAGGTTTCACGGGTAAGTTTCACGGGTAAGTTTTACGGGTATGTTTTACAGGTGACGTTTCACGGGTAAGTTTCACGGGTAAGTTTCACGGGTATGTTTCACGGGTGACGTTTCACGGGTCTAGGTTTCACTGGTAAGTTTCACGGGTCAAGGTTTCACGGGTAAGTTTCACGGGTAAGTTTTACGGGTAAGTTTCACGTGTGACGTTTCACGGGTCTAGGTTTCACTGGAAAGTTTCACGGGTCAAGGATTCACGGGTAAGTTTCACGGGTAAGTTTTACGGGTATGTTTTACAGGTGACGTTTCACGGGTCTAGGTTTCACTGGTAAGTTTCACGGGTCAAGGTTTCACGGGTAAGTTTCACGGGTAAGTTTCACGGGTATGTTTCATGGGTGATGTTTCACGGGTCTAGGTTTTACTGGTAAGTTTCACGGGTCAAGGTTTCACGGGTAAGTTTCACGGGTGACGTTTCACGGGTCTAGGTTTCACTGGTAAGTTTCACGGGTATATTTCACGGGTGACGTTTCACGGATCTAGGTTTCACTGGTAAGTTTCACGGGTCAAGGTTTCACGGGTAAGTTTCACGAGTAAGTTTCACGGGTATGTTTCACGGGTAAGTTTCACGGGTGACGTTTCACGGGTCTAGGTTTCACTGGTAAGTTTCACGGGTATGTTTCACGGGTGACGTTTCACGGGTCTAGGTTTCACTGGTAAGTTTCACGGGTCAAGGTTTCACGGGTAAGTTTCACGGGTAAGTTTCACGGGTATGTTTCACGGATGACGTTTCACGGGTCTTGGTTTCACTGGTAAGTTTCACGGGTCAAGGTTTCACGGGTAAGTTTCACGGGTAAGTTTTACGGGTATGTTTTACAGGTGACGTTTCACGGGTAAGTTTCACGGGTAAGTTTCACGGGTATGTTTCACGGGTGACGTTTCACGGGTCTTGGTTTCACTGGTAAGTTTCACGGGTCAAGGTTTCACGGGTAAGTTTCACGGGTATGTTTCACGGGTGACGTTTCACGGGTCTAGGTTTCACTGGTAAGTTTCACGGGTCAAGGTTTCACGGGTAAGTTTCACGGGTAAGTTTTACGGGTAAGTTTCACGGGTCTAGGTTTCAATGGTAAGTTTCACGGGTCAAGGTTTCACGGGTAAGTTTCACGGGTAAGTTTCACGGGTATGTTTCACGGGTGACGTTTCACGGGTCTAGGTTTCACTGGAAAGTTTCACGGATCAAGGTTTCACGGGTAAGTTTCACGGGTAAGTTTTACGGGTATGTTTTACAGGTGACGTTTCACGGGTCTAGGTTTCACTGGTAAGTTTCACGGGTCAAGGTTTCACGGGTAAGTTTCACGGGTAAGTTTCACGGGTATGTTTCATGGGTGATGTTTCACGGGTCTAGGTTTTACTGGTAAGTTTCACGGGTCAAGGTTTCACGGGTAAGTTTCACGGGTAAGTTTCACGGGTGACGTTTCACGGGTCTAGGTTTCACTGGTAAGTTTCACGGGTATGTTTCACGGGTGACGTTTCACGGGTCTAGGTTTCACTGGTAAGATTCACGGGTCAAGGTTTTACTGGTAAGTTTCACGGGTAAGTTTCACGGGTATGTTTCACGGATGACGTTTCACGGGTCTTGGTTTCACTGGTAAGTTTCACGGGTCAAGGTTTCACGGGTAAGTTTCACGGGTAAGTTTTACGGGTATGTTTTACAGGTGACGTTTCACGGGTAAGTTTCACGGGTAAGTTTCACGGGTATGTTTCACGGGTGACGTTTCACGGGTCTAGGTTTCACTGGTAAGTTTCACGGGTCAAGGTTTCACGGGTAAGTTTCACGGGTAAGTTTTACGGGTAAGTTTCACGTGTGACGTTTCACGGGTCTAGGTTTCACTGGAAAGTTTCACGGGTCAAGGATTCACGGGTAAGTTTCACGGGTAAGTTTTACGGGTATGTTTTACAGGTGACGTTTCACGGGTCTAGGTTTCACTGGTAAGTTTCACGGGTCAAGGTTTCACGGGTAAGTTTCACGGGTAAGTTTCACGGGTATGTTTCATGGGTGATGTTTCACGGGTCTAGGTTTTACTGGTAAGTTTCACGGGTCAAGGTTTCACGGGTAAGTTTCACGGGTAAGTTTCACGGGTGACGTTTCACGGGTCTAGGTTTCACTGGTAAGTTTCACGGGTATATTTCACGGGTGACGTTTCACGGATCTAGGTTTCACTGGTAAGTTTCACGGGTCAAGGTTTCACGGGTAAGTTTCACGAGTAAGTTTCACGGGTATGTTTCACGGGTAAGTTTCACGGGTGACGTTTCACGGGTCTAGGTTTCACTGGTAAGTTTCACGGGTATGTTTCACGGGTGACGTTTCACGGGTCTAGGTTTCACTGGTAAGTTTCACGGGTCAAGGTTTCACGGGTAAGTTTCACGGGTAAGTTTCACGGGTATGTTTCACGGATGACGTTTCACGGGTCTTGGTTTCACTGGTAAGTTTCACGGGTCAAGGTTTCACGGGTAAGTTTCACGGGTAAGTTTTACGGGTATGTTTTACAGGTGACGTTTCACGGGTAAGTTTCACGGGTAAGTTTCACGGGTATGTTTCACGGGTGACGTTTCACGGGTCTTGGTTTCACTGGTAAGTTTCACGGGTCAAGGTTTCACGGGTAAGTTTCACGGGTATGTTTCACGGGTGACGTTTCACGGGTCTAGGTTTCACTGGTAAGTTTCACGGGTCAAGGTTTCACGGGTAAGTTTCACGGGTAAGTTTTACGGGTAAGTTTCACGGGTCTAGGTTTCAATGGTAAGTTTCACGGGTCAAGGTTTCACGGGTAAGTTTCACGGGTAAGTTTCACGGGTATGTTTCACGGGTGACGTTTCACGGGTCTAGGTTTCACTGGAAAGTTTCACGGATCAAGGTTTCACGGGTAAGTTTCACGGGTAAGTTTTACGGGTATGTTTTACAGGTGACGTTTCACGGGTCTAGGTTTCACTGGTAAGTTTCACGGGTCAAGGTTTCACGGGTAAGTTTCACGGGTAAGTTTCACGGGTATGTTTCATGGGTGATGTTTCACGGGTCTAGGTTTTACTGGTAAGTTTCACGGGTCAAGGTTTCACGGGTAAGTTTCACGGGTAAGTTTCACGGGTGACGTTTCACGGGTCTAGGTTTCACTGGTAAGTTTCACGGGTATGTGTCACGGGTGACGTTTCACGGGTCTAGGTTTCACTGGTAAGTTTCACGGGTCAAGGTTTCACTGGTAAGTTTCACGGGTAAGTTTCACGGGTCTTGGTTTCACTGGTAAGTTTCACGGGTCAAGGTTTCACGGGTAAGTTTCACGGGTAAGTTTTACGGGTATGTTTTACAGGTGACGTTTCACGGGTAAGTTTCACGGGTAAGTTTCACGGGTATGTTTCACGGGTGACGTTTCACGGGTCTAGGTTTCACTGGTAAGTTTCACGGGTCAAGGTTTCACGGGTAAGTTTCACGGGTAAGTTTTACGGGTAAGTTTCACGTGTGACGTTTCACGGGTCTAGGTTTCACTGGAAAGTTTCACGGGTCAAGGATTCACGGGTAAGTTTCACGGGTAAGTTTTACGGGTATGTTTTACAGGTGACGTTTCACGGGTCTAGGTTTCACTGGTAAGTTTCACGGGTCAAGGTTTCACGGGTAAGTTTCACGGGTAAGTTTCACGGGTATGTTTCATGGGTGATGTTTCACGGGTCTAGGTTTTACTGGTAAGTTTCACGGGTCAAGGTTTCACGGGTAAGTTTCACGGGTAAGTTTCACGGGTGACGTTTCACGGGTCTAGGTTTCACTGGTAAGTTTCACGGGTATATTTCACGGGTGACGTTTCACGGATCTAGGTTTCACTGGTAAGTTTCACGGGTCAAGGTTTCACGGGTAAGTTTCACGAGTAAGTTTCACGGGTATGTTTCACGGGTAAGTTTCACGGGTGACGTTTCACGGGTCTAGGTTTCACTGGTAAGTTTCACGGGTATGTTTCACGGGTGACGTTTCACGGGTCTAGGTTTCACTGGTAAGTTTCACGGGTCAAGGTTTCACGGGTAAGTTTCACGGGTAAGTTTCACGGGTATGTTTCACGGATGACGTTTCACGGGTCTTGGTTTCACTGGTAAGTTTCACGGGTCAAGGTTTCACGGGTAAGTTTCACGGGTAAGTTTTACGGGTATGTTTTACAGGTGACGTTTCACGGGTAAGTTTCACGGGTAAGTTTCACGGGTATGTTTCACGGGTGACGTTTCACGGGTCTTGGTTTCACTGGTAAGTTTCACGGGTCAAGGTTTCACGGGTAAGTTTCACGGGTATGTTTCACGGGTGACGTTTCACGGGTCTAGGTTTCACTGGTAAGTTTCACGGGTCAAGGTTTCACGGGTAAGTTTCACGGGTAAGTTTTACGGGTAAGTTTCACGGGTCTAGGTTTCAATGGTAAGTTTCACGGGTCAAGGTTTCACGGGTAAGTTTCACGGGTAAGTTTCACGGGTATGTTTCACGGGTGACGTTTCACGGGTCTAGGTTTCACTGGAAAGTTTCACGGATCAAGGTTTCACGGGTAAGTTTCACGGGTAAGTTTTACCTGTATGTTTTACAGGTGACGTTTCACGGGTCTAGGTTTCACTGGTAAGTTTCACGGGTCAAGGTTTCACAGGTAAGTTTCACGGGTAAGTTTCACGGGTATGTTTCATGGGTGATGTTTCACGGGTCTAGGTTTTACTGGTAAGTTTCACGGGTCAAGGTTTCACGGGTAAGTTTCACGGGTAAGTTTCACGGGTGACGTTTCACGGGTCAAGGTTTCACTGGTAAGTTTCACGGGTATGTTTCACGGGTGACGTTTCACGGGTCTAGGTTTCACTGGTAAGTTTCACGGGTCAAGGTTTCACTGGTAAGTTTCACGGGTAAGTTTCACGGGTATGTTTCACGGATGACGTTTCACGGGTCTTGGTTTCACTGGTAAGTTTCACGGGTCAAGGTTTCACGGGTAAGTTTCACGGGTAAGTTTTACGGGTATGTTTTACAAGTGACGTTTCACGGGTAAGTTTCACGGGTAAGTTTCACGGGTATGTTTCACGGGTGACGTTTCACGGGTCTAGGTTTCACTGGTAAGTTTCACGGGTCAAGGTTTCACGGGTAAGTTTCACGGGTAAGTTTTACGGGTAAGTTTCACGTGTGACGTTTCACGGGTCTAGGTTTCACTGGAAAGTTTCACGGGTCAAGGATTCACGGGTAAGTTTCACGGGTAAGTTTTACGGGTATGTTTTACAGGTGACGTTTCACGGGTCTAGGTTTCACTGGTAAGTTTCACGGGTCAAGGTTTCACGGGTAAGTTTCACGGGTAAGTTTCACGGGTATGTTTCATGGGTGATGTTTCACGGGTCTAGGTTTTACTGGTAAGTTTCACGGGTCAAGGTTTCACGGGTAAGTTTCACGGGTAAGTTTCACGGGTGACGTTTCACGGGTCTAGGTTTCACTGGTAAGTTTCACGGGTATATTTCACGGGTGACGTTTCACGGATCTAGCTTTCACTGGTAAGTTTCACGGGTCAAGGTTTCACGGGTAAGTTTCACGAGTAAGTTTCACGGGTATGTTTCACGGGTAAGTTTCACGGGTGACGTTTCACGGGTCTAGGTTTCACTGGTAAGTTTCACGGGTATGTTTCACGGGTGACGTTTCACGGGTCTAGGTTTCACTGGTAAGTTTCACGGGTCAAGGTTTCACGGGTAAGTTTCACGGGTAAGTTTCACGGGTATGTTTCACGGATGACGTTTCACGGGTCTTGGTTTCACTGGTAAGTTTCACGGGTCAAGGTTTCACGGGTAAGTTTCACGGGTAAGTTTTACGGGTATGTTTTACAGGTGACGTTTCACGGGTAAGTTTCACGGGTAAGTTTCACGGGTATGTTTCACGGGTGACGTTTCACGGGTCTTGGTTTCACTGGTAAGTTTCACGGGTCAAGGTTTCACGGGTAAGTTTCACGGGTATGTTTCACGGGTGACGTTTCACGGGTCTAGGTTTCACTGGTAAGTTTCACGGGTCAAGGTTTCACGGGTAAGTTTCACGGGTAAGTTTTACGGGTAAGTTTCACGGGTCTAGGTTTCAATGGTAAGTTTCACGGGTCAAGGTTTCACGGGTAAGTTTCACGGGTAAGTTTCACGGGTATGTTTCACGGGTGACGTTTCACGGGTCTAGGTTTCACTGGAAAGTTTCACGGATCAAGGTTTCACGGGTAAGTTTCACGGGTAAGTTTTACGGGTATGTTTTACAGGTGACGTTTCACGGGTCTAGGTTTCACTGGTAAGTTTCACGGGTCAAGGTTTCACGGGTAAGTTTCACGGGTAAGTTTCACGGGTATGTTTCATGGGTGATGTTTCACGGGTCTAGGTTTTACTGGTAAGTTTCACGGGTCAAGGTTTCACGGGTAAGTTTCACGGGTAAGTTTCACGGGTGACGTTTCACGGGTCTAGGTTTCACTGGTAAGTTTCACGGGTATGTTTCACGGGTGACGTTTCACGGGTCTAGGTTTCACTGGTAAGTTTCACGGGTCAAGGTTTCACGGGTAAGTTTCACGGGTAAGTTTCACGGGTATGTTTCACGGGTAAGTTTCACGGGTGACGTTTCACGGGTCTAGGTTTCACTGGTAAGTTTCACGGGTAAGTTTCACGGGTAAGTTTTACGGGTATGTTTTACAGGTGACGTTTCACGGGTAAGTTTCACGGGTAAGTTTCACGGGTATGTTTCACGGGTGACGTTTCACGGGTCTAGGTTTCACTGGTAAGTTTCACGGGTCAAGGTTTCACGGGTAAGTTTCACGGGTAAGTTTTACGGGTAAGTTTCACGGGTGACGTTTCACGGGTCTAGGTTTCACTGGAAAGTTTCACGGGTCAAGGATTCACGGGTAAGTTTCACGGGTAAGTTTTACGGGTATGTTTTACAGGTGACGTTTCACGGGTCTAGGTTTCACTGGTAAGTTTCACGGGTCAAGGTTTCACGGGTAAGATTCACGGGTAAGTTTCACGGGTATGTTTCATGGGTGATGTTTCACGGGTCTAGGTTTCACTGGTAAGTTTCACGGGTCAAGGTTTTACGGGTAAGTTTCACGGGTATGTTTCACGGGTGACGTTTCACGGGTCTAGGTTTCACTGGTAAGTTTCACGGGTCAAGGTTTCACGGGTAAGATTCACGGGTAAGTTTCACGGGTATGTTTCACGGGTGACGTTTCACGGGTATAGGTTTCACTAGTAAGTTTCACGGGTCAAGGTTTCACGGGTAAGTTTCACGGGTAAGTTTCACGGGTATGTTTCACGGGTGACGTTTCACGGGTCTAGGTTTCACTGGTAAGTTTCACGGGTCAAGGTTTCACGGGTAAGATTCACGGGTAAGTTTCACGGGTATGTTTCACGGGTGACGTTTCACGGGTCTAGGTTTCACTGGTAAGTTTCACGGGTCTAGGTTTCACGGGTAAGTTTCACGGGTAAGTTTCACGGGTATGTTTCATGGGTGATGTTTCACGGGTCTAGGTTTCACTGGTAAGTTTCACGGGTCAAGGTTTCACGGGTAAGTTTCACGGGTAAGTTTCACGGGTAAGTTTTACGGGTATGTTTTACAGGTGACGTTTCACGGGTCTAGGTTTCACTGGTAAGTTTCACGGGTCTAGGTTTCACGGGTAAGTTTCACGGGTAAGTTTCACGGGTATGTTTCATGGGTGATGTTTCACGGGTCTAGGTTTCACTGGTAAGTTTCACGGGTCAAGGTTTCACGGGTAAGTTTCACGGGTAAGTTTCACGGGTAAGTTTTACGGGTATGTTTTACAGGTGACGTTTCACGGGTCTAGGTTTCACTGGTAAGTTTCACGGGTCAAGGTTTCACGGGTAAGTTTCACGGGTAAGTTTCACGGGTATGTTTCATGGGTGATGTTTCACGGGTCTAGGTTTTACTGGTAAGTTTCACGGGTCAAGGTTTCACGGGTAAGTTTCACGGGTAAGTTTCACGGGTGACGTTTCACGGGTCTAGGTTTCACTGGTAAGTTTCACGGGTATGTTTCACGGGTGACGTTTCACGGGTCTAGGTTTCACTGGTAAGTTTCACGGGTCAAGGTTTCACGGGTAAGTTTCACGGGTAAGTTTCACGGGTATGTTTCACGGATGACGTTTCACGGGTCTTGGTTTCACTGGTAAGTTTCACGGGTCAAGGTTTCACGGGTAAGTTTCACGGGTATGTTTTACAAGTGACGTTTCACGGGTAAGTTTCACGGGTAAGTTTCACGGGTATGTTTCACGGGTGACGTTTCACGGGTCTAGGTTTCACTGGTAAGTTTCACGGGTCAAGGTTTCACGGGTAAGTTTCACGGGTAAGTTTTACGGGTAAGTTTCACGTGTGACGTTTCACGGGTCTAGGTTTCACTGGAAAGTTTCACGGGTCAAGGATTCACGGGTAAGTTTCACGGGTAAGTTTTACGGGTATGTTTTACAGGTGACGTTTCACGGGTCTAGGTTTCACTGGTAAGTTTCACGGGTCAAGGTTTCACGGGTAAGTTTCACGGGTAAGTTTCACGGGTATGTTTCATGGGTGATGTTTCACGGGTCTAGGTTTTACTGGTAAGTTTCACGGGTCAAGGTTTCACGGGTAAGTTTCACGGGTAAGTTTCACGGGTGACGTTTCACGGGTCTAGGTTTCACTGGTAAGTTTCACGGGTATATTTCACGGGTGACGTTTCACGGATCTAGGTTTCACTGGTAAGTTTCACGGGTCAAGGTTTCACGGGTAAGTTTCACGAGTAAGTTTCACGGGTATGTTTCACGGGTAAGTTTCACGGGTGACGTTTCACGGGTCTAGGTTTCACTGGTAAGTTTCACGGGTATGTTTCACGGGTGACGTTTCACGGGTCTAGGTTTCACTGGTAAGTTTCACGGGTCAAGGTTTTACGGGTAAGTTTCACGGGTAAGTTTCACGGGTATGTTTCACGGATGACGTTTCACGGGTCTTGGTTTCACTGGTAAGTTTCACGGGTCAAGGTTTCACGGGTAAGTTTCACGGGTAAGTTTTACGGGTATGTTTTACAGGTGACGTTTCACGGGTAAGTTTCACGGGTAAGTTTCACGGGTATGTTTCACGGGTGACGTTTCACGGGTCTTGGTTTCACTGGTAAGTTTCACGGGTCAAGGTTTCACGGGTAAGTTTCACGGGTATGTTTCACGGGTGACGTTTCACGGGTCTAGGTTTCACTGGTAAGTTTCACGGGTCAAGGTTTCACGGGTAAGTTTCACGGGTAAGTTTTACGGGTAAGTTTCACGGGTCTAGGTTTCAATGGTAAGTTTCACGGGTCAAGGTTTCACGGGTAAGTTTCACGGGTAAGTTTCACGGGTATGTTTCACGGGTGACGTTTCACGGGTCTAGGTTTCACTGGAAAGTTTCACGGATCAAGGTTTCACGGGTAAGTTTCACGGGTAAGTTTTACGGGTATGTTTTACAGGTGACGTTTCACGGGTCTAGGTTTCACTGGTAAGTTTCACGGGTCAAGGTTTCACGGGTAAGTTTCACGGGTATGTTTCATGGGTGATGTTTCACGGTTCTAGGTTTTACTGGTAAGTTTCACGGGTCAAGGTTTCACGGGTAAGTTTCACGGGTAAGTTTCACGGGTAAGTTTCACGGGTGACGTTTCACGGGTCTAGGTTTCACTGGTAAGTTTCACGGGTATGTTTCACGGGTGACGTTTCACGGGTCTAGGTTTCACTGGTAAGTTTCACGGGTCAAGGTTTCACGGGTAAGTTTCACGGGTAAGTTTCACGGGTATGTTTCACGGGTGACGTTTCACGGGTCTAGGTTTCACTGGTAAGTTTCACGGGTAAGTTTCACGGGTAAGTTTTACGGGTATGTTTTACAGGTGACGTTTCACGGGTAAGTTTCACGGGTAAGTTTCACGGATATGTTTCACGGGTGACGTTTCACGGGTCTAGGTTTCACTGGTAAGTTTCACGGGTCAAGGTTTCACGGGTAAGTTTCACGGGTAAGTTTTACGGGTAAGTTTCACGGGTGACGTTTCACGGGTCTAGGTTTCACTGGAAAGTTTCACGGGTCAAGGATTCACGGGTAAGTTTCACGGGTAAGTTTTACGGGTATGTTTTACAGGTGACGTTTCACGGGTCTAGGTTTCACTGGTAAGTTTCACGGGTCAAGGTTTCACGGGTAAGATTCACGGGTAAGTTTCACGGGTATGTTTCATGGGTGATGTTTCACGGGTCTAGGTTTCACTGGTAAGTTTCACGGGTCAAGGTTTTACGGGTAAGTTTCACGGGTATGTTTCACGGGTGACGTTTCACGGGTCTAGGTTTCACTGGTAAGTTTCACGGGTCAAGGTTTCACGGGTAAGATTCACGGGTAAGTTTCACGGGTATGTTTCACGGGTGACGTTTCACGGGTATAGGTTTCACTAGTAAGTTTCACGGGTCAAGGTTTCACGGGTAAGTTTCACGGGTAAGTTTCACGGGTATGTTTCACGGGTGACGTTTCACGGGTCTAGGTTTCACTGGTAAGTTTCACGGGTCAAGGTTTCACGGGTAAGATTCACTGGTAAGTTTCACGGGTATGTTTCACGGGTGACGTTTCACGGGTCTAGGTTTCACTGGTAAGTTTCACGGGTCTAGGTTTCACGGGTAAGTTTCACGGGTAAGTTTCACGGGTATGTTTCATGGGTGATGTTTCACGGGTCTAGGTTTCACTGGTAAGTTTCACGGGTCAAGGTTTCACGGGTAAGTTTCACGGGTAAGTTTCACGGGTAAGTTTTACGGGTATGTTTTACAGGTGACGTTTCACGGGTCTAGGTTTCACTGGTAAGTTTCACGGGTCAAGGTTTAACGGGTAAGTTTCACGGGTAAGTTTCACGGGTATGTTTCATGGGTGATGTTTCACGGGTCTAGGTTTTACTGGTAAGTTTCACGGGTCAAGGTTTCACGGGTAAGTTTCACGGGTAAGTTTCACGGGTGACGTTTCACGGGTCTAGGTTTCACTGGTAAGTTTCACGGGTATGTTTCACGGGTGACGTTTCACGGGTCTAGGTTTCACTGGTAAGTTTCACGGGTCAAGGTTTCACGGGTAAGTTTCACGGGTAAGTTTCACGGGTATGTTTCACGGATGACGTTTCACGGGTCTTGGTTTCACTGGTAAGTTTCACGGGTCAAGGTTTCACGGGTAAGTTTCACGGGTAAGTTTCACGGGTAAGTTTTACGGGTATGTTTTACAGGTGACGTTTCACGGGTAAG
The DNA here is from genome assembly GCA_947534325.1 of Agonum fuliginosum. Classification (NCBI taxonomy): domain Eukaryota; kingdom Metazoa; phylum Arthropoda; class Insecta; order Coleoptera; family Carabidae; genus Agonum; species Agonum fuliginosum. Next base: position 27,133,660 of record OX384036.1, read on the forward strand.
TTTCACGGGTAAGTTTCACGGGTATGTTTCACGGGTGACGTTTCACGGGTCTAGGTTTCACTGGTAAGTTTCACGGGTCAAGGTTTCACGGGTAAGTTTCACGGGTAAGTTTTACGGGTAAGTTTCACGTGTGACGTTTCACGGGTCTAGGTTTCACTGGAAAGTTTCACGGGTCAAGGATTCACGGGTAAGTTTCACGGGTAAGTTTTACGGGTATGTTTTACAGGTGACGTTTCACGGGTCTAGGTTTCACTGGTAAGTTTCACGGGTCAAGGTTTCACGGGTAAGTTTCACGGGTAAGTTTCACGGGTATATTTCATGGGTGATGTTTCACGGGTCTAGGTTTTACTGGTAAGTTTCACGGGTCAAGGTTTCACGGGTAAGTTTCACGGGTAAGTTTCACGGGTGACGTTTCACGGGTCTAGGTTTCACTGGTAAGTTTCACGGGTATATTTCACGGGTGACGTTTCACGGATCTAGGTTTCACTGGTAAGTTTCACGGGTCAAGGTTTCACGGGTAAGTTTCACGAGTAAGTTTCACGGGTATGTTTCACGGGTAAGTTTCACGGGTGACGTTTCACGGGTCTAGGTTTCACTGGTAAGTTTCACGGGTATGTTCACGGGTGACGTTTCACGGGTCTAGGTTTCACTGGTAAGTTTCACGGGTCAAGGTTTCACGGGTAAGTTTCACGGGTAAGTTTCACGGGTATGTTTCACGGATGACGTTTCACGGGTCTTGGTTTCACTGGTAAGTTTCACGGGTCAAGGTTTCACGGGTAAGTTTCACGGGTAAGTTTTACAGGTATGTTTTACAGGTGACGTTTCACGGGTAAGTTTCACGGGTAAGTTTCACGGGTATGTTTCACGGGTGACGTTTCACGGGTCTTGGTTTCACTGGTAAGTTTCACGGGTCAAGGTTTCACGGGTAAGTTTCACGGGTATGTTTCACGGGTGACGTTTCACGGGTCTAGGTTTCACTGGTAAGTTTCACGGGTCAAGGTTTCACGGGTAAGTTTCACGGGTAAGTTTTACGGGTAAGTTTCACGGGTCTAGGTTTCAATGGTAAGTTTCACGGGTCAAGGTTTCACGGGTAAGTTTCACGGGTAAGTTTCACGGGTATGTTTCACGGGTGACGTTTCACGGGTCTAGGTTTCACTAGAAAGTTTCACGGATCAAGGTTTCACGGGTAAGTTTCACGGGTAAGTTTTACGGGTATGTTTTACAGGTGACGTTTCACGGGTCTAGGTTTCACTGGTAAGTTTCACGGGTCAAGGTTTCACGGGTAAGTTTCACGGGTATGTTTCATGGGTGATGTTTCACGGGTCTAGGTTTTACTGGTAAGTTTCACGGGTCAAGGTTTCACGGGTAAGTTTCACGGGTAAGTTTCACGGGTGACGTTTCACGGGTCTAGGTTTCACTGGTAAGTTTCACGGGTATGTTTCACGGGTGACGTTTCACGGGTCTAGGTTTCACTGGTAAGTTTCACGGGTCAAGGTTTCACGGGTAAGTTTCACGGGTAAGTTTCACGGGTATGTTTCACGGGTAAGTTTCACGGGTGACGTTTCACGGGTCTAGGTTTCACTGGTCAGTTTCACGGGTAAGTTTCACGGGTAAGTTTTACGGGTATGTTTTACAGGTGACGTTTCACGGGTAAGTTTCACGGGTAAGTTTCACGGGTATGTTTCACGGGTAACGTTTCACGGGTCTAGGTTTCACTGGTAAGTTTCACGGGTCAAGGTTTCACGGGTAAGTTTCACGGGTAAGTTTTACGGGTAAGTTTCACGGGTGACGTTTCACGGGTCTAGGTTTCACTGGAAAGTTTCACGGGTCAAGGATTCACGGGTAAGTTTCACGGGTAAGTTTTACGGGTATGTTTTACAGGTGACGTTTCACGGGTCTAGGTTTCACTGGTAAGTTTCACGGGTCAAGGTTTCACGGGTAAGATTCACGGGTAAGTTTCACGGGTATGTTTCATGGGTGATGTTTCACGGGTCTAGGTTTCACTGGTAAGTTTCACGGGTCAAGGTTTTACGGGTAAGTTTCACGGGTATGTTTCACGGGTGACGTTTCACGGGTCTAGGTTTCACTGGTAAGTTTCACGGGTCAAGGTTTCACGGGTAAGATTCACGGGTAAGTTTCACGGGTATGTTTCACGGGTGACGTTTCACGGGTATAGGTTTCACTAGTAAGTTTCACGGGTCAAGGTTTCACGGGTAAGTTTCACGGGTAAGTTTCACGGGTATGTTTCACGGGTGACGTTTCACGGGTCTAGGTTTCACTGGTAAGTTTCACGGGTCAAGGTTTCACGGGTAAGATTCACGGGTAAGTTTCACGGGTATGTTTCACGGGTGACGTTTCACGGGTCTAGGTTTCACTGGTAAGTTTCACGGGTCTAGGTTTCACGGGTAAGTTTCACGGGTAAGTTTCACGGGTATGTTTCATGGGTGATGTTTCACGGGTCTAGGTTTCACTGGTAAGTTTCACGGGTCAAGGTTTCACGGGTAAGTTTCACGGGTAAGTTTTACGGGTATGTTTTACAGGTGACGTTTCACGGGTCTAGGTTTCACTGGTAAGTTTCACGGGTCAAGGTTTCACGGGTAAGTTTCACGGGTAAGTTTCACGGGTATGTTTCATGGGTGATGTTTCACGGGTCTAGGTTTTACTGGTAAGTTTCACGGGTCAAGGTTTCACGGGTAAGTTTCACGGGTAAGTTTCACGGGTGACGTTTCACGGGTCTAGGTTTCACTGGTAAGTTTCACGGGTATGTTTCACGGGTGACGTTTCACGGGTCTAGGTTTCACTGGTAAGTTTCACGGGTCAAGGTTTCACGGGTAAGTTTCACGGGTATGTTTCACGGATGACGTTTCACGGGTCTTGGTTTCACTGGTAAGTTTCACGGGTCAAGGTTTCACGGGTAAGTTTCACGGGTAAGTTTTACGGGTATGTTTACAGGTGACGTTTCACGGGTAAGTTTCACGGGTAAGTTTCACGGGTATGTTTCACGGGTGACGTTTCACGGGTCTAGGTTTCACTGGTAAGTTTCACGGGTCAAGGTTTCACGGGTAAGTTTCACGGGTAAGTTTTACGGGTAAGTTTCACGTGTGACGTTTCACGGGTCTAGGTTTCACTGGAAAGTTTCACGGGTCAAGGATTCACGGGTAAGTTTCACGGGTAAGTTTTACGGGTATGTTTTACAGGTGACGTTTCACGGGTCTAGGTTTCACTGGTAAGTTTCACGGGTGACGTTTCACGGGTCTAGGTTTCACTGGTAAGTTTCACGGGTATATTTCACGGGTGACGTTTCACGGATCTAGGTTTCACTGGTAAGTTTCACGGGTCAAGGTTTCACGGGTAAGTTTCACGAGTAAGTTTCACGGGTATGTTTCACGGGTAAGTTTCACGGGTGACGTTTCACGGGTCTAGGTTTCACTGGTAAGTTTCACGGGTATGTTTCACGGGTGACGTTTCACGGGTCTAGGTTTCACTGGTAAGTTTCACGGGTCAAGGTTTCACGGGTAAGTTTCACGGGTATGTTTCACGGATGACGTTTCACGGGTCTTGGTTTCACTGGTAAGTTTCACGGGTCAAGGTTTCACGGGTAAGTTTCACGGGTAAGTTTTACGGGTATGTTTTACAGGTGACGTTTCACGGGTAAGTTTCACGGGTAAGTTTCACGGGTATGTTTCACGGGTGACGTTTCACGGGTCTTGGTTTTACTGGTAAGTTTCACGGGTCAAGGTTTCACGGGTAAGTTTCACGGGTATGTTTCACGGGTGACGTTTCACGGGTCTAGGTTTCACTGGTAAGTTTCACGGGTCAAGGTTTCACGGGTAAGTTTCACGGGTAAGTTTTACGGGTAAGTTTCACGGGTCTAGGTTTCAATGGTAAGTTTCACGGGTCAAGGTTTCACGGGTAAGTTTCACGGGTAAGTTTCACGGGTATGTTTCACGGGTGACGTTTCACGGGTCTAGGTTTCACTGGAAAGTTTCACGGATCAAGGTTTCACGGGTAAGTTTCACGGGTAAGTTTTACGGGTATGTTTTACAGGTGACGTTTCACGGGTCTAGGTTTCACTGGTAAGTTTCACGGGTCAAGGTTTCACGGGTAAGTTTCACGGGTAAGTTTCACGGGTATGTTTCATGGGTGATGTTTCACGGGTCTAGGTTTTACTGGTAAGTTTCACGGGTCAAGGTTTCACGGGTAAGTTTCACGGGTAAGTTTCACGGGTGACGTTTCACGGGTCTAGGTTTCACTGGTAAGTTTCACGGGTATGTTTCACGGGTGACGTTTCACGGGTCTAGGTTTCACTGGTAAGTTTCACGGGTCAAGGTTTCACGGGTAAGTTTCACGGGTAAGTTTCACGGGTATGTTTCACGGGTAAGTTTCACGGGTGACGTTTCACGGGTCTAGGTTTCACTGGTAAGTTTCACGGGTAAGTTTCACGGGTAAGTTTTACGGGTATGTTTTACAGGTGACGTTTCACGGGTAAGTTTCACGGGTAAGTTTCACGGGTATGTTTCACGGGTGACGTTTCACGGGTCTAGGTTTCACTGGTAAGTTTCACGGGTCAAGGTTTCACGGGTAAGTTTCACTGGTAAGTTTCACGGGTATGTTTCACGGGTGACGTTTCACGGGTCTAGGTTTCACTGGTAAGTTTCACGGGTCAAGGATTCACGGGTAAGTTTCACGGGTAAGTTTTACGGGTATGTTTTACAGGTGACGTTTCACGGGTCTAGGTTTCACTGGTAAGTTTCACGGGTCAAGGTTTCACGGGTAAGATTCACGGGTAAGTTTCACGGGTATGTTTCATGGGTGATGTTTCACGGGTCTAGGTTTCACTGGTAAGTTTCACGGGTCAAGGTTTTACGGGTAAGTTTCACGGGTATGTTTCACGGGTGACGTTTCACGGGTCTAGGTTTCACGGGTAAGATTCACGGGTAAGTTTCACGGGTATGTTTTACGGGTGACGTTTCACGGGTATAGGTTTCACTAGTAAGTTTCACGGGTCAAGGTTTCACGGGTAAGTTTCACGGGTAAGTTTCACGGGTATGTTTCACGGGTGACGTTTCACGGGTCTAGGTTTCACTGGTAAGTTTCACGGGTCAAGGTTTCACGGGTAAGATTCACGGGTAAGTTTCACGGGTATGTTTCACGGGTGACGTTTCACGGGTCTAGGTTTCACTGGTAAGTTTCACGGGTCTAGGTTTCACGGGTAAGTTTCACGGGTAAGTTTCACGGGTATGTTTCATGGGTGATGTTTCACGGGTCTAGGTTTCACTGGTAAGTTTCACGGGTTAAGGTTTCACGGGTAAGTTTCACGGGTAAGTTTCACGGGTAAGTTTTACGGGTATGTTTTACAGGTGACGTTTCACGGGTCTAGGTTTCACTGGTAAGTTTCACGGGTCTAGGTTTCACGGGTAAGTTTCACGGGTAAGTTTCACGGGTATGTTTCATGGGTGATGTTTCACGGGTCTAGGTTTCACTGGTAAGTTTCACGGGTCAAGGTTTCACGGGTAAGTTTCACGGGTAAGTTTCACGGGTAAGTTTTACGGGTATGTTTTACAGGTGACGTTTCACGGGTCTAGGTTTCACTGGTAAGTTTCACGGGTCAAGGTTTCACTGGTAAGTTTCACGGGTAAGTTTCACGGGTATGTTTCATGGGTGATGTTTCACGGGTCTAGGTTTTACTGGTAAGTTTCACGAATCAAGGTTTCACGGGTAAGTTTCACGGGTAAGTTTCACGGGTGACGTTTCACGGGTCTAGGTTTCACTGGTAAGTTTCACGGGTATGTTTCACGGGTGACGTTTCACGGGTCTAGGTTTCACTGGTAAGTTTCACGGGTCAAGGTTTCACGGGTAAGTTTCACGGGTAAGTTTCACGGGTATGTTTCACGGATGACGTTTCACGGGTCTTGGTTTCACTGGTAAGTTTCACGGGTCAAGGTTTCACGGGTAAGTTTCACGGGTAAGTTTTACGGGTATGTTTTACAGGTGACGTTTCACGGGTAAGTTTCACGGGTAAGTTTCACGGGTATGTTTCACGGGTGACGTTTCACGGGTCTAGGTTTCACTGGTAAGTTTCACGGGTCAAGGTTTCACGGGTAAGTTTCACGGGTAAGTTTTACGGGTAAGTTTCACGTGTGACGTGTCACGGGTCTAGGTTTCACTGGAAAGTTTCACGGGTCAAGGATTCACGGGTAAGTTTCACGGGTAAGTTTTACGGGTATGTTTTACAGGTGACGTTTCACGGGTCTAGGTTTCACTGGTAAGTTTCACGGGTCAAGGTTTCACGGGTAAGTTTCACGGGTAAGTTTCACGGGTATGTTTCATGGGTGATGTTTCACGGGTCTAGGTTTTACTGGTAAGTTTCACGGGTCAAGGTTTCACGGGTAAGTTTCACGGGTAAGTTTCACGGGTGACGTTTCACGGGTCTAGGTTTCACTGGTAAGTTTCACGGGTATATTTCACGGGTGACGTTTCACGGATCTAGGTTTCACTGGTAAGTTTCACGGGTCAAGGTTTCACGGGTAAGTTTCACGAGTAAGTTTCACGGGTATGTTTCACGGGTAAGTTTCACGGGTGACGTTTCATGGGTCTAGGTTTCACTGGTAAGTTTCACGGGTATGTTTCACGGGTGACGTTTCACGGGTCTAGGTTTCACTGGTAAGTTTCACGGGTCAAGGTTTCACGGGTAAGTTTCACGGGTAAGTTTCACGGGTATGTTTCACGGATGACGTTTCACGGGTCTTGGTTTCACTGGTAAGTTTCACGGGTCAAGGTTTCACGGGTAAGTTTCACGGGTAAGTTTTACGGGTATGTTTTACAGGTGACGTTTTACGGGTAAGTTTCACGGGTAAGTTTCACGGGTATGTTTCACGGGTGACGTTTCACGGGTCTTGGTTTCACTGGTAAGTTTCACGGGTCAAGGTTTCACGGGTAAGTTTCACGGGTATGTTTCACGGGTGACGTTTCACGGGTCTAGGTTTCACTGGTAAGTTTCACGGGTCAAGGTTTCACGGGTAAGTTTCACGGGTAAGTTTTACGGGTAAGTTTCACGGGTCTAGGTTTCAATGGTAAGTTTCACGGGTCAAGGTTTCACGGGTAAGTTTCACGGGTAAGTTTTACGGGTATGTTTCACGGGTGACGTTTCACGGGTCTAGGTTTCACTGGAAAGTTTCACGGATCAAGGTTTCACGGGTAAGTTTCACGGGTAAGTTTTACGGGTATGTTTTACAGGTGACGTTTCACGGGTCTAGGTTTTACTGGTAAGTTTCACGGGTCAAGGTTTCACGGGTAAGTTTCACGGGTAAGTTTCACGGGTGACGTTTCACGGGTGACGTTTCACGGGTCTAGGTTTCACTGGTATGTTTCACGGGTATGTTTCACGGGTGACGTTTCACGGGTCTAGGTTTCACTGGTAAGTTTCACGGGTCAAGGTTTTACGGGTAAGTTTCACGGGTAAGTTTCACGGGTATGTTTCACGGGTAAGTTTCACGGGTGACGTTTCACGGGTCTAGGTTTCACTGGTAAGTTTCACGGGTAAGTTTCACGGGTAAGTTTTACGGGTATGTTTTACAGGTGACGTTTCACGGGTAAGTTTCACGGGTAAGTTTCACGGGTATGTTTCACGGGTGACGTTTCACGGGTCTAGGTTTCACTGGTAAGTTTCACGGGTCAAGGTTTCACGGGTAAGTTTCACGGGTAAGTTTTACGGGTAAGTTTCACGGGTGACGTTTCACGGGTCTAGGTTTCACTGGAAAGTTTCACGGGTCAAGGATTCACGGGTAAGTTTCACGGGTAAGTTTTACGGGTATGTTTTACAGGTGACGTTTCACGGGTCTAGGTTTCACTGGTAAGTTTCACGGGTCAAGGTTTCACGGGTAAGATTCACGGGTAAGTTTCACGGGTATGTTTCATGGGTGATGTTTCACGGGTCTAGGTTTCACTGGTAAGTTTCACGGGTCAAGGTTTTACGGGTAAGTTTCACGGGTATGTTTCACGGGTGACGTTTCACGGGTCTAGGTTTCACTGGTAAGTTTCACGGGTCAAGGTTTCACGGGTAAGATTCACGGGTAAGTTTCACGGGTATGTTTCACGGGTGACGTTTCACGGGTATAGGTTTCACTAGTAAGTTTCACGGGTCAAGGTTTCACGGGTAAGTTTCACGGGTAAGTTTCACGGGTATGTTTCACGGGTGACGTTTCACGGGTCTAGGTTTCACTGGTAAGTTTCACGGGTCAAGGTTTCACGGGTAAGATTCACGGGTAAGTTTCACGGGTATGTTTCACGGGTGACGTTTCACGGGTCTAGGTTTCACTGGTAAGTTTCACGGGTCTAGGTTTCACGGGTAAGTTTCACGGGTAAGTTTCACGGGTATGTTTCATGGGTGATGTTTCACGGGTCTAGGTTTCACTGGTAAGTTTCACGGGTCAAGGTTTCACGGGTAAGTTTCACGGGTAAGTTTCACGGGTAAGTTTTACGGGTATGTTTTACAGGTGACGTTTCACGGGTCTAGGTTTCACTGGTAAGTTTCACGGGTCTAGGTTTCACGGGTAAGTTTCACGGGTAAGTTTCACGGGTATGTTTCATGGGTGATGTTTCACGGGTCTAGGTTTCACTGGTAAGTTTCACGGGTCAAGGTTTCACGGGTAAGTTTCACGGGTAAGTTTCACGGGTAAGTTTTACGGGTATGTTTTACAGGTGACGTTTCACGGGTCTAGGTTTCACTGGTAAGTTTCACGGGTCAAGGTTTCACGGGTAAGTTTCACGGGTAAGTTTCACGGGTATGTTTCATGGGTGATGTTTCACGGGTCTAGGTTTTACTGGTAAGTTTCACGGGTCAAGGTTTCACGGGTAAGTTTCACGGGTAAGTTTCACGGGTGACGTTTCACGGGTCTAGGTTTCACTGGTAAGTTTCACGGGTATGTTTCACGGGTGACGTTTCACGGGTCTAGGTTTCACTGGTAAGTTTCACGGGTCAAGGTTTCACGGGTAAGTTTCACGGGTAAGTTTCACGGGTATGTTTCACGGATGACGTTTCACGGGTCTTGGTTTCACTGGTAAGTTTCACGGGTCAAGGTTTCACGGGTAAGTTTCACGGGTAAGTTTTACGGGTATGTTTTACAGGTGACGTTTCACGGGTAAGTTTCACGGGTAAGTTTCACGGGTATGTTTCACGGGTGACGTTTCACGGGTCTAGGTTTCACTGGTAAGTTTCACGGGTCAAGGTTTCACGGGTAAGTTTCACGGGTAAGTTTTACGGGTAAGTTTCACGTGTGACGTTTCACGGGTCTAGGTTTCACTGGAAAGTTTCACGGGTCAAGGATTCACGGGTAAGTTTCACGGGTAAGTTTTACGGGTATGTTTTACAGGTGACGTTTCACGGGTCTAGGTTTCACTGGTAAGTTTCACGGGTCAAGGTTTCACGGGTAAGTTTCACGGGTAAGTTTCACGGGTATGTTTCATGGGTGATGTTTCACGGGTCTAGGTTTTACTGGTAAGTTTCACGGGTCAAGGTTTCACGGGTAAGTTTCACGGGTAAGTTTCACGGGTGACGTTTCACGGGTCTAGGTTTCACTGGTAAGTTTCACGGGTATATTTCACGGGTGACGTTTCACGGATCTAGGTTTCACTGGTAAGTTTCACGGGTCAAGGTTTCACGGGTAAGTTTCACGAGTAAGTTTCACGGGTATGTTTCACGGGTAAGTTTCACGGGTGACGTTTCACGGGTCTAGGTTTCACTGGTAAGTTTCACGGGTATGTTTCACGGGTGACGTTTCACGGGTCAAGGTTTCACGGGTAAGTTTCACGGGTAAGTTTCACGGGTATGTTTCACGGATGACGTTTCACGGGTCTTGGTTTCACTGGTAAGTTTCACGGGTCAAGGTTTCACGGGTAAGTTTCACGGGTAAGTTTTACGGGTATGTTTTACAGGTGACGTTTCACGGGTAAGTTTCACGGGTAAGTTTCACGGGTATGTTTCACGGGTGACGTTTCACGGGTCTTGGTTTCACTGGTAAGTTTCACGGGTCAAGGTTTCACGGGTAAGTTTCACGGGTATGTTTCACGGGTGACGTTTCACGGGTCTAGGTTTCACTGGTAAGTTTCACGGGTCAAGGTTTCACGGGTAAGTTTCACGGGTAAGTTTTACGGGTAAGTTTCACGGGTCTAGGTTTCAATGGTAAGTTTCACGGGTCAAGGTTTCACGGGTAAGTTTCACGGGTAAGTTTCACGGGTATGTTTCACGGGTGACGTTTCACGGGTCTAGGTTTCACTGGAAAGTTTCACGGATCAAGGTTTCACGGGTAAGTTTCACGGGTAAGTTTTACGGGTATGTTTTACAGGTGACGTTTCACGGGTCTAGGTTTCACTGGTAAGTTTCACGGGTCAAGGTTTCACGGGTAAGTTTCACGGGTAAGTTTCACGGGTTTGTTTCATGGGTGATGTTTCACGGGTCTAGGTTTTACTGGTAAGTTTCACGGGTCAAGGTTTCACGGGTAAGTTTCACGGGTAAGTTTCACGGGTGACGTTTCACGGGTCTAGGTTTCACTGGTAAGTTTCACGGGTATGTTTCACGGGTGACGTTTCACGGGTCTAGGTTTCACTGGTAAGTTTCACGGGTCAAGGTTTCACGGGTAAGTTTCACGGGTAAGTTTCACGGGTATGTTTCACGGGTAAGTTTCACGGGTGACGTTTCACGGGTCTAGGTTTCACTGGTAAGTTTCACGGGTAAGTTTCACGGGTAAGTTTTACGGGTATGTTTTACAGGTGACGTTTCACGGGTAAGTTTCACGGGTAAGTTTCACGGGTATGTTTCACGGGTGACGTTTCACGGGTCTAGGTTTCACTGGTAAGTTTCACGGGTCAAGGTTTCACGGGTAAGTTTCACGGGTAAGTTTTACGGGTAAGTTTCACGGGTGACGTTTCACGGGTCTAGGTTTCACTGGAAAGTTTCACGGGTCAAGGATTCACGGGTAAGTTTCACGGGTAAGTTTTACGGGTATGTTTTACAGGTGACGTTTCACGGGTCTAGGTTTCACTGGTAAGTTTCACGGGTCAAGGTTTCACGGGTAAGATTCACGGGTAAGTTTCACGGGTATGTTTCATGGGTGATGTTTCACGGGTCTAGGTTTCACTGGTAAGTTTCACGGGTCGAGGTTTTACGGGTAAGTTTCACGGGTATGTTTCACGGGTGACGTTTCACGGGTCTAGGTTTCACTGGTAAGTTTCACGGGTCAAGGTTTCACGGGTAAGATTCACGGGTAAGTTTCACGGGTATGTTTCACGGGTGACGTTTCACGGGTATAGGTTTCACTAGTAAGTTTCACGGGTCAAGGTTTCACGGGTAAGTTTCACGGGTAAGTTTCACGGGTATGTTTCACGGGTGACGTTTCACGGGTCTAGGTTTCACTGGTAAGTTTCACGGGTCAAGGTTTCACGGGTAAGATTCACGGGTAAGTTTCACGGGTATGTTTCACGGGTGACGTTTCACGGGTCTAGGTTTCACTGGTAAGTTTCACGGGTCTAGGTTTCACGGGTAAGTTTCACGGGTAAGTTTCACGGGTATGTTTCATGGGTGATGTTTCACGGGTCTAGGTTTCACTGGTAAGTTTCACGGGTCAAGGTTTCACGGGTAAGTTTCACGGGTAAGTTTCACGGGTAAGTTTTACGGGTATGTTTTACAGGTGACGTTTCACGGGTCTAGGTTTCACTGGTAAGTTTCACGGGTCAAGGTTTAACGGGTAAGTTTCACGGGTAAGTTTCACGGGTATGTTTCATGGGTGATGTTTCACGGGTCTAGGTTTTACTGGTAAGTTTCACGGGTCAAGGTTTCACGGGTAAGTTTCACGGGTAAGTTTCACGGGTGACGTTTCACGGGTCTAGGTTTCACTGGTAAGTTTCACGGGTATGTTTCACGGGTGACGTTTCACGGGTCTAGGTTTCACTGGTAAGTTTCACGGGTCAAGGTTTCACGGGTAAGTTTCACGGGTAAGTTTCACGGGTATGTTTCACGGATGACGTTTCACGGGTCTTGGATTCACTGGTAAGTTTCACGGGTCAAGGTTTCACGGGTAAGTTTCACGGGTAAGTTTTACGGGTATGTTTTACAGGTGACGTTTCACGGGTAAGTTTCACGGGTAAGTTTCACGGGTATGTTTCACGGGTGACGTTTCACGGGTCTAGGTTTCACTGGTAAGTTTCACGGGTCAAGGTTTCACGGGTAAGTTTCACGGGTAAGTTTTACGGGTAAGTTTCACGTGTGACGTTTCACGGGTCTAGGTTTCACTGGAAAGTTTCACGGGTCAAGGATTCACGGGTAAGTTTCACGGGTAAGTTTTACGGGTATGTTTTACAGGTGACGTTTCACGGGTCTAGGTTTCACTGGTAAGTTTCACGGGTCAAGGTTTCACGGGTAAGTTTCACGGGTAAGTTTCACGGGTATGTTTCATGGGTGATGTTTCACGGGTCTAGGTTTTACTGGTAAGTTTCACGGGTCAAGGTTTCACGGGTAAGTTTCACGGGTAAGTTTCACGGGTGACGTTTCACGGGTCTAGGTTTCACTGGTAAGTTTCACGGGTATATTTCACGGGTGACGTTTCACGGATCTAGGTTTCACTGGTAAGTTTCACGGGTCAAGGTTTCACGGGTAAGTTTCACGAGTAAGTTTCACGGGTATGTTTTACGGGTAAGTTTCACGGGTGACGTTTCACGGGTCTAGGTTTCACTGGTAAGTTTCACGGGTATGTTTCACGGGTGACGTTTCACGGGTCTAGGTTTCACTGGTAAGTTTCACGGGTCAAGGTTTCACGGGTAAGTTTCACGGGTAAGTTTCACGGGTATGTTTCACGGATGACGTTTCACGGGTCTTGGTTTCACTGGTAAGTTTCACGGGTCAAGGTTTCACGGGTAAGTTTCACGGGTAAGTTTTACGGGTATGTTTTACAGGTGACGTTTCACGGGTAAGTTTCACGGGTAAGTTTCACGGGTATGTTTCACGGGTGACGTTTCACGGGTCTTGGTTTCACTGGTAAGTTTCACGGGTCAAGGTTTCACGGGTAAGTTTCACGGGTATGTTTCACGGGTGACGTTTCACGGGTCTAGGTTTCACTGGTAAGTTTCACGGGTCAAGGTTTCACGGGTAAGTTTCACGGGTAAGTTTTACGGGTAAGTTTCACGGGTCTAGGTTTCAATGGTAAGTTTCACGGGTCAAGGTTTCACGGGTAAGTTTCACGGGTAAGTTTCACGGGTATGTTTCACGGGTGACGTTTCACGGGTCTAGGTTTCACTGGAAAGTTTCACGGATCAAGGTTTCACGGGTAAGTTTCACGGGTAAGTTTTACGGGTATGTTTTACAGGTGACGTTTCACGGGTCTAGGTTTCACTGGTAAGTTTCACGGGTCAAGGTTTCACGGGTAAGTTTCACGGGTAAGTTTCACGGGTATGTTTCATGGGTGATGTTTCACGGGTCTAGGTTTTACTGGTAAGTTTCACGGGTCAAGGTTTCACGGGTAAGTTTCACGGGTAAGTTTCACGGGTGACGTTTCACGGGTCTAGGTTTCACTGGTAAGTTTCACGGGTATGTTTCACGGGTGACGTTTCACGGGTCTAGGTTTCACTGGTAAGTTTCACGGGTCAAGGTTTCACGGGTAAGTTTCACGGGTAAGTTTCACGGGTATGTTTCACGGGTAAGTTTCACGGGTGACGTTTCACGGGTCTAGGTTTCACTGGTAAGTTTCACGGGTAAGTTTCACGGGTAAGTTTTACGGGTATGTTTTACAGGTGACGTTTCACGGGTAAGTTTCACGGGTAAGTTTCACGGGTATGTTTCACGGGTGACGTTTCACGGGTCTAGGTTTCACTGGTAAGTTTCACGGGTCAAGGTTTCACGGGTAAGTTTCACGGGTAAGTTTTACGGGTAAGTTTCACGGGTGACGTTTCACGGGTCTAGGTTTCACTGGAAAGTTTCACGGGTCAAGGATTCACGGGTAAGTTTCACGGGTAAGTTTTACGGGTATGTTTTACAGGTGACGTTTCACGGGTCTAGGTTTCACTGGTAAGTTTCACGGGTCAAGGTTTCACGGGTAAGATTCACGGGTAAGTTTCACGGGTATGTTTCATGGGTGATGTTTCACGGGTCTAGGTTTCACTGGTAAGTTTCACGGGTCAAGGTTTTACGGGTAAGTTTCACGGGTATGTTTCACGGGTGACGTTTCACGGGTCTAGGTTTCACTGGTAAGTTTCACGGGTCAAGGTTTCACGGGTAAGATTCACGGGTAAGTTTCACGGGTATGTTTCACGGGTGACGTTTCACGGGTATAGGTTTCACTGGTAAGTTTCACGGGTCTAGGTTTCACTGGTAAGTTTCACGGGTCAAGGTTTTACGGGTAAGTTTCACGGGTATGTTTCACGGGTGACGTTTCACGGGTCTAGGTTTCACTGGTAAGTTTCACGGGTCAAGGTTTCACGGGTAAGATTCACGGGTAAGTTTCACGGGTATGTTTCACGGGTGACGTTTCACGGGTCTAGGTTTCACTGGTAAGTTTCACGGGTCTAGGTTTCACGGGTAAGTTTCACGGGTAAGTTTCACGGGTATGTTTCATGGGTGATGTTTCACGGGTCTAGGTTTCACTGGTAAGTTTCACGGGTCAAGGTTTCACGGGTAAGTTTCACGGGTAAGTTTCACGGGTAAGTTTTACGGGTATGTTTTACAGGTGACGTTTCACGGGTCTAGGTTTCACTGGTAAGTTTCACGGGTCAAGGTTTCACGGGTAAGTTTCACGGGTAAGTTTCACGGGTATGTTTCATGGGTGATGTTTCACGGGTCTAGGTTTTACTGGTAAGTTTCACGGGTCAAGGTTTCACGGGTAAGTTTCACGGGTAAGTTTCACGGGTGACGTTTCACGGGTCTAGGTTTCACTGGTAAGTTTCACGGGTATGTTTCACGGGTGACGTTTCACGGGTCTAGGTTTCACTGGTAAGTTTCACGGGTCAAGGTTTCACTGGTAAGTTTCACGGGTAAGTTTCACGGGTATGTTTCACGGATGACGTTTCACGGGTCTTGGTTTCACTGGTAAGTTTCACGGGTCAAGGTTTCACGGGTAAGTTTCACGGGTAAGTTTTACGGGTATGTTTTACAGGTGACGTTTCACGGGTAAGTTTCACGGGTAAGTTTCACGGGTATGTTTCACGGGTGACGTTTCACGGGTCTAGGTTTCACTGGTAAGTTTCACGGGTCAAGGTTTCACGGGTAAGTTTCACGGGTAAGTTTTACGGGTAAGTTTCACGTGTGACGTTTCACGGGTCTAGGTTTCACTGGAAAGTTTCACGGGTCAAGGATTCACGGGTAAGTTTCACGGGTAAGTTTTACGGGTATGTTTTACAGGTGACGTTTCACGGGTCTAGGTTTCACTGGTAAGTTTCACGGGTCAAGGTTTCACGGGTAAGTTTCACGGGTAAGTTTCACGGGTATGTTTCATGGGTGATGTTTCACGGGTCTAGGTTTTACTGGTAAGTTTCACGGGTCAAGGTTTCACGGGTAAGTTTCACGGGTAAGTTTTACGGGTGACGTTTCACGGGTCTAGGTTTCACTGGTAAGTTTCACGGGTATATTTCACGGGTGACGTTTCACGGATCTAGGTTTCACTGGTAAGTTTCACGGGTCAAGGTTTCACGGGTAAGTTTCACGAGTAAGTTTCACGGGTGACGTTTCACGGGTCTAGGTTTCACTGGTAAGTTTCACGGGTCAAGGTTTCACGGGTAAGTTTCACGGGTAAGTTTCACGGGTATGTTTCACGGATGACGTTTCACGGGTCTTGGTTTCACTGGTAAGTTTCACGGGTCAAGGTTTCACGGGTAAGTTTCACGGGTAAGTTTTACGGGTATGTTTTACAGGTGACGTTTCACGGGTAAGTTTCACGGGTAAGTTTCACGGGTATGTTTCACGGGTGACGTTTCACGGGTCTTGGTTTCACTGGTAAGTTTCACGGGTCAAGGTTTCACGGGTAAGTTTCACGGGTATGTTTCACGGGTGACGTTTCACGGGTCTAGGTTTCACTGGTAAGTTTCACGGGTCAAGGTTTCACGGGTAAGTTTCACGGGTAAGTTTTACGGGTAAGTTTCACGGGTCTAGGTTTCAATGGTAAGTTTCACGGGTCAAGGTTTCACGGGTAAGTTTCACGGGTAAGTTTCACGGGTATGTTTCACGGGTGACGTTTCACGGGTCTAGGTTTCACTGGAAAGTTTCACGGATCAAGGTTTCACGGGTAAGTTTCACGGGTAAGTTTTACGGGTATGTTTTACAGGTGACGTTTCACGGGTCTAGGTTTCACTGGTAAGTTTCACGGGTCAAGGTTTCACGGGTAAGTTTCACGGGTAAGTTTCACGGGTAAGTTTTACGGGTATGTTTTACAGGTGACGTTTCACGGGTCTAGGTTTCACTGGTAAGTTTCACGGGTCAAGGTTTAACGGGTAAGTTTCACGGGTAAGTTTCACGGGTATGTTTCATGGGTGATGTTTCACGGGTCTAGGTTTTACTGGTAAGTTTCACGGGTCAAGGTTTCACGGGTAAGTTTCACGGGTAAGTTTCACGGGTGACGTTTCACGGGTCTAGGTTTCACTGGTAAGTTTCACGGGTATGTTTCACGGGTGACGTTTCACGGGTCTAGGTTTCACTGGTAAGTTTCACGGGTCAAGGTTTCACGGGTAAGTTTCACGGGTAAGTTTCACGGGTATGTTTCACGGATGACGTTTCACGGGTCTTGGTTTCACTGGTAAGTTTCACGGGTCAAGGTTTCACGGGTAAGTTTCACGGGTAAGTTTTACGGGTATGTTTTACAGGTGACGTTTCACGGGTAAGTTTCACGGGTAAGTTTCACGGGTATGTTTCACGGGTGACGTTTCACGGGTCTAGGTTTCACTGGTAAGTTTCACGGGTCAAGGTTTCACGGGTAAGTTTCACGGGTAAGTTTTACGGGTAAGTTTCACGTGTGACGTTTCACGGGTCTAGGTTTCACTGGAAAGTTTCACGGGTCAAGGATTCACGGGTAAGTTTCACGGGTAAGTTTTACGGGTATGTTTTACAGGTGACGTTTCACGGGTCTAGGTTTCACTGGTAAGTTTCACGGGTCAAGGTTTCACGGGTAAGTTTCACGGGTAAGTTTCACGGGTATGTTTCATGGGTGATGTTTCACGGGTCTAGGTTTTACTGGTAAGTTTCACGGGTCAAGGTTTCACGGGTAAGTTTCACGGGTAAGTTTTACGGGTGACGTTTCACGGGTCTAGGTTTCACTGGTAAGTTTCACGGGTATATTTCACGGGTGACGTTTCACGGATCTAGGTTTCACTGGTAAGTTTCACGGGTCAAGGTTTCACGGGTAAGTTTCACGAGTAAGTTTCACGGGTGACGTTTCACGGGTCTAGGTTTCACTGGTAAGTTTCACGGGTCAAGGTTTCACGGGTAAGTTTCACGGGTAAGTTTCACGGGTATGTTTCACGGATGACGTTTCACGGGTCTTGGTTTCACTGGTAAGTTTCACGGGTCAAGGTTTCACGGGTAAGTTTCACGGGTAAGTTTTACGGGTATGTTTTACAGGTGACGTTTCACGGGTAAGTTTCACGGGTAAGTTTCACGGGTATGTTTCACGGGTGACGTTTCACGGGTCTTGGTTTCACTGGTAAGTTTCACGGGTCAAGGTTTCACGGGTAAGTTTCACGGGTATGTTTCACGGGTGACGTTTCACGGGTCTAGGTTTCACTGGTAAGTTTCACGGGTCAAGGTTTCACGGGTAAGTTTCACGGGTAAGTTTTACGGGTAAGTTTCACGGGTCTAGGTTTCAATGGTAAGTTTCACGGGTCAAGGTTTCACGGGTAAGTTTCACGGGTAAGTTTCACGGGTATGTTTCACGGGTGACGTTTCACGGGTCTAGGTTTCACTGGAAAGTTTCACGGATCAAGGTTTCACGGGTAAGTTTCACGGGTAAGTTTTACGGGTATGTTTTACAGGTGACGTTTCACGGGTCTAGGTTTCACTGGTAAGTTTCACGGGTCAAGGTTTCACGGGTAAGTTTCACGGGTAAGTTTCACGGGTATGTTTCATGGGTGATGTTTCACGGGTCTAGGTTTTACTGGTAAGTTTCACGGGTCAAGGTTTCACGGGTAAGTTTCACGGGTAAGTTTCACGGGTGACGTTTCACGGGTCTAGGTTTCACTGGTAAGTTTCACGGGTATGTTTCACGGGTGACGTTTCACGGGTCTAGGTTTCACTGGTAAGTTTCACGGGTCAAGGTTTCACGGGTAAGTTTCACGGGTAAGTTTCACGGGTATGTTTCACGGGTAAGTTTCACGGGTGACGTTTCACGGGTCTAGGTTTCACTGGTAAGTTTCACGGGTAAGTTTCACGGGTAAGTTTTACGGGTATGTTTTACAGGTGACGTTTCACGGGTAAGTTTCACGGGTAAGTTTCACGGGTATGTTTCACGGGTGACGTTTCACGGGTCTAGGTTTCACTGGTAAGTTTCACGGGTCAAGGTTTCACGGGTAAGTTTCACGGGTAAGTTTTACGGGTAAGTTTCACGGGTGACGTTTCACGGGTCTAGGTTTCACTGGAAAGTTTCACGGGTCAAGGATTCACGGGTAAGTTTCACTGGTAAGTTTTACGGGTATGTTTTACAGGTGACGTTTCACGGGTCTAGGTTTCACTGGTAAGTTTCACGGGTCAAGGTTTCACGGGTAAGATTCACGGGTAAGTTTCACGGGTATGTTTCATGGGTGATGTTTCACGGGTCTAGGTTTCACTGGTAAGTTTCACGGGTCAAGGTTTTACGGGTAAGTTTCACGGGTATGTTTCACGGGTGACGTTTCACGGGTCTAGGTTTCACTGGTAAGTTTCACGGGTCAAGGTTTCACGGGTAAGATTCACGGGTAAGTTTCACGGGTATGTTTCACGGGTGACGTTTCACGGGTATAGGTTTCACTAGTAAGTTTCACGGGTCAAGGTTTCACGGGTAAGTTTCACGGGTAAGTTTCACGGGTATGTTTCACTAGTGACGTTTCACGGGTCTAGGTTTCACTGGTAAGTTTCACGGGTCAAGGTTTCACGGGTAAGATTCACGGGTAAGTTTCACGGGTATGTTTCACGGGTGACGTTTCACGGGTCTAGGTTTCACTGGTAAGTTTCACGGGTCTAGGTTTCACGGGTAAGTTTCACGGGTAAGTTTCACGGGTATGTTTCATGGGTGATGTTTCACGGGTCTAGGTTTCACTGGTAAGTTTCACGGGTCAAGGTTTCACGGGTAAGTTTCACGGGTAAGTTTCACGGGTAAGTTTTACGGGTATGTTTTACAGGTGACGTTTCACGGGTCTAGGTTTCACTGGTAAGTTTCACGGGTCTAGGTTTCACGGGTAAGTTTCACGGGTAAGTTTCACGGGTATGTTTCATGGGTGATGTTTCACGGGTCTAGGTTTCACTGGTAAGTTTCACGGGTCAAGGTTTCACGGGTAAGTTTCACGGGTAAGTTTCACGGGTAAGTTTTACGGGTATGTTTTACAGGTGACGTTTCACGGGTCTAGGTTTCACTGGTAAGTTTCACGGGTCAAGGTTTCACGGGTAAGTTTCACGGGTAAGTTTCACGGGTATGTTTCATGGGTGATGTTTCACGGGTCTAGGTTTTACTGGTAAGTTTCACGGGTCAAGGTTTCACGGGTAAGTTTCACGGGTAAGTTTCACGGGTGACGTTTCACGGGTCTAGGTTTCACTGGTAAGTTTCACGGGTATGTTTCACGGGTGACGTTTCACGGGTCTAGGTTTCACTGGTAAGTTTCACGGGTCAAGGTTTCACGGGTAAGTTTCACGGGTAAGTTTCACGGGTAAGTTTCACGGGTATGTTTCACGGATGACGTTTCACGGGTCTTGGTTTCACTGGTAAGTTTCACGGGTCAAGGTTTCACGGGTAAGTTTCACGGGTAAGTTTTACGGGTATGTTTTACAGGTGACGTTTCACGGGTAAGTTTCACGGGTAAGTTTCACGGGTATGTTTCACGGGTGACGTTTCACGGGTCTAGGTTTCACTGGTAAGTTTCACGGGTCAAGGTTTCACGGGTAAGTTTCACGGGTAAGTTTTACGGGTAAGTTTCACGTGTGACGTTTCACGGGTCTAGGTTTCACTGGAAAGTTTCACGGGTCAAGGATTCACGGGTAAGTTTCACGGGTAAGTTTTACGGGTATGTTTTACAGGTGACGTTTCACGGGTCTAGGTTTCACTGGTAAGTTTCACGGGTCAAGGTTTCACGGGTAAGTTTCACGGGTAAGTTTCACGGGTATGTTTCATGGGTGATGTTTCACGGGTCTAGGTTTTACTGGTTAGTTTCACGGGTCAAGGTTTCACGGGTAAGTTTCACGGGTATATTTCACGGGTGACGTTTCACGGATCTAGGTTTCACTGGTAAGTTTCACGGGTCAAGGTTTCACGGGTAAGTTTCACGAGTAAGTTTCACGGGTATGTTTCACGGGTAAGTTTCACGGGTGACGTTTCACGGGTCTAGGTTTCACTGGTAAGTTTCACGGGTATGTTTCACGGGTGACGTTTCACGGGTCTAGGTTTCACTGGTAAGTTTCACGGGTCAAGGTTTCACGGGTAAGTTTCACGGGTAAGTTTCACGGGTATGTTTCACGGATGACGTTTCACGGGTCTTGGTTTCACTGGTAAGTTTCACGGGTCATGGTTTCACGGGTAAGTTTCACGGGTAAGTTTTACGGGTATGTTTTACAGGTGACGTTTCACGGGTAAGTTTCACGGGTAAGTTTCACGGGTATGTTTCACGGGTGACGTTTCACGGGTCTTGGTTTCACTGGTAAGTTTTACGGGTCAAGGTTTCACGGGTAAGTTTCACGGGTATGTTTCACGGGTGACGTTTCACGGGTCTAGGTTTCACTGGTAAGTTTCACGGGTCAAGGTTTCACGGGTAAGTTTCACGGGTAAGTTTTACGGGTAAGTTTCACGGGTCTAGGTTTCAATGGTAAGTTTCACGGGTCAAGGTTTCACGGGTAAGTTTCACGGGTAAGTTTCACGGGTATGTTTCACGGGTGACGTTTCACGGGTCTAGGTTTCACTGGAAAGTTTCACGGATCAAGGTTTCACGGGTAAGTTTCACGGGTAAGTTTTACGGGTATGTTTTACAGGTGACGTTTCACGGGTCTAGGTTTCACTGGTAAGTTTCACGGGTCAAGGTTTCACGGGTAAGTTTCACGGGTAAGTTTCACGGGTATGTTTCATGGGTGATGTTTCACGGGTCTAGGTTTTACTGGTAAGTTTCACGGGTCAAGGTTTCACGGGTAAGTTTCACGGGTAAGTTTCACGGGTGACGTTTCACGGGTCTAGGTTTCACTGGTAAGTTTCACTGGTATGTTTGACGGGTGACGTTTCACGGGTCTAGGTTTCACTGGTAAGTTTCACGGGTCAAGGTTTCACGGGTAAGTTTCACGGGTAAGTTTCACGGGTATGTTTCACGGGTAAGTTTCACGGGTGACGTTTCACGGGTCTAGGTTTCACTGGTAAGTTTCACGGGTAAGTTTCACGGGTAAGTTTTACGGGTATGTTTTACAGGTGACGTTTCACGGGTAAGTTTCACGGGTAAGTTTCACGGGTATGTTTCACGGGTGACGTTTCACGGGTCTAGGTTTCACTGGTAAGTTTCACGGGTCAAGGTTTCACGGGTAAGTTTCACGGGTAAGTTTTACGGGTAAGTTTCACGGGTGACGTTTCACGGGTCTAGGTTTCACTGGAAAGTTTCACGGGTCAAGGATTCACGGGTAAGTTTCACGGGTAAGTTTTACGGGTATGTTTTACAGGTGACGTTTCACGGGTCTAGGTTTCACTGGTAAGTTTCACGGGTCAAGGTTTCACGGGTAAGATTCACGGGTAAGTTTCACGGGTATGTTTCATGGGTGATGTTTCACGGGTCTAGGTTTCACTGGTAAGTTTCACGGGTCAAGGTTTTACGGGTAAGTTTCACGGGTATGTTTCACGGGTGACGTTTCACGGGTCTAGGTTTCACTGGTAAGTTTCACGGGTCAAGGTTTCACGGGTAAGATTCACGGGTAAGTTTCACGGGTATGTTTCACGGGTGACGTTTCACGGGTATAGGTTTCACTAGTAAGTTTCACGGGTCAAGGTTTCACGGGTAAGTTTCACGGGTAAGTTTCACGGGTATGTTTCACGGGTGACGTTTCACGGGTCTAGGTTTCACTGGTAAGTTTCACGGGTCAAGGTTTCACGGGTAAGATTCACGGGTAAGTTTCACGGGTATGTTTCACGGGTGACGTTTCACGGGTCTAGGTTTCACTGGTAAGTTTCACGGGTCTAGGTTTCACGGGTAAGTTTCACGGGTAAGTTTCACGGGTATGTTTCATGGGTGATGTTTCACGGGTCTAGGTTTCACTGGTAAGTTTCACGGGTCAAGGTTTCACGGGTAAGTTTCACGGGTAAGTTTCACGGGTAAGTTTTACGGGTATGTTTTACAGGTGACGTTTCACGGGTCTAGGTTTCACTGGTAAGTTTCACGGGTCAAGGTTTAACGGGTAAGTTTCACGGGTAAGTTTCACGGGTATGTTTCATGGGTGATGTTTCACGGGTCTAGGTTTTACTGGTAAGTTTCACGGGTCAAGGTTTCACGGGTAAGTTTCACGGGTAAGTTTCACGGGTGACGTTTCACGGGTCTAGGTTTCACTGGTAAGTTTCACGGGTATGTTTCACGGGTGACGTTTCACGGGTCTAGGTTTCACTGGTAAGTTTCACGGGTCAAGGTTTCACGGGTAAGTTTCACGGGTAAGTTTCACGGGTATGTTTCACGGATGACGTTTCACGGGTCTTGGTTTCACTGGTAAGTTTCACGGGTCAAGGTTTCACGGGTAAGTTTCACGGGTAAGTTTTACGGGTATGTTTTACAGGTGACGTTTCACGGGTAAGTTTCACGGGTAAGTTTCACGGGTATGTTTCACGGGTGACGTTTCACGGGTCTAGGTTTCACTGGTAAGTTTCACGGGTCAAGGTTTCACGGGTAAGTTTCACGGGTAAGTTTTACGGGTAAGTTTCACGTGTGACGTTTCACGGGTCTAGGTTTCACTGGAAAGTTTCACGGGTCAAGGATTCACGGGTAAGTTTCACGGGTAAGTTTTACGGGTATGTTTTACAGGTGACGTTTCACGGGTCTAGGTTTCACTGGTAAGTTTCACGGGTCAAGGTTTCACGGGTAAGTTTCACGGGTAAGTTTCACGGGTATGTTTCATGGGTGATGTTTCACGGGTCTAGGTTTTACTGGTAAGTTTCACGGGTCAAGGTTTCACGGGTAAGTTTCACGGGTAAGTTTCACGGGTGACGTTTCACGGGTCTAGGTTTCACTGGTAAGTTTCACGGGTATATTTCACGGGTGACGTTTCACGGATCTAGGTTTCACTGGTAAGTTTTACGGGTCAAGGTTTCACGGGTAAGTTTCACGAGTAAGTTTCACGGGTATGTTTCACGGGTAAGTTTCACGGGTGACGTTTCACGGGTCTAGGTTTCACTGGTAAGTTTCACGGGTATGTTTCACGGGTGACGTTTCACGGGTCTAGGTTTCACTGGTAAGTTTCACGGGTCAAGGTTTCACGGGTAAGTTTCACGGGTAAGTTTCACGGGTATGTTTCACGGATGACGTTTCACGGGTCTTGGTTTCACTGGTAAGTTTCACGGGTCAAGGTTTCACGGGTAAGTTTCACGGGTAAGTTTTACGGGAATGTTTTACAGGTGACGTTTCACGGGTAAGTTTCACGGGTAAGTTTCACGGGTATGTTTCACGGGTGACGTTTCACGGGTCTTGGTTTCACTGGTAAGTTTCACGGGTCAAGGTTTCACGGGTAAGTTTCACGGGTATGTTTCACGGGTGACGTTTCACGGGTCTAGGTTTCACTGGTAAGTTTCACGGGTCAAGGTTTCACGGGTAAGTTTCACGGGTAAGTTTTACGGGTAAGTTTCACGGGTCTAGGTTTCAATGGTAAGTTTCACGGGTCAAGGTTTCACGGGTAAGTTTCACGGGTAAGTTTCACGGGTATGTTTCACGGGTGACGTTTCACGGGTCTAGGTTTCACTGGAAAGTTTCACGGATCAAGGTTTCACGGGTAAGTTTCACGGGTAAGTTTTACGGGTATGTTTTACAGGTGACGTTTCACGGGTCTAGGTTTCACTGGTAAGTTTCACGGGTCAAGGTTTCACGGGTAAGTTTCACGGGTAAGTTTCACGGGTATGTTTCATGGGTGATGTTTCACGGGTCTAGGTTTTACTGGTAAGTTTCACGGGTCAAGGTTTCACGGGTAAGTTTCACGGGTAAGTTTCACGGGTGACGTTTCACGGGTCTAGGTTTCTCTGGTAAGTTTCACGGGTATGTTTCACGGGTGACGTTTCACGGGTCTAGGTTTCACTGGTAAGTTTCACGGGTCAAGGTTTCACGGGTAAGTTTCACGGGTAAGTTTCACGGGTATGTTTCACGGGTAAGTTTCACGGGTGACGTTTCACGGGTCTAGGTTTCACTGGTAAGTTTCACGGGTAAGTTTCACGGGTAAGTTTTACGGGTATGTTTTACAGGTGACGTTTCACGGGTAAGTTTCACGGGTAAGTTTCACGGGTATGTTTCACGGGTGACGTTTCACGGGTCTAGGTTTCACTGGTAAGTTTCACGGGTCAAGGTTTCACGGGTAAGTTTCACGGGTAAGTTTTACGGGTAAGTTTCACGGGTGACGTTTCACGGGTCTAGGTTTCACTGGAAAGTTTCACGGGTCAAGGATTCACGGGTAAGTTTCACGGGTAAGTTTTACGGGTATGTTTTACAGGTGACGTTTCACGGGTCTAGGTTTCACTGGTAAGTTTCACGGGTCAAGGTTTCACGGGTAAGATTCACGGGTAAGTTTCACGGGTATGTTTCATGGGTGATGTTTCACGGGTCTAGGTTTCACTGGTAAGTTTCACGGGTCAAGGTTTTACGAGTAAGTTTCACGGGTATGTTTCACGGGTGACGTTTCACGGGTCTAGGTTTCACTGGTAAGTTTCACGGGTCAAGGTTTCACGGGTAAGATTCACGGGTAAGTTTCAAGGGTATGTTTCACGGGTGACGTTTCACGGGTATAGGTTTCACTAGTAAGTTTCACGGGTCAAGGTTTCACGGGTAAGTTTCACGGGTAAGTTTCACGGGTATGTTTCACGGGTGACGTTTCACGGGTCTAGGTTTCACTGGTAAGTTTCACGGGTCAAGGTTTCACGGGTAAGATTCACGGGTAAGTTTCACGGGTATGTTTCACGGGTGACGTTTCACGGGTCTAGGTTTCACTGGTAAGTTTCACGGGTCTAGGTTTCACGGGTAAGTTTCACGGGTAAGTTTCACGGGTATGTTTCATGGGTGATGTTTCACGGGTCTAGGTTTCACTGGTAAGTTTCACGGGTCAAGGTTTCACGGGTAAGTTTCACGGGTAAGTTTCACGGGTAAGTTTTACGGGTATGTTTTACAGGTGACGTTTCACGGGTCTAGGTTTCACTGGTAAGTTTCACGGGTCAAGGTTTCACGGGTAAGTTTCACGGGTAAGTTTCACGGGTATGTTTCATGGGTGATGTTTCACGGGTCTAGGTTTTACTGGTAAGTTTCACGGGTCAAAGTTTCACGGGTAAGTTTCACGGGTAAGTTTCACGGGTGACGTTTCACGGGTCTAGGTTTCACTGGTAAGTTTCACGGGTATGTTTCACGGGTGACGTTTCACGGGTCTAGGTTTCACTGGTAAGTTTCACGGGTCAAGGTTTCACGGGTAAGTTTCACGGGTAAGTTTCACGGGTATGTTTCACGGATGACGTTTCACGGGTCTTGGTTTCACTGGTAAGTTTCACGGGTCAAGGTTTCACGGGTAAGTTTCACGGGTAAGTTTTACGGGTATGTTTTACAGGTGACGTTTCACGGGTAAGTTTCACGGGTAAGTTTCACGGGTATGTTTCACGGGTGACGTTTCACGGGTCTAGGTTTCACTGGTAAGTTTCACGGGTCAAGGTTTCACGGGTAAGTTTCACGGGTAAGTTTTACGGGTAAGTTTCACGTGTGACGTTTCACGGGTCTAGGTTTCACTGGAAAGTTTCACGGGTCAAGGATTCACGGGTAAGTTTCACGGGTAAGTTTTACGGGTATGTTTTACAGGTGACGTTTCACGGGTCTAGGTTTCACTGGTAAGTTTCACGGGTCAAGGTTTCACGGGTAAGTTTCACGGGTAAGTTTCACGGGTATGTTTCATGGGTGATGTTTCACGGGTCTAGGTTTTACTGGTAAGTTTCACGGGTCAAGGTTTCACGGGTAAGTTTCACAGTTAAGTTTCACGGGTGACGTTTCACGGGTCTAGGTTTCACTGGTAAGTTTCACGGGTATATTTCACGGGTGACGTTTCACGGATCTAGGTTTCACTGGTAAGTTTCACGGGTCAAGGTTTCACGGGTAAGTTTCACGAGTAAGCTTCACGGGTATGTTTCACGGGTAAGTTTCACGGGTGACGTTTCACGGGTCTAGGTTTCACTGGTAAGTTTCACGGGTATGTTTCACGGGTGACGTTTCACGGGTCTAGGTTTCACTGGTAAGTTTCACGGGTCAAGGTTTCACGGGTAAGTTTCACGGGTAAGTTTCACGGGTATGTTTCTCGGATGACGTTTCACGGGTCTTGGTTTCACTGGTAAGTTTCACGGGTCAAGGTTTCACGGGTAAGTTTCACGGGTAAGTTTTACGGGTATGTTTTACAGGTGACGTTTCACGGGTAAGTTTCACGGGTAAGTTTCACGGGTATGTTACACGGGTGACGTTTCACGGGTCTTGGTTTCACTGGTAAGTTTCACGGGTCAAGGTTTCACGGGTAAGTTTCACGGATATGTTTCACGGGTGACGTTTCACGGGTCTAGGTTTCACTGGTAAGTTTCACGGGTCAAGGTTTCACGGGTAAGTTTCACGGGTAAGTTTTACGGGTAAGTTTCACGGGTCTAGGTTTCAATGGTAAGTTTCACGGGTCAAGGTTTCACGGGTAAGTTTCACGGGTAAGTTTCACGGGTATGTTTCACGGGTGACGTTTCACGGGTCTAGGTTTCACTGGGAAGTTTCACGGATCAAGGTTTCACGGGTAAGTTTCACGGGTAAGTTTTACGGGTATGTTTTACAGGTGACGTTTCACGGGTCTAGGTTTCACTGGTAAGTTTCACGGGTCAAGGTTTCACGGGTAAGTTTCACGGGTAAGTTTCACGGGTATGTTTCATGGGTGATGTTTCACGGGTCTAGGTTTTACTGGTAAGTTTCACGGGTCAAGGTTTCACGGGTAAGTTTCACGGGTAAGTTTCACGGGTGACGTTTCACGGGTCTAGGTTTCACTGGTAAGTTTCACGGGTATGTTTCACGGGTGACGTTTCACGGGTCTAGGTTTCACTGGTAAGTTTCACGGGTCAAGGTTTCACGGGTAAGTTTCACGGGTAAGTTTCACGGGTATGTTTCACGGGTAAGTTTCACGGGTGACGTTTCACGGGTCTAGGTTTCACTGGTAAGTTTCACGGGTAAGTTTCACGGGTAAGTTTTACGGGTATGTTTTACAGGTGACGTTTCACGGGTAAGTTTCACGGGTAAGTTTCACGGGTATGTTTCACGGGTGACGTTTCACGGGTCTAGGTTTCACTGGTAAGTTTCACGGGTCAAGGTTTCACGGGTAAGTTTCACGGGTAAGTTTTACGGGTAAGTTTCACGGGTGACGTTTCACGGGTCTAGGTTTCACTGGAAAGTTTCACGGGTCAAGGATTCACGGGTAAGTTTCACGGGTAAGTTTTACGGGTATGTTTTACAGGTGACGTTTCACGGGTCTAGGTTTCACTGGTAAGTTTCACGGGTCAAGGTTTCACGGGTAAGATTCACGGGTAAGTTTCACGGGTATGTTTCATGGGTGATGTTTCACGGGTCTAGGTTTCACTAGTAAGTTTCACGGGTCAAGGTTTTACGGGTAAGTTTCACGGGTATGTTTCACGGGTGACGTTTCACGGGTCTAGGTTTCACTGGTAAGTTTCACGGGTCAAGGTTTCACGGGTAAGATTCACGGGTAAGTTTCACGGGTATGTTTCACGGGTGACGTTTCACGGGTATAGGTTTCACTAGTAAGTTTCACGGGTCAAGGTTTCACGGGTAAGTTTCACGGGTAAGTTTCACGGGTATGTTTCACGGGTGACGTTTCACGGGTCTAGGTTTCACTGGTAAGTTTCACGGGTCAAGGTTTCACGGGTAAGATTCACGGGTAAGTTTCACGGGTATGTTTCACGGGTGACGTTTCACGGGTCTAGGTTTCACTGGTAAGTTTCACGGGTCTAGGTTTCACGGGTAAGTTTCACGGGTAAGTTTCACGGGTATGTTTCATGGGTGATGTTTCACGGGTCTAGGTTTCACTGGTAAGTTTCACGGGTCAAGGTTTCACGGGTAAGTTTCACGGGTAAGTTTCACGGGTAAGTTTTACGGGTATGTTTTACAGGTGACGTTTCACGGGTCTAGGTTTCACTGGTAAGTTTCACGGGTCTAGGTTTCACGGGTAAGTTTCACGGGTAAGTTTCACGGGTATGTTTCATGGGTGATGTTTCACGGGTCTAGGTTTCACTGGTAAGTTTCACGGGTCAAGCTTTCACGGGTAAGTTTCACGGGTAAGTTTCACGGGTATGTTTCACGGGTGACGTTTCACGGGTCTTGGTTTCACTGGTAAGTTTCACGGGTCAAGGTTTCACGGGTAAGTTTCACGGGTATGTTTCACGGGTGACGTTTCACGGGTCTAGGTTTCACTGGTAAGTTTCACGGGTCAAGGTTTCACGGGTAAGTTTCACGGGTAAGTTTTACGGGTAAGTTTCACGGGTCTAGGTTTCAATGGTAAGTTTCACGGGTCAAGGTTTCACGGGTAAGTTTCACGGGTAAGTTTCACGGGTATGTTTCACGGGTGACGTTTCACGGGTCTAGGTTTCACTGGAAAGTTTCACGGATCAAGGTTTCACGGGTAAGTTTCACGGGTAAGTTTTACGGGTATGTTTTACAGGTGACGTTTCACGGGTCTAGGTTTCACTGGTAAGTTTCACGGGTCAAGGTTTCACGGGTAAGTTTCACGGGTAAGTTTCACGGGTATGTTTCATGGGTGATGTTTCACGGGTCTAGGTTTTACTGGTAAGTTTCACGGGTCAAGGTTTCACGGGTAAGTTTCACGGGTAAGTTTCACGGGTGACGTTTCACGGGTCTAGGTTTCACTGGTAAGTTTCACGGGTATGTTTCACGGGTGACGTTTCACGGGTCTAGGTTTCACTGGTAAGTTTCACGGGTCAAGGTTTCACGGGTAAGTTTCACGGGTAAGTTTCACGGGTATGTTTCACGGGTAAGTTTCACGGGTGACGTTTCACGGGTCTAGGTTTCACTGGTAAGTTTCACGGGTAAGTTTCACGGGTAAGTTTTACGGGTATGTTTTACAGGTGACGTTTCACGGGTAAGTTTCACGGGTAAGTTTCACGGGTATGTTTCACGGGTGACGTTTCACGGGTCTAGGTTTCACTGGTAAGTTTCACGGGTCAAGGTTTCACGGGTAAGTTTCACGGGTAAGTTTTACGGGTAAGTTTCACGGGTGACGTTTCACGGGTCTTGGTTTCACTGGAAAGTTTCACGGGTCAAGGATTCACGGGTAAGTTTCACGGGTAAGTTTTACGGGTATGTTTTACAGGTGACGTTTCACGGGTCTAGGTTTCACTGGTAAGTTTCACGGGTCAAGGTTTCACGGGTAAGATTCACGGGTAAGTTTCACGGGTATGTTTCATGGGTGATGTTTCACGGGTCTAGGTTTCACTGGTAAGTTTCACGGGTCAAGGTTTTACGGGTAAGTTTCACGGGTATGTTTCACGGGTGACGTTTCACGGGTCTAGGTTTCACTGGTAAGTTTCACGGGTCAAGGTTTCACGGGTAAGATTCACGGGTAAGTTTCACGGGTATGTTTCACGGGTGACGTTTCACGGGTATAGGTTTCACTAGTAAGTTTCACGGGTCAAGGTTTCACGGGTAAGTTTCACGGGTAAGTTTCACGGGTATGTTTCACGGGTGACGTTTCACGGGTCTAGGTTTTACTGGTAAGTTTCACGGGTCAAGGTTTCACGGGTAAGATTCACGGGTAAGTTTCACGGGTATGTTTCACGGGTGACGTTTCACGGGTCTAGGTTTCACTGGTAAGTTTCACGGGTCTAGGTTTCACGGGTAAGTTTCACGGGTAAGTTTCACGGGTATGTTTCATGGGTGATGTTTCACGGGTCTAGGTTTCACTGGTAAGTTTCACGGGTCAAGGTTTCACGGGTAAGTTTCACGGGTAAGTTTCACGGGTAAGTTTTACGGGTATGTTTTACAGGTGACGTTTCACGGGTCTAGGTTTCACTGGTAAGTTTCACGGGTCTAGGTTTCACGGGTAAGTTTCACGGGTAAGTTTCACGGGTATGTTTCATGGGTGATGTTTCACGGGTCTAGGTTTCACTGGTAAGTTTCACGGGTCAAGGTTTCACGGGTAAGTTTCACGGGTAAGTTTCACGGGTAAGTTTTACGGGTATGTTTTACAGGTGACGTTTCACGGGTCTAGGTTTCACTGGTAAGTTTCACGGGTCAAGGTTTCACGGGTAAGTTTCACGGGTATGTTTCATGGGTGATGTTTCACGGGTCTAGGTTTTACTGGTAAGTTTCACGGGTCAAGGTTTCACGGGTAAGTTTCACGGGTAAGTTTCACGGGTGACGTTTCACGGGTCTAGGTTTCACTGGTAAGTTTCACGGGTATGTTTCACGGGTGACGTTTCACGGGTCTAGGTTTCACTGGTAAGTTTCACGGGTCAAGGTTTCACGGGTAAGTTTCACGGGTAAGTTTCACGGGTATGTTTCACGGATGACGTTTCACGGGTCTTGGTTTCACTGGTAAGTTTCACGGGTCAAGGTTTCACGGGTAAGTTTCACGGGTAAGTTTTACGGGTATGTTTTACAGGTGACGTTTCACGGGTAAGTTTCACGGGTAAGTTTCACGGGTATGTTTCACGGGTGACGTTTCACGGGTCTAGGTTTCACTGGTAAGTTTCACGGGTCAAGGTTTCACGGGTAAGTTTCACGGGTAAGTTTTACGGGTAAGTTTTACGTGTGACGTTTCACGGGTCTAGGTTTCACTGGAAAGTTTCACGGGTCAAGGATTCACGGGTAAGTTTCACGGGTAAGTTTTACGGGTATGTTTTACAGGTGACGTTTCACGGGTCTAGGTTTCACTGGTAAGTTTCACGGGTCAAGGTTTCACGGGTAAGTTTCACGGGTAAGTTTTACGGGTATGTTTTACAGGTGACGTTTCACGGGTAAGTTTCACGGGTAAGTTTCACGGGTATGTTTCACGGGTGACGTTTCACGGGTCTTGGTTTCACTGGTAAGTTTCACGGGTCAAGGTTTCACGGGTAAGTTTCACGGGTATGTTTCACGGGTGACGTTTCACGGGTCTAGGTTTCACTGGTAAGTTTCACGGGTCAAGGTTTCACGGGTAAGTTTCACGGGTAAGTTTTACGGGTAAGTTTCACGGGTCTAGGTTTCAATGGTAAGTTTCACGGGTCAAGGTTTCACGGGTAAGTTTCACGGGTAAGTTTCACGGGTATGTTTCACGGGTGACGTTTCACGGGTCTAGGTTTCACTGGAAAGTTTCACGGATCAAGGTTTCACGGGTAAGTTTCACGGGTAAGTTTTACGGGTATGTTTTACAGGTGACGTTTCACGGGTCTAGGTTTCACTGGTAAGTTTCACGGGTCAAGGTTTCACGGGTAAGTTTCACGGGTAAGTTTCACGGGTATGTTTCATGGGTGATGTTTCACGGGTCTAGGTTTTACTGGTAAGTTTCACGGGTCAAGGTTTCACGGGTAAGTTTCACGGGTAAGTTTTACGGGTGACGTTTCACGGGTCTAGGTTTCACTGGTAAGTTTCACGGGTATGTTTCACGGGTGACGTTTCACGGGTCTAGGTTTCACTGGTAAGTTTCACGGGTCAAGGTTTCACGGGTAAGTTTCACGGGTAAGTTTCACGGGTATGTTTCACGGGTAAGTTTCACGGGTGACGTTTCACGGGTCTAGGTTTCACTGGTAAGTTTCACGGGTAAGTTTCACGGGTAAGTTTTACGGGTATGTTTTACAGGTGACGTTTCACGGGTAAGTTTCACGGGTATGTTTCACGGGTGACGTTTCACGGGTCTAGGTTTCACTGGTAAGTTTCACGGGTCAAGGTTTCACGGGTAAGTTTCACGGGTAAGTTTTACGGGTAAGTTTCACGGGTGACGTTTCACGGGTCTAGGTTTCACTGGAAAGTTTCACGGGTCAAGGATTCACGGGTAAGTTTCACGGGTAAGTTTTACGGGTATGTTTTACAGGTGACGTTTCACGGGTCTAGGTTTCACTGGTAAGTTTCACGGGTCAAGGTTTCACAAGTAAGATTCACGGGTAAGTTTCACGGGTATGTTTCATGGGTGATGTTTCACGGGTCTAGGTTTCACTGGTAAGTTTCACGGGTCAAGGTTTTACGGGTAAGTTTCACGGGTATGTTTCACGGGTGACGTTTCACGGGTCTAGGTTTCACTGGTAAGTTTCACGGGTCAAGGTTTCACGGGTAAGATTCACGGGTAAGTTTCACGGGTATGTTTCACGGGTGACGTTTCACGGGTATAGGTTTCACTAGTAAGTTTCACGGGTCAAGGTTTCACGGGTAAGTTTCACGGGTAAGTTTCACGGGTATGTTTCACGGGTGACGTTTCACGGGTCTAGGTTTCACTGGTAAGTTTCACGGGTCAAGGTTTCACGGGTAAGATTCACGGGTAAGTTTCACGGGTAAGTTTCACGGGTAAGTTTTACGGGTATGTTTTACAGGTGACGTTTCACGGGTCTAGGTTTCACTGGTAAGTTTCACGGGTCAAGGTTTCACGGGTAAGTTTCACGGGTAAGTTTTACGGGTAAGTTTCACGTGTGACGTTTCACGGGTCTAGGTTTCACTGGAAAGTTTCACGGGTCAAGGATTCACGGGTAAGTTTCACGGGTAAGTTTTACGGGTATGTTTTACAGGTGACGTTTCACGGGTCTAGGTTTCACTGGTAAGTTTTACGGGTCAAGGTTTCACGGGTAAGTTTCACGGGTAAGTTTCACGGGTGACGATTCACGGGTCTAGGTTTCACTGGTAAGTTTCACGGGTATATTTCACGGGTGACGTTTCACGGATCTAGGTTTCACTGGTAAGTTTCACGGGTCAAGGTTTCACGGGTAAGTTTCACGAGTAAGTTTCACGGGTATGTTTCACGGGTAAGTTTCACGGGTGACGTTTCACGGGTCTAGGTTTCACTGGTAAGTTTCACGGGTATGTTTCACGGGTGACGTTTCACGGGTCTAGGTTTTACTGGTAAGTTTCACGGGTCAAGGTTTCACGGGTAAGTTTCACGGGTAAGTTTCACGGGTATGTTTCACGGATGACGTTTCACGGGTCTTGGTTTCACTGGTAAGTTTCACGGGTCAAGGTTTCACGGGTAAGTTTCACGGGTAAGTTTTACGGGTATGTTTTACAGGTGACGTTTCACGGGTAAGTTTCACGGGTAAGTTTCACGGGTATGTTTCACGGGTGACGTTTCACGGGTCTTGGTTTCACTGGTAAGTTTCACGGGTCAAGGTTTCACGGGTAAGTTTCACGGGTATGTTTCACGGGTGACGTTTCACGGGTCTAGGTTTCACTGGTAAGTTTCACGGGTCAAGGTTTCACGGGTAAGTTTCACGGGTAAGTTTTACGGGTAAGTTTCACGGGTCTAGGTTTCAATGGTAAGTTTCACGGGTCAAGGTTTCACGGGTAAGTTTCACGGGTAAGTTTCACGGGTATGTTTCACGGGTGACGTTTCACGGGTCTAGGTTTCACTGGAAAGTTTCACGGATCAAGGTTTCACGGGTAAGTTTCACGGGTAAGTTTTACGGGTATGTTTTACAGGTGACGTTTCACGGGTCTAGGTTTCACTGGTAAGTTTCACGGGTCAAGGTTTCACGGGTAAGTTTCACGGGTAAGTTTCACGGGTATGTTTCATGGGTGATGTTTCACGGGTCTAGGTTTTACTGGTAAGTTTCACGGGTCAAGGTTTCACGGGTAAGTTTCACGGGTAAGTTTCACGGGTGACGTTTCACGGGTCTAGGTTTCACTGGTAAGTTTCACGGGTATGTTTCACGGGTGACGTTTCACGGGTCTAGGTTTCACTGGTAAGTTTCACGGGTCAAGGTTTCACGGGTAAGTTTCACGGGTAAGTTTCACGGGTATGTTTCACGGGTAAGTTTCACGGGTGACGTTTCACGGGTCTAGGTTTCACTGGTAAGTTTCACGGGTAAGTTTCACGGGTAAGTTTTACGGGTATGTTTTACAGGTGACGTTTCACGGGTAAGTTTCACGGGTAAGTTTCACGGGTATGTTTCACGGGTGACGTTTCACGGGTCTAGGTTTCACTGGTAAGTTTCACGGGTCAAGGTTTCACGGGTAAGTTTCACGGGTAAGTTTTACGGGTAAGTTTCACGGGTGACGTTTCACGGGTCTAGGTTTCACTGGAAAGTTTCACGGGTCAAGGATTCACGGGTAAGTTTCACGGGTAAGTTTTACGGGTATGTTTTACAGGTGACGTTTCACGGGTCTAGGTTTCACTGGTAAGTTTCATGGGTCAAGGTTTCACGGGTAAGATTCACGGGTAAGTTTCACGGGTATGTTTCATGGGTGATGTTTCACGGGTCTAGGTTTCACTGGTAAGTTTCACGGGTCAAGGTTTTACGGGTAAGTTTCACGGGTATGTTTCACGGGTGACGTTTCACGGGTCTAGGTTTCACTGGTAAGTTTCACGGGTCAAGGTTTCACGGGTAAGATTCACGGGTAAGTTTCACGGGTATGTTTCACGGGTGACGTTTCACGGGTATAGGTTTCACTAGTAAGTTTCACGGGTCAAGGTTTCACGGGTAAGTTTCACGGGTAAGTTTCACGGGTATGTTTCACGGGTGACGTTTCACGGGTCTAGGTTTCACTGGTAAGTTTCACGGGTCAAGGTTTCACGGGTAAGATTCACGGGTAAGTTTCACGGGTATGTTTCACGGGTGACGTTTCACGGGTCTAGGTTTCACTGGTAAGTTTCACGGGTCTAGGTTTCACGGGTAAGTTTCACGGGTAAGTTTCACGGGTATGTTTCATGGGTGATGTTTCACGGGTCTAGGTTTCACTGGTAAGTTTCACGGGTCAAGGTTTCACGGGTAAGTTTCACGGGTAAGTTTCACGGGTAAGTTTTACGGGTATGTTTTACAGGTGACGTTTCACGGGTCTAGGTTTCACTGGTAAGTTTCACGGGTCAAGGTTTCACGGGTAAGTTTCACGGGTAAGTTTCACGGGTATGTTTCATGGGTGATGTTTCACGGGTCTAGGTTTTACTGGTAAGTTTCACGGGTCAAAGTTTCACGGGTAAGTTTCACGGGTAAGTTTCACGGGTGACGTTTCACGGGTCTAGGTTTCACTGGTAAGTTTCACGGGTATGTTTCACGGGTGACGTTTCACGGGTCTAGGTTTCACTGGTAAGTTTCACGGGTCAAGGTTTCACGGGTAAGTTTCACGGGTAAGTTTCACGGGTATGTTTCACGGATGACGTTTCACGGGTCTTGGTTTCACTGGTAAGTTTCACGGGTCAAGGTTTCACGGGTAAGTTTCACGGGTAAGTTTTACGGGTATGTTTTACAGGTGACGTTTCACGGGTAAGTTTCACGGGTAAGTTTCACGGGTATGTTTCACGGGTGACGTTTCACGGGTCTAGGTTTCACTGGTAAGTTTCACGGGTCAAGGTTTCACGGGTAAGTTTCACGGGTAAGTTTTACGGGTAAGTTTCACGTGTGACGTTTCACGGGTCTAGGTTTCACTGGAAAGTTTCACGGGTCAAGGATTCACGGGTAAGTTTCACGGGTAAGTTTTACGGGTATGTTTTACAGGTGACGTTTCACGGGTCTAGGTTTCACTGGTAAGTTTCACGGGTCAAGGTTTCACGGGTAAGTTTCACGGGTAAGTTTCACGGGTATGTTTCATGGGTGATGTTTCACGGGTCTAGGTTTTACTGGTAAGTTTCACGGGTCAAGGTTTCACGGGTAAGTTTCACGGGTAAGTTTCACGGGTGACGTTTCACGGGTCTAGGTTTCACTGGTAAGTTTCACGGGTATATTTCACGGGTGACGTTTCACGGATCTAGGTTTCACTGGTAAGTTTCACGGGTCAAGGTTTCACGGGTAAGTTTCACGAGTAAGTTTCACGGGTATGTTTCACGGGTAAGTTTCACGGGTGACGTTTCACGGGTCTAGGTTTCACTGGTAAGTTTCACGGGTATGTTTCACGGGTGACGTTTCACGGGTCTAGGTTTCACTGGTAAGTTTCACGGGTCAAGGTTTCACGGGTAAGTTTCACGGGTAAGTTTCACGGGTATGTTTCACGGATGACGTTTCACGGGTCTTGGTTTCACTGGTAAGTTTCACGGGTCAAGGTTTCACGGGTAAGTTTCACGGGTAAGTTTTACGGGTATGTTTTACAGGTGACGTTTCACGGGTAAGTTTCACGGGTAAGTTTCACGGGTATGTTTCACGGGTGACGTTTCACGGGTCTTGGTTTCACTGGTAAGTTTCACGGGTCAAGGTTTCACGGGTAAGTTTCACGGGTATGTTTCACGGGTGACGTTTCACGGGTCTAGGTTTCACTGGTAAGTTTCACGGGTCAAGGTTTCACGGGTAAGTTTCACGGGTAAGTTTTACGGGTAAGTTTCACGGGTCTAGGTTTCAATGGTAAGTTTCACGGGTCAAGGTTTCACGGGTAAGTTTCACGGGTAAGTTTCACGGGTATGTTTCACGGGTGACGTTTCACGGGTCTAGGTTTCACTGGAAAGTTTCACGGATCAAGGTTTCACGGGTAAGTTTCACGGGTAAGTTTTACGGGTATGTTTTACAGGTGACGTTTCACGGGTCTAGGTTTCACTGGTAAGTTTCACGGGTCAAGGTTTCACGGGTAAGTTTCACGGGTAAGTTTCACGGGTATGTTTATGGGTGATGTTTCACGGGTCTAGGTTTTACTGGTAAGTTTCACGGGTCAAGGTTTCACGGGTAAGTTTCACGGGTAAGTTTCACGGGTGACGTTTCACGGGTCTAGGTTTCACTGGTAAGTTTCACGGGTATGTTTCACGGGTGACGTTTCACGGGTCTAGGTTTCACTGGTAAGTTTAACGGGTCAAGGTTTCACGGGTAAGTTTCACGGGTAAGTTTCACGGGTATGTTTCACGGATGACGTTTCACGGGTCTTGGTTTCACTGGTAAGTTTCACGGGTCAAGGTTTCACGGGTAAGTTTCACGGGTAAGTTTTACGGGTATGTTTTACAGGTGACGTTTCACGGGTAAGTTTCACGGGTAAGTTTCACGGGTATGTTTCACGGGTGACGTTTCACGGGTCTTGGTTTCACTGGTAAGTTTCACGGGTCAAGGTTTCACGGGTAAGTTTCACGGGTATGTTTCACGGGTGACGTTTCACGGGTCTAGGTTTCACTGGTAAGTTTCACGGGTCAAGGTTTCACGGGTAAGTTTCACGGGTAAGTTTTACGGGTAAGTTTCACGGGTCTAGGTTTCAATGGTAAGTTTCACGGGTCAAGGTTTCACGGGTAAGTTTCACGGGTAAGTTTCACGGGTATGTTTCACGGGTGACGTTTCACGGGTCTAGGTTTCACTGGAAAGTTTCACGGATCAAGGTTTCACGGGTAAGTTTCACGGGTAAGTTTTACGGGTATGTTTTACAGGTGACGTTTCACGGGTCTAGGTTTCACTGGTAAGTTTCACGGGTCAAGGTTTCACGGGTAAGTTTCACGGGTAAGTTTCACGGGTAAGTTTTACGGGTATGTTTTACAGGTGACGTTTCACGGGTCTAGGTTTCACTGGTAAGTTTCACGGGTCAAGGTTTCACGGGTAAGTTTCACGGGTAAGTTTCACGGGTATGTTTCATGGGTGATGTTTCACGGGTCTAGGTTTTACTGGTAAGTTTCACGGGTCAAGGTTTCACGGGTAAGTTTCACGGGTAAGTTTCACGGGTGACGTTTCACGGGTCTAGGTTTCACTGGTAAGTTTCACGGGTATGTTTCACGGGTGACGTTTCACGGGTCTAGGTTTCACTGGTAAGTTTCACGGGTCAAGGTTTCACGGGTAAGTTTCACGGGTAAGTTTCACGGGTAAGTTTCACGGGTATGTTTCACGGATGACGTTTCACGGGTCTTGGTTTCACTGGTAAGTTTCACGGGTCAAGGTTTCACGGGTAAGTTTCACGGGTAAGTTTTACGGGTATGTTTTACAGGTGACGTTTCACGGGTAAGTTACACGGGTAAGTTTCACGGGTATGTTTCACGGGTGACGTTTCACGGGTCTAGGTTTCACTGGTAAGTTTCACGGGTCAAGGTTTCACGGGTAAGTTTCACGGGTAAGTTTTACGGGTAAGTTTCACGTGTGACGTTTCACGGGTCTAGGTTTCACTGGAAAGTTTCACGGGTCAAGGATTCACGGGTAAGTTTCACGGGTAAGTTTTACGGGTATGTTTTACAGGTGACGTTTCACGGGTCTAGGTTTCACTGGTAAGTTTCACGGGTCAAGGTTTCACGGGTAAGTTTCACGGGTAAGTTTCACGGGTATGTTTCATGGGTGATGTTTCACGGGTCTAGGTTTTACTGGTAAGTTTCACGGGTCAAGGTTTCACGGGTAAGTTTCACGGGTAAGTTTCACGGGTGACGTTTCACGGGTCTAGGTTTCACTGGTAAGTTTCACGGGTATGTTTCACGGGTGACGTTTCACGGGTCTAGGTTTCACTGGTAAGTTTAACGGGTCAAGGTTTCACGGGTAAGTTTCACGGGTAAGTTTCACGGGTATGTTTCACGGATGACGTTTCACGGGTCTTGGTTTCACTGGTAAGTTTCACGGGTCAAGGTTTCACGGGTAAGTTTCACGGGTAAGTTTTACGGGTATGTTTTACAGGTGACGTTTCACGGGTAAGTTTCACGGGTAAGTTTCACGGGTATGTTTCACGGGTGACGTTTCACGGGTCTTGGTTTCACTGGTAAGTTTCACGGGTCAAGGTTTCACGGGTAAGTTTCACGGGTATGTTTCACGGGTGACGTTTCACGGGTCTAGGTTTCACTGGTAAGTTTCACGGGTCAAGGTTTCACGGGTAAGTTTCACGGGTAAGTTTTACGGGTAAGTTTCACGGGTCTAGGTTTCAATGGTAAGTTTCACGGGTCAAGGTTTCACGGGTAAGTTTCACGGGTAAGTTTCACGGGTATGTTTCACGGGTGACGTTTCACGGGTCTAGGTTTCACTGGAAAGTTTCACGGATCAAGGTTTCACGGGTAAGTTTCACGGGTAAGTTTTACGGGTATGTTTTACAGGTGACGTTTCACGGGTCTAGGTTTCACTGGTAAGTTTCACGGGTCAAGGTTTCACGGGTAAGTTTCACGGGTAAGTTTCACGGGTATGTTTCATGGGTGATGTTTCACGGGTCTAGGTTTTACTGGTAAGTTTCACGGGTCAAGGTTTCACGGGTAAGTTTCACGGGTAAGTTTCACGGGTGACGTTTCACGGGTCTAGGTTTCACTGGTAAGTTTCACGGGTATGTTTCACGGGTGACGTTTCACGGGTCTAGGTTTCACTGGTAAGTTTCACGGGTCAAGGTTTCACGGGTAAGTTTCACGGGTAAGTTTCACGGGTATGTTTCACGGGTAAGTTTCACGGGTGACGTTTCACGGGTCTAGGTTTCACTGGTAAGTTTCACGGGTAAGTTTCACGGGTAAGTTTTACGGGTATGTTTTACAGGTGACGTTTCACGGGTAAGTTTCACGGGTAAGTTTCACGGGTATGTTTCACGGGTGACGTTTCACGGGTCTAGGTTTCACTGGTAAGTTTCACGGGTCAAGGTTTCACGGGTAAGTTTCACGGGTAAGTTTCACGGGTAAGTTTTACGGGTAAGTTTCACGGGTGACGTTTCACGGGTCTAGGTTTCACTGGAAAGTTTCACGGGTCAAGGATTCACGGGTAAGTTTCACGGGTAAGTTTTACGGGTATGTTTTACAGGTGACGTTTCACGGGTCTAGGTTTCACTGGTAAGTTTTACGGGTCAAGGTTTCACGGGTAAGATTCACGGGTAAGTTTCACGGGTATGTTTCATGGGTGATGTTTCACGGGTCTAGGTTTCACTGGTAAGTTTCACGGGTCAAGGTTTTACGGGTAAGTTTCACGGGTATGTTTCACGGGTGACGTTTCACGGGTCTAGGTTTCACTGGTAAGTTTCACGGGTCAAGGTTTCACGGGTAAGATTCACGGGTAAGTTTCACGGGTATGTTTCACGGGTGACGTTTCACGGGTATAGGTTTCACTAGTAAGTTTCACGGGTCAAGGTTTCACGGGTAAGTTTCACGGGTAAGTTTCACGGGTATGTTTCACGGGTGACGTTTCACGGGTCTAGGTTTCACTGGTAAGTTTCACGGGTCAAGGTTTCACGGGTAAGATTCACGGGTAAGTTTCACGGGTATGTTTCACGGGTGACGTTTCACGGGTCTAGGTTTCACTGGTAAGTTTCACGGGTCTAGGTTTCACGGGTAAGTTTCACGGGTAAGTTTCACGGGTATGTTTCATGGGTGATGTTTCACGGGTCTAGGTTTCACTGGTAAGTTTCACGGGTCAAGGTTTCACGGGTAAGTTTCACGGGTAAGTTTCACGGGTAAGTTTTACGGGTATGTTTTACAGGTGACGTTTCACGGGTCTAGGTTTCACTGGTAAGTTTCACGGGTCTAGGTTTCACGGGTAAGTTTCACGGGTAAGTTTCACGGGTATGTTTCATGGGTGATGTTTCACGGGTCTAGGTTTCACTGGTAAGTTTCACGGGTCAAGGTTTCACGGGTAAGTTTCACGGGTAAGTTTCACGGGTAAGTTTTACGGGTATGTTTTACAGGTGACGTTTCACGGGTCTAGGTTTCACTGGTAAGTTTCACGGGTCAAGGTTTCACGGGTAAGTTTCACGGGTAAGTTTCACGGGTATGTTTCATGGGTGATGTTTCACGGGTCTAGGTTTTACTGGTAAGTTTCACGGGTCAAGGTTTCACGGGTAAGTTTCACGGGTAAGTTTCACGGGTGACGTTTCACGGGTCTAGGTTTCACTGGTAAGTTTCACGGGTATGTTTCACGGGTGACGTTTCACGGGTCTAGGTTTCACTGGTAAGTTTCACGGGTCAAGGTTTCACGGGTAAGTTTCACGGGTAAGTTTCACGGGTATGTTTCACGGATGACGTTTCACGGGTCTTGGTTTCACTGGTAAGTTTCACGGGTCAAGGTTTCACGGGTAAGTTTCACGGGTAAGTTTTACGGGTATGTTTTACAGGTGACGTTTCACGGGTAAGTTTCACGGGTATGTTTCACGGGTGACGTTTCACGGGTCTAGGATTCACTGGTAAGTTTCACGGGTCAAGGTTTCACGGGTAAGTTTCACGGGTAAGTTTTACGGGTAAGTTTCACGTGTGACGTTTCACGGGTCTAGGTTTCACTGGAAAGTTTCACGGGTCAAGGATTCACGGGTAAGTTTCACGGGTAAGTTTTACGGGTATGTTTTACAGGTGACGTTTTACGGGTCTAGGTTTCACTGGTAAGGTTCACGGGTCAAGGTTTCACGGGTAAGTTTCACGGGTAAGTTTCACGGGTATGTTTCATGGGTGATGTTTCACGGGTCTAGGTTTTACTGGTAAGTTTCACGGGTCAAGGTTTCACGGGTAAGTTTCACGGGTAAGTTTCACGGGTGACGTTTCACGGGTCTAGGTTTCACTGGTAAGTTTCACGGGTATATTTCACGGGTGACGTTTCACGGATCTAGGTTTCACTGGTAAGTTTCACGGGTCAAGGTTTCACGGGTAAGTTTCACGAGTAAGTTTCACGGGTATGTTTCACGGGTAAGTTTCACGGGTGACGTTTCACGGGTCTAGGTTTCACTGGTAAGTTTCACGGGTATGTTTCACGGGTGACGTTTCACGGGTCTAGGTTTCACTGGTAAGTTTCACGGGTCAAGGTTTCACGGGTAAGTTTCACGGGTAAGTTTCACGGGTATGTTTCACGGATGACGTTTCACGGGTCTTGGTTTCACTGGTAAGTTTCACGGGTCAAGGTTTCACGGGTAAGTTTCACGGGTAAGTTTTACGGGTATGTTTTACAGGTGACGTTTCACGGGTAAGTTTCACGGGTAAGTTTCACGGGTATGTTTCACGGGTGACGTTTCACGGGTCTTGGTTTCACTGGTAAGTTTCACGGGTCAAGGTTTCACGGGTAAGTTTCACGGGTATGTTTCACGGGTGACGTTTCACGGGTCTAGGTTTCACTGGTAAGTTTCACGGGTCAAGGTTTCACGGGTAAGTTTCACGGGTAAGTTTTACGGGTAAGTTTCACGGGTCTAGGTTTCAATGGTAAGTTTCACGGGTCAAGGTTTCACGGGTAAGTTTCACGGGTAAGTTTCACGGGTATGTTTCACGGGTGACGTTTCACGGGTCTAGGTTTCACTGGAAAGTTTCACGGATCAAGGTTTCACGGGTAAGTTTCACGGGTAAGTTTTACGGGTATGTTTTACAGGTGACGTTTCACGGGTCTAGGTTTCACTGGTAAGTTTCACGGGTCAAGGTTTCACGGGTAAGTTTCACGGGTAAGTTTCACGGGTATGTTTCATGGGTGATGTTTCACGGGTCTAGGTTTTACTGGTAAGTTTCACGGGTCAAGGTTTCACGGGTAAGTTTCACGGGTAAGTTTCACGGGTGACGTTTCACGGGTCTAGGTTTCACTGGTAAGTTTCACGGGTATGTTTCACGGGTGACGTTTCACGGGTCTAGGTTTCACTGGTAAGTTTCACGGGTCAAGGTTTCACGGGTAAGTTTCACGGGTAAGTTTCACGGGTATGTTTCACGGGTAAGTTTCACGGGTGACGTTTCACGGGTCTAGGTTTCACTGGTAAGTTTCACGGGTAAGTTTCACGGGTAAGTTTTACGGGTATGTTTTACAGGTGACGTTTCACGGGTAAGTTTCACGGGTAAGTTTCACGGGTATGTTTCACGGGTGACGTTTCACGGGTCTAGGTTTCACTGGTAAGTTTCACGGGTCAAGGTTTCACGGGTAAGTTTCACGGGTAAGTTTTACGGGTAAGTTTCACGGGTGACGTTTCACGGGTCTAGGTTTCACTGGAAAGTTTCACGGGTCAAGGATTCACGGGTAAGTTTCACGGGTAAGTTTTACGGGTATGTTTTACAGGTGACGTTTCACGGGTCTAGGTTTCACTGGTAAGTTTCACGGGTCAAGGTTTCACGGGTAAGATTCACGGGTAAGTTTCACGGGTATGTTTCATGGGTGATGTTTCACGGGTCTAGGTTTTACTGGTAAGTTTCACGGGTCAAGGTTTTACGGGTAAGTTTCACGGGTATGTTTCACGGGTGACGTTTCACGGGTCTAGGTTTCACTGGTAAGTTTCACGGGTCAAGGTTTCACGGGTAAGATTCACGGGTAAGTTTCACGGGTATGTTTCACGGGTGACGTTTCACGGGTATAGGTTTCACTAGTAAGTTTCACGGGTCAAGGTTTCACGGGTAAGTTTCACGGGTAAGTTTCACGGGTATGTTTCACGGGTGACGTTTCACGGGTCTAGGTTTCACTGGTAAGTTTCACGGGTCAAGGTTTCACGGGTAAGATTCACGGGTAAGTTTCACGGGTATGTTTCACGGGTGACGTTTCACGGGTCTAGGTTTCACTGGTAAGTTTCACGGGTCTAGGTTTCACGGGTAAGTTTCACGGGTAAGTTTCACGGGTATGTTTCATGGGTGATGTTTCACGGGTCTAGGTTTCACTGGTAAGTTTCACGGGTCAAGGTTTCACGGGTAAGTTTCACGGGTAAGTTTCACGGGTAAGTTTTACGGGTATGTTTTACAGGTGACGTTTCACGGGTCTAGGTTTCACTGGTAAGTTTCACGGGTCAAGGTTTCACGGGTAAGTTTCACGGGTAAGTTTCACGGGTATGTTTCATGGGTGATGTTTCACGGGTCTAGGTTTTACTGGTAAGTTTCACGGGTCAAGGTTTCACGGGTAAGTTTCACGGGTAAGTTTCACGGGTGACGTTTCACGGGTCTAGGTTTCACTGGTAAGTTTCACGGGTATGTTTCACGGGTCTAGGTTTCACTGGTAAGTTTCACGGGTCAAGGTTTCACGGGTAAGTTTCACGGGTAAGTTTCACGGGTATGTTTCACGGATGACGTTTCACGGGTCTTGGTTTCACTGGTAAGTTTCACGGGTCAAGGTTTCACGGGTAAGTTTCACGGGTAAGTTTTACGGGTATGTTTTACAGGTGACGTTTCACGGGTAAGTTTCACGGGTAAGTTTCACGGGTATGTTTCACGGGTGACGTTTCACGGGTCTAGGTTTCACTGGTAAGTTTCACGGGTCAAGGTTTCACGGGTAAGTTTCACGGGTAAGTTTTACTAGTAAGTTTCACGTGTGACGTTTCACGGGTCTAGGTTTCACTGGAAAGTTTCACGGGTCAAGGATTCACGGGTAAGTTTCACGGGTAAGTTTTACGGGTATG
The DNA here is from genome assembly GCA_947534325.1 of Agonum fuliginosum. Lineage (NCBI taxonomy): Eukaryota > Metazoa > Arthropoda > Insecta > Coleoptera > Carabidae > Agonum > Agonum fuliginosum. The sequence continues at coordinate 27,178,387 of OX384036.1, forward strand.
TTTTACAGGTGACGTTTCACGGGTCTAGGTTTCACTGGTAAGTTTCACGGGTCAAGGTTTCACGGGTAAGTTTCACGGGTAAGTTTCACGGGTATGTTTCATGGGTGATGTTTCACGGGTCTAGGTTTTACTGGTAAGTTTCACGGGTCAAGGTTTCACGGGTAAGTTTCACGGGTAAGTTTCACGGGTGACGTTTCACGGGTCTAGGTTTCACTGGTAAGTTTCACGGGTATATTTCACGGGTGACGTTTCACGGATCTAGGTTTCACTGGTAAGTTTCACGGGTCAAGGTTTCACGGGTAAGTTTCACGAGTAAGTTTCACGGGTATGTTTCACGGGTAAGTTTCACGGGTGACGTTTCACGGGTCTAGGTTTCACTGGTAAGTTTCACGGGTATGTTTCACGGGTGACGTTTCACGGGTCTAGGTTTCACTGGTAAGTTTCACGGGTCAAGGTTTCACGGGTAAGTTTCACGGGTAAGTTTCACGGGTATGTTTCACGGATGACGTTTCACGGGTCTTGGTTTCACTGGTAAGTTTCACGGGTCAAGGTTTCACGGGTAAGTTTCACGGGTAAGTTTTACGGGTATGTTTTACAGGTGACGTTTCACGGGTAAGTTTCACGGGTAAGTTTCACGGGTATGTTTCACGGGTGACGTTTCACGGGTCTTGGTTTCACTGGTAAGTTTCACGGGTCAAGGTTTCACGGGTAAGTTTCACGGGTATGTTTCACGGGTGACGTTTCACGGGTCTAGGTTTCACTGGTAAGTTTCACGGGTCAAGGTTTCACGGGTAAGTTTCACGGGTAAGTTTTACGGGTAAGTTTCACGGGTCTAGGTTTCAATGGTAAGTTTCACGGGTCAAGGTTTCACGGGTAAGTTTCACGGGTAAGTTTCACGGGTATGTTTCACGGGTGACGTTTCACGGGTCTAGGTTTCACTGGAAAGTTTCACGGATCAAGGTTTCACGGGTAAGTTTCACGGGTAAGTTTTACGGGTATGTTTTACAGGTGACGTTTCACGGGTCTAGGTTTCACTGGTAAGTTTCACGGGTCAAGGTTTCACGGGTAAGTTTCACGGGTAAGTTTCACGGGTATGTTTCATGGGTGATGTTTCACGGGTCTAGGTTTTACTGGTAAGTTTCACGGGTTAAGGTTTCACGGGTAAGTTTCACGGGTAAGTTTCACGGGTGACGTTTCACGGGTCTAGGTTTCACTGGTAAGTTTCACGGGTATGTTTCACGGGTGACGTTTCACGGGTCTAGGTTTCACTGGTAAGTTTCACGGGTCAAGGTTTCACGGGTAAGTTTCACGGGTAAGTTTCACGGGTATGTTTCACGGGTAAGTTTCACGGGTGACGTTTCACGGGTCTAGGTTTCACTGGTAAGTTTCACGGGTATGTTTCACGGGTAAGTTTCACGGGTGACGTTTCACGGGTCTAGGTTTCACTGGTAAGTTTCACGGGTATGTTTCACGGGTAAGTTTCACGGGTGACGTTTCACGGGTCTAGGTTTCACTGGTAAGTTTCACGGGTCAAGGTTTCACGGGTAAGATTCACTGGTAAGTTTCACGGGTATGTTTCACGGGTGACGTTTCACGGGTATAGGTTTCACTAGTAAGTTTCACGGGTCAAGGTTTCACGGGTAAGTTTCACGGGTAAGTTTCACGGGTATGTTTCACGGGTGACGTTTCACGGGTCTAGGTTTCACTGGTAAGTTTCACGGGTTAAGGTTTCACGGGTAAGATTCACGGGTAAGTTTCACGGGTATGTTTCACGGGTGACGTTTCACGGGTCTAGGTTTCACTGGTAAGTTTCACGGGTCTAGGTTTCACGGGTAAGTTTCACGGGTAAGTTTCACGGGTATGTTTCATGGGTGATGTTTCACGGGTCTAGGTTTCACTGGTAAGTTTCACGGGTCAAGGTTTCACGGGTAAGTTTCACGGGTAAGTTTCACGGGTAAGTTTTACGGGTATGTTTTACAGGTGACGTTTCACGGGTCTAGGTTTCACTGGTAAGTTTCACGGGTCAAGGTTTCACGGGTAAGTTTCACGGGTAAGTTTCACGGGTATGTTTCATGGGTGATGTTTCACGGGTCTAGGTTTTACTGGTAAGTTTCACGGGTCAAAGTTTCACGGGTAAGTTTCACGGGTAAGTTTCACGGGTGACGTTTCACGGGTCTAGGTTTCACTGGTAAGTTTCACGGGTATGTTTCACGGGTGACGTTTCACGGGTCTAGGTTTCACTGGTAAGTTTCACGGGTCAAGGTTTCACGGGTAAGTTTCACGGGTAAGTTTCACGGGTATGTTTCACGGATGACGTTTCACGGGTCTTGGTTTCACTGGTAAGTTTCACGGGTCAAGGTTTCACGGGTAAGTTTCACGGGTAAGTTTTACGGGTATGTTTTACAGGTGACGTTTCACGGGTAAGTTTCACGGGTAAGTTTCACGGGTATGTTTCACGGGTGACGTTTCACGGGTCTAGGTTTCACTGGTAAGTTTCACGGGTCAAGGTTTCACGGGTAAGTTTCACGGGTAAGTTTTACGGGTAAGTTTCACGTGTGACGTTTCACGGGTCTAGGTTTCACTGGAAAGTTTCACGGGTCAAGGATTCACGGGTAAGTTTCACGGGTAAGTTTTACGGGTATGTTTTACAGGTGACGTTTCACGGGTCTAGGTTTCACTGGTAAGTTTCACGGGTCAAGGTTTCACGGGTAAGTTTCACGGGTAAGTTTCACGGGTATGTTTCATGGGTGATGTTTCACGGGTCTAGGTTTTACTGGTAAGTTTCACGGGTCAAGGTTTCACGGGTAAGTTTCACGGGTAAGTTTCACGGGTGACGTTTCACGGGTCTAGGTTTCACTGGTAAGTTTCACGGGTATATTTCACGGGTGACGTTTCACGGATCTAGGTTTCACTGGTAAGTTTCACGGGTCAAGGTTTCACGGGTAAGTTTCACGAGTAAGTTTCACGGGTATGTTTCACGGGTAAGTTTCACGGGTGACGTTTCACGGGTCTAGGTTTCACTGGTAAGTTTCACGGGTCAAGGTTTCACGGGTAAGTTTCACGGGTAAGTTTCACGGGTATGTTTCACGGATGACGTTTCACGGGTCTTGGTTTCACTGGTAAGTTTCACGGGTCAAGGTTTCACGGGTAAGTTTCACGGGTAAGTTTTACGGGTATGTTTTACAGGTGACGTTTCACGGGTAAGTTTCACGGGTAAGTTTCACGGGTATGTTTCACGGGTGACGTTTCACGGGTCTTGGTTACACTGGTAAGTTTCACGGGTCAAGGTTTCACGGGTAAGTTTCACGGGTATGTTTCACGGGTGACGTTTCACGGGTCTAGGTTTCACTGGTAAGTTTCACGGGTCAAGGTTTCACGGGTAAGTTTCACGGGTAAGTTTTACGGGTAAGTTTCACGGGTCTAGGTTTCAATGGTAAGTTTCACGGGTCAAGGTTTCACGGGTAAGTTTCACGGGTAAGTTTCACGGGTATGTTTCACGGGTGACGTTTCACGGGTCTAGGTTTCACTGGAAAGTTTCACGGATCAAGGTTTCACGGGTAAGTTTCACGGGTAAGTTTTACGGGTATGTTTTACAGGTGACGTTTCACGGGTCTAGGTTTCACTGGTAAGTTTCACGGGTCAAGGTTTCACGGGTAAGTTTCACGGGTAAGTTTTACGGGTATGTTTCATGGGTGATGTTTCACGGGTCTAGGTTTTACTGGTAAGTTTCACGGGTCAAGGTTTCACGGGTAAGTTTCACGGGTAAGTTTCACGGGTGACGTTTCACGGGTCTAGGTTTCACTGGTAAGTTTCACGGGTATGTTTCACGGGTGACGTTTCACGGGTCTAGGTTTCACTGGTAAGTTTCACGGGTCAAGGTTTTACGGGTAAGTTTCACGGGTAAGTTTCACGGGTATGTTTCACGGGTAAGTTTCACGGGTGACGTTTCACGGGTCTAGGTTTCACTGGTAAGTTTCACGGGTAAGTTTCACGGGTAAGTTTTACGGGTATGTTTTACAGGTGACGTTTCACGGGTAAGTTTCACGGGTAAGTTTCACGGGTATGTTTCACGGGTGACGTTTCACGGGTCTAGGTTTCACTGGTAAGTTTCACGGGTCAAGGTTTCACGGGTAAGTTTCACGGGTAAGATTTACGGGTAAGTTTCACGGGTGACGTTTCACGGGTCTAGGTTTCACTGGAAAGTTTCACGGGTCAAGGATTCACGGGTAAGTTTCACGGGTAAGTTTTACGGGTATGTTTTACAGGTGACGTTTCACGGGTCTAGGTTTCACTGGTAAGTTTCACGGGTCAAGGTTTCACGGGTAAGATTCACGGGTAAGTTTCACGGGTATGTTTCATGGGTGATGTTTCACGGGTCTAGGTTTCACTGGTAAGTTTCACGGGTCAAGGTTTTACGGGTAAGTTTCACGGGTATGTTTCACGGGTGACGTTTCACGGGTCTAGGTTTCACTGGTAAGTTTCACGGGTCAAGGTTTCACGGGTAAGATTCACGGGTAAGTTTCACGGGTATGTTTCACGGGTGACGTTTCACGGGTATAGGTTTCACTAGTAAGTTTCACGGGTCAAGGTTTCACGGGTAAGTTTCACGGGTAAGTTTCACGGGTATGTTTCACGGGTGACGTTTCACGGGTCTAGGTTTCACTGGTAAGTTTCACGGGTCAAGGTTTCACGGGTAAGATTCACGGGTAAGTTTCACGGGTATGTTTCACGGGTGACGTTTCACGGGTCTAGGTTTCACTGGTAAGTTTCACGGGTCTAGGTTTCACGGGTAAGTTTCACGGGTAAGTTTCACGGGTATGTTTCATGGGTGATGTTTCACGGGTCTAGGTTTCACTGGTAAGTTTCACGGGTCAAGGTTTCACGGGTAAGTTTCACGGGTAAGTTTCACGGGTAAGTTTTACGGGTATGTTTTACAGGTGACGTTTCACGGGTCTAGGTTTCACTGGTAAGTTTCACGGGTCTAGGTTTCACGGGTAAGTTTCACGGGTAAGTTTCACGGGTATGTTTCATGGGTGATGTTTCACGGGTCTAGGTTTCACTGGTAAGTTTCACGGGTCAAGGTTTCACGGGTAAGTTTCACGGGTAAGTTTCACGGGTATGTTTCATGGGTGATGTTTCACGGGTCTAGGTTTTACTGGTAAGTTTCACGGGTCAAGGTTTCACGGGTAAGTTTCACGGGTAATTTTCACGGGTGACGTTTCACGGGTCTAGGTTTCACTGGTAAGTTTCACGGGTATGTTTCACGGGTGACGTTTCACGGGTCTAGGTTTTACTGGTAAGTTTCACGGGTCAAGGTTTCACGGGTAAGTTTCACGGGTAAGTTTCACGGGTAAGTTTCACGGGTATGTTTCACGGATGACGTTTCACGGGTCTTGGTTTCACTGGTAAGTTTCACGGGTCAAGGTTTCACGGGTAAGTTTCACGGGTAAGTTTTACGGGTATGTTTTACAGGTGACGTTTCACGGGTAAGTTTCACGGGTAAGTTTCACGGGTATGTTTCACGGGTGACGTTTCACGGGTCTAGGTTTCACTGGTAAGTTTCACGGGTCAAGGTTTCACGGGTAAGTTTCACGGGTAAGTTTTACGGGTAAGTTTCACGTGTGACGTTTCACGGGTCTAGGTTTCACTGGAAAGTTTCACGGGTCAAGGATTCACGGGTAAGTTTCACGGGTAAGTTTTACGGGTATGTTTTACAGGTGACGTTTCACGGGTCTAGGTATCACTGGTAAGTTTCACGGGTCAAGGTTTCACGGGTAAGTTTCACGGGTAAGTTTCACGGGTATGTTTCATGGGTGATGTTTCACGGGTCTAGGTTTTACTGGTAAGTTTCACGGGTCAAGGTTTCACGAGTAAGTTTCACGGGTAAGTTTCACGGGTGACGTTTCACGGGTCTAGGTTTCACTGGTAAGTTTCACGGGTATATTTCACGGGTGACGTTTCACGGATCTAGGTTTCACTGGTAAGTTTCACGGGTCAAGGTTTCACGGGTAAGTTTCACGAGTAAGTTTCACGGGTATGTTTCACGGGTAAGTTTCACGGGTGACGTTTCACGGGTCTAGGTTTCACTGGTAAGTTTCACGGGTATGTTTCACGGGTGACGTTTCACGGGTCTAGGTTTCACTGGTAAGTTTCACGGGTCAAGGTTTCACGGGTAAGTTTCACGGGTAAGTTTCACGGGTATGTTTCACGGATGACGTTTCACGGGTCTTGGTTTCACTGGTAAGTTTCACGGGTCAAGGTTTCACGGGTAAGTTTCACGGGTAAGTTTTACGGGTATGTTTTACAGGTGACGTTTCACGGGTAAGTTTCACGGGTAAGTTTCACGGGTAAGTTTCACGGGTATGTTTCACGGGTGACGTTTCACGGGTCTTGGTTTCACTGGTAAGTTTCACGGGTCAAGGTTTCACGGGTAAGTTTCACGGGTATGTTTCACGGGTGACGTTTCACGGGTCTAGGTTTCACTGGTAAGTTTCACGGGTCAAGGTTTCACGGGTAAGTTTCACGGGTAAGTTTTACGGGTAAGTTTCACGGGTCTAGGTTTCAATGGTAAGTTTCACGGGTCAAGGTTTCACGGGTAAGTTTCACGGGTAAGTTTCACGGGTATGTTTCACGGGTGACGTTTCACGGGTCTAGGTTTCACTGGTAAGTTTCACGGGTCAAGGTTTCACGGGTAAGTTTCACGGGTAAGTTTTACGGGTATGTTTTACAGGTGACGTTTCACGGGTCTAGGTTTCACTGGTAAGTTTCACGGGTCAAGGTTTCACGGGTAAGTTTCACGGGTAAGTTTCACGGGTATGTTTCATGGGTGATGTTTCACGGGTCTAGGTTTTACTGGTAAGTTTCACGGGTCAAGGTTTCACGGGTAAGTTTCACGGGTAAGTTTCACGGGTGACGTTTCACGGGTCTAGGTTTCACTGGTAAGTTTCACGGGTATGTTTCACGGGTGACGTTTCACGGGTCTAGGTTTCACTGGTAAGTTTCACGGGTCAAGGTTTCACGGGTAAGTTTCACGGGTAAGTTTCACGGGTATGTTTCACGGGTAAGTTTCACGGGTGACGTTTCACGGGTCTAGGTTTCACTGGTAAGTTTCACGGGTAAGTTTCACGGGTAAGTTTTACGGGTATGTTTTACAGGTGACGTTTCACGGGTAAGTTTCACGGGTAAGTTTCACGAGTATGTTTCACGGGTGACGTTTCACGGGTCTAGGTTTCACTGGTAAGTTTCACGGGTCAAGGTTTCACGGGTAAGTTTCACGGGTAGGTTTTACGGGTAAGTTTCACGGGTGACGTTTCACGGGTCTAGGTTTCACTGGAAAGTTTCACGGGTCAAGGATTCACGGGTAAGTTTCACGGGTAAGTTTTACGGGTATGTTTTACAGGTGACGTTTCACGGGTCTAGGTTTCACTGGTAAGTTTCACGGGTCAAGGTTTCACGGGTAAGATTCACGGGTAAGTTTCACGGGTATGTTTCATGGGTGATGTTTCACGGGTCTAGGTTTCACTGGTAAGTTTCACGGGTCAAGGTTTTACGGGTAAGTTTCACGGGTATGTTTCACGGGTGACGTTTCACGGGTCTAGGTTTCACTGGTAAGTTTCACGGGTCAAGGTTTCACGGGTAAGATTCACGGGTAAGTTTCACGGGTATGTTTCACGGGTGACGTTTCACGGGTATAGGTTTCACTAGTAAGTTTCACGGGTCAAGGTTTCACGGGTAAGTTTCACGGGTAAGTTTCACGGGTATGTTTCACGGGTGACGTTTCACGGGTCTAGGTTTCACTGGTAAGTTTCACGGGTCAAGGTTTCACGGGTAAGATTCACGGGTAAGTTTCACGGGTATGTTTCACGGGTGACGTTTCACGGGTCTAGGTTTCACTGGTAAGTTTCACGGGTCTAGGTTTCACGGGTAAGTTTCACGGGTAAGTTTCACGGGTATGTTTCATGGGTGATGTTTCACGGGTCTAGGTTTCACTGGTAAGTTTCACGGGTCAAGGTTTCACGGGTAAGTTTCACGGGTAAGTTTCACGGGTAAGTTTTACGGGTATGTTTTACAGGTGACGTTTCACGGGTCTAGGTTTCACTGGTAAGTTTCACGGGTCAAGGTTTCACGGGTCAAGGTTTCACGGGTAAGTTTCACGGGTATGTTTCATGGGTGATGTTTCACGGGTCTAGGTTTTACTGGTAAGTTTCACGGGTCAAGGTTTCACGGGTAAGTTTCACGGGTAAGTTTCACGGGTGACGTTTCACGGGTCTAGGTTTCACTGGTAAGTTTCACGGGTATGTTTCACGGGTGACGTTTCACGGGTCTAGGTTTCACTGGTAAGTTTCACGGGTCAAGGTTTCACGGGTAAGTTTCACGGGTTAGTTTCACGGGTATGTTTCACGGATGACGTTTCACGGGTCTTGGTTTCACTGGTAAGTTTCACGGGTCAAGGTTTCACGGGTAAGTTTCACGGGTAAGTTTTACGGGTATGTTTTACAGGTGACGTTTCACGGGTAAGTTTCACGGGTAAGTTTCACGGGTATGTTTCACGGGTGACGTTTCACGGGTCTTGGTTTCACTGGTAAGTTTCACGGGTCAAGGTTTCACGGGTAAGTTTCACGGGTATGTTTCACGGGTGACGTTTCACGGGTCTAGGTTTCACTGGTAAGTTTCACGGGTCAAGGTTTCACGGGTAAGTTTCACGGGTAAGTTTTACGGGTAAGTTTCACGGGTCTAGGTTTCAATGGTAAGTTTCACGGGTCAAGGTTTCACGGGTAAGTTTCACGGGTAAGTTTCACGGGTATGTTTCACGGGTGACGTTTCACGGGTCTAGGTTTCACTGGAAAGTTTCACGGATCAAGGTTTCACGGGTAAGTTTCACGGGTAAGTTTTACGGGTATGTTTTACAGGTGACGTTTCACGGGTCTAGGTTTCACTGGTAAGTTTCACGGGTCAAGGTTTCACGGGTAAGTTTCACGGGTAAGTTTCACGGGTATGTTTCATGGGTGATGTTTCACGGGTCTAGGTTTTACTGGTAAGTTTCACGGGTCAAGGTTTCACGGGTAAGTTTCACGGGTAAGTTTCACGGGTGACGTTTCACGGGTCTAGGTTTCACTGGTAAGTTTCACGGGTATGTTTCACGGGTGACGTTTCACGGGTCTAGGTTTCACTGGTAAGTTTCACGGGTCAAGGTTTCACGGGTAAGTTTCACGGGTAAGTTTCACGGGTATGTTTCACGGGTAAGTTTCACGGGTGACGTTTCACGGGTCTAGGTTTCACTGGTAAGTTTCACGGGTAAGTTTCACGGGTAAGTTTTAGGGGTATGTTTTACAGGTGACGTTTCACGGGTAAGTTTCACGGGTAAGTTTCACGGGTATGTTTCACGGGTGACGTTTCACGGGTCTAGGTTTCACTGGTAAGTTTCACGGGTCAAGGTTTCACGGGTAAGTTTCACGGGTAAGTTTTACGGGTAAGTTTCACGGGTGACGTTTCACGGGTCTAGGTTTCACTGGAAAGTTTCACGGGTCAAGGATTCACGGGTAAGTTTCACGGGTAAGTTTTACGGGTATGTTTTACAGGTGACGTTTCACGGGTCTAGGTTTCACTGGTAAGTTTCACGGGTCAAGGTTTCACGGGTAAGATTCACGGGTAAGTTTCACGGGTATGTTTCATGGGTGATGTTTCACGGGTCTAGGTTTCACTGGTAAGTTTCACGGGTCAAGGTTTTACGGGTAAGTTTCACGGGTATGTTTCACGGGTGACGTTTCACGGGTCTAGGTTTCACTGGTAAGTTTCACGGGTCAAGGTTTCACGGGTAAGATTCACGGGTAAGTTTCACGGGTATGTTTCACGGGTGACGTTTCACGGGTATAGGTTTCACTAGTAAGTTTCACGGGTCAAGGTTTCACGGGTAAGTTTCACGGGTAAGTTTTACGGGTAAGTTTCACGGGTGACGTTTCACGGGTCTAGGTTTCACTGGAAAGTTTCACGGGTCAAGGATTCACGGGTAAGTTTCACGGGTAAGTTTCACGGGTATGTTTCACGGGTGACGTTTCACGGGTCTAGGTTTCACTGGTAAGTTTCACGGGTCAAGGTTTCACGGGTAAGATTCTCGGGTAAGTTTCACGGGTATGTTTCACGGGTGACGTTTCACGGGTCTAGGTTTCACTGGTAAGTTTCACGGGTCTAGGTTTCACGGGTAAGTTTCACGGGTAAGTTTCACGGGTATGTTTCATGGGTGATGTTTCACGGGTCTAGGTTTCACTGGTAAGTTTCACGGGTCAAGGTTTCACGGGTAAGTTTCACGGGTAAGTTTCACGGGTAAGTTTTACGGGTATGTTTTACAGGTGACGTTTCACGGGTCTAGGTTTCACTGGTAAGTTTCACGGGTCAAGGTTTCACGGGTAAGTTTCACGGGTAAGTTTCACGGGTATGTTTCATGGGTGATGTTTCACGGGTCTAGGTTTTACTGGTAAGTTTCACGGGTCAAGGTTTCACGGGTAAGTTTCACGGGTAAGTTTCACGGGTGACGTTTCACGGGTCTAGGTTTCACTGGTAAGTTTCACGGGTATGTTTCACGGGTGACGTTTCACGGGTCTAGGTTTCACTGGTAAGTTTCACGGGTCAAGGTTTCACGGGTAAGTTTCACGGGTAAGTTTCACGGGTATGTTTCACGGATGACGTTTCACGGGTCTTGGTTTCACTGGTAAGTTTCACGGGTCAAGGTTTCACGGGTAAGTTTCACGGGTAAGTTTTACGGGTATGTTTTACAGGTGACGTTTCACGGGTAAGTTTCACGGGTAAGTTTCACGGGTATGTTTCACGGGTGACGTTTCACGGGTCTAGGTTTCACTGGTAAGTTTCACGGGTCAAGGTTTCACGGGTAAGTTTCACGGGTAAGTTTTACGGGTAAGTTTCACGTGTGACGTTTCACGGGTCTAGGTTTCACTGGAAAGTTTCACGGGTCAAGGATTCACGGGTAAGTTTCACGGGTAAGTTTTACGGGTATGTTTTACAGGTGACGTTTCACGGGTCTAGGTTTCACTGGTAAGTTTCACGGGTCAAGGTTTCACTGGTAAGTTTCACGGGTAAGTTTCACGGGTATGTTTCATGGGTGATGTTTCACGGGTCTAGGTTTTACTGGTAAGTTTCACGGGTCAAGGTTTCACGGGTAAGTTTCACGGGTAAGTTTCACGGGTGACGTTTCACGGGTCTAGGTTTCACTGGTAAGTTTCACGGGTATATTTCACGGGTGACGTTTCACGGATCTAGGTTTCACTGGTAAGTTTCACGGGTCAAGGTTTCACGGGTAAGTTTCACGAGTAAGTTTCACGGGTATGTTTCACGGGTAAGTTTCACGGGTGACGTTTCACGGGTCTAGGTTTCACTGGTAAGTTTCACGGGTATGTTTCACGGGTGACGTTTCACGGGTCTAGGTTTCACTGGTAAGTTTCACGGGTCAAGGTTTCACGGGTAAGTTTCACGGGTAAGTTTCACGGGTATGTTTCACGGATGACGTTTCACGGGTCTTGGTTTCACTGGTAAGTTTCACGGGTCAAGGTTTCACGGGTAAGTTTCACGGGTAAGTTTTACGGGTATGTTTTACAGGTGACGTTTCACGGGTAAGTTTCACGGGTAAGTTTCACGGGTATGTTTCACGGGTGACGTTTCACGGGTCTTGGTTTCACTGGTAAGTTTCACGGGTCAAGGTTTCACGGGTAAGTTTCACGGGTATGTTTCACGGGTGACGTTTCACGGGTCTAGGTTTCACTGGTAAGTTTCACGGGTCAAGGTTTCACGGGTAAGTTTCACGGGTAAGTTTTACGGGTAAGTTTCACGGGTCTAGGTTTCAATGGTAAGTTTCACGGGTCAAGGTTTCACGGGTAAGTTTCACGGGTAAGTTTCACGGGTATGTTTCACGGGTGACGTTTCACGGGTCTAGGTTTCACTGGAAAGTTTCACGGATCAAGGTTTCACGGGTAAGTTTTACGGGTATGTTTTACAGGTGACGTTTCACGGGTCTAGGTTTCACTGGTAAGTTTCACGGGTCAAGGTTTCACGGGTAAGTTTCACGGGTAAGTTTCACGGGTATGTTTCATGGGTGATGTTTCACGGGTCTAGGTTTTACTGGTAAGTTTCACGGGTCAAGGTTTCACGGGTAAGTTTCACGGGTAAGTTTCACGGGTGACGTTTCACGGGTCTAGGTTTCACTGGTAAGTTTCACGGGTATGTTTCACGGGTGACGTTTCACGGGTCTAGGTTTCACTGGTAAGTTTCACGGGTCAAGGTTTCACGGGTAAGTTTCACTGGTAAGTTTCACGGGTATGTTTCACGGATGACGTTTCACGGGTCTTGGTTTCACTGGTAAGTTTCACGGGTCAAGGTTTCACGGGTAAGTTTCACGGGTAAGTTTTACGGGTATGTTTTACAGGTGACGTTTCACGGGTAAGTTTCACGGGTAAGTTTCACGGGTATGTTTCACGGGTGACGTTTCACGGGTCTAGGTTTCACTGGTAAGTTTCACGGGTCAAGGTTTCACGGGTAAGTTTCACGGGTAAGTTTTACGGGTAAGTTTCACGGGTGACGTTTCACGGGTCTAGGTTTCACTGGAAAGTTTCACGGGTCAAGGATTCACGGGTAAGTTTCACGGGTAAGTTTTACGGGTATGTTTTACAGGTGACGTTTCACGGGTCTAGGTTTCACTGGTAAGTTTCACGGGTCAAGGTTTCACGGGTAAAATTCACGGGTAAGTTTCACGGGTATGTTTCATGGGTGATGTTTCACGGGTCTAGGTTTCACTGGTAAGTTTCACGGGTCAAGGTTTTACGGGTAAGTTTCACGGGTATGTTTCACGGGTGACGTTTCACGGGTCTAGGTTTCACTGGTAAGTTTCACGGGTCAAGGTTTCACGGGTAAGATTCACGGGTAAGTTTCACGGGTTTGTTTCACGGGTGACGTTTCACGGGTATAGGTTTCACTAGTAAGTTTCACGGGTCAAGGTTTCACGGGTAAGTTTCACGGGTAAGTTTCACGGGTATGTTTCACGGGTGACGTTTCACGGGTCTAGGTTTCACTGGTAAGTTTCACGGGTCAAGGTTTCACGGGTAAGATTCACGGGTAAGTTTCACGGGTATGTTTCACGGGTGACGTTTCACGGGTCTAGGTTTCACTGGTAAGTTTCCCGGGTCAAGGTTTCACGAGTAAGTTTTACGGGTAAGTTTTACGCGTAAGTTTCACGGGTGACTTTTCACGGGTCTAGGTTTCACTGGTAAGTTTCACGGGTCAAGGTTTCACGGGTAAGTTTAACGGGTAAGTTTCACGGGTGACGTTTCACGGGTCTAGGTTTCACTGGTAAGTTTCACGGGTCTAGGTTTCACTGGTAAGTTTCACGGGTCAAGGTTTCACGGGTAAGTTTCACGGGTAAGTTTCACGGGTATGTTTCACGGGTGACGTTTCACGGGTCTAGGTTTCACTGGAAAGTTTCACAGATCAAGGTTTCACGGGTAAGTTTCACGGGTAAGTTTCACGGGTAAGTTTTACGGGTATGTTTTACAGGTGACGTTTCACGGGTCTAGGTTTCACTGGTAAGTTTCACGGGTCAAGGTTTCACGGGTAAGTTTCACGCGTAAGTTTCACGGGTATGTTTCATGGGTGATGTTTCACGGGTCTAGGTTTTACTGGTAAGTTTCACGGGTCAAGGTTTCACGGGTAAGTTTTACGGGTCTATGTTTCACTGGTAAGTTTCACGGGTATGTTTCACGGGTGACGTTTCACGGGTCTAGGTTTCACTGGTAAGTTTCACGGGTCAAGGTTTCACGGGTAAGTTTCACGGGTAAGTTTCACGGGTATGTTTCACGGATGACGTTTCACGGGTCTTGGTTTCACTGGTAAGTTTCACGGGTCAAGGTTTCACGGGTAAGTTTCACGGGTAAGTTTTACGGGTATGTTTTACAGGTGACGTTTCACGGGTAAGTTTCACGGGTAAGTTTCACGGGTATGTTTCACGGGTGACGTTTCACGGGTCTAGGTTTCACTGGTAAGTTTCACGGGTCAAGGTTTCACGGGTAAGTTTCACGGGTAAGTTTTACGGGTAAGTTTCACGGGTGACGTTTCACGGGTCTAGGTTTCACTGGAAAGTTTCACGGGTCAAGGATTCACGGGTAAGTTTCACGGGTAAGTTTTACGGGTATGTTTTACAGGTGACGTTTCACGGGTCTAGGTTTCACTGGTAAGTTTCACGGGTCAAGGTTTCACGGGTAAGATTCACGGGTAAGTTTTACGGGTATGTTTCATAAGTGATGTTTCACGGGTCTAGGTTTCACTGGTAAGTTTCACGGGTCAAGGTTTTACGGGTAAGTTTCACGGGTAAGTTTCACGGGTATGTTTCACGGGTGACGTTTCACGGGTCTAGGTTTCGCTGGTAAGTTTCACGGGTCAAGGTTTCACGGGTAAGTTTCACGGGTAAGTTTCACGGGTATATTTCACGGGTGACGTTTCACGGGTCTAGGTTTCACTAGTAAGTTTCACGGGTCAAGGTTTCACGGGTAAGTTTCACGGGTAAGTTTCACGGGTATGTTTCATGGGTGATGTTTCACGGGTCTAGGTTTTACTGGTAAGTTTCACGGGTCAAGGTTTCACGGGTAAGTTTCACGGGTAAGTTTCACGGGTGACGTTTCACGGGTCTAGGTTTCACTGGTAAGTTTCACGGGTATGTTTCACGGGTAAGTTTTACGGGTATGTTTTACAGGTGACGTTTCACGGGTAAAGGTTTCACGGGTCAAGGTTTCACGGGTAAGTTTCACGGGTAAGTTTCACGGGTATGTTTTACAGGTGACGTTTCACGGGTCTAGGTTTCACTGGTAAGTTTCACGGGTCAAGGTTTCACTGGTAAGATTCACGGGTAAGTTTCACGGGTATGTTTCATGAGTGATGTTTCACGGGTCTAGGTTTCACTGGTAAGTTTCACGGGTCAAGGTTTTACGGGTAAGTTTCACGGGTAAGTTTCACGGGTATGTTTCACGGGTGACGTTTCACGGGTCTAGGTTTCACTGGTAAGTTTCACG
The DNA here is from genome assembly GCA_947534325.1 of Agonum fuliginosum. Taxonomy (NCBI): domain Eukaryota; kingdom Metazoa; phylum Arthropoda; class Insecta; order Coleoptera; family Carabidae; genus Agonum; species Agonum fuliginosum. Next base: position 27,193,449 of record OX384036.1, read on the forward strand.
GGTCAAGGTTTCACGGGTCAAGGTTTCACGGGTAAGTTTCACGGGTAAGTTTCACGGGTATGTTTCACGGGTGACGTTTCACGGGTCTAGGTTTCACTAGTAAGTTTCACTTGTCAAGGTTTCACGGGTAAGTTTCACGGGTAAGTTTCACGGGTATGTTTCACGGGTGACGTTTCACGGGTCTAGGTTTCACTGGTAAGTTTTACGGGTCAAGGTTTCACGGGTAAGTTTCACGGGTAAGTTTCACTTGTATGTTTCACGGGTGACGTTTCACGGGTCTAGGATTCACGGGTAAGTTTCACGGGTCAAGGTTTCACGGGTAAGTTTCACGGGTAAGTTTCACGGGTATGTTTCACAAGTGACGTTTCACGGGTCTAGGTTTCACTGGAAAGTTTCACGGGTCAAGGTTTCACGGGTAAGTTTCACGGGTCAAGGTTTTACGGGTAAGTTTCACGGGTAAGTTTCACGGGTATGTTTCACGGGTGACGTTTCACGGGTCTAGGTTTCACTGGTAAGTTTCACGGGTCAAGGTTTCACGGGTAAGTTTCACGGGTAAGTTTCACTTGTATGTTTCACGGGTGACGTTTCACGGGTCTAGGATTCACGGGTAAGTTTCACGGGTCAAGGTTTCACGGGTAAGTTTCACGGGTAAGTTTCACGGGTATGTTTCACAAGTGACGTTTCACGGGTCTAGGTTTCACTGGAAAGTTTCACGGGTCAAGGTTTCACGGGTAAGTTTCACGGGTAAGTTTTACGGGTATGTTTTACAGGCGACGTTTCACGGGTCTAGGTTTCACTGGTAAGTTTCACGGGTCTAGGTTTCACGGGTAAGTTTCACGGGTAAGTTTCACGGGTATGTTTCACGGGTGACGTTTCACGGGTCTAGGTTTCACTGGTAAGTTTCACGGGTCAAGGTTTCACGGGTAAGTTTCACGGGTAAATTTCACGGGTATGTTTCACGGGTGACGTTTCACGGGTCTAGGTTTCACTGGTAAGTTTCACAGTTCAAGGTTTTACGGGTAAGTTTCACGGGTAAGTTTCACGGGTATGTTTCACGGGTGACGTTTCACGGGTCTAGGTTTCACTGGTAAGTTTCACGGGTCAAGGTTTCACGGGTAAGTTTCACGGGTAAGTTTTACGGGTAAGTTTCACGGGTGACGTTTCACGGGTGCGTTTCACGGGTCTAGGTTTCACTGGTAAGTTTCACGGGTCAAGGTTTCACGGGTAAGTTTCACCGGTAAGTTTCACGGGTATGTTTCACAAGTGACGTTTCACGGGTCTAGGTTTCACTGGAAAGTTTCACGGGTCAAGGTTTCACGGGTAAGTTTCACGGGTAAGTTTTACGGGTATGTTTCATGGGTGATGTTTCACGGGTCTAGGTTTCACTGGTAAGTTTCACGGGTCAAGGTTTCACGGGTAAGTTTCACGGGTAAGTTTCACGGGTAAGTTTTACGGGTATGTTTTACAGGTGACGTTTCACGGGTCTAGGTTTCACTGGTAACTTTCACGGGTCAAGGTTTCACGGGTAAGTTTCACGGGTAAGTTTCACGGGTATGTTTCATGGGTGATGTTTCACGGGTCTAGGTTTTACTGGTAAGTTTCACGGGTCAAGGTTTCACGGGTAAGTTTCACGGGTAAGTTTCACGGGTGACGTTTCACGGGTCTAGGTTTCACTGGTAAGTTTCACGGGTATGTTTCACGGGTGACGTTTCACGGGTCTAGGTTTCACTGGTAAGTTTCACGGGTCAAGGTTTCACGGGTAAGTTTCACGGGTAAGTTTCACGGGTATGTTTCACGGATGACGTTTCACGGGTCTTGGTTTCACTGGTAAGTTTCACGGGTCAAGGTTTCACGGGTAAGTTTCACGGGTAAGTTTTACGGGTATGTTTTACAGGTGACGTTTCACGGGTAAGTTTCACGGGTAAGTTTCACGGGTATGTTTCACGGATGACGTTTCACGGGTCTAGGTTTCACTGGTAAGTTTCACGGGTCAAGGTTTCACGGGTAAGTTTCACGGGTAAGTTTTACGGGTAAGTTTCACGTGTGACGTTTCACGGGTCTAGGTTTCACTGGAAAGTTTCACGGGTCAAGGATTCACGGGTAAGTTTCACGGGTAAGTTTTACGGGTATGTTTTACAGGTGACGTTTCACGGGTCTAGGTTTCACTGGTAAGTTTCACGGGTCAAGGTTTCACGGGTAAGTTTCACGGGTAAGTTTCACGGGTATGTTTCATGGGTGATGTTTCACGGGTCTAGGTTTTACTGGTAAGTTTCACGGGTCAAGGTTTCACGGGTAAGTTTCACGGGTAAGTTTCACGGGTGACGTTTCACGGGTCTAGGTTTCACTGGTAAGTTTCACGGGTATATTTCACGGGTGACGTTTCACGGATCTAGGTTTCACTGGTAAGTTTCACGGGTCAAGGTTTCACGGGTAAGTTTCACGAGTAAGTTTCACGGGTATGTTTCACGGGTAAGTTTCACGGGTGACGTTTCACGGGTCTAGGTTTCACTGGTAAGTTTCACGGGTATGTTTCACGGGTGACGTTTCACGGGTCTAGGTTTCACTGGTAAGTTTCACGGGTCAAGGTTTCACGGGTAAGTTTCACGGGTAAGTTTCACGGGTATGTTTCACGGATGACGTTTCACGGGTCTTGGTTTCACTGGTAAGTTTCACGGGTCAAGGTTTCACGGGTAAGTTTCACGGGTAAGTTTTACGGGTATGTTTTACAGGTGACGTTTCACGGGTAAGTTTCACGGGTAAGTTTCACGGGTATGTTTCACGGGTGACGTTTCACGGGTCTTGGTTTCACTAGTAAGTTTCACGGGTCAAGGTTTCACGGGTAAGTTTCACGGGTATGTTTCACGGGTGACGTTTCACGGGTCTAGGTTTCACTGGTAAGTTTCACGGGTCAAGGTTTCACGGGTAAGTTTCACGGGTAAGTTTTACGGGTAAGTTTCACGGGTCTAGGTTTCAATGGTAAGTTTCACGGGTAAGTTTCACGGGTAAGTTTCACGGGTATGTTTTACGGGTGACGTTTCACGGGTCTAGGTTTCACTGGAAAGTTTCACGGATCAAGGTTTCACGGGTAAGTTTCACGGGTAAGTTTTACGGGTATGTTTTACAGGTGACGTTTCACGGGTCTAGGTTTCACTGGTAAGTTTCACGGGTCAAGGTTTCACGGGTAAGTTTCACGGGTAAGTTTCACGGGTAAGTTTCACGGGTATGTTTCATGGGTGATGTTTCACGGGTCTAGGTTTTACTGGTAAGTTTCACGGGTCAAGGTTTCACGGGTAAGTTTCACGGGTAAGTTTCACGGGTGACGTTTCACGGGTCTAGGTTTCACTGGTAAGTTTCACGGGTATGTTTCACGGGTGACGTTTCACGGGTCTAGGTTTCACTGGTAAGTTTCACGGGTCAAGGTTTCACGGGTAAGTTTCACGGGTAAGTTTCACGGGTATGTTTCACGGGTAAGTTTCACGGGTGACGTTTCACGGGTCTAGGTTTCACTGGTAAGTTTCACGAGTAAGTTTCACGGGTAAGTTTTACGGGTATGTTTTACAGGTGACGTTTCACGGGTAAGTTTCACGGGTAAGTTTCACGGGTATGTTTCACGGGTGACGTTTCACGGGTCTAGGTTTCACTGGTAAGTTCACGGGTCAAGGTTTCACGGGTAAGTTTCACGGGTAAGTTTTACGGGTAAGTTTCACGGGTGACGTTTCACGGGTCTAGGTTTCACTGGAAAGTTTCACGGGTCAAGGATTCACGGGTAAGTTTCACGGGTAAGTTTTACGGGTATGTTTTACAGGTGACGTTTCACGGGTCTAGGTTTCACTGGTAAGTTTCACGGGTCAAGGTTTCACGGGTAAGATTCACGGGTAAGTTTCACGGGTATGTTTCATGGGTGATGTTTCACGGGTCTAGGTTTCACTGGTAAGTTTCACGGGTCAAGGTTTTACGGGTAAGTTTCACGGGTATGTTTCACGGGTGACGTTTCACGGGTCTAGGTTTCACTGGTAAGTTTCACGGGTCAAGGTTTCAAGGGTAAGATTCACGGGTAAGTTTCACGGGTATGTTTCACGGGTGACGTTTCACGGGTATAGGTTTCACTAGTAAGTTTCACGGGTCAAGGTTTCACGGGTAAGTTTCACGGGTAAGTTTCACGGGTATGTTTCACGGGTGACGTTTCACGGGTCTAGGTTTCACTGGTAAGTTTCACGGGTCAAGGTTTCACGGGTAAGATTCACGGGTAAGTTTCACGGGTATGTTTCACGGGTGACGTTTCACGGGTCTAGGTTTCACTGGTAAGTTTCACGGGTCTAGGTTTCACGGGTAAGTTTCACGGGTAAGTTTCACGGGTATGTTTCATGGGTGATGTTTCACGGGTCTAGGTTTCACTGGTAAGTTTCACGGGTCAAGGTTTCACGGGTAAGTTTCACGGGTAAGTTTCACGGGTAAGTTTTACGGGTATGTTTTACAGGTGACGTTTCACGGGTCTAGGTTTCACTGGTAAGTTTCACGGGTCAAGGTTTCACGGGTAAGTTTCACGGGTAAGTTTCACGGGTATGTTTCATGGGTGATGTTTCACGGGTCTAGGTTTTACTGGTAAGTTTCACGGGTCAAGGTTTCACGGGTAAGTTTCACGGGTAAGTTTCACGGGTGACGTTTCACGGGTCTAGGTTTCACTGGTAAGTTTCACGGGTATGTTTCACGGGTGACGTTTCACGGGTCTAGGTTTCACTGGTAAGTTTCACGGGTCAAGGTTTCACGGGTAAGTTTCACGGGTAAGTTTCACGGGTATGTTTCACGGATGACGTTTCACGGGTCTTGGTTTCACTGGTAAGTTTCACGGGTCAAGGTTTCACGGGTAAGTTTCACGGGTAAGTTTTACGGGTATGTTTTACAGGTGACGTTTCACGGGTAAGTTTCACGGGTAAGTTTCACGGGTATGTTTCACGGGTGACGTTTCACGGGTCTAGGTTTCACTGGTAAGTTTCACGGGTCAAGGTTTCACGGGTAAGTTTCACGGGTAAGTTTTACGGGTAAGTTTCACGTGTGACGTTTCACGGGTCTAGGTTTCACTGGAAAGTTTCACGGGTCAAGGATTCACGGGTAAGTTTCACGGGTAAGTTTTACGGGTATGTTTTACAGGTGACGTTTCACGGGTCTAGGTTTCACTGGTAAGTTTCACGGGTCAAGGTTTCACGGGTAAGTTTCACGGGTAAGTTTCACGGGTATGTTTCATGGGTGATGTTTCACGGGTCTAGGTTTTACTGGTAAGTTTCACGGGTCAAGGTTTCACGGGTAAGTTTCACGGGTAAGTTTCACGGGTGACGTTTCACGGGTCTAGGTTTCACTGGTAAGTTTCACGGGTATATTTCACGGGTGACGTTTCACGGATCTAGGTTTCACTGGTAAGTTTCACGGGTCAAGGTTTCACGGGTAAGTTTCACGAGTAAGTTTCACGGGTATGTTTCACGGGTAAGTTTCACGGGTGACGTTTCACGGGTCTAGGTTTCACTGGTAAGTTTCACGGGTATGTTTCACGGGTGACGTTTCACGGGTCTAGGTTTCACTGGTAAGTTTCACGGGTCAAGGTTTCACGGGTAAGTTTCACGGGTAAGTTTCACGGGTATGTTTCACGGATGACGTTTCACGGGTCTTGGTTTCACTGGTAAGTTTCACGGGTCAAGGTTTCACGGGTAAGTTTCACGGGTAAGTTTTACGGGTATGTTTCACGGATGACGTTTCACGGGTCTTGGTTTCACTGGTAAGTTTCACGGGTCAAGGTTTCACGGGTAAGTTTCACGGGTAAGTTTTACGGGTATGTTTTACAGGTGACGTTTCACGGGTAAGTTTCACGGGTAAGTTTCACGGGTATGTTTCACGGGTGACGTTTCACGGGTCTTGGTTTCACTGGTAAGTTTCACGGGTCAAGGTTTCACGGGTAAGTTTCACGGGTATGTTTCACGGGTGACGTTTCACGGGTCTAGGTTTCACTGGTAAGTTTCACGGGTCAAGGTTTCACGGGTAAGTTTCACGGGTAAGTTTTACGGGTAAGTTTCACGGGTCTAGGTTTCAATGGTAAGTTTCACGGGTCAAGGTTTCACGGGTAAGTTTCACGGGTAAGTTTCACGGGTATGTTTCACGGGTGACGTTTCACGGGTCTAGGTTTCACTGGAAAGTTTCACGGATCAAGGTTTCACGGGTAAGTTTCACGGGTAAGTTTTACGGGTATGTTTTACAGGTGACGTTTCACGGGTCTAGGTTTCACTGGTAAGTTTCACGGGTCAAGGTTTCACTGGTAAGTTTCACGGGTAAGTTTCACGGGTATGTTTCATGGGTGATGTTTCACGGGTCTAGGTTTTACTGGTAAGTTTCACGGGTCAAGGTTTCACGGGTAAGTTTCACGGGTAAGTTTCACGGGTGACGTTTCACGGGTCTAGGTTTCACTGGTAAGTTTCACGGGTATGTTTCACGGGTGACGTTTCACGGGTCTAGGTTTCACTGGTAAGTTTCACGGGTCAAGGTTTCACGGGTAAGTTTCACGGGTAAGTTTCACGGGTATGTTTCACGGGTAAGTTTTACGGGTGACGTTTCACGGGTCTAGGTTTCACTGGTAAGTTTCACGGGTAAGTTTCACGGGTAAGTTTTACGGGTATGTTTTACAGGTGACGTTTCACGGGTAAGTTTCACGGGTAAGTTTCACGGGTATGTTTCACGGGTGACGTTTCACGGGTCTAGGTTTCACTGGTAAGTTTCACGGGTCAAGGTTTCACGGGTAAGTTTCACGGGTAAGTTTTACGGGTAAGTTTCACGGGTGACGTTTCACGGGTCTAGGTTTCACTGGAAAGTTTCACGGGTCAAGGATTCACGGGTAAGTTTCACGGGTAAGTTTTACGGGTATGTTTTACAGGTGACGTTTCACGGGTCTAGGTTTCACTGGTAAGTTTCACGGGTCAAGGTTTCACGGGTAAGATTCACGGGTAAGTTTCACGGGTATGTTTCATGGGTGATGTTTCACGGGTCTAGGTTTCACTGGTAAGTTTCACGGGTCAAGGTTTTACGGGTAAGTTTCACGGGTATGTTTCACGGGTGACGTTTCACGGGTCTAGGTTTCACTGGTAAGTTTCACGGGTCAAGGTTTCACGGGTAAGATTCACGGGTAAGTTTCACGGGTATGTTTCACGGGTGACGTGTCACGGGTATAGGTTTCACTAGTAAGTTTCACGGGTCAAGGTTTCACGGGTAAGTTTCACGGGTAAGTTTCACGGGTATGTTTCACGGGTGACGTTTCACGGGTCTAGGTTTCACTGGTAAGTTTCACGGGTCAAGGTTTCACGGGTAAGATTCACGGGTAAGTTTCACGGGTATGTTTCACGGGTGACGTTTCACGGGTCTAGGTTTCACTGGTAAGTTTCCCGGGTCAAGGTTTCACGAGTAAGTTTTACGGGTAAGTTTTACGCGTAAGTTTCACGGGTGACGTTTCACGGGTCTAGGTTTCACTGGTAAGTTTCACGGGTCAAGGTTTCACGGGTAAGTTTAACGGGTAAGTTTTACGGGTAAGTTTCACGGGTGACGTTTCACGGGTCTAGGTTTCACTGGTAAGTTTCACGGGTCTAGGTTTCACTGGTAAGTTTCACGGGTCAAGGTTTCACGGGTAAGTTTCACGGGTAAGTTTCACGGGTATGTTTCACGGGTGACGTTTCACGGGTCTAGGTTTCACTGGAAAGTTTCACAGATCAAGGTTTCACGGGTAAGTTTCACGGGTAAGTTTCACGGGTAAGTTTTACGGGTATGTTTTACAGGTGACGTTTCACGGGTCTAGGTTTCACTGGTAAGTTTCACGGGTCAAGGTTTCACGGGTAAGTTTTACGGGTCTATGTTTCACTGGTAAGTTTCACGGGTATGTTTCACGGGTGACGTTTCACGGGTCTAGGTTTCACTGGTAAGTTTCACGGGTCAAGGTTTCACGGGTAAGTTTCACGGGTAAGTTTCACGGGTATATTTCACGGGTGACGTTTCACGGGTCTAGGTTTCACTAGTAAGTTTCACGGGTCAAGGTTTCACGGGTAAGTTTCACGGGTAAGTTTCACGGGTATGTTTCATGGGTGATGTTTCACGGGTCTAGGTTTTACTGGTAAGTTTCACGGGTCAAGGTTTTACGGGTCAAGGTTTCACGGGTAAGTTTCACGGGTAAGTTTCACGAGTATGTTTCACGGGTGACGTTTCACGGGTCTAGGTTTCACTAGTAAGTTTCACTTGTCAAGGTTTCACGGGTAAGTTTCACGGGTAAGTTTCACGGGTATGTTTCACGGGTGACGTTTCACGGGTCTAGGTTTCACTGGTAAGTTTCACGGGTCAAGGTTTCACGGGTAAGGTTCACGGGTAAGTTTCACGGGTATGTTTCACGGGTGACGTTTCACGGGTCTAGGTTTCACTGGTAAGTTTCACGGGTCAAGGTTTCACGGGTAAGTTTCACGGGTAAGTTTCACGGGTATGTTTCACGGGTGACGTTTCACGGGTCTAGGTTTCACTGGTAAGTTTCACGGGTCAAGGTTTTACGGGTAAGTTTCACGGGTAAATTTCACGGGTATGTTTCACGGGTGACGTTTCACGGGTCTAGGATTCACGGGTAAGTTTCACGGGTCAAGGTTTCACGGGTAAGTTTCACGGGTAAGTTTCACGGGTATGTTTCACAAGTGACGTTTCACGGGTCTAGGTTTCACTGGAAAGTTTCACGGGTCAAGGTTTCACGGGTAAGTTTCACGGGTAAGTTTTACGGGTATGTTTTACAGGCGATGTTTCACGGGTCTAGGTTTCACTGGTAAGTTTCACGGGTCTAGGTTTCACGGGTTAGTTTCACGGGTAAGTTTCACGGGTATGTTTCATGGGTGATGTTTCACGGGTCTAGGTTTCACTGGTAAGTTTCACGGGTCAAGGTTTCACGGGTAAGTTTCACGGGTAAGTTTCACGGGTAAGTTTTACGGGTATGTTTTACAGGTGACGTTTCACGGGTCTAGGTTTCACTGGTAAGTTTCACGGGTCAAGGTTTCACGGGTAAGTTTCACGGGTAAGTTTCACGGGTATGTTTCATGGGTGATGTTTCACGGGTCTAGGTTTTACTGGTAAGTTTCACGGATCAAGGTTTCACGGGTAAGTTTCACGGGTAAGTTTCACGGGTGACGTTTCACGGGTCTAGGTTTCACTGGTAAGTTTCACGGGTATGTTTCACGGGTGACGTTTCACGGGTCTAGGTTTCACTGGTAAGTTTCACGGGTCAAGGTTTCACGGGTAAGTTTCACGGGTAAGTTTCACGGGTATGTTTCACGGATGACGTTTCACGGGTCTTGGTTTCACTGGTAAGTTTCACGGGTCAAGGTTTCACGGGTAAGTTTCACGGGTAAGTTTTACGGGTATGTTTTACAGGTGACGTTTCACGGGTAAGTTTCACGGGTAAGTTTCACGGGTATGTTTCACGGGTGACGTTTCACGGGTCTAGGTTTCACTGGTAAGTTTCACGGGTCAAGGTTTCACGGGTAAGTTTCACGGGTAAGTTTTACGGGTAAGTTTCACGTGTGACGTTTCACGGGTCTAGGTTTCACTGGAAAGTTTCACGGGTCAAGGATTCACGGGTAAGTTTCACGGGTAAGTTTTACGGGTATGTTTTACAGGTGACGTTTCACGGGTCTAGGTTTCACTGGTAAGTTTCACGGGACAAGGTTTCACGGGTAAGTTTTACGGATAAGTTTCACGGGTATGTTTCATGGGTGATGTTTCACGGGTCTAGGTTTTACTGGTAAGTTTCACGGGTCAAGGTTTCACGGGTAAGTTTCACGGGTAAGTTTCACGGGTGACGTTTCACGGGTCTAGGTTTCACTGGTAAGTTTCACGGGTATATTTCACGGGTGACGTTTCACGGATCTAGGTTTCACTGGTAAGTTTCACGGGTCAAGGTTTCACGGGTAAGTTTCACGAGTAAGTTTCACGGGTATGTTTCACGGGTAAGTTTCACGGGTGACGTTTCACGGGTCTAGGTTTCACTGGTAAGTTTCACGGGTATGTTTCACGGGTGACGTTTCACGGGTCTAGGTTTCACTGGTAAGTTTCACGGGTCAAGGTTTCACGGGTAAGTTTCACGGGTAAGTTTCACGGGTATGTTTCACGGATGACGTTTCACGGGTCTTGGTTTCACTGGTAAGTTTCACGGGTCAAGGTTTCACGGGTAAGTTTCACGGGTAAGTTTTACGGGTATGTTTTACAGGTGACGTTTCACGGGTAAGTTTCACGGGTAAGTTTCACGGGTAAGTTTCACGGGTAAGTTTTACGGGTATGTTTTACAGGTGACGTTTCACGGGTCTAGGTTTCACTGGTAAGTTTCACGGGACAAGGTTTCACGGGTAAGTTTTACGGATAAGTTTCACGGGTATGTTTCATGGGTGATGTTTCACGGGTCTAGGTTTTACTGGTAAGTTTCACGGGTCAAGGTTTCACGGGTAAGTTTCACGGGTATGTTTCACGGGTGACGTTTCACGGGTCTAGGTTTCACTGGAAAGTTTCACGGATCAAGGTTTCACGGGTAAGTTTCACGGGTAAGTTTTACGGGTATGTTTTACAGGTGACGTTTCACGGGTCTAGGTTTCACTGGTAAGTTTCACGGGTCAAGGTTTCACTGGTAAGTTTCACGGGTAAGTTTCACGGGTATGTTTCATGGGTGATGTTTCACGGGTCTAGGTTTTACTGGTAAGTTTCACGGGTCAAGGTTTCACGGGTAAGTTTCACGGGTAAGTTTCACGGGTGACGTTTCACGGGTCTAGGTTTCACTGGTAAGTTTCACGGGTATGTTTCACGGGTGACGTTTCACGGGTCTAGGTTTCACTGGTAAGTTTCACGGGTCAAGGTTTCACGGGTAAGTTTCACGGGTAAGTTTCACGGGTATGTTTCACGGGTAAGTTTTACGGGTGACGTTTCACGGGTCTAGGTTTCACTGGTAAGTTTCACGGGTAAGTTTCACGGGTAAGTTTTACGGGTATGTTTTACAGGTGACGTTTCACGGGTAAGTTTCACGGGTAAGTTTCACGGGTATGTTTCACGGGTGACGTTTCACGGGTCTAGGTTTCACTGGTAAGTTTCACGGGTCAAGGTTTCACGGGTAAGTTTCACGGGTAAGTTTTACGGGTAAGTTTCACGGGTGACGTTTCACGGGTCTAGGTTTCACTGGAAAGTTTCACGGGTCAAGGATTCACGGGTAAGTTTCACGGGTAAGTTTTACGGGTATGTTTTACAGGTGACGTTTCACGGGTCTAGGTTTCACTGGTAAGTTTCACGGGTCAAGGTTTCACGGGTAAGATTCACGGGTAAGTTTCACGGGTATGTTTCATGGGTGATGTTTCACGGGTCTAGGTTTCACTGGTAAGTTTCACGGGTCAAGGTTTTACGGGTAAGTTTCACGGGTATGTTTCACGGGTGACGTTTCACGGGTCTAGGTTTCACTGGTAAGTTTCACGGGTCAAGGTTTCACGGGTAAGATTCACGGGTAAGTTTCACGGGTATGTTTCACGGGTGACGTGTCACGGGTATAGGTTTCACTAGTAAGTTTCACGGGTCAAGGTTTCACGGGTAAGTTTCACGGGTAAGTTTCACGGGTATGTTTCACGGGTGACGTTTCACGGGTCTAGGTTTCACTGGTAAGTTTCACGGGTCAAGGTTTCACGGGTAAGATTCACGGGTAAGTTTCACGGGTATGTTTCACGGGTGACGTTTCACGGGTCTAGGTTTCACTGGTAAGTTTCCCGGGTCAAGGTTTCACGAGTAAGTTTTACGGGTAAGTTTTACGCGTAAGTTTCACGGGTGACGTTTCACGGGTCTAGGTTTCACTGGTAAGTTTCACGGGTCAAGGTTTCACGGGTAAGTTTAACGGGTAAGTTTTACGGGTAAGTTTCACGGGTGACGTTTCACGGGTCTAGGTTTCACTGGTAAGTTTCACGGGTCTAGGTTTCACTGGTAAGTTTCACGGGTCAAGGTTTCACGGGTAAGTTTCACGGGTAAGTTTCACGGGTATGTTTCACGGGTGACGTTTCACGGGTCTAGGTTTCACTGGAAAGTTTCACAGATCAAGGTTTCACGTGTAAGTTTCACGGGTAAGTTTCACGGGTAAGTTTTACGGGTATGTTTTACAGGTGACGTTTCACGGGTCTAGGTTTCACTGGTAAGTTTCACGGGTCAAGGTTTCACGGGTAAGTTTTACGGGTCTATGTTTCACTGGTAAGTTTCACGGGTATGTTTCACGGGTGACGTTTCACGGGTCTAGGTTTCACTGGTAAGTTTCACGGGTCAAGGTTTCACGGGTAAGTTTCACGGGTAAGTTTCACGGGTATATTTCACGGGTGACGTTTCACGGGTCTAGGTTTCACTAGTAAGTTTCACGGGTCAAGGTTTCACGGGTAAGTTTCACGGGTAAGTTTCACGGGTATGTTTCATGGGTGATGTTTCACGGGTCTAGGTTTTACTGGTAAGTTTCACGGGTCAAGGTTTTACGGGTCAAGGTTTCACGGGTAAGTTTCACGGGTAAGTTTCACGAGTATGTTTCACGGGTGACGTTTCACGGGTCTAGGTTTCACTAGTAAGTTTCACTTGTCAAGGTTTCACGGGTAAGTTTCACGGGTAAGTTTCACGGGTATGTTTCACGGGTGACGTTTCACGGGTCTAGGTTTCACTGGTAAGTTTCACGGGTCAAGGTTTCACGGGTAAGGTTCACGGGTAAGTTTCACGGGTATGTTTCACGGGTGACGTTTCACGGGTCTAGGTTTCACTGGTAAGTTTCACGGGTCAAGGTTTCACGGGTAAGTTTCACGGGTAAGTTTCACGGGTATGTTTCACGGGTGACGTTTCACGGGTCTAGGTTTCACTGGTAAGTTTCACGGGTCAAGGTTTTACGGGTAAGTTTCACGGGTAAATTTCACGGGTATGTTTCACGGGTGACGTTTCACGGGTCTAGGATTCACGGGTAAGTTTCACGGGTCAAGGTTTCACGGGTAAGTTTCACGGGTAAGTTTCACGGGTATGTTTCACAAGTGACGTTTCACGGGTCTAGGTTTCACTGGAAAGTTTCACGGGTCAAGGTTTCACGGGTAAGTTTCACGGGTAAGTTTTACGGGTATGTTTTACAGGCGATGTTTCACGGGTCTAGGTTTCACTGGTAAGTTTCACGGGTCTAGGTTTCACGGGTTAGTTTCACGGGTAAGTTTCACGGGTATGTTTCATGGGTGATGTTTCACGGGTCTAGGTTTCACTGGTAAGTTTCACGGGTCAAGGTTTCACGGGTAAGTTTCACGGGTAAGTTTCACGGGTAAGTTTTACGGGTATGTTTTACAGGTGACGTTTCACGGGTCTAGGTTTCACTGGTAAGTTTCACGGGTCAAGGTTTCACGGGTAAGTTTCACGGGTAAGTTTCACGGGTATGTTTCATGGGTGATGTTTCACGGGTCTAGGTTTTACTGGTAAGTTTCACGGATCAAGGTTTCACGGGTAAGTTTCACGGGTAAGTTTCACGGGTGACGTTTCACGGGTCTAGGTTTCACTGGTAAGTTTCACGGGTATGTTTCACGGGTGACGTTTCACGGGTCTAGGTTTCACTGGTAAGTTTCACGGGTCAAGGTTTCACGGGTAAGTTTCACGGGTAAGTTTCACGGGTATGTTTCACGGATGACGTTTCACGGGTCTTGGTTTCACTGGTAAGTTTCACGGGTCAAGGTTTCACGGGTAAGTTTCACGGGTAAGTTTTACGGGTATGTTTTACAGGTGACGTTTCACGGGTAAGTTTCACGGGTAAGTTTCACGGGTATGTTTCACGGGTGACGTTTCACGGGTCTAGGTTTCACTGGTAAGTTTCACGGGTCAAGGTTTCACGGGTAAGTTTCACGGGTAAGTTTTACGGGTAAGTTTCACGTGTGACGTTTCACGGGTCTAGGTTTCACTGGAAAGTTTCACGGGTCAAGGATTCACGGGTAAGTTTCACGGGTAAGTTTTACGGGTATGTTTTACAGGTGACGTTTCACGGGTCTAGGTTTCACTGGTAAGTTTCACGGGACAAGGTTTCACGGGTAAGTTTTACGGATAAGTTTCACGGGTATGTTTCATGGGTGATGTTTCACGGGTCTAGGTTTTACTGGTAAGTTTCACGGGTCAAGGTTTCACGGGTAAGTTTCACGGGTAAGTTTCACGGGTGACGTTTCACGGGTCTAGGTTTCACTGGTAAGTTTCACGGGTATATTTCACGGGTGACGTTTCACGGATCTAGGTTTCACTGGTAAGTTTCACGGGTCAAGGTTTCACGGGTAAGTTTCACGAGTAAGTTTCACGGGTATGTTTCACGGGTAAGTTTCACGGGTGACGTTTCACGGGTCTAGGTTTCACTGGTAAGTTTCACGGGTATGTTTCACGGGTGACGTTTCACGGGTCTAGGTTTCACTGGTAAGTTTCACGGGTCAAGGTTTCACGGGTAAGTTTCACGGGTAAGTTTCACGGGTATGTTTCACGGATGACGTTTCACGGGTCTTGGTTTCACTGGTAAGTTTCACGGGTCAAGGTTTCACGGGTAAGTTTCACGGGTAAGTTTTACGGGTATGTTTTACAGGTGACGTTTCACGGGTAAGTTTCACGGGTAAGTTTCACGGGTATGTTTCACGGGTGACGTTTCACGGGTCTTGGTTTCACTGGTAAGTTTCACGGGTCAAGGTTTCACGGGTAAGTTTCACGGGTATGTTTCACGGGTGACGTTTCACGGGTCTAGGTTTCACTGGTAAGTTTCACGGATCAAGGTTTCACGGGTAAGTTTCACGGGTAAGTTTTACGGGTAAGTTTCACGGGTCTAGGTTTCAATGGTAAGTTTCACGGGTCAAGGTTTCACGGGTAAGTTTCACGGGTAAGTTTCACGGGTATGTTTCACGGGTGACGTTTCACGGGTCTAGGTTTCACTGGAAAGTTTCACGGATCAAGGTTTCACGGGTAAGTTTCACGGGTAAGTTTTACGGGTATGTTTTACAGGTGACGTTTCACGGGTCTAGGTTTCACTGGTAAGTTTCACGGGTCAAGGTTTCACGGGTAAGTTTCACGGGTAAGTTTCACGGGTATGTTTCATGGGTGATGTTTCACGGGTCTAGGTTTTACTGGTAAGTTTCACGGGTCAAGGTTTCACGGGTAAGTTTCACGGGTAAGTTTCACGGGTGACGTTTCACGGGTCTAGGTTTCACTGGTAAGTTTCACGGGTATGTTTCACGGGTGACGTTTCACGGGTCTAGGTTTCACTGGTAAGTTTCACGGGTCAAGGTTTCACGGGTAAGTTTCACGGGTAAGTTTCACGGGTATGTTTCACGGGTAAGTTTCACGGGTGACGTTTCACGGGTCTAGGTTTCACTGGTAAGTTTCACGGGTAAGTTTCACGGGTAAGTTTCACGGGTAAGTTTCACGGGTATGTTTCACGGGTGACGTTTCACGGGTCTAGGTTTCACTGGTAAGTTTCACGGGTCAAGGTTTCACGGGTAAGTTTCACGGGTAAGTTTTACGGGTAAGTTTCACGGGTGACGTTTCACGGGTCTAGGTTTCACTGGAAAGTTTCACGGGTCAAGGATTCACGGGTAAGTTTCACGGGTAAGTTTTACGGGTATGTTTTACAGGTGACGTTTCACGGGTCTAGGTTTCACTGGTAAGTTTCACGGGTCAAGGTTTCACGGGTAAGATTCACGGGTAAGTTTCACGGGTATGTTTCATGGGTGATGTTTCACGGGTCTAGGTTTCACTGGTAAGTTTCACGGGTCAAGGTTTCACGGGTAAGTTTCACGGGTAAGTTTCACGGGTAAGTTTTACGGGTATGTTTTACAGGTGACGTTTCACGGGTCTAGGTTTCACTGGTAAGTTTCACGGGTCAAGGTTTCACGGGTAAGTTTCACGGGTAAGTTTCACGGGTATGTTTCATGGGTGATGTTTCACGGGTCTAGGTTTTACTGGTAAGTTTCACGGATCAAGGTTTCACGGGTAAGTTTCACGGGTAAGTTTCACGGGTGACGTTTCACGGGTCTAGGTTTCACTGGTAAGTTTCACGGGTATGTTTCACGGGTGACGTTTCACGGGTCTAGGTTTCACTGGTAAGTTTCACGGGTCAAGGTTTCACGGGTAAGTTTCACGGGTAAGTTTCACGGGTATGTTTCACGGATGACGTTTCACGGGTCTTGGTTTCACTGGTAAGTTTCACGGGTCAAGGTTTCACGGGTAAGTTTCACGGGTAAGTTTTACGGGTATGTTTTACAGGTGACGTTTCACGGGTAAGTTTCACGGGTAAGTTTCACGGGTATGTTTCACGGGTGACGTTTCACGGGTCTAGGTTTCACTGGTAAGTTTCACGGGTCAAGGTTTCACGGGTAAGTTTCACGGGTAAGTTTTACGGGTAAGTTTCACGTGTGACGTTTCACGGGTCTAGGTTTCACTGGAAAGTTTCACGGGTCAAGGATTCACGGGTAAGTTTCACGGGTAAGTTTTACGGGTATGTTTTACAGGTGACGTTTCACGGGTCTAGGTTTCACTGGTAAGTTTCACGGGACAAGGTTTCACGGGTAAGTTTTACGGATAAGTTTCACGGGTATGTTTCATGGGTGATGTTTCACGGGTCTAGGTTTTACTGGTAAGTTTCACGGGTCAAGGTTTCACGGGTAAGTTTCACGGGTAAGTTTCACGGGTGACGTTTCACGGGTCTAGGTTTCACTGGTAAGTTTCACGGGTATATTTCACGGGTGACGTTTCACGGATCTAGGTTTCACTGGTAAGTTTCACGGGTCAAGGTTTCACGGGTAAGTTTCACGAGTAAGTTTCACGGGTATGTTTCACGGGTAAGTTTCACGGGTGACGTTTCACGGGTCTAGGTTTCACTGGTAAGTTTCACGGGTATGTTTCACGGGTGACGTTTCACGGGTCTAGGTTTCACTGGTAAGTTTCACGGGTCAAGGTTTCACGGGTAAGTTTCACGGGTAAGTTTCACGGGTATGTTTCACGGATGACGTTTCACGGGTCTTGGTTTCACTGGTAAGTTTCACGGGTCAAGGTTTCACGGGTAAGTTTCACGGGTAAGTTTTACGGGTATGTTTTACAGGTGACGTTTCACGGGTAAGTTTCACGGGTAAGTTTCACGGGTAAGTTTCACGGGTAAGTTTTACGGGTATGTTTTACAGGTGACGTTTCACGGGTCTAGGTTTCACTGGTAAGTTTCACGGGACAAGGTTTCACGGGTAAGTTTTACGGATAAGTTTCACGGGTATGTTTCATGGGTGATGTTTCACGGGTCTAGGTTTTACTGGTAAGTTTCACGGGTCAAGGTTTCACGGGTAAGTTTCACGGGTATGTTTCACGGGTGACGTTTCACGGGTCTAGGTTTCACTGGAAAGTTTCACGGATCAAGGTTTCACGGGTAAGTTTCACGGGTAAGTTTTACGGGTATGTTTTACAGGTGACGTTTCACGGGTCTAGGTTTCACTGGTAAGTTTCACGGGTCAAGGTTTCACTGGTAAGTTTCACGGGTAAGTTTCACGGGTATGTTTCATGGGTGATGTTTCACGGGTCTAGGTTTTACTGGTAAGTTTCACGGGTCAAGGTTTCACGGGTAAGTTTCACGGGTAAGTTTCACGGGTGACGTTTCACGGGTCTAGGTTTCACTGGTAAGTTTCACGGGTATGTTTCACGGGTGACGTTTCACGGGTCTAGGTTTCACTGGTAAGTTTCACGGGTCAAGGTTTCACGGGTAAGTTTCACGGGTAAGTTTCACGGGTATGTTTCACGGGTAAGTTTTACGGGTGACGTTTCACGGGTCTAGGTTTCACTGGTAAGTTTCACGGGTAAGTTTCACGGGTAAGTTTTACGGGTATGTTTTACAGGTGACGTTTCACGGGTAAGTTTCACGGGTAAGTTTCACGGGTATGTTTCACGGGTGACGTTTCACGGGTCTAGGTTTCACTGGTAAGTTTCACGGGTCAAGGTTTCACGGGTAAGTTTCACGGGTAAGTTTTACGGGTAAGTTTCACGGGTGACGTTTCACGGGTCTAGGTTTCACTGGAAAGTTTCACGGGTCAAGGATTCACGGGTAAGTTTCACGGGTAAGTTTTACGGGTATGTTTTACAGGTGACGTTTCACGGGTCTAGGTTTCACTGGTAAGTTTCACGGGTCAAGGTTTCACGGGTAAGATTCACGGGTAAGTTTCACGGGTATGTTTCATGGGTGATGTTTCACGGGTCTAGGTTTCACTGGTAAGTTTCACGGGTCAAGGTTTTACGGGTAAGTTTCACGGGTATGTTTCACGGGTGACGTTTCACGGGTCTAGGTTTCACTGGTAAGTTTCACGGGTCAAGGTTTCACGGGTAAGATTCACGGGTAAGTTTCACGGGTATGTTTCACGGGTGACGTGTCACGGGTATAGGTTTCACTAGTAAGTTTCACGGGTCAAGGTTTCACGGGTAAGTTTCACGGGTAAGTTTCACGGGTATGTTTCACGGGTGACGTTTCACGGGTCTAGGTTTCACTGGTAAGTTTCACGGGTCAAGGTTTCACGGGTAAGATTCACGGGTAAGTTTCACGGGTATGTTTCACGGGTGACGTTTCACGGGTCTAGGTTTCACTGGTAAGTTTCCCGGGTCAAGGTTTCACGAGTAAGTTTTACGGGTAAGTTTTACGCGTAAGTTTCACGGGTGACGTTTCACGGGTCTAGGTTTCACTGGTAAGTTTCACGGGTCAAGGTTTCACGGGTAAGTTTAACGGGTAAGTTTTACGGGTAAGTTTCACGGGTGACGTTTCACGGGTCTAGGTTTCACTGGTAAGTTTCACGGGTCTAGGTTTCACTGGTAAGTTTCACGGGTCAAGGTTTCACGGGTAAGTTTCACGGGTAAGTTTCACGGGTATGTTTCACGGGTGACGTTTCACGGGTCTAGGTTTCACTGGAAAGTTTCACAGATCAAGGTTTCACGGGTAAGTTTCACGGGTAAGTTTCACGGGTAAGTTTTACGGGTATGTTTTACAGGTGACGTTTCACGGGTCTAGGTTTCACTGGTAAGTTTCACGGGTCAAGGTTTCACGGGTAAGTTTTACGGGTCTATGTTTCACTGGTAAGTTTCACGGGTATGTTTCACGGGTGACGTTTCACGGGTCTAGGTTTCACTGGTAAGTTTCACGGGTCAAGGTTTCACGGGTAAGTTTCACGGGTAAGTTTCACGGGTATATTTCACGGGTGACGTTTCACGGGTCTAGGTTTCACTAGTAAGTTTCACGGGTCAAGGTTTCACGGGTAAGTTTCACGGGTAAGTTTCACGGGTATGTTTCATGGGTGATGTTTCACGGGTCTAGGTTTTACTGGTAAGTTTCACGGGTCAAGGTTTTACGGGTCAAGGTTTCACGGGTAAGTTTCACGGGTAAGTTTCACGAGTATGTTTCACGGGTGACGTTTCACGGGTCTAGGTTTCACTAGTAAGTTTCACTTGTCAAGGTTTCACGGGTAAGTTTCACGGGTAAGTTTCACGGGTATGTTTCACGGGTGACGTTTCACGGGTCTAGGTTTCACTGGTAAGTTTCACGGGTCAAGGTTTCACGGGTAAGGTTCACGGGTAAGTTTCACGGGTATGTTTCACGGGTGACATTTCACGGGTCTAGGTTTCACTGGTAAGTTTCACGGGTCAAGGTTTCACGGGTAAGTTTCACGGGTAAGTTTCACGGGTATGTTTCACGGGTGACGTTTCACGGGTCTAGGTTTCACTGGTAAGTTTCACGGGTCAAGGTTTTACGGGTAAGTTTCACGGGTAAATTTCACGGGCATGTTTCACGGGTGACGTTTCACGGGTCTAGGATTCACGGGTAAGTTTCACGGGTCAAGGTTTCACGGGTAAGTTTCACGGGTAAGTTTCACGGGTATGTTTCACAAGTGACGTTTCACGGGTCTAGGTTTCACTGGAAAGTTTCACGGGTCAAGGTTTCACGGGTAAGTTTCACGGGTAAGTTTTACGGGTATGTTTTACAGGCGATGTTTCACGGGTCTAGGTTTCACTGGTAAGTTTCACGGGTCTAGGTTTCACGGGTTAGTTTCACGGGTAAGTTTCACAGGTATGTTTCATGGGTGATGTTTCACGGGTCTAGGTTTCACTGGTAAGTTTCACGGGTCAAGGTTTCACGGGTAAGTTTCACGGGTAAGTTTCACGGGTAAGTTTTACGGGTATGTTTTACAGGTGACGTTTCACGGGTCTAGGTTTCACTGGTAAGTTTCACGGGTCAAGGTTTCACGGGTAAGTTTCACGGGTAAGTTTCACGGGTATGTTTCATGGGTGATGTTTCACGGGTCTAGGTTTTACTGGTAAGTTTCACGGATCAAGGTTTCACGGGTAAGTTTCACGGGTAAGTTTCACGGGTGACGTTTCACGGGTCTAGGTTTCACTGGTAAGTTTCACGGGTATGTTTCACGGGTGACGTTTCACGGGTCTAGGTTTCACTGGTAAGTTTCACGGGTCAAGGTTTCACGGGTAAGTTTCACGGGTAAGTTTCACGGGTATGTTTCACGGATGACGTTTCACGGGTCTTGGTTTCACTGGTAAGTTTCACGGGTCAAGGTTTCACGGGTAAGTTTCACGGGTAAGTTTTACGGGTATGTTTTACAGGTGACGTTTCACGGGTAAGTTTCACGGGTAAGTTTCACGGGTATGTTTCACGGGTGACGTTTCACGGGTCTAGGTTTCACTGGTAAGTTTCACGGGTCAAGGTTTCACGGGTAAGTTTCACGGGTAAGTTTTACGGGTAAGTTTCACGTGTGACGTTTCACGGGTCTAGGTTTCACTGGAAAGTTTCACGGGTCAAGGATTCACGGGTAAGTTTCACGGGTAAGTTTTACGGGTATGTTTTACAGGTGACGTTTCACGGGTCTAGGTTTCACTGGTAAGTTTCACGGGACAAGGTTTCACGGGTAAGTTTTACGGATAAGTTTCACGGGTATGTTTCATGGGTGATGTTTCACGGGTCTAGGTTTTACTGGTAAGTTTCACGGGTCAAGGTTTCACGGGTAAGTTTCACGGGTAAGTTTCACGGGTGACGTTTCACGGGTCTAGGTTTCACTGGTAAGTTTCACGGGTATATTTCACGGGTGACGTTTCACGGATCTAGGTTTCACTGGTAAGTTTCACGGGTCAAGGTTTCACGGGTAAGTTTCACGAGTAAGTTTCACGGGTATGTTTCACGGGTAAGTTTCACGGGTGACGTTTCACGGGTCTAGGTTTCACTGGTAAGTTTCACGGGTATGTTTCACGGGTGACGTTTCACGGGTCTAGGTTTCACTGGTAAGTTTCACGGGTCAAGGTTTCACGGGTAAGTTTCACGGGTAAGTTTCACGGGTATGTTTCACGGATGACGTTTCACGGGTCTTGGTTTCACTGGTAAGTTTCACGGGTCAAGGTTTCACGGGTAAGTTTCACGGGTAAGTTTTACGGGTATGTTTTACAGGTGACGTTTCACAGGTAAGTTTCACGGGTAAGTTTCACGGGTATGTTTCACGGGTGACGTTTCACGGGTCTTGGTTTCACTGGTAAGTTTCACGGGTCAAGGTTTCACGGGTAAGTTTCACGGGTATGTTTCACGGGTGACGTTTCACGGGTCTAGGTTTCACTGGTAAGTTTCACGGATCAAGGTTTCACGGGTAAGTTTCACGGGTAAGTTTTACGGGTAAGTTTCACGGGTCTAGGTTTCAATGGTAAGTTTCACGGGTCAAGGTTTCACGGGTAAGTTTCACGGGTAAGTTTCACGGGTATGTTTCACGGGTGACGTTTCACGGGTCTAGGTTTCACTGGAAAGTTTCACGGATCAAGGTTTCACGGGTAAGTTTCACGGGTAAGTTTTACGGGTATGTTTTACAGGTGACGTTTCACGGGTCTAGGTTTCACTGGTAAGTTTCACGGGTCAAGGTTTCACGGGTAAGTTTCACGGGTAAGTTTCACGGGTATGTTTCATGGGTGATGTTTCACGGGTCTAGGTTTTACTGGTAAGTTTCACGGGTCAAGGTTTCACGGGTAAGTTTCACGGGTAAGTTTCACGGGTGACGTTTCACGGGTCTAGGTTTCACTGGTAAGTTTCACGGGTATGTTTCACGGGTGACGTTTCACGGGTCTAGGTTTCACTGGTAAGTTTCACGGGTCAAGGTTTCACGGGTAAGTTTCACGGGTAAGTTTCACGGGTATGTTTCACGGGTAAGTTTCACGGGTGACGTTTCACGGGTCTAGGTTTCACTGGTAAGTTTCACGGGTAAGTTTCACGGGTAAGTTTTACGGGTATGTTTTACAGGTGACGTTTCACGGGTAAGTTTCACGGGTAAGTTTCACGGGTATGTTTCACGGGTGACGTTTCACGGGTCTAGGTTTCACTGGTAAGTTTCACGGGTCAAGGTTTCACGGGTAAGTTTCACGGGTAAGTTTTACGGGTAAGTTTCACGGGTGACGTTTCACGGGTCTAGGTTTCACTGGAAAGTTTCACGGGTCAAGGATTCACGGGTAAGTTTCACGGGTAAGTTTTACGGGTATGTTTTACAGGTGACGTTTCACGGGTCTAGGTTTCACTGGTAAGTTTCACGGGTCAAGGTTTCACGGGTAAGATTCACGGGTAAGTTTCACGGGTATGTTTCATGGGTGATGTTTCACGGGTCTAGGTTTCACTGGTAAGTTTCACGGGTCAAGGTTTTACGGGTAAGTTTCACGGGTATGTTTCACGGGTGACGTTTCACGGGTCTAGGTTTCACTGGTAAGTTTCACGGGTCAAGGTTTCACGGGTAAGATTCACGGGTAAGTTTCACGGGTATGTTTCACGGGTGACGTTTCACGGGTATAGGTTTCACTAGTAAGTTTCACGGGTCAAGGTTTCACGGGTAAGTTTCACGGGTAAGTTTCACGGGTATGTTTCACGGGTGACGTTTCACGGGTCTAGGTTTCACTGGTAAGTTTCACGGGTCAAGGTTTCACGGGTAAGATTCACGGGTAAGTTTCACGGGTATGTTTCACGGGTGACGTTTCACGGGTCTAGGTTTCACTGGTAAGTTTCACGGGTCTAGGTTTCACGGGTAAGTTTCACGGGTAAGTTTCACGGGTATGTTTCATGGGTGATGTTTCACGGGTCTAGGTTTCACTGGTAAGTTTCACGGGTCAAGGTTTCACGGGTAAGTTTCACGGGTAAGTTTCACGGGTAAGTTTTACGGGTATGTTTTACAGGTGACGTTTCACGGGTCTAGGTTTCACTGGTAAGTTTCACGGGTCAAGGTCTCACGGGTAAGTTTCACGGGTAAGTTTCACGGGTATGTTTCATGGGTGATGTTTCACGGGTCTAGGTTTTACTGGTAAGTTTCACGGGTCAAGGTTTCACGGGTAAGTTTCACGGGTAAGTTTCACGGGTGACGTTTCACGGGTCTAGGTTTCACTGGTAAGTTTCACGGGTATGTTTCACGGGTGACGTTTCACGGGTCTAGGTTTCACTGGTAAGTTTCACGGGTCAAGGTTTCACGGGTAAGTTTCACGGGTAAGTTTCACGGGTATGTTTCACGGATGACGTTTCACGGGTCTTGGTTTCACTGGTAAGTTTCACGGGTCAAGGTTTCACGGGTAAGTTTCACGGGTAAGTTTTACGGGTATGTTTTACAGGTGACGTTTCACGGGTAAGTTTCACGGGTAAGTTTCACGGGTATGTTTCACGGGTGACGTTTCACGGGTCTAGGTTTCACTGGTAAATTTCACGGGTCAAGGTTTCACGGGTAAGTTTCACGGGTAAGTTTTACGGGTAAGTTTCACGTGTGACGTTTCACGGGTCTAGGTTTCACTGGAAAGTTTCACGGGTCAAGGATTCACGGGTAAGTTTCACGGGTAAGTTTTACGGGTATGTTTTACAGGTGACGTTTCACGGGTCTAGGTTTCACTGGTAAGTTTCACGGGTCAAGGTTTCACGGGTAAGTTTCACGGGTAAGTTTCACGGGTATGTTTCATGGGTGATGTTTCACGGGTCTAGGTTTTACTGGTAAGTTTCACGGGTCAAGGTTTCACGGGTAAGTTTCACGGGTAAGTTTCACGGGTGACGTTTCACGGGTCTAGGTTTCACTGGTAAGTTTCACGGGTATATTTCACGGGTGACGTTTCACGGATCTAGGTTTCACTGGTAAGTTTCACGGGTCAAGGTTTCACGGGTAAGTTTCACGAGTAAGTTTCACGGGTATGTTTCACGGGTAAGTTTCACGGGTGACGTTTCACGGGTCTAGGTTTCACTGGTAAGTTTCACGGGTCAAGGTTTCACGGGTAAGTTTCACGGGTAAGTTTCACGGGTATGTTTCACGGATGACGTTTCACGGGTCTTGGTTTCACTGGTAAGTTTCACGGGTCAAGGTTTCACGGGTAAGTTTCACGGGTAAGTTTTACGGGTATGTTTTACAGGTGACGTTTCACGGGTAAGTTTCACGGGTAAGTTTCACGGGTATGTTTCACGGGTGACGTTTCACGGGTCTTGGTTTCACTGGTAAGTTTCACGGGTCAAGGTTTCACGGGTAAGTTTCACGGGTATGTTTCACGGGTGACGTTTCACGGGTCTAGGTTTCACTGGTAAGTTTCACGGGTCAAGGTTTCACGGGTAAGTTTCACGGGTAAGTTTCACGGGTATGTTTCATGGGTGATGTTTCACGGGTCTAGGTTTTACTGGTAAGTTTCACGGGTCAAGGTTTCACGGGTAAGTTTCACGGGTAAGTTTCACGGGTGACGTTTCACGGGTCTAGGTTTCACTGGTAAGTTTCACGGGTATGTTTCACGGGTGACGTTTCACGGGTCTAGGTTTCACTGGTAAGTTTCACGGGTCAAGGTTTCACGGGTAAGTTTCACGGGTAAGTTTTACGGGTATGTTTTACAGGTGACGTTTCACGGGTAAGTTTCACGGGTAAGTTTCACGGGTATGTTTCACGGGTGACGTTTCACGGGTCTAGGTTTCACTGGTAAGTTTCACGGGTCAAGGTTTCACGGGTAAGTTTCACGGGTAAGTTTTACGGGTAAGTTTCACGGGTGACGTTTCACGGGTCTAGGTTTCACTGGAAAGTTTCACGGGTCAAGGATTCACGGGTAAGTTTCACGGGTAAGTTTTAC
This sequence comes from Agonum fuliginosum, assembly GCA_947534325.1. NCBI lineage: Eukaryota > Metazoa > Arthropoda > Insecta > Coleoptera > Carabidae > Agonum > Agonum fuliginosum. The sequence goes on from OX384036.1 coordinate 27,218,610, forward strand.
GGGTATGTTTTACAGGTGACGTTTCACGGGTCTAGGTTTCACTGGTAAGTTTCACGGGTCAAGGTTTCACGGGTAAGATTCACGGGTAAGTTTCACGGGTATGTTTCATGGGTGATGTTTCACGGGTCTAGGTTTCACTGGTAAGTTTCACGGGTCAAGGTTTTACGGGTAAGTTTCACGGGTATGTTTCACGGGTGACGTTTCACGGGTCTAGGTTTCACTGGTAAGTTTCACGGGTCAAGGTTTCACGGGTAAGATTCACGGGTAAGTTTCACGGGTATGTTTCACGGGTGACGTTTCACGGGTATAGGTTTCACTAGTAAGTTTCACGGGTCAAGGTTTCACGGGTAAGTTTCACGGGTAAGTTTCACGGGTATGTTTCACGGGTGACGTTTCACGGGTCTAGGTTTCACTGGTAAGTTTCACGGGTCAAGGTTTCACGGGTAAGATTCACGGGTAAGTTTCACGGGTATGTTTCACGGGTGACGTTTCACGGGTCTAGGTTTCACTGGTAAGTTTCCCGGGTCAAGGTTTCACGAGTAAGTTTTACGGGTAAGTTTTACGCGTAAGTTTCACGGGTGACGTTTCACGGGTCTAGGTTTCACTGGTAAGTTTCACGGGTCAAGGTTTCACGGGTAAGTTTAACGGGTAAGTTTTACGGGTAAGTTTCACGGGTGACGTTTCACGGGTCTAGGTTTCACTGGTAAGTTTCACGGGTCTAGGTTTCACTGGTAAGTTTCACGGGTCAAGGTTTCACGGGTAAGTTTCACGGGTAAGTTTCACGGGTATGTTTCACGGGTGACGTTTCACGGGTCTAGGTTTCACTGGAAAGTTTCACAGATCAAGGTTTCACGGGTAAGTTTCACGGGTAAGTTTCACGGGTAAGTTTTACGGGTATGTTTTACAGGTGACGTTTCACGGGTCTAGGTTTCACTGGTAAGTTTCACGGGTCAAGGTTTCACGGGTAAGTTTCACGGGTAAGTTTCACGGGTATGTTTCATGGGTGATGTTTCACGGGTCTAGGTTTTACTGGTAAGTTTCACGGGTCAAGGTTTCACGGGTAAGTTTTAAGGGTCTATGTTTCACTGGTAAGTTTCACGGGTATGTTTCACGGGTGACGTTTCACGGGTCTAGGTTTCACTGGTAAGTTTCACGGGTCAAGGTTTCACGGGTAAGTTTCACGGGTAAGTTTCGCGGGTATGTTTCACGGATGACGTTTCACGGGTCTTGGTTTCACTGGTAAGTTTCACGGGTCAAGGTTTCACGGGTAAGTTTCACGGGTAAGTTTTACGGGTATGTTTTACAGGTGACGTTTCACGGGTAAGTTTCACGGGTAAGTTTCACGGGTATGTTTCACGGGTGACGTTTCACGGGTCTAGGTTTCACTGGTAAGTTTCACGGGTCAAGGTTTCACGGGTAAGTTTCACGGGTAAGTTTTACGGGTAAGTTTCACGGGTGACGTTTCACGGGTCTAGGTTTCACTGGAAAGTTTCACGGGTCAAGGATTCACGGGTAAGTTTCACGGGTAAGTTTTACGGGTATGTTTTACAGGTGACGTTTCACGGGTCTAGGTTTCACTGGTAAGTTTCACGGGTCAAGGTTTCACGGGTAAGATTCACGGGTAAGTTTTACGGGTATGTTTCATAAGTGATGTTTCACGGGTCTAGGTTTCACTGGTAAGTTTCACGGGTCAAGGTTTTACGGGTAAGTTTCACGGGTAAGTTTCACGGGTATGTTTCACGGGTGACGTTTCACGGGTCTAGGTTTCGCTGGTAAGTTTCACGGGTCAAGGTTTCACGGGTAAGTTTCACGGGTAAGTTTCACGGGTATATTTCACGGGTGACGTTTCACGGGTCTAGGTTTCACTAGTAAGTTTCACGGGTCAAGGTTTCACGGGTAAGTTTCACGGGTAAGTTTCACGGGTATGTTTCATGGGTGATGTTTCACGGGTCTAGGTTTTACTGGTAAGTTTCACGGGTCAAGGTTTCACGGGTAAGTTTCACGGGTAAGTTTCACGGGTGACGTTTCACGGGTCTAGGTTTCACTGGTAAGTTTCACGGGTATGTTTCACGGGTAAGTTTTACGGGTATGTTTTACAGGTGACGTTTCACGGGTAAAGGTTTCACGGGTCAAGGTTTCACGGGTAAGTTTCACGGGTAAGTTTCACGGGTATGTTTTACAGGTGTCGTTTCACGGGTCTAGGTTTCACTGGTAAGTTTCACGGGTCAAGGTTTCACTGGTAAGATTCACGGGTAAGTTTCACGGGTATGTTTCATGAGTGATGTTTCACGGGTCTAGGTTTCACTGGTAAGTTTCACGGGTCAAGGTTTTACGGGTAAGTTTCACGGGTAAGTTTCACGGGTATGTTTCACGGGTGACGTTTCACGGGTCTAGGTTTCACTGGTAAGTTTCACGGGTCAAGGTTTCACGGGTCAAGGTTTCACGGGTAAGTTTCACGGGTAAGTTTCACGGGTATGTTTCACGGGTGACGTTTCACGGGTCTAGGTTTCACTGGTAAGTTTCACGGGTCAAGGTTTCACGGGTCAAGGTTTCACGGGTAAGTTTCACGGGTAAGTTTCACGGGTATGTTTTACAGGTGACGTTTCACGGGTAAGTTTCACGGGTAAGTTTCACGGGTATGTTTCACGGGTGACGTTTCACGGGTCTAGGTTTCACTGGTAAGTTTCACGGGTCAAGGTTTCACGGGTAAGTTTCACGGGTAAGTTTCACGGGTATGTTTCACGGGTGACGTTTCACGGGTCTAGGTTTCACTGGTAAGTTTCACGGGTCAAGGTTTCACGGGTAAGTTTCACGGGTAAGTTTCACGGGTATGTTTCACGGGTGACGTTTCACGGGTCTAGGTTTCACTGGTAAGTTTCACGGGACAAGGTTTTACGGGTAAGTTTCACGGGTAAATTTCACGGGTATGTTTCACGGGTGACGTTTCACGGGTCTAGGATTCACGGGTAAGTTTCACGGGTCAAGGTTTCACGGGTAAGTTTCACGGGTAAGTTTCACGGGTATGTTTCACAAGTGACGTTTCACGGGTCTAGGTTTCACTGGAAAGTTTCACGGGTCAAGGTTTCACGGGTAAGTTTCACGGGTAAGTTTTACGGGTATGTTTTACAGGCGAAGTTTCACGGGTATGTTTCACGGGTATGTTTCACGGGTGACGTTTCACGGGTCTAGGTTTCACTGGTAAGTTTCACGGGTCAAGGTTTCACGGGTAAGTTTCACGGGTAAATTTCACGGGTATGTTTCACGGGTGACGTTTCACGGGTCTAGGTTTCACTGGTAAGTTTCACAGTTCAAGGTTTTACGGGTAAGTTTCACGGGTAAGTTTCACGGGTATGTTTCACGGGTGACGTTTCACGGGTCTAGGTTTCACTGGTAAGTTTCACGGGTCAAGGTTTCACGGGTAAGTTTCACGGGTAAGTTTTACGGGTAAGTTTCACGGGTGACGTTTCACGGGTGCGTTTCACGGGTCTAGGTTTCACTGGTAAGTTTCACGGGTCAAGGTTTCACGGGTAAGTTTCACCGGTAAGTTTCACGGGTATGTTTCACAAGTGACGTTTCACGGGTCTAGGTTTCACTGGAAAGTTTCACGGGTCAAGGTTTCACGGGTAAGTTTCACGGGTAAGTTTTACGGGTATGTTTCATGGGTGATGTTTCACGGGTCTAGGTTTCACTGGTAAGTTTCACGGGTCAAGGTTTCACGGGTAAGTTTCACGGGTAAGTTTCACGGGTAAGTTTTACGGGTATGTTTTACAGGTGACGTTTCACGGGTCTAGGTTTCACTGGTAAGTTTCACGGGTCAAGGTTTCACGGGTAAGTTTCACGGGTAAGTTTCACGGGTATGTTTCATGGGTTATGTTTCACGGGTCTAGGTTTTACTGGTAAGTTTCACGGGTCAAGGTTTCACGGGTAAGTTTCACGGGTAAGTTTCACGGGTGACGTTTCACGGGTCTAGGTTTCACTGGTAAGTTTCACGGGTATGTTTCACGGGTGACGTTTCACGGGTCTAGGTTTCACTGGTAAGTTTCACGGGTCAAGGTTTCACGGGTAAGTTTCACGGGTAAGTTTCACGGGTATGTTTCACGGATGACGTTTCACGGGTCTTGGTTTCACTGGTAAGTTTCACGGGTCAAGGTTTCACGGGTAAGTTTCACGGGTAAGTTTTACGGGTATGTTTTACAGGTGACGTTTCACGGGTAAGTTTCACGGGTAAGTTTCACGGGTATGTTTCACGGGTGAAGTTTCACGGGTCTAGGTTTCACTGGTAAGTTTCACGGGTCAAGGTTTCACGGGTAAGTTTCACGGGTAAGTTTTACGGGTAAGTTTCACGGGTGACGTTTCACGGGTCTAGGTTTCACTGGAAAGTTTCACGGGTCAAGGATTCACGGGTAAGTTTCACGGGTAAGTTTTACGGGTATGTTTTACAGGTGACGTTTCACGGGTCTAGGTTTCACTGGTAAGTTTCACGGGTCAAGGTTTCACGGGTAAGATTGACGGGTAAGTTTCACGGGTATGTTTCGTGGGTGATGTTTCACGGGTCTAGGTTTCACTGGTAAGTTTCACGGGTCAAGGTTTTACGGGTAAGTTTCACGGGTAAGTTTCACGGGTAAGTTTCACGGGTATGTTTCACGGGTGACGTTTCACGGGTCTAGGTTTCACTGGTAAGTTTCACGGGTCAAGGTTTCACGGGTAAGTTTCACGGGTAAGTTTCACGGGTATGTTTCATGGGTGATGTTTCACGGGTCTAGGTTTTACTGGTAAGTTTCACGGGTCAAGGTTTCACGGGTAAGTTTCACGGGTAAGTTTCACGGGTGACGTTTCACGGGTCTAGGTTTCACTGGTAAGTTTCACGGGTATGTTTCACGGGTGACGTTTCACGGGTCTAGGTTTCACTGGTAAGTTTCACGGGTCAAGGTTTCACGGGTAAGTTTCACGGGTAAGTTTCACGGGTATGTTTCACGGATGACGTTTCACGGGTCTTGGTTTCACTGGTAAGTTTCACGGGTCAAGGTTTCACGGGTAAGTTTCACGGGTAAGTTTTACGGGTATGTTTTACAGGTGACGTTTCACGGGTAAGTTTCACGGGTAAGTTTCACGGGTATGTTTCACGGGTGACGTTTCACGGGTCTAGGTTTCACTGGTAAGTTTCACGGGTCAAGGTTTCACGGGTAAGTTTCACGGGTAAGTTTTACGGGTAAGTTTCACGTGTGACGTTTCACGGGTCTAGGTTTCACTGGAAAGTTTTACGGGTCAAGGATTCACGGGTAAGTTTCACGGGTAAGTTTTACGGGTATGTTTTACAGGTGACGTTTCACGGGTCTAGGTTTCACTGGTAAGTTTCACGGGTCAAGGTTTCACGGGTAAGTTTCACGGGTAAGTTTCACGGGTATGTTTCATGGGTGATGTTTCACGGGTCTAGGTTTTACTGGTAAGTTTCACGGGTCAAGGTTTCACGGGTAAGTTTCACGGGTAAGTTTCACGGGTGACGTTTCACGGGTCTAGGTTTCACTGGTAAGTTTCACCGGGTCAAGGTTTCACGGGTAAGATTCACGGGTAAGTTTCACGGGTAATGTTTCACGGGTGGACGTTTCACGGGTATAGGTTTCACTAGTAAGTTTCACGGGTCAAGGTTTCACGGGTAAGTTTCACGGGTAAGTTTCACGGGTATGTTTCACGGGTGACGGTTTCACGGGTCTAGGTTTCACTGGTAAGTTTCACAGGTCAAGGTTTCACGGGTAAGATTCACGGGTAAGTTTCACGGGTATGTTTCACGGGTGACGTTTCACGGGTCTAGGTTTCACTGGTAAGTTTCCCGGGTCAAGGTTTCACGAGTAAGTTTTACGGGTAAGTTTTACGCGTAAGTTTCACGGGTGACGTTTCACGGGTCTAGGTTTCACTGGAAAGTTTCACGGGTCAAGGTTTCACGGGTAAGTTTCACGGGTAAGTTTTTACGGGTATGTTTCATGGGTGATGTTTCACGGGTCTAGGTTTCACTGTAAGTTTCACGGGTCAAGGTTTCACGGGTAAGTTTCACGGGTAAGTTTCACGGGTAAGTTTTACGGGTATGTTTTACAGGTGACGTTTCACGGGTCTAGGTTTCACTGGTAAGTTTCACGGGTCAAGGTTTCACGGGTAAGTTTCACGGGTAAGTTTCACGGGTATGTTTCATGGGTGATGTTTCACGGGTCTAGGTTTTACTGGTAAGTTTCACGGGTCAAGGTTTCACGGGTAAGTTTCACGGGTAAGTTTCACGGGTGACGTTTCACGGGTCTAGGTTTCACTGGTAAGTTTCACGGGTGACGTTTCACGGGTCTAGGTTTCACTGGTAAGTTTCCCGGGTCAAGGTTTCACGAGTAAGTTTTACGGGTAAGTTTTACGCGTAAGTTTCACGGGTGACGTTTCACGGGTCTAGGTTTCACTGGTAAGTTTCACGGGTCAAGGTTTCACGGGTAAGTTTAACGGGTAAGTTTTACGGGTAAGTTTCACGGGTGACGTTTCACGAGTCTAGGTTTCACTGGTAAGTTTCACGGGTCTAGGTTTCACTGGTAAGTTTCACGGGTCAAGGTTTCACGGGTAAGTTTCACGGGTAAGTTTCACGGGTATGTTTCACGGGTGACGTTTCACGGGTCTAGGTTTCACTGGAAAGTTTCACAGATCAAGGTTTCACGGGTAAGTTTCACGGGTAAGTTTCACGGGTAAGTTTTACGGGTATGTTTTACAGGTGACGTTTCACGGGTCTAGGTTTCACTGGTAAGTTTCACGGGTCAAGGTTTCACGGGTAAGTTTCACGGGTAAGTTTCACGGGTATGTTTCATGGGTGATGTTTCACGGGTCTAGGTTTTACTGGTAAGTTTCACGGGTCAAGGTTTCACGGGTAAGTTTTACGGGTCTATGTTTCACTGGTAAGTTTCACGGGTATGTTTCACGGGTGACATTTCACGGGTCTAGGTTTCACTGGTAAGTTTCACGGGTCAAGGTTTCACGGGTAAGTTTCACGGGTAAGTTTCGCGGGTATGTTTCACGGATGACGTTTCACGGGTCTTGGTTTCACTGGTAAGTTTCACGGGTCAAGGTTTCACGGGTAAGTTTCACGGGTAAGTTTTACGGGTATGTTTTACAGGTGACGTTTCACGGGTAAGTTTCACGGGTAAGTTTCACGGGTATGTTTCACGGGTGACGTTTCACGGGTCTAGGTTTCACTGGTAAGTTTCACGGGTCAAGGTTTCACGGGTAAGTTTCACGGGTAAGTTTCACGGGTATGTTTCATGGGTGATGTTTCACGGGTCTAGGTTTTACTGGTAAGTTTCACGGGTCAAGGTTTCACGGGTAAGTTTTACGGGTCTATGTTTCACTGGTAAGTTTCACGGGTATGTTTCACGGGTGACGTTTCACGGGTCTAGGTTTCACTGGTAAGTTTCACGGGTCAAGGTTTCACGGGTAAGTTTCACGGGTAAGTTTCGCGGGTATGTTTCACGGATGACGTTTCACGGGTCTTGGTTTCACTGGTAAGTTTCACGGGTCAAGGTTTCACGGGTAAGTTTCACGGGTAAGTTTTACGGGTATGTTTTACAGGTGACGTTTCACGGGTAAGTTTCACGGGTAAGTTTCACGGGTATGTTTCACGGGTGACGTTTCACGGGTCTAGGTTTCACTGGTAAGTTTCACGGGTCAAGGTTTCACGGGTAAGTTTCACGGGTAAGTTTTACGGGTAAGTTTCACGGGTGACGTTTCACGGGTCTAGGTTTCACTGGAAAGTTTCACGGGTCAAGGATTCACGGGTAAGTTTCACGGGTAAGTTTTACGGGTATGTTTTACAGGTGACGTTTCACGGGTCTAGGTTTCACTGGTAAGTTTCACGGGTCAAGGTTTCACGGGTAAGATTCACGGGTAAGTTTTACGGGTATGTTTCATAAGTGATGTTTCACGGGTCTAGGTTTCACTGGTAAGTTTCACGGGTCAAGGTTTTACGGGTAAGTTTCACGGGTAAGTTTCACGGGTATGTTTCACGGGTGACGTTTCACGGGTCTAGGTTTCGCTGGTAAGTTTCACGGGTCAAGGTTTCACGGGTAAGTTTCACGGGTAAGTTTCACGGGTATATTTCACGGGTGACGTTTCACGGGTCTAGGTTTCACTAGTAAGTTTCACGGGTCAAGGTTTCACGGGTAAGTTTCACGGGTAAGTTTCACGGGTATGTTTCATGGGTGATGTTTCACGGGTCTAGGTTTTACTGGTAAGTTTCACGGGTCAAGGTTTCACGGGTAAGTTTCACGGGTAAGTTTCACGGGTGACGTTTCACGGGTCTAGGTTTCACTGGTAAGTTTCACGGGTATGTTTCACGGGTAAGTTTTACGGGTATGTTTTACAGGTGACGTTTCACGGGTAAAGGTTTCACGGGTCAAGGTTTCACGGGTAAGTTTCACGGGTAAGTTTCACGGGTATGTTTTACAGGTGTCGTTTCACGGGTCTAGGTTTCACTGGTAAGTTTCACGGGTCAAGGTTTCACTGGTAAGATTCACGGGTAAGTTTCACGGGTATGTTTCATGAGTGATGTTTCACGGGTCTAGGTTTCACTGGTAAGTTTCACGGGTCAAGGTTTTACGGGTAAGTTTCACGGGTAAGTTTCACGGGTATGTTTCACGGGTGACGTTTCACGGGTCTAGGTTTCACTGGTAAGTTTCACGGGTCAAGGTTTCACGGGTCAAGGTTTCACGGGTAAGTTTCACGGGTAAGTTTCACGGGTATGTTTCACGGGTGACGTTTCACGGGTCTAGGTTTCACTAGTAAGTTTCACTTGTCAAGGTTTCACGGGTAAGTTTCACGGGTAAGTTTCACGGGTATGTTTCACGGGTGACGTTTCACGGGTCTAGGTTTCACTGGTAAGTTTCACGGGTCAAGGTTTCACGGGTAAGTTTCACGGGTAAGTTTCACGGGTATGTTTCACGGGTGACGTTTCACGGGTCTAGGTTTCACTGGTAAGTTTCACGGGTCAAGGTTTCACGGGTAAGTTTCACGGGTAAGTTTCACGGGTATGTTTCACGGGTGACGTTTCACGGGTCTAGGTTTCACTGGTAAGTTTCACGGGACAAGGTTTTACGGGTAAGTTTCACGGGTAAATTTCACGGGTATGTTTCACGGGTGACGTTTCACGGGTCTAGGATTCACGGGTAAGTTTCACGGGTCAAGGTTTCACGGGTAAGTTTCACGGGTAAGTTTCACGGGTATGTTTCACAAGTGACGTTTCACGGGTCTAGGTTTCACTGGAAAGTTTCACGGGTCAAGGTTTCACGGGTAAGTTTCACGGGTAAGTTTTACGGGTATGTTTTACAGGCGAAGTTTCACGGGTATGTTTCACGGGTGACGTTTCACGGGTCTAGGTTTCACTGGTAAGTTTCACGGGTCAAGGTTTCACGGGTAAGTTTCACGGGTAAATTTCACGGGTATGTTTCACGGGTGACGTTTCACGGGTCTAGGTTTCACTGGTAAGTTTCACAGTTCAAGGTTTTACGGGTAAGTTTCACGGGTAAGTTTCACGGGTATGTTTCACGGGTGACGTTTCACGGGTCTAGGTTTCACTGGTAAGTTTCACGGGTCAAGGTTTCACGGGTAAGTTTCACGGGTAAGTTTTACGGGTAAGTTTCACGGGTGACGTTTCACGGGTGCGTTTCACGGGTCTAGGTTTCACTGGTAAGTTTCACGGGTCAAGGTTTCACGGGTAAGTTTCACCGGTAAGTTTCACGGGTATGTTTCACAAGTGACGTTTCACGGGTCTAGGTTTCACTGGAAAGTTTCACGGGTCAAGGTTTCACGGGTAAGTTTCACGGGTAAGTTTTACGGGTATGTTTCATGGGTGATGTTTCACGGGTCTAGGTTTCACTGGTAAGTTTCACGGGTCAAGGTTTCACGGGTAAGTTTCACGGGTAAGTTTCACGGGTAAGTTTTACGGGTATGTTTTACAGGTGACGTTTCACGGGTCTAGGTTTCACTGGTAAGTTTCACGGGTCAAGGTTTCACGGGTAAGTTTCACGGGTAAGTTTCACGGGTATGTTTCATGGGTTATGTTTCACGGGTCTAGGTTTTACTGGTAAGTTTCACGGGTCAAGGTTTCACGGGTAAGTTTCACGGGTAAGTTTCACGGGTGACGTTTCACGGGTCTAGGTTTCACTGGTAAGTTTCACGGGTATGTTTCACGGGTGACGTTTCACGGGTCTAGGTTTCACTGGTAAGTTTCACGGGTCAAGGTTTCACGGGTAAGTTTCACGGGTAAGTTTCACGGGTATGTTTCACGGATGACGTTTCACGGGTCTTGGTTTCACTGGTAAGTTTCACGGGTCAAGGTTTCACGGGTAAGTTTCACGGGTAAGTTTTACGGGTATGTTTTACAGGTGACGTTTCACGGGTAAGTTTCACGGGTAAGTTTCACGGGTATGTTTCACGGGTGAAGTTTCACGGGTCTAGGTTTCACTGGTAAGTTTCACGGGTCAAGGTTTCACGGGTAAGTTTCACGGGTAAGTTTTACGGGTAAGTTTCACGGGTGACGTTTTACGGGTCTAGGTTTCACTGGAAAGTTTCACGGGTCAAGGATTCACGGGTAAGTTTCACGGGTAAGTTTTACGGGTATGTTTTACAGGTGACGTTTCACGGGTCTAGGTTTCACTGGTAAGTTTCACGGGTCAAGGTTTCACGGGTAAGATTGACGGGTAAGTTTCACGGGTATGTTTCGTGGGTGATGTTTCACGGGTCTAGGTTTCACTGGTTAATTTCACGGGTCAAGGTTTTACGGGTAAGTTTCACGGGTAAGTTTCACGGGTAAGTTTCACGGGTATGTTTCACGGGTGACGTTTCACGGGTCTAGGTTTCACTGGTAAGTTTCACGGGTCAAGGTTTCACGGGTAAGTTTCACGGGTAAGTTTCACGGGTATGTTTCATGGGTGATGTTTCACGGGTCTAGGTTTTACTGGTAAGTTTCACGGGTCAAGGTTTCACGGGTAAGTTTCACGGGTAAGTTTCACGGGTGACGTTTCACGGGTCTAGGTTTCACTGGTAAGTTTCACGGGTATGTTTCACGGGTGACGTTTCACGGGTCTAGGTTTCACTGGTAAGTTTCACGGGTCAAGGTTTCACGGGTAAGTTTCACGGGTAAGTTTCACGGGTATGTTTCACGGATGACGTTTCACGGGTCTTGGTTTCACTGGTAAGTTTCACGGGTCAAGGTTTCACGGGTAAGTTTCACGGGTAAGTTTTACGGGTATGTTTTACAGGTGACGTTTCACGGGTAAGTTTCACGGGTAAGTTTCACGGGTATGTTTCACGGGTGACGTTTCACGGGTCTAGGTTTCACTGGTAAGTTTCACGGGTCAAGGTTTCACGGGTAAGTTTCACGGGTAAGTTTTACGGGTAAGTTTCACGTGTGACGTTTCACGGGTCTAGGTTTCACTGGAAAGTTTTACGGGTCAAGGATTCACGGGTAAGTTTCACGGGTAAGTTTTACGGGTATGTTTTACAGGTGACGTTTCACGGGTCTAGGTTTCACTGGTAAGTTTCACGGGTCAAGGTTTCACGGGTAAGTTTCACGGGTAAGTTTCACGGGTATGTTTCATGGGTGATGTTTCACGGGTCTAGGTTTTACTGGTAAGTTTCACGGGTCAAGGTTTCACGGGTAAGTTTCACGGGTAAGTTTCACGGGTGACGTTTCACGGGTCTAGGTTTCACTGGTAAGTTTCACGGGTATATTTCACGGGTGACGTTTCACGGATCTAGGTTTCACTGGTAAGTTTCACGGGTCAAGGTTTCACGGGTAAGTTTCACGGGTAAGTTTCACGGGTATGTTTCACGGATGACGTTTCACGGGTCTTGGTTTCACTGGTAAGTTTCACGGGTCAAGGTTTCACGGGTAAGTTTCACAGGTAAGTTTTACGGGTATGTTTTACAGGTGACGTTTCACGGGTAAGTTTCACGGGTAAGTTTCACGGGTATGTTTCACGGGTGACGTTTCACGGGTCTTGGTTTCACTGGTAAGTTTCACGGGTCAAGGTTTCACGGGTAAGTTTCACGGGTATGTTTCACGGGTGACGTTTCACGGGTCTAGGTTTCACTGGTAAGTTTCACGGGTCAAGGTTTCACGGGTAAGTTTCACGGGTAAGTTTTACGGGTAAGTTTCACGGGTCTAGGTTTCAATGGTAAGTTTCACGGGTCAAAGTTTCACGGGTAAGTTTCACGGGTAAGTTTCACGGGTATGTTTCACGGGTGACGTTTCACGGGTCTAGGTTTCACTGGAAAGTTTCACGGATCAAGGTTTCACGGGTAAGTTTCACGGGTAAGTTTCACGGGTATGTTTTACAGGTGACGTTTCACGGGTCTAGGTTTCACTGGTAAGTTTCACGGGTCAAGGTTTCACGGGTAAGTTTCACGGGTAAGTTTCACGGGTATGTTTCATGGGTGATGTTTCACGGGTCTAGGTTTTACTGGTAAGTTTCACGGGTCAAGGTTTCACGGGTAAGTTTCACGGGTAAGTTTCACGGGTGACGTTTCACGGGTCTAGGTTTCACTGGTAAGTTTCACGGGTATGTTTCACGGGTGACGTTTCACGGGTCTAGGTTTCACTGGTAAGTTTCACGGGTCAAGGTTTCACGGGTAAGTTTCACGGGTAAGTTTCACGGGTATGTTTCACGGGTAAGTTTCACGGGTGACGTTTCACGGGTCTAGGATTCACTGGTAAGTTTCACGGGTAAGTTTCACGGGTAAGTTTTACGGGTATGTTTTACAGGTGACGTTTCACGGGTAAGTTTCACGGGTAAGTTTCACGGGTATGTTTCACGGGTGACGTTTCACGGGTCTAGGTTTCACTGGTAAGTTTCACGGGTCAAGGTTTCACGGGTAAGTTTCACGGGTAAGTTTTACGGGTAAGTTTCACGGGTGACGTTTCACGGGTCTAGGTTTCACTGGAAAGTTTCACGGGTCAAGGATTCACGGGTAAGTTTCACGGGTAAGTTTTACGGGTATGTTTTACAGGTGACGTTTCACGGGTCTAGGTTTCACTGGTAAGTTTCACGGGTCAAGGTTTCACGGGTAAGATTCACGGGTAAGTTTCACGGGTATATTTCATGGGTGATGTTTCACGGGTCTAGGTTTCACTGGTAAGTTTCACGGGTCAAGGTTTTACGGGTAAGTTTCACGGGTATGTTTCACGGGTGACGTTTCACGGGTCTAGGTTTCACTGGTAAGTTTCACGGGTCAAGGTTTCACGGGTAAGATTCACGGGTAAGTTTCACGGGTATGTTTCACGGGTGACGTTTCACGGGTATAGGTTTCACTAGTAAGTTTCACGGGTCAAGGTTTCACGGGTAAGTTTCACGGGTAAGTTTCACGGGTGACGTTTCACGGGTCTAGGTTTCACTGGTAAGTTTCACGGGTCAAGGTTTCACGGGTAAGATTCACGGGTAAGTTTCACGGGTATGTTTCACGGGTGACGTTTCACGGGTCTAGGTTTCACTGGTAAGTTTCACGGGTCTAGGTTTCACGGGTAAGTTTCACGGGTAAGTTTCACGGGTATGTTTCATGGGTGATGTTTCACGGGTCTAGGTTTCACTGGTAAGTTTCACGGGTCAAGGTTTCACGGGTAAGTTTCACGGGTAAGTTTCACGGGTAAGTTTTACGGGTATGTTTTACAGGTGACGTTTCACGGGTCTAGGTTTCACTGGTAAGTTTCACGGGTCAAGGTTTCACGGGTAAGTTTCACGGGTAAGTTTCACGGGTATGTTTCATGGGTGATGTTTCACGGGTCTAGGTTTTACTGGTAAGTTTCACGGGTCAAGGTTTCACGGGTAAGTTTCACGGGTAAGTTTCACGGGTGACGTTTCACGGGTCTAGGTTTCACTGGTAAGTTTCACGGGTATGTTTCACGGGTGACGTTTCACGGGTCTAGGTTTCACTGGTAAGTTTCACGGGTCAAGGTTTCACGGGTAAGTTTCACGGGTAAGTTTCACGGGTATGTTTCACGGATGACGTTTCACGGGTCTAGGTTTCACTGGTAAGTTTCACGGGTCAAGGTTTCACGGGTAAGTTTCACGGGTAAGTTTCACGGGTGACGTTTCACGGGTCTAGGTTTCACTGGTAAGTTTCACGGGTATATTTCACGGGTGACGTTTCACGGATCTAGGTTTCACTGGTAAGTTTCACGGGTCAAGGTTTCACGGGTAAGTTTCACGAGTAAGTTTCACGGGTATGTTTCACGGGTAAGTTTCACGGGTGACGTTTCACGGGTCTAGGTTTCACTGGTAAGTTTCACGGGTATGTTTCACGGGTGACGTTTCACGGGTCTAGGTTTCACTGGTAAGTTTCACGGGTCAAGGTTTCACGGGTAAGTTTCACGGGTAAGTTTCACGGGTATGTTTTACGGATGACGTTTCACGGGTCTTGGTTTCACTGGTAAGTTTCACGGGTCAAGGTTTCACGGGTAAGTTTCACGGGTAAGTTTTACGGGTATGTTTTACAGGTGACGTTTCACGGGTAAGTTTCACGGGTAAGTTTCACGGGTATGTTTCACGGGTGACGTTTCACGGGTCTTGGTTTCACTGGTAAGTTTCACGGGTCAAGGTTTCACGGGTAAGTTTCACGGGTATGTTTCACGGGTGACGTTTCACGGGTCTAGGTTTCACTGGTAAGTTTCACGGGTCAAGGTTTCACGGGTAAGTTTCACGGGTAAGTTTTACGGGTAAGTTTCACGGGTCTAGGTTTCAATGGTAAGTTTCACGGGTCAAGGTTTCACGGGTAAGTTTCACGGGTAAGTTTCACGGGTATGTTTCACGGGTGACGTTTCACGGGTCTAGGTTTCACTGGAAAGTTTCACGGATCAAGGTTTCACGGGTAAGTTTCACGGGTAAGTTTTACGGGTATGTTTTACAGGTGACGTTTCACGGGTCTAGGTTTCACTGGTAAGTTTCACGGGTCAAGGTTTCACGGGTAAGTTTCACGGGTAAGTTTCACGGGTATGTTTCATGGGTGATGTTTCACGGGTCTAGGTTTTACTGGTAAGTTTCACGGGTCAAGGTTTCACGGGTAAGTTTCACGGGTAAGTTTCACGGGTGACGTTTCACGGGTCTAGGTTTCACTGGTAAGTTTCACGGGTATGTTTCACGGGTGACGTTTCACGGGTCTAGGTTTCACTGGTAAGTTTCACGGGTCAAGGTTTCACGGGTAAGTTTCACTGGTAAGTTTCAGGGTATGTTTCACGGATGACGTTTCACGGGTCTTGGTTTCACTGGTAAGTTTCACGGGTCAAGGTTTCACGGGTAAGTTTCACGGGTAAGTTTTACGGGTATGTTTTACAGGTGACGTTTCACGGGTAAGTTTCACGGGTAAGTTTCACGGGTATGTTTCACGGGTGACGTTTCACGGGTCTAGGTTTCACTGGTAAGTTTCACGGGTCAAGGTTTCACGGGTAAGTTTCACGGGTAAGTTTTACGGGTAAGTTTCACGGGTGACGTTTCACGGGTCTAGGTTTCACTGGAAAGTTTCATGGGTCAAGGATTCACGGGTAAGTTTCACGGGTAAGTTTTACGGGTATGTTTTACAGGTGACGTTTCACGGGTCTAGGTTTCACTGGTAAGTTTCACGGGTCAAGGTTTCACGGGTAAGATTCACGGGTAAGTTTCACGGGTATGTTTCATGGGTGATGTTTCACGGGTCTAGGTTTCACTGGTAAGTTTCACGGGTCAAGGTTTTACGGGTAAGTTTCACGGGTATGTTTCACGGGTGACGTTTCACGGGTCTAGGTTTCACTGGTAAGTTTCACGGGTCAAGGTTTCACGGGTAAGATTCACGGGTAAGTTTCACGGGTATGTTTCACGGGTGACGTTTCACGGGTATAGGTTTCACTAGTAAGTTTCACGGGTCAAGGTTTCACGGGTAAGTTTCACGGGTAAGTTTCACGGGTATGTTTCACGGGTGACGTTTCACGGGTCTAGGTTTCACTGGTAAGTTTCACGGGTCAAGGTTTCACGGGTAAGATTCACGGGTAAGTTTCACGGGTATGTTTCACGGGTGACGTTTCACGGGTCTAGGTTTCACTGGTAAGTTTCCCGGGTCAAGGTTTCACGAGTAAGTTTTACGGGTAAGTTTTACGCGTAAGTTTCACGGGTGACGTTTCACGGGTCTAGGTTTCACTGGTAAGTTTCACGGGTCAAGGTTTCACGGGTAAGTTTAACGGGTAAGTTTTACGGGTAAGTTTTACGGGTGACGTTTCACGGGTCTAGGTTTCACTGGTAAGTTTCACGGGTCTAGGTTTCACTGGTAAGTTTCACGGGTCAAGGTTTCACGGGTAAGTTTCACGGGTAAGTTTCACGGGTATGTTTCACGGGTGACGTTTCACGGGTCTAGGTTTCACTGGAAAGTTTCACAGATCAAGGTTTCACGGGTAAGTTTCACGGGTAAGTTTCACGGGTAAGTTTTACGGGTATGTTTTACAGGTGACGTTTCACGGGTCTAGGTTTCACTGGTAAGTTTCACGGGTCAAGGTTTCACGGGTAAGTTTCACGGGTAAGTTTCACGGGTATGTTTCATGGGTGATGTTTCACGGGTCTAGGTTTTACTGGTAAGTTTCACGGGTCAAGGTTTCACGGGTAAGTTTTACGGGTCTATGTTTCACTGGTAAGTTTCACGGGTATGTTTCACGGGTGACGTTTCACGGGTCTAGGTTTCACTGGTAAGTTTCACGGGTCAAGGTTTCACGGGTAAGTTTCACGGGTAAGTTTCACGGGTATGTTTCACGGATGACGTTTCACGGGTCTTGGTTTCACTGGTAAGTTTCACGGGTCAAGGTTTCACGGGTAAGTTTCACGGGTAAGTTTTACGGGTATGTTTTACAAGTGACGTTTCACGGGTAAGTTTCACGGGTAAGTTTCACGGGTATGTTTCACGGGTGACGTTTCACGGGTCTAGGTTTCACTGGTAAGTTTCACGGGTCAAGGTTTCACGGGTAAGTTTCACGGGTAAGTTTTACGGGTAAGTTTCACGGGTGACGTTTCACGGGTCTAGGTTTCACTGGAAAGTTTCACGGGTCAAGGATTCACGGGTAAGTTTCACGGGTAAGTTTTACGGGTATGTTTTACAGGTGACGTTTCACGGGTCTAGGTTTCACTGGTAAGTTTCACGGGTCAAGGTTTCACGGGTAAGATTCACGGGTAAGTTTTACGGGTATGTTTCATAAGTGATGTTTCACGGGTCTAGGTTTCACTGGTAAGTTTCACGGGTCAAGGTTTTACGGGTAAGTTTCACGGGTAAGTTTCACGGGTATGTTTCACGGGTGACGTTTCACGGGTCTAGGTTTCGCTGGTAAGTTTCACGGGTCAAGGTTTCACGGGTAAGTTTCACGGGTAAGTTTCACGGGTATATTTCACGGGTGACGTTTCACGGGTCTAGGTTTCACTAGTAAGTTTCACGGGTCAAGGTTTCACGGGTAAGTTTCACGGGTATGTTTCATGGGTGATGTTTCACGGGTCTAGGTTTTACTGGTAAGTTTCACGGGTCAAGGTTTCACGGGTAAGTTTCACGGGTAAGTTTCACGGGTATGTTTTACAGGTGTCGTTTCACGGGTCTAGGTTTCACTGGTAAGTTTCACGGGTCAAGGTTTCACTGGTAAGATTCACGGGTAAGTTTCACGGGTATGTTTCATGAGTGATGTTTCACGGGTCTAGGTTTCACTGGTAAGTTTCACGGGTCAAGGTTTTACGGGTAAGTTTCACGGGTAAGTTTCACGGGTATGTTTCACGGGTGACGTTTCACGGGTCTAGGTTTCACTGGTAAGTTTCACGGGTCAAGGTTTCACGGGTCAAGGTTTCACGGGTAAGTTTCACGGGTAAGTTTCACGGGTATGTTTCACGGGTGACGTTTCACGGGTCTAGGTTTCACTAGTAAGTTTCACTTGTCAAGGTTTCACGGGTAAGTTTCACGGGTAAGTTTCACGGGTATGTTTCACGGGTGACGTTTCACGGGTCTAGGTTTCACTGGTAAGTTTCACGGGTCAAGGTTTCACGGGTAAGTTTCACGGGTAAGTTTCACGGGTAAGTTTCACGGGTATGTTTCACGGGTGACGTTTCACGGGTCTAGGTTTCACTGGTAAGTTTCACGGGTCAAGGTTTCACGGGTAAGTTTCACGGGTAAGTTTCACGGGTATGTTTCACGGGTGACGTTTCACGGGTCTAGGTTTCACTGGTAAGTTTCACGGGACAAGGTTTTACGGGTAAGTTTCACGGGTAAATTTCACGGGTATGTTTCACGGGTGACGTTTCACGGGTCTAGGATTCACGGGTAAGTTTCACGGGTCAAGGTTTCACGGGTAAGTTTCACGGGTAAGTTTCACGGGTATGTTTCACAAGTGACGTTTCACGGGTCTAGGTTTCACTGGAAAGTTTCACGGGTCAAGGTTTCACGGGTAAGTTTCACGGGTAAGTTTTACGGGTATGTTTTACAGGCGAAGTTTCACGGGTATGTTTCACGGGTGACGTTTCACGGGTCTAGGTTTCACTGGTAAGTTTCACGGGTCAAGGTTTCACGGGTAAGTTTCACGGGTAAATTTCACGGGTATGTTTCACGGGTGACGTTTCACGGGTCTAGGTTTCACTGGTAAGTTTCACAGTTCAAGGTTTTACGGGTAAGTTTCACGGGTAAGTTTCACGGGTATGTTTCACGGGTGACGTTTCACGGGTCTAGGTTTCACTGGTAAGTTTCACGGGTCAAGGTTTCACGGGTAAGTTTCACGGGTAAGTTTTACGGGTAAGTTTCACGGGTGACGTTTCACGGGTGCGTTTCACGGGTCTAGGTTTCACTGGTAAGTTTCACGGGTCAAGGTTTCACGGGTAAGTTTCACCGGTAAGTTTCACGGGTATGTTTCACAAGTGACGTTTCACGGGTCTAGGTTTCACTGGAAAGTTTCACGGGTCAAGGTTTCACGGGTAAGTTTCACGGGTAAGTTTTACGGGTATGTTTCATGGGTGATGTTTCACGGGTCTAGGTTTCACTGGTAAGTTTCACGGGTCAAGGTTTCACGGGTAAGTTTCACGGGTAAGTTTCACGGGTAAGTTTTACGGGTATGTTTTACAGGTGACGTTTCACGGGTCTAGGTTTCACTGGTAAGTTTCACGGGTCAAGGTTTCACGGGTAAGTTTCACGGGTAAGTTTCACGGGTATGTTTCATGGATTATGTTTCACGGGTTTAGGTTTTACTGGTAAGTTTCACGGGTCAAGGTTTCACGGGTAAGTTTCACGGGTAAGTTTCACGGGTGACGTTTCACGGGTCTAGGTTTCACTGGTAAGTTTCACGGGTATGTTTCACGGGTGACGTTTCACGGGTCTAGGTTTCACTGGTAAGTTTCACGGGTCAAGGTTTCACGGGTAAGTTTCACGGGTAAGTTTCACGGGTATGTTTCACGGATGACGTTTCACGGGTCTTGGTTTCACTGGTAAGTTTCACGGGTCAAGGTTTCACGGGTAAGTTTCACGGGTAAGTTTTACGGGTATGTTTTACAGGTGACGTTTCACGGGTAAGTTTCACGGGTAAGTTTCACGGGTATGTTTCACGGGTGAAGTTTCACGGGTCTAGGTTTCACTGGTAAGTTTCACGGGTCAAGGTTTCACGGGTAAGTTTCACGGGTAAGTTTTACGGGTAAGTTTCACGGGTGACGTTTCACGGGTCTAGGTTTCACTGGAAAGTTTCACGGGTCAAGGATTCACGGGTAAGTTTCACGGGTAAGTTTTACGGGTATGTTTTACAGGTGACGTTTCACGGGTCTAGGTTTCACTGGTAAGTTTCACGGGTCAAGGTTTCACGGGTAAGATTGACGGGTAAGTTTCACGGGTATGTTTCGTGGGTGATGTTTCACGGGTCTAGGTTTCACTGGTAAGTTTCACGGGTCAAGGTTTTACGGGTAAGTTTCACGGGTAAGTTTCACGGGTAAGTTTCACGGGTATGTTTCACGGGTGACGTTTCACGGGTCTAGGTTTCACTGGTAAGTTTCACGGGTCAAGGTTTCACGGGTAAGTTTCACGGGTAAGTTTCACGGGTATGTTTCATGGGTGATGTTTCACGGGTCTAGGTTTTACTGGTAAGTTTCACGGGTCAAGGTTTCACGGGTAAGTTTCACGGGTAAGTTTCACGGGTGACGTTTCACGGGTCTAGGTTTCACTGGTAAGTTTCACGGGTATGTTTCACGGGTGACGTTTCACGGGTCTAGGTTTCACTGGTAAGTTTCACGGGTCAAGGTTTCACGGGTAAGTTTCACGGGTAAGTTTCACGGGTATGTTTCACGGATGACGTTTCACGGGTCTTGGCTTCACTGGTAAGTTTCACGGGTCAAGGTTTCACGGGTAAGTTTCACGGGTAAGTTTTACGGGTATGTTTTACAGGTGACGTTTCACGGGTAAGTTTCACGGGTAAGTTTCACGGGTATGTTTCACGGGTGACGTTTCACGGGTCTAGGTTTCACTGGTAAGTTTCACGGGTCAAGGTTTCACGGGTAAGTTTCACGGGTAAGTTTTACGGGTAAGTTTCACGTGTGACGTTTCACGGGTCTAGGTTTCACTGGAAAGTTTTACGGGTCAAGGATTCACGGGTAAGTTTCACGGGTAAGTTTTACGGGTATGTTTTACAGGTGACGTTTCACGGGTCTAGGTTTCACTGGTAAGTTTCACGGGTCAAGGTTTCACGGGTAAGTTTCACGGGTAAGTTTCACGGGTATGTTTCATGGGTGATGTTTCACGGGTCTAGGTTTTACTGGTAAGTTTCACGGGTCAAGGTTTCACGGGTAAGTTTCACGGGTAAGTTTCACGGGTGACGTTTCACGGGTCTAGGTTTCACTGGTAAGTTTCACGGGTATATTTCACGGGTGACGTTTCACGGATCTAGGTTTCACTGGTAAGTTTCACGGGTCAAGGTTTCACGGGTAAGTTTCACGAGTAAGTTTCACGGGTATGTTTCACGGGTAAGTTTCACGGGTGACGTTTCACGGGTCTAGGTTTCACTGGTAAGTTTCACGGGTATGTTTCACGGGTGACGTTTCACGGGTCTAGGTTTCACTGGTAAGTTTCACGGGTCAAGGTTTCACGGGTAAGTTTCACGGGTAAGTTTCACGGGTATGTTTCACGGATGACGTTTCACGGGTCTTGGTTTCACTGGTAAGTTTCACGGGTCAAGGTTTCACGGGTAAGTTTCACGGGTAAGTTTTACGGGTATGTTTTACAGGTGACGTTTCACGGGTAAGTTTCACGGGTATGTTTCACGGGTGACGTTTCACGGGTCTTGGTTTCACTGGTAAGTTTCACGGGTCAAGGTTTCACGGGTAAGTTTCACGGGTATGTTTCACGGGTGACGTTTCACGGGTCTAGGTTTCACTGGTAAGTTTCACGGGTCAAGGTTTCACGGGTAAGTTTCACGGGTAAGTTTTACGGGTAAGTTTCACGGGTCTAGGTTTCAATGGTAAGTTTCACGGGTCAAAGTTTCACGGGTAAGTTTCACGGGTAAGTTTCACGGGTATGTTTCACGGGTGACGTTTCACGGGTCTAGGTTTCACTGGAAAGTTTCACGGATCAAGGTTTCACGGGTAAGTTTCACGGGTAAGTTTTACGGGTATGTTTTACAGGTGACGTTTCACGGGTCTAGGTTTCACTGGTAAGTTTCACGGGTCAAGGTTTCACGGGTAAGTTTCACGGGTAAGTTTCACGGGTATGTTTCATGGGTGATGTTTCACGGGTCTAGGTTTTACTGGTAAGTTTCACGGGTCAAGGTTTCACGGGTAAGTTTCACGGGTAAGTTTCACGGGTGACGTTTCACGGGTCTAGGTTTCACTGGTAAGTTTCACGGGTATGTTTCACGGGTGACGTTTCACGGGTCTAGGTTTCACTGGTAAGTTTCACGGGTCAAGGTTTCACGGGTAAGTTTCACGGGTAAGTTTCACGGGTATGTTTCACGGGTAAGTTTCACGGGTGACGTTTCACGGGTCTAGGATTCACTGGTAAGTTTCACGGGTAAGTTTCACGGGTAAGTTTTACGGGTATGTTTTACAGGTGACGTTTCACGGGTAAGTTTCACGGGTAAGTTTCACGGGTATGTTTCACGGGTGACGTTTCACGGGTCTAGGTTTCACTGGTAAGTTTCACGGGTCAAGGTTTCACGGGTAAGTTTTACGGGTAAGTTTCACGGGTGACGTTTCACGGGTCTAGGTTTCACTGGAAAGTTTCACGGGTCAAGGATTCACGGGTAAGTTTCACGGGTCAAGGTTTCACGGGTAAGATTCACGGGTAAGTTTCACGGGTATGTTTCACGGGTGACGTTTCACGGGTCTAGGTTTCACTGGTAAGTTTCACGGGTCAAGGTTTCACGGGTAAGATTCACGGGTAAGTTTCACGGGTATGTTTCACGGGTGACGTTTCACGGGTCTAGGTTTCACTGGTAAGTTTCACGGGTCAAGGTTTCACGGGTAAGATTCACGGGTAAGTTTCACGGGTATGTTTCACGGGTGACGTTTCACGGGTCTAGGTTTCACTGGTAAGTTTCACGGGTCAAGGTTTCACGGGTAAGTTTCACGGGTAAGTTTTACGGGTAAGTTTCACGGGTGACGTTTCACGGGTGCGTTTCACGGGTCTAGGTTTCACTGGTAAGTTTCACGGGTCAAGGTTTCACGGGTAAGTTTCACCGGTAAGTTTCACGGGTATGTTTCACAAGTGACGTTTCACGGGTCTAGGTTTCACTGGAAAGTTTCACGGGTCAAGGTTTCACGGGTAAGTTTCACGGGTAAGTTTTACGGGTATGTTTCATGGGTGATGTTTCACGGGTCTAGGTTTCACTGGTAAGTTTCACGGGTCAAGGTTTCACGGGTAAGTTTCACGGGTAAGTTTCACGGGTAAGTTTTACGGGTATGTTTTACAGGTGACGTTTCACGGGTCTAGGTTTCACTGGTAAGTTTCACGGGTCAAGGTTTCACGGGTAAGTTTCACGGGTAAGTTTCACGGGTATGTTTCATGGGTTATGTTTCACGGGTCTAGGTTTTACTGGTAAGTTTCACGGGTCAAGGTTTCACGGGTAAGTTTCACGGGTAAGTTTCACGGGTATGTTTCACGGATGACGTTTCACGGGTCTTGGTTTCACTGGTAAGTTTCACGGGTCAAGGTTTCACGGGTAAGTTTCACGGGTAAGTTTTACGGGTATGTTTTACAGGTGACGTTTCACGGGTAAGTTTCACGGGTAAGTTTCACGGGTATGTTTCACGGGTGACGTTTCACGGGTCTAGGTTTCACTGGTAAGTTTCACGGGTCAAGGTTTCACGGGTAAGTTTCACGGGTAAGTTTTACGGGTAAGTTTCACGTGTGACGTTTCACGGGTCTAGGTTTCACTGGAAAGTTTTACGGGTCAAGGATTCACGGGTAAGTTTCACGGGTAAGTTTTACGGGTATGTTTTACAGGTGACGTTTCACGGGTCTAGGTTTCACTGGTAAGTTTCACGGGTCAAGGTTTCACGGGTAAGTTTCACGGGTAAGTTTCACGGGTATGTTTCATGGGTGATGTTTCACGGGTCTAGGTTTTACTGGTAAGTTTCACGGGTCAAGGTTTCACGGGTAAGTTTCACGGGTAAGTTTCACGGGTGACGTTTCACGGGTCTAGGTTTCACTGGTAAGTTTCACGGGTATATTTCACGGGTGACGTTTCACGGATCTAGGTTTCACTGGTAAGTTTCACGGGTCAAGGTTTCACGGGTAAGTTTCACGAGTAAGTTTCACGGGTATGTTTCACGGGTAAGTTTCACGGGTGACGTTTCACGGGTCTAGGTTTCACTGGTAAGTTTCACGGGTATGTTTCACGGGTGACGTTTCACGGGTCTAGGTTTCACTGGTAAGTTTCACGGGTCAAGGTTTCACGGGTAAGTTTCACGGGTAAGTTTCACGGGTATGTTTCACGGATGACGTTTCACGGGTCTTGGTTTCACTGGTAAGTTTCACGGGTCAAGGTTTCACGGGTAAGTTTCACGGGTAAGTTTTACGGGTATGTTTTACAGGTAAGTTTCACGGGTGACGTTTCACGGGTCTAGGTTTCACGGGTCTAGGTTTCACTGGTAAGTTTCACGGGTATGTTTCACGGGTGACGTTTCACGGGTCTAGGTTTCACTGGTAAGTTTCACGGGTCAAGGTTTCACGGGTAAGTTTCACGGGTAAGTTTCACGGGTATGTTTCACGGATGACGTTTCACGGGTCTTGGTTTCACTGGTAAGTTTCACGGGTCAAGGTTTCACGGGTAAGTTTCACGGGTAAGTTTTACGGGTATGTTTTACAGGTAAGTTTCACGGGTGACGTTTCACGGGTAAGTTTCACGGGTAAGTTTCACGGGTAAGTTTTACGGGTAAGTTTCACGGGTGACGTTTCACGGGTCTAGGTTTCACTGGAAAGTTTCACGGGTCAAGGATTCACGGGTAAGTTTCACGGGTAAGTTTTACGGGTATGTTTTACAGGTGACGTTTCACGGGTCTAGGTTTCACTGGTAAGTTTCACGGGTCAAGGTTTCACGGGTAAGATTCACGGGTAAGTTTCACGGGTATATTTCATGGGTGATGTTTCACGGGTCTAGGTTTCACTGGTAAGTTTCACGGGTCAAGGTTTTACGGGTAAGTTTCACGGGTATGTTTCACGGGTGACGTTTCACGGGTCTAGGTTTCACTGGTAAGTTTCACGGGTCAAGGTTTCACGGGTAAGATTCACGGGTAAGTTTCACGGGTATGTTTCACGGGTGACGTTTCACGGGTATAGGTTTCACTAGTAAGTTTCACGGGTCAAGGTTTCACGGGTAAGTTTCACGGGTAAGTTTCACGGGTATGTTTCACGGGTGACGTTTCACGGGTCTAGGTTTCACTGGTAAGTTTCACGGGTCAAGGTTTCACGGGTAAGATTCACGGGTAAGTTTCACGGGTATGTTTCACGGGTGACGTTTCACGGGTCTAGGTTTCACTGGTAAGTTTCACGGGTCTAGGTTTCACGGGTAAGTTTCACGGGTAAGTTTCACGGGTATGTTTCATGGGTGATGTTTCACGGGTCTAGGTTTCACTGGTAAGTTTCACGGGTCAAGGTTTCACGGGTAAGTTTCACGGGTAAGTTTCACGGGTAAGTTTTACGGGTATGTTTTACAGGTGACGTTTCACGGGTCTAGGTTTCACTGGTAAGTTTCACGGGTCAAGGTTTCACGGGTAAGTTTCACGGGTAAGTTTCACGGGTATGTTTCATGGGTGATGTTTCACGGGTCTAGGTTTTACTGGTAAGTTTCACGGGTCAAGGTTTCACGGGTAAGTTTCACGGGTAAGTTTCACGGGTGACGTTTCACGGGTCTAGGTTTCACTGGTAAGTTTCACGGGTATGTTTCACGGGTGACGTTTCACGGGTCTAGGTTTCACTGGTAAGTTTCACGGGTCAAGGTTTCACGGGTAAGTTTCACGGGTAAGTTTCACGGGTATGTTTCACGGATGACGTTTCACGGGTCTTGGTTTCACTGGTAAGTTTCACGGGTCAAGGTTTCACGGGTAAGTTTCACGGGTAAGTTTTACGGGTATGTTTTACATGTGACGTTTCACGGGTAAGTTTCACGGGTAAGTTTCACGGGTATGTTTCACGGGTGACGTTTCACGGGTCTAGGTTTCACTGGTAAGTTTCACGGGTCAAGGTTTCACGGGTAAGTTTCACGGGTAAGTTTTACGGGTAAGTTTCACGTGTGACGTTTCACGGGTCTAGGTTTCACTGGAAAGTTTCACGGGTCAAGGATTCACGGGTAAGTTTCACGGGTAAGTTTTACGGGTATGTTTTACAGGTGACGTTTCACGGGTCTAGGTTTCACTGGTAAGTTTCACGGGTCAAGGTTTCACGGGTAAGTTTCACGGGTAAGTTTCACGGGTATGTTTCATGGGTGATGTTTCACGGGTCTAGGTTTTACTGGTAAGTTTCACGGGTCAAGGTTTCACGGGTAAGTTTCACGGGTAAGTTTCACGGGTGACGTTTCACGGGTCTAGGTTTCACTGGTAAGTTTCACGGGTATATTTCACGGGTGACGTTTCACGGATTTAGGTTTCACTGGTAAGTTTCACGGGTCAAGGTTTCACGGGTAAGTTTCACGAGTAAGTTTCACGGGTATGTTTCACGGGTAAGTTTCACGGGTCAAGGTTTCACGGGTAAGTTTCACGGGTAAGTTTCACGGGTATGTTTCACGGATGACGTTTCACGGGTCTTGGTTTCACTGGTAAGTTTCACGGGTCAAGGTTTCACGGGTAAGTTTCACGGGTAAGTTTTACGGGTATGTTTTACAGGTGACGTTTCACGGGTAAGTTTCACGGGTAAGTTTCACGGGTATGTTTTACGGGTGACGTTTCACGGGTCTTGGTTTCACTGGTAAGTTTCACGGGTCAAGGTTTCACGGGTAAGTTTCACGGGTATGTTTCACGGGTGACGTTTCACGGGTCTAGGTTTCACTGGTAAGTTTCACGGGTCAAGGTTTCACGGGTAAGTTTCACGGGTAAGTTTTACGGGTAAGTTTCACGGGTCTAGGTTTCAATGGTAAGTTTCACGGGTCAAGGTTTCACGGGTAAGTTTCACGGGTAAGTTTCACGGGTATGTTTCACGGGTGACGTTTCACGGGTCTAGGTTTCACTGGAAAGTTTCACGGATCAAGGTTTCACGGGTAAGTTTCACGGGTAAGTTTTACGGGTATGTTTTACAGGTGACGTTTCACGGGTCTAGGTTTCACTGGTAAGTTTCACGGGTCAAGGTTTCACGGGTAAGTTTCACGGGTAAGTTTCACGGGTATGTTTCATGGGTGATGTTTCACGGGTCTAGGTTTTACTGGTAAGTTTCACGGGTCAAGGTTTCACGGGTAAGTTTCACGGGTAAGTTTCACGGGTGACGTTTCACGGGTCTAGGTTTCACTGGTAAGTTTCACGGGTATGTTTCACGGGTGACGTTTCACGGGTCTAGGTTTCACTGGTAAGTTTCACGGGTCAAGGTTTCACGGGTAAGTTTCACTGGTAAGTTTCACGGGTATGTTTCACGGATGACGTTTCACGGGTCTTGGTTTCACTGGTAAGTTTCACGGGTCAAGGTTTCACGGGTAAGTTTCACGGGTAAGTTTTACGGGTATGTTTTACAGGTGACGTTTCACGGGTAAGTTTCACGGGTAAGTTTCACCGGTATGTTTCACGGGTGACGTTTCACGGGTCTAGGTTTCACTGGTAAGTTTCACGGGTCAAGGTTTCACGGGTAAGTTTCACGGGTAAGTTTTACGGGTAAGTTTCACGGGTGACGTTTCACGGGTCTAGGTTTCACTGGAAAGTTTCACGGATCAAGGTTTCACGGGTAAGTTTCACGGGTAAGTTTTACGGGTATGTTTTACAGGTGACGTTTCACGGGTCTAGGTTTCACTGGTAAGTTTCACGGGTCAAGGTTTTACGGGTAAGTTTCACGGGTAAGTTTCACGGGTATGTTTCACGGGTGACGTTTCACGGGTCTAGGTTTCGCTGGTAAGTTTTACGGGTCAAGGTTTCACGGGTAAGTTTCACGGGTAAGTTTCACGGGTAAGTTTTACGGGTAAGTTTCACGGGTCTAGGTTTCAATGGTAAGTTTCACGGGTCAAGGTTTCACGGGTAAGATTCACGGGTAAGTTTCACGGGTATGTTTCACGGGTGACGTTTCACGGGTAAGGTTCACGGGTAAGTTTCACGGGTATGTTTCATGGGTGATGTTTCACGGGTCTAGGTTTCACTTCTAAGTTTCACGGGTCAAGGTTTTACGGGTAAGTTTCACGGGTAAGTTTCACGGGTATGTTTCACGGGTGACGTTTCACGGGTCTAGGTTTCACTAGTAAGTTTCACGGGTCAAGGTTTCACGGGTAAGTTTCACGGGTAAGTTTCACGGGTATGTTTCACGGGTGACGTTTCACGGGTCTAGGTTTCACGGGTAAGTTTCACGGGTAAGTTTCACGGGTAAGTTTCACGGGTGACGTTTCACGGGTCTAGGTTTCACTGGTAAGTTTCACGGGTCAAGGTTTCACGGGTAAGTTTCACGGGTAAGTTTCACGGGTGACGTTTCACGGGTCTAGGTTTCACTGGTAAGTTTCACGGGTCAAGGTTTCACGGGTAAGTTTCACGGGTAAGTTTCACGGGTGACGTTTCACGGGTCTAGGTTTTACTGGTAAGTTTCACGGGTCAAGGTTTCACGGGTAAGTTTCACGGGTAAGTTTCACGGGTATGTTTCACGGGTGAAGTTTCACGGGTCTAGGTTTCACTGGAAAGTTTCAGGGATCAAGGTTTCACGGGTAAGTTTCACGGGTAAGTTTCACGGGTAAGTTTCACGGGTAAGTTTTACGGGTATGTTTTACAGGTGACGTTTCACGGGTCTAGGTTTCACTGGTAAGTTTCACGGGTCACGGTTTCACGGGTAAGTTTCACGGGTAAGTTTCACGGGTATGTTTCATGGGTGATGTTTCACGGGTCTAGGTTTTACTGGTAAGTTTCACGGGTCAAGGTTTCACGGGTAAGTTTCACGGGTGACGTTTCACGGGTCTAGGTTTCACTGGTAAGTTTCACGGGTATGTTTCACGGGTGACGTTTCACGGGTCTAGGTTTCACTGGTAAGTTTCACGGGTCAAGGTTTCACGGGTAAGTTTCACGGGTAAGTTTCACGGGTATGTTTCACGGATGACGTTTCACGGGTCTTGGTTTCACTGGTAAGTTTCACGGGTCAAGGTTTCACGGGTAAGTTTCACGGGTAAGTTTTACGGGTATGTTTTACAGGTGACGTTTCACGGGTAAGTTTCACGGGTAAGTTTCACGGGTATGTTTCACGGGTGACGTTTCACGGGTCTTGGTTTCACTGGTAAGTTTCACGGGTCAAGGTTTCACGGGTAAGTTTCACGGGTATGTTTCACGGGTGACGTTTCACGGGTCTAGGTTTCACTGGTAAGTTTCACGGGTATGTTTCACGGGTGACGTTTCACGGGTCTAGGTTTCACTGGTAAGTTTCACGGGTCAAGATTTCACGGGTAAGTTTCACGGGTAAGTTTCACGGGTAAGTTTCACGGGTATGTTTCACGGATGACGTTTCACGGGTCTTGGTTTCACTGGTAAGTTTCACGGGTCAAGGTTTCACGGGTAAGTTTCACGGGTAAGTTTTACGGGTATGTTTTACAGGTGACGTTTCACGGGTAAGTTTCACGGGTAAGTTTCACGGGTATGTTTCACGGGTGACGTTTCACGGG
Organism: Agonum fuliginosum; assembly: GCA_947534325.1. NCBI lineage: Eukaryota > Metazoa > Arthropoda > Insecta > Coleoptera > Carabidae > Agonum > Agonum fuliginosum. Next base: position 27,247,891 of record OX384036.1, read on the forward strand.
TCAAGGTTTCACGGGTAAGTTTCACGGGTCAAGGTTTCACGGGTAAGTTTCACGGGTAAGTTTAACGGGTAAGTTTCACGGGTGACGTTTCACGGGTCTAGGTTTCACTGGAAAGTTTCACGGGTCAAGGATTCACGGGTAAGTTTCACGGGTAAGTTTTACGGGTATGTTTTACAGGTGACGTTCACGGGTCAAGGTTTCACGGGTAAGTTTCACGGGTAAGTTTCACGGGTATGTTTCACGGGTGACGTTTCACGGGTCTAGGTTTCACTGGTAAGTTTCACGGGTCAAGGTTTCACGGGTAAGTTTCACGGGTAAGTTTCACGGGTATGTTTCACGGGTGACGTTTCACGGGTCTAGGTTTCACTGGTAAGTTTCACGGGTCAAGGTTTCACGGGTAAGTTTCACGGGTAAGTTTCACGGGTATGTTTCACGGGTGACGTTTCACGGGTCTAGGTTTCACTGGTAAGTTTCACGGGTCAAGGTTTCACGGGTAAGTTTCACGGGTAAGTTTCACGGGTATGTTTCACGGGTGACGTTTTACGGGTCTAGGTTTCACTGGTAAGTTTCACGGGTCAAGGTTTCACGGGTAAGTTTTACGGGTAAGTTTCACGGGTAAGTTTCACGGGTATGTTTCACGGGTGACGTTTCACGGGTCTAAGTTTCACTGGTAAGTTTCACGGGTCAAGGTTTTACGGGTAAGTTTCACGGGTAAGTTTTACGGGTAAGTTTCACGGGTGACGTTTCACGGGTCTAGGTTTCACTGGTAAGTTTCACGGGTCTAGGTTTCACTGGTAAGTTTCACGGGTCAAGGTTTCACGGGTAAGTTTCACGGGTAAGTTTCACGGGTATGTTTCACGGGTGACGTTTCACGGGTCTAGGTTTCACTGGAAAGTTTCACGGATCAAGGTTTCACGGGTAAGTTTCACGGGTAAGTTTCACGGGTAAGTTTTACGGGTATGTTTTACAGGTGACGTTTCACGGGTCTAGGTTTCACTGGTAAGTTTCACGGGTCAAGGTTTCACGGGTAAGTTTCGCGGGTAAGTTTCACGGGTATGTATTATGGGTGATGTTTCACGGGTCTAGGTTTTACTGGTAAGTTTCACGGGTCAAGGTTTCACGGGTAAGTTTCACGGGTAAGTTTCACGGGTGACGTTTCACGGGTCTAGGTTTCACTGGTAAGTTTCACGGGTATGTTTCACGGGTGACGTTTCACGGGTCTAGGTTTCACTACTAAGTTTCACGGGTCAAGGTTTCACGGGTAAGTTTCACGGGTAAGTTTCACGGGTATGTTTCACGGATGACGTTTCACGGGTCTTGGTTTCACTGGTAAGTTTCACGGGTCAAGGTTTCACGGGTAAGTTTCACGGGTAAGTTTTACGGGTATGTTTTACAGGTAACGTTTCACGGGTAAGTTTCACGGGTAAGTTTCACGGGTATGTTTCACGGGTGACGTTTCACGGGTCTTGGTTTCACTGGTAAGTTTCACGGGGCAAGGTTTCACGGGTAAGTTTCACGGGTATGTTTCACGGGTGACGTTTCACGGGTCTAGGTTTTACTGGTAAGTTTCACGGGTCAAGGTTTCACGGGTAAGTTTCACGGGTAAGTTTTACGGGTAAGTTTCACGGGTCTAGGTTTCACTGGTAAGTTTCACGGGTCAAGGTTTCACGGGTAAGTTTCACGGGTAAGTTTCACGGGTATGTTTCACGGGTGACGTTTTACGGGTCTAGGTTTCACTGGAAAGTTTCACGGGTAAGTTTCACGGGTAAGTTTTACGGGTATGTTTTACAGGTGACGTTTCACGGGTCTAGGTTTCACTGGTAAGTTTCACGGGTAAGTTTCACGGGTAAGTTTCACGGGTATGTTTCATGGGTGATGTTTCACGGGTCTAGGTTTTACTGGTAAGTTTCACGGGTCAAGGTTTCACGGGTAAGTTTCACGGGTAAGTTTCACGGGTGACGTTTCACGGGTCCAGGTTTCACTGGTAAGTTTCACGGGTATGTTTCACGGGTGACGTTTCACGGGTCTAGGTTTCACTGGTAAGTTTCACAGGTCAAGGTATCACGGGTAAGTTTCACGGGTAAGTTTCACGGGTATGTTTCACGGATGACGTTTCACGGGTCTTGGTTTCACTGGTAAGTTTCACGGGTCAAGGTTTCACGGGTAAGTTTCACGGGTAAGTTTTACGGGTATGTTTTACAGGTGACGTTTCACGGGTAAGTTTCACGGGTAAGTTTCACGGGTATGTTTCACGGGTGACGTTTCACGGGTCTAGGTTTCACTGGTAAGTTTCACGGGTCAAGGTTACACGGGTAAGTTTCACGGGTAAGTTTTACGGGTAAGTTTCACGGGTGACGTTTCACGGGTCTAGGTTTCACTGGAAAGTTTCACGGGTCAAGGATTCACGGGTAAGTTTCACGGGTAAGTTTTACGGGTATGTTTTACAGGTGACGTTTCAAGGGTCTAGGTTTCACTGGTAAGTTTCACGGGTCAAGGTTTCACGGGTAAGATTCACGGGTAAGTTTCACGGGTATGTTTCATGGGTGATGTTTCACGGGTCTAGGTTTCACTTCTAAGTTTCACGGGTCAAGGTTTTACGGGTAAGTTTCACGGGTAAGTTTCACGGGTATGTTTCACGGGTGACGTTTCACGGGTCTAGGTTTCACTAGTAAGTTTCACGGGTCAAGGTTTCACGGGTAAGTTTCACGGGTAAGTTTCACGGGTATGTTTCACGGGTGACGTTTCACGGGTCTAGGTTTCACTAGTAAGTTTCACGGGTCAAGGTTTCACGGGTAAGTTTCACGGGTAAGTTTCACGGGTATGTTTCACGGGTGACGTTTCACGGGTCTAGGTTTCACGGGTAAGTTTCACGGGTAAGTTTCACGGGTAAGTTTCACGGGTGACGTTTCACGGGTCTAGGTTTCACTGGTAAGTTTCACGGGTCAAGGTTTCACGGGTAAGTTTCACGGGTAAGTTTCACGGGTGACGTTTCACGGGTCTAGGTTTCACTGGTAAGTTTCACGGGTCAAGGTTTCACGGGTAAGTTTCACGGGTAAGTTTCACGGGTGACGTTTCACGGGTCTAGGTTTCACTGGTAAGTTTCACGGGTCAAGGTTTCACGGGTAAGTTTCACGGGTAAGTTTCACGGGTATGTTTCACGGGTGAAGTTTCACGGGTCTAGGTTTCACTGGAAAGTTTCAGGGATCAAGGTTTCACGGGTAAGTTTCACGGGTAAGTTTCACGGGTAAGTTTCACGGGTAAGTTTTACGGGTATGTTTTACAGGTGACGTTTCACGGGTCTAGGTTTCACTGGTAAGTTTCACGGGTCACGGTTTCACGGGTAAGTTTCACGGGTAAGTTTCACGGGTATGTTTCATGGGTGATGTTTCACGGGTCTAGGTTTTACTGGTAAGTTTCATGGGTCAAGGTTTCACGGGTAAGTTTCACGGGTGACGTTTCACGGGTCTAGGTTTCACTGGTAAGTTTCACGGGTATGTTTCACGGGTGACGTTTCACGGGTCTAGGTTTCACTGGTAAGTTTCACGGGTCAAGGTTTCACGGGTAAGTTTCACGGGTAAGTTTCACGGGTATGTTTCACGGATGACGTTTCACGGGTCTTGGTTTCACTGGTAAGTTTCACGGGTCAAGGTTTCACGGGTAAGTTTCACGGGTAAGTTTTACGGGTATGTTTTACAGGTGACGTTTCACGGGTAAGTTTCACGGGTAAGTTTCACGGGTATGTTTCACGGGTGACGTTTCACGGGTCTTGGTTTCACTGGTAAGTTTCACGGGTCAAGGTTTCACGGGTAAGTTTCACGGGTATGTTTCACGGGTGACGTTTTACGGGTCTAGGTTTCACTGGTAAGTTTCACGGGTATGTTTCACGGGTGACGTTTCACGGGTCTAGGTTTCACTGGTAAGTTTCACGGGTCAAGATTTCACGGGTAAGTTTCACGGGTAAGTTTCACGGGTAAGTTTCACGGGTATGTTTCACGGATGACGTTTCACGGGTCTTGGTTTCACTGGTAAGTTTCACGGGTCAAGGTTTCACGGGTAAGTTTCACGGGTAAGTTTTACGGGTATGTTTTACAGGTGACGTTTCACGGGTAAGTTTCACGGGTAAGTTTCACGGGTATGTTTCACGGGTGACGTTTCACGGGTCAAGGTTTCACGGGTAAGTTTCACGGGTCAAGGTTTCACGGGTAAGTTTCACGGGTAAGTTTTACGGGTAAGTTTCACGGGTGACGTTTCACGGGTCTAGGTTTCACTGGAAAGTTTCACGGGTCAAGGATTCACGGGTAAGTTTCACGGGTAAGTTTTACGGGTATGTTTTACAGGTGACGTTTCACGGGTCTAGGTTTTACTGGTAAGTTTCACGGGTCAAGGTTTCACGGGTAAGATTCACGGGTAAGTTTCACGGGTATGTTTCATGGGTGATGTTTCACGGGTCTAGGTTTCACTGGTAAGTTTCACGGGTCAAGGTTTTACGGGTAAGTTTCACGGGTAAGTTTCACGGGTATGTTTCACGGGTGACGTTTCACGGGTCTAGGTTTCACTAGTAAGTTTCACGGGTCAAGGTTTCACGGGTAAGTTTCCGGGTAAGTTTCACGGGTATGTTTCATGGGTGATGTTTCACGGGTCTAGGTTTCACTGGTAAGTTTCACGGGTCAAGGTTTTACGGGTAAGTTTCACGGGTAAGTTTCACGGGTATGTTTCACGGGTGACGTTTCACGGGTCTAGTTTTCACTAGTAAGTTTCACGGGTCAAGGTTTCACGGGTAAGTTTCACGGGTAAGTTTCACGGGTATGTTTCACGGGTGACGTTTCACGGGTCTAGGTTTCACTAGTAAGTTTCACGGGTTAAGGTTTCACGGGTAAGTTTCACGGGTAAGTTTCACGGGTATGTTTCACGGGTGACGTTTCACGGGTCTAGGTTTCACTGGTAAGTTTCACGGGTCAAGGTTTCACGGGTAAGTTTCACGGGTAAGTTTCACGGGTATGTTTCACGGGTGACGTTTCACGGGTCTAGGTTTCACTGGTAAGTTTCACGGGTCAAGGTATCACGGGTAAGTTTCACGGGTAAGTTTCACGGGTATGTTTCACGGGTGACGTTTCACGGGTCTAGGTTTCACTGGTAAGTTTCACGGGTCAAGGTTTTACGGGTAAGTTTCACGGGTAAGTTTCACGGGTATGTTTCACGGGTGACGTTTCACGGGTCTAGGTTTCACTGGTAAGTTTCACGGGTCAAGGTTTCACGGGTAAGTTTTACGGGTAAGTTTCACGGGTAAGTTTCACGGGTATGTTTCACGGGTGACGTTTCACGGGTCTAGGTTTCACTGGTAAGTTTCACGGGTCAAGGTTTTACGGGTAAGTTTCACGGGTAAGTTTTACGCGTAAGTTTCACGGGTGACGTTTCACGGGTCTAAGTTTCACTGGTAAGTTTCACGGGTCAAGGTTTCACGGGTAAGTTTCACGGGTAAGTTTTACGGGTAAGTTTCTCGGGTGACGTTTCACGGGTCTAGGTTTCACTGGTAAGTTTCACGGGTCTAGGTTTCACTGGTAAGTTTCACGGGTCAAGGTTTCACGGGTAAGTTTCACGGGTAAGTTTCACGGGTATGTTTCACGGGTGACGTTTCACGGGTCTAGGTTTCACTGGAAAGTTTCAGGGATCAAGGTTTCACGGGTAAGTTTCACGGGTAAGTTTCACGGGTAAGTTTTACGGGTATGTTTTACAGGTGACGTTTCACGGGTCTAGGTTTCACTGGTAAGTTTCACGGGTCAAGGTTTCACGGGTAAGTTTCACGGGTAAGTTTCACGGGTATGTTTCATGGGTGATGTTTCACGGGTCTAGGTTTTACTGGTAAGTTTCACGGGTCAAGGTTTCACGGGTAAGTTTCACGGGTAAGTTTCACGGGTAAGTTTCACGGGTGACGTTTCACGGGTCTAGGTTTCACTGGTAAGTTTCACGGGTATGTTTCACGGGTGACGTTTCACGGGTCTAAGTTTCACTGGTAAGTTTCACGGGTCAAGGTTTCACGGGTAAGTTTCACGGGTAAGTTTCACGGGTATGTTTCACGGATGACGTTTCACGGGTCTTGGTTTCACTGGTAAGTTTCACGGGTCAAGGTTTCACGGGTAAGTTTCACGGGTAAGTTTTACGGGAATGTTTTACAGGTGACGTTTCACGGGTAAGTTTCACGGGTAAGTTTCACGGGTATGTTTCACGGGTGACGTTTCACGGGTCTTGGTTTCACTGGTAAGTTTCACGGGTCAAGGTTTCACGGGTAAGTTTCACGGGTATGTTTCACGGGTGACGTTTCACGGGTCTAGGTTTCACTGGTAAGTTTCACGGGTCAAGGTTTCACGGGTAAGTTTCACGGGTATGTTTTACAGGTGACGTTTCACGGGTCTAGGTTTCACTGGTAAGTTTCACGGGTCAAGGTTTCACGGGTAAGTTTCACGGGTAAGTTTCACGGGTATGTTTCATGGGTGATGTTTCACGGGTCTAGGTTTTACTGGTAAGTTTCACGGGTCAAGGTTTCACGGGTAAGTTTCACGGGTAAGTTTCACGGGTGACGTTTCACGGGTCTAGGTTTCACTGGTAAGTTTCACGGGTATGTTTCACGGGTGACGTTTCACGGGTCTAGGTTTCACTGGTAAGTTTCACGGGTCAAGGTTTCACGGGTAAGTTTCACGGGTAAGTTTCACGGGTATGTTTCACGGATGACGTTTCACGGGTCTTGGTTTCACTGGTAAGTTTCACGGGTCAAGGTTTCACGGGTAAGTTTCACGGGTAAGTTTTACGGGTATGTTTTACAGGTGACGTTTCACGGGTAAGTTTCACGGGTATGTTTCACGGGTGACGTTTCACGGGTCTAGGTTTCACTAGTAAGTTTCACGGGTCAAGGTTTCACGGGTAAGTTTCACGGGTAAGTTTCACGGGTATGTTTCACGGGTGACGTTTCACGGGTCTAGGTTTCACTGGTAAGTTTCACGGGTCAAGGTTTCACGGGTAAGTTTCACGGGTAAGTTTCACGGGTATGTTTCACGGGTGACGTTGCACGGGTCTAGGTTTCACTGGTAAGTTTCACGGGTCAAGGTTTCACGGGTAAGTTTCACGGGTAAGTTTCACGGGTAAGTTTCACGGGTATGTTTCACGGGTGACGTTTCACGGGTCTAGGTTTCACTGGTAAGTTTCACGGGTCAAGGTTTTACGGGTAAGTTTCACGGGTAAGTTTTACGCGTAAGTTTCACGGGTGACGTTTCGTGGGTCTAAGTTTCACTGGTAAGTTTCACGGGTCAAGGTTTCACGGGTGAGTTTCACGGGTAAGTTTTACGGGTAAGTTTCTCGGGTGACGTTTCACGGGTCTAGGTTTCACTGGTAAGTTTCACGGGTCTAGGTTTCACTGGTAAGTTTCACGGGTCAAGGTTTCACGGGTAAGTTTCACGGGTAAGTTTCACGGGTATGTTTCACGGGTGACGTTTCACGGGTCTAGGTTTCACTGGAAAGTTTCAGGGATCAAGGTTTCACGGGTAAGTTTCACGGGTAAGTTTCACGGGTAAGTTTTACGGGTATGTTTTACAGGTGACGTTTCACGGGTCTAGGTTTCACTGGTAAGTTTCACGGGTCAAGGTTTCACGGGTAAGTTTCACGGGTAAGTTTCACGGGTATGTTTCATGGGTGATGTTTCACGGGTCTAGGTTTTACTGGTAAGTTTCACGGGTCAAGGTTTTACGGGTAAGTTTCACGGGTAAGTTTCACGGGTGACGTTTCACGGGTCTAGGTTTCACTGGTAAGTTTCACGGGTATGTTTCACGGGTGACGTTTCACGGGTCTAAGTTTCACTGGTAAGTTTCACGGGTCAAGGTTTCACGGGTAAGTTTCACGGGTAAGTTTCACGGGTAAGTTTCACGGGTATGTTTCACGGATGACGTTTCACGGGTCTTGGTTTCACTGGTAAGTTTCACGGGTCAAGGTTTCACGGGTAAGTTTCACGGGTAAGTTTTACGGGAATGTTTTACAGGTGACGTTTCACGGGTAAGTTTCACGGGTAAGTTTCACGGGTATGTTTCACGGGTGACGTTTCACGGGTCTTGGTTTCACTGGTAAGTTTCACGGGTCAAGGTTTCACGGGTAAGTTTCACGGGTATGTTTCACGGGTGACGTTTCACGGGTCTAGGTTTCACTGGTAAGTTTCACGGGTCAAGGTTTCACGGGTAAGTTTCACGGGTATGTTTTACAGGTGACGTTTCACGGGTCTAGGTTTCACTGGTAAGTTTCACGGGTCAAGGTTTCACGGGTAAGTTTCACGGGTAAGTTTCACGGGTATGTTTCATGGGTGATGTTTCACGGGTCTAGGTTTTACTGGTAAGTTTCACGGGTCAAGGTTTCACGGGTAAGTTTCACGGGTAAGTTTCACGGGTGACGTTTCACGGGTCTAGGTTTCACTGGTAAGTTTCACGGGTATGTTTCACGGGTGACGTTTCACGGGTCTAGGTTTCACTGGTAAGTTTCACGGGTCAAGGTTTCACGGGTAAGTTTCACGGGTAAGTTTCACGGGTATGTTTCACGGATGACGTTTCACGGGTCTTGGTTTCACTGGTAAGTTTCACGGGTCAAGGTTTCACGGGTAAGTTTCACGGGTAAGTTTTACGGGTATGTTTTACAGGTGACGTTTCACGGGTAAGTTTCACGGGTATGTTTCACGGGTGACGTTTCACGGGTCTAGGTTTCACTAGTAAGTTTCACGGGTCAAGGTTTCACGGGTAAGTTTCACGGGTAAGTTTCACGGGTATGTTTCACGGGTGACGTTTCACGGGTCTAGGTTTCACTGGTAAGTTTCACGGGTCAAGGTTTCACGGGTAAGTTTCACGGGTAAGTTTCACGGGTATGTTTCACGGGTGACGTTTCACGGGTCTAGGTTTCACTGGTAAGTTTCACGGGTCAAGGTTTTACTGGTAAGTTTCACGGGTAAGTTTCACGGGTATGTTTCACGGGTGACGTTTCACGGGTCTAGGTTTCACTGGTAAGTTTCACGGGTCAAGGTTTCACGGGTAAGTTTTACGGGTAAGTTTCACGGGTAAGTTTCACGGGTATGTTTCACGGGTGACGTTTCACGGGTCTAGGTTTCACTGGTAAGTTTCACGGGTCAAGGTTTTACGGGTAAGTTTCACGGGTAAGTTTTACGCGTAAGTTTCACGGGTGACGTTTCACGGGTCTAAGTTTCACTGGTAAGTTTCACGGGTCAAGGTTTCACGGGTAAGTTTCACGGGTAAGTTTTACGGGTAAGTTTCTCGGGTGACGTTTCACGGGTCTAGGTTTCACTGGTAAGTTTCACGGGTCTAGGTTTCACTGGTAAGTTTCACGGGTCAAGGTTTCACGGGTAAGTTTCACGGGTAAGTTTCACGGGTATGTTTCACGGGTGACGTTTCACGGATCTAGGTTTCACTGGAAAGTTTCAGGGATCAAGGTTTCACGGGTAAGTTTCACGGGTAAGTTTCACGGGTAAGTTTTACGGGTATGTTTTACAGGTGACGTTTCACGGGTCTAGGTTTCACTGGTAAGTTTCACGGGTCAAGGTTTCACGGGTAAGTTTCACGGGTAAGTTTCACGGGTATGTTTCATGGGTGATGTTTCACGGGTCTAGGTTTTACTGGTAAGTTTCACGGGTCAAGGTTTCACGGGTAAGTTTCACGGGTAAGTTTCACGGGTGACGTTTCACGGGTCTAGGTTTCACTGGTAAGTTTCACGGGTATGTTTCACGGGTGACGTTTTACGGGTCTAAGTTTCACTGGTAAGTTTCACGGGTCAAGGTTTCACGGGTAAGTTTCACGGGTAAGTTTCACGGGTATGTTTCACGGATGACGTTTCACGGGTCTTGGTTTCACTGGTAAGTTTCACGGGTCAAGGTTTCACGGGTAAGTTTCACGGGTAAGTTTTACGGGAATGTTTTACAGGTGACGTTTCACGGGTAAGTTTCACGGGTAAGTTTCACGGGTATGTTTCACGGGTGACGTTTCACGGGTCTTGGTTTCACTGGTAAGTTTCACGGGTCAAGGTTTCACGGGTAAGTTTCACGGGTATGTTTCACGGGTGACGTTTCACGGGTCTAGGTTTCACTGGTAAGTTTCACGGGTCAAGGTTTCACGGGTAAGTTTCACGGGTATGTTTTACAGGTGACGTTTCACGGGTCTAGGTTTCACTGGTAAGTTTCACGGGTCAAGGTTTCACGGGTAAGTTTCACGGGTAAGTTTCACGGGTATGTTTCATGGGTGATGTTTCACGGGTCTAGGTTTTACTGGTAAGTTTCACGGGTCAAGGTTTCACGGGTAAGTTTCACGGGTAAGTTTCACGGGTGACGTTTCACGGGTCTAGGTTTCACTGGTAAGTTTCACGGGTATGTTTCACGGGTGACGTTTCACGGGTCTAGGTTTCACTGGTAAGTTTCACGGGTCAAGGTTTCACGGGTAAGTTTCACGGGTAAGTTTCACGGGTAAGTTTTACGGGTATGTTTTACAGGTGACGTTTCACGGGTCTAGGTTTCACTGGTAAGTTTCACGGGTCAAGGTTTCACGGGTAAGTTTCACGGGTAAGTTTCACGGGTATGTTTCATGGGTGATGTTTCACGGGTCTAGGTTTTACTGGTAAGTTTCACGGGTCAAGGTTTCACGGGTAAGTTTCACGGGTAAGTTTCACGGGTGACGTTTCACGGGTCTAGGTTTCACTGGTAAGTTTCACGGGTATGTTTCACGGGTGACGTTTTACGGGTCTAAGTTTCACTGGTAAGTTTCACGGGTCAAGGTTTCACGGGTAAGTTTCACGGGTAAGTTTCACGGGTATGTTTCACGGATGACGTTTCACGGGTCTTGGTTTCACTGGTAAGTTTCACGGGTCAAGGTTTCACGGGTAAGTTTCACGGGTAAGTTTTACGGGAATGTTTTACAGGTGACGTTTCACGGGTAAGTTTCACGGGTAAGTTTCACGGGTATGTTTCACGGGTGACGTTTCACGGGTCTTGGTTTCACTGGTAAGTTTCACGGGTCAAGGTTTCACGGGTAAGTTTCACGGGTATGTTTCACGGGTGACGTTTCACGGGTCTAGGTTTCACTGGTAAGTTTCACGGGTCAAGGTTTCACGGGTAAGTTTCACGGGTATGTTTTACAGGTGACGTTTCACGGGTCTAGGTTTCACTGGTAAGTTTCACGGGTCAAGGTTTCACGGGTAAGTTTCACGGGTAAGTTTCACGGGTATGTTTCATGGGTGATGTTTCACGGGTCTAGGTTTTACTGGTAAGTTTCACGGGTCAAGGTTTCACGGGTAAGTTTCACGGGTAAGTTTCACGGGTGACGTTTCACGGGTCTAGGTTTCACTGGTAAGTTTCACGGGTCAAGGTTTCACGGGTAAGTTTCACGGGTATGTTTCACGGATGACGTTTCACGGGTCTTGGTTTCACTGGTAAGTTTCACGGGTCAAGGTTTCACGGGTAAGTTTCACGGGTAAGTTTTACGGGTATGTTTTACAGGTGACGTTTCACGGGTAAGTTTTACGGGTAAGTTTCACGGGTATGTTTCACGGGTATGTTTCACGGGTGACGTTTCACGGGTCTAGGTTTCACTGGTAAGTATCACGGGTCAAGGTTTCACGGGTAAGTTTCACGGGTAAGTTTTACGGGTAAGTTTCACGGGTGACGTTTCACGGGTCTAGGTTTCACTGGAAAGTTTCACGGGTCAAGGATTCACGGGTAAGTTTCACGGGTAAGTTTTACGGGTATGTTTTACAGGTGACGTTTCACGGGTCTAGGTTTCACTGGTAAGTTTCACGGGTCAAGGTTTTACGGGTAAGTTTCACGGGTAAGTTTCACGGGTATGTTTCACGGGTGACGTTTCACGGGTCTAGGTTTCACTGGTAAGTTTCACGGGTCAAGGTTTCACGGGTAAGTTTTACGGGTAAGTTTCACGTGTAAGTTTCACGGGTATGTTTCACGGGTGACGTTTCACGGGTCTAAATTTCACTGGTAAGTTTCACGGGTCAAGGTTTTACGGGTAAGTTTCACGGGTAAGTTTTACGCGTAAGTTTCACGGGTGACGTTTCACGGGTCTAAGTTTCACTGGTAAGTTTCACGGGTCAAGGTTTCACGGGTAAGTTTCACGGGTAAGTTTTACGGGTAAGTTTCACGGGTGACGTTTCACGGGTCTAGGTTTCACTGGTAAGTTTCACGGGTCTAGGTTTCACTGGTAAGTTTCACGGGTCAAGGTTTCACGGGTAAGTTTCACGGGTAAGTTTCACGGGTATGTTTCACGGGTGACGTTTCACGGGTCTAGGTTTCACTGGAAAGTTTCAGGGATCAAGGTTTCACGGGTAAGTTTCACGGGTAAGTTTCACGGGTAAGTTTTACGGGTATGTTTTACAGGTGACGTTTCACGGGTCTAGGTTTCACTGGTAAGTTTCACGGGTCAAGGTTTCACGGGTAAGTTTCACGGGTAAGTTTCACGGGTATGTTTCATGGGTGATGTTTCACGGGTCTAGGTTTTACTGGTAAGTTTCACGGGTCAAGGTTTCACGGGTAAGTTTCACGGGTAAGTTTCACGGGTGACGTTTCACGGGTCTAGGTTTCACTGGTAAGTTTCACGGGTATGTTTCACGGGTGACGTTTCACGGGTCTAAGTTTCACTGGTAAGTTTCACGGGTCAAGGTTTCACGGGTAAGTTTCACGGGTAAGTTTCACGGGTATGTTTCACGGATGACGTTTCACGGGTCTTGGTTTCACTGGTAAGTTTCACGGGTCAAGGTTTCACGGGTAAGTTTCACGGGTAAGTTTTACGGGAATGTTTTACAGGTGACGTTTCACGGGTAAGTTTCACGGGTAAGTTTCACGGGTATGTTTCACGGGTGACGTTTCACGGGTCTTGGTTTCACTGGTAAGTTTCACGGGTCAAGGTTTCACGGGTAAGTTTCACGGGTATGTTTCACGGGTGACGTTTCACGGGTCTAGGTTTCACTGGTAAGTTTCACGGGTCAAGGTTTCACGGGTAAGTTTCACGGGTAAGTTTCACGGGTATGTTTTACAGGTGACGTTTCACGGGTCTAGGTTTTACTGGTAAGTTTCACGGGTCAAGGTTTCACGGGTAAGTTTCACGGGTAAGTTTCACGGGTATGTTTCATGGGTGATGTTTCACGGGTCTAGGTTTTACTGGTAAGTTTCACGGGTCAAGGTTTCACGGGTAAGTTTCACGGGTAAGTTTCACGGGTGACGTTTCACGGGTCTAGGTTTCATTGGTAAGTTTCACGGGTCAAGGTTTCACGGGTAAGTTTCACGGGTAAGTTTTACGGGTATGTTTTACAGGTGACGTTTCACGGGTAAGTTTCACGGGTAAGTTTCACGGGTATGTTTCACGGGTGACGTTTCACGGGTCTAGGTTTCACTGGTAAGTTTCACGGGTCAAGGTTTCACGGGTAAGTTTCACGGGTAAGTTTTACGGGTAAGTTTCACGGGTGACGTTTCAGGGGTCTAGGTTTCACTGGAAAGTTTCACGGGTCAAGGATTCACGGGTAAGTTTCACGGGTATGTTTTACAGGTGACGTTTCACGGGTCTAGGTTTCACTGGTAAGTTTCACGGGTCAAGGTTTCACGGGTAAGATTCACGGGTAAGTTTCACGGGTATGTTTCATGGGTGATGTTTCACGGGTCTAGGTTTCACTGGTAAGTTTTACGGGTCAAGGTTTTACGGGTAAGTTTCACGGGTAAGTTTCACGGGTATGTTTCACGGGTGACGTTTCACGGGTCTAGGTTTCACTGGTAAGTTTCACGGGTCAAGGTTTCACGGGTAAGATTCACGGGTAAGTTTCACGGGTATGTTTCACGGGTGACGTTTCACGGGTCTAGGTTTCACTAGTAAGTTTCACGGGTCAAGGTTTCACGGGTAAGTTTCACGGGTAAGTTTCACGGGTATGTTTCACGGGTGACGTTTCACGGGTCTAGGTTTCACTGGTAAGTTTCACGGGTCAAGGTTTCACGGGTAAGTTTCACGGGTAAGTTTCACGGGTGTGTTTCACGGGTGACGTTTCACGGGTCTAGGTTTCACTGGTAAGTTTCACGGGTCAAGGTTTCACGGGTAAGTTTTACGGGTAAGTTTCACGGGTAAGTTTCACGGGTATGTTTCACGGGTCTAGGTTTCACTGGTAAGTTTCACGGGTCAAGGTTTCACGGGTAAGTTTCACGGGTAAGTTTCACGGGTATGTTTCACGGGTGACGTTTCACGGGTCTAGGTTTCACTGGAAAGTTTCACGGATCAAGGTTTTACGGGTAAGTTTCACGGGTAAGTTTCACGGGTAAGTTTTACGGGTATGTTTTACAGGTGACGTTTCACGGGTCTAGGTTTCACTGGTAAGTTTCACGGGTCAAGGTTTCACGGGTAAGTTTCACGGGTAAGTTTCACGGGTATGTTTCATGGGTGATGTTTCACGGGTCTAGGTTTTACTGGTAAGTTTCACGGGTCAAGGTTTCACGTGTAAGTTTCACGGGTAAGTTTCACGGGTGACGTTTCACGGGTCTAGGTTTCACTGGTAAGTTTCACGGGTATGTTTCACGGGTGACGTTTCACGGGTCTAGGTTTTACTGGTAAGTTTCACGGGTCAAGGTTTTACGGGTAAGTTTCACGGGTATGTTTCACGGATGACGTTTCACGGGTCTTGGTTTCACTGGTAAGTTTCACGGGTCAAGGTTTCACGGGTAAGTTTCACGGGTAAGTTTTACGGGTATGTTTTACAGGTGACGTTTCACGGGTAAGTTTCACGGGTAAGTTTCACGGGTATGTTTCACGGGTGACGTTTCACGGGTCTAGGTTTCACTGGTAAGTTTCACGTGTCAAGGTTTCACGGGTAAGTTTCACGGGTAAGTTTCACGGGTATGTTTCATGGGTGATGTTTCACGGGTCTAGGTTTTACTGGTAAGTTTCACGGGTCAAGGTTTCACGGGTAAGTTTCACGGGTAAGTTTCACGGGTGACGTTTCACGGGTCTAGGTTTCACTGGTAAGTTTCACGGGTATGTTTCACGGGTGACGTTTCACGGGTCAAGGTTTCACTGGTAAGTTTCACGGGTCAAGGTTTCACGGGTAAGTTTCACGGGTAAGTTTCACGGGTAAGTTTCACGGGTAAGTTTCACGGGTAAGTTTCACGGGTAAGTTTCACGGGTATGTTTCACGGATGACGTTTCACGGGTCTTGGTTTCACTGGTAAGTTTCACGGGTCAAGGTTTCACGGGTAAGTTTCACGGGTAAGTTTCACGGGTATGTTTCACGGATGACGTTTCACGGGTCTTGGTTTCACTGGTAAGTTTCACGGGTCAAGGTTTCACGGGTAAGTTTCACGGGTAAGTTTTACGGGTATGTTTTACAGGTGACGTTTCACGGGTAAGTTTCACGGGTAAGTTTCACGGGTATGTTTCACGGGTGACGTTTCACGGGTCTAGGTTTCACTGGTAAGTTTCACGGGTCAAGGTTTCACGGGTAAGTTTCACGGGTAAGTTTTACGGGTAAGTTTCACGGGTGACGTTTCACGGGTCTAGGTTTCACTGGAAAGTTTCACGGGTCAAGGATTCACGGGTAAGTTTCACGGGTAAGTTTTACGGGTATGTTTTACAGGTGACGTTTCACGGGTCTAGGTTTCACTGGTAAGTTTCACGGGTAAGTTTCACGGGTATGTTTCACGGGTGACGTTTCACGGGTCTAGGTTTCACTGGTAAGTTTCACGGGTCAAGGATTCACGGGTAAGTTTCACGGGTAAGTTTCACGGGTATGTTTCACGGGTGACGTTTCACGGGTCTTGGTTTCACTGGTAAGTTTCACGGGTCAAGGTTTCACGGGTAAGTTTCACGGGTATGTTTCACGGGTGACGTTTCACGGGTCTAGGTTTCACTGGTAAGTTTCACGGGTCAAGGTTTCACGGGTAAGTTTCACGGGTAAGTTTTACGGGTAAGTTTCACGGGTGACGTTTCACGGGTCTAGGTTTCACGGGTAAGTTTCACGGGTATGTTTCACGGATGACGTTTCACGGGTCTTGGTTTCACTGGTAAGTTTCACGGGTCAAGGTTTCACGGGTAAGTTTCACGGGTAAGTTTTACGGGTATGTTTTACAGGTGACGTTTCACGGGTAAGTTTCACGGGTAAGTTTCACGGGTATGTTTCACGGGTGACGTTTCACGGGTCTAGGTTTCACTGGTAAGTTTCACGGGTCAAGGTTTCACGGGTAAGTTTCACGGGTAAGTTTTACGGGTAAGTTTCACGGGTGACGTTTCACGGGTCTAGGTTTCACTGGAAAGTTTCACGGGTCAAGGATTCACGGGTAAGTTTCACGGGTAAGTTTTACGGGTATGTTTTACAGGTGACGTTTCAAGGGTCTAGGTTTCACTGGTAAGTTTCACGGGTCAAGGTTTCACGGGTAAGATTCACGGGTAAGTTTCACGGGTATGTTTTATGGGTGATGTTTCACGGGTCTAGGTTTCACTGGTAAGTTTCACGGGTCAAGGTTTTACGGGTAAGTTTCACGGGTAAGTTTCACGGGTATGTTTCACGGGTGACGTTTCACGGGTCTAGGTTTCACTAGTAAGTTTCACGGGTCAAGGTTTCACGGGTAAGTTTCACGGGTAAGTTTCACGGGTATGTTTCACGGGTTACGTTTCACGGGTCTAGGTTTCACTAGTAAGTTTCACGGGTCAAGGTTTCACGGGTAAGTTTCACGGGTAAGTTTCACGGGTATGTTTCACGGGTGACGTTTCACGGGTCTAGGTTTCACTGGTAAGTTTCACGGGTCAAGGTTTCACGGGTAAGTTTCACGGGTAAGTTTCACGGGTATGTTTCACGGGTGACGTTTCACGGGTCTAGGTTTCACTGGTAAGTTTCACGGGTCAAGGTTTCACGGGTAAGTTTCACGGGTAAGTTTCACGGGTATGTTTCACGGGTGACGTTTCACGGGTCTAGCTTTCACTGGTAAGTTTCACGGGTCAAGGTTTTACGGGTAAGTTTCACGGGTAAGTTTCACGGGTATGTTTCACGGGTGACGTTACACGGGTCTAGGTTTCACTGGTAAGTTTCACGGGTCAAGGTTTCACGGGTAAGTTTTACGGGTAAGTTTCACGGGTAAGTTTCACGGGTATGTTTCACGGGTGACGTTTCACGGGTCTAGGTTTCACTGGTAAGTTTCACGGGTCAAGGTTTTACGGGTAAGTTTCACGGGTAAGTTTTACGCGTAAGTTTCACGGGTGACGTTTCACGGGTCTAGGTTTCACTGGTAAGTTTCACGGGTCAAGGTTTCACGGGTAAGTTTCACGGGTAAGTTTTACGGGTAAGTTTCACGGGTGACGTTTCACGGGTCTAGGTTTCACTGGTAAGTTTCACGGGTCTAGGTTTCACTGGTAAGTTTCACGGGTCAAGGTTTCACGGGTAAGTTTCACGGGTAAGTTTCACGGGTATGTTTCACGGGTGACGTTTCACGGGTCTAGGTTTCACTGGAAAGTTTCAGGGATCAAGGTTTCACGGGTAAGTTTCACGGGTAAGTTTCACGGGTAAGTTTCACGGGTAAGTTTCACGGGTAAGTTTTACGGGTATGTTTTACAGGTGACGTTTCACGGGTCTAGGTTTCACTGGTAAGTTTCACGGGTCAAGGTTTCACGGGTAAGATTCACGGGTAAGTTTCACGGGTATGTTTCATGGGTGATGTTTCACGGGTCTAGGTTTCACTGGTAAGTTTCACGGGTCAAGGTTTTACGGGTAAGTTTCACGGGTAAGTTTCACGGGTATGTTTCACGGGTGACGTTTCACGGGTCTAGGTTTCACTAGTAAGTTTCACGGGTCAAGGTTTCACGGGTAAGTTTCACGGGTAAGTTTCACGGGTATGTTTCACGGGTGACGTTTCACGGGTCTAGGTTTCACTAGTAAGTTTCACGGGTCAAGGTTTCACGGGTAAGTTTCACGGGTAAGTTTCACGGGTATGTTTCACGGGTGACGTTTCACGGGTCTAGGTTTCACTGGTAAGTTTCACGGGTCAAGGTTTCACGGGTAAGTTTCACGGGTAAGTTTCACGGGTATGTTTCACGGGTGACGTTTCACGGGTCTAGGTTTCACTGGTAAGTTTCACGGGTCAAGGTTTCACGGGTAAGTTTCACGGGTAAGTTTCACGGGTATGTTTCACGGGTGACGTTTCACGGGTCTAGGTTTCACTGGTAAGTTTCACGGGTCAAGGTTTTACGGGTAAGTTTCACGGGTAAGTTTCACGGGTATGTTTCACGGGTGACGTTACACGGGTCTAGGTTTCACTGGTAAGTTTCACGGGTCAAGGTTTCACGGGTAAGTTTTACGGGTAAGTTTCACGGGTAAGTTTCACGGGTATGTTTCACGGGTGACGTTTCACGGGTCTAGGTTTCACTGGTAAGTTTCACGGGTCAAGGATTCACGGGTAAGTTTCACGGGTAAGTTTTACGGGTATGTTTTACAGTTGACGTTTCACGGGTCTAGGTTTCACTGGTAAGTTTCACGGGTAAGTTTCACGGGTATGTTTCACGGGTGACGTTTCACGGGTCTAGGTTTCACTGGTAAGTTTCACGGGTCAAGGATTCACGGGTAAGTTTCACGGGTAAGTTTCACGGGTAAGTTTCTCGGGTATGTTTTACGGGTGACGTTTCACGGATCTTGGTTTCACTGGTAAGTTTCACGGGTCAAGGTTTCACGGGTAAGTTTCACGGGTATGTTTCACGGGTGACGTTTCACGGGTCTAGGTTTCACTGGTAAGTTTCACGGGTCAAGGTTTCACGGGTAAGTTTCACGGGTAAGTTTTACGGGTAAGTTTCACGGGTGACGTTTTACGGGTCTAGGTTTCACTGGTAAGTTTCACGGGTCAAGGTTTCACGGGTAAGTTTCACGGGTAAGTTTCACGGGTATGTTTCACGGGTGACGTTTCACGGGTCTAGGTTTCACTGGAAAGTTTCACGGATCAAAGTTTCACGGGTAAGTTTCACGGGTAAGTTTCACGGGTAAGTTTTACGGGTATGTTTTACAGGTGACGTTTCACGGGTCTAGGTTTCACTGGTAAGTTTCACGGGTCAAGGTTTCACGGGTAAGTTTCACGGGTAAGTTTCACGGGTATGTTTCATGGGTGATGTTTCACGGGTCTAGGTTTTACTGGTAAGTTTCACGGGTCAAGGTTTCACGGGTAAGTTTCACGGGTAAGTTTCACGGGTGACGTTTCACGGGTCTAGGTTTCACTGGTAAGTTTCACGGGTATGTTTCACGGGTGACGTTTCACGGGTCTAGGTTTCACTGGTAAGTTTCACGGGTCAAGGTTTCACGGGTAAGTTTCACGGGTAAGTTTCACGGGTATGTTTCACGGATGACGTTTCACGGGTCTTGGTTTCACTGGTAAGTTTAACGGGTCAAGGTTTCACGGGTAAGTTTTACGGGTATGTTTTACAGGTGACGTTTCACGGGTAAGTTTCACGGGTAAGTTTCACGGGTATGTTTCACGGGTGACGTTTCACGGATCTAGGTTTCACTGGTAAGTTTCACGGGTCAAGGTTTCACGGGTAAGTTTCACGGGTAAGTTTTACGGGTAAGTTTCACGGGTGACGTTTTACGGGTCTAGGTTTCACTGGAAAGTTCCACGGGTCAAGGATTCACGGGTAAGTTTCACGGGTAAGTTTTACGGGTATGTTTTACAGGTGACGTTTCACGGGTCTAGGTTTCACTGGTAAGTTTCACGGGTCAAGGTTTCACGGGTAAGATTCACGGGTAAGTTTCACGGGTATGTTTCATGGGTGATGTTTCACGGGTCTAGGTTTCACTGGTAAGTTTCACGGGTCAAGGTTTTACGGGTAAGTTTCACGGGTAAGTTTCACGGGTATGTTTCACGGGTGACGTTTCACGGGTCTAGGTTTCACTGGTAAGTTTCACGGGTCAAGGTTTCACGGGTAAGTTTCACGGGTAAGTTTCACGGGTATGTTTCACGGGTGACGTTTCACGGGTCTAGGTTTCACTGGTAAGTTTCACGGGTCAAGGTTTTACGGGTAAGTTTCACGGGTAAGTTTCACGGGTATGTTTCACGGGTGACGTTTCACGGGTCTAGGTTTCACTGGTAAGTTTCACGGGTCAAGGTTTCACGGGTAAGTTTTACGGGTAAGTTTCACGGGTAAGTTTCACGGGTATGTTTCACGGGTGACGTTTCACGGGTCTAAGTTTCACTGGTAAGTTTCACGGGTCAAGGTTTTACGGGTAAGTTTCACGGGTAAGTTTTACGCGTAAGTTTCACGGGTGACGTTTCACGGGTCTAGGTTTCACTGGTAAGTTTCACGGGTCAAGGTTTCACGGGTAAGTTTCACGGGTAAGTTTTACGGGTAAGTTTCACGGGTGACGTTTCACGGGTCTAGGTTTCACTGGTAAGTTTCACGGGTCTAGGTTTCACTGGTAAGTTTCACGGGTCAAGGTTTCACGGGTAAGTTTCACGGGTAAGTTTCACGGGTATGTTTCACGGGTGACGTTTCACGGGTCTAGGTTTCACTGGAAAGTTTCACGGATCAAGGTTTCACGGGTAAGTTTCACGGGTAAGTTTCACGGGTAAGTTTTACGGGTATGTTTTACAGGTGACGTTTCACGGGTCTAGGTTTCACTGGTAAGTTTCACGGGTCAAGGTTTCACGGGTAAGTTTTACGGGTAAGTTTCACGGGTAAGTTTCACGGGTATGTTTCACGGGTGACGTTTCACGGGTCTAGGTTTCACTGGTAAGTTTCACGGGTCAAGGATTCACGGGTAAGTTTCACGGGTAAGTTTTACGGGTATGTTTTACAGTTGACGTTTCACGGGTCTAGGTTTCACTGGTAAGTTTCACGGGTAAGTTTCACGGGTATGTTTCACGGGTGACGTTTCACGGGTCTAGGTTTCACTGGTAAGTTTCACGGGTCAAGGATTCACGGGTAAGTTTCACGGGTAAGTTTCACGGGTAAGTTTCTCGGGTATGTTTTACGGGTGACGTTTCACGGATCTTGGTTTCACTGGTAAGTTTCACGGGTCAAGGTTTCACGGGTAAGTTTCACGGGTATGTTTCACGGGTGACGTTTCACGGGTCTAGGTTTCACTGGTAAGTTTCACGGGTCAAGGTTTCACGGGTAAGTTTCACGGGTAAGTTTTACGGGTAAGTTTCACGGGTGACGTTTTACGGGTCTAGGTTTCACTGGTAAGTTTCACGGGTCAAGGTTTCACGGGTAAGTTTCACGGGTAAGTTTCACGGGTATGTTTCACGGGTGACGTTTCACGGGTCTAGGTTTCACTGGAAAGTTTCACGGATCAAAGTTTCACGGGTAAGTTTCACGGGTAAGTTTCACGGGTAAGTTTTACGGGTATGTTTTACAGGTGACGTTTCACGGGTCTAGGTTTCACTGGTAAGTTTCACGGGTCAAGGTTTCACGGGTAAGTTTCACGGGTAAGTTTCACGGGTATGTTTCATGGGTGATGTTTCACGGGTCTAGGTTTTACTGGTAAGTTTCACGGGTCAAGGTTTCACGGGTAAGTTTCACGGGTAAGTTTCACGGGTGACGTTTCACGGGTCTAGGTTTCACTGGTAAGTTTCACGGGTATGTTTCACGGGTGACGTTTCACGGGTCTAGGTTTCACTGGTAAGTTTCACGGGTCAAGGTTTCACGGGTAAGTTTCACGGGTAAGTTTCACGGGTATGTTTCACGGATGACGTTTCACGGGTCTTGGTTTCACTGGTAAGTTTAACGGGTCAAGGTTTCACGGGTAAGTTTTACGGGTATGTTTTACAGGTGACGTTTCACGGGTAAGTTTCACGGGTAAGTTTCACGGGTATGTTTCACGGGTGACGTTTCACGGATCTAGGTTTCACTGGTAAGTTTCACGGGTCAAGGTTTCACGGGTAAGTTTCACGGGTAAGTTTTACGGGTAAGTTTCACGGGTGACGTTTTACGGGTCTAGGTTTCACTGGAAAGTTCCACGGGTCAAGGATTCACGGGTAAGTTTCACGGGTAAGTTTTACGGGTATGTTTTACAGGTGACGTTTCACGGGTCTAGGTTTCACTGGTAAGTTTCACGGGTCAAGGTTTCACGGGTAAGATTCACGGGTAAGTTTCACGGGTATGTTTCATGGGTGATGTTTCACGGGTCTAGGTTTCACTGGTAAGTTTCACGGGTCAAGGTTTTACGGGTAAGTTTCACGGGTAAGTTTCACGGGTATGTTTCACGGGTGACGTTTCACGGGTCTAGGTTTCACTGGTAAGTTTCACGGGTCAAGGTTTCACGGGTAAGTTTCACGGGTAAGTTTCACGGGTATGTTTCACGGGTGACGTTTCACGGGTCTAGGTTTCACTGGTAAGTTTCACGGGTCAAGGTTTTACGGGTAAGTTTCACGGGTAAGTTTCACGGGTATGTTTCACGGGTGACGTTTCACGGGTCTAGGTTTCACTGGTAAGTTTCACGGGTCAAGGTTTCACGGGTAAGTTTTACGGGTAAGTTTCACGGGTAAGTTTCACGGGTATGTTTCACGGGTGACGTTTCACGGGTCTAAGTTTCACTGGTAAGTTTCACGGGTCAAGGTTTTACGGGTAAGTTTCACGGGTAAGTTTTACGCGTAAGTTTCACGGGTGACGTTTCACGGGTCTAGGTTTCACTGGTAAGTTTCACGGGTCAAGGTTTCACGGGTAAGTTTCACGGGTAAGTTTTACGGGTAAGTTTCACGGGTGACGTTTCACGGGTCTAGGTTTCACTGGTAAGTTTCACGGGTCTAGGTTTCACTGGTAAGTTTCACGGGTCAAGGTTTCACGGGTAAGTTTCACGGGTAAGTTTCACGGGTATGTTTCACGGGTGACGTTTCACGGGTCTAGGTTTCACTGGAAAGTTTCACGGATCAAGGTTTCACGGGTAAGTTTCACGGGTAAGTTTCACGGGTAAGTTTTACGGGTATGTTTTACAGGTGACGTTTCACGGGTCTAGGTTTCACTGGTAAGTTTCACGGGTCAAGGTTTCACGGGTAAGTTTCACGGGTAAGTTTCACGGGTATGTTTCATGGGTGATGTTTCACGGGTCTAGGTTTTACTGGTAAGTTTCACGGGTCAAGGTTTCACGGGTAAGTTTCACGGGTAAGTTTCACGGGTGACGTTTCACGGGTCTAGGTTTCACTGGTAAGTTTCACGGGTATGTTTCACGGGTGACGTTTCACGGGTCTAGGTGTCACTGGTAAGTTTCACGGGTCAAGGTTTCACGGGTAAGTTTCACGGGTAAGTTTCACGGGTATGTTTCACGGATGACGTTTCACGGGTCTTGGTTTCACTGGTAAGTTTCACGGGTCAAGGTTTCACGGGTAAGTTTCACGGGTAAGTTTTACGGGTATGTTTTACAGGTGACGTTTCACGGGTAAGTTTCACGGGTAAGTTTCACGGGTATGTTTCACGGGTGACGTTTCACGGGTCTTGGTTTCACTGGTAAGTTTCACGGGGCAAGGTTTCACGGGTAAGTTTCACGGGTATGTTTCACGGGTGACGTTTCACGGGTCTAGGTTTTACTGGTAAGTTTCACGGGTCAAGGTTTCACGGGTAAGTTTCACGGGTAAGTTTTACGGGTAAGTTTCACGGGTCTAGGTTTCACTGGTAAGTTTCACGGGTCAAGGCTTCACGGGTAAGTTTCACGGGTAAGTTTCACGGGTATGTTTCACGGGTGACGTTTTACGGGTCTAGGTTTCACTGGAAAGTTTCACGGATCAGGTTTCACGGGTAAGTTTCACGGGTAAGTTTTACGGGTATGTTTTACAGGTGACGTTTCACGGGTCTAGGTTTCATTGGTAAGTTTCACGGGTCAAGGTTTCACGGGTAAGTTTCACGGGTAAGTTTCACGGGTATGTTTCATGGGTGATGTTTCACGGGTCTAGGTTTTACTGGTAAGTTTCACGGGTCAAGGTTTCACGGGTAAGTTTCACGGGTAAGTTTCACGGGTGACGTTTCACGGGTCCAGGTTTCACTGGTAAGTTTCACGGGTATGTTTCACGGGTGACGTTTCACGGGTCTAGGTTTCACTGGTAAGTTTCACAGGTCAAGGTATCACGGGTAAGTTTCACGGGTAAGTTTCACGGGTATGTTTCACGGATGACGTTTCACGGGTCTTGGTTTCACTGGTAAGTTTCACGGGTCAAGGTTTCACGGGTAAGTTTCACGGGTAAGTTTTACGGGTATGTTTTACAGGTGACGTTTCACGGGTAAGTTTCACGGGTAAGTTTCACGGGTATGTTTCACGGGTGACGTTTCACGGGTCTAGGTTTCACTGGTAAGTTTCACGGGTCAAGGTTACACGGGTAAGTTTCACGGGTAAGTTTTACGGGTAAGTTTCACGGGTGACGTTTCACGGGTCTAGGTTTCACTGGAAAGTTTCACGGGTCAAGGATTCACGGGTAAGTTTCACGGGTAAGTTTTACGGGTATGTTTTACAGGTGACGTTTCACGGGTCTAGGTTTCACTGGTAAGTTTCACGGGTCAAGGTTTCACGGGTAAGATTCACGGGTAAGTTTCACGGGTATGTTTCATAGGTGATGTTTCACGGGTCTAGGTTTCACTTCTAAGTTTCACGGGTCAAGGTTTTACGGGTAAGTTTCACGGGTAAGTTTCACGGGTATGTTTCACGGGTGACGTTTCACGGGTCTAGGTTTCACTAGTAAGTTTCACGGGTCAAGGTTTCACGGGTAAGTTTCACGGGTAAGTTTCACGGGTATGTTTCACGGGTGACGTTTCACGGGTCTAGGTTTCACGGGTAAGTTTCACGGGTAAGTTTCACGGGTAAGTTTCACGGGTGACGTTTCACGGGTCTAGGTTTCACTGGTAAGTTTCACGGGTCAAGGTTTCACGGGTAAGTTTCACGGGTAAGTTTCACGGGTGACGTTTCACGGGTCTAGGTTTCACTGGTAAGTTTCACGGGTCAAGGTTTCACGGGTAAGTTTCACGGGTAAGTTTCACGGGTGACGTTTCACGGGTCTAGGTTTCACTGGTAAGTTTCACGGGTCAAGGTTTCACGGGTAAGTTTCACGGGTAAGTTTCACGGGTATGTTTCACGGGTGACGTTTCACGGGTCTAGGTTTCACTGGAAAGTTTCAGGGATCAAGGTTTCACGGGTAAGTTTCACGGGTAAGTTTCACGGGTAAGTTTCACGGGTAAGTTTTACGGGTATGTTTTACAGGTGACGTTTCACGGGTCTAGGTTTCACTGGTAAGTTTCACGGGTCACGGTTTCACGGGTAAGTTTCACGGGTAAGTTTCACGGGTATGTTTCATGGGTGATGTTTCACGGGTCTAGGTTTTACTGGTAAGTTTCACGGGTCAAGGTTTCACGGGTAAGTTTCACGGGTGACGTTTCACGGGTCTAGGTTTCACTGGTAAGTTTCACGGGTATGTTTCACGGGTGACGTTTCACGGGTCTAGGTTTCACTGGTAAGTTTCACGGGTCAAGGTTTCACGGGTAAGTTTCACGGGTAAGTTTCACGGGTATGTTTCACGGATGACGTTTCACGGGTCTTGGTTTCACTGGTAAGTTTCACGGGTCAAGGTTTCACGGGTAAGTTTCACGGGTAAGTTTTACGGGTATGTTTTACAGGTGACGTTTCACGGGTAAGTTTCACGGGTAAGTTTCACGGGTATGTTTCACGGGTGACGTTTCACGGGTCTTGGTTTCACTGGTAAGTTTCACGGGTCAAGGTTTCACGGGTAAGTTTCACGGGTATGTTTCACGGGTGACGTTTCACGGGTCTAGGTTTCACTGGTAAGTTTCACGGGTATGTTTCACGGGTGACGTTTCACGGGTCTAGGTTTCACTGGTAAGTTTCACGGGTCAAGATTTCACGGGTAAGTTTCACGGGTAAGTTTCACGGGTAAGTTTCACGGGTATGTTTCACGGATGACGTTTCACGGGTCTTGGTTTCACTGGTAAGTTTCACGGGTCAAGGTTTCACGGGTAAGTTTCACGGGTAAGTTTTACGGGTATGTTTTACAGGTGACGTTTCACGGGTAAGTTTCACGGGTAAGTTTCACGGGTATGTTTCACGGGTCAAGGTTTCACGGGTTAGTTTCACGGGTCAAGGTTTCACGGGTAAGTTTCACGGGTAAGTTTTACGGGTAAGTTTCACGGGTGACGTTTCACGGGTCTAGGTTTCACTGGAAAGTTTCACGGGTCAAGGATTCACGGGTAAGTTTCACGGGTAAGTTTTACGGGTATGTTTTACAGGTGACGTTTCACGGGTCTAGGTTTTACTGGTAAGTTTCACGGGTCAAGGTTTCACGGGTAAGATTCACGGGTAAGTTTCACGGGTATGTTTCATGGGTGATGTTTCACGGGTCTAGGTTTCACTGGTAAGTTTCACGGGTCAAGGTTTTACGGGTAAGTTTCACGGGTAAGTTTCACGGGTATGTTTCACGGGTGACGTTTCACGGGTCTAGGTTTCACTAGTAAGTTTCACGGGTCAAGGTTTCACGGGTAAGTTTCCGGGTAAGTTTCACGGGTATGTTTCACGGGTGACGTTTCACGGGTCTAGGTTTCACTAGTAAGTTTCACGGGTCAAGGTTTCACGGGTAAGTTTCACGGGTAAGTTTCACGGGTATGTTTCACGGGTGACGTTTCACGGGTCTAGGTTTCACTGGTAAGTTTCACGGGTCAAGGTTTCACGGGTAAGTTTCACGGGTAAGTTTTACGGGTAAGTTTCACGGGTGACGTTTCACGGGTCTAGGTTTCACTGGTAAGTTTCACGGGTCTAGGTTTCACTGGTAAGTTTCACGGGTCAAGGTTTCACGGGTAAGTTTCACGGGTAAGTTTCACGGGTATGTTTCACGGGTGACGTTTCACGGGTCTAGGTTTCACTGGAAAGTTTCACGGATCAAGGTTTCACGGGTAAGTTTCACGGGTAAGTTTCACGGGTAAGTTTTACGGGTATGTTTTACAGGTGACGTTTCACGGGTCTAGGTTTCACTGGTAAGTTTCACGGGTCAAGGTTTCACGGGTAAGTTTCACGGGTAAGTTTCACGGGTATGTTTCATGGGTGATGTTTCACGGGTCTAGGTTTTACTGGTAAGTTTCACGGGTCAAGGTTTCACGGGTAAGTTTCACGGGTAAGTTTCACGGGTGACGTTTCACGGGTCTAGGTTTCACTGGTAAGTTTCACGGGTATGTTTCACGGGTGACGTTTCACGGGTCTAGGTTTCACTGGTAAGTTTCACGGGTCAAGGTTTCACGGGTAAGTTTCACGGGTAAGTTTCACGGGTATGTTTCACGGATGACGTTTCACGGGTCTTGGTTTCACTGGTAAGTTTCACGGGTCAAGGTTTCACGGGTAAGTTTCACGGGTAAGTTTTACGGGTATGTTTTACAGGTGACGTTTCACGGGTAAGTTTCACGGGTAAGTTTCACGGGTATGTTTCACGGGTGACGTTTCACGGGTCTTGGTTTCACTGGTAAGTTTCACGGGGCAAGGTTTCACGGGTAAGTTTCACGGGTATGTTTCACGGGTGACGTTTCACGGGTCTAGGTTTTACTGGTAAGTTTCACGGGTCAAGGTTTCACGGGTAAGTTTCACGGGTAAGTTTTACGGGTAAGTTTCACGGGTCTAGGTTTCACTGGTAAGTTTCACGGGTCAAGGTTTCACGGGTAAGTTTCACGGGTAAGTTTCACGGGTATGTTTCACGGGTGACGTTTTACGGGTCTAGGTTTCACTGGAAAGTTTCACGGATCAGGTTTCACGGGTAAGTTTCACGGGTAAGTTTTACGGGTATGTTTTACAGGTGACGTTTCACGGGTCTAGGTTTCACTGGTAAGTTTCACGGGTCAAGGTTTCACGGGTAAGTTTCACGGGTAAGTTTCACGGGTATGTTACATGGGTGATGTTTCACGGGTCTAGGTTTTACTGGTAAGTTTCACGGGTCAAGGTTTCACGGGTAAGTTTCACGGGAAAGTTTCACGGGTGACGTTTCACGGGTCCAGGTTTCACTGGTAAGTTTCACGGGTATGTTTCACGGGTGACGTTTCACGGGTCTAGGTTTCACTGGTAAGTTTCACAGGTCAAGGTATCACGGGTAAATTTCACGGGTAAGTTTCACGGGTATGTTTCACGGATGACGTTTCACGGGTCTTGGTTTCACTGGTAAGTTTCACGGGTCAAGGTTTCACGGGTAAGTTTCACGGGTAAGTTTTACGGGTATGTTTTACAGGTGACGTTTCACGGGTAAGTTTCACGGGTAAGTTTCACGGGTATGTTTCACGGGTGACGTTTCACGGGTCTAGGTTTCACTGGTAAGTTTCACGGGTCAAGGTTACACGGGTAAGTTTCACGGGTAAGTTTTACGGGTAAGTTTCACGGGTGACGTTTCACGGGTCTAGGTTTCACTGGAAAGTTTCACGGGTCAAGGATTCACGGGTAAGTTTCACGGGTAAGTTTTACGGGTATGTTTTACAGGTGACGTTTCACGGGTCTAGGTTTCACTGGTAAGTTTCACGGGTCAAGGTTTCACGGGTAAGATTCACGGGTAAGTTTCACGGGTATGTTTCATAGGTGATGTTTCACGGGTCTAGGTTTCACTTCTAAGTTTCACGGGTCAAGGTTTTACGGGTAAGTTTCACGGGTAAGTTTCACGGGTATGTTTCACGGGTGACGTTTCACGGGTCTAGGTTTCACTAGTAAGTTTCACGGGTCAAGGTTTCACGGGTAAGTTTCACGGGTAAGTTTCACGGGTATGTTTCACGGGTGACGTTTCACGGGTCTAGGTTTCACTAGTAAGTTTCACGGGTCAAGGTTTCACGGGTAAGTTTCACGGGTAAGTTTCACGGGTATGTTTCACGGGTGACGTTTCACGGGTCTAGGTTTCACGGGTAAGTTTCACGGGTAAGTTTCACGGGTAAGTTTCACGGGTGACGTTTCACGGGTCTAGGTTTCACTGGTAAGTTTCACGGGTCAAGGTTTCACGGGTAAGTTTCACGGGTAAGTTTCACGGGTGACGTTTCACGGGTCTAGGTTTCACTGGTAAGTTTCACGGGTCAAGGTTTCACGGGTAAGTTTCACGGGTAAGTTTCACGGGTGACGTTTCACGGGTCTAGGTTTCACTGGTAAGTTTCACGGGTCAAGGTTTCACGGGTAAGTTTCACGGGTAAGTTTCACGGGTATGTTTCACGGGTGACGTTTCACGGGTCTAGGTTTCACTGGAAAGTTTCAGGGATCAAGGTTTCACGGGTAAGTTTCACGGGTAAGTTTCACGGGTAAGTTTCACGGGTGACGTTTCACGGGTCTAGGTTTCACTGGTAAGTTTCACGGGTCACGGTTTCACGGGTAAGTTTCACGGGTAAGTTTCACGGGTATGTTTCATGGGTGATGTTTCACGGGTCTAGGTTTTACTGGTAAGTTTCACGGGTCAAGGTTTCACGGGTAAGTTTCACGGGTGACGTTTCACGGGTCTAGGTTTCACTGGTAAGTTTCACGGGTATGTTTCACGGGTGACGTTTCACGGGTCTAGGTTTCACTGGTAAGTTTCACGGGTCAAGGTTTCACGGGTAAGTTTCACGGGTAAGTTTCACGGGTATGTTTCACGGATGACGTTTCACGGGTCTTGGTTTCACTGGTAAGTTTCACGGGTCAAGGTTTCACGGGTAAGTTTCACGGGTAAGTTTTACGGGTATGTTTTACAGGTGACGTTTCACGGGTAAGTTTCACGGGTAAGTTTCACGGGTATGTTTCACGGGTGACGTTTCACGGGTCTTGGTTTCACTGGTAAGTTTCACGGGTCAAGGTTTCACGGGTAAGTTTCACGGGTATGTTTCACGGGTGACGTTTCACGGGTCTAGGTTTCACTGGTAAGTTTCACGGGTATGTTTCACGGGTGACGTTTCACGGGTCTAGGTTTCACTGGTAAGTTTCACGGGTCAAGATTTCACGGGTAAGTTTCACGGGTAAGTTTCACGGGTAAGTTTCACGGGTATGTTTCACGGATGACGTTTCACGGGTCTTGGTTTCACTGGTAAGTTTCACGGGTCAAGGTTTCACGGGTAAGTTTCACGGGTAAGTTTTACGGGTATGTTTTACAGGTGACGTTTCACGGGTAAGTTTCACGGGTAAGTTTCACGGGTATGTTTCACGGGTGACGTTTCACGGGTCAAGGTTTCACGGGTTAGTTTCACGGGTCAAGGTTTCACGGGTAAGTTTCACGGGTAAGTTTTACGGGTAAGTTTCACGGGTGACGTTTCACGGGTCTAGGTTTCACTGGAAAGTTTCACGGGTCAAGGATTCACGGGTAAGTTTCACGGGTAAGTTTTACGGGTATGTTTTACAGGTGACGTTTCACGGGTCTAGGTTTTACTGGTAAGTTTCACGGGTCAAGGTTTCACGGGTAAGATTCACGGGTAAGTTTCACGGGTATGTTTCATGGGTGATGTTTCACGGGTCTAGGTTTCACTGGTAAGTTTCACGGGTCAAGGTTTTACGGGTAAGTTTCACGGGTAAGTTTCACGGGTATGTTTCACGGGTGACGTTTCACGGGTCTAGGTTTCACTAGTAAGTTTCACGGGTCAAGGTTTCACGGGTAAGTTTCCGGGTAAGTTTCACGGGTATGTTTCACGGGTGACGTTTCACGGGTCTAGGTTTCACTAGTAAGTTTCACGGGTCAAGGTTTCACGGGTAAGTTTCACGGGTAAGTTTCACGGGTATGTTTCACGGGTGACGTTTCACGGGTCTAGGTTTCACTGGTAAGTTTCACGGGTCAAGGTTTCACGGGTAAGTTTCACGGGTAAGTTTTACTGGTAAGTTTCACGGGTGACGTTTCACGGGTCTAGGTTTCACTGGAAAGTTTCACAGGTCAAGGATTCACGGGTAAGTTTCACGGGTAAGTTTTACGGGTATGTTTTACAGGTGACGTTTCACGGGTCTAGGTTTCACTGGTAAGTTTCACGGGTCAAGGTTTCACGGGTAAGATTCACGGGTAAGTTTCACGGGTATGTTTCATGGGTGATGTTTCACGGGTCTAGGTTTCACTGGTAAGTTTCACGGGTCAAGGTTTTACGGGTAAGTTTCACGGGTAAGTTTCACGGGTATGTTTCACGGGTGACGTTTCACGGGTCTAGGTTTCACTAGTAAGTTTCACGGGTCAAGGTTTCACGGGTAAGTTTCACGGGTAAGTTTCACGGGTATGTTTCACGGGTGACGTTTCACGGGTCTAGGTTTCACTAGTAAGTTTCACGGGTCAAGGTTTCACGGGTAAGTTTCACGGGTAAGTTTCACGGGTATGTTTCACGGGTGACGTTTCACGGGTCTAGGTTTCACTGGTAAGTTTCACGGGTCAAGGTTTCACGGGTAAGTTTCACGGGTAAGTTTCACGGGTATGTTTCACGGGTGACGTTTCACGGGTCTAGGTTTCACTGGTAAGTTTCACGGGTCAAGGTTTCACGGGTAAGTTTCACGGGTAAGTTTCACGGGTATGTTTCACGGGTGACGTTTCACGGGTCTAGGTTTCACTGGTAAGTTTCACGGGTCAAGGTTTTACGGGTAAGTTTCACGGGTAAGTTTCACGGGTATGTTTCACGGGTGACGTTTCACGGGTCTAGGTTTCACTGGTAAGTTTCACGGGTCAAGGTTTCACGGGTAAGTTTTACGGGTAAGTTTCACGGGTAAGTTTCACGGGTATGTTTCACGGGTGACGTTTCACGGGTCTAGGTTTCACTGGTAAGTTTCACGGGTCAAGGTTTTACGGGTAAGTTTCACGGGTAAGTTTTACGCGTAAGTTTCACGGGTGACGTTTCACGGGTCTAAGTTTCACTGGTAAGTTTCACGGGTCAAGGTTTCACGGGTAAGTTTCACGGGTAAGTTTTACGGGTAAGTTTCTCGGGTGACGTTTCACCGGTCTAGGTTTCACTGGTAAGTTTCACGGGTCTAGGTTTCACTGGTAAGTTTCACGGGTCAAGGTTTCACGGGTAAGTTTCACGGGTAAGTTTCACGGGTATGTTTCACGGGTGACGTTTCACGGGTCTAGGTTTCACTGGAAAGTTTCAGGGATCAAGGTTTCACGGGTGTTTCACGGGTAAGTTTTACGGGTATGTTTTACAGGTGACGTTTCACGGGTCTAGGTTTCACTGGTAAGTTTCACGGGTCAAGGTTTCACGGGTAAGTTTCACGGGTAAGTTTCACGGGTATGTTTCATGGGTGATGTTTCACGGGTCTAGGTTTTACTGGTAAGTTTCACGGGTCAAGGTTTCACGGGTAAGTTTCACGGGTAAGTTTCACGGGTGACGTTTCACGGGTCTAGGTTTCACTGGTAAGTTTCACGGGTATGTTTCACGGGTGACGTTTCACGGGTCTAAGTTTCACTGGTAAGTTTCACGGGTCAAGGTTTCACGGGTAAGTTTCACGGGTAAGTTTCACGGGTATGTTTCACGGATGACGTTTCACGGGTCTTGGTTTCACTGGTAAGTTTCACGGGTCAAGGTTTCACGGGTAAGTTTCACGGGTAAGTTTTACGGGAATGTTTTACAGGTGACGTTTCACGGGTAAGTTTCACGGGTAAGTTTCACGGGTATGTTTCACGGGTGACGTTTCACGGGTCTTGGTTTCACTGGTAAGTTTCACGGGTCAAGGTTTCACGGGTAAGTTTCACGGGTATGTTTCACGGGTGACGTTTCACGGGTCTAGGTTTCACTGGTAAGTTTCACGGGTCAAGGTTTCACGGGTAAGTTTCACGGGTATGTTTTACAGGTGACGTTTCACGGGTCTAGGTTTCACTGGTAAGTTTCACGGGTCAAGGTTTCACGGGTAAGTTTCACAGGTAAGTTTCACGGGTATGTTTCATGGGTGATGTTTCACGGGTCTAGGTTTTACTGGTAAGTTTCACGGGTCAAGGTTTCACGGGTAAGTTTCACGGGTAAGTTTCACGGGTGACGTTTCACGGGTCTAGGTTTCACTGGTAAGTTTCACGGGTATGTTTCACGGGTGACGTTTCACGGGTCTAGGTTTCACTGGTAAGTTTCACGGGTCAAGGTTTCACGGGTAAGTTTCACGGGTAAGTTTCACGGGTATGTTTCACGGATGACGTTTCACGGGTCTTGGTTTCACTGGTAAGTTTCACGGGTCAAGGTTTCACGGGTAAGTTTCACGGGTAAGTTTTACGGGTATGTTTTACAGGTGACGTTTCACGGGTAAGTTTCACGGGTAAGTTTCACGGGTATGTTTTACGGGTGACGTTTCACGGGTCTAGGTTTCACTGGTAAGTATCACGGGTCAAGGTTTCACGGGTAAGTTTCACGGGTAAGTTTTACGGGTAAGTTTCACGGGTGACGTTTCACGGGTCTAGGTTTCACTGGAAAGTTTCACGGGTCAAGGATTCACGGGTAAGTTTCACGGGTAAGTTTTACGGGTATGTTTTACAGGTGACGTTTCACGGGTCTAGGTTTCACTGGTAAGTTTCACGGGTCAAGGTTTTACGGGTAAGTTTCACGGGTAAGTTTCACGGGTATGTTTCACGGGTGACGTTTCACGGGTCTAGGTTTCACTGGTAAGTTTCACGGGTCAAGGTTTCACGGGTAAGTTTTACGGGTAAGTTTCACGGGTAAGTTTCACGGGTATGTTTCACGGGTGACGTTTCACGGGTCTAGGTTTCACTGGTAAGTTTCACGGGTCAAGGTTTTACGGGTAAGTTTCACGGGTAAGTTTTACGCGTAAGTTTCACGGGTGACGTTTCACGGGTCTAAGTTTCACTGGTAAGTTTCACGGGTCAAGGTTTCACGGGTAAGTTTCACGGGTAAGTTTTACGGGTAAGTTTCACGGGTGACGTTTCACGGGTCTAGGTTTCACTGGTAAGTTTCACGGGTCTAGGTTTCACTGGTAAGTTTCACGGGTCAAGGTTTCACGGGTAAGTTTCACGGGTAAGTTTCACGGGTATGTTTCACGGGTGACGTTTCACGGGTCTAGGTTTCACTGGAAAGTTTCAGGGATCAAGGTTTCACGGGTAAGTTTCACGGGTAAGTTTCACGGGTAAGTTTTACGGGTATGTTTTACAGGTGACGTTTCACGGGTCTAGGTTTCACTGGTAAGTTTCACGGGTCAAGGTTTCACGGGTAAGTTTCACGGGTAAGTTTCACGGGTATGTTTCATGGGTGATGTTTCACGGGTCTAGGTTTTACTGGTAAGTTTCACGGGTCAAGGTTTCACGGGTAAGTTTCACGGGTAAGTTTCACGGGTGACGTTTCACGGGTCTAGGTTTCACTGGTAAGTTTCACGGGTATGTTTCACGGGTGACGTTTCACGGGTCTAAGTTTCACTGGTAAGTTTCACGGGTCAAGGTTTCACGGGTAAGTTTCACGGGTAAGTTTCACGGGTATGTTTCACGGATGACGTTTCACGGGTCTTGGTTTCACTGGTAAGTTTCACGGGTCAAGGTTTCACGGGTAAGTTTCACGGGTAAGTTTTACGGGAATGTTTTACAGGTGACGTTTCACGGGTAAGTTTCACGGGTAAGTTTCACGGGTATGTTTCACGGGTGACGTTTCACGGGTCTTGGTTTCACTGGTAAGTTTCACGGGTCAAGGTTTCACGGGTAAGTTTCACGGGTATGTTTCACGGGTGACGTTTCACGGGTCTAGGTTTCACTGGTAAGTTTCACGGGTCAAGGTTTCACGGGTAAGTTTCACGGGTAAGTTTCACGGGTATGTTTTACAGGTGACGTTTCACGGGTCTAGGTTTTACTGGTAAGTTTCACGGGTCAAGGTTTCACGGGTAAGTTTCACGGGTAAGTTTCACGGGTATGTTTCATGGGTGATGTTTCACGGGTCTAGGTTTTACTGGTAAGTTTCACGGGTCAAGGTTTCACGGGTAAGTTTCACGGGTAAGTTTCACGGGTGACGTTTCACGGGTCTAGGTTTCACTGGTAAGTTTCACGGGTATGTTTCACGGGTGACGTTTCACGGGTCTAGGTTTCACTGGTAAATTTCACGGGTCAAGGTTTCACGGGTAAGTTTCACGGGTAAGTTTCACGGGTATGTTTCACGGATGACGTTTCACGGGTCTTGGTTTCACTGGTAAGTTTCACGGGTCAAGGTTTCACGGGTAAGTTTCACGGGTAAGTTTTACGGGTATGTTTTACAGGTGACGTTTCACGGGTAAGTTTCACGGGTAAGTTTCACGGGTAAGTTTCACGGGTATGTTTCACGGGTGACGTTTCACGGGTCTAGGTTTCACTGGTAAGTTTCACGGGTCAAGGTTTCACGGGTAAGTTTCACGGGTAAGTTTCACGGGTATGTTTCACGGGTGACGTTTCACGGGTCTAGGTTTCACTGGTAAGTTTCACGGGTCAAGGTTTCACGGGTAAGTTTCACGGGTAAGTTTCACGGGTATGTTTCACGGGTGACGTTTCACGGGTCTAGGTTTCACTGGTAAGTTTCACGGGTCAAGGTTTTACGGGTAAGTTTCACGGGTAAGTTTCACGGGTATGTTTCACGGGTGACGTTTCACGGGTCTAGGTTTCACTGGTAAGTTTCACGGGTCAAGGTTTCACGGGTAAGTTTTACGGGTAAGTTTCACGGGTAAGTTTCACGGGTATGTTTCACGGGTGACGTTTCACGGGTCTAGGTTTCACTGGTAAGTTTCACGGGTCAAGGTTTTACGGCTAAGTTTCACGGGTAAGTTTTACGCGTAAGTTTCACGGGTGACGTTTCACGGGTCTAAGTTTCACTGGTAAGTTTCACGGGTCAAGGTTTCACGGGTAAGTTTCACGGGTAAGTTTTACGGGTAAGTTTCTCGGGTGACGTTTCACCGGTCTAGGTTTCACTGGTAAGTTTCACGGGTCTAGGTTTCACTGGTAAGTTTCACGGGTCAAGGTTTCACGGGTAAGTTTCACGGGTAAGTTTCACGGGTATGTTTCACGGGTGACGTTTCACGGGTCTAGGTTTCACTGGAAAGTTTCAGGGATCAAGGTTTCACGGGTGTTTCACGGGTAAGTTTTACGGGTATGTTTTACAGGTGACGTTTCACGGGTCTAGGTTTCACTGGTAAGTTTCACGGGTCAAGGTTTCACGGGTAAGTTTCACGGGTAAGTTTCACGGGTATGTTTCATGGGTGATGTTTCACGGGTCTAGGTTTTACTGGTAAGTTTCACGGGTCAAGGTTTCACGGGTAAGTTTCACGGGTAAGTTTCACGGGTGACGTTTCACGGGTCTAGGTTTCACTGGTAAGTTTCACGGGTATGTTTCACGGGTGACGTTTCACGGGTCTAAGTTTCACTGGTAAGTTTCACGGGTCAAGGTTTCACGGGTAAGTTTCACGGGTAAGTTTCACGGGTATGTTTCACGGATGACGTTTCACGGGTCTTGGTTTCACTGGTAAGTTTCACGGGTCAAGGTTTCACGGGTAAGTTTCACGGGTAAGTTTTACGGGAATGTTTTACAGGTGACGTTTCACGGGTAAGTTTCACGGGTAAGTTTCACGGGTATGTTTCACGGGTGACGTTTCACGGGTCTTGGTTTCACTGGTAAGTTTCACGGGTCAAGGTTTCACGGGTAAGTTTCACGGGTATGTTTCACGGGTGACGTTTCACGGGTCTAGGTTTCACTGGTAAGTTTCACGGGTCAAGGTTTCACGGGTAAGTTTCACGGGTATGTTTTACAGGTGACGTTTCACGGGTCTAGGTTTCACTGGTAAGTTTCACGGGTCAAGGTTTCACGGGTAAGTTTCACAGGTAAGTTTCACGGGTATGTTTCATGGGTGATGTTTCACGGGTCTAGGTTTTACTGGTAAGTTTCACGGGTCAAGGTTTCACGGGTAAGTTTCACGGGTAAGTTTCACGGGTGACGTTTCACGGGTCTAGGTTTCACTGGTAAGTTTCACGGGTATGTTTCACGGGTGACGTTTCACGGGTCTAGGTTTCACTGGTAAGTTTCACGGGTCAAGGTTTCACGGGTAAGTTTCACGGGTAAGTTTCACGGGTATGTTTCACGGATGACGTTTCACGGGTCTTGGTTTCACTGGTAAGTTTCACGGGTCAAGGTTTCACGGGTAAGTTTCACGGGTAAGTTTTACGGGTATGTTTTACAGGTGACGTTTCACGGGTAAGTTTCACGGGTAAGTTTCACGGGTATGTTTTACGGGTGACGTTTCACGGGTCTAGGTTTCACTGGTAAGTATCACGGGTCAAGGTTTCACGGGTAAGTTTCACGGGTAAGTTTTACGGGTAAGTTTCACGGGTGACGTTTCACGGGTCTAGGTTTCACTGGAAAGTTTCACGGGTCAAGGATTCACGGGTAAGTTTCACGGGTAAGTTTTACGGGTATGTTTTACAGGTGACGTTTCACGGGTCTAGGTTTCACTGGTAAGTTTCACGGGTCAAGGTTTTACGGGTAAGTTTCACGGGTAAGTTTCACGGGTATGTTTCACGGGTGACGTTTCACGGGTCTAGGTTTCACTGGTAAGTTTCACGGGTCAAGGTTTCACGGGTAAGTTTTACGGGTAA
Organism: Agonum fuliginosum; assembly: GCA_947534325.1. Classification (NCBI taxonomy): domain Eukaryota; kingdom Metazoa; phylum Arthropoda; class Insecta; order Coleoptera; family Carabidae; genus Agonum; species Agonum fuliginosum. Next base: position 27,285,380 of record OX384036.1, read on the forward strand.
GTTTCACGGGTAAGTTTCACGGGTATGTTTCACGGGTGACGTTTCACGGGTCTAGGTTTCACTGGTAAGTTTCACGGGTCAAGGTTTTACGGGTAAGTTTCACGGGTAAGTTTTACGCGTAAGTTTCACGGGTGACGTTTCACGGGTCTAAGTTTCACTGGTAAGTTTCACGGGTCAAGGTTTCACGGGTAAGTTTCACGGGTAAGTTTTACGGGTAAGTTTCACGGGTGACGTTTCACGGGTCTAGGTTTCACTGGTAAGTTTCACGGGTCTAGGTTTCACTGGTAAGTTTCACGGGTCAAGGTTTCACGGGTAAGTTTCACGGGTAAGTTTCACGGGTATGTTTCACGGGTGACGTTTCACGGGTCTAGGTTTCACTGGAAAGTTTCAGGGATCAAGGTTTCACGGGTAAGTTTCACGGGTAAGTTTCACGGGTAAGTTTTACGGGTATGTTTTACAGGTGACGTTTCACGGGTCTAGGTTTCACTGGTAAGTTTCACGGGTCAAGGTTTCACGGGTAAGTTTCACGGGTAAGTTTCACGGGTATGTTTCATGGGTGATGTTTCACGGGTCTAGGTTTTACTGGTAAGTTTCACGGGTCAAGGTTTCACGGGTAAGTTTCACGGGTAAGTTTCACGGGTGACGTTTCACGGGTCTAGGTTTCACTGGTAAGTTTCACGGGTATGTTTCACGGGTGACGTTTCACGGGTCTAAGTTTCACTGGTAAGTTTCACGGGTCAAGGTTTCACGGGTAAGTTTCACGGGTAAGTTTCACGGGTATGTTTCACGGATGACGTTTCACGGGTCTTGGTTTCACTGGTAAGTTTCACGGGTCAAGGTTTCACGGGTAAGTTTCACGGGTAAGTTTTACGGGAATGTTTTACAGGTGACGTTTCACGGGTAAGTTTCACGGGTAAGTTTCACGGGTATGTTTCACGGGTGACGTTTCACGGGTCTTGGTTTCACTGGTAAGTTTCACGGGTCAAGGTTTCACGGGTAAGTTTCACGGGTATGTTTCACGGGTGACGTTTCACGGGTCTAGGTTTCACTGGTAAGTTTCACGGGTCAAGGTTTCACGGGTAAGTTTCACGGGTAAGTTTCACGGGTATGTTTTACAGGTGACGTTTCACGGGTCTAGGTTTTACTGGTAAGTTTCACGGGTCAAGGTTTCACGGGTAAGTTTCACGGGTAAGTTTCACGGGTATGTTTCATGGGTGATGTTTCACGGGTCTAGGTTTTACTGGTAAGTTTCACGGGTCAAGGTTTCACGGGTAAGTTTCACGGGTAAGTTTCACGGGTGACGTTTCACGGGTCTAGGTTTCACTGGTAAGTTTCACGGGTATGTTTCACGGGTGACGTTTCACGGGTCTAGGTTTCACTGGTAAATTTCACGGGTCAAGGTTTCACGGGTAAGTTTCACGGGTAAGTTTCACGGGTATGTTTCACGGATGACGTTTCACGGGTCTTGGTTTCACTGGTAAGTTTCACGGGTCAAGGTTTCACGGGTAAGTTTCACGGGTAAGTTTTACGGGTATGTTTTACAGGTGACGTTTCACGGGTAAGTTTCACGGGTAAGTTTCACGGGTAAGTTTCACGGGTATGTTTCACGGGTGACGTTTCACGGGTCTAGGTTTCACTGGTAAGTTTCACGGGTCAAGGTTTCACGGGTAAGTTTCACGGGTAAGTTTTACGGGTAAGTTTCACGGGTGACGTTTCACGGGTCTAGGTTTCACTGGAAAGTTTCACGGGTCAAGGATTCACGGGTAAGTTTCACGGGTAAGTTTTACGGGTATGTTTTACAGGTGACGTTTCACGGGTCTAGGTTTCACTGGTAAGTTTCACGGGTCAAGGTTTCACGGGTAAGATTCACGGGTAAGTTTCACGGGTATGTTTCATGGGTGATGTTTCACGGGTCTAGGTTTCACTGGTAAGTTTTACGGGTCAAGGTTTTACGGGTAAGTTTCACGGGTAAGTTTCACGGGTATGTTTCACGGGTGACGTTTCACGGGTCTAGGTTTCACTGGTAAGTTTCACGGGTCAAGGTTTCACGGGTAAGATTCACGGGTAAGTTTCACGGGTATGTTTCACGGGTGACGTTTCACGGGTCTAGGTTTCACTAGTAAGTTTCACGGGTCAAGGTTTCACGGGTAAGTTTCACGGGTAAGTTTCACGGGTATGTTTCACGGGTGACGTTTCACGGGTCTAGGTTTCACTGGTAAGTTTCACGGGTCAAGGTTTCACGGGTAAGTTTCACGGGTAAGTTTAACGGGTATGTTTCACGGGTGACGTTTCACGGGTCTAGGTTTCACTGGTAAGTTTCACGGGTCAAGGTTTCACGGGTAAGTTTCACGGGTATGTCTCACGGGTGACGTTTCACGGGTCTAGGTTTCACTGGTAAGTTTCACGGGTCAAGGTTTTACGGGTAAGTTTCACGGGTAAGTTTCACGGGTAAGTTTCACGGGTATGTTTCACGGGTGACGTTTCACGGGTCTAGGTTTCACTGGTAAGTTTCACGGGTCAAGGTTTCACGGGTAAGTTTTACGGGTAAGTTTCACGGGTAAGTTTCACGGGTATGTTTCACGGGTCTAGGTTTCACTGGTAAGTTTCACGGGTCAAGGTTTTACGGGTAAGTTTCACGGGTAAGTTTTACGCGTAAGTTTCACGGGTGACGTTTCACGGGTCTAGGTTTCACTGGTAAGTTTCACGGGTCAAGGTTTAACGGGTAAGTTTAACGGGTAAGTTTTACGGGTAAGTTTCACGGGTGACGTTTCACGGGTCTAGGTTTCACTGGTAAGTTTCACGGGTCTAGGTTTCACTGGTAAGTTTCACGGGTCAATGTTTCACGGGTAAGTTTCACGGGTAAGTTTCACGGGTATGTTTCACGGGTGACGTTTCACGGGTCTAGGTTTCACTGGAAAGTTTCACGGATCAAGGTTTTACGGGTAAGTTTCACGGGTAAGTTTCACGGGTAAGTTTTACGGGTATGTTTTACAGGTGACGTTTCACGGGTCTAGGTTTCACTGGTAAGTTTCACGGGTCAAGGTTTCACGGGTAAGTTTCACGGGTAAGTTTCACGGGTATGTTTCATGGGTGATGTTTCACGGGTCTAGGTTTTACTGGTAAGTTTCACGGGTCAAGGTTTCACGTGTAAGTTTCACGGGTAAGTTTCACGGGTGACGTTTCACGGGTCTAGGTTTCACTGGTAAGTTTCACGGGTATGTTTCACGGGTGACGTTTCACGGGTCTAGGTTTTACTGGTAAGTTTCACGGGTCAAGGTTTCACGGGTAAGTTTCACGGGTATGTTTCACGGATGACGTTTCACGGGTCTTGGTTTCACTGGTAAGTTTCACGGGTCAAGGTTTCACGGGTAAGTTTCACGGGTAAGTTTCACGGGTATGTTTTATGGGTGATGTTTAACGGGTCTAGGTTTTACTGGTAAGTTTCACGGGTCAAGGTTTCACGGGTAAGTTTCACGGGTAAGTTTCACGGGTGACGTTTCACGGGTCTAGGTTTCACTGGTAAGTTTCACGGGTATGTTTCACGGGTGACGTTTCATGGGTCAAGGTTTCACTGGTAAGTTTCACGGGTCAAGGTTTCACGGGTAAGTTTCACGGGTAAGTTTCACGGGTAAGTTTCACGGGTAAGTTTCACGGGTAAGTTTCACGGGTAAGTTTCACGGGTATGTTTCACGGATGACGTTTCACGGGTCTAGGTTTCACTGGTAAGTTTCACGGGTCAAGGTTTCACGGGTAAGTTTCACGGGTAAGTTTTACGGGTAAGTTTCACGGGTGACGTTTCACGGGTCTAGGTTTCACTGGAAAGTTTCACGGGTCAAGGATTCACGGGTAAGTTTCACGGGTAAGTTTTACGGGTATGTTTTACAGGTGACGTTTCACGGGTCTAGGTTTCACTGGTAAGTTTCACGGGTAAGTTTCACGGGTATGTTTCACGGGTGACGTTTCACGGGTCTAGGTTTCACTGGTAAGTTTCACGGGTCAAGGATTTACGGGTAAGTTTCACGGGTAAGTTTCACGGGTATGTTTCACGGGTGACGTTTCACGGGTCTTGGTTTCACTGGTAAGTTTCACGGGTCAAGGTTTCACGGGTAAGTTTCACGGGTATGTTTCACGGGTGACGTTTCACGGGTCTAGGTTTCACTGGTAAGTTTCACGGGTCAAGGTTTCACGGGTAAGTTTCACGGGTAAGTTTTACGGGTAAGTTTCACGGGTGACGTTTCACGGGTCTAGGTTTCACGGGTAAGTTTCACGGGTATGTTTCACGGATGACGTTTCACGGGTCTTGGTTTCACTGGTAAGTTTCACGGGTCAAGGTTTCACGGGTAAGTTTCACGGGTAAGTTTTACGGGTATGTTTTACAGGTGACGTTTCACGGGTAAGTTTCACGGGTAAGTTTCACGGGTATGTTTCACGGGTGACGTTTCACGGGTCTAGGTTTCACTGGTATGTTTCACGGGTCAAGGTTTCACGGGTAAGTTTCACGGGTAAGTTTTACGGGTAAGTTTCACGGGTGACGTTTCACGGGTCTAGGTTTCACTGGAAAGTTTCACGGGTCAAGGATTCACGGGTAAGTTTCACGGGTAAGTTTTACGGGTATGTTTTACAGGAGACGTTTCACGGGTCTAGGTTTCACTGGTAAGTTTCACGGGTCAAGGTTTCACGGGTAAGATTCACGGGTAAGTTTCACGGGTATGTTTTATGGGTGATGTTTCACGGGTCTAGGTTTCACTGGTAAGTTTCACGGGTCAAGGTTTTACGGGTAAGTTTCACGGGTAAGTTTCACGGGTATGTTTCACGGGTGACGTTTCACGGGTCTAGGTTTCACTAGTAAGTTTCACGGGTCAAGGTTTCACGGGTAAGTTTCACGGGTAAGTTTCACGGGTATGTTTCACGGGTGACGTTTCACGGGTCTAGGTTTCACTAGTAAGTTTCACGGGTCAAGGTTTCACGGGTAAGTTTCACGGGTAAGTTTCACGGGTATGTTTCACGGGTGACGTTTCACAAGTCTAGGTTTCACTGGTAAGTTTCACGGGTCAAGGTTTCACGGGTAAGTTTCACGGGTAAGTTTCACGCGTAAGTTTCACGGGTGACGTTTCACGGGTCTAGGTTTCACTGGTAAGTTTCACGGGTCAAGGTTTCACGGGTAAGTTTCACGGGTAAGTTTTACGGGTAAGTTTCACGGGTGACGTTTCACGGGTCTAGGTTTCACTGGTAAGTTTCACGGGTCTAGGTTTCACTGGTAAGTTTCACGGGTCAAGGTTTCACGGGTAAATTTCACGGGTAAGTTTCACGGGTATGTTTCACGGGTGACGTTTCACGGGTCTAGGTTTCACTGGAAAGTTTCAGGGATCAAGGTTTCACGGGTAAGTTTCACGGGTAAGTTTCACGGGTAAGTTTCACGGGTAAGTTTTACGGGTATGTTTTACAGGTGACGTTTCACGGGTCTAGGTTTCACTGGTAAGTTTCACAAGTCAAGGTTTCACGGGTAAGTTTCACGAGTAAGTTTCACGGGTATGTTTCATGGGTGATGTTTCACGGGTCTAGGTTTTACTGGTAAGTTTCACGGGTCAAGGTTTCACGGGTAAGTTTCACGGGTAAGTTTCACGGGTGACGTTTCACGGGTCTAGGTTTCACTGGTAAGTTTCACGGGTATGTTTCACGGGTGACGTTTCACGGGTCTAGGTTTCACTGGTAAGTTTCACGGGTCAAGGTTTCACGGGTAAGTTTCACGGGTAAGTTTCACGGGTATGTTTCACGGATGACGTTTCACGGGTCTTGGTTTCACTGGTAAGTTTCACGGGTCAAGGTTTCACGGGTAAGTTTCACGGGTAAGTTTTACGGGTATGTTTTACAGGTGACGTTTCACGGGTAAGTTTCACGGGTAAGTTTCACGGGTATGTTTCACGGGTGACGTTTCACGGGTCTTGGTTTTACTGGTAAGTTTCACGGGTCAAGGTTTCACGGGTAAGTTTCACGGGTAAGTTTCACGGGTATGTTTCACGGATGACGTTTCACGGGTCTTGGTTTCACTGGTAAGTTTCACGGGTCAAGGTTTCACGGGTAAGTTTCACGGGTAAGTTTCACGGGTATGTTTCACGGATGACGTTTCACGGGTCTTGGTTTCACTGGTAAGTTTCACGGGTCAAGGTTTCACGGGTAAGTTTCACGGGTAAGTTTTACGGGTATGTTTTACAGGTGACGTTTCACGGGTAAGTTTCACGGGTAAGTTTCACGGGTATGTTTCACGGGTGACGTTTCACGGGTCTAGGTTTCACTGGTAAGTTTCACGGGTCAAGGTTTCACGGGTAAGTTTCACGGGTAAGTTTTACGGGTAAGTTTCACGGGTGACGTTTCACGGGTCTAGGTTTCACTGGAAAGTTTCACGGGTCAAGGATTCACGGGTAAGTTTCACGGGTAAGTTTTACGGGTATGTTTTACAGGTGACGTTTCACGGGTCTAGGTTTCACTGGTAAGTTTCACGGGTCAAGGTTTCACGGGTAAGATTCACGGGTAAGTTTCACGTGTATGTTTCATGGGTGATGTTTCACGGGTCTAGGTTTCACTGGTAAGTTTCACGGGTCAAGGTTTTACGGGTAAGTTTCACGGGTAAGTTTCACGGGTATGTTTCACGGGTGACGTTTCACGGGTCTAGGTTTCACTAGTAAGTTTCACGGGTCAAGGTTTCACGGGTAAGTTTCACGGGTAAGTTTCACGGGTATGTTTCACGGGTGACGTTTCACGGGTCTAGGTTTCACTAGTAAGTTTCACGGGTCAAGGTTTCACGGGTAAGTTTCACGGGTAAGTTTCACGGGTATGTTTCACGGGTGACGTTTCACGGGTCTAGGTTTCACTGGTAAGTTTCACGGGTCAAGGTTTCACGGGTAAGTTTCACGGGTAAGTTTCACGGGTATGTTTCACGGGTGACGTTTCACGGGTCTAGGTTTCACTGGTAAGTTTCACGGGTCAAGGTTTCACGGGTAAGTTTCACGGGTAAGTTTCACGGGTATGTTTCACGGGTGACGTTTCACGGGTCTAGGTTTCACTGGTAAGTTTCACGGGTCAAGGTTTTACGGGTAAGTTTCACGGGTAAGTTTCACGGGTATGTTTCACGGGTGACGTTTCACGGGTCTAGGTTTCACTGGTAAGTTTCACGGGTCAAGGTTTCACGGGTAAGTTTTACGGGTAAGTTTCACGGGTAAGTTTCACGGGTATGTTTCACGGGTGACGTTTCACGGGTCTAGGTTTCACTGGTAAGTTTCACGGGTCAAGGTTTTACTGGTAAGTTTCACTTGTAAGTTTTACGCGTAAGTTTCACGGGTGACGGTTCACGGGTCTAGGTTTCACTGGTAAGTTTCACGGGTCAAGGTTTCACGGGTAAGTTTCACGGGTAAGTTTTACGGGTAAGTTTCACGGGTGACGTTTCACGGGTCTAGGTTTCACTGGTAAGTTTCACGGGTCAAGGTTTCACGGGTAAGTTTTACGGGTAAGTTTCACGGGTAAGTTTCACGGGTATGTTTCACGGGTGACATTTCACGGGTCTAAGTTTCACTGGTAAGTTTCACGGGTCAAGGTTTTACGGGTAAGTTTCACGGGTAAGTTTTACGCGTAAGTTTCACGGGTGACGTTTCACGGGTCTAGGTTTCACTGGTAAGTTTCACGGGTCAAGGTTTCACGGGTAAGTTTCACGGGTAAGTTTTACGGGTAAGTTTCACGGGTGACGTTTCACGGGTCTAGGTTTCACTGGTAAGTTTCACGGGTCAAGGTTTCACGGGTAAGTTTCACGGGTAAGTTTCACGGGTATGTTTCACGGGTGACGTTTCACAGGTCTAGGTTTCACTGGTAAGTTTCACGGGTCAAGGATTCACGGGTAAGTTTCACGGGTAAGTTTCACGGGTATGTTTCACGGGTGACGTTTCACGGGTCTTGGTTTCACTGGTAAGTTTCACGGGTCAAGGTATCACGGGTCAAGGTATCACGGGTAAGTTTCACGGGTATGTTTCACGGGTGACGTTTCACGGGTCTAGGTTTCACTGGTAAGTTTCACGGGTCAAGGTTTCACGGGTAAGTTTCACGGGTAAGTTTCACGGGTATGTTTCATGGGTGATGTTTCACGGGTCTAGGTTTCACTGGTAAGTTTCACGGGTCAACGTTTCACGGGTAAGCTTCAAGGGTAAGTTTCACGGGTATGTTTCACGGGTGACGTTTCACGGGTCTAGGTTTCACTGGAAAGTTTCACGGGTCAAGGTTTCACAGATAAGTTTCACGGGTAAGTTTTACGGATATGTTTTACAGGTGACGTTTTACGGGTCTAGGTTTCACTGGTAAGTTTCACGGGTCAAGGTTTCACGGGTAAGTTTCACGGGTAAGTTTCACGGGTATGTTTCATGGGTGATGTTTCACGGGTCTAGGTTTCACTGGTAAGTTTCACGGGTCAAGGTTTTACGGGTAAGTTTCACGGGTATGTTTCACGGATGACGTTTCACGGGTCTTGGTTTCACTGGTAAGTTTCACGGGTCAAGGTTTCACGGGTAAGTTTCACGGGTAAGTTTTACGGGTATGTTTTACAGGTGACATTTCACGGGTAAGTTTCACGGGTAAGTTTCACGGGTGACGTTTCACGGGTCTAGGTTTCACTGGTAAGTTTCACGGGTCAAGATTTTACGGGTAAGTTTCACGGGTAAGTTTCACGGGTATGTTTCACGGGTGACGTTTCACGGGTCTAGGTTTCACTGGTAAGTTTCACGGGTCAAGGTTTTACGGGTAAGTTTCACGGGTAAGTTTTACGGGTAAGTTTCACGGGTGACGTTTCACGGGTCTAGGTTTCACTGGTAAGTTTCACGGGTCAAGGTTTCACGGGTAAGTTTCACGGGTAAGTTTTACGGGTAAGTTTCACGGGTGACGTTTCACGGGTCTAGGTTTCACTGGTAAGTTTCACGGGTCAAGGTTTCACGGGTAAGTTTCACGGGTAAGTTTCACGGGTATGTTTCACGGGTGACGTTTCACGGGTCTAGGTTTCACTGGTAAGTTTCACGGGTCAAGGATTCACGGGTAAGTTTCACGGGTAAGTTTCACGGGTATGTTTCACGGGTGACGTTTCACGTGTCTTGGTTTCACTGGTAAGTTTCACGGGTCAAGGTATCACGGGTCAAGGTTTCACGGGTAAGTTTCACGGGTATGTTTCACGGGTGACGTTTCACGGGTCTAGGTTTCACTGGTAAGTTTCACGGGTCAAGGTTTCACGGGTAAGTTTCACGGGTAAGTTTCACGGGTATGTTTCATGGGTGATGTTTCACGGGTCTAGGTTTCACTAGTAAGTTTCACGGGTCAAGGTTTTACGGGTAAGTTTCACGGGTAAGTTTCACGGGTATGTTTTACGGGTGACGTTTCACGGGTCTAGGTTTCACTGGTAAGTTTCACTGGTCAAGGTTTCACGGGTAAGTTTCACGGGTAAGTTTCACGGGTAAGTTTCACGGGTATGTTTCACGGGTGACGTTTCACGGGTCTAGGTTTCACTGGTAAGTTTCACGGGTCAAGGTTTCACGGGTAAGTTTCACGGGTAAGTTTTACGGGTAAGTTTCACGGGTGACGTTTCACGGGTCTAGGTTTTACTGGTAAGTTTCACGGGTCAAGGTTTCACGGGTAAGTTTCACGGGTAAGTTTCACGGGTAAGTTTCACGGGTGACCTTTCACGGGTCTAGGTTTCACTGGTAAGTTTCACGGGTCAAGGTTTCACGGGTAAGTTTCACGTGTAAGTTTCACGGGTGACTTTTCATGGGTCTAGGTTTCACTGGTAAGTTTCACTGGTCAAGGTTTCACGGGTAAGTTTAACGGGTAAGTTTCACGGGTAAGTTTCACGGGTGACGTTTTACGGGTCTAGGTTTCCCTGGTAAGTTTCACGGGTCAAGGTTTCACGGGTAAGTTTCACAGGTAAGTTTCACGGGTAAGTTTCTCGGGTGACGTTTCACGGGTCTTGGTTTCACTGGTAAGTTTCACGGGTCAAGGTTTCACGGGTAAGTTTCACGGGTAAGTTTCACGGGTAAGTTTCACGGGTGACGTTTCACGGGTCTTGGTTTCACTGGTAAGTTTCACGGGTCAAGGTTTCACGGGTAAGTTTCACGGGTAAGTTTTACGGGTATGTTTTACAGGTGACGTTTCACGGGTAAGTTTCACGGGTAAGTTTCACGGGTGACGTTTCACGGGTCTAGGTTTCACTGGTAAGTTTCACGGGTATGTTTCACGGGTGACGTTTCACGGGTCTAGGTTTCACTGGTAAGTTTCACGGGTCAAGGTTTCACGGGTAAGTTTCACGGGTAAGTTTCACGGGTATGTTTTACAGGTGACGTTTCACGGGTAAGTTTCACGGGTAAGTTTCACGGGTGACGTTTCACGGGTCTAGGTTTCACTGGTAAGTTTCACGGGTCAAGGTTTTACGGGTAAGTTTCACGGGTAAGTTTCACGGGTATGTTTCACGGGTGACGTTTTACGGGTCTAGGTTTCACTGGTAAGTTTCACGGGTCAAGGTTTTACGGGTAAGTTTCACGGGTAAGTTTTACGGGTAAGTTTCACGGGTGACGTTTCACGGGTCTAGGTTTCACTGGTAAGTTTCACGGGTCAAGGTTTCACGGGTAAGTTTCACGGGTAAGTTTCACGGGTATGTTTCACGGGTGACGTTTCACGGGTCTAGGTTTCACTGGTAAGTTTCACGGTTCAAGGATTTACAGGTAAGTTTCACGGGTAAGTTTCACGGGTATGTTTCACGGGTGACGTTTTACGGGTCTTGGTTTCACTGGTAAGTTTCACGGGTCAAGGTTTCACGGGTAAGTTTCACGGGTATGTTTCACGGGTCTAGGTTTCACTGGTAAGTTTCACGGGTCAAGGTTTCACGGGTAAGTTTCACGGGTAAGTTTTACGGGTAAGTTTCACGGGTGACGTTTCACGGGTCTAGGTTTCACTGGTAAGTTTCACGGGTCAAGGTTTCACGGGTAAGTTTCACGGGTAAGTTTCACTGGTATGTTTCACGGGTGACGTTTCACGGGTCTAGGTTTCACTGGAAAGTTTCACGGGTCAAGGTTTCACGGGTAAGTTTGACGGGTATGTTTTATAGGTGACGTTTCACGGGTCTAGGTTTCACTGGTAAGTTTCACGGGTCAAGGTTTCATTGGTAAGTTTCACGGGTAAGTTTCACGGGTATGTTTCATGGGTGATGTTTCACGGGTCTAGGTTTTACTGGTAAGTTTCACGGGTCAAGGTTTCACGGGTCAAGGTTTCACGGGTAAGTTTCACGGGTAAGTTTCACGGGTGACGTTTCACGGGTCTAGGTTTCACTGGTAAGTTTCACGGGTATGTTTCACGGGTGACGTTTCACGGGTCTAGGTTTCACTGGTAAGTTTCACGGGTCAAGGTTTCACGGGTAAGTTTCACGGGTAAGTTTTACGGGTAAGTTTCACGGGTGACGTTTCACGGGTGACGATTCACGGGTCTAGGTTTCACTGGTAAGTTTCACGGGTCAAGGTTTCACGGGTAAGTTTCACGGGTAAGTTTCACTGGTATGTTTCACGGGTGACGTTTCACGGGTCTAGGTTTCACTGGAAAGTTTCACGGGTCAAGGTTTCACGGGTAAGTTTGACGGGTATGTTTTACAGGTGACGTTTCACGGGTCTAGGTTTCACTGGTAAGTTTCACGGGTCAAGGTTTCATTGGTAAGTTTCATGGGTAAGTTTCACGGGTATGTTTCATGGGTGATGTTTCACGGGTCTAGGTTTTACTGGTAAGTTTCACGGGTCAAGGTTTCACGGGTAAGTTTCACGGGTAAGTTTCACGGGTGACGTTTCACGGGTCTAGGTTTCACTGGTAAGTTTCACGGGTATGTTTCACGGGTGACGTTTCACGGGTCTAGGTTTCACTGGTAAGTTTCACGGGTCAAGGTTTCACGGGTAAGTTTCACGGGTAAGTTTTACGGGTAAGTTTCACGGGTGACGTTTCACGGGTCTAGGTTTCACTGGAAAGTTTCACGGGTCAAGGTTTCACGGGTAAGTTTCACGGGTAAGTTTTACGGGTATGTTTTACAGGTGACGTTTCACGGGTCTAGGTTTCACTGGTAAGTTTCACGGGTCAAGGTTTTACGGGTAAGATTCACGGGTAAGTTTCACGGGTATGATTTATGGGTGATGTTTCACGGGTCTAGGTTTCACTGGTAAGTTTCACGGGTCAAGGTTTCACGGGTAAGTTTCACGGGTAAGTTTCACGGGTATGTTTCACGGGTGACGATTCACGGGTCTAGGTTTCACTAGTAAGTTTCACGGGTCAAGGTTTCACGGGTAAGTTTCACGGGTAAGTTTCACGGGTATGTTTCACGGGTGACGTTTCACGGGTCTAGGTTTCACTGGTAAGTTTCACGGGTCAAGGTTTTACGGGTAAGTTTCACGGGTAAGTTTCACGGGTATGTTTCACGGGTGACGTTTCACGGGTCTAGGTTTCACTGGTAAGTTTCACGGGTCAAGGTTTCACGGGTAAGTTTCACGGGTATGTTTCACGGGTCTAGGTTTCACTGGTAAGTTTCACGGGTCAAGGTTTCACGGGTAAGTTTCACGGGTAAGTTTTACGGGTAAGTTTCACGGGTGACGTTTCACGGTTCTAGGTTTCACTGGTAAGTTTCACGGGTCAAGGTTTCACGGGTAAGTTTCACGGGTAAGTTTCACGGGTGACCTTTCACGGGTCTTGGTTTCACTGGTAAGTTTCACGGGTCAAGGTTTCACGGGTAAGTTTCACGGGTAAGTTTCACGGGTATGTTTCACGGTTGACGTTTCACGGGTCTAGGTTTCACTGGTAAGTTTCACGGGTCAAGGTTTCACGGGTAAGTTTCACGGGTATGTTTCACGGGTGACGTTTCACGGGTCTAGGATTCACTGGTAAGTTTCACGGGTCAAGGTTTCACGGGTAAGTTTCACGGGTAAGTTTCACGGGTATGTTTCACGGGTGACGTTTCACGGGTCTAGGTTTCACTGGTAAGTTTCACGGATCAAGGTTTCACGGGTAAGTTTCACGGGTAAGTTTCACGGGTATGTTTCACGGATGACGTTTCACGGGTCTAGGTTTCACTGGTAAGTTTCACGGGTCAAGGTTTCACGGGTAAATTTCACGGGTAAGTTTTACGGGTAAGTTTCACGGGTGACGTTTCACGGTTCTAGGTTTCACTGGTAAGTTTCACGGGTCCAGGTTTCACGCGTAAGTTTCACGGGTAAGTTTCACGGGTAAGTTTTACGGGTAAGTTTCACGGGTGACGTTTCACGGGTCTAGGTTTCACTGGTAAGTTTCACGGGTCAAGGTTTCACGGGTAAGTTTCACGGGTGACGTTTCACGGGTCTAGGTTTCACTCGTAAGTTTCACGGGTCAAAGTTTCACGAGTAAGTTTCACGTATAAGTTTCACGGGTAAGTTTCACGGGTGACGTTTCACGGGTCTAGGTTTCACTGGTAAGTTTCACGGGTCAAGGTTTCACGGGTAAGTTTCACGGGTAAGTTTCACGAGTAAGTTACACGGGTCTAGGTTTCACTGGTAAGTTTCACGGGTCTAGGTTTCACGGGTAAGTTTCACGGGTAAGTTTCACGGGTAAGTTTCACGGGTAAGTTTCACGGGTATGTTTCACGGGTGACGTTTCACGGGTCTAGGTTTCACTGGTAAGTTTCACGGATCAAGGTTTCACGGGTAAGTTTCACGGGTAAGTTTCACGGGTATGTTTCACGGATGACGTTTCACGGGTCTAGGTTTCACTGGTAAGTTTCACGGGTCAAGGTTTCACGGGTAAGTTTCACGGGTAAGTTTTACGGGTAAGTTTCACTGGTGACGTTTCACGGGTCTAGGTTTCACTGGTAAGTTTCACGGGTCAAGGTTTCACGGGTAAGTTTCACGGGTAAGTTTCACGGGTAAGTTTTACGGGTAAGTTTCACGGGTGACGTTTCACGGGTCTAGGTTTCACTGGTAAGTTTCACGGGTCAAGGTTTCACGGGTAAGTTACACGGGTAAGTTTCACGGGTGACGTTTCACGGGTCTAGGTTTCACTCGTAAGTTTCACGGGTCAAAGTTTCACGAGTAAGTTTCACGTGTAAGTTTCACGGGTAAGTTTCACGGGTGACGTTTCACGGGTCTAGGTTTCACTGGTAAGTTTCACGGGTCAAGGTTTCACGGGTAAGTTTCACGGGTAAGTTTCACGGGTAAGTTTCACGGGTCTAGGTTTCACTGGTAAGTTTCACGGGTCTAGGTTTCACGGGTAAGTTTCACGGGTAAGTTTCACGGGTAAGTTTCACGGGTAAGTTTCACGGGTGACGTTTCACGGGTCTAGGTTTCACTGGTAAGTTTCACGGGTCAAGGTTTCACGGGTAAGTTTCACGGGTAAGTTTTACGGGTAAGTTTCACTGGTGACGTTTCACGGGTCTAGGTTTCACTGGTAAGTATCACGGGTCAAGGTTTCACGGGTAAGTTTCACGGGTAAGTTTCACGGGTAAGTTTTACGGGTAAGTTTCACGGGTGACGTTTCACGGGTCTAGGTTTCACTGGTAAGTTTCACGGGTCAAGGTTTCACGGGTAAGTTACACGGGTAAGTTTCACGGGTGACGTTTCACGGGTCTAGGTTTCACTCGTAAGTTTCACGGGTCAAAGTTTCACGAGTAAGTTTCACGTGTAAGTTTCACGGGTAAGTTTCACGGGTGACGTTTCACGGGTCTAGGTTTCACTGGTAAGTTTCACGGGTCAAGGTTTCACGGGTAAGTTTCACGGGTAAGTTTCACGGGTCTAGGTTTCACTGGTAAGTTTCACGGGTCTAGGTTTCACGGGTAAGTTTCACGGGTAAGTTTCACGGGTAAGTTTCACTGGTAAGTTTCACGGGTCAAGGTTTCACGGGTAAGTTTCACGGGTAAGTTTCACGGGTGACGTTTCACGGGTCTAGGTTTCACTGGTAAGTTTCACGGGTCAAGGTTTCACGGGTAAGTTTCACGGGTAAGTTTCACGGGTAAGTTTCACGGGTAAGTTTCACGGGTATGTTTCACGGGTGACGTTTCACGGGTCTAGGTTTCACTGGTAAGTTTTACGGGTAAGTTTCACGGGTGACGTTTCACGGGTTATGTTTCACGGGTCTAGGTTTCACTGGAAAGTTTCACGGGTCAAGGTTTCACGGGTAAGTTTCACGGGTAAGTTTTACGGGTATGTTTTACAGGTGACGTTTCACGGGTCTAGGTTTCACTGGTAAGTTTCACGGGTCAAGGTTTCACGGGTAAGTTTCACGGGTAAGTTTCACGGGTATGTTTCATGGGTGATGTTTCACGGGTCTAGGTTTCACTGGTAAGTTTCACGGGTCAAGGTTCCACGGGTAAGTTTCACGGGTAAGTTTCACGGATATGTTTCACGGGTGACGTTTCACGGGTCTAGGTTTCACTGGAAAGTTTCACGGGTCAAGGTTTCACGGGTAAGTTTCACGGGTAAGTTTCACGGGTGACGTTTCACGGGTCTTGGTTTCACTGGTAAGTTTCACGGGTCAAGGTTTCACGGGTAAGTTTCACTGGTAAGTTTTACGGGTATGTTTTACAGGTGACGTTTCACGGGTAAGTTTCACGGGTAAGTTTCACGGGTGACGTTTCACGGGTCTAGGTTTTACTGGTAAGTTTCACGGGTCTAGGTTTCACTGGTAAGTTTCACGGGTCAAGGTTTCACGGGTAAGTTTCACGGGTAAGTTTCACGGGTATGTTTCACGGGTGACGTTTCACGGGTCTAGGTTTCACTGGTAAGTTTCACGGGTCAAGGATTCACGGGTAAGTTTCACGGGTAAGTTTCACGGGTATGTTTCACGGGTGACGTTTCACGGGTCTTGGTTTCACTGGTAAGTTTCACGGGTCAAGGTTTCACGGGTAAGTTTCACGGGTATGTTTCACGGGTGACGTTTCACGGGTCTAGGTTTCACTGGTAAGTTTCACGGGTCAAGGTTTTACGGGTAAGTTTCACGGGTAAGTTTCACGGGTATGTTTCACGGGTGACTTTTCACGGGTCTAGGTTTCACTGGTAAGTTTCACGGGTCAAGGTTTCACGGGTAAGTTTCACGGGTAAGTTTCACGGGTATGTTTCACGGGTGACGTTTCACGGGTCTAGGTTTCACTGGAAAGTTTCACGGATCAAGGTTTCACGGGTAAGTTTCACGGGTAAGTTTCACGGGTAAGTTTTACGGGTATGTTTTACAGGTGACGTTTCACGGGTCTAGGTTTCACTGGTAAGTTTCACGGGTCAAGGTTTCACGGGTAAGTTTCACGGGTAAGTTTCACGGGTATGTTTCATGGGTGATGTTTCACGGGTCTAGGTTTTACTGGTAAGTTTCACGGGTCAAGGTTTCACGGGTAAGTTTCACGGGTAAGTTTCACGGGTAAGTTTCACGGGTGACGTTTCACGGGTATAGGTTTCACTGGTAAGTTTCACGGGTATGTTTCACGGGTGACGTTTCACGGGTCTAGGTTTCACTGGTAAGTTTCACGGGTCAAGGTTTTACGGGTAAGTTTCACGGGTAAGTTTCACGGGTATGTTTCACGGATGACGTTTCACGGGTCTTGGTTTCACTGGTAAGTTTCACGGGTCAACGTTTCACGGGTAAGTTTCACGGGTAAGTTTTACGGGTATGTTTTACAGGTGACGTTTCACGGGTAAGTTTTACGGGTAAGTTTCACGGGTATGTTTCATGGGTTGCGTTTCACGGGTCTAGGTTTCACTGGTAAGTTTCACGGGTCAAGGTTTCACGGGTAAGTTTCACGGGTAAGTTTTACGGGTAAGTTTCACGGGTGACGTTTCACGGGTCTAGGTTTCACTGGAAAGTTTCATGGGTCAAGGATTCACGGGTAAGTTTCACGGGTAAGTTTTACGGGTATGTTTCACGGGTGACGTTTCACGGGTCTAGGTTTCACTGGTAAGTTTCACGGGTCAAGGTTTTACGGGTAAGTTTCACGGGTAAGTTTCACGGGTATGTTTCATGGGTGATGTTTCACGGGTCTAGGTTTCACTGGAAAGTTTCACGGATCATGGTTTCACGGGTAAGTTTCACGGGTAAGTTTTACGGGTATGTTTTACAGGTGACGTTTCACGGGTAAGTATCACGGGTAAGTTTCACGGGTATGTTTCACGGGTGACGTTTCACGGGTCTAGGTTTCACTGGAAAGTTTCACGGATCATGGTTACACGGGTAAGTTTCAGGGGTAAGTTTCACGGGTAAGTTTTACGGGTATGTTTTACAGGTGACGTTTCACGGGTCTAGGTTTCACTGGTAAGTTTCACGGGTCAAGGTTTCACGGGTAAGTTTCACGGGTATGTTTCATGGGTGATGTTTCACGGGTCTAGGTTTTACTGGTAAGTTTCACGGGTCAAGGTTTCACGGGTAAGTTTCACGGGTAAGTTTCACGGGTAAGTTTCACGGGTGACGTTTCACGGGTCTAGGTTTCACTGGTAAGTTTCACGGGTATGTTTCACGGGTGACGTTTCACGGGTCTAGGTTTCACTGGTACGTTTCACGGGTCAAGGTTTCACGGGTAAGTTTCACGGGTAAGTTTTACGGGTATGTTTCACGGATGACGTTTCACGGGTCTTGGTTTCACTGGTAAGTTTCACGGGTCAAGGTTTCACGGGTAAGTTTCACGGGTAAGTTTTACGGGTATGTTTTACAGGTGACGTTTCACGGGTAAGTTTCACGGGTAAGTTTCACGGGTATGTTTCACGGGTGACGTTTCACGGGTCTAGGTTTCACTGGTAAGTTTCACGGGTCAAGGTTTCACGGGTAAGTTTCACGGGTAAGTTTTACGGGTAAGTTTCACGGGTGACGTTTCACGGGTCTAGGTTTCACTGGAAAGTTTCACGGGTCAAGGATTCACGGGTAAGTTTCACGGGTAAGTTTCACGGGTATGTTTCACGGGTGACGTTTCACGGGTCTTGGTTTCACTGGAAAGTTTTACGGGTCAAGGATTCACGGGTAAGTTTCACGGGTAAGTTTCACGGGTATGTTTCACGGGTGACGTTTCACGGGTCTAGGTTTCACTGGTAAGTTTCACGGGTCAAGGATTCACGGGTAAGTTTCACGGGTAAGTTTCACGGGTATGTTTCACGGGTGACGTTTCACGGGTCTTGGTTTCACTGGTAAGTTTCACAGGTCAAGGTTTCACGGGTAAGTTTCACGGGTATGTTTCACGGGTGACGTTTCACGGGTCTAGGTTTCACTGGTAAGTTTCACGGGTCAAGGTTTCACGGGTAAGTTTCACGGGTAAGTTTTACGGGTAAGTTTCACGGGTGACGTTTCACGGGTCTAGGTTTCACTGGTAAGTTTCACGGGTCAAGGTTTCACGGGTAAGTTTCACGGGTAAGTTTCACGGGTATGTTTCACGGGTGACGTTTCACGGGTCTAGGTTTCACTGGAAAGTTTCACGGATCAAGGTTTCACGGGTAAGTTTCACGGGTAAGTTTCACGGGTAAGTTTTACGGGTATGTTTTACAGGTGACGTTTCACGGGTCTAGGTTTCACTGGTAAGTTTCACGGGTCAAGGTTTCACGGGTAAGTTTCACGGGTAAGTTTCACGGGTATGTTTCATGGGTGATGTTTCACGGGTCTAGGTTTTACTGGTAAGTTTCACGGGTCAAGGTTTCACGGGTAAGTTTCACGGGTAAGTTTCACGGGTGACGTTTCACGGGTCTAGGTTTCACTGGTAAGTTTCACGGGTATGTTTCACGGGTGACGTTTCACGGGTCTAGGTTTCACTGGTAAGTTTCACGGGTCAAGGTTTCACGGGTAAGTTTCACGGGTAAGTTTCACGGGTATGTTTCACGGATGACGTTTCACGGGTCTTGGTTTCACTGGTAAGTTTCACGGGTCAAGGTTTCACGGGTAAGTTTCACGGGTAAGTTTTACGGGTATGTTTTACAGGTGACGTTTCACGGGTAAGTTTCACGGGTAAGTTTCACGGGTATGTTTCACGGGTGACGTTTCACGGGTCTAGGTTTCACTGGAAAGTTTCACGGGTCAAGGTTTCACGGGTAAGTTTCACGGGTAAATTTCACGGGTATGTTTCACGGGTGACGTTTCACGGGTCTAGGTTTCACTGGTAAGTTTCACAGTTTAAAGTTTTACGGGTAAGTTTCACGGGTAAGTTTCACGGGTATGTTTCACGGATGACGTTTCACGGGTCTTGGTTTCACTGGTAAGTTTAACGGGTCAAGGTTTCACGGGTAAGTTTCACGGGTAAGTTTTACGGGTATGTTTTACAGGTGACGTTTCACGGGTAAGTTTCACGGGTAAGTTTCACGGGTATGTTTCACGGGTGACGTTTCACGGATCTAGGTTTCACTGGTAAGTTTCACGGGTCAAAGTTTCACGGGTAAGTTTCACGGGTAAGTTTTACGGGTAAGTTTCACGGGTGACGTTTCACGGGTCTAGGTTTCACTGGAAAGTTTCACGGGTCAAGGATTCACGGGTAAGTTTCACGGGTAAGTTTTACGGGTATGTTTTACAGGCGACGTTTCACGGGTCTAGGTTTCACTGGTAAGTTTCACGGGTCAAGGTTTCACGGGTAAGATTCACGGGTAAGTTTCACGGGTATGTTTCATGGGTGATGTTTCACGGGTCTAGGTTTCACTGGTAAGTTTCACGGGTATGTTTCACGGGTGACGTTTCACGGGTCTAGGTTTCACTGGTAAGTTTCACGGGTCTTGGTTTCACTGGTAAGTTTCACGGGTCAAGGTTTCACGGGTAAGTTTCACGGGTATGTTTCACGGGTGACGTTTCACGGGTCTAGGTTTCACTGGTAAGTTTCACGGGTCAAGGTTTTACGGGTAAGTTTCACGGGTAAGTTTCACGGGTATGTTTCACGGGTGACGTTTCACGGGTCTAGGTTTCACTGGAAAGTTTCACGGATCAAGGTTTCACGGGTAAGTTTCACGGGTAAGTTTCACGGGTAAGTTTTACGGGTATGTTTTACAGGTGACGTTTCACGGGTCTAGGTTTCACTGGTAAGTTTCACGGGTCAAGGTTTCACGGGTAAGTTTCACGGGTAAGTTTCACGGGTATGTTTCATGGGTGATGTTTCACGGGTCTAGGTTTTACTGGTAAGTTTCACGGGTCAAGGTTTCACGGGTAAGTTTCACGGGTAAGTTTCACGGGTAAGTTTCACGGGTGACGTTTCACGGGTATAGGTTTCACTGGTAAGTTTCACGGGTATGTTTCACGGGTGACGTTTCACGGGTCTAGGTTTCACTGGTAAGTTTCACGGGTCAAGGTTTCACGGGTAAATTTCACGGGTAAGTTTCACGGGTATGTTTCACGGATGACGTTTCACGGGTCTTGGTTTCACTGGTAAGTTTCACGGGTCAACGTTTCACGGGTAAGTTTCACGGGTAAGTTTTACGGGTATGTTTTACAGGTGACGTTTCACGGGTAAGTTTTACGGGTAAGTTTCACGGGTATGTTTCATGGGTTGCGTTTCACGGGTCTAGGTTTCACTGGTAAGTTTCACGGGTCAAGGTTTCACGGGTAAGTTTCACGGGTAAGTTTTACGGGTAAGTTTCACGGGTGACGTTTCACGGGTCTAGGTTTCACTGGAAAGTTTCATGGGTCAAGGATTCACGGGTAAGTTTCACGGGTAAGTTTTACGGGTATGTTTCACGGGTGACGTTTCACGGGTCTAGGTTTCACTGGTAAGTTTCACGGGTCAAGGTTTTACGGGTAAGTTTCACGGGTATGTTTCACGGGTCTAGGTTTCACTGGTAAGTTTCACGGGTCAAGGTTTCACGGGTAAGTTTCACGGATAAGTTTCACGGGTATGTTTCACGGGTGACGTTTCACGGGTCTAGGTTTCACTGGAAAGTTTCACGGATCATGGTTTCACGGGTAAGTTTCAGGGGTAAGTTTCACGGGTAAGTTTTACGGGTATGTTTTACAGGTGACGTTTCACGGGTCTAGGTTTCACTGGTAAGTTTCACGGGTCAAGGTTTCACGGGTAAGTTTCACGGGTATGTTTCATGGGTGATGTTTCACGGGTCTAGGTTTTACTGGTAAGTTTCACGGGTCAAGGTTTCACGGGTAAGTTTCACGGGTAAGTTTCACGGGTAAGTTTCACGGGTGACGTTTCACGGGTCTAGGTTTCACTGGTAAGTTTCACGGGTATGTTTCACGGGTGACGTTTCACGGGTCTAGGTTTCACTGGTACGTTTCACGGGTCAAGGTTTCACGGGTAAGTTTCACGGGTAAGTTTTACGGGTATGTTTCACGGATGACGTTTCACGGGTCTTGGTTTCACTGGTAAGTTTCACGGGTCAAGGTTTCACGGGTAAGTTTCACGGGTAAGTTTTACGGGTATGTTTTACAGGTGACGTTTCACGGGTAAGTTTCACGGGTAAGTTTCACGGGTATGTTTCACGGGTGACGTTTCACGGGTCTAGGTTTCACTGGTAAGTTTCACGGGTCAAGGTTTCACGGGTAAGTTTCACGGGTAAGTTTTACGGGTAAGTTTCACGGGTGACGTTTCACGGGTCTAGGTTTCACTGGAAAGTTTCACGGGTCAAGGATTCACGGGTAAGTTTCACGGGTAAGTTTCACGGGTATGTTTCACGGGTGACGTTTCACGGGTCTTGGTTTCACTGGAAAGTTTTACGGGTCAAGGATTCACGGGTAAGTTTCACGGGTAAGTTTCACGGGTATGTTTCACGGGTGACGTTTCACGGGTCTAGGTTTCACTGGTAAGTTTCACGGGTCAAGGATTCACGGGTAAGTTTCACGGGTAAGTTTCACGGGTATGTTTCACGGGTGACGTTTCACGGGTCTTGGTTTCACTGGTAAGTTTCACGGGTCAAGGTTTCACGGGTAAGTTTCACGGGTATGTTTCACGGGTGACGTTTCACGGGTCTAGGTTTCACTGGTAAGTTTCACGGGTCAAGGTTTCACGGGTAAGTTTCACGGGTAAGTTTTACGGGTAAGTTTCACGGGTGACGTTTCACGGGTCTAGGTTTCACTGGTAAGTTTCACGGGTCAAGGTTTCACGGGTAAGTTTCACGGGTAAGTTTCACGGGTATGTTTCACGGGTGACGTTTCACGGGTCTAGGTTTCACTGGAAAGTTTCACGGATCAAGGTTTCACGGGTAAGTTTCACGGGTAAGTTTCACGGGTAAGTTTTACGGGTATGTTTTACAGGTGACGTTTCACGGGTCTAGGTTTCACTGGTAAGTTTCACGGGTCAAGGTTTCACGGGTAAGTTTCACGGGTAAGTTTCACGGGTATGTTTCATGGGTGATGTTTCACGGGTCTAGGTTTTACTGGTAAGTTTCACGGGTCAAGGTTTCACGGGTAAGTTTCACGGGTAAGTTTCACGGGTGACGTTTCACGGGTCTAGGTTTCACTGGTAAGTTTCACGGGTATGTTTCACGGGTGACGTTTCACGGGTCTAGGTTTCACTGGTAAGTTTCACGGGTCAAGGTTTCACGGGTAAGTTTCACGGGTAAGTTTCACGGGTATGTTTCACGGATGACGTTTCACGGGTCTTGGTTTCACTGGTAAGTTTCACGGGTCAAGGTTTCACGGGTAAGTTTCACGGGTAAGTTTTACGGGTATGTTTTACAGGTGACGTTTCACGGGTAAGTTTCACGGGTAAGTTTCACGGGTATGTTTCACGGGTGACGTTTCACGGGTCTAGGTTTCACTGGAAAGTTTCACGGGTCAAGGTTTCACGGGTAAGTTTCACGGGTAAGTTTCACGGGTATGTTTCACGGATGACGTTTCACGGGTCTTGGTTTCACTGGTAAGTTTAACGGGTCAAGGTTTCACGGGTAAGTTTCACGGGTAAGTTTTACGGGTATGTTTTACAGGTGACGTTTCACGGGTAAGTTTCACGGGTAAGTTTCACGGGTATGTTTCACGGGTGACGTTTCACGGATCTAGGTTTCACTGGTAAGTTTCACGGGTCAAAGTTTCACGGGTAAGTTTCACGGGTAAGTTTTACGGGTAAGTTTCACGGGTGACGTTTCACGGGTCTAGGTTTCACTGGAAAGTTTCACGGGTCAAGGATTCACGGGTAAGTTTCACGGGTAAGTTTTACGGGTATGTTTTACAGGTGACGTTTCACGGGTCTAGGTTTCACTGGAAAGTTTCACGGGTCAAGGTTTCACGGGTAAGATTCACGGGTAAGTTTCACGGGTATGTTTCATGGGTGATGTTTCACGGGTCTAGGTTTCACTGGTAAGTTTCACGGGTATGTTTCACGGGTGACGTTTCACGGGTCTAGGTTTCACTGGTAAGTTTCACGGGTCAAGGTTTCACGGGTAAGTTTCACGGGTAAGTTTCACGGGTATGTTTCACGGGTGACGTTTCACGGGTCTAGGTTTCACTAGTAAGTTTCACGGGTCAAGGTTTCACGGGTAAGTTTCACGGGTATGTTTCACGGGTGACGTTTCACGGGTCTAGGTTTTACTGGTAAGTTTCACGGGTCAAGGTTTCACGGGTAAGTTTCACGTGTAAGTTTCACGGGTATGTTTCACGGGTGACGTTTCACGGGTCTAGGTTTCACTGGTAAGTTTCACGGGTCAAGGTTTCACGGGTAAGTTTCACGGGTAAGTTTCACGGGTATGTTTCACGGGTGACGTTTCACGGGTCTAGGTTTCACTGGTAAGTTTCACGGGTCAAGGATTCACGGGTAAGTTTCACGGGTAAGTTTCACGGGTATGTTTCACGGGTGACGTTTCACGGGTCTTGGTTTCACTGGTAAGTTTCACGGATCAAGGTTTCACGGGTAAGTTTCACGGGTATGTTTCACGGGTGACGTTTCACGGGTCTAGGTTTCACTGGTAAGTTTCACGGGTCAAGGTTTTACGGGTAAGTTTCACGGGTAAGTTTCACGGGTATGTTTCACGGGTGACGTTTCACGGGTCTAGGTTTCACTGGTAAGTTTCACGGGTCAAGGTTTCACGGGTAAGTTTCACGGGTAAGTTTCACGGGTATGTTTCACGGGTGACGTTTCACGGGTCTAGGTTTCACTGGAAAGTTTCACGGATCAAGGTTTCACGGGTAAGTTTCACGGGTAAGTTTCACGGGTAAGTTTTACGGGTATGTTTTACAGGTGACGTTTTACGGGTCTAGGTTTCACTGGTAAGTTTCACGGGTCAAGGTTTCACGGGTAAGTTTCACGGGTAAGTTTCACGGGTATGTTTCATGGGTGATGTTTCACGGGTCTAGGTTTTACTGGTAAGTTTCACGGGTCAAGGTTTCACGGGTAAGTTTCACGGGTAAGTTTCACGGGTAAGTTTCACGGGTGACGTTTCACGGGTCTAGGTTTCACTGGTAAGTTTCACGGGTCAAGGTTTCACGGGTAAGTTTCACGGGTAAGTTTCACGGGTATGTTTCACGGATGACGTTTCACGGGTCTTGGTTTCACTGGTAAGTTTCACGGGTCAAGGTTTCACGGGTAAGTTTCACGGGTAAGTTTTACGGGTATGTTTTACAGGTGACGTTTCACGGGTAAGTTTCACGGGTAAGTTTCACGGGTATGTTTCATGGGTTGCGTTTCACGGGTCTAGGTTTCACTGGTAAGTTTCACGGGTCAAGGTTTCACGGGTAAGTTTCACGGGTAAGTTTTACGGGTAAGTTTCACGGGTGACGTTTCACGGGTCTAGGTTTCACTGGAAAGTTTCACGGGTCAAGGATTCACGGGTAAGTTTCACGGGTAAGTTTTACGGGTATGTTTCACGGGTGACGTTTCACGGGTCTAGGTTTCACTGGTAAGTTTCACGGGTCAAGGTTTCACGGGTAAGTTTCACGGGTAAGTTTCACGGGTATGTTTCACGGGTGACGTTTCACGGGTCTAGGTTTCACTGGTAAGTTTCACGGGTCAAGGTTTCACGGGTAAGTTTCACGGGTAAGTTTCACGGGTATGTTTCACGGGTGACGTTTCACGGGTCTAGGTTTCACTGGAAAGTTTCACGGATCATGGTTTCACGGGTAAGTTTCACGGGTAAGTTTCACGGGTAAGTTTTACGGGTATGTTTTACAGGTGACGTTTCACGGGTCTAGGTTTCACTGGTAAGTTTCACGGGTCAAGGTTTCACGGGTAAGTTTCACGGGTAAGTTTCACGGGTATGTTTCATGGGTGATGTTTCACGGGTCTAGGTTTTACTGGTAAGTTTCACGGGTCAAGGTTTCACGGGTAAGTTTCACGGGTAAGTTTCACGGGTAAGTTTCACGGGTGACGTTTCACGGGTCTAGGTTTCACTGGTAAGTTTCACGGGTATGTTTCACGGGTGACGTTTCACGGGTCTAGGTTTCACTGGTAAGTTTCACGGGTCAAGGTTTCACGGGTAAGTTTCACGGGTAAGTTTTACGGGTATGTTTCACGGATGACGTTTCACGGGTCTTGGTTTCACTGGTAAGTTTCACGGGTCAAGGTTTCACGGGTAAGTTTCACGGGTAAGTTTTACGGGTATGTTTTACAGGTGACGTTTCACGGGTAAGTTTCACGGGTAAGTTTCACGGGTATGTTTCACGGGTGACGTTTCACGGGTCTAGGTTTCACTGGTAAGTTTCACGGGTCAAGGTTTCACGGGTAAGTTTCACGGGTAAGTTTTACGGGTAAGTTTCACGGGTGACGTTTCACGGGTCTAGGTTTCACTGGAAAGTTTCACGGGTCAAGGATTCACGGGTAAGTTTCACGGGTAAGTTTTACGGGTATGTTTTACAGGTGACGTTTCATGGGTCTAGGTTTCACTGGTAAGTTTCACGGGTAAGTTTCACGGGTATGTTTCACGGGTGACGTTTCACGGGTCTAGGTTTCACTGGTAAGTTTCACGGGTTAAGGATTCACGGGTAAGTTTCACGGGTAAGTTTCACGGGTATGTTTCACGGGTGACGTTTCACGGGTCTTGGTTTCACTGGTAAGTTTCACGGGTCAAGGTTTCACGGGTAAGTTTCACGGGTATGTTTCACGGGTGACGTTTCACGGGTCTAGGTTTCACTGGTAAGTTTCACGGGTCAAGGTTTCACGGGTAAGTTTCACGGGTAAGTTTCACGGGTGACGTTTCACGGGTCTAGGTTTCACTGGTAAGTTTCACGGGTAAGTTTCACGGGTAAGTTTCACGGGTATGTTTCACGGGTGACGTTTCACGGGTCTAGGTTTCACTGGAAAGTTTCACGGATCAAGGTTTCACGGGTAAGTTTCACGGGTAAGTTTCACGGGTAAGTTTTACGGGTATGTTTTACAGGTGACGTTTCACGGGTCTAGGTTTCACTGGTAAGTTTCACGGGTCAAGGTTTCACGGGTAAGTTTCACGGGTAAGTTTTACGGGTAAGTTTCACGGGTGACGTTTCACGGGTCTAGGTTTCACTGGAAAGTTTCACGGGTCAAGGATTCACGGGTAAGTTTCACGGGTAAGTTTTACGGGTATGTTTTACAGGTGACGTTTCACGGGTCTAGGTTTCACTGGTAAGTTTCACGGGTCAAGGTTTCACGGGTAAGATTCATGGGTAAGTTTCACGGGTATGTTTCATGGGTGATGTTTCACGGGTCTAGGTTTCACTGGTAAGTTTCACGGGTCAAGGTTTTACGGGTAAGTTTCACGGGTAAGTTTCACGGGTATGTTTCACGGGTGACGTTTCACGGGTCTAGGTTTCACTGGTAAGTTTCACGGGTCAAGGTTTCACGGGTAAGTTTCACGGGTAAGTTTCACGGGTATGTTTCACGGGTGACGTTTCACGGGTCTAGGTTTCACTGGTAAGTTTCACGGGTCAAGGTTTCACGGGTAAGTTTCACGGGTATGTTTCACGGGTGACGTTTCACGGGTCTAGGTTTCACTCGTAAGTTTCACGGGTCAAGGTTTCACGGGTAAGTTTCACGGGTAAGTTTCACGGGTAAGTTTCACGGGTAAGTTTCACGGGTGACGTTTCACGGGTCTAGGTTTCACTGGTAAGTTTCACGGGTATGTTTCACGGGTGACGTTTCACGGGTCTAGGTTTCACTGGTAAGTTTCACGGGTCAAGGTTTCACGGGTAAGTTTCACGGGTAAGTTTCACGGGTAAGTTTCACGGGTATGTTTCACGGATGACGTTTCACGGGTCTTGGTTTCACTGGTAAGTTTCACGGGTCAACGTTTCACGGGTAAGTTTCACGGGTAAGTTTTACGGGTATGTTTTACAGGTGACGTTTCACGGGTAAGTTTCACGGGTAAGTTTCACGGGTATGTTTCATGGGTTGCGTTTCACGGGTCTAGGTTTCACTGGTAAGTTTCACGGGTCAAGGTTTCACGGGTAAGTTTCACGGGTAAGTTTTACGGGTAAGTTTCACGGGTGACGTTTCACGGGTCTAGGTTTCACTGGAAAGTTTCACGGGTCAAGGATTCACGGGTAAGTTTCACGGGTAAGTTTTACGGGTATGTTTCACGGGTGACGTTTCACGGGTCTAGGTTTCACTGGTAAGTTTCACGGGTCAAGGTTTTACGGGTAAGTTTCACGGGTAAGTTTCACGGGTATGTTTCACGGGTGACGTTTCACGGGTCTAGGTTTCACTGGTAAGTTTCACGGGTCAAGGTTTCACGGGTAAGTTTCACGGGTAAGTTTCACGGGTATGTTTCACGGGTGACGTTTCACGGGTCTAGGTTTCACTGGAAAGTTTCACGGATCATGGTTTCACGGGTAAGTTTCACGGGTAAGTTTCACGGGTAAGTTTCACGGGTAAGTTTCACGGGTAAGTTTTACGGGTATGTTTTACAGGTGACGTTTCACGGGTCTAGGTTTCACTGGTAAGTTTCACGGGTCAAGGTTTCACGGGTAAGTTTCACGGGTAAGTTTCACGGGTATGTTTCATGGGTGATGTTTCACGGGTCTAGGTTTTACTGGTAAGTTTCACGGGTCAAGGTTTCACGGGTAAGTTTCACGGGTAAGTTTCACGGGTAAGTTTCACGGGTGACGTTTCACGGGTCTAGGTTTCACTGGTAAGTTTCACGGGTATGTTTCACGGGTGACGTTTCACGGGTCTAGGTTTCACTGGTAAGTTTCACGGGTCAAGGTTTCACGGGTAAGTTTCACGGGTAAGTTTTACGGGTATGTTTCACGGATGACGTTTCACGGGTCTTGGTTTCACTGGTAAGTTTCACGGGTCAAGGTTTCACGGGTAAGTTTCACGGGTAAGTTTCACGGGTGACCTTTCACGGGTCTTGGTTTCACTGGTAAGTTTCACGGGTCAAGGTTTCACGGGTAAGTTTCACGGGTAAGTTTCACGGGTATGTTTCACGGTTGACGTTTCACGGGTCTAGGTTTCACTGGTAAGTTTCACGGGTCAAGGTTTCACGGGTAAGTTTCACGGGTATGTTTCACGGGTGACGTTTCACGGGTCTAGGATTCACTGGTAAGTTTCACGGGTCAAGGTTTCACGGGTAAGTTTCACGGGTAAGTTTCACGGGTATGTTTCACGGGTGACGTTTCACGGGTCTAGGTTTCACTGGTAAGT
Organism: Agonum fuliginosum; assembly: GCA_947534325.1. Lineage (NCBI taxonomy): Eukaryota > Metazoa > Arthropoda > Insecta > Coleoptera > Carabidae > Agonum > Agonum fuliginosum. The sequence goes on from OX384036.1 coordinate 27,313,881, forward strand.
TTCACGGATCAAGGTTTCACGGGTAAGTTTCACGGGTAAGTTTCACGGGTATGTTTCACGGATGACGTTTCACGGGTCTAGGTTTCACTGGTAAGTTTCACGGGTCAAGGTTTCACGGGTAAGTTTCACGGGTAAGTTTTACGGGTAAGTTTCACGGGTGACGTTTCACGGTTCTAGGTTTCACTGGTAAGTTTCACGGGTCAAGGTTTCACGGGTAAGTTTCACGGGTAAGTTTCACGGGTAAGTTTTACGGGTAAGTTTCACGGGTAAGTTTCACGGGTATGTTTCATGGGTTGCGTTTCACGGGTCTAGGTTTCACTGGTAAGTTTCACGGGTCAAGGTTTCACGGGTAAGTTTCACGGGTAAGTTTTACGGGTAAGTTTCACGGGTGACGTTTCACGGGTCTAGGTTTCACTGGAAAGTTTCACGGGTCAAGGATTCACGGGTAAGTTTCACGGGTAAGTTTTACGGGTATGTTTCACGGGTGACGTTTCACGGGTCTAGGTTTCACTGGTAAGTTTCACGGGTCAAGGTTTTACGGGTAAGTTTCACGGGTAAGTTTCACGGGTATGTTTCACGGGTGACGTTTCACGGGTCTAGGTTTCACTGGTAAGTTTCACGGGTCAAGGTTTCACGGGTAAGTTTCACGGGTAAGTTTCACGGGTATGTTTCACGGGTGACGTTTCACGGGTCTAGGTTTCACTGGAAAGTTTCACGGATCATGGTTTCACGGGTAAGTTTCACGGGTAAGTTTCACGGGTAAGTTTCACGGGTAAGTTTCACGGGTAAGTTTTACGGGTATGTTTTACAGGTGACGTTTCACGGGTCTAGGTTTCACTGGTAAGTTTCACGGGTCAAGGTTTCACGGGTAAGTTTCACGGGTAAGTTTCACGGGTATGTTTCATGGGTGATGTTTCACGGGTCTAGGTTTTACTGGTAAGTTTCACGGGTCAAGGTTTCACGGGTAAGTTTCACGGGTAAGTTTCACGGGTAAGTTTCACGGGTGACGTTTCACGGGTCTAGGTTTCACTGGTAAGTTTCACGGGTATGTTTCACGGGTGACGTTTCACGGGTCTAGGTTTCACTGGTAAGTTTCACGGGTCAAGGTTTAACGGGTAAGTTTCACGGGTAAGTTTTACGGGTATGTTTCACGGATGACGTTTCACGGGTCTTGGTTTCACTGGTAAGTTTCACGGGTCAAGGTTTCACGGGTAAGTTTCACGGGTAAGTTTCACGGGTGACCTTTCACGGGTCTTGGTTTCACTGGTAAGTTTCACGGGTCAAGGTTTCACGGGTAAGTTTCACGGGTAAGTTTCACGGGTATGTTTCACGGTTGACGTTTCACGGGTCTAGGTTTCACTGGTAAGTTTCACGGGTCAAGGTTTCACGGGTAAGTTTCACGGGTATGTTTCACGGGTGACGTTTCTCGGGTCTAGGATTCACTGGTAAGTTTCACGGGTCAAGGTTTCACGGGTAAGTTTCACGGGTAAGTTTCACGGGTATGTTTCACGGGTGACGTTTCACGGGTCTAGGTTTCACTGGTAAGTTTCACGGATCAAGGTTTCACGGGTAAGTTTCACGGGTAAGTTTCACGGGTATGTTTCACGGATGACGTTTCACGGGTCTAGGTTTCACTGGTAAGTTTCACGGGTCAAGGTTTCACGGGTAAGTTTCACGGGTAAGTTTTACGGGTAAGTTTCACGGGTGACGTTTCACGGTTCTAGGTTTCACTGGTAAGTTTCACGGGTAAGTTTTACGGGTAAGTTTCACGGGTGACGTTTCACGGGTCTAGGTTTCACTGGTAAGTTTCACGGGTCAAGGTTTCACGGGTAAGTTTCACGGGTAAGTTTCACGGGTGACGTTTCACGGGTCTAGGTTTCACTCGTAAGTTTCACGGGTCAAAGTTTCACGAGTAAGTTTCACGTATAAGTTTCACGGGTAAGTTTCACGGGTGACGTTTCACGGGTCTAGGTTTCACTGGTAAGTTTCACGGGTCAAGGTTTCACGGGTCAAGGTTTCACGGGTAAGTTTCACGGGTAAGTTTCACGAGTAAGTTACACGGGTCTAGGTTTCACTGGTAAGTTTCACGGGTCTAGGTTTCACGGGTAAGTTTCACGGGTAAGTTTCACGGGTAAGTTTCACGGGTATGTTTCACGGGTGACGTTTCACGGGTCTAGGTTTCACTGGTAAGTTTCACGGGTCAAGGTTTCACGGGTAAGTTTCACGGGTATGTTTCACGGGTCTAGGTTTCACTGGTAAGTTTCACGGGTCAAGGTTTCACGGGTAAGTTTCACGGGTAAGTTTTACGGGTAAGTTTCACGGGTGACGTTTCACGGGTCTAGGTTTCACTGGTAAGTTTCACGGGTCAAGGTTTCACGGGTAAGTTTCACGGGTAAGTTTCACGGGTATGTTTCACGGGTGACGTTTCACGGGTCTTGGTTTCACTAGTAAGTTTCACGGGTCAAGGTTTCACGGGTAAGTTTCACGGGTATGTTTCACGGGTGACGTTTCACGGGTCTAGGTTTCACTGGTAAGTTTCACGGGTCAAGGTTTCACGGGTAAGTTTCACGGGTAAGTTTTACGGGTAAGTTTCACGGGTGACGTTTCACGGGTCTAGGTTTCACTGGTAAGTTTCACGGGTCAAGGTTTCACGGGTAAGTTTCACGGGTAAGTTTCACGGGTATGTTTCACGGGTGACGTTTCACGGGTCTAGGTTTCACTGGAAAGTTTCACGGATCAAGGTTTCACGGGTAAGTTTCACGGGTAAGTTTCACGGGTAAGTTTTACGGGTATGTTTTACAGGTGACGTTTCACGGGTCTAGGTTTCACTGGTAAGTTTCACGGGTCAAGGTTTCACGGGTAAGTTTCACGGGTAAGTTTTACGGGTAAGTTTCACGGGTGACGTTTCACGGGTCTAGGTTTCACTGGAAAGTTTCACGGGTCAAGGATTCACGGGTAAGTTTCACGGGTAAGTTTTACGGGTATGTTTTACAGGTGACGTTTCACGGGTCTAGGTTTCACTGGTAAGTTTCACGGGTCTAGGTTTCACTGGTAAGTTTCACGGGTCAAGGTTTCACGGGTAAGTTTCACGGGTATGTTTCACGGGTGACGTTTCACGGGTCTAGGTTTCACTGGTAAGTTTCACGGGTCAAGGTTTCACGGGTAAGTTTCACGGGTAAGTTTCACGGGTAAGTTTCACGGGTGACGTTTCACGGGTCTAGGTTTCACTGGTAAGTTTCACGGGTATGTTTCACGGGTGACGTTTCACGGGTCTAGGTTTCACTGGTAAGTTTCACGGGTCAAGGTTTCACGGGTAAGTTTCACGGGTAAGTTTCACGGGTATGTTTCACGGATGACGTTTCACGGGTCTTGGTTTCACTGGTAAGTTTCACGGGTCAACGTTTCACGGGTAAGTTTCACGGGTAAGTTTTACGGGTATGTTTTACAGGTGACGTTTCACGGGTAAGTTTCACGGGTAAGTTTCACGGGTATGTTTCATGGGTTGCGTTTTACGGGTCTAGGTTTCACTGGTAAGTTTCACGGGTCAAGGTTTCACGGGTAAGTTTCACGGGTAAGTTTTACGGGTAAGTTTCACGGGTGACGTTTCACGGGTCTAGGTTTCACTGGAAAGTTTCACGGGTCAAGGATTCATGGGTAAGTTTCACGGGTAAGTTTTACGGGTATGTTTCACGGGTGACGTTTCACGGGTCTAGGTTTCACTGGTAAGTTTCACGGGTCAAGGTTTTACGGGTAAGTTTCACGGGTAAGTTTCACGGGTATGTTTCATGGGTTGCGTTTTACGGGTCTAGGTTTCACTGGTAAGTTTCACGGGTCAAGGTTTCACGGGTAAGTTTCACGGGTAAGTTTTACGGGTAAGTTTCACGGGTGACGTTTCACGGGTCTAGGTTTCACTGGAAAGTTTCACGGGTCAAGGATTCACGGGTAAGTTTCACGGGTAAGTTTTACGGGTATGTTTTACAGGTGACGTTTCACGGGTCTAGGTTTCACTGGTAAGTTTCACGGGTCTAGGTTTCACTGGTAAGTTTCACGGGTCAAGGTTTCACGGGTAAGTTTCACGGGTATGTTTCACGGGTGACGTTTCACGGGTCTAGGTTTCACTGGTAAGTTTCACGGGTCAAGGTTTCACGGGTAAGTTTCACGGGTAAGTTTCACGGGTAAGTTTCACGGGTGACGTTTCACGGGTCTAGGTTTCACTGGTAAGTTTCACGGGTATGTTTCACGGGTGACGTTTCACGGGTCTAGGTTTCACTGGTAAGTTTCACGGGTCAAGGTTTCACGGGTAAGTTTCACGGGTAAGTTTCACGGGTATGTTTCACGGATGACGTTTCACGGGTCTTGGTTTCACTGGTAAGTTTCACGGGTCAACGTTTCACGGGTAAGTTTCACGGGTAAGTTTTACGGGTATGTTTTACAGGTGACGTTTCACGGGTAAGTTTCACGGGTAAGTTTCACGGGTATGTTTCATGGGTTGCGTTTTACGGGTCTAGGTTTCACTGGTAAGTTTCACGGGTCAAGGTTTCACGGGTAAGTTTCACGGGTAAGTTTTACGGGTAAGTTTCACGGGTGACGTTTCACGGGTCTAGGTTTCACTGGAAAGTTTCACGGGTCAAGGATTCATGGGTAAGTTTCACGGGTAAGTTTTACGGGTATGTTTCACGGGTGACGTTTCACGGGTCTAGGTTTCACTGGTAAGTTTCACGGGTCAAGGTTTTACGGGTAAGTTTCACGGGTAAGTTTCACGGGTATGTTTCACGGGTGACGTTTCACGGGTCTAGGTTTCACTGGTAAGTTTCACGGGTCAAGGTTTCACGGGTAAGTTTCACGGGTAAGTTTCACGGGTATGTTTCACGGGTGACGTTTCACGGGTCTAGGTTTCACTGGAAAGTTTCACGGATCATGGTTTCACGGGTAAGTTTCACGGGTAAGTTTCACGGGTAAGTTTTACGGGTATGTTTTACAGGTGACGTTTCACGGGTCTAGGTTTCACTGGTAAGTTTCACGGGTCAAGGTTTCACGGGTAAGTTTCACGGGTAAGTTTCACGGGTATGTTTCATGGGTGATGTTTCACGGGTCTAGGTTTTACTGGTAAGTTTCACGGGTCAAGGTTTCACGGGTAAGTTTCACGGGTAAGTTTCACGGGTAAGTTTCACGGGTGACGTTTCACGGGTCTAGGTTTCACTGGTAAGTTTCACGGGTATGTTTCACGGGTGACGTTTCACGGGTCTAGGTTTCACTGGTAAGTTTCACGGGTCAAGGTTTCACGGGTAAGTTTCACGGGTAAGTTTTACGGGTATGTTTCACGGATGACGTTTCACGGGTCTTGGTTTCACTGGTAAGTTTCACGGGTCAAGGTTTCACGGGTAAGTTTCACGGGTAAGTTTTACGGGTATGTTTTACAGGTGACGTTTCACGGGTAAGTTTCACGGGTATGTTTCACGGGTGACGTTTCACGGGTCTAGGTTTCACTGGTAAGTTTCACGGGTCAAGGTTTCACGGGTAAGTTTCACGGGTGACCTTTCACGGGTCTTGGTTTCACTGGTAAGTTTCACGGGTCAAGGTTTCACGGGTAAGTTTCACGGGTTAGTTTCACGGGTATGTTTCACGGTTGACGTTTCACGGGTCTAGGTTTCACTGGTAAGTTTCACGGGTCAAGGTTTCACGGGTAAGTTTCACGGGTATGTTTCACGGGTGACGTTTCACGGGTCTAGGATTCACTGGTAAGTTTCACGGGTCAAGGTTTCACGGGTAAGTTTCACGGGTAAGTTTCACGGGTATGTTTCACGGGTGACGTTTCACGGGTCTAGGTTTCACTGGTAAGTTTCACGGATCAAGGTTTCACGGGTAAGTTTCACGGGTAAGTTTCACGGGTATGTTTCACGGATGACGTTTCACGGGTCTAGGTTTCACTGGTAAGTTTCACGGGTCAAGGTTTCACGGGTAAGTTTCACGGGTAAGTTTTACGGGTAAGTTTCACGGGTGACGTTTCACGGTTCTAGGTTTCACTGGTAAGTTTCACGGGTCAAGGTTTCACGGGTAAGTTTCACGGGTAAGTTTCACGGGTAAGTTTTACGGGTAAGTTTCACGGGTGACGTTTCACGGGTCTAGGTTTCACTGGTAAGTTTCACGGGTCAAGGTTTCACGGGTAAGATTCACGGGTAAGTTTCACGGGTGACGTTTCACGGGTCTAGGTTTCACTCGTAAGTTTCACGGGTCAAAGTTTCACGAGTAAGTTTCACGTATAAGTTTCACGGGTAAGTTTCACGGGTGACGTTTCACGGGTCTAGGTTTCACTGGTAAGTTTCACGGGTCAAGGTTTCACGGGTAAGTTTCACGGGTAAGTTTCACGAGTAAGTTACACGGGTCTAGGTTTCACTGGTAAGTTTCACGGGTCTAGGTTTCACGGGTAAGTTTCACGGGTAAGTTTCACGGGTAAGTTTCACGGGTATGTTTCACGGGTGACGTTTCACGGGTCTAGGTTTCTCTGGTAAGTTTCACGGGTCAAGGTTTCACGGGTAAGTTTCACGGGTATGTTTCACGGGTCTAGGTTTCACTGGTAAGTTTCACGGGTCAAGGTTTCACGGGTAAGTTTCACGGGTAAGTTTTACGGGTAAGTTTCACGGGTGACGTTTCACGGGTCTAGGTTTCACTGGTAAGTTTCACGGGTCAAGGTTTCACGGGTAAGTTTCACGGGTAAGTTTCACGGGTGACCTTTCACGGGTCTTGGTTTCACTGGTAAGTTTCACGGGTCAAGGTTTCACGGGTAAGTTTCACGGGTGACCTTTCACGGGTCTTGGTTTCACTGGTAAGTTTCACGGGTCAAGGTTTCACGGGTAAGTTTCACGGGTAAGTTTCACGGGTATGTTTCACGGGTGACGTTTCACGGGTCTTGGTTTCACTAGTAAGTTTCACGGGTCAAGGTTTCACGGGTAAGTTTCACGGGTATGTTTCACGGGTGACGTTTCACGGGTCTAGGTTTCACTGGTAAGTTTCACGGGTCAAGGTTTCACGGGTAAGTTTCACGGGTAAGTTTTACGGGTAAGTTTCACGGGTGACGTTTCACGGGTCTAGGTTTCACTGGTAAGTTTTACGGGTCAAGGTTTCACGGGTAAGTTTCACGGGTAAGTTTCACGGGTATGTTTCACGGGTGACGTTTCACGGGTCTAGGTTTCACTGGAAAGTTTCACGGATCAAGGTTTCACGGGTAAGTTTCACGGGTAAGTTTCACGGGTAAGTTTTACGGGTATGTTTTACAGGTGACGTTTCACGGGTCTAGGTTTCACTGGTAAGTTTCACGGGTCAAGGTTTCACGGGTAAGTTTCACGGGTAAGTTTTACGGGTAAGTTTCACGGGTGACGTTTTACGGGTCTAGGTTTCACTGGAAAGTTTCACGGGTCAAGGATTCACGGGTAAGTTTCACGGGTAAGTTTTACGGGTATGTTTTACAGGTGACGTTTCACGGGTCTAGGTTTCACTGGTAAGTTTCACGGGTCAAGGTTTCACGGGTAAGATTCACGGGTAAGTTTCACGGGTATGTTTCATGGGTGATGTTTCACGGGTCTAGGTTTCACTGGTAAGTTTCACGGGTCAAGGTTTTACGGGTAAGTTTCACGGGTAAGTTTCACGGGTATGTTTCACGGGTGACGTTTCACGGGTCTAGGTTTCACTGGTAAGTTTCACGGGTCAAGGTTTCACGGGTAAGTTTCACGGGTAAGTTTCACGGGTATGTTTCACGGGTGACGTTTCACGGGTCTAGGTTTCACTGGTAAGTTTCACGGGTCAAGGTTTCACGGGTAAGTTTCACGGGTATGTTTCACGGGTGACGTTTCACGGGTCTAGGTTTCACTGGTAAGTTTCACGGGTCAAGGTTTCACGGGTAAGTTTCACGGGTAAGTTTCACGGGTAAGTTTCACGGGTGACGTTTCACGGGTCTAGGTTTCACTGGTAAGTTTCACGGGTATGTTTCACGGGTGACGTTTCACGGGTCTAGGTTTCACTGGTAAGTTTCACGGGTCAAGGTTTCACGGGTAAGTTTCACGGGTATGTTTCACGGATGACGTTTCACGGGTCTTGGTTTCACTGGTAAGTTTCACGGGTCAACGTTTCACGGGTAAGTTTCACCGGTAAGTTTTACGGGTATGTTTTACAGGTGACGTTTCACGGGTAAGTTTCACGGGTAAGTTTCACGGGTATGTTTCATGGGTTGCGTTTCACGGGTCTAGGTTTCACTGGTAAGTTTCACGGGTCAAGGTTTCACGGGTAAGTTTCACGGGTAAGTTTTACGGGTAAGTTTCACGGGTGACGTTTCACGGGTCTAGGTTTCACTGGAAAGTTTCACGGGTCAAGGATTCACGGGTAAGTTTCACGGGTAAGTTTTACGGGTATGTTTCACGGGTGACGTTTCACGGGTCTAGGTTTCACTGGTAAGTTTCACGGGTCAAGGTTTTACGGGTAAGTTTCACGGGTAAGTTTCACGGGTATGTTTCACGGGTGACGTTTCACGGGTCTAGGTTTCACTGGTAAGTTTCACGGGTCATGGTTTCACGGGTAAGTTTCACGGGTAAGTTTCACGGGTATGTTTCACGGGTGACGTTTCACGGGTCTAGGTTTCACTGGAAAGTTTCACGGATCATGGTTTCACGGGTAAGTTTCACGGGTAAGTTTTACGGGTATGTTTTACAGGTGACGTTTCACGGGTCTAGGTTTCACTGGTAAGTTTCACGGGTCAAGGTTTCACGGGTAAGTTTCACGGGTAAGTTTCACGGGTAAGTTTCACGGGTATGTTTCATGGGTGATGTTTCACGGGTCTAGGTTTTACTGGTAAGTTTCACGGGTCAAGGTTTCACGGGTAAGTTTCACGGGTAAGTTTCACGGGTAAGTTTCACGGGTGACGTTTCACGGGTCTAGGTTTCACAGGTAAGTTTCACGGGTATGTTTCACGGGTGACGTTTTACGGGTCTAGGTTTCACTGGTAAGTTTCACGGGTGAAGGTTTCACGGGTAAGTTTCACGGGTAAGTTTTACGGTATGTTTCACGGATGACGTTTCACGGGTCTTGGTTTCACTGGTAAGTTGCACGGGTCAAGGTTTCACGGGTAAGTTTCACGGGTAAGTTTTACGGGTATGTTTTACAGGTGACGTTTCACGGGTAAGTTTCACGGGTAAGTTTCACGGGTATGTTTCACGGGTGACGTTTCACGGGTCTAGGTTTCACTAATAAGTTTCACGGGTCAAGGTTTCACGGGTAAGTTTCACGGGTAAGTTTCACGGGTGACCTTTCACAGGTCTTGGTTTCACTGGTAAGTTTCACGGGTCAAGGTTTCACGGGTAAGTTTCACGGGTAAGTTTCACGGGTATGTTTCACGGTTGACGTTTCACGGGTCTAGGTTTCACTGGTAAGTTTCACGGGTCAAGGTTTCACGGGTAAGTTTCACGGGTATGTTTCACGGGTGACGTTTCACGGGTCTAGGATTCACTGGTAAGTTTCACGGGTCAAGGTTTCACGGGTAAGTTTCACGGGTAAGTTTCACGGGTATGTTTCACGGGTGACGTTTCACGGGTCTAGGTTTCACTGGTAAGTTTCACGGATCAAGGTTTCACGGGTAAGTTTCACGGGTAAGTTTCACGGGTATGTTTCACGGATGACGTTTCACGGGTCTAGGTTTCACTGGTAAGTTTCACGGGTCAAGGTTTCACGGGTAAGTTTCACGGGTAAGTTTTACGGGTAAGTTTCACGGGTGACGTTTCACGGTTCTAGGTTTCACTGGTAAGTTTCACGGGTCAAGGTTTCACGGGTAAGTTTCACGGGTAAGTTTTACGGGTAAGTTTCACGGGTGACGTTTCACGGGTCTAGGTTTCACTGGTAAGTTTCACGGGTCAAGGTTTCACGGGTAAGTTTCACGGGTGACGTTTCACGGGTCTAGGTTTCACTCGTAAGTTTCACGGGTCAAAGTTTCACGAGTAAGTTTCACGTATAAGTTTCACGGGTAAGTTTCACGGGTGACGTTTCACGGGTCTAGGTTTCACTGGTAAGTTTCACGGGTCAAGGTTTCACGGGTAAGTTTCACGGGTAAGTTTCACGAGTAAGTTACACGGGTCTAGGTTTCACTGGTAAGTTTCACGGGTCTAGGTTTCACGGGTAAGTTTCACGGGTAAGTTTCACGGGTAAGTTTCACGGGTATGTTTCACGGGTGACGTTTCACGGGTCTAGGTTTCACTGGTAAGTTTCACGGGTCAAGGTTTCACGGGTAAGTTTCACGGGTATGTTTCACGGGTCTAGGTTTCACTGGTAAGTTTCACGGGTCAAGGTTTCACGGGTAAGTTTCACGGGTAAGTTTTACGGGTAAGTTTCACGGGTGACGTTTCACGGGTCTAGGTTTCACTGGTAAGTTTCACGGGTCAAGGTTTCACGGGTAAGTTTCACGGGTAAGTTTCACGGGTGACCTTTCACGGGTCTTGGTTTCACTGGTAAGTTTCACGGGTCAAGGTTTCACGGGTAAGTTTCACGGGTAAGTTTCACGGGTATGTTTCACGGTTGACGTTTCACGGGTCTAGGTTTCACTGGTAAGTTTCACGGGTCAAGGTTTCACGGGTAAGTTTCACGGGTATGTTTCACGGGTGACGTTTCACGGGTCTAGGAATCACTGGTAAGTTTCACGGGTCAAGGTTTCACGGGTAAGTTTCACGGGTAAGTTTCACGGGTATGTTTCACGGGTGACGTTTCACGGGTCTAGGTTTCACTGGTAAGTTTCACGGATCAAGGTTTCACGGGTAAGTTTCACGGGTAAGTTTCACGGGTATGTTTCACGGATAACGTTTCACGGGTCTAGGTTTCACTGGTAAGTTTCACGGGTCAAGGTTTCACGGGTAAGTTTCACGGGTAAGTTTTACGGGTAAGTTTCACGGGTGACGTTTCACGGTTCTAGGTTTCACTGGTAAGTTTCACGGGTCAAGGTTTCACGGGTCAAGGTTTCACGGGTAAGTTTCACGGGTAAGTTTCACGGGTAAGTTTTACGGGTAAGTTTCACGGGTGACGTTTCACGGGTCTAGGTTTCACTGGTAAGTTTCACGGGTCAAGGTTTCACGGGTAAGTTTCACGGGTAAGTTTCACGGGTGACGTTTCACGGGTCTAGGTTTCACTCGTAAGTTTCACGGGTCAAAGTTTCACGAGTAAGTTTCACGTATAAGTTTCACGGGTAAGTTTCACGGGTGACGTTTCACGGGTCTAGGTTTCACTGGTAAGTTTCACGGGTCAAGGTTTCACGGGTAAGTTTCACGGGTAAGTTTCACGAGTGAGTTACACGGGTCTAGGTTTCACTGGTAAGTTTCACGGGTCTAGGTTTCACGGGTAAGTTTCACGGGTAAGTTTCACGGGTAAGTTTCACGGGTATGTTTCACGGGTGACGTTTCACGGGTCTAGGTTTCACTGGTAAGTTTCACGGATCAAGGTTTCACGGGTAAGTTTCACGGGTAAGTTTCACGGGTATGTTTCACGGATGACGTTTCACGGGTCTAGGTTTCACTGGTAAGTTTCACGGGTCAAGGTTTCACGGGTAAGTTTCACGGGTAAGTTTTACGGGTAAGTTTCACGGGTGACGTTTCACGGGTCTAGGTTTCACTGGTAAGTTTCACGGGTCAAGGTTTCACGGGTAAGTTTCACGGGTAAGTTTCACGGGTAAGTTTTACGGGTAAGTTTCACGGGTGACGTTTCACGGGTAAGTTTCACGGGTAAGTTTCACGAGTAAGTTACACGGGTCTAGGTTTCACTGGTAAGTTTCACGGGTCTAGGTTTCACGGGTAAGTTTCACGGGTAAGTTTCACGGGTAAGTTTCACGGGTAAGTTTCACGGGTATGTTTCACGGGTGACGTTTCACGGGTCTAGGTTTCACTGGTAAGTTTCACGGATCAAGGTTTCACGGGTAAGTTTCACGGGTAAGTTTCACGGGTATGTTTCACGGATGACGTTTCACGGGTCTAGGTTTCACTGGTAAGTTTCACGGGTCAAGGTTTCACGGGTAAGTTTCACGGGTAAGTTTTACGGGTAAGTTTCACGGGTGACGTTTCACGGGTCTAGGTTTCACTGGTAAGTTTCACGGGTCAAGGTTTCACGGGTAAGTTTCACGGGTAAGTTTCACGGGTAAGTTTTACGGGTAAGTTTCACGGGTGACGTTTCACGGGTCTAGGTTTCACTGGTAAGTTTCACGGGTCAAGGTTTCACGGGTAAGTTTCACGGGTAAGTTTCACGGGTGACGTTTCACGGGTCTAGGTTTCACTCGTAAGTTTCACGGGTCAAAGTTTCACGAGTAAGTTTCACGTGTAAGTTTCACGGGTAAGTTTCACGGGTGACGTTTCACGGGTCTAGGTTTCACTGGTAAGTTTCACGGGTCAAGGTTTCACGGGTAAGTTTCACGGGTAAGTTTCACGGGTCTAGGTTTCACTGGTAAGTTTCACGGGTCTAGGTTTCACGGGTAAGTTTCACGGGTAAGTTTCACGGGTAAGTTTCACGGGTAAGTTTCACGGGTGACGTTTCACGGGTCTAGGTTTCACTGGTAAGTTTCACGGGTCAAGGTTTCACGGGTAAGTTTCACGGGTAAGTTTCACGGGTAAGTTTCACGGGTGACGTTTCACGGGTCTAGGTTTCACTGGTAAGTTTCACGGGTCAAGGTTTCACGGGTAAGTTTCACGGGTAAGTTTCACGGGTAAGTTTCACGGGTATGTTTCACGGGTGACGTTTCACGGGTCTAGGTTTCACTGGTAAGTTTCACGGGTCAAGGTTTCACGGGTAAGTTTCACGGGTAAGTTTCACGGGTAGGTTTCATGGGTGATGTTTCACGGGTCTAGGTTTCACTGGTAAGTTTCACGGGTCAAGGTTCCACGGGTAAGTTTCACGGGTAAGTTTCACGGGTATGTTTCACGGGTGACGTTTCACGGGTCTAGGTTTCACTGGAAAGTTTCACGGGTCAAGGTTTCACGGGTAAGTTTCACGGGTAAGTTTTACGGGTATGTTTTACAGGTGACGTTTCACGGGTCTAGGTTTCACTGGAAAAGTTTCACGGGTCAAGGTTTTACGGGTAAGTTTCACGGGTATGTTCCATGGGTGATGTTTCACGGGTCTAGGTTTCACTGGTAAGTTTCACGGGTCAAGGTTTTACGGGTAAGTTTCACGGGTAAGTTTCACGGGTATGTTTTACGGGTGACGTTTCACGGGTCTAGGTTTCACTGGTAAGTTTCACGGGTCAAGGTTTTACGGGTAAGTTTCACGGGTAAGTTTCACGGGTATGTTTCACGGGTGACGTTTCACAGGTCTAGGTTTCACTGGTAAGTTTCACGGGTCAAGGTTTCACGGGTAAGTTTCACGGGTAAGTTTCACGGGTATGTTTCACGGGTGACGTTTCACGGGTCTAGGTTCCACTGGTAAGTTTCACGGGTCAAGGTTTCACGGGTAAGTTTCACGGGTAAGTTTCACGGGTATGTTTCCCGGGTGACGTTTTACGGGTCTAGGTTTCACTGGTAAGTTTCACGGGTCAAGGTTTCACGGGTAAGTTTCACGGGTAAGTTTTACGGGTAAGTTTCACGGGTGACGTTTCACGGGTCTAGGTTTTACTGGTAAGTTTCACGGGTCAAGGTTTCACGGGTAAGTTTCACGGGTAAGTTTCACGGGTGACCTTTCACGGGTCTAGGTTTCACTGGTAAGTTTCACGGGTCAAGGTTTCACGGGTAAGTTTCACGTGTAAGTTTCACGGGTGACGTTTCACGGGTCTAGGTTTCACTGGTAAGTTTCACGGGTCAAGGTTTCACGGGTAAGTTTTACGGGTAAGTTTCACGGGTAAGTTTCACGGGTGACGTTTTACGGGTCTAGGTTTCCCTGGTAAGTTTCACGGGTCAAGGTTTCACGGGTAAGTTTCACAGGTAAGTTTCACGGGTAAGTTTCTCGGGTGACGTTTCACGGGTCTAGGTTTCACTTGTAAGTTTCACGGGTCAAGGTTTCACGGGTAAGTTTCACGGGTAAGTTTCACGGGTGACGTTTCACGGGTCTTGGTTTCACTGGTAAGTTTCACGGGTCAAGGTTTCACGGGTAAGTTTCACTGGTAAGTTTTACGGGTATGTTTTACAGGTGACGTTTCACGGGTAAGTTTCACGGGTAAGTTTAACGGGTGACGTTTCACGGGTCTAGGTTTCACTGGTAAGTTTCACGGGTCTAGGTTTCACTGGTAAGTTTCACGGGTCAAGGTTTCACGGGTTAAGTTTCACGGGTAAGTTTCACGGGTATGTTTCACGGGTGACGTTTCACGGGTCTAGGTTTCACTGGTAAGTTTCACGGGTCAAGGATTCACGGGTAAGTTTCACGGGTAAGTTTCACGGGTATGTTTCACGGATAACGTTTCACGGGTCTAGGTTTCACTGGTAAGTTTCACGGGTCAAGGTTTCACGGGTAAGTTTCACGGGTATGTTTCACGGGTCTAGGTTTCACTGGTAAGTTTCACGGGTCAAGGTTTCACGGGTAAGTTTCACGGGTAAGTTTTACGGGTAAGTTTCACGGGTATGTTTCACGGGTCTAGGTTTCACTGGTAAGTTTCACGGGTCAAGGTTTCACGGGTAAGTTTCACGGGTAAGTTTTACGGGTAAGTTTCACGGGTGACGTTTCACGGGTCTAGGTTTCACTGGTAAGTTTCACGGGTCAAGGTTTCACGGGTAAGTTTCACGGGTAAGTTTCACGGGTGACCTTTCACGGGTCTTGGTTTCACTGGTAAGTTTCACGGGTCAAGGTTTCACGGGTAAGTTTCACGGGTAAGTTTCACGGGTATGTTTAACGGTTGACGTTTCACGGGTCTAGGTTTCACTGGTAAGTTTCACGGGTCAAGGTTTCACGGGTAAGTTTCACGGGTATGTTTCACGGGTGACGTTTCACGGGTCTAGGATTCACTGGTAAGTTTCACGGGTCAAGGTTTCACGGGTAAGTTTCACGGGTAAGTTTCACGGGTATGTTTCACGGGTGACGTTTCACGGGTCTAGGTTTCACTGGTAAGTTTCACGGATCAAGGTTTCACGGGTAAGTTTCACGGGTAAGTTTCACGGGTATGTTTCACGGATAACGTTTCACGGGTCTAGGTTTCACTGGTAAGTTTCACGGGTCAAGGTTTCACGGGTAAGTTTCACGGGTAAGTTTTACGGGTAAGTTTCACGGGTGACGTTTCACGGTTCTAGGTTTCACTGGTAAGTTTCACGGGTCAAGGTTTCACGGGTAAGTTTCACGGGTAAGTTTCACGGGTAAGTTTTACGGGTAAGTTTCACGGGTGACGTTTCACGGGTCTAGGTTTCACTGGTAAGTTTCACGGGTCAAGGTTTCACGGGTAAGTTTCACGGGTAAGTTTCACGGGTGACGTTTCACGGGTCTAGGTTTCACTCGTAAGTTTCACGGGTCAAAGTTTCACGAGTAAGTTTCACGTATAAGTTTCACGGGTAAGTTTCACGGGTGACGTTTCACGGGTCTAGGTTTCACTGGTAAGTTTCACGGGTCAAGGTTTCACGGGTAAGTTTCACGGGTAAGTTTCACGAGTAAGTTACACGGGTCTAGGTTTCACTGGTAAGTTTCACGGGTCTAGGTTTCACGGGTAAGTTTCACGGGTAAGTTTCACGGGTAAGTTTCACGGGTATGTTTCACGGGTGACGTTTCACGGGTCTAGGTTTCACTGGTAAGTTTCACGGATCAAGGTTTCACGGGTAAGTTTCACGGGTAAGTTTCACGGGTATGTTTCACGGATGACGTTTCACGGGTCTAGGTTTCACTGGTAAGTTTCACGGGTCAAGGTTTCACGGGTAAGTTTCACGGGTAAGTTTTACGGGTAAGTTTCACGGGTGACGTTTCACGGGTCTAGGTTTCACTGGTAAGTTTCACGGGTCAAGGTTTCACTGGTAAGTTTCACGGGTAAGTTTCACGGGTAAGTTTTACGGGTAAGTTTCACGGGTGACGTTTCACGGGTCTAGGTTTCACTGGTAAGTTTCACGGGTCAAGGTTTCACGGGTAAGTTTCACGGGTAAGTTTCACGGGTGACGTTTCACGGGTCTAGGTTTCACTCGTAAGTTTCACGGGTCAAAGTTTCACGAGTAAGTTTCACGTGTAAGTTTCACGGGTAAGTTTCACGGGTGACGTTTCACGGGTCTAGGTTTCACTGGTAAGTTTCACGGGTTAAGGTTTCACGGGTAAGTTTCACGGGTCTAGGTTTCACTGGTAAGTTTCACGGCTCTAGGTTTCACGGGTAAGTTTCACGGGTAAGTTTCACGGGTAAGTTTCACGGGTAAGTTTCACGGGTGACGTTTCACGGGTCTAGGTTTCACTGGTAAGTTTCACGGGTCAAGGTTTCACGGGTAAGTTTCACGGGTAAGTTTCACGGGTGACGTTTCACGGGTCTAGGTTTCACTGGTAAGTTTCACGGGTCTAGGTTTCACGGGTAAGTTTCACGGGTAAGTTTCACGGGTAAGTTTCACGGGTATGTTTCACGGGTGACGTTTCACGGGTCTAGGTTTCACTGGTAAGTTTCACGGGTCAAGGTTTCACGGGTAAGTTTCACGGGTAAGTTTCACGGGTATGTTTCATGGGTGATGTTTCACGGGTCTAGGTTTCACTGGTAAGTTTCACGGGTCAAGGTTCCACGGGTAAGTTTCACGGGTAAGTTTCACGGGTATGTTTCACGGGTGACGTTTCACGGGTCTAGGTTTCACTGGAAAGTTTCACGGGTCAAGGTTTCACGGGTAAGTTTCACGAATAAGTTTTACGGGTATGTTTTACAGGTGACGTTTCACGGGTCTAGGTTTCACTGGAAAAGTTTCACGGGTCAAGGTTTCACGGGTAAGTTTCACGGGTATGTTCCATGGGTGATGTTTCACGGGTCTAGGTTTCACTGGTAAGTTTCACGGGTCAAGGTTTTACGGGTAAGTTTCACGGGTAAGTTTCACGGGTATGTTTTACGGGTGACGTTTCACGGGTCTAGGTTTCACTGGTAAGTTTCACGGGTCAAGGTTTTACGGGTAAGTTTCACGGGTAAGTTTCACGGGTATGTTTCACGGGTGACGTTTCACAGGTCTAGGTTTCACTGGTAAGTTTCACGGGTCAAGGTTTCACGGGTAAGTTTCACGGGTAAGTTTCACGGGTATGTTTCACGGGTGACGTTTCACGGGTCTAGGTTCCACTGGTAAGTTTCACGGGTCAAGGTTTCACGGGTAAGTTTCACGGGTAAGTTTCACGGGTATGTTTCCCGGGTGACGTTTTACGGGTCTAGGTTTCACTGGTAAGTTTCACGGGTCAAGGTTTCACGGGTAAGTTTCACGGGTAAGTTTTACGGGTAAGTTTCACGGGTGACGTTTCACGGGTCTAGGTTTTACTGGTAAGTTTCACGGGTCAAGGTTTCACGGGTAAGTTTCACGGGTAAGTTTCACGGGTAAGTTTCACGGGTGACCTTTCACGGGTCTAGGTTTCACTGGTAAGTTTCACGGGTCAAGGTTTCACGGGTAAGTTTCACGTGTAAGTTTCACGGGTGACGTTTCACGGGTCTAGGTTTCACTGGTAAGTTTCACGGGTCAAGGTTTCACGGGTAAGTTTTACGGGTAAGTTTCACGGGTAAGTTTCACGGGTGACGTTTTACGGGTCTAGGTTTCCCTGGTAAGTTTCACGGGTCAAGGTTTCACGGGTAAGTTTCACAGGTAAGTTTCACGGGTAAGTTTCTCGGGTGACGTTTCACGGGTCTAGGTTTCACTTGTAAGTTTCACGGGTCAAGGTTTCACGGGTAAGTTTCACGGGTAAGTTTCACGGGTGACGTTTCACGGGTCTTGGTTTCACTGGTAAGTTTCACGGGTCAAGGTTTCACGTGTAAGTTTCACTGGTAAGTTTTACGGGTATGTTTTACAGGTGACGTTTCACGGGTAAGTTTCACGGGTAAGTTTCACGGGTGACGTTTCACGGGTCTAGGTTTCACTGGTAAGTTTCACGGGTCTAGGTTTCACTGGTAAGTTTCACGGGTCAAGGTTTCACGGGTAAGTTTCACGGGTAAGTTTCACGGGTATGTTTCACGGGTGACGTGTCACGGGTCTAGGTTTCACTGGTAAGTTTCACGGGTCAAGGATTCACGGGTAAGTTTCACGGGTAAGTTTCACGGGTATGTTTCACGGGTGACGTTTCACGGGTCTTGGTTTCACTGGTAAGTTTCACGGGTCAAGGTTTCACGGGTAAGTTTCACGGGTATGTTTCACGGGTGACGTTTCACGGGTCTAGGTTTCACTGGTAAGTTTCACGGGTCAAGGTTTTACGGGTAAGTTTCACGGGTAAGTTTCACGGGTATGTTTCACGGGTGACGTTTCACGGGTCTAGGTTTCACTGGTAAGTTTCACGGGTCAAGGTTTCACGGGTAAGTTTCACGGGTAAGTTTCACGGGTATGTTTCACGGGTGACGTTTCACGGGTCTAGGTTTCACTTGTAAGTTTCACGGGTCAAGGTTTCACGGGTAAGTTTCACGGGTATGTTTCACGGGTGACGTTTCACGGGTCTAGGTTTCACTGGAAAGTTTCACGGGTCAAGGATTCACGGGTAAGTTTCACGGGTAAGTTTTACGGGTATGTTTTACAGGTGACGTTTCACTTGTCTAGGTTTCACTGGTAAGTTTCACGGGTCAAGGTTTCACGGGTAAGATTCACGGGTAAGTTTCACGGGTATGTTTCATGGGTGATGTTTCACGGGTCTAGGTTTCACTGGTAAGTTTCACGGGTCAAGGTTTTACGGGTAAGTTTCACGGGTAAGTTTCACGGGTATGTTTCACGGGTGACGTTTCACGGGTCTAGGTTTCACTGGTAAGTTTCACGGGTCAAGGTTTCACGGGTAAGTTTCACGGGTAAGTTTCACGGGTATGTTTCACGGGTGACGTTTCACGGGTCTAGGTTTCACTGGTAAGTTTCACGGGTCAAGGTTTCACGGGTAAGTTTCACGGGTATGTTTCACGGGTGACGTTTCACGGGTCTAGGTTTCACTGGTAAGTTTCACGGGTCAAGGTTTCACGGGTAAGTTTCACGGGTAAGTTTCACGGGTAAGTTTCACGGGTGACGTTTCACGGGTCTAGGTTTCACTGGTAAGTTTCACGGGTATGTTTCACGGGTGACGTTTCACGGGTCTAGGTTTCACTGGTAAGTTTCACGGGTCAAGGTTTCACGGGTAAGTTTCACGGGTAAGTTTCACGGGTATGTTTCACGGATGACGTTTCACGGGTCTTGGTTTCACTGGTAAGTTTCACGGGTCAACGTTTCACGGGTAAGTTTCACGGGTAAGTTTTACGGGTATGTTTTACAGGTGACGTTTCACGGGTAAGTTTCACGGGTAAGTTTCACGGGTATGTTTCATGGGTTGCGTTTCACGGGTCTAGGTTTCACTGGTAAGTTTCACGGGTAAAGGTTTCACGGGTAAGTTTCACGGGTAAGTTTTACGGGTAAGTTTCACGGGTGACGTTTCACGGGTCTAGGTTTCACTGGAAAGTTTCACGGGTCAAGGATTCACGGGTAAGTTTCACGGGTAAGTTTTACGGGTATGTTTCACGGGTGACGTTTCACGGGTCTAGGTTTCACTGGTAAGTTTCACGGGTCAAGGTTTTACGGGTAAGTTTCACGGGTAAGTTTCACGGGTATGTTTCACGGGTGACGTTTCACGGGTCTAGGTTTCACTGGTAAGTTTCACGGGTCAAGGTTTCACGGGTAAGTTTCACGGGTAAGTTTCACGGGTAAGTTTCACGGGTATGTTTCATGGGTGATGTTTCACGGGTCTAGGTTTTACTGGTAAGTTTCACGGGTCAAGGTTTCACGGGTAAGTTTCACGGGTAAGTTTCACGGGTAAGTTTCACGGGTGACGTTTCACGGGTCTAGGTTTCACTGGTAAGTTTCACGGGTATGTTTCACGGGTGACGTTTCACGGGTCTAGGTTTCACTGGTAAGTTTCACGGGTCAAGGTTTCACGGGTAAGTTTCACGGGTAAGTTTTACGGGTATGTTTCACGGATGACGTTTCACGGGTCTTGGTTTCACTGGTAAGTTTCACGGGTCAAGGTTTCACGGGTAAGTTTCACGGGTAAGTTTTACGGGTATGTTTTACAGGTGACGTTTCACGGGTAAGTTTCACGGGTATGTTTCACGGGTGACGTTTCACGGGTCTAGGTTTCACTAATAAGTTTCACGGGTCAAGGTTTCACGGGTAAGTTTCACGGGTAAGTTTCACGGGTGACCTTTCACGGGTCTTGGTTTCACTGGTAAGTTTCACGGGTCAAGGTTTCACGGGTAAGTTTCACGGGTATGTTTCACGGTTGACGTTTCACGGGTCTAGGTTTCACTGGTAAGTTTCACGGGTCAAGGTTTCACGGGTATGTTTCACGGGTATGTTTCACGGGTGACGTTTCACGGGTCTAGGATTCACTGGTAAGTTTCACGGGTCAAGGTTTCACGGGTAAGTTTCACGGGTAAGTTTCACGGGTATGTTTCACGGGTGACGTTTCACGGGTCTAGGTTTCACTGGTAAGTTTCACGGATCAAGGTTTCACGGGTAAGTTTCACGGGTAAGTTTCACGGGTATGTTTCACGGATGACGTTTCACGGGTCTAGGTTTCACTGGTAAGTTTCACGGGTCAAGGTTTCACGGGTAAGTTTCACGGGTAAGTTTTACGGGTAAGTTTCACGGGTGACGTTTCACGGTTCTAGGTTTCACTGGTAAGTTTCACGGGTCAAGGTTTCACGGGTAAGTTTCACGGGTAAGTTTCACGGGTAAGTTTTACGGGTAAGTTTCACGGGTGACGTTTCACGGGTCTAGGTTTCACTGGTAAGTTTCACGGGTCAAGGTTTCACGGGTAAGTTTCACGGGTAAGTTTCACGGGTGACGTTTCACGGGTCTAGGTTTCACTCGTAAGTTTCACGGGTCAAAGTTTCACGAGTAAGTTTCACGTATAAGTTTCACGGGTAAGTTTCACGGGTGACGTTTCACGGGTCTAGGTTTCACTGGTAAGTTTCACGGGTCAAGGTTTCACGGGTAAGTTTCACGGGTAAGTTTCACGAGTAAGTTACACGGGTCTAGGTTTCACTGGTAAGTTTCACGGGTCTAGGTTTCACGGGTAAGTTTCACGGGTAAGTTTCACGGGTAAGTTTCACGGGTATGTTTCACGGGTGACGTTTCACGGGTCTAGGTTTCACTGGTAAAATTCACGGGTCAAGGTTTCACGGGTAAGTTTCACGGGTATGTTTCACGGGTCTAGGTTTCACTGGTAAGTTTCACGGGTCAAGGTTTCACGGGTAAGTTTCACGGGTAAGTTTTACGGGTAAGTTTCACGGGTGACGTTTCACGGGTCTAGGTTTCACTGGTAAGTTTCACGGGTCAAGGTTTCACGGGTAAGTTTCACGGGTAAGTTTCACGGGTGACCTTTCACGGGTCTTGGTTTCACTGGTAAGTTTCACGGGTCAAGGTTTCACGGGTAAGTTTCACGGGTAAGTTTCACGGGTATGTTTCACGGTTGACGTTTCACGGGTCTAGGTTTCACTGGTAAGTTTCACGGGTCAAGGTTTGACGGGTAAGTTTCACGGGTATGTTTCACGGGTGACGTTTCACGGGTCTAGGATTCACTGGTAAGTTTCACGGGTCAAGGTTTCACGGGTAAGTTTCACGGGTAAGTTTCACGGGTATGTTTCACGGGTGACGTTTCACGGGTCTAGGTTTCACTGGTAAGTTTCACGGATCAAGGTTTCACGGGTAAGTTTCACGGGTAAGTTTTACGGGTATGTTTCACGGATGACGTTTCACGGGTCTAGGTTTCACTGGTAAGTTTCACGGGTCAAGGTTTCACGGGTAAGTTTCACGGGTAAGTTTTACGGGTAAGTTTCACGGGTGACGTTTCACGGTTCAAGGTTTCACTGGTAAGTTTCACGGGTCAAGGTTTCACGGGTAAGTTTCACGGGTAAGTTTCACTGGTAAGTTTCACTGGTAAGTTTCACGGGTCAAGGTTTCACGGGTAAGTTTCACGGGTAAGTTTCACGAGTAAGTTACACGGGTCTAGGTTTCACTGGTAAGTTTCACGGGTCTAGGTTTCACGGGTAAGTTTCACGGGTAAGTTTCACGGGTAAGTTTCACGGGTATGTTTCACGGGTGACGTTTCACGGGTCTAGGTTTCACTGGTAAGTTTCACGGATCAAGGTTTCACGGGTAAGTTTCACGGGTAAGTTTCACGGGTATGTTTCACGGATGACGTTTCACGGGTCTAGGTTTCACTGGTAAGTTTCACGGGTCAAGGTTTCACGGGTAAGTTTCACGGGTAAGTTTTACGGGTAAGTTTCACGGGTGACGTTTCACGGGTATAGGTTTCACTGGTAAGTTTCACGGGTCAAGGTTTCACGGGTAAGTTTCACGGGTAAGTTTCACGGGTAAGTTTTACGGGTAAGTTTCACGGGTGACGTTTCACGGGTCTAGGTTTCACTGGTAAGTTTCACGGGTCAAGGTTTCACGGGTAAGTTTCACGGGTAAGTTTCACGGGTGACGTTTCACGGGTCTAGGTTTCACTCGTAAGTTTCACGGGTCAAAGTTTCACGAGTAAGTTTCACGTGTAAGTTTCACGGGTAAGTTTCACGGGTGACGTTTCACGGGTCTAGGTTTCACTGGTAAGTTTCACGGGTCAAGGTTTCACGGGTAAGTTTCACGGGTAAGTTTCACGGGTCTAGGTTTCACGGGTAAGTTTCACGGGTAAGTTTCACGAGTAAGTTTCACGGGTAAGTTTCACGGGTGACGTTTCACGGGTCTAGGTTTCACTAGTAAGTTTCACGGGTCAAGGTTTCACGGGTAAGTTTCACGGGTAAGTTTCACGGGTAAGTTTCACGGGTGACGTTTCACGGGTCTAGGTTTCACTGGTAAGTTTCACGGGTCAAGGTTTCACGGGTAAGTTTCACGGGTAAGTTTCACGGGTAAGTTTCACGGGTATGTTTCACGGGTGACGTTTCACGGGTCTAGGTTTCACTGGTAAGTTTTACGGGTAAGTTTCACGGGTGACGTTTCACGGGTTATGTTTCACGGGTCTAGGTTTCACTGGAAAGTTTCACGGGTCAAGGTTTCACGGGTAAGTTTCATGGGTAAGTTTTACGGGTATGTTTTACAGGTGACGTTTCACGGGTCTAGGTTTCACTGGTAAGTTTCACGGGTCAAGGTTTCACGGGTAAGTTTCACGGGTAAGTTTCACGGGTATGTTTCATGGGTGATGTTTCACGGGTCTAGGTTTCACTGGTAAGTTTCACGGGTCAAGGTTCCACGGGTAAGTTTCACGGGTAAGTTTCACGGGTAAGTTTCACGGGTATGTTTCACGGGTGACGTTTCACGGGTCTAGGTTTCACTGGAAAGTTTCACGGGTCAAGGTTTCACGGGTAAGTTTCACGGGTAAGTTTTACGGGTATGTTTTACAGGTGACGTTTCACGGGTCTAGGTTTCACTGGAAAAGTTTCACGGGTCAAGGTTTCACGGGTAAGTTTCACGGGTATGTTCCATGGGTGATGTTTCACGGGTCTAGGTTTTACGGGTAAGTTTCACGGGTAAGTTTCACGGGTATGTTTTACGGGTGACGTTTCACGGGTCTAGGTTTCACTGGTAAGTTTCACGGGTCAAGGTTTTACGGGTAAGTTTCACGGGTAAGTTTCACGGGTATGTTTCACGGGTGACGTTTCACAGGTCTAGGTTTCACTGGTAAGTTTCACGGGTCAAGGTTTCACGGGTAAGTTTCACGGGTAAGTTTCACGGGTATGTTTCACGGGTGACGTTTCACGGGTCTAGGTTCCACTGGTAAGTTTCACGGGTCAAGGTTTCACGGGTAAGTTTCACGGGTAAGTTTCACGGGTATGTTTCCCGGGTGACGTTTTACGGGTCTAGGTTTCACTGGTAAGTTTCACGGGTCAAGGTTTCACGGGTAAGTTTCACGGGTAAGTTTTACGGGTAAGTTTCACGGGTGACGTTTCACGGGTCTAGGTTTTACTGGTAAGTTTCACGGGTCAAGGTTTCACGGGTAAGTTTCACGGGTAAGTTTCACGGGTAAGTTTCACGGGTGACCTTTCACGGGTCTAGGTTTCACTCGTAAGTTTCACGGGTCAAGGTTTCACGGGTAAGTTTCACGTGTAAGTTTCACGGGTGACGTTTCACGGGTCTAGGTTTCACTGGTAAGTTTCACGGGTCAAGGTTTCACGGGTAAGTTTTACGGGTAAGTTTCACGGGTAAGTTTCACGGGTGACGTTTTACGGGTCTAGGTTTCCCTGGTAAGTTTCACGGGTCAAGGTTTCACGGGTAAGTTTCACAGGTAAGTTTCACGGGTAAGTTTCTCGGGTGACGTTTCACGGGTCTAGGTTTCACTGGTAAGTTTCACGGGTCAAGGTTTCACGGGTAAGTTTCACGGGTAAGTTTCACGGGTGACGTTTCACGGGTCTTGGTTTCACTGGTAAGTTTCACGGGTCAAGGTTTCACGGGTAAGTTTCACTGGTAAGTTTTACGGGTATGTTTTACAGGTGACGTTTCACGGGTAAGTTTCACGGGTAAGTTTCACGGGTGACGTTTCACGGGTCTAGGTTTCACTGGTAAGTTTCACGGGTCTAGGTTTCACTGGTAAGTTTCACGGGTCAAGGTTTCACGGGTAAGTTTCACGGGTAAGTTTCACGGGTATGTTTCACGGGTGACGTTTCACGGGTCTAGGTTTCACTGGTAAGTTTCACGGGTCAAGGATTCACGGGTAAGTTTCACGGGTAAGTTTCACGGGTATGTTTCACGGGTGACGTTTCACGGGTCTTGGTTTCACTGGTAAGTTTCACGGGTCAAGGTTTCACGGGTAAGTTTCACGGGTATGTTTCACGGGTGACGTTTCACGGGTCTAGGTTTCACTGGTAAGTTTCACGGGTCAAGGTTTTACGGGTAAGTTTCACGGGTAAGTTTCACGGGTATGTTTCTCGGGTGACGTTTCACGGGTCTAGGTTTCACTGGTAAGTTTCACGGGTCAAGGTTTCACGGGTAAGTTTCACGGGT
The DNA here is from genome assembly GCA_947534325.1 of Agonum fuliginosum. Classification (NCBI taxonomy): domain Eukaryota; kingdom Metazoa; phylum Arthropoda; class Insecta; order Coleoptera; family Carabidae; genus Agonum; species Agonum fuliginosum. The sequence goes on from OX384036.1 coordinate 27,338,948, forward strand.
AAGTTTCACGGGTACGTTTCACGGGTGACGTTTCACGGGTCTAGGTTTCACTGGAAAGTTTCACGGATCAAGGTTTAACGGGTAAGTTTCACGGGTAAGTTTCACGGGTAAGTTTTACGGGTATGTTTTACAGGTGACGTTTCACGGGTCTAGGTTTCACTGGTAAGTTTCACGGGTCAAGGTATCACGGGTAAGTTTCACGGGTAAGTTTTACGGGTATGTTTTACAGGTGACGTTTCACGGGTAAGTTTCACGGGTAAGTTTCACGGGTATGTTTCATGGGTTGCGTTTCACGGGTCTAGGTTTCACTGGTAAGTTTCACGGGTCAAGGTTTCACGGGTAAGTTTCACGGGTAAGTTTTACGGGTACGTTTCACGGGTGACGTTTCACGGGTCTAGGTTTCACTGGAAAGTTTCACGGATCAAGGTTTAACGGGTAAGTTTCACGGGTAAGTTTCACGGGTAAGTTTCACGGGTGACGTTTCACGGGTCTAGGTTTCACTGGTAAGTTTCACGGGTATGTTTCACGGGTGACGTTTCACGGGTCTAGGTTTCACTGGTAAGTTTCACGGGTCAAGGTTTCACGGGTAAGTTTCACGGGTAAGTTTCACGGGTATGTTTCACGGATGACGTTTCACGGGTCTTGGTTTCACTGGTAAGTTTCACGGGTCAAGGTATCACGGGTAAGTTTCACGGGTAAGTTTTACGGGTATGTTTTACAGGTGACGTTTCACGGGTAAGTTTCACGGGTAAGTTTCACGGGTATGTTTCATGGGTTGCGTTTCACGGGTCTAGGTTTCACTGGTAAGTTTCACGGGTCAAGGTTTCACGGGTAAGTTTCACGGGTAAGTTTTACGGGTAAGTTTCACGGGTGACGTTTCACGGGTCTAGGTTTCACTGGAAAGTTTCACGGGTCAAGGATTCACGGGTAAGTTTCACGGGTAAGTTTTACGGGTATGTTTCACGGGTGACGTTTCACGGGTCTAGGTTTCACTGGTAAGTTTCACGGGTCAAGGTTTTACGGGTAAGTTTCACGGGTAAGTTTCACGGGTATGTTTCACGGGTGACGTTTCACGGGTCTAGGTTTCACTGGTAAGTTTCACGGGTCAAGGTTTCACGGGTAAGTTTCACGGGTAAGTTTCACGGGTATGTTTCACGGGTGACGTTTCACGGGTCTAGGTTTCACTGGAAAGTTTCACGGATCATGGTTTCACGGGTAAGTTTCACGGGTAAGTTTCACGGGTAAGTTTTACGGGTATGTTTTACAGGTGACGTTTCACGGGTCTAGGTTTCACTGGTAAGTTTCACGGGTCAAGGTTTCACGGGTAAGTTTCACGGGTAAGTTTCACGGGTATGTTTCATGGGTGATGTTTCACGGGTCTAGGTTTTACTGGTAAGTTTCACGGGTCAAGGTTTCACGGGTAAGTTTCACGGGTAAGTTTCACGGGTAAGTTTCACGGGTGACGTTTCACGGGTCTAGGTTTCACTGGTAAGTTTCACGGGTATGTTTCACGGGTGACGTTTCACGGGTCTAGGTTTCACTGGTAAGTTTCACGGGTCAAGGTTTCACGGGTAAGTTTCACGGGTAAGTTTTACGGGTATGTTTCACGGATGACGTTTCACGGGTCTTGGTTTCACTGTTAAGTTTCACGGGTCAAGGTTTCACGGGTAAGTTTCACGGGTAAGTTTTACGGGTATGTTTTACAGGTGACGTTTCACGGGTAAGTTTCACGGGTAAGTTTCACGGGTATGTTTCACGGGTGACGTTTCACGGGTCTAGGTTTCACTGGTAAGTTTCACGGGTCAAGGTTTCACGGGTAAGTTTCACGGGTAAGTTTTACGGGTAAGTTTCACGGGTGACGTTTCACGGGTCTAGGTTTCACTGGAAAGTTTCACGGGTCAAGGATTCACGGGTAAGTTTCACGGGTAAGTTTTACGGGTATGTTTTACAGGTGACGTTTCACGGGTCTAGGTTTCACTGGTAAGTTTCACGGGTAAGTTTCACGGGTATGTTTCACGGGTGACGTTTCACCGGTCTAGGTTTCACTGGTAAGTTTCACGGGTCAAGGATTCACGGGTAAGTTTCACGGGTAAGTTTCACGGGTATGTTTCACGGGTGACGTTTCACGGGTCTTGGTTTCACTGGTAAGTTTCACGGGTCAAGGTTTCACGGGTAAGTTTCACGGGTATGTTTCACGGGTGACGTTTCACGGGTCTAGGTTTCACTGGTAAGTTTCACGGGTCAAGGTTTCACGGGTAAGTTTCACGGGTAAGTTTCACGGGTAAGTTTTACGGGTAAGTTTCACGGGTGACGTTTCACGGGTCTAGGTTTCACTGGTAAGTTTCACGGGTCAAGGTTTCACGGGTAAGTTTCACGGGTAAGTTTCACGGGTGACGTTTCACGGGTCTAGGTTTCACTCGTAAGTTTCACGGGTCAAAGTTTCACGAGTAAGTTTCACGTGTAAGTTTCACGGGTAAGTTTCACGGGTGACGTTTCACGGGTCTAGGTTTCACTGGTAAGTTTCACGGGTCAAGGTTTCACGGGTAAGTTTCACGGGTAAGTTTCACGGGTCTAGGTTTCACGGGTAAGTTTCACGGGTAAGTTTCACGAGTAAGTTTCACGGGTAAGTTTCACGGGTGACGTTTCACGGGTCTAGGTTTCACTAGTAAGTTTCACGGGTCAAGGTTTCACGGGTAAGTTTCACGGGTAAGTTTCACGGGTAAGTTTCACGGGTGACGTTTCACGGGTCTAGGTTTCACTGGTTAGTTTCACGGGTCAAGGTTTCACGGGTAAGTTTCACGGGTAAGTTTCACGGGTAAGTTTCACGGGTATGTTTCACGGGTGACGTTTCACGGGTCTAGGTTTCACTGGTAAGTTTTACGGGTAAGTTTCACGGGTGACGTTTCACGGGTTATGTTTCACGGGTCTAGGTTTCACTGGAAAGTTTCACGGGTCAAGGTTTCACGGGTAAGTTTCACGGGTAAGTTTTACGGGTATGTTTTACAGGTGACGTTTCACGGGTCTAGGTTTCACTGGTAAGTTTCACGGGTCAAGGTTTCACGGGTAAGTTTCACGGGTAAGTTTCACGGGTATGTTTCATGGGTGATGTTTCACGGGTCTAGGTTTCACTGGTAAGTTTCACGGGTCAAGGTTCCACGGGTAAGTTTCACGGGTAAGTTTCACGGGTAAGTTTCACGGGTATGTTTCACGGGTGACGTTTCACGGGTCTAGGTTTCACTGGAAAGTTTCACGGGTCAAGGTTTCACGGGTAAGTTTCACGGGTAAGTTTTACGGGTATGTTTTACAGGTGACGTTTCACGGGTCTAGGTTTCACTGGAAAAGTTTCACGGGTAAGTTTCACGGGTATGTTCCATGGGTGATGTTTCACGGGTCTAGGTTTTACGGGTAAGTTTCACGGGTAAGTTTCACGGGTATGTTTTACGGGTGACGTTTCACGGGTCTAGGTTTCACTGGTAAGTTTCACGGGGCAAGGTTTTACGGGTAAGTTTCACGGGTAAGTTTCACGGGTATGTTTCACGGGTGACGTTTCACAGGTCTAGGTTTCACTGGTAAGTTTCACGGGTCAAGGTTTCACGGGTAAGTTTCACGGGTAAGTTTCACGGGTATGTTTCACGGGTGACGTTTCACGGGTCTAGGTTCCACTGGTAAGTTTCACGGGTCAAGGTTTCACGGGTAAGTTTCACGGGTAAGTTTCACGGGTATGTTTCCCGGGTGACGTTTTACGGGTCTAGGTTTCACTGGTAAGTTTCACGGGTCAAGGTTTCACGGGTAAGTTTCACGGGTAAGTTTTACGGGTAAGTTTCACGGGTGACGTTTCACGGGTCTAGGTTTTACTGGTAAGTTTCACGGGTCAAGGTTTCACGGGTAAGTTTCACGGGTAAGTTTCACGGGTAAGTTTCACGGGTAAGTTTCACGGGTGACCTTTCACGGGTCTAGGTTTCACTGGTAAGTTTCACGGGTCAAGGTTTCACGGGTAAGTTTCACGTGTAAGTTTCACGGGTGACGTTTCACGGGTCTAGGTTTCACTGGTAAGTTTCACGGGTCAAGGTTTCACGGGTAAGTTTTACGGGTAAGTTTCACGGGTAAGTTTCACGGGTGACGTTTTACGGGTCTAGGTTTCCCTGGTAAGTTTCACGGGTCAAGGTTTCACGGGTAAGTTTCACAGGTAAGTTTCACGGGTAAGTTTCTCGGGTGACGTTTCACGGGTCTAGGTTTCACTGGTAAGTTTCACGGGTCAAGGTTTCACGGGTAAGTTTCACGGGTAAGTTTCACGGGTGACGTTTCACGGGTCTTGGTTTCACTGGTAAGTTTCACGGGTCAAGGTTTCACGGGTAAGTTTCACTGGTAAGTTTTACGGGTATGTTTTACAGGTGACGTTTCACGGGTAAGTTTCACGGGTAAGTTTCACGGGTGACGTTTCACGGGTCTAGGTTTCACTGGTAAGTTTCACGGGTCTAGGTTTCACTGGTAAGTTTCACGGGTCAAGGTTTCACGGGTAAGTTTCACGGGTAAGTTTCACGGGTATGTTTCACGGGTGACGTTTCACGGGTCTAGGTTTCACTGGTAAGTTTCACGGGTCAAGGATTCACGGGTAAGTTTCACGGGTAAGTTTCACGGGTATGTTTCACGGGTGACGTTTCACGGGTCTTGGTTTCACTGGTAAGTTTCACGGGTCAAGGTTTCACGGGTAAGTTTCACGGGTATGTTTCACGGGTGACGTTTCACGGGTCTAGGTTTCACTGGTAAGTTTCACGGGTCAAGGTTTTACGGGTAAGTTTCACGGGTAAGTTTCACGGGTATGTTTCTCGGGTGACGTTTCACGGGTCTAGGTTTCACTGGTAAGTTTCACGGGTCAAGGTTTCACGGGTAAGTTTCACGGGTAAGTTTCACGGGTACGTTTCACGGGTGACGTTTCACGGGTCTAGGTTTCACTGGAAAGTTTCACGGATCAAGGTTTAACGGGTAAGTTTCACGGGTAAGTTTCACGGGTAAGTTTTACGGGTATGTTTTACAGGTGACGTTTCACGGGTCTAGGTTTCACTGGTAAGTTTCACGGGTCAAGGTTTCACGGGTAAGTTTCACGGGTAAGTTTCACGGGTATGTTTCATGGGTGATGTTTCACGGGTCTACGTTTTACTGGTAAGTTTCACGGGTCAAGGTTTCACGGGTAAGTTTCACGGGTAAGTTTCACGGGTAAGTTTCACGGGTAAGTTTCACGGGTAAGTTTCACGGGTGACGTTTCACGGGTCTAGGTTTCACTGGTAAGTTTCACGGGTATGTTTCACGGGTGACGTTTCACGGGTCTAGGTTTCACTGGTAAGTTTCACGGGTCAAGGTTTCACGGGTAAGTTTCACGGGTAAGTTTCACGGGTATGTTTCACGGATGACGTTTCACGGGTCTTGGTTTCACTGGTAAGTTTCACGGGTCAAGGTATCACGGGTAAGTTTCACGGGTAAGTTTTACGGGTATGTTTTACAGGTGACGTTTCACGGGTAAGTTTCACGGGTAAGTTTCACGGGTATGTTTCATGGGTTGCGTTTCACGGGTCTAGGTTTCACTGGTAAGTTTCACGGGTCAAGGTTTCACGGGTAAGTTTCACGGGTAAGTTTTACGGGTAAGTTTCACGGGTGACGTTTCACGGGTCTAGGTTTCACTGGAAAGTTTCACGGGTCAAGGATTCACGGGTAAGTTTCACGGGTAAGTTTTACGGGTATGTTTCACGGGTGACGTTTCACGGGTCTAGGTTTCACTGGTAAGTTTCACGGGTCAAGGTTTTACGGGTAAGTTTCACGGGTAAGTTTCACGGGTATGTTTCACGGGTGACGTTTCACGGGTCTAGGTTTCACTGGTAAGTTTCACGGGTCAAGGTTTCACGGGTAAGTTTCACGGGTAAGTTTCACGGGTATGTTTCACGGGTGACGTTTCACGGGTCTAGGTTTCACTGGAAAGTTTCACGGATCATGGTTTCACGGGTAAGTTTCACGGGTAAGTTTCACGGGTAAGTTTTACGGGTATGTTTTACAGGTGACGTTTCACGGGTCTAGGTTTCACTGGTAAGTTTCACGGGTCAAGGTTTCACGGGTAAGTTTCACGGGTAAGTTTCACGGGTATGTTTCATGGGTGATGTTTCACGGGTCTAGGTTTTACTGGTAAGTTTCACGGGTCAAGGTTTCACGGGTAAGTTTCACGGGTAAGTTTCACGGGTAAGTTTCACGGGTGACGTTTCACGGGTCTAGGTTTCACTGGTAAGTTTCACGGGTATGTTTCACGGGTGACGTTTCACGGGTCTAGGTTTCACTGGTAAGTTTCACGGGTCAAGGTTTCACGGGTAAGTTTCACGGGTAAGTTTTACGGGTATGTTTCACGGATGACGTTTCACGGGTCTTGGTTTCACTGTTAAGTTTCACGGGTCAAGGTTTCACGGGTAAGTTTCACGGGTAAGTTTTACGGGTATGTTTTACAGGTGACGTTTCACGGGTAAGTTTCACGGGTAAGTTTCACGGGTATGTTTCACGGGTGACGTTTCACGGGTCTAGGTTTCACTGGTAAGTTTCACGGGTCAAGGTTTCACGGGTAAGTTTCACGGGTAAGTTTTACGGGTAAGTTTCACGGGTGACGTTTCACGGGTCTAGGTTTCACTGGAAAGTTTCACGGGTCAAGGATTCACGGGTAAGTTTCACGGGTAAGTTTTACGGGTATGTTTTACAGGTGACGTTTCACGGGTCTAGGTTTCACTGGTAAGTTTCACGGGTAAGTTTCACGGGTATGTTTCACGGGTGACGTTTCACCGGTCTAGGTTTCACTGGTAAGTTTCACGGGTCAAGGATTCACGGGTAAGTTTCACGGGTAAGTTTCACGGGTATGTTTCACGGGTGACGTTTCACGGGTCTTGGTTTCACTGGTAAGTTTCACGGGTCAAGGTTTCACGGGTAAGTTTCACGGGTATGTTTCACGGGTGACGTTTCACGGGTCTAGGTTTCACTGGTAAGTTTCACGGGTCAAGGTTTCACGGGTAAGTTTCACGGGTAAGTTTTACGGGTAAGTTTCACGGGTGACGTTTCACGGGTCTAGGTTTCACTGGTAAGTTTCACGGGTCAAGGTTTCACGGGTAAGTTTCACGGGTAAGTTTCACGGGTATGTTTCACGGGAGACGTTTCACGGGTCTAGGTTTCACTGGAAAGTTTCACGGATCAAGGTTTCACGGGTAAGTTTCACGGGTAAGTTTCACGGGTAAGTTTTACGGGTATGTTTTACAGGTGACGTTTCACGGGTCTAGGTTTCACTGGTAAGTTTCACGGGTCAAGGTTTCACGGGTAAGTTTCACGGGTAAGTTTCACGGGTATGTTTCATGGGTGATGTTTCACGGGTCTAGGTTTTACTGGTAAGTTTCACGGGTCAAGGTTTCACGGGTAAGTTTCACGGGTAAGTATCACGGGTGACGTTTCACGGGTCTAGGTTTCACTGGTAAGTTTCACGGGTATGTTTCACGGGTGACGTTTCACGGGTCTAGGTTTCACTGGTAAGTTTCACGGGTCAAGGTTTCACGGGTAAGTTTCACGGGTAAGTTTCACGGGTATGTTTCACGGATGACGTTTCACGGGTCTTGGTTTCACTGGTAAGTTTAACGGGTCAAGGTTTCACGGGTAAGTTTCACGGGTAAGTTTTACGGGTATGTTTTACAGGTGACGTTTCACGGGTAAGTTTCACGGGTAAGTTTCACGGGTATGTTTCACGGGTGTCGTTTCACGGATCTAGGTTTCACTGGTAAGTTTCACGGGTCAAAGTTTCACGGGTAAGTTTCACGGGTAAGTTTTACGGGTAAGTTTCACGGGTGACGTTTCACGGGTCTAGGTTTTACTGGAAAGTTTCACGGGTCAAGGATTCACGGGTAAGTTTCACGGGTAAGTTTTACGGGTATGTTTTACAGGTGACGTTTCACGGGTCTAGGTTTCACTGGTAAGTTTCACGGGTCAAGGTTTCACGGGTAAGATTCACGGGTAAGTTTCACGGGTATGTTTCATGGGTGATGTTTCACGGGTCTAGGTTTCACTGGTAAGTTTCACGGGTCAAGGTTTTACGGGTAAGTTTCACGGGTAAGTTTCACGGGTATGTTTCACGGGTGACGTTTCACGGGTCTAGGTTTCACTGGTAAGTTTCACGGGTCAAGGTTTCACGGGTAAGTTTCACGGGTATGTTTCACGGGTGACGTTTCACGGGTCTAGGTTTCACTAGTAAGTTTCACGGGTCAAGGTTTCACGGGTAAGTTTCACGGCTAAGTTTCACGGGTATGTTTCACGGGTGACGTTTCACGGGTCTAGGTTTCACTGGTAAGTTTCACGGGTCAAGGTTTCACGGGTAAGTTTCACGGGTGACGTTTCACGGGTCTAGGTTTCACTGGTAAGTTTCACGGGTCAAGGTTTTACAGGTAAGTTTCACGGGTAAGTTTCACGGGTATGTTTCACGGGTGACGTTTCACGGGTAAGTTTCACGGGTGACGTTTCACGGGTCTAGGTTTCACTGGTAAGTTTCACGGGTATGTTTCACGGGTGACGTTTCACGGGTCTAGGTTTCACTGGTAAGTTTCACGGGTCAAGGTTTCACGGGTAAGTTTCACGGGTAAGTTTCACGGGTATGTTTCACGGATGACGTGTCACGGGTCTTGGTTTCACTGGTAAGTTTCACGGGTCAAGGTTTCACGGGTAAGTTTCACGGGTAAGTTTTACGGGTATGTTTTACTGGTGACGTTTCACGGGTAAGTTTCACGGGTAAGTTTCACGGATATGTTTCACGGGTGACGTTTCACGGGTCTTAGTTTCACTGGTAAGTTTCACGGGGCAAGGTTTAACGGGTAAGTTTCACGGGTATGTTTCACGGGTGACGTTTCACGGGTCTAGGTTTCACTGGTAAGTTTCACGGGTCAAGGTTTCACGGGTAAGTTTCACGGGTAAGTTTTACGGGTAAGTTTCACGGGTCTAGGTTTCACTGGTAAGTTTCACGGGTCAAGGTTTCACGGGTAAGTTTCACGGGTAAGTTTCACGGGTATGTTTCACGGGTGACGTTTCACGGGTCTAGGTTTCACTGGAAAGTTTCACGGATCAAGGTTTCACGGGTAAGTTTCACGGGTAAGTTTTACGGGTATGTTTTACAGGTGACGTTTCACGGGTCTAGGTTTCACTGGTAAGTTTCACGGGTCAAGGTTTCACGGGTAAGTTTCACGGGTAAGTTTCACGGGTATGTTTCATGGGTGATGTTTCACGGGTCTAGGTTTTACTGGTAAGTTTCACGGGTCAAGGTTTCACGGGTAAGTTTCACGGGTAAGTTTCACGGGTGACGTTTCACGGGTCCAGGTTTCACTGGTAAGTTTCACGGGTATGTTTCACGGGTGACGTTTCACGGGTCTAGGTTTCACTGGTAAGTTTCACAGGTCAAGGTTTCACGGGTAAGTTTCACGGGTAAGTTTCACGGGTATGTTTCACGGATGACGTTTCACGGGTCTTGGTTTCACTGGTAAGTTTCACGGGTCAAGGTTTCACGGGTAAGTTTCACGGGTAAGTTTTACGGGTATGTTTTACAGGTGACGTTTCACGGGTAAGTTTCACGGGTAAGTTTCACGGGTATGTTTCACGGGTGACGTTTCACGGGTCTAGGTTTCACTGGTAAGTTTCACGGGTCAAGGTTTCACGGGTAAGTTTCACGGGTAAGTTTTACGGGTAAGTTTCACGGGTGACGTTTCACGGGTCTAGGTTTCACTGGAAAGTTTCACGGGTCAAGGATTCACGGGTAAGTTTCACGGGTAAGTTTTACGGGTATGTTTTACAGGTGACGTTTCACGGGTCTAGGTTTCACTGGTAAGTTTCACGGGTCAAGGTTTCACGGGTAAGATTCACGGGTAAGTTTCACGGGTATGTTTCATGGGTGATGTTTCACGGGTCTAGGTTTCACTGGTAAGTTTCACGGGTCAAGGTTTTACGGGTAAGTTTCACTGGTAAGTTTCACGGGTATGTTTCACGGGTGACGTTTCACGGGTCTAGGTTTCACTAGTAAGTTTCACGGGTCAAGGTTTCACGGGTAAGTTTCACGGGTAAGTTTCACGGGTATGTTTCACGGGTGACGTTTCACGGGTCTAGGTTTCACTAGTAAGTTTCACGGGTCAAGGTTTCACGGGTAAGTTTCACGGGTAAGTTTCACGGGTATGTTTCACGGGTGACGTTTCACGGGTCTAGGTTTCACTGGTAAGTTTCACGGGTCAAGGTTTCACGGGTAAGTTTCACGGGTAAGTTTCACGGGTATGTTTCACGGGTGACGTTTCACGGGTCTAGGTTTCACTAGTAAGTTTCACGGGTCAAGGTTTCACGGGTAAGTTTCACGGGTAAGTTTCACGGGTATGTTTCACGGGTGACGTTTCACGGGTCTAGGTTTCACTGGTAAGTTTCACGGGTCAAGGTTTTACGGGTAAGTTTCACGGGTAAGTTTCACGGGTATGTTTCACGGGTGACGTTACACGGGTCTATGTTTCACTGGTAAGTTTCACGGGTCAAGGTTTCACGGGTAAGTTTTACGGGTAAGTTTCACGGGTAAGTTTCACGGGTATGTTTCACGGGTGACGTTTCACGGGTCTAGGTTTCACTGGTAAGTTTCACGGGTCAAGGATTCACGGGTAAGTTTCACGGGTAAGTTTTACGGGTATGTTTTACAGGTGACGTTTCACGGGTCTAGGTTTCACTGGTAAGTTTCACGGGTAAGTTTCACGGGTATGTTTCACGGGTGACGTTTCACGGGTCTAGGTTTCACTGGTAAGTTTAACGGGTCAAGGTTTCACGGGTAAGATTCACGGGTAAGTTTCACGGGTATGTTTCATGGGTGATGTTTCACGGGTCTAGGTTTCACTGGTAAGTTTCACGGGTCAAGGTTTTACGGGTAAGTTTCACGGGTAAGTTTCACGGGTATGTTTCACGGGTGACGTTTCACGGGTCTAGGTTTCACTGGTAAGTTTCACGGGTCAAGGTTTCACGGGTAAGTTTCACGGGTAAGTTTCACGGGTATGTTTCACGGGTGACGTTTCACGGGTCTAGGTTTCACTAGTAAGTTTCACGGGTCAAGGTTTCACGGGTAAGTTTCACGGGTCAAGGTTTCACGGGTAAGTTTCACGGGTAAGTTTCACGGGTATGTTTCACGGGTGACGTTTCACGGGTCTAGGTTTCACTGGTAAGTTTCACGGGTCAAGGTTTCACGGGTAAGTTTCACGGGTAAGTTTCACGGGTATGTTTCACGGGTGACGTTTTACGGGTCTAGGTTTCACTGGTAAGTTTCACGGGTCAAGGTTTTACGGGTAAGTTTCACGGGTAAGTTTCACGGGTATGTTCCACGGGTGACGTTTCACGGGTCTAGGTTTCACTGGTAAGTTTCACGGGTCAAGGTTTCACGGGTAAGTTTTACGGGTAAGTTTCACGGGTAAGTTTCACGGGTATGTTTCACGGGTGACGTTTCACGGGTCTAAGTTTCACTGGTAAGTTTCACGGGTCAAGGTTTTACGGGTAAGTTTCACGGGTAAGTTTCACGGGTATGTTTCACGGGTGACGTTTCACGGGTCTAGGTTTCACTGGTAAGTTTCACGGGTCAAGGATTCACGGGTAAGTTTCACGGGTAAGTTTTACGGGTATGTTTCACGGGTGACGTTTCACGGGTCTTGGTTTCACTGGTAAGTTTCACGGGTCAAGGTTTCACGGGTAAGTTTCACGGGTATGTTTCACGGGTGACGTTTCACGGGTATAGGTTTCACTGGTAAGTTTCACGGGTCAAGGTTTTACGGGTAAGTTTCACGGGTAAGTTTCACGGGTATGTTTCACGGGTGACGTTTCACGGGTCTAGGTTTCACTGGTAAGTTTCACGGGTCAAGGTTTCACGGGTAAGTTTCACGGGTAAGTTTCACGGGTACGTTTCACGGGTGACGTTTCACGGGTCTAGGTTTCACTGGAAAGTTTCACGGATCAAGGTTTAACGGGTAAGTTTCACGGGTAAGTTTCACGGGTAAGTTTTACGGGTATGTTTTACAGGTGACGTTTCACGGGTCTAGGTTTCACTGGTAAGTTTCACGGGTCAAGGTTTCACGGGTAAGTTTCACGGGTAAGTTTCACGGGTATGTTTCATGGGTGATGTTTCACGGGTCTAGGTTTTACTGGTAAGTTTCACGGGTCAAGGTTTCACGGGTAAGTTTCACGGGTAAGTTTCACGGGTAAGTTTCACGGGTGACGTTTCACGGGTCTAGGTTTCACTGGTAAGTTTCACGGGTATGTTTCACGGGTGACGTTTCACGGGTCTAGGTTTCACTGGTAAGTTTCACGGGTCAAGGTTTCACGGGTAAGTTTCACGGGTAAGTTTCACGGGTATGTTTCACGGATGACGTTTCACGGGTCTTGGTTTCACTGGTAAGTTTCACGGGTCAAGGTTTCACGGGTAAGTTTCACGGGTAAGTTTTACGGGTATGTTTTACAGGTGACGTTTCACGGGTAAGTTTCACGGGTAAGTTTCACGGGTATGTTTCATGGGTTGCGTTTCACGGGTCTAGGTTTCACTGGTAAGTTTCACGGGTCAAGGTTTCACGGGTAAGTTTCACGGGTAAGTTTTACGGGTAAGTTTCACGGGTGACGTTTCACGGGTCTAGGTTTCACTGGAAAGTTTCACGGGTCAAGGATTCACGGGTAAGTTTCACGGGTAAGTTTTACGGGTATGTTTCACGGGTGACGTTTCACGGGTCTAGGTTTCACTGGTAAGTTTCACGGGTCAAGGTTTTACGGGTAAGTTTCACGGGTAAGTTTCACGGGTATGTTTCACGGGTGACGTTTCACGGGTCTAGGTTTCACTGGTAAGTTTCACGGGTCAAGGTTTCACGGGTAAGTTTCACGGGTAAGTTTCACGGGTATGTTTCACGGGTGACGTTTCACGGGTCTAGGTTTCACTGGAAAGTTTCACGGATCATGGTTTCACGGGTAAGTTTCACGGGTAAGTTTCACGGGTAAGTTTTACGGGTATGTTTTACAGGTGACGTTTCACGGGTCTAGGTTTCACTGGTAAGTTTCACGGGTCAAGGTTTCACGGGTAAGTTTCACGGGTAAGTTTCACGGGTATGTTTCATGGGTGATGTTTCACGGGTCTAGGTTTTACTGGTAAGTTTCATGGGTCAAGGTTTCACGGGTAAGTTTCACGGGTAAGTTTCACGGGTAAGTTTCACGGGTAAGTTTCACGGGTGACGTTTCACGGGTCTAGGTTTCACTGGTAAGTTTCACGGGTATGTTTCACGGGTGACGTTTCACGGGTCTAGGTTTCACTGGTAAGTTTCACGGGTCAAGGTTTCACGGGTAAGTTTCACGGGTAAGTTTTACGGGTATGTTTCACGGATGACGTTTCACGGGTCTTGGTTTCACTGGTAAGTTTCACGGGTCAAGGTTTCACGGGTAAGTTTCACGGGTAAGTTTTACGGGTATGTTTTACAGGTGACGTTTCACGGGTAAGTTTCACGGGTATGTTTCACGGGTGACGTTTCACGGGTCTAGGTTTCACTGGTAAGTTTCACGGGTCAAGGTTTCACGGGTAAGTTTCACGGGTAAGTTTTACGGGTAAGTTTCACGGGTGACGTTTCACGGGTCTAGGTTTCACTGGAAAGTTTCACGGGTCAAGGATTCACGGGTAAGTTTCACGGGTAAGTTTTACGGGTATGTTTTACAGGTGACGTTTCACGGGTCTAGGTTTCACTGGTAAGTTTCACGGGTAAGTTTCACGGGTATGTTTCACGGGTGACGTTTCACCGGTCTAGGTTTCACTGGTAAGTTTCACGGGTCAAGGATTCACGGGTAAGTTTCACGGGTAAGTTTCACGGGTATGTTTCACGGGTGACGTTTCACGGGTCTTGGTTTCACTGGTAAGTTTCACGGGTCAAGGTTTCACGGGTAAGTTTCACGGGTATGTTTCACGGGTGACGTTTCACGGGTCTAGGTTTCACTGGTAAGTTTCACGGGTCAAGGTTTCACGGGTAAGTTTCACGGGTAAGTTTTACGGGTAAGTTTCACGGGTGACGTTTCACGGGTCTAGCTTTCACTGGTAAGTTTCACGGGTCAAGGTTTCACGGGTAAGTTTCACGGGTAAGTTTCACGGGTATGTTTCACGGGTGACGTTTCACGGGTCTAGGTTTCACTGGAAAGTTTCACGGATCAAGGTTTCACGGGTAAGTTTCACGGGTAAGTTTCACGGGTAAGTTTTACGGGTATGTTTTACAGGTGACGTTTCACGGGTCTAGGTTTCACTGGTAAGTTTCACGGGTCAAGGTTTCACGGGTAAGTTTCACGGGTAAGTTTCACGGGTATGTTTCATGGGTGATGTTTCACGGGTCTAGGTTTTACTGGTAAGTTTCACGGGTCAAGGTTTCACGGGTAAGTTTCACGGGTAAGTATCACGGGTGACGTTTCACGGGTCTAGGTTTCACTGGTAAGTTTAACGGGTATGTTTCACGGGTGACGTTTCACGGGTCTAGGTTTCACTGGTAAGTTTCACGGGTCAAGGTTTCACGGGTAAGTTTCACGGGTAAGTTTCACGGGTATGTTTCACGGATGACGTTTCACGGGTCTTGGTTTCACTGGTAAGTTTAACGGGTCAAGGTTTCACGGGTAAGTTTCACGGGTAAGTTTTACGGGTATGTTTTACAGGTGACGTTTCACGGGTAAGTTTCACGGGTAAGTTTCACGGGTATGTTTCACGGGTGACGTTTCACGGATCTAGGTTTCACTGGTAAGTTTCACGGGTCAAAGTTTCACGGGTAAGTTTCACGGGTAAGTTTTACGGGTAAGTTTCACGGGTGACGTTTCACGGGTCTAGGTTTCACTGGAAAGTTTCACGGGTCAAGGATTCACGGGTAAGTTTCACGGGTAAGTTTTACGGGTATGTTTTACAGGTGACGTTTCACGGGTCTAGGTTTCACTGGTAAGTTTCACGGGTCAAGGTTTCACGGGTAAGATTCACGGGTAAGTTTCACGGGTATGTTTCATGGGTGATGTTTCACGGGTCTAGGTTTCACTGGTAAGTTTCACGGGTCAAGGTTTTACGGGTAAGTTTCACGGGTAAGTTTCACGGGTATGTTTCACGGGTGACGTTTCACGGGTCTAGGTTTCACTGGTAAGTTTCACGGGTCAAGGTTTCACGGGTAAGTTTCACGGGTATGTTTCACGGGTGACGTTTCACGGGTCTAGGTTTCACTAGTAAGTTTCACGGGTCAAGGTTTCACGGGTAAGTTTCACGGCTAAGTTTCACGGGTATGTTTCACGGGTGACGTTTCACGGGTCTAGGTTTCACTGGTAAGTTTCACGGGTCAAGGTTTCACGGGTAAGTTTCACGGGTAAGTTTCACGGGTATGTTTCACGGGTGACGTTTCACGGGTCTAGGTTTCACTGGTAAGTTTCACGGGTCAAGGTTTCACGGGTAAGTTTCACGGGTAAGTTTCACGGGTATGTTTCACGGGTGACGTTTCACGGGTCTAGGTTTCACTGGTAAGTTTCACGGGTCAAGGTTTTACGGGTAAGTTTCACGGGTAAGTTTCACGGGTATGTTTCACGGGTGACGTTTCACGGGTCTAGGTTTCCATGGTAAGTTTCACGGGTCAAGGTTTCACGGGTAAGTTTTACGGGTAAGTTTCACGGGTAAGTTTCACGGGTATGTTTCACGGGTGACGTTTCACGGGTCTAAGTTTCACTGGTAAGTTTCACGGGTCAAGGTTTTACGGGTAAGTTTCACGGGTAAGTTTTACGCGTAAGTTTCACGGGTGACGTTTCACGGGTCTAGGTTTCACTGGTAAGTTTCACGGGTCAAGGTTTCACGGGTAAGTTTCACGGGTAAGTTTTACTGGTAAGTTTCACGGGTGACGTTTCACGGGTCTAGGTTTCACTGGTAAGTTTCACGGGTCTAGGTTTCACTGGTAAGTTTCACGGGTCAAGGTTTCACGGGTAAGTTTCACGGGTAAGTTTCACGGGTATGTTTCACGGGTGACGTTTCACGGGTCTAGGTTTCACTGGAAAGTTTCACGGATCAAGGTTTCACGGGTAAGTTTCACGGGTAAGTTTTACGGGTATGTTTTACAGGTGACGTTTCACGGGTCTAGGTTTCACTGGTAAGTTTCACGGGTCAAGGTTTCACGGGTAAGTTTCACGGGTAAGTTTCACGGGTATGTTTCATGGGTGATGTTTCACGGGTCTAGGTTTTACTGGTAAGTTTCACGGGTCAAGGTTTCACGGGTAAGTTTCACGGGTAAGTTTCACGGGTGACGTTTCACGGGTCTAGGTTTCACTGGTAAGTTTCACGGGTATGTTTCACGGGTGACGTTTCACGGGTCTAGGTTTCACTGGTAAGTTTCACGGGTCAAGGTTTCACGGGTAAGTTTCACGGGTAAGTTTCACGGGTATGTTTCACGGATGACGTTTCACGGGTCTTGGTTTCACTGGTAAGTTTCACGGGTCAAGGTTTCACGGGTAAGTTTCACGGGTAAGTTTTACGGGTATGTTTTACTGGTGACGTTTCACGGGTAAGTTTCACGGGTAAGTTTCACGGGTATGTTTCACGGGTGACGTTTCACGGGTCTTGGTTTCACTGGTAAGTTTCACGGGGCAAGGTTTAACGGGTAAGTTTCACGGGTATGTTTCACGGGTGACGTTTCACGGGTCTAGGTTTCACTGGTAAGTTTCACGGGTCAAGGTTTCACGGGTAAGTTTCACGGGTAAGTTTTACGGGTAAGTTTCACGGGTCTAGGTTTCACTGGTAAGTTTTACGGGTCAAGGTTTCACGGGTAAGTTTCACGGGTAAGTTTCACGGGTATGTTTCACGGGTGACGTTTCACGGGTCTAGGTTTCACTGGAAAGTTTCACGGATCAAGGTTTCACGGGTAAGTTTCACGGGTAAGTTTTACGGGTATGTTTTACAGGTGACGTTTCACGGGTCTAGGTTTCACTGGTAAGTTTCACGGGTCAAGGTTTCACGGGTAAGTTTCACGGGTAAGTTTCACGGGTATGTTTCATGGGTGATGTTTCACGGGTCTAGGTTTTACTGGTAAGTTTCACGGGTCAAGGTTTCACGGGTAAGTTTCACGGGTAAGTTTCACGGGTGACGTTTCACGGGTCCAGGTTTCACTGGTAAGTTTCACGGGTAAGTTTTACGGGTATGTTTTACAGGTGACGTTTCACGGGTCTAGGTTTCACTGGTAAGTTTCACGGGTCAAGGTTTCACGGGTAAGTTTCACGGGTAAGTTTCACGGGTATGTTTCATGGGTGATGTTTCACGGGTCTAGGTTTTACTGGTAAGTTTCACGGGTCAAGGTTTCACGGGTAAGTTTCACGGGTAAGTTTCACGGGTGACGTTTCACGGGTCCAGGTTTCACTGGTAAGTTTCACGGGTATGTTTCACGGGTGACGTTTCACGGGTCTAGGTTTCACTGGTAAGTTTCACGGGTCAAGGTTTCACGGGTAAGTTTCACGGGTAAGTTTTACGGGTAAGTTTCACGGGTGACGTTTCACGGGTCTAGGTTTCACTGGAAAGTTTCACGGGTCAAGGATTCACGGGTAAGTTTCACGGGTAAGTTTTACGGGTATGTTTTACAGGTGACGTTTCACGGGTCTAGGTTTCACTGGTAAGTTTCACGGGTCAAGGTTTCACGGGTAAGATTCACGGGTAAGTTTCACGGGTATGTTTCATGGGTGATGTTTCACGGGTCTAGGTTTCACTGGTAAGTTTCACGGGTCAAGGTTTTACGGGTAAGTTTCACGGGTAAGTTTCACGGGTATGTTTCACGGGTGACGTTTCACGGGTCTAGGTTTCACTAGTAAGTTTCACGGGTCAAGGTTTCACGGGTAAGTTTCACGGGTAAGTTTCACGGGTATGTTTCACGGGTGACGTTTCACGGGTCTAGGTTTCACTAGTAAGTTTCACGGGTCAAGGTTTCACGGGTAAGTTTCACGGGTAAGTTTCACGGGTATGTTTCACGGGTGACGTTTCACGGGTCTAGGTTTCACTGGTAAGTTTCACGGGTCAAGGTTTCACGGGTAAGTTTCACGGGTAAGTTTCACGGGTATGTTTCACGGGTGACGTTTCACGGGTCTAGGTTTCACTAGTAAGTTTCACGGGTCAAGGTTTCACGGGTAAGTTTCACGGGTAAGTTTCACGGGTATGTTTCACGGGTGACGTTTCACGGGTCTAGGTTTCACTGGTAAGTTTCACGGGTCAAGGTTTTACGGGTAAGTTTCACGGGTAAGTTTCACGGGTATGTTTCACGGGTGACGTTACACGGGTCTATGTTTCACTGGTAAGTTTCACGGGTCAAGGTTTCACGGGTAAGTTTTACGGGTAAGTTTCACGGGTAAGTTTCACGGGTATGTTTCACGGGTGACGTTTCACGGGTCTAGGTTTCACTGGTAAGTTTCACGGGTCAAGGATTCACGGGTAAGTTTCACGGGTAAGTTTTACGGGTATGTTTTACAGGTGACGTTTCACGGGTCTAGGTTTCACTGGTAAGTTTCACGGGTAAGTTTCACGGGTATGTTTCACGGGTGACGTTTCACGGGTCTAGGTTTCACTGGTAAGTTTAACGGGTCAAGGTTTCACGGGTAAGATTCACGGGTAAGTTTCACGGGTATGTTTCATGGGTGATGTTTCACGGGTCTAGGTTTCACTGGTAAGTTTCACGGGTCAAGGTTTTACGGGTAAGTTTCACGGGTAAGTTTCACGGGTATGTTTCACGGGTGACGTTTCACGGGTCTAGGTTTCACTGGTAAGTTTCACGGGTCAAGGTTTCACGGGTAAGTTTCACGGGTAAGTTTCACGGGTATGTTTCACGGGTGACGTTTCACGGGTCTAGGTTTCACTAGTAAGTTTCACGGGTCAAGGTTTCACGGGTAAGTTTCACGGGTCAAGGTTTCACGGGTAAGTTTCACGGGTAAGTTTCACGGGTATGTTTCACGGGTGACGTTTCACGGGTCTAGGTTTCACTGGTAAGTTTCACGGGTCAAGGTTTCACGGGTAAGTTTCACGGGTAAGTTTCACGGGTATGTTTCACGGGTGACGTTTTACGGGTCTAGGTTTCACTGGTAAGTTTCACGGGTCAAGGTTTTACGGGTAAGTTTCACGGGTAAGTTTCACGGGTATGTTCCACGGGTGACGTTTCACGGGTCTAGGTTTCACTGGTAAGTTTCACGGGTCAAGGTTTCACGGGTAAGTTTTACGGGTAAGTTTCACGGGTAAGTTTCACGGGTATGTTTCACGGGTGACGTTTCACGGGTCTAAGTTTCACTGGTAAGTTTCACGGGTCAAGGTTTTACGGGTAAGTTTCACGGGTAAGTTTCACGGGTATGTTTCACGGGTGACGTTTCACGGGTCTAGGTTTCACTGGTAAGTTTCACGGGTCAAGGATTCACGGGTAAGTTTCACGGGTAAGTTTTACGGGTATGTTTCACGGGTGACGTTTCACGGGTCTTGGTTTCACTGGTAAGTTTCACGGGTCAAGGTTTCACGGGTAAGTTTCACGGGTATGTTTCACGGGTGACGTTTCACGGGTATAGGTTTCACTGGTAAGTTTCACGGGTCAAGGTTTTACGGGTAAGTTTCACGGGTAAGTTTCACGGGTATGTTTCACGGGTGACGTTTCACGGGTCTAGGTTTCACTGGTAAGTTTCACGGGTCAAGGTTTCACGGGTAAGTTTCACGGGTAAGTTTCACGGGTACGTTTCACGGGTGACGTTTCACGGGTCTAGGTTTCACTGGAAAGTTTCACGGATCAAGGTTTAACGGGTAAGTTTCACGGGTAAGTTTCACGGGTAAGTTTTACGGGTATGTTTTACAGGTGACGTTTCACGGGTCTAGGTTTCACTGGTAAGTTTCACGGGTCAAGGTTTCACGGGTAAGTTTCACGGGTAAGTTTCACGGGTATGTTTCATGGGTGATGTTTCACGGGTCTAGGTTTTACTGGTAAGTTTCACGGGTCAAGGTTTCACGGGTAAGTTTCACGGGTAAGTTTCACGGGTAAGTTTCACGGGTGACGTTTCACGGGTCTAGGTTTCACTGGTAAGTTTCACGGGTATGTTTCACGGGTGACGTTTCACGGGTCTAGGTTTCACTGGTAAGTTTCACGGGTCAAGGTTTCACGGGTAAGTTTCACGGGTAAGTTTCACGGGTATGTTTCACGGATGACGTTTCACGGGTCTTGGTTTCACTGGTAAGTTTCACGGGTCAAGGTTTCACGGGTAAGTTTCACGGGTAAGTTTTACGGGTATGTTTTACAGGTGACGTTTCACGGGTAAGTTTCACGGGTAAGTTTCACGGGTATGTTTCATGGGTTGCGTTTCACGGGTCTAGGTTTCACTGGTAAGTTTCACGGGTCAAGGTTTCACGGGTAAGTTTCACGGGTAAGTTTTACGGGTAAGTTTCACGGGTGACGTTTCACGGGTCTAGGTTTCACTGGAAAGTTTCACGGGTCAAGGATTCACGGGTAAGTTTCACGGGTAAGTTTTACGGGTATGTTTCACGGGTGACGTTTCACGGGTCTAGGTTTCACTGGTAAGTTTCACGGGTCAAGGTTTTACGGGTAAGTTTCACGGGTAAGTTTCACGGGTATGTTTCACGGGTGACGTTTCACGGGTCTAGGTTTCACTGGTAAGTTTCACGGGTCAAGGTTTCACGGGTAAGTTTCACGGGTAAGTTTCACGGGTATGTTTCACGGGTGACGTTTCACGGGTCTAGGTTTCACTGGAAAGTTTCACGGATCATGGTTTCACGGGTAAGTTTCACGGGTAAGTTTCACGGGTAAGTTTTACGGGTATGTTTTACAGGTGACGTTTCACGGGTCTAGGTTTCACTGGTAAGTTTCACGGGTCAAGGTTTCACGGGTAAGTTTCACGGGTAAGTTTCACGGGTATGTTTCATGGGTGATGTTTCACGGGTCTAGGTTTTACTGGTAAGTTTCATGGGTCAAGGTTTCACGGGTAAGTTTCACGGGTAAGTTTCACGGGTAAGTTTCACGGGTAAGTTTCACGGGTGACGTTTCACGGGTCTAGGTTTCACTGGTAAGTTTCACGGGTATGTTTCACGGGTGACGTTTCACGGGTCTAGGTTTCACTGGTAAGTTTCACGGGTCAAGGTTTCACGGGTAAGTTTCACGGGTAAGTTTTACGGGTATGTTTCACGGATGACGTTTCACGGGTCTTGGTTTCACTGGTAAGTTTCACGGGTCAAGGTTTCACGGGTAAGTTTCACGGGTAAGTTTTACGGGTATGTTTTACAGGTGACGTTTCACGGGTAAGTTTCACGGGTAAGTTTCACGGGTATGTTTCACGGGTGACGTTTCACGGGTCTAGGTTTCACTGGTAAGTTTCACGGGTCAAGGTTTCACGGGTAAGTTTCACGGGTAAGTTTTACGGGTAAGTTTCACGGGTGACGTTTCACGGGTCTAGGTTTCACTGGAAAGTTTCACGGGTCAAGGATTCACGGGTAAGTTTCACGGGTAAGTTTTACGGGTATGTTTTACAGGTGACGTTTCACGGGTCTAGGTTTCACTGGTAAGTTTCACGGGTAAGTTTCACGGGTATGTTTCACGGGTGACGTTTCACCGGTCTAGGTTTCACTGGTAAGTTTCACGGGTCAAGGATTCACGGGTAAGTTTCACGGGTAAGTTTCACGGGTATGTTTCACGGGTGACGTTTCACGGGTCTTGGTTTCACTGGTAAGTTTCACGGGTCAAGGTTTCACGGGTAAGTTTCACGGGTATGTTTCACGGGTGACGTTTCACGGGTCTAGGTTTCACTGGTAAGTTTCACGGGTCAAGGTTTCACGGGTAAGTTTCACGGGTAAGTTTTACGGGTAAGTTTCACGGGTGACGTTTCACGGGTCTAGCTTTCACTGGTAAGTTTCACGGGTCAAGGTTTCACGGGTAAGTTTCACGGGTAAGTTTCACGGGTATGTTTCACGGGTGACGTTTCACGGGTCTAGGTTTCACTGGAAAGTTTCACGGATCAAGGTTTCACGGGTAAGTTTCACGGGTAAGTTTCACGGGTAAGTTTTACGGGTATGTTTTACAGGTGACGTTTCACGGGTCTAGGTTTCACTGGTAAGTTTCACGGGTCAAGGTTTCACGGGTAAGTTTCACGGGTAAGTTTCACGGGTATGTTTCATGGGTGATGTTTCACGGGTCTAGGTTTTACTGGTAAGTTTCACGGGTCAAGGTTTCACGGGTAAGTTTCACGGGTAAGTATCACGGGTGACGTTTCACGGGTCTAGGTTTCACTGGTAAGTTTAACGGGTATGTTTCACGGGTGACGTTTCACGGGTCTAGGTTTCACTGGTAAGTTTCACGGGTCAAGGTTTCACGGGTAAGTTTCACGGGTAAGTTTCACGGGTATGTTTCACGGATGACGTTTCACGGGTCTTGGTTTCACTGGTAAGTTTAACGGGTCAAGGTTTCACGGGTAAGTTTCACGGGTAAGTTTTACGGGTATGTTTTACAGGTGACGTTTCACGGGTAAGTTTCACGGGTAAGTTTCACGGGTATGTTTCACGGGTGACGTTTCACGGATCTAGGTTTCACTGGTAAGTTTCACGGGTCAAAGTTTCACGGGTAAGTTTCACGGGTAAGTTTTACGGGTAAGTTTCACGGGTGACGTTTCACGGGTCTAGGTTTCACTGGAAAGTTTCACGGGTCAAGGATTCACGGGTAAGTTTCACGGGTAAGTTTTACGGGTATGTTTTACAGGTGACGTTTCACGGGTCTAGGTTTCACTGGTAAGTTTCACGGGTCAAGGTTTCACGGGTAAGATTCACGGGTAAGTTTCACGGGTATGTTTCATGGGTGATGTTTCACGGGTCTAGGTTTCACTGGTAAGTTTCACGGGTCAAGGTTTTACGGGTAAGTTTCACGGGTAAGTTTCACGGGTATGTTTCACGGGTGACGTTTCACGGGTCTAGGTTTCACTGGTAAGTTTCACGGGTCAAGGTTTCACGGGTAAGTTTCACGGGTATGTTTCACGGGTGACGTTTCACGGGTCTAGGTTTCACTAGTAAGTTTCACGGGTCAAGGTTTCACGGGTAAGTTTCACGGCTAAGTTTCACGGGTATGTTTCACGGGTGACGTTTCACGGGTCTAGGTTTCACTGGTAAGTTTCACGGGTCAAGGTTTCACGGGTAAGTTTCACGGGTAAGTTTCACGGGTATGTTTCACGGGTGACGTTTCACGGGTCTAGGTTTCACTGGTAAGTTTCACGGGTCAAGGTTTCACGGGTAAGTTTCACGGGTAAGTTTCACGGGTATGTTTCACGGGTGACGTTTCACGGGTCTAGGTTTCACTGGTAAGTTTCACGGGTCAAGGTTTTACGGGTAAGTTTCACGGGTAAGTTTCACGGGTATGTTTCACGGGTGACGTTTCACGGGTCTAGGTTTCCATGGTAAGTTTCACGGGTCAAGGTTTCACGGGTAAGTTTTACGGGTAAGTTTCACGGGTAAGTTTCACGGGTATGTTTCACGGGTGACGTTTCACGGGTCTAAGTTTCACTGGTAAGTTTCACGGGTCAAGGTTTTACGGGTAAGTTTCACGGGTAAGTTTTACGCGTAAGTTTCACGGGTGACGTTTCACGGGTCTAGGTTTCACTGGTAAGTTTCACGGGTCAAGGTTTCACGGGTAAGTTTCACGGGTAAGTTTTACGGGTAAGTTTCACGGGTGACGTTTCACGGGTCTAGGTTTCACTGGTAAGTTTCACGGGTCTAGGTTTCACTGGTAAGTTTCACGGGTCAAGGTTTCACGGGTAAGTTTCACGGGTAAGTTTCACGGGTATGTTTCACGGGTGACGTTTCACGGGTCTAGGTTTCACTGGAAAGTTTCACGGATCAAGGTTTCACGGGTAAGTTTCACGGGTAAGTTTTACGGGTATGTTTTACAGGTGACGTTTCACGGGTCTAGGTTTCACTGGTAAGTTTCACGGGTCAAGGTTTCACGGGTAAGTTTCACGGGTAAGTTTCACGGGTATGTTTCATGGGTGATGTTTCACGGGTCTAGGTTTTACTGGTAAGTTTCACGGGTCAAGGTTTCACGGGTAAGTTTCACGGGTAAGTTTCACGGGTGACGTTTCACGGGTCTAGGTTTCACTGGTAAGTTTCACGGGTATGTTTCACGGGTGACGTTTCACGGGTCTAGGTTTCACTGGTAAGTTTCACGGGTCAAGGTTTCACGGGTAAGTTTCACGGGTAAGTTTCACGGGTATGTTTCACGGATGACGTTTCACGGGTCTTGGTTTCACTGGTAAGTTTCACGGGTCAAGGTTTCACGGGTAAGTTTCACGGGTAAGTTTTACGGGTATGTTTTACTGGTGACGTTTCACGGGTAAGTTTCACGGGTAAGTTTCACGTGTATGTTTCACGGGTGACGTTTCACGGGTCTTGGTTTCACTGGTAAGTTTCACGGGGCAAGGTTTAACGGGTAAGTTTCACGGGTATGTTTCACGGGTGACGTTTCACGGGTCTAGGTTTCACTGGTAAGTTTCACGGGTCAAGGTTTCACGGGTAAGTTTCACGGGTAAGTTTTACGGGTAAGTTTCACGGGTCTAGGTTTCACTGGTAAGTTTTACGGGTCAAGGTTTCACGGGTAAGTTTCACGGGTAAGTTTCACGGGTATGTTTCACGGGTGACGTTTCACGGGTCTAGGTTTCACTGGAAAGTTTCACGGATCAAGGTTTCACGGGTAAGTTTCACGGGTAAGTTTTACGGGTATGTTTTACAGGTGACGTTTCACGGGTCTAGGTTTCACTGGTAAGTTTCACGGGTCAAGGTTTCACGGGTAAGTTTCACGGGTAAGTTTCACGGGTATGTTTCATGGGTGATGTTTCACGGGTCTAGGTTTTACTGGTAAGTTTCACGGGTCAAGGTTTCACGGGTAAGTTTCACGGGTAAGTTTCACGGGTGACGTTTCACGGGTCCAGGTTTCACTGGTAAGTTTCACGGGTATGTTTCACGGGTGACGTTTCACGGGTCTAGGTTTCACTGGTAAGTTTCACAGGTCAAGGTTTCACGGGTAAGTTTCACGGGTAAGTTTCACGGGTATGTTTCACGGATGACGTTTCACGGGTCTTGGTTTCACTGGTAAGTTTTACGGGTCAAGGTTTCACTGGTAAGTTTCACGGGTAAGTTTTACGGGTATGTTTTACAGGTGACGTTTCACTGGTAAGTTTCACGGGTAAGTTTCACGGGTATGTTTCACGGGTGACGTTTCACGGGTCTAGGTTTCACTGGTAAGTTTCACGGGTCAAGGTTTCACGGGTAAGTTTCACGGGTAAGTTTTACGGGTAAGTTTCACGGGTGACGTTTCACGGGTCTAGGTTTCACTGGAAAGTTTCACGGGTCAAGGATTCACGGGTAAGTTTCACGGGTAAGTTTTACGGGTATGTTTTACAGGTGACGTTTCACGGGTCTAGGTTTCACTGGTAAGTTTCACGGGTCAAGGTTTCACGGGTAAGATTCACGGGTAAGTTTCACGGGTATGTTTCATGGGTGATGTTTCACGGGTCTAGGTTTCACTGGTAAGTTTCACGGGTCAAGGTTTTACGGGTAAGTTTCACGGGTAAGTTTCACGGGTCTAGGTTTCACTGGTAAGTTTCACGGGTCAAGGTTTTACGGGTAAGTTTCACGGGTAAGTTTCACGGGTATGTTTCACGGGTGACGTTACACGGGTCTATTTTTCACTGGTAAGTTTCACGGGTCAAGGTTTCACGGGTAAGTTTTACGGGTAAGTTTCACGGGTAAGTTTCACGGGTATGTTTCACGGGTGACGTTTCACGGGTCTAGGTTTCACTGGTAAGTTTCACGGGTCAAGGATTCACGGGTAAGTTTCACGGGTAAGTTTTACGGGTATGTTTTACAGGTGACGTTTCACGGGTCTAGGTTTCACTGGTAAGTTTCACGGGTAAGTTTCACGGGTATGTTTCACGGGTGACGTTTCACGGGTCTAGGTTTCACTGGTAAGTTTCACGGGTCAAGGATTCACGGTTAAGTTTCACGGGTAAGTTTCACGGGTAAGTTTCACGGGTATGTTTCACGGGTGACGTTTCACGGATCTTGGTTTCACTGGTAAGTTTCACGGGTCAAGGTTTCACGGGTAAGTTTCACGGGTATGTTTCACGGGTGACGTTTCACGGGTCTAGGTTTCACTGGTAAGTTTCACGGGTCAAGGTTTCACGGGTAAGTTTCACGGGTAAGTTTTACGGGTAAGTTTCACGGGTGACGTTTTACGGGTCTAGGTTTCACTGGTAAGTTTCACGGGTCAAGGTTTCACGGGTAAGTTTCACGGGTAAGTTTCACGGGTATGTTTCACGGGTGACGTTTCACGGGTCTAGGTTTCACTGGAAAGTTTCACGGATCAAAGTTTCACGGGTAAGTTTCACGGGTAAGTTTCACGGGTAAGTTTTACGGGTACGTTTTACAGGTGACGTTTCACGGGTCTAGGTTTCACTGGTAAGTTTCACGGGTCAAGGTTTCACGGGTAAGTTTCACGGGTAAGTTTCACGGGTATGTTTCATGGGTGATGTTTCACGGGTCTAGGTTTTACTGGTAAGTTTCACGGGTCAAGGTTTCACGGGTAAGTTTCACGGGTAAGTTTCACGGGTGACGTTTCACGGGTCTAGGTTTCACTGGTAAGTTTCACGGGTATGTTTCACGGGTGACGTTTCACGGGTCTAGGTTTCACTGGTAAGTTTCACGGGTCAAGGTTTCACGGGTAAGTTTCACGGGTAAGTTTCACGGGTATGTTTCACGGATGACGTTTCACGGGTCTTGGTTTCACTGGTAAGTTTAACGGGTCAAGGTTTCACGGGTAAGTTTCACGGGTAAGTTTTACGGGTATGTTTTACAGGTGACGTTTCACGGGTAAGTTTCACGGGTAAGTTTCACGGGTATGTTTCACGGGTGACGTTTCACGGATCTAGGTTTCACTGGTAAGTTTCACGGGTCAAGGTTTCACGGGTAAGTTTCACGGGTAAGTTTCACGGGTATGTTTCATGGGTGATGTTTCACGGGTCTAGGTTTTACTGGTAAGTTTCACGGGTCAAGGTTTCACGGGTAAGTTTCACGGGTAAGTTTCACGGGTGACGTTTCACGGGTCTAGGTTTCACTGGTAAGTTTCACGGGTATGTTTCACGGGTGACGTTTCACGGGTCTAGGTTTCACTGGTAAGTTTCACGGGTCAAGGTTTCACGGGTAAGTTTCACGGGTAAGTTTCACGGGTATGTTTCACGGATGACGTTTCACGGGTCTTGGTTTCACTGGTAAGTTTAACGGGTCAAGGTTTCACGGGTAAGTTTCACGGGTAAGTTTTACGGGTATGTTATACAGGTGACGTTTCACGGGTAAGTTTCACGGGTCAAGGTTTCACGGGTAAGTTTCACGGGTAAGTTTTACAGGTAAGTTTCACGGGTGACGTTTCACGGGTCTAGGTTTCACTGGAAAGTTTCACGGGTCAAGGATTCACGGGTAAGTTTCACGGGTAAGTTTTACGGGTATGTTTTACAGGTGACGTTTCACGGGTCTAGGTTTCACTGGTAAGTTTCACGGGTCACGGTTTCACGGGTAAGATTCACGGGTAAGTTTCACGGGTACGTTTCATGGGTGATGTTTCACGGGTCTAGGTTTCACTGGTAAGTTTCACGGGTCAAGGTTTTACGGGTAAGTTACACGGGTAAGTTTCACGGGTATGTTTCACGGGTGACGTTTCACGGGTCTAGGTTTCACTGGTAAGTTTCACGGGTCAAGGTTTCACGGGTAAGTTTCACGGGTAAGTTTCACGGGTATGTTTCACGGGTGACGTTTCACGGGTCTAGGTTTCACTAGTAAGTTTCACGGGTCAAGGTTTCACGGGTAAGTTTCACGGGTATGTTTCACGGGTGACGTTTCACGGGTCTAGGTTTCACTGGTAAGTTTCACGGGTCAAGGTTTCACGGGTAAGTTTCACGGGTAAGTTTCACGGGTATGTTTCACGGGTGACGTTTTACGGGTCTAGGTTTCACTGGTAAGTTTCACGGGTCAAGGTTTCACGGGTAAGTTTCACGGGTAAGTTTCACGGGTATGTTTCACGGGTGACGTTTCACGGGTCTAGGTTTCACTGGTAAGTTTCACGGGTCAAGGTTTTACGGGTAAGTTTCACGGGTAAGTTTCACGGGTATGTTCCACGGGTGACGTTTCACGGGTCTAGGTTTCACTGGTAAGTTTCACGGGTCAAGGTTTCACGGGTAAGTTTTACGGGTAAGTTTCACGGGTAAGTTTCACGGGTATGTTTCACGGGTGACGTTTCACGGGTCTAAGTTTCACTGGTAAGTTTCACGGGTCAAGGTTTTACGGGTAAGTTTCACGGGTAAGTTTTACGCGTAAGTTTCACGGGTGACGTTTCACGGGTCTAGGATTCACTGGTAAGTTTCACGGGTCAAGGTTTCACGGGTAAGTTTCACGGGTAAGTTTTACGGGTAAGTTTCACGGGTGACGTTTCACGGGTCTAGGTTTCACTGATAAGTTTCACGGGTCTAGGTTTCACTGGTAAGTTTCACGGGTCAAGGTTTCACGGGTAAGTTTCACGGGTAAGTTTCACGGGTATGTTTCACGGGTGACGTTTCACGGGTCTAGGTTTCACTGGAAAGTTTCACGGATCAAGGTTTCACGGGTAAGTTTCACGGGTAAGTTTCAAGGGTAAGTTTTACGGGTATGTTTTACAGGTGACGTTTCACGGGTCTAGGTTTCACTGGTAAGTTTCACGGGTCAAGGTTTCACGGGTAAGTTTCACGGGTAAGTTTCCCGGGTATGTTTCATGGGTGATGTTTCACGGGTCTAGGTTTTACTGGTAAGTTTCACGGGTCAAGGTTTCACGGGTAAGTTTCACGGGTAAGTTTCACGGGTCTAGGTTTCACTGGTAAGTTTCACGGGTATGTTTCACGGGTGACGTTTCACGGGTCTAGGTTTCACTGGTAAGTTTCACGGGTCAAGGTTTCACGGGTAAGTTTCACGGGTAAGTTTCACGGGTATGTTTCACGGATGACGTTTCACGGGTCTTGGTTTCACTGGTAAGTTTCACGGGTCAAGGTTTCACGGGTAAGTTTCACGGGTAAGTTTTACGGGTATGTTTTACAGGTGACGTTTCACGGGTAAGTTTGACGGGTAAGTTTCACGGGTATGTTTCACGGGTGACGTTTCACGGGTCTTGGTTTCACTGGTAAGTTTCACGGGGCAAGGTTTCACGGGTAAGTTTCACGGGTATGTTTCACGGGTGACGTTTCACGGGTCTAGGTTTTACTGGTAAGTTTCACGGGTCAAGGTTTCACGGGTAAGTTTCACGGGTAAGTTTTACGGGTAAGTTTCACGGGTCTAGGTTTCACTGGTAAGTTTCACGGGTCAAGGTTTCACGGGTAAGTTTCACGGGTAAGTTTCACGGGTATGTTTCACGGGTGACGTTTCACGGGTCTAGGTTTCACTGGAAAGTTTCACGGATCAGGTTTCACGGGTAAGTTTCACGGGTAAGTTTTACGGGTATGTTTTACAGGTGACGTTTCACGGGTCTAGGTTTCACTGGTAAGTTTCACGGGTCAAGGTTTCACGGGTAAGTTTCACGGGTAAGTTTCACGGGTATGTTTCATGGGTGATGTTTCACGGGTCTAGGTTTTACTGGTAAGTTTCACGGGTCAAGGTTTCACGGGTAAGTTTCACGGGTAAGTTTCACGGGTGACGTTTCACGGGTCCAGGTTTCACTGGTAAGTTTCACGGGTATGTTTCACGGGTGACGTTTCACGGGTCTAGGTTTCACTGGTAAGTTTCACAGGTCAAGGTATCACGGGTAAGTTTCACGGGTAAGTTTCACGGGTATGTTTCACGGATGACGTTTCACGGGTCTTGGTTTCACTGGTAAGTTTCACGGGTCAAGGTTTCACGGGTAAGTTTCACGGGTAAGTTTTACGGGTATGTTTTACAGGTGACGTTTCACGGGTAAGTTTCACGGGTATGTTTCACGGGTGACGTTTCACGGATCTAGGTTTCACTGGTAAGTTTCACGGGTCAAGGTTACACGGGTAAGTTTCACGGGTAAGTTTTACGGGTAAGTTTCACGGGTGACGTTTCACGGGTCTAGGTTTCACTGGAAAGTTTCACGGGTCAAGGATTCACGGGTAAGTTTCACGGGTAAGTTTTACGGGTATGTTTTACGGGTATGTTTTACAGGTGACGTTTCACGGGTCTAGGTTTCACTGGTAAGTTTCACGGGTCAAGGTTTCACGGGTAAGATTCACGGGTAAGTTTCACGGGTATGTTTCATGGGTGATGTTTCACGGGTCTAGGTTTCACTGGTAAGTTTCACGGGTCAAGGTTTTACGGGTAAGTTTCACGGGTAAGTTTCACGGGTATGTTTCACGGGTGACGTTTCACGGGTCTAGGTTTCACTATTAAGTTTCACGGGTCAAGGTTTCACGGGTAAGTTTCACGGGTAAGTTTCACGGGTATGTTTCACGGGTGACGTTTCACGGGTCTAGGTTTCACTAGTAAGTTTCACGGGTCAAGGTTTCACGGGTAAGTTTCACGGGTAAGTTTCACGGGTATGTTTCACGGGTGACGTTTCACGGGTCTAGGTTTCACGGGTAAGTTTCACGGGTAAGTTTCACGGGTAAGTTTCACGGGTGACGTTTCACGGGTCTAGGTTTCACTGGTAAGTTTCACGGGTCTAGGTTTCACTGGTAAGTTTCACGGGTCAAGGTTTCACGGGTAAGTTTCACGGGTAAGTTTCACGGGTATGTTTCACGGGTGACGTTTCACGGGTCTAGGTTTCACTGGAAAGTTTCAGGGATCAAGGTTTCACGGGTAAGTTTCACGGGTAAGTTTCACGGGTAAGTTTCACGGGTAAGTTTTACGGGTATGTTTTACAGGTGACGTTTCACGGGTCTAGGTTTCACTGGTAAGTTTCACGGGTCAAGGTTTCACGGGTAAGTTTCACGGGTAAGTTTCACGGGTATGTTTCATGGGTGATGTTTCACGGGTCTAGGTTTTACTGGTAAGTTTCACGGGTCAAGGTTTCACGGGTAAGTTTCACGGGTGACGTTTCACGGGTCTAGGTTTCACTGGTAAGTTTCACGGGTATGTTTCACGGGTGACGTTTCACGGGTCTAGGTTTCACTGGTAAGTTTCACGGGTCAAGGTTTCACGGGTAAGTTTCACGGGTAAGTTTCACGGGTATGTTTCACGGATGACGTTTCACGGGTCTTGGTTTCACTGGTAAGTTTCACGGGTCAAGGTTTCACGGGTAAGTTTCACGGGTAAGTTTTACGGGTATGTTTTACAGGTGACGTTTCACGGGTAAGTTTCACGGGTAAGTTTCACGGGTATGTTTCACGGGTGACGTTTCACGGGTTTTGGTTTCACTGGTAAGTTTCACGGGTCAAGGTTTCACGGGTAAGTTTCACGGGTATGTTTCACGGGTGACGTTTCACGTTTCTAGGTTTCACTGGTAAGTTTCACGGGTATGTTTCACGGGTGACGTTTCACGGGTCTAGGTTTCACTGGTAAGTTTCACGGGTCAAGATTTCACGGGTAAGTTTCACGGGTAAGTTTCACGGGTAAGTTTCACGGGTATGTTTCACGGATGACGTTTCACGGGTCTTGGTTTCACTGGTAAGTTTCACGGGTCAAGGTTTCACGGGTAAGTTTCACGGGTAAGTTTTACGGGTATGTTTTACAGGTGACGTTTCACGGGTAAGTTTCACGGGTAAGTTTCACGGGTATGTTTCACGGGTGACGTTTCACGGGTCAAGGTTTCACGGGTAAGTTTCACGGGTCAAGGTTTCACGGGTAAGTTTCACGGGTAAGTTTTACGGGTAAGTTTCACGGGTGACGTTTCACGGGTCTAGGTTTCACTGGAAAGTTTCACGAGTCAAGGATTCACGGGTAAGTTTCACGGGTAAGTTTTACGGGTATGTTTTACAGGTGACGTTTCACGGGTCTAGGTTTTACTGGTAAGTTTCACGGGTCAAGGTTTCACGGGTAAGATTCACGGGTAAGTTTCACGGGTATGTTTCATGGGTGATGTTTCACGGGTCTAGGTTTCACTGGTAAGTTTCACGGGTCAAGGTTTTACGGGTAAGTTTCACGGGTAAGTTTCACGGGTATGTTTCACGGGTGACGTTTCACGGGTCTAGGTTTCACTAGTAAGTTTCACGGGTCAAGGTTTCACGGGTAAGTTTCCGGGTAAGTTTCACGGGTATGTTTCACGGATGACGTTTCACGGGTCTTGGTTTCACTGGTAAGTTTAACGGGTCAAGGTTTCACGGGTAAGTTTCACGGGTAAGTTTTACGGGTATGTTTTACAGGTGACGTTTCACGGGTAAGTTTCACGGGTAAGTTTCACGGGTATGTTTCACGGGTGACGTTTCACGGATCTAGGTTTCACTGGTAAGTTTCACGGGTCAAGGTTTCACGGGTAAGTTTCACGGGTAAGTTTTACGGGTAAGTTTCACGGGTGACGTTTCACGGGTCTAGGTTTCACTGGAAAGTTTCACGGGTCAAGGATTCACGGGTAAGTTTCACGGGTAAGTTTTACGGGTATGTTTTACAGGTGACGTTTCACGGGTCTAGGTTTCACTGGTAAGTTTCACGGGTCAAGGTTTCACGGGTAAGATTCACGGGTAAGTTTCACGGGTATGTTTCATGGGTGATGTTTCACGGGTCTAGGTTTCACTGGTAAGTTTCACGGGTCAAGGTTTTACGGGTAAGTTTCACGGGTAAGTTTCACGGGTATGTTTCACGGGTGACGTTTCACGGGTCTAGGTTTCACTGGTAAGTTTCACGGGTCAAGGTTTCACGAGTAAGTTTCACGGGTAAGTTTCACGGGTATGTTTCACGGGTAAGTTTCACGGGTAAGTTTCACGGGTATGTTTCACGGGTGACGTTTCACGGGTCTAGGTTTCACTGGTAAGTTTCACGGGTCAAGGTTTCACGGGTAAGTTTCACGGGTAAGTTTCACGGGTATGTTTCACGGGTGACGTTTCACGGGTCTAGGTTTCACTGGTAAGTTTCACGGGTCAAGGTTTTACGGGTAAGTTTCACGGGTAAGTTTCACGGGTATGTTCCACGGGTGACGTTTCACGGGTCTAGGTTTCACTGGTAAGTTTCACGGGTCAAGGTTTCACGGGTAAGTTTTACGGGTAAGTTTCACGGGTAAGTTTCACGGGTATGTTTCACGGGTGACGTTTTACGGGTCTAAGTTTCACTGGTAAGTTTCACGGGTCAAGGTTTTACGGGTAAGTTTCACGGGTAAGTTTTACGCGTAAGTTTCACGGGTGACGTTTCACGGGTCTAGGTTTCACTGGTAAGTTTCACGGGTCAAGGTTTCACGGGTAAGTTTCACGGGTAAGTTTTACGGGTAAGTTTCACGGGTGACGTTTCACGGGTCTAGGTTTCACTGGTAAGTTTCACGGGTCTAGGTTTCACTGGTAAGTTTCACGGGTCAAGGTTTCACGGGTAAGTTTCACGGGTAAGTTTCACGGGTATGTTTCACGGGTGACGTTTTACGGGTCTAGGTTTCACTGGAAAGTTTCACGGATCAAGGTTTCACGGGTAAGTTTCACGGGTAAGTTTCAAGGGTAAGTTTTACGGGTATGTTTTACAGGTGACGTTTCACGGGTCTAGGTTTCACTGGTAAGTTTCACGGGTCAAGGTTTCACGGGTAAGTTTCACGGGTAAGTTTCCCGGGTATGTTTCATGGGTGATGTTTCACGGGTCTAGGTTTTACTGGTAAGTTTCACGGGTCAAGGTTTCACGGGTAAGTTTCACGGGTAAGTTTCACGGGTGACGTTTCACGGGTCTAGGTTTCACTGGTAAGTTTCACGGGTATGTTTCACGGGTGACGTTTCACGGGTCTAGGTTTCACTGGTAAGTTTCACGGGTCAAGGTTTCACGGGTAAGTTTCACGGGTAAGTTTCACGGGTATGTTTCACGGATGACGTTTCACGGGTCTTGGTTTCACTGGTAAGTTTCACGGGTCAAGGTTTCACGGGTAAGTTTCACGGGTAAGTTTTACGGGTATGTTTTACAGGTGACGTTTCACGGGTAAGTTTGACGGGTAAGTTTCACGGGTATGTTTCACGGGTGACGTTTCACGGGTCTTGGTTTCACTGGTAAGTTTCACGGGGCAAGGTTTCACGGGTAAGTTTCACGGGTATGTTTCACGGGTGACGTTTCACGGGTCTAGGTTTTACTGGTAAGTTTCACGGGTCAAGGTTTCACGGGTAAGTTTCACGGGTAAGTTTTACGGGTAAGTTTCACGGGTCTAGGTTTCACTGGTAAGTTTCACGGGTCAAGGTTTCACGGGTAAGTTTCACGGGTAAGTTTCACGGGTATGTTTCACGGGTGACGTTTCACGGGTCTAGGTTTCACTGGAAAGTTTCACGGATCAGGTTTCACGGGTAAGTTTCACGGGTAAGTTTTACGGGTATGTTTTACAGGTGACGTTTCACGGGTCTAGGTTTCACTGGTAAGTTTCACGGGTCAAGGTTTCACGGGTAAGTTTCACGGGTAAGTTTCACGGGTATGTTTCATGGGTGATGTTTCACGGGTCTAGGTATTACTGGTAAGTTTCACGGGTCAAGGTTTCACGGGTAAGTTTCACGGGTATGTTTCACGGGTGACGTTTCACGGGTCCAGGTTTCACTGGTAAGTTTCACGGGTATGTTTCACGGGTGACGTTTCACGGGTCTAGGTTTCACTGGTAAGTTTCACAGGTCAAGGTATCACGGGTAAGTTTCACGGGTAAGTTTCACGGGTATGTTTCACGGATGACGTTTCACGGGTCTTGGTTTCACTGGTAAGTTTCACGGGTCAAGGTTTCACGGGTAAGTTTCACGGGTAAGTTTTACGGGTATGTTTTACAGGTGACGTTTCACGGGTAAGTTTCACGGGTATGTTTCACGGGTGACGTTTCACGGATCTAGGTTTCACTGGTAAGTTTCACGGGTCAAGGTTACACGGGTAAGTTTCACGGGTAAGTTTTACGGGTAAGTTTCACGGGTGACGTTTCACGGGTCTAGGTTTCACTGGAAAGTTTCACGGGTCAAGGATTCACGGGTAAGTTTCACGGGTAAGTTTTACGGGTATGTTTTACAGGTGACGTTTCACGGGTCTAGGTTTCACTGGTAAGTTTCACGGGTCAAGGTTTCACGGGTAAGATTCACGGGTAAGTTTCACGGGTATGTTTCATGGGTGATGTTTCACGGGTCTAGGTTTCACTGGTAAGTTTCACGGGTCAAGGTTTTACGGGTAAGTTTCACGGGTAAGTTTCACGGGTATGTTTCACGGGTGACGTTTCACGGGTCTAGGTTTCACTATTAAGTTTCACGGGTCAAGGTTTCACGGGTAAGTTTCACGGGTAAGTTTCACGGGTATGTTTCACGGGTGACGTTTCACGGGTCTAGGTTTCACTAGTAAGTTTCACGGGTCAAGGTTTCACGGGTAAGTTTCACGGGTAAGTTTCACGGGTATGTTTCACGGGTGACGTTTCACGGGTCTAGGTTTCACGGGTAAGTTTCACGGGTAAGTTTCACGGGTAAGTTTCACGGGTGACGTTTCACGGGTCTAGGTTTCACTGGTAAGTTTCACGGGTCTAGGTTTCACTGGTAAGTTTCACGGGTCAAGGTTTCACGGGTAAGTTTCACGGGTAAGTTTCACGGGTATGTTTCACGGGTGACGTTTCACGGGTCTAGGTTTCACTGGAAAGTTTAAGGGATCAAGGTTTCACGGGTAAGTTTCACGGGTAAGTTTCACGGGTAAGTTTTACGGGTATGTTTTACAGGTGACGTTTCACGGGTCTAGGTTTCACTGGTAAGTTTCACGGGTCAAGGTTTCACGGGTAAGTTTCACGGGTAAGTTTCACGGGTATGTTTCATGGGTGATGTTTCACGGGTCTAGGTTTTACTGGTAAGTTTCACGGGTCAAGGTTTCACGGGTAAGTTTCACGGGTGACGTTTCACGGGTCTAGGTTTCACTGGTAAGTTTCACGGGTATGTTTCACGGGTGACGTTTCACGGGTCTAGGTTTCACTGGTAAGTTTCACGGGTCAAGGTTTCACGGGTAAGTTTCACGGGTAAGTTTCACGGGTATGTTTCACGGATGACGTTTCACGGGTCTTGGTTTCACTGGTAAGTTTCACGGGTCAAGGTTTCACGGGTAAGTTTCACGGGTAAGTTTTACGGGTATGTTTTACAGGTGACGTTTCACGGGTAAGTTTCACGGGTAAGTTTCACGGGTATGTTTCACGGGTGACGTTTCACGGGTTTTGGTTTCACTGGTAAGTTTCACGGGTCAAGGTTTCACGGGTAAGTTTCACGGGTATGTTTCACGGGTGACGTTTCACGGGTCTAGGTTTCACTGGTAAGTTTCACGGGTATGTTTCACGGGTGACGTTTCACGGGTCTAGGTTTCACTGGTAAGTTTCACGGGTCAAGATTTCACGGGTAAGTTTCACGGGTAAGTTTCACGGGTAAGTTTCACGGGTATGTTTCACGGATGACGTTTCACGGGTCTTGGTTTCACTGGTAAGTTTCACGGGTCAAGGTTTCACGGGTAAGTTTCACGGGTAAGTTTTACGGGTATGTTTTACAGGTGACGTTTCACGGGTAAGTTTCACGGGTAAGTTTCACGGGTATGTTTCACGGGTGACGTTTCACGGGTCAAGGTTTCACGGGTAAGTTTCACGGGTCAAGGTTTCACGGGTAAGTTTCACGGGTAAGTTTTACGGGTAAGTTTCACGGGTGACGTTTCACGGGTCTAGGTTTCACTGGAAAGTTTCACGAGTCAAGGATTCACGGGTAAGTTTCACGGGTAAGTTTTACGGGTATGTTTTACAGGTGACGTTTCACGGGTCTAGGTTTTACTGGTAAGTTTCACGGGTCAAGGTTTCACGGGTAAGATTCACGGGTAAGTTTCACGGGTATGTTTCATGGGTGATGTTTCACGGGTCTAGGTTTCACTGGTAAGTTTCACGGGTCAAGGTTTTACGGGTAAGTTTCACGGGTAAGTTTCACGGGTATGTTTCACGGGTGACGTTTCACGGGTCTAGGTTTCACTAGTAAGTTTCACGGGTCAAGGTTTCACGGGTAAGTTTCCGGGTAAGTTTCACGGGTATGTTTCACGGATGACGTTTCACGGGTCTTGGTTTCACTGGTAAGTTTAACGGGTCAAGGTTTCACGGGTAAGTTTCACGGGTAAGTTTTACGGGTATGTTTTACAGGTGACGTTTCACGGGTAAGTTTCACGGGTAAGTTTCACGGGTATGTTTCACGGGTGACGTTTCACGGATCTAGGTTTCACTGGTAAGTTTCACGGGTCAAGGTTTCACGGGTAAGTTTCACGGGTAAGTTTTACGGGTAAGTTTCACGGGTGACGTTTCACGGGTCTAGGTTTCACTGGAAAGTTTCACGGGTCAAGGATTCACGGGTAAGTTTCACGGGTAAGTTTTACGGGTATGTTTTACAGGTGACGTTTCACGGGTCTAGGTTTCACTGGTAAGTTTCACGGGTCAAGGTTTCACGGGTAAGATTCACGGGTAAGTTTCACGGGTATGTTTCATGGGTGATGTTTCACGGGTCTAGGTTTCACTGGTAAGTTTCACGGGTCAAGGTTTTACGGGTAAGTTTCACGGGTAAGTTTCACGGGTATGTTTCACGGGTGACGTTTCACGGGTCTAGGTTTCACTGGTAAGTTTCACGGGTCAAGGTTTCACGAGTAAGTTTCACGGGTAAGTTTCACGGGTATGTTTCACGGGTAAGTTTCACGGGTAAGTTTCACGGGTATGTTTCACGGGTGACGTTTCACGGGTCTAGGTTTCACTGGTAAGTTTCACGGGTCAAGGTTTCACGGGTAAGTTTCACGGGTAAGTTTCACGGGTATGTTTCACGGGTGACGTTTCACGGGTCTAGGTTTCACTGGTAAGTTTCACGGGTCAAGGTTTTACGGGTAAGTTTCACGGGTAAGTTTGACGGGTATGTTCCACGGGTGACGTTTCACGGGTCTAGGTTTCACTGGTATGTTTCACGGGTCAAGGTTTCACGGGTAAGTTTTACGGGTAAGTTTCACGGGTAAGTTTCACGGGTATGTTTCACGGGTGACGTTTCACGGGTCTAAGTTTCACTGGTAAGTTTCACGGGTCAAGGTTTTACGGGTAAGTTTCACGGGTAAGTTTTACGCGTAAGTTTCACGGGTGACGTTTCACGGGTCTAGGTTTCACTGGTAAGTTTCACGGGTCAAGGTTTCACGGGTAAGTTTCACGGGTAAGTTTTACGAGTAAGTTTCACGGGTGACGTTTCACGGGTCTAGGTTTCACTGGTAAGTTTCACGGGTCTAGGTTTCACTGGTAAGTTTCACGGGTCAAGGTTTCACGGGTAAGTTTCACGGGTAAGTTTCACGGGTATGTTTCACGGGTGACGTTTCACGGGTCTAGGTTTCACTGGAAAGTTTCACGGATCAAGGTTTCACGGGTAAGTTTCACGGGTAAGTTTCACGGGTAAGTTTTACGGGTATGTTTTACAGGTGACGTTTCACGGGTCTAGGTTTCACTGGTAAGTTTCACGGGTCAAGGTTTCACGGGTAAGTTTCACGGGTAAGTTTCACGGGTATGTTTCATGGGTGATGTTTCACGGGTCTAGGTTTTACTAGTAAGTTTCACGGGTCAAGGTTTCACGGGTAAGTTTCACGGGTAAGTTTCACGGGTGACGTTTCACGGGTCTAGGTTTCACTGGTAAGTTTCACGGGTATGTTTCACGGGTGACGTTTCACGGGTCTTGGTTTCACTGGTAAGTTTCACGGGTCAAGGTTTCACGGGTAAGTTTCACGGGTAAGTTTTACGGGTATGTTTTACAGGTGACGTTTCACGGGTAAGTTTCACGGGTAAGTTTCACGGGTATGTTTCACGGGTGACGTTTCACGGGTTTTGGTTTCACTGGTAAGTTTCACGGGTCAAGGTTTCACGGGTAAGTTTCACGGGTATGTTTCACGGGTGACGTTTCACGGGTCTAGGTTTCACTGGTAAGTTTCACGGGTATGTTTCACGGGTGACGTTTCACGGGTCTAGGTTTCACTGGTAAGTTTCACGGGTCAAGATTTCACGGGTAAGTTTCACGGGTAAGTTTCACGGGTAAGTTTCACGGGTATGTTTCACGGATGACGTTTCACGGGTCTTGGTTTCACTGGTAAGTTTCACGGGTCAAGGTTTCACGGGTAAGTTTCACGGGTAAGTTTTACGGGTATGTTTTACAGGTGACGTTTCACGGGTAAGTTTCACGGGTAAGTTTCACGGGTATGTTTCACGGGTGACGTTTCACGGGTCAAGGTTTCACGGGTAAGTTTCACGGGTCAAGGTTTCACGGGTAAGTTTCACGGGTAAGTTTTACGGGTAAGTTTCACGGGTGACGTTTCACGGGTCTAGGTTTCACTGGAAAGTTTCACGAGTCAAGGATTCACGGGTAAGTTTCACGGGTAAGTTTTACGGGTATGTTTTACAGGTGACGTTTCACGGGTCTAGGTTTTACTGGTAAGTTTCACGGGTCAAGGTTTCACGGGTAAGATTCACGGGTAAGTTTCACGGGTATGTTTCATGGGTGATGTTTCACGGGTCTAGGTTTCACTGGTAAGTTTCACGGGTCAAGGTTTTACGGGTAAGTTTCACGGGTAAGTTTCACGGGTATGTTTCACGGGTGACGTTTCACGGGTCTAGGTTTCACTAGTAAGTTTCACGGGTCAAGGTTTCACGGGTAAGTTTCCGGGTAAGTTTCACGGGTATGTTTTACGGATGACGTTTCACGGGTCTTGGTTTCACTGGTAAGTTTAACGGGTCAAGGTTTCACGGGTAAGTTTCACGGGTAAGTTTTACGGGTATGTTTTACAGGTGACGTTTCACGGGTAAGTTTCACGGGTAAGTTTCACGGGTATGTTTCACGGGTGACGTTTCACGGATCTAGGTTTCACTGGTAAGTTTCACGGGTCAAGGTTTCACGGGTAAGTTTCACGGGTAAGTTTTACGGGTAAGTTTCACGGGTGACGTTTCACGGGTCTAGGTTTCACTGGAAAGTTTCACGGGTCAAGGATTCACGGGTAAGTTTCACGGGTAAGTTTTACGGGTATGTTTTACAGGTGACGTTTCACGGGTCTAGGTTTCACTGGTAAGTTTCACGGGTCAAGGTTTCACGGGTAAGATTCACGGGTAAGTTTCACGGGTATGTTTCATGGGTGATGTTTCACGGGTCTAGGTTTCACTGGTAAGTTTCACGGGTCAAGGTTTTACGGGTAAGTTTCACGGGTAAGTTTCACGGGTATGTTTCACGGGTGACGTTTCACGGGTCTAGGTTTCACTGGTAAGTTTCACGGGTCAAGGTTTCACGAGTAAGTTTCACGGGTAAGTTTCACGGGTATGTTTCACGGGTAAGTTTCACGGGTAAGTTTCACGGGTATGTTTCACGGGTGACGTTTCACGGGTCTAGGTTTCACTGGTAAGTTTCACGGGTCAAGGTTTCACGGGTAAGTTTCACGGGTAAGTTTCACGGGTATGTTTCACGGGTGACGTTTCACGGGTCTAGGTTTCACTGGTAAGTTTCACGGGTCAAGGTTTTACGGGTAAGTTTCACGGGTAAGTTTCACGGGTATGTTCCACGGGTGACGTTTCACGGGTCTAGGTTTCACTGGTAAGTTTCACGGGTCAAGGTTTCACGGGTAAGTTTTACGGGTAAGTTTCACGGGTAAGTTTCACGGGTATGTTTCACGGGTGACGTTTCACGGGTCTAAGTTTCACTGGTAAGTTTCACGGGTCAAGGTTTTACGGGTAAGTTTCACGGGTAAGTTTTACGCGTAAGTTTCACGGGTGACGTTTCACGGGTCTAGGTTTCACTGGTAAGTTTCACGGGTCAAGGTTTCACGGGTAAGTTTCACGGGTAAGTTTTACGGGTAAGTTTCACGGGTGACGTTTCACGGGTCTAGGTTTCACTGGTAAGTTTCACGGGTCTAGGTTTCACTGGTAAGTTTCACGGGTCAAGGTTTCACGGGTAAGTTTCACGGGTAAGTTTCACGGGTATGTTTCACGGGTGACGTTTCACGGGTCTAGGTTTCACTGGAAAGTTTCACGGATCAAGGTTTCACGGGTAAGTTTCACGGGTAAGTTTCACGGGTAAGTTTTACGGGTATGTTTTACAGGTGACGTTTCACGGGTCTAGGTTTCACTGGTAAGTTTCACGGGTCAAGGTTTCACGGGTAAGTTTCACGGGTAAGTTTCACGGGTATGTTTCATGGGTGATGTTTCACGGGTCTAGGTTTTACTAGTAAGTTTCACGGGTCAAGGTTTCACGGGTAAGTTTCACGGGTAAGTTTCACGGGTGACGTTTCACGGGTCTAGGTTTCACTGGTAAGTTTCACGGGTATGTTTCACGGGTGACGTTTCACGGGTCTAGGTTTCACTGGTAAGTTTCACGGGTCAAGGTTTCACGGGTAAGTTTCACGGGTAAGTTTCACGGGTATGTTTCACGGATGACGTTTCACGGTTCTTGGTTTCACTGGTAAGTTTCACGGGTCAAGGTTTCACGGGTAAGTTTCACGGGTAAGTTTTACGGGTATGTTTTACAGGTGACGTTTTACGGGTAAGTTTCACGGGTAAGTTTCACGGGTATGTTTCACGGGTGACGTTTCACGGGTCTTGGTTTCACTGGTAAGTTTCACGGGGCAAGGTTTCACGGGTAAGTTTCACGGGTATGTTTCACGGGTGACGTTTCACGGGTCTAGGTTTTACTGGTAAGTTTCACGGGTCAAGGTTTCACGGGTAAGTTTCACGGGTAAGTTTTACGGGTAAGTTTCACGGGTCTAGGTTTCACTGGTAAGTTTCACGGGTCAAGGTTTCACGGGTAAGTTTCACGGGTAAGTTTCACGGGTATGTTTCACGGGTGACGTTTCACGGGTCTAGGTTTCACTGGAAAGTTTCACGGATCAGGTTTCACGGGTAAGTTTCACGGGTAAGTTTTACGGGTATGTTTTACAGGTGACGTTTCACGGGTCTAGGTTTCACTGGTAAGTTTCACGGGTCAAGGTTTCACGGGTAAGTTTCACGGGTAAGTTTCACGGGTATGTTTCATGGGTGATGTTTCACGGGTCTAGGTTTTACTGGTAAGTTTCACGGGTCAAGGTTTCACGGGTAAGTTTCACGGGTAAGTTTCACGGGTGACGTTTCACGGGTCCAGGTTTCACTGGTAAGTTTCACGGGTATGTTTCACGGGTGACGTTTCACGGGTCTAGGTTTCACTGGTAAGTTTCACAGGTCAAGGTATCACGGGTAAGTTTCACGGGTAAGTTTCACGGGTATGTTTCACGGATGACGTTTCACGGGTCTTGGTTTCACTGGTAAGTTTCACGGGTCAAGGTTTCACGGGTAAGTTTCACGGGTAAGTTTTACGGGTATGTTTTACAGGTGACGTTTCACGGGTAAGTTTCACGGGTATGTTTCACGGGTGACGTTTCACGGGTCTAGGTTTCACTGGTAAGTTTCACGGGTCAAGGTTACACGGGTAAGTTTCACGGGTAAGTTTTACGGGTAAGTTTCACGGGTGACGTTTCACGGGTCTAGGTTTCACTGGAAAGTTTCACGGGTCAAGGATTCACGGGTAAGTTTCACGGGTAAGTTTTACGGGTATGTTTTACAGGTGACGTTTCACGGGTCTAGGTTTCACTGGTAAGTTTCACGGGTCAAGGTTTCACGAGTAAGATTCACGGGTAAGTTTCACGGGTATGTTTCATGGGTGATGTTTCACGGGTCTAGGTTTCACTGGTAAGTTTCACGGGTCAAGGTTTTACGGGTAAGTTTCACGGGTAAGTTTCACGGGTATGTTTCACGGGTGACGTTTCACGGGTCTAGGTTTCACTATTAAGTTTCACGGGTCAAGGTTTCACGGGTAAGTTTCACGGGTAAGTTTCACGGGTATGTTTCACGGGTGACGTTTCACGGGTCTAGGTTTCACTAGTAAGTTTCACGGGTCAAGGTTTCACGGGTAAGTTTCACGGGTAAGTTTCACGGGTATGTTTCACGGGTGACGTTTCACGGGTCTAGGTTTCACGGGTAAGTTTCACGGGTAAGTTTCACGGGTAAGTTTCACGGGTGACGTTTCACGGGTCTAGGTTTCACTGGTAAGTTTCACGGGTCTAGGTTTCACTGGTAAGTTTCACGGGTCAAGGTTTCACGGGTAAGTTTCACGGGTAAGTTTCACGGGTATGTTTCACGGGTGACGTTTCACGGGTCTAGGTTTCACTGGAAAGTTTCAGGGATCAAGGTTTCACGGGTAAGTTTCACGGGTAAGTTTCACGGGTAAGTTTCACGGGTAAGTTTTACGGGTATGTTTTACAGGTGACGTTTCACGGGTCTAGGTTTTACTGGTAAGTTTCACGGGTCAAGGTTTCACGGGTAAGTTTCACGGGTAAGTTTCACGGGTATGTTTCATGGGTGATGTTTCACGGGTCTAGGTTTTACTGGTAAGTTTCACGGGTCAAGGTTTCACGGGTAAGTTTCACGGGTGACGTTTCACGGGTCTAGGTTTCACTGGTAAGTTTCACGGGTATGTTTCACGGGTGACGTTTCACGGGTCTAGGTTTCACTGGTAAGTTTCACGGGTCAAGGTTTCACGGGTAAGTTTCACGGGTAAATTTCACGGGTATGTTTCACGGATGACGTTTCACGGGTCTTGGTTTCACTGGTAAGTTTCACGGGTCAAGGTTTCACGGGTAAGTTTCACGGGTAAGTTTTACGGGTATGTTTTACAGGTGACGTTTCACGGGTAAGTTTCACGGGTAAGTTTCACGGGTATGTTTCACGGGTGACGTTTCACGGGTCAAGGTTTCACGGGTAAGTTTCACGGGTCAAGGTTTCACGGGTAAGTTTCACGGGTAAGTTTTACGGGTAAGTTTCACGGGTGACGTTTCACGGGTCTAGGTTTCACTGGAAAGTTTCACGAGTCAAGGATTCACGGGTAAGTTTCACGGGTAAGTTTTACGGGTATGTTTTACAGGTGACGTTTCACGGGTCTAGGTTTTACTGGTAAGTTTCACGGGTCAAGGTTTCACGGGTAAGATTCACGGGTAAGTTTCACGGGTATGTTTCATGGGTGATGTTTCACGGGTCTAGGTTTCACTGGTAAGTTTCACGGGTCAAG
The DNA here is from genome assembly GCA_947534325.1 of Agonum fuliginosum. NCBI lineage: Eukaryota > Metazoa > Arthropoda > Insecta > Coleoptera > Carabidae > Agonum > Agonum fuliginosum. The sequence continues at coordinate 27,383,207 of OX384036.1, forward strand.
GTTTTACGGGTAAGTTTCACGGGTAAGTTTCACGGGTATGTTTCACGGGTGACGTTTCACGGGTCTAGGTTTCACTAGTAAGTTTCACGGGTCAAGGTTTCACGGGTAAGTTTCCGGGTAAGTTTCACGGGTATGTTTCACGGGTGACGTTTCACGGGTCTAGGTTTCACTAGTAAGTTTCACGGGTCAAGGTTTCACGGGTAAGTTTCACGGGTAAGTTTCACGGGTATGTTTCACGGGTGACGTTTCACGGGTCTAGGTTTCACTGGTAAGTTTCACGGGTCAAGGTTTCACGGGTAAGTTTCACGGGTAAGTTTTACGGGTAAGTTTCACGGGTGACGTTTCACGGGTCTAGGTTTCACTGGAAAGTTTCACAGGTCAAGGATTCACGGGTAAGTTTCACGGGTAAGTTTTACGGGTATGTTTTACAGGTGACGTTTCACGGGTCTAGGTTTCACTGGTAAGTTTCACGGGTCAAGGTTTCACGGGTAAGATTCACGGGTAAGTTTCACGGGTATGTTTCATGGGTGATGTTTCACGGGTCTAGGTTTCACTGGTAAGTTTCACGGGTCAAGGTTTTACGGGTAAGTTTCACGGATAAGTTTCACGGGTATGTTTTACAGGTGACGTTTCACGGGTCTAGGTTTCACTGGTAAGTTTCACGGGTCAAGGTTTCACGGGTAAGTTTCACGGGTAAGTTTCACGGGTATGTTTCACGGGTGACGTTTCACGGGTCTAGGTTTCACTGGTAAGTTTCACGGGTCAAGGTTTCACGGGTAAGATTCACGGGTAAGTTTCACGGGTATGTTTCACGGGTGACGTTTCACGGGTCTAGGTTTCACTAGTAAGTTTCACGGGTCAAGGTTTCACGGGTAAGTTTCACGGGTAAGTTTCACGGGTATGTTTCACGGGTGACGTTTCACGGGTCTAGGTTTCACTAGTAAGTTTCACGGGTCAAGGTTTCACGGGTAAGTTTCACGGGTAAGTTTCACGGGTATGTTTCACGGGTGACGTTTCACGGGTCTAGGTTTCACTGGTAAGTTTCACGGGTCAAGGTTTCACTGGTAAGTTTCACGGGTATGTTTCACGGGTGACGTTTCACGGGTCTAGGTTTCACTGGTAAGTTTCACGGGTCAAGGTTTCACGGGTAAGTTTCACGGGTAAGTTTCACGGGTATGTTTCACGGGTGACGTTTCACGGGTCTAGGTTTCACTGGTAAGTTTCACGGGTCAAGGTTTTACGGGTAAGTTTCACGGGTAAGTATCACGGGTATGTTTCACGGGTGACGTTTCACGGGTCTAGGTTTCACTGGTAAGTTTCACGGGTCAAGGTTTCACGGGTAAGTTTTACGGGTAAGTTTCACGGGTAAGTTTCACGGGTATGTTTCACGGGTGACGTTTCACGGGTCTAGGTTTCACTGGTAAGTTTCACGGGTCAAGGTTTTACGGGTAAGTTTCTCGGGTAAGTTTTACGCGTAAGTTTCACGGGTGACGTTTCACGGGTCTAAGTTTCACTGGTAAGTTTCACGGGTCAAGGTTTCACGGGTAAGTTTTACGGGTAAGTTTCTCGGGTGACGTTTCACGGGTCTAGGTTTCACTGGTAAGTTTCACGGGTCTAGGTTTCACTGGTAAGTTTCACGGGTCAAGGTTTCACGGGTAAGTTTCACGGGTAAGTTTCACGGGTATGTTTCACGGGTGACGTTTCACGGGTCTAGGTTTCACTGGAAAGTTTCAGGGATCAAGGTTTCACGGGTAAGTTTCACGGGTAAGTTTCACGGGTAAGTTTTACGGGTATGTTTTACAGGTGACGTTTCACGGGTCTAGGTTTCACTGGTAAGTTTCACGGGTCAAGGTTTCACGGGTAAGTTTCACGGGTAAGTTTCACGGGTATGTTTCATGGGTGATGTTTCACGGGTCTAGGTTTTACTGGTAAGTTTCACGGGTCAAGGTTTCACGGGTAAGTTTCACGGGTAAGTTTCACGGGTGACGTTTCACGGGTCTAGGTTTCACTGGTAAGTTTCACGGGTATGTTTCACGGGTGACGTTTCACGGGTCTAAGTTTTACTGGTAAGTTTCACGGGTCAAGGTTTCACGGGTAAGTTTCACGGGTAAGTTTCACGGGTATGTTTCACGGGTCAAGGTTTCACGGGTAAGTTTCACGGGTAAGTTTTACGGGTAAGTTTCACGGGTGACGTTTCACGGGTCTAGGTTTCACTGGAAAGTTTCACGGGTCAAGGATTCACGGGTAAGTTTCACGGGTAAGTTTCACGGGTAAGTTTTACGGGTATGTTTTACAGGTGACGTTTCACGGGTCTAGGTTTCACTGGTAAGTTTCACGGGTCAAGGTTTTACGGGTAAGTTTCACGGGTAAGTTTCACGGGTATGTTTCACGGGTGACGTTTCACGGGTCTAGGTTTCACTGGTAAGTTTCACGGGTCAAGGTTTCACGGGTAAGTTTTACGGGTAAGTTTCACGGGTAAGTTTCACGGGTATGTTTCACGGGTGACGTTTCACGGGTCTAGGTTTCACTGGAAAGTTTCACGGGTCAAGGATTCACGGGTAAGTTTCACGGGTAAGTTTTACGGGTATGTTTTACAGGTGACGTTTCACGGGTCTAGGTTTCACTGGTAAGTTTCACGGGTCAAGGTTTTACGGGTAAGTTTCACGGGTAAGTTTTACGCGTAAGTTTCACGGGTGACGTTTCACGGGTCTAAGTTTCACTGGTAAGTTTCACGGGTCAAGGTTTCACGGGTAAGTTTCACGGGTAAGTTTTACGGGTAAGTTTCACGGGTGACGTTTCACGGGTCTAGGTTTCACTGGTAAGTTTCACGGGTCTAGGTTTCACTGGTAAGTTTCACGGGTCAAGGTTTCACGGGTAAGTTTCACGGGTAAGTTTCACGGGTATGTTTCACGGGTGACGTTTCACGGGTCTAGGTTTCACTGGAAAGTTTCAGGGATCAAGGTTTCACGGGTAAGTTTCACGGGTAAGTTTCACGGGTAAGTTTTACGGGTATGTTTTACAGGTGACGTTTCACGGGTCTAGGTTTCACTGGTGAGTTTCACGGGTCAAGGTTTCACGGGTAAGTTTCACGGGTAAGTTTCACGGGTATGTTTCATGGGTGATGTTTCACGGGTCTAGGTTTTACTGGTAAGTTTCACGGGTCAAGGTTTCACGGGTAAGTTTCACGGGTAAGTTTCACGGGTGACGTTTCACGGGTCTAGGTTTCACTGGTAAGTTTCACGGGTATGTTTCACGGGTGACGTTTCACGGGTCTAAGTTTCACTGGTAAGTTTCACGGGTCAAGGTTTCACGGGTAAGTTTCACGGGTAAGTTTCACGGGTATGTTTCACGGATGACGTTTCACGGGTCTTGGTTTCACGGGTAAGTTTCACGGGTAAGTTTTACGGGAATGTTTTACAGGTGACGTTTCACGGGTAAGTTTCACGGGTAAGTTTCACGGGTATGTTTCACGGGTGACGTTTCACGGGTCTTGGTTTCACTGGTAAGTTTCACGGGTCAAGGTTTCACGGGTAAGTTTCACGGGTATGTTTCACGGGTGACGTTTCACGGGTCTAGGTTTCACTGGTAAGTTTCACGGGTCAAGGTTTCACGGGTAAGTTTCACGGGTAAGTTTCACGGGTATGTTTTACAGGTGACGTTTCACGGGTCTAGGTTTCACTGGTAAGTTTCACGGGTCAAGGTTTCACGGGTAAGTTTCACGGGTAAGTTTCACGGGTATGTTTCATGGGTGATGTTTCACGGGTCTAGGTTTTACTGGTAAGTTTCACGGGTCAAGGTTTCACGGGTAAGTTTCACGGGTAAGTTTCACGGGTGACGTTTCACGGGTCTAGGTTTCACTGGTAAGTTTTACGGGTATGTTTCACGGGTGACGTTTCACGGGTCTAGGTTTCACTGGTAAGTTTCACGGGTCAAGGTTTCACGGGTAAGTTTCACGGGTAAGTTTCACGGGTATGTTTCACGGATGACGTTTCACGGGTCTTGGTTTCACTGGTAAGTTTCACGGGTCAAGGTTTCACGGGTAAGTTTCACGGGTAAGTTTTACGGGTATGTTTTACAGGTGACGTTTCACGGGTAAGTTTCACGGGTAAGTTTCACGGGTATGTTTCACGGGTGACGTTTCACGGGTCTAGGTTTCACTGGTAAGTTTCACGGGTCAAGGTTTCACGGGTAAGTTTCACGGGTAAGTTTTACGGGTAAGTTTCACGGGTGACGTTTCACGGGTCTAGGTTTCACTGGAAAGTTTCACGGGTCAAGGATTCACGGGTAAGTTTCACGGGTAAGTTTTACGGGTATGTTTTACAGGTGACGTTTCACGGGTCTAGGTTTCACTGGTAAGTATCACGGGTCAAGGTTTCACGGGTAAGATTCATGGGTAAGTTTCACGGGTATGTTTCATGGGTGATGTTTCACGGGTCTAGGTTTCACTGGTAAGTTTTACGGGTCAAGGTTTTACGGGTAAGTTTCACGGGTAAGTTTCACGGGTATGTTTCACGGGTGACGTTTCACGGGTCTAGGTTTCACTGGTAAGTTTCACGGGTCAAGGTTTCACGGGTAAGATTCACGGGTAAGTTTCACGGGTATGTTTCACGGGTGACGTTTCACGGGTCTAGGTTTCACTAGTAAGTTTCACGGGTCAAGGTTTCACGGGTAAGTTTCACGGGTAAGTTTCACGGGTATGTTTCACGGGTGACGTTTCACGGGTCTAGGTTTCACTGGTAAGTTTCACGGGTCAAGGTTTCACGGGTAAGTTTCACGGGTAAGTTTCACGGGTATGTTTCACGGGTGACGTTTCACGGGTCTAGGTTTCACTGGTAAGTTTCACGGGTCAAGGTTTCACGGGTAAGTTTCAAGGTATGTTTCACGGGTGACGTTTCACGGGTCTAGGTTTCACTGGTAAGTTTCACGGGTCAAGGTTTTACGGGTAAGTTTCACGGGTAAGTTTCACGGGTAAGTTTCACGGGTATGTTTCACGGGTGACGTTTCACGGGTCTAGGTTTCACTGGTAAGTTTCACGGGTCAAGGTTTCACGGGTATGTTTCACGGGTGACGTTTCACGGGTCTAGGTTTCACTGGTAAGTTTCACGGGTCAAGGTTTTACGGGTAAGTTTCACGGGTAAGTTTTACGCGTAAGTTTCACGGGTGACGTTTCACGGGTCTAGGTTTCACTGGTAAGTTTCACGGGTCAAGGTTTCACGGGTAAGTTTAACGGGTAAGTTTTACGGGTAAGTTTCACGGGTGACGTTTCACGGGTCTAGGTTTCACTGGTAAGTTTCACGGGTCTAGGTTTCACTGGTAAGTTTCACGGGTCAAGGTTTCACGGGTAAGTTTCACGGGTAAGTTTCACGAGTATGTTTCACGGGTGACGTTTCACGGGTCTAGGTTTCACTGGAAAGTTTCAGGGATCAAGGTTTCACGGGTAAGTTTCACGGGTAAGTTTCACGGGTAAGTTTTACGGGTATGTTTTACAGGTGACGTTTCACGGGTCTAGGTTTCACTGGTAAGTTTCACGGGTCAAGGTTTCACGGGTAAGTTTCACGGGTAAGTTTCACGGGTATGTTTCATGGGTGATGTTTCACGGGTCTAGGTTTTACTGGTAAGTTTCACGGGTCAAGGTTTCACGGGTAAGTTTCACGGGTAAGTTTCACGGGTGACGTTTCACGGGTCTAGGTTTCACTGGTAAGTTTCACGGGTATGTTTCACGGGTGACGTTTCACGGGTCTAAGTTTTACTGGTAAGTTTCACGGGTCAAGGTTTCACGGGTAAGTTTCACGGGTAAGTTTCACGGGTATGTTTCACGGGTCAAGGTTTCACGGGTAAGTTTCACGGGTAAGTTTTACGGGTAAGTTTCACGGGTGACGTTTCACGGGTCTAGGTTTCACTGGAAAGTTTCACGGGTCAAGGATTCACGGGTAAGTTTCACGGGTAAGTTTTACGGGTATGTTTTACAGGTGACGTTTCACGGGTCTAGGTTTCACTGGTAAGTTTCACGGGTCAAGGTTTTACGGGTAAGTTTCACGGGTAAGTTTCACGGGTATGTTTCACGGGTGACGTTTCACGGGTCTAGGTTTCACTGGTAAGTTTCACGGGTCAAGGTTTCACGGGTAAGTTTTACGGGTAAGTTTCACGGGTAAGTTTCACGGGTATGTTTCACGGGTGACGTTTCACGGGTCTAGGTTTCACTGGAAAGTTTCACGGGTCAAGGATTCACGGGTAAGTTTCACGGGTAAGTTTTACGGGTATGTTTTACAGGTGACGTTTCACGGGTCTAGGTTTCACTGGTAAGTTTCACGGGTCAAGGTTTTACGGGTAAGTTTCACGGGTAAGTTTTACGCGTAAGTTTCACGGGTGACGTTTCACGGGTCTAAGTTTCACTGGTAAGTTTCACGGGTCAAGGTTTCACGGGTAAGTTTCACGGGTAAGTTTTACGGGTAAGTTTCACGGGTGACGTTTCACGGGTCTAGGTTTCACTGGTAAGTTTCACGGGTCTAGGTTTCACTGGTAAGTTTCACGGGTCAAGGTTTCACGGGTAAGTTTCACGGGTAAGTTTCACGGGTATGTTTCATGGGTGACGTTTCACGGGTCTAGGTTTCACTGGAAAGTTTCAGGGATCAAGGTTTCACGGGTAAGTTTCACGGGTAAGTTTCACGGGTAAGTTTTACGGGTATGTTTTACAGGTGACGTTTCACGGGTCTAGGTTTCACTGGTGAGTTTCACGGGTCAAGGTTTCACGGGTAAGTTTCACGGGTAAGTTTCACGGGTATGTTTCATGGGTGATGTTTCACGGGTCTAGGTTTTACTGGTAAGTTTCACGGGTCAAGGTTTCACGGGTAAGTTTCACGGGTAAGTTTCACGGGTGACGTTTCACGGGTCTAGGTTTCACTGGTAAGTTTCACGGGTATGTTTCACGGGTGACGTTTCACGGGTCTAAGTTTCACTGGTAAGTTTCACGGGTCAAGGTTTCACGGGTAAGTTTCACGGGTAAGTTTCACGGGTATGTTTCACGGATGACGTTTCACGGGTCTTGGTTTCACGGGTAAGTTTCACGGGTAAGTTTCACGGGTATGTTTTACGGGTGACGTTTCACGGGTCTTGGTTTCACTGGTAAGTTTCACGGGTCAAGGTTTCACGGGTAAGTTTCACGGGTATGTGTCACGGGTGACGTTTCACGGGTCTAGGTTTCACTGGTAAGTTTCACGGGTCAAGGTTTCACGGGTAAGTTTCACGGGTAAGTTTCACGGGTATGTTTTACAGGTGACGTTTCACGGGTCTAGGTTTCACTGGTAAGTTTCACGGGTCAAGGTTTCACGGGTAAGTTTCACGGGTAAGTTTCACGGGTATGTTTCATGGGTGATGTTTCACGGGTCTAGGTTTTACTGGTAAGTTTCACGGGTCAAGGTTTCACGGGTAAGTTTCACGGGTAAGTTTCACGGGTGACGTTTCACGGGTCTAGGTTTCACTGGTAAGTTTCACGGGTATGTTTCACGGGTGACGTTTCACGGGTCTAGGTTTCACTGGTAAGTTTCACGGGTCAAGGTTTCACGGGTAAGTTTCACGGGTAAGTTTCACGGGTATGTTTCACGGATGACGTTTCACGGGTCTTGGTTTCACTGGTAAGTTTCACGGGTCAAGGTTTCACGGGTAAGTTTCACGGGTAAGTTTCACGGGTGACGTTTCACGGGTCTAGGTTTCACTGGTAAGTTTCACGGGTATGTTTCACGGGTGACGTTTCACGGGTCTAGGTTTCACTGGTAAGTTTCACGGGTCAAGGTTTCACGGGTAAGTTTCACGGGTAAGTTTCACGGGTATGTTTCACGGATGACGTTTCACGGGTCTTGGTTTCACTGGTAAGTTTCACGGGTCAAGGTTTCACGGGTAAGTTTCACGGGTAAGTTTTACGGGTATGTTTTACAGGTGACGTTTCACGGGTAAGTTTCACGGGTATGTTTCACGGGTGACGTTTCACGGGTCTAGGTTTCACTGGTAAGTTTCACGGGTCAAGGTTTCACGGGTAAGTTTCACGGGTAAGTTTTACGGGTAAGTTTCACGGGTGACGTTTCACGGGTCTAGGTTTCACTGGAAAGTTTCACGGGTCAAGGATTCACGGGTAAGTTTCACGGGTAAGTTTTACGGGTATGTTTTACAGGTGACGTTTCACGGGTCTAGGTTTCACTGGTAAGTTTCACGGGTCAAGGTTTCACGGGTAAGATTCACGGGTAAGTTTCACGGGTATGTTTCATGGGTGATGTTTCACGGGTCTAGGTTTCACTGGTAAGTTTTACGGGTCAAGGTTTTACGGGTAAGTTTCACGGGTAAGTTTCACGGGTATGTTTCACGGGTGACGTTTCACGGGTCTAGGTTTCACTGGTAAGTTTCACGGGTCAAGGTTTCACGGGTAAGATTCACGGGTAAGTTTCACGGGTATGTTTCACGGGTGACGTTTCACGGGTCTAGGTTTCACTAGTAAGTTTCACGGGTCAAGGTTTCACGGGTAAGTTTCACGGGTAAGTTTCACGGGTATGTTTCACGGGTGACGTTTCACGGGTCTAGGTTTCACTGGTAAGTTTCACGGGTCAAGGTTTCAAGGGTAAGTTTCACGGGTAAGTTTCACGGGTATGTTTCACGGGTGACGTTTCACGGGTCTAGGTTTCACTGGTAAGTTTCACGGGTCAAGGTTTCACGGGTAAGTTTCACGGGTATGTTTCACGGGTGACGTTTCACGGGTCTAGGTTTCACTGGTAAGTTTCACGGGTCAAGGTTTTACGGGTAAGTTTCACGGGTAAGTTTCACGGGTAAGTTTCACGGGTATGTTTCACGGGTGACGTTTCACGGGTCTAGGTTTCACTGGTAAGTTTCACGGGTCAAGGTTTCACGGGTAAGTTTTACGGGTAAGTTTCACGGGTAAGTTTCACGGGTATGTTTCACGGGTGACGTTTCACGGGTCTAGGTTTCACTGGTAAGTTTCACGGGTCAAGGTTTTACGGGTAAGTTTCACGGGTAAGTTTTACGCGTAAGTTTCACGGGTGACGTTTCACGGGTCTAGGTTTCACTGGTAAGTTTCACGGGTCAAGGTTTCACGGGTAAGTTTAACGGGTAAGTTTTACGGGTAAGTTTCACGGGTGACGTTTCACGGGTCTAGGTTTCACTGGTAAGTTTCACGGGTCTAGGTTTCACTGGTAAGTTTCACGAGTCAAGGTTTCACGGGTAAGTTTCACGGGTAAGTTTCACGGGTATGTTTCACGGGTGACGTTTCACGGGTCTAGGTTTCACTGGAAAGTTTCACGGATCAAGGTTTTACGGGTAAGTTTCACGGGTAAGTTTCACGGGTAAGTTTTACGGGTATGTTTTACAGGTGACGTTTCACGGGTCTAGGTTTCACTGGTAAGTTTCACGGGTCAAGGTTTCACGGGTAAGTTTCACGGGTAAGTTTCACGGGTATGTTTCATGGGTGATGTTTCACGGGTCTAGGTTTTACTGGTAAGTTTCACGGGTCAAGGTTTCACGGGTAAGTTTCACGGGTAAGTTTCACGGGTGACGTTTCACGGGTCTAGGTTTCACTGGTAAGTTTCACGGGTATGTTTCACGGGTGACGTTTCACGGGTCTAGGTTTCACTGGTAAGTTTCACGGGTCAAGGTTTCACGGGTAAGTTTCACGGGTATGTTTCACGGATGACGTTTCACGGGTCTTGGTTTCACTGGTAAGTTTCACGGGTCAAGGTTTCACGGGTAAGTTTCACGGGTAAGTTTTACGGGTATGTTTTACAGGTGACGTTTCACGGGTAAGTTTCACGGGTAAGTTTCACGGGTATGTTTCACGGGTGACGTTTCACGGGTCTAGGTTTCACTGGTAAGTTTCACGGGTCAAGGTTTCACGGGTAAGTTTCACGGGTAAGTTTCACGGGTATGTTTCATAGGTGATGTTTCACGGGTCTAGGTTTTACAGGTAAGTTTCACGGGTCAAGGTTTCACGGGTAAGTTTCACGGGTAAGTTTCACGGGTGACGTTTCACGGGTCTAGGTTTCACTGGTAAGTTTCACGGGTATGTTTTACAGGTGACGTTTTACGGGTAAGTTTCACGGGTAAGTTTCACGGGTATGTTTCACGGGTGACGTTTCACGGGTCTTGGTTTCACTGGTAAGTTTCACGGGTCAAGGTTTCACGGGTAAGTTTCACGGGTATGTTTCACGGGTGACGTTTCACGGGTCTAGGTTTCACTGGTAAGTTTCACGGGTCAAGGTTTCACGGGTATGTTTCACGGGTAAGTTTCACGGGTATGTTTCACGGGTGACGTTTCACGGGTCTAGGTTTCACTGGAAAGTTTCACGGATCAAGGTTTCACGGGTAAGTTTCACGGGTAAGTTTTACGGGTATGTTTTACAGGTGACGTTTTACGGGTCTAGGTTTCACTGGTAAGTTTCACGGGTCAAGGTTTCACGGGTAAGTTTCACGGGTAAGTTTCACGGGTATGTTTCATGGGTGATGTTTCACGGGTCTAGGTTTTACTGGTAAGTTTCACGGGTCAAAGTTTCACGGGTAAGTTTCACGGGTAAGTTTCACGGGTATGTTTCATGGGTGATGTTTCACGGGTCTAGGTTTTACTGGTAAGTTTCACGGGTCAAGGTTTCACGGGTAAGTTTCACGGGTAAGTTTCACGGGTGACGTTTCACGGGTCTAGGTTTCACTGGTAAGTTTCACGGGTATGTTTCACGGGTGACGTTTCACGGGTCTAGGTTTCACTGGTAAGTTTCACGGGTCAAGGTTTCACGGGTAAGTTTCACGGGTAAGTTTCACGGGTATGTTTCACGGATGACGTTTCACGGGTCTTGGTTTCACTGGTAAGTTTCACGGGTCAAGGTTTCACGGGTAAGTTTCACGGGTAAGTTTTACGGGTATGTTTTACAGGTGACGTTTCACGGGTAAGTTTCACAGGTAAGTTTCACGGGTAAGTTTCACGGGTATGTTTCACGGGTGACGTTTCACGGGTCTAGGTTTCACTGGTAAGTTTCACGGGTCAAGGTTTCACGGGTAAGTTTCACGGGTAAGTTTTACGGGTAAGTTTCACGGGTGACGTTTCACGGGTCTAGGTTTCACTGGAAAGTTTCACGGGTCAAGGATTCACGGGTAAGTTTCACGGGTAAGTTTTACGGGTATGTTTTACAGGTGACGTTTCACGGGTCTAGGTTTCACTGGTAAGTTTCACGGGTCAAGGTTTTACGGGTAAGTTTCACGGGTAAGTTTCACGGGTATGTTTCACGGGTGACGTTTCACGGGTCTAGGTTTCACTGGTAAGTTTCACGGGTCAAGGTTTCACGGGTAAGTTTTACGGGTAAGTTTCACGGGTAAGTTTCACGGGTATGTTTCACGGGTGACGTTTCACGGGTCTAGGTTTCACTGGTAAGTTTCACGGGTCAAGGTTTTACGGGTAAGTTTCACGGGTAAGTTTCACGGGTGACGTTTCACGGGTCTAGGTTTCACTGGTAAGTTTCACGGGTATGTTTCACGGGTGACGTTTCACGGGTCTAAGTTTCACTGGTAAGTTTCACGGGTCAAGGTTTCACGGGTAAGTTTCACGGGTAAGTTTCACGGGTATGTTTCACGGATGACGTTTCACGGGTCTTGGTTTCACGGGTAAGTTTCACGGGTAAGTTTTACGGGAATGTTTTACAGGTGACGTTTCACGGGTAAGTTTCACGGGTAAGTTTCACGGGTATGTTTCACGGGTGACGTTTCACGGGTCTTGGTTTCACTGGTAAGTTTCACGGGTCAAGGTTTCACGGGTAAGTTTCACGGGTATGTTTCACGGGTGACGTTTCACGGGTCTAGGTTTCACTGGTAAGTTTCACGGGTCAAGGTTTCACGGGTAAGTTTCACGGGTAAGTTTCACGGGTATGTTTTACAGGTGACGTTTCACGGGTCTAGGTTTCACTGGTAAGTTTCACGGGTCAAGGTTTCACGGGTAAGTTTCACGGGTAAGTTTCACGGGTATGTTTCATGGGTGATGTTTCACGGGTCTAGGTTTTACTGGTAAGTTTCACGGGTCAAGGTTTCACGGGTAAGTTTCACGGGTAAGTTTCACGGGTGACGTTTCACGGGTCTAGGTTTCACTGGTAAGTTTCACGGGTATGTTTCACGGGTGACGTTTGACGGGTCTAGGTTTCACTGGTAAGTTTCACGGGTCAAGGTTTCACGGGTAAGTTTCACGGGTAAGTTTCACGGGTATGTTTCACGGATGACGTTTCACGGGTCTTGGTTTCACTGGTAAGTTTCACGGGTCAAGGTTTCACGGGTAAGTTTCACGGGTAAGTTTTACGGGTATGTTTTACAGGTGACGTTTCACGGGTAAGTTTCACGGGTAAGTTTCACGGGTATGTTTCACGGGTGACGTTTCACGGGTCTAGGTTTCACTGGTAAGTTTCACGGGTCAAGGTTTCACGGGTAAGTTTCACGGGTAAGTTTTACGGGTAAGTTTCACGGGTGACGTTTCACGGGTCTAGGTTTCACTGGAAAGTTTCACGGGTCAAGGATTCACGGGTAAGTTTCACGGGTAAGTTTTACGGGTATGTTTTACAGGTGACGTTTCACGGGTCTAGGTTTCACTGGTAAGTTTCACGGGTCAAGGTTTCACGGGTAAGATTCACGGGTAAGTTTCACGGGTATGTTTCATGGGTGATGTTTCACGGGTCTAGGTTTCACTGGTAAGTTTTACGGGTCAAGGTTTTACGGGTAAGTTTCACGGGTAAGTTTCACGGGTATGTTTCACGGGTGACGTTTCACGGGTCTAGGTTTCACTGGTAAGTTTCACGGGTCAAGGTTTCACGGGTAAGATTCACGGGTAAGTTTCACGGGTATGTTTCACGGGTGACGTTTCACGGGTCTAGGTTTCACTAGTAAGTTTCACGGGTCAAGGTTTCACGGGTAAGTTTCACGGGTAAGTTTCACGGGTATGTTTCACGGGTGACGTTTCACGGGTCTAGGTTTCACTGGTAAGTTTCACGGGTCAAGGTTTCACGGGTAAGTTTCACGGGTAAGTTTCACGGGTATGTTTCACGGGTGACGTTTCACGGGTCTAGGTTTCACTGGTAAGTTTCACGGGTCAAGGTTTCACGGGTAAGTTTCACGGGTATGTTTCACGGGTGACGTTTCACGGGTCTAGGTTTCACTGGTAAGTTTCACGGGTCAAGGTTTTACGGGTAAGTTTCACGGGTAAGTTTCACGGGTAAGTTTCACGGGTATGTTTCACGGGTGACGTTTCACGGGTCTAGGTTTCACTGGTAAGTTTCACGGGTCAAGGTTTCACGGGTAAGTTTTACGGGTAAGTTTCACGGGTAAGTTTCACGGGTATGTTTCACGGGTGACGTTTCACGGGTCTAGGTTTCACTGGTAAGTTTCACGGGTCAAGGTTTTACGGGTAAGTTTCACGGGTAAGTTTTACGCGTAAGTTTCACGGGTGACGTTTCACGGGTCTAGGTTTCACTGGTAAGTTTCACGGGTCAAGGTTTCACGGGTAAGTTTAACGGGTAAGTTTTACGGGTAAGTTTCACGGGTGACGTTTCACGGGTCTAGGTTTCACTGGTAAGTTTCACGGGTCTAGGTTTCACTGGTAAGTTTCACGGGTCAAGGTTTCACGGGTAAGTTTCACGGGTAAGTTTCACGGGTATGTTTCACGGGTGACGTTTCACGGGTCTAGGTTTCACTGGAAAGTTTCACGGATCAAGGTTTTACGGGTAAGTTTCACGGGTAAGTTTCACGGGTAAGTTTTACGGGTATGTTTTACAGGTGACGTTTCACGGGTCTAGGTTTCACTGGTAAGTTTCACGGGTCAAGGTTTCACGGGTAAGTTTCACGGGTAAGTTTCACGGGTATGTTTCATGGGTGATGTTTCACGGGTCTAGGTTTTACTGGTAAGTTTCACGGGTCAAGGTTTCACGGGTAAGTTTCACGGGTAAGTTTCACGGGTGACGTTTCACGGGTCTAGGTTTCACTGGTAAGTTTCACGGGTATGTTTCACGGGTGACGTTTCACGGGTCTAGGTTTCACTGGTAAGTTTCACGGGTCAAGGTTTCACGGGTAAGTTTCACGGGTATGTTTCACGGATGACGTTTCACGGGTCTTGGTTTCACTGGTAAGTTTCACGGGTCAAGGTTTCACGGGTAAGTTTCACGGGTAAGTTTTACGGGTATGTTTTACAGGTGACGTTTCACGGGTAAGTTTCACGGGTAAGTTTCACGGGTATGTTTCACGGGTGACGTTTCACGGGTCTAGGTTTCACTGGTAAGTTTCACGGGTCAAGGTTTCACGGGTAAGTTTCACGGGTAAGTTTCACGGGTATGTTTCATGGGTGATGTTTCACGGGTCTAGGTTTTACAGGTAAGTTTCACGGGTCAAGGTTTCACGGGTAAGTTTCACGGGTAAGTTTCACGGGTGACGTTTCACGGGTCTAGGTTTCACTGGTAAGTTTCACGGGTATGTTTTACAGGTGACGTTTTACGGGTAAGTTTCACGGGTAAGTTTCACGGGTATGTTTCACGGGTGACGTTTCACGGGTCTTGGTTTCACTGGTAAGTTTCACGGGTCAAGGTTTCACGGGTAAGTTTCACGGGTATGTTTCACAGGTGACGTTTCACGGGTCTAGGTTTCACTGGTAAGTTTCACGGGTCAAGGTTTCACGGGTATGTTTCACGGGTAAGTTTCACGGGTATGTTTCACGGGTGACGTTTCACGGGTCTAGGTTTCACTGGAAAGTTTCACGGATCAAGGTTTCACGGGTAAGTTTCACGGGTAAGTTTTACGGGTATGTTTTACAGGTGACGTTTTACGGGTCTAGGTTTCACTGGTAAGTTTCACGGGTCAAGGTTTCACGGGTAAGTTTCACGGGTAAGTTTCACGGGTATGTTTCATGGGTGATGTTTCACGGGTCTAGGTTTTACTGGTAAGTTTCACGGGTCAAAGTTTCACGGGTAAGTTTCACGGGTAAGTTTCACGGGTATGTTTCATGGGTGATGTTTCACGGGTCTAGGTTTTACTGGTAAGTTTCACGGGTCAAGGTTTCACGGGTAAGTTTCACGGGTAAGTTTCACGGGTGACGTTTCACGGGTCTAGGTTTCACTGGTAAGTTTCACGGGTATGTTTCACGGGTGACGTTTCACGGGTCTAGGTTTCACTGGTAAGTTTCACGGGTCAAGGTTTCACGGGTAAGTTTCACGGGTAAGTTTCACGGGTATGTTTCACGGATGACGTTTCACGGGTCTTAGTTTCACTGGTAAGTTTCACGGGTCAAGGTTTCACGGGTAAGTTTCACGGGTAAGTTTTACGGGTATGTTTTACAGGTGACGTTTCACGGGTAAGTTTCACGGGTAAGTTTCACGGGTATGTTTCACGGGTGACGTTTCACGGGTCTAGGTTTCACTGGTAAGTTTCACGGGTCAAGGTTTAACGGGTAAGTTTCACGGGTAAGTTTTACGGGTAAGTTTCACGGGTGACGTTTCACGGGTCTAGGTTTCACTGGAAAGTTTCACGGGTCAAGGATTCACGGGTAAGTTTCACGGGTAAGTTTTACGGGTATGTTTTACAGGTGACGTTTCACGGGTCTAGGTTTCACTGGTAAGTTTCACGGGTCAAGGTTTTACGGGTAAGTTTCACGGGTAAGTTTCACGGGTATGTTTCACGGGTGACGTTTCACGGGTCTAGGTTTCACTGGTAAGTTTCACGGGTCAAGGTTTCACGGGTAAGTTTTACGGGTAAGTTTCACGGGTAAGTTTCACGGGTATGTTTCACGGGTGACGTTTCACGGGTCTAGGTTTCACTGGTAAGTTTCACGGGTCAAGGTTTTACGGGTAAGTTTCACGGGTAAGTTTTACGCGTAAGTTTCACGGGTGACGTTTCACGGGTCTAAGTTTCACTGGTAAGTTTCACGGGTCAAGGTTTCACGGGTAAGTTTCACGGGTGACGTTTCACGGGTCTAGGTTTCACTGGTAAGTTTCACGGGTCTAGGTTTCACTGGTAAGTTTCACGGGTCAAGGTTTCACGGGTAAGTTTCACGGGTAAGTTTCACGGGTATGTTTCACGGGTGACGTTTCACGGGTCTAGGTTTCACTGGAAAGTTTCAGGGATCAAGGTTTCACGGGTAAGTTTCACGGGTAAGTTTCACGGGTGACGTTTCACGGGTCTAGGTTTCACTGGTAAGTTTCACGGGTATGTTTCACGGGTGACGTTTCACGGGTCTAAGTTTCACTGGTAAGTTTCACGGGTCAAGGTTTCACGGGTAAGTTTCACGGGTAAGTTTCACGGGTATGTTTCACGGATGACGTTTCACGGGTCTTGGTTTCACTGGTAAGTTTCACGGGTCAAGGTTTCACGGGTAAGTTTCACGGGTAAGTTTTACGGGAATGTTTTACAGGTGACGTTTCACGGGTAAGTTTCACGGGTAAGTTTCACGGGTATGTTTCACGGGTGACGTTTCACGGGTCTTGGTTTCACTGGTAAGTTTCACGGGTCAAGGTTTCAAGGTAAGTTTCACGGGTATGTTTCACGGGTGACGTTTCACGGGTCTAGGTTTCACTGGTAAGTTTCACGGGTCAAGGTTTCACGGGTAAGTTTCACGGGTAAGTTTCACGGGTATGTTTTACAGGTGACGTTTCACGGGTCTAGGTTTCACTGGTAAGTTTCACGGGTCAAGGTTTCACGGGTAAGTTTCACGGGTAAGTTTCACGGGTATGTTTCATGGGTGATGTTTCACGGGTCTAGGTTTTACTGGTAAGTTTCACGGGTCAAGGTTTCACGGGTAAGTTTCACGGGTAAGTTTCACGGGTGACGTTTCACGGGTCTAGGTTTCACTGGTAAGTTTCACGGGTATGTTTCACGGGTGACGTTTCACGGGTCTAGGTTTCACTGGTAAGTTTCACGGGTCAAGGTTTCACGGGTAAGTTTCACGGGTAAGTTTCACGGGTATGTTTCACGGATGACGTTTCACGGGTCTTGGTTTCACTGGTAAGTTTCACGGGTCAAGGTTTCACGGGTAAGTTTCACGGGTAAGTTTTACGGGTATGTTTTACAGGTGACGTTTCACGGGTAAGTTTCACGGGTAAGTTTCACGGGTATGATTCACGGGTGACGTTTCACGGGTCTAGGTTTCACTGGTAAGTTTCACGGGTCAAGGTTTCACGGGTAAGTTTCACGGGTAAGTTTTACGGGTAAGTTTCACGGGTGACGTTTCACGGGTCTAGGTTTCACTGGAAAGTTTCACGGGTCAAGGATTCACGGGTAAGTTTCACGGGTAAGTTTTACGGGTATGTTTTACAGGTGACGTTTCACGGGTCTAGGTTTCACTGGTAAGTTTCACGGGTCAAGGTTTCACGGGTAAGATTCACGGGTAAGTTTCACGGGTATGTTTCATGGGTGATGTTTCACGGGTCTAGGTTTCACTGGTAAGTTTTACGGGTCAAGGTTTTACGGGTAAGTTTCACGGGTAAGTTTCACGGGTATGTTTCACGGGTGACGTTTCACGGGTCTAGGTTTCACTGGTAAGTTTCACGGGTCAAGGTTTCACGGGTAAGATTCACGGGTAAGTTTCACGGGTATGTTTCACGGGTGACGTTTCACGGGTCTAGGTTTCACTAGTAAGTTTCACGGGTCAAGGTTTCACGGGTAAGTTTCACGGGTAAGTTTCACGGGTATGTTTCACGGGTGACGTTTCACGGGTCTAGGTTTCACTGGTAAGTTTCACGGGTCAAGGTTTCACGGGTAAGTTTCACGGGTAAGTTTCACGGGTATGTTTCACGGGTGACGTTTCACGGGTCTAGGTTTCACTGGTAAGTTTCACGGGTCAAGGTTTCACGGGTAAGTTTCACGGGTATGTTTCACGGGTGACGTTTCACGGGTCTAGGTTTCACTGGTAAGTTTCACGGGTCAAGGTTTTACGGGTAAGTTTCACGGGTAAGTTTTACGGGTAAGTTTCACGGGTATGTTTCACGGGTCTAGGTTTCACTGGTAAGTTTCACTGGTAAGTTTCACGGGTCAAGGTTTCACGGGTAAGTTTTACGGGTAAGTTTCACGGGTAAGTTTCACGGGTATGTTTCACGGGTGACGTTTCGCGGGTCTAGGTTTCACTGGTAAGTTTCACGGGTCAAGGTTTTACGGGTAAGTTTCACGGGTAAGTTTTACGCGTAAGTTTCACGGGTGACGTTTCACGGGTCTAGGTTTCACTGGTAAGTTTCACTGGTCAAGGTTTCTCGGGGCTAAGTTTAACGGGTAAGTTTTACGGGTAAGTTTCACGGGTGACGTTTCACGGGTCTAGGTTTCACTGGTAAGTTTCACGGGTCTAGGTTTCACTGGTAAGTTTCACGGGTCAAGGTTTCACGGGTAAGTTTCACGGGTAAGTTTCACGGGTATGTTTCACGGGTGACGTTTCACGGGTCTAGGTTTCACTGGAAAGTTTCACGGATCAAGGTTTTACGGGTAAGTTTCACGGGTAAGTTTCACGGGTAAGTTTTACGGGTATGTTTTACAGGTGACGTTTCACGGGTCTAGGTTTCACTGGTAAGTTTCACGGGTCAAGGTTTCACGGGTAAGTTTCACGGGTAAGTTTCACGGGTATGTTTCACGGGTGACGTTTCACGGGTCTAGGTTTCACTGGAAAGTTTCACGGATCAAGGTTTTACGGGTAAGTTTCACGGGTAAGTTTCACGGGTAAGTTTTACGGGTATGTTTTACAGGTGACGTTTCACGGGTCTAGGTTTCACTGGTAAATTTCACGGGTCAAGGTTTCACGGGTAAGTTTCAAGGGTAAGTTTCACGGGTATGTTTCACGGATGACGTTTCACGGGTCTTGGTTTCACTGGTAAGTTTCACGGGTCAAGGTTTCACGGGTAAGTTTCACGGGTATGTTTCACGGGTGACGTTTCACGGGTCTAGGTTTCACTGGTAAGTTTCACGGGTCAAGGTTTCACGGGTAAGTTTTACGGGTAAGTTTCACGGGTATGTTTTACAGGTGACGTTTCACGGGTCTAGGTTTCACTGGTAAGTTTCACGGGTCAAGGTTTCACGGGTAAGTTTCACGGGTAAGTTTCACGGGTATGTTTCATGGGTGATGTTTCACGGGTCTAGGTTTTACTGGTAAGTTTCACGGGTCAAGGTTTCACGGGTAAGTTTCACGGGTAAGTTTCACGGGTAAGTTTCACGGGTCTAGGTTTCACTGGTAAGTTTCACGGGTATGTTTCACGGGTGACGTTTCACGGGTCTAGGTTTCACTGGTAAGTTTCACGGGTCAAGGTTTCACGGGTAAGTTTCACGGGTAAGTTTCACGGGTATGTTTCACGGATGACGTTTCACGGGTCTTGGTTTCACTGGTAAGTTTCACGGGTCAAGGTTTCACGGGTAAGTTTCACGGGTAAGTTTTACGGGTATGTTTTACAGGTGACGTTTCACGGGTAAGTTTCACGGGTAAGTTTCACGGGTATGTTTCACGGGTGACGTTTCACGGGTCTAGGTTTCACTGGTAAGTTTCACGGGTCAAGGTTTCACGGGTAAGTTTCACGGGTAAGTTTTACGGGTAAGTTTCACGGGTGACGTTTCACGGGTCTAGGTTTCACTGGAAAGTTTCACGGGTCAAGGATTCACGGGTAAGTTTCACGGGTAAGTTTTACGGGTATGTTTTACAGGTGACGTTTCACGGGTCTAGGTTTCACTGGTAAGTTTCACGGGTCAAGGTTTCACGGGTAAGATTCACGGGTAAGTTTCACGGGTATGTTTCATGGGTGATGTTTCACGGGTCTAAATTTCACTGGTAAGTTTTACGGGTCAAGGTTTTACGGGTAAGTTTCACGGGTAAGTTTCACGGGTATGTTTCACGGGTGACGTTTCACGGGTCTAGGTTTCACTGGTAAGTTTCACGGGTCAAGGTTTCACGGGTAAGATTCACGGGTAAGTTTCACGGGTATTATTCACGGGTGACGTTTCACGGGTCTAGGTTTCACTAGTAAGTTTCACGGGTCAAGGTTTCACGGGTAAGTTTCACGGGTAAGTTTCACGGGTATGTTTCACGGGTGACGTTTCACGGGTCTAGGTTTCACTGGTAAGTTTCACGGGTCAAGGTTTCACGGGTAAGTTTCACGGGTATGTTTCACGGGTGACGTTTCACGGGTCTAGGTTTCACTGGTAAGTTTCACGGGTCAAGGTTTTACGGGTAAGTTTCACGGGTAAGTTTCACGGGTAAGTTTCACGGGTATGTTTCACGGGTGACGTTTCACGGGTCTAGGTTTCACTGGTAAGTTTCACGGGTCAAGGTTTCACGGGTAAGTTTTACGGGTAAGTTTCACGGATGACGTTTCACGGGTCTAGGTTTCCTGGTAAGTTTCACGGGTATGTTTCACGGGTATGTTTCACGGATGACGTTTCACGGGTCTAGGTTTCACTGGTAAGTTTCACGGGTCAAGGTTTCACGGGTAAGTTTCACGGGTAAGTTTCACGGGTAAGTTTTACGGGTAAGTTTCACGGGTGACGTTTCACGGGTCTAGGTTTCACTGGTAAGTTTCACGGGTCAAGGTTTCACGGGTAAGTTTCACGGGTAAGTTTCACGGGTGACGTTTCACGGGTCTAGGTTTCACTCGTAAGTTTCACGGGTCAAGGTTTCACGAGTAAGTTTCACGTGTAAGTTTCACGGGTAAGTTTCACGGGTGACGTTTCACGGGTCTAGGTTTCACTGGTAAGTTTCACGGGTCAAGGTTTTACGGGTAAGTTTCACGGGTAAGTTTCACGGGTGACGTTTCACGGGTCTAGGTTTCACTGGTAAGTTTCACGGGTCAAGGTTTTACGGGTAAGTTTCACGGGTAAGTTTCACGGGTAAGTTTCACGGGTAAGTTTCACGGGTGACGTTTCACGGGTAAGTTTCACGGGTGACGTTTCACGGATCTAGGTTTCACTGGTAAGTTTCACGGGTCTAGGTTTCACGGGTAAGTTTCACGGGTAAGTTTCACAGGTAAGTTTCACGGGTAAGTTTCACGGGTGACGTTTCACAGGTCTAGGTTTCACTGGTAAGTTTCACGGGTCAAGGTTTCACGGGTAAGTTTCACGGGTAAGTTTCACGGGTAAGTTTCACGGGTGACGTTTCACGGGTCTAGGTTTCACTGGTAAGTTTCACGGGTAAAGGTTTCACGGGTAAGTTTCACGGGTAAGTTTCACGGGTATGTTTCACGGGTGACGTTTCACGGGTCTAGGTTTCACTGGTAAGTTTCACGGGTCAAGGTTTCACGGGTAAGTTTCACGGGTAAGTTTCACGGGTATGTTTCACGGGTATGTTTCACGGGTATGTTTCACGGGTGACGTTTCACGGATCTAGGTTTCACTGGTAAGTTTCACGGGTCAAGGTTTCACGGGTAAGTTTCACGGGTAAGTTTCACGGGTATGTTTCACGGGTATGTTTCACGGGTGACGTTTCACGGGTCTAGGTTTCACTGGTAAGTTTCACGTATCAAGGTTTCACGGGTAAGTTTCACGGGTCAAGGTTTCACGGGTAAGTTTCACGGGTAAGTTTCACGGGTATGTTTCACGGGTATGTTTCACGGGTATGTTTCACGGGTGACGTTTCACGGGTCTAGGTTTCACTGGTAAGTTTCACGGGTCAAGGTTTCACGGGTAAGTTTCACGGGTAAGTTTCACGGGTAAGTTTCACGGGTAAGTTTCACGGGTGACGTTTCACGGGTCTAGGTTTCACTGGTAAGTTTCACGGGTAAAGGTTTCACGGGTAAGTTTCACGGGTAAGTTTCACGGGTATGTTTCACGGGTGACGTTTCACGGGTCTAGGTTTCACTGGTAAGTTTCACGGGTCAAGGTTTCACGGGTAAGTTTCACGGGTAAGTTTCACGGGTATGTTTCACGGGTATGTTTCACGGGTATGTTTCACGGGTGACGTTTCACGGGTCTAGGTTTCACTGGTAAGTTTCACGTATCAAGGTTTCACGGGTAAGTTTCACGGGTGACGTTTCACGGGTCTAGGTTTCACTGGTAAGTTTCACGGGTCAAGGTTTCACGGGTAAGTTTCACGGGTAAGTTTCACGGGTAAGTTTTACGGGTAAGTTTCACGGGTGACGTTTCACGGGTCTAGGTTTCACTGGTAAGTTTCACGGGTCAAGGTTTCACGGGTAAGTTTCACGGGTAAGTTTCACGGGTAACGTTTCACGGGTCTAGGTTTCACTCGTAAGTTTCACGGGTCAAGGTTTCACGAGTAAGTTTCACGTGTAAGTTTCACGGGTAAGTTTCACGGGTGACGTTTCACGGGTCTAGGTTTCACTGGTAAGTTTCACGGGTCAAGGTTTTACGGGTAAGTTTCACGGGTAAGTTTCACGGGTAAGTTTCACGGGTGACGTTTTACGGATCTAGGTTTCACTGGTAAGTTTCACGGGTCTAGGTTTCACGGGTAAGTTTCACGGGTAAGTTTCACAGGTAAGTTTCACGGGTAAGTTTCACGGGTGACGTTTCACAGGTCTAGGTTTCACTGGTAAGTTTCACGGGTCAAGGTTTCACGGGTAAGTTTCACGGGTAAGTTTCACGGGTAAGTTTCACGGGTGACGTTTCACGGGTCTAGGTTTCACTGGTAAGTTTCACGGGTAAAGGTTTCACGGGTAAGTTTCACGGGTAAGTTTCACGGGTAAGTTTCACGGGTAAGTTTCACGGGTGACGTTTCACGGGTCTAGGTTTCACTGGTAAGTTTCACGGGTCAAGGTTTCACGGGTAAGTTTCACGGGTAAGTTTCACGGGTATGTTTCACGGGTATGTTTAACGGGTGACGTTTCACGGGTCTAGGTTTCACTGGTAAGTTTCACGGGTCAAGGTTTCACGGGTAAGTTTCACGGGTAAGTTTCACGGGTATGTTTCACGGGTGACGTTTCACGGGTCTAGGTTTCACTGGTAAGTTTCACGGATCAAGGTTTCACGGGTAAGTTTCACGGGTGACGTTTCACGGGTCTAGGTTTCACTGGTAAGTTTCACGGGTCAAGGTTTCACGGGTAAGTTTCACGGGTAAGTTTCACGGGTAAGTTTTACGGGTAAGTTTCACGGGTGACGTTTCACGGGTCTAGGTTTCACTGGTAAGTTTCACAGGTCAAGGTTTCACGGGTAAGTTTCACGGGTAAGTTTCACGGGTAACGTTTCACGGGTCTAGGTTTCACTCGTAAGTTTCACGGGTCAAGGTTTCACGAGTAAGTTTCACGTGTAAGTTTCACGGGTAAGTTTCACGGGTGACGTTTCACGGGTCTAGGTTTCACTGGTAAGTTTCACGGGTCAAGGTTTTACGGGTAAGTTTCACGGGTAAGTTTCACGGGTAAGTTTCACGGGTAAGTTTCACGGGTAAGTTTCACGGGTGACGTTTCACGGATCTAGGTTTCACTGGTAAGTTTCACGGGTCTAGGTTTCACGGGTAAGTTTCACGGGTAAGTTTCACAGGTAAGTTTCACGGGTAAGTTTCACGGGTGACGTTTCACAGGTCTAGGTTTCACTGGTAAGTTTCACGGGTCAAGGTTTCACGGGTAAGTTTCACGGGTAAGTTTCACGGGTAAGTTTCACGGGTGACGTTTCACGGGTCTAGGTTTCACTGGTAAGTTTCACGGGAAAAGGTTTCACGGGTAAGTTTCACGGGTAAGTTTCACGGGTATGTTTCACGGGTGACGTTTCACGGGTCTAGGTTTCACTGGTAAGTTTCACGGGTCAAGGTTTCACGGGTAAGTTTCACGGGTAAGTTTCACGGGTAAGTTTCACGGGTATGTTTCACGGGTATGTTTCACGGGTGACGTTTCACGGGTCTAGGTTTCACTGGTAAGTTTCACGGGTCAAGGTTTCACGGGTAAGTTTCACGGGTAAGTTTCACGGGTATGTTTCACGGGTGACGTTTCACGGGTCTAGGTTTCACTGGTAAGTTTCACGGATCAAGGTTTCACGGGTAAGTTTCACGGGTGACGTTTCACGGGTCTAGGTTTCACTGGTAAGTTTCACGGGTCAAGGTTTCACGGGTAAGTTTCACGGGTAAGTTTCACGGGTAAGTTTTACGGGTAAGTTTCACGGGTGACGTTTCACGGGTCTAGGTTTCACTGGTAAGTTTCACGGGTCAAGGTTTCACGGGTAAGTTTCACGGGTAAGTTTCACGGGTAACGTTTCACGGGTCTAGGTTTCACTCGTAAGTTTCACGGGTCAAGGTTTCACGAGTAAGTTTCACGGGTAAGTTTCACGGGTATGTTTCACGGGTATGTTTCACGGGTGACGTTTCCCGGGTCTAGGTTTCACTGGTAAGTTTCACGGGTCAAGGTTTCACGGGTAAGTTTCACGGGTAAGTTTCACGGGTAAGTTTTACGGGTAAGTTTCACGGGTCAAGGTTTCACGGGTAAGTTTCACGGGTAAGTTTCACGGGTAACGTTTCACGGGTCTAGGTTTCACTCGTAAGTTTCACGGGTCAAGGTTTCACGACTAAGTTTCACGTGTAAGTTTCACGGGTAAGTTTCACGGGTGACGTTTCACGGGTCTAGGTTTCACTGGTAAGTTTCACGGGTCAAGGTTTCATGGGTAAGTTTCACGGGTAAGTTTCACGGGTGACGTTTCACGGGTCTAGGTTTCACGGGTAAGTTTCACGGGTATGTTTCACGGGTGACGTTTCACGGGTCTAGGTTTCACTGGTAAGTTTCACGGGTCAAGGTTTCACGGGTAAGTTTCACGGGTAAGTTTTACGGGTAAGTTTCACGGGTGACGTTTCACGGGCGATGTTTCACGGGTCTAGGTTTCACTGGAAAGTTTCACGGGTCAAGGTTTCACGGGTAAGTTTCACGGGTAAGTTTTACGGGTATGTTTTACAGGTGACGTTTCACGGGTCTAGGTTTCACTGGTAAGTTTCACGGGTCAAGGTTTCACGGGTAAGTTTCACGGGTAAGTTTCACGGGTATGTTTCACGGGTATGTTTCACGGGTGACGTTTCACGGGTCTAGGTTTCACTGGTAAGTTTCACGGGTCAAGGTTTCACGGGTAAGTTTCACGGGTAAGTTTCACGGGTATGTTTCACGGGTGACGTTTCACGGGTCTAGGTTTCACTGGTAAGTTTCACGGATCAAGGTTTCACGGGTAAGTTTCACGGGTAAGTTTCACGGGTAAGTTTCACGGGTGACGTTTCACGGGTCTAGGTTTCACTGGTAAGTTTCACGGGTCAAGGTTTCACGGGTAAGTTTCACGGGTAAGTTTCACGGGTAAGTTTTACGGGTAAGTTTCACGGGTGACGTTTCACGGGTCTAGGTTTCACTGGTAAGTTTCACGGGTCAAGGTTTCACGGGTAAGTTTCACGGGTAAGTTTCACGGGTAACGTTTCACGGGTCTAGGTTTCACTCGTAAGTTTCACGTGTAAGTTTCACGGGTAAGTTTCACGGGTGACGTTTCACGGGTCTAGGTTTCACTGGTAAGTTTCACGGGTCAAGGTTTTACGGGTAAGTTTCACGGGTAAGTTTCACGGGTAAATTTCACGGGTAAGTTTCACGGGTGACGTTTCACAGGTCTAGGTTTCACTGGTAAGTTTCACGGGTCAAGGTTTCACGGGTAAGTTTCACGGGTAAGTTTCACGGGTAAGTTTCACGGGTGACGTTTCACGAGTCTAGGTTTCACTGGTAAGTTTCACGGGTAAAGGTTTCACGGGTAAGTTTCACGGGTAAGTTTCACGGGTATGTTTCACGGGTGACGTTTCACGGGTCTAGGTTTCACTGGTAAGTTTCACGGGTCAAGGTTTCACGGGTAAGTTTCACGGGTAAGTTTCACGGGTATGTTTCACGGGTATGTTTCACGGGTGACGTTTCACGGGTCTAGGTTTCACTGGTAAGTTTCACGGGTCAAGGTTTCACGGGTAAGTTTCACGGGTAAGTTTCACGGGTATGTTTCACGGGTGACGTTTCACGGGTCTAGGTTTCACTGGTAAGTTTCACGGATCAAGGTTTCACGGGTAAGTTTCACGGGTGACGTTTCACGGGTCTAGGTTTCACTGGTAAGTTTCACGGGTCAAGGTTTCACGGGTAAGTTTCACGGGTAAGTTTCACGGGTAAGTTTTACGGGTAAGTTTCACGGGTCAAGGTTTCACGGGTAAGTTTCACGGGTAAGTTTCACGGGTAACGTTTCACGGGTCTAGGTTTCACTCGTAAGTTTCACGGGTCAAGGTTTCACGACTAAGTTTCACGTGTAAGTTTCACGGGTAAGTTTCACGGGTGACGTTTCACGGGTCTAGGTTTCACTGGTAAGTTTCTCGGGTCAAGGTTTCATGGGTAAGTTTCACGGGTAAGTTTCACGGGTAAGTTTCACGGGTGACGTTTCACGGGTGACGTTTCACGGGTCTAGGTTTCACGGGTAAGTTTCACGGGTATGTTTCACGGGTGACGTTTCACGGGTCTAGGTTTCACTGGTAAGTTTCACGGGTCAAGGTTTCACGGGTAAGTTTCACGGGTAAGTTTTACGGGTAAGTTTCACGGGTGACGTTTCACGGGCGATGTTTCACGGGTCTAGGTTTCACTGGAAAGTTTCACGGGTCAAGGTTTCACGGGTAAGTTTCACGGGTAAGTTTTACGGGTATGTTTTACAGGTGACGTTTCACGGGTCTAGGTTTCACTGGTAAGTTTCACGGGTCAAGGTTTCACGGGTAAGTTTCACGGGTAAGTTTCACGGGTATGTTTCACGGGTATGTTTCACGGGTGACGTTTCACGGGTCTAGGTTTCACTGGTAAGTTTCACGGGTCAAGGTTTCACGGGTAAGTTTCACGGGTAAGTTTCACGGGTATGTTTCACGGGTGACGTTTCACGGGTCTAGGTTTCACTGGTAAGTTTCACGGATCAAGGTTTCACGGGTAAGTTTCACGGGTAAGTTTCACTGGTATGTTTCACGGGTGACGTTTCACGGGTCTAGGTTACACTGGTAAGTTTCACGGGTCAAGGTTTCACGGGTAAGTTTCACGGGTAAGTTTTACGGGTAAGTTTCACGGGTGACGTTTCACGGGTCTAGGTTTCACTGGTAAGTTTCACGGGTCAAGGTTTCACGGGTAAGTTTCACGGGTAAGTTTCACGGGTAAGTTTTACGGGTAAGTTTCACGGGTGACGTTTCACGGGTCTAGGTTTCACTGGTAAGTTTCACGGGTCAAGGTTTCACGGGTAAGTTTCACGGGTAAGTTTCACGGGTAACGTTTCACGGGTCTAGGTTTCACTCGTAAGTTTCACGGGTCAAGGTTTCACGAGTAAGTTTCACGTGTAAGTTTCACGGGTAAGTTTCACGGGTGACGTTTCACGGGTCTAGGTTTCACTGGTAAGTTTCACGGGTCAAGGTTTTACGGGTAAGTTTCACGGGTAAGTTTCACGGGTAAATTTCACGGGTAAGTTTCACGGGTGACGTTTCACAGGTCTAGGTTTCACTGGTAAGTTTCACGGGTCAAGGTTTCACGGGTAAGTTTCACGGGTAAGTTTCACGGGTGACGTTTCACGGGTCTAGGTTTCACTGGTAAGTTTCACGGGTAAAGGTTTCACGGGTAAGTTTCACGGGTAAGTTTCACGGGTATGTTTCACGGGTGACGTTTCACGGGTCTAGGTTTCACTGGTAAGTTTCACGGGTCAAGGTTTCACGGGTAAGTTTCACGGGTAAGTTTCACGGGTATGTTTCACGGGTATGTTTCACGGGTGACGTTTCACGGGTCTAGGTTTCACTGGTAAGTTTCACGGGTCAAGGTTTCACGGGTAAGTTTCACGGGTAAGTTTCACGGGTAAGTTTCACGGGTATGTTTCACGGGTGACGTTTCACGGGTCTAGGTTTCACTGGTAAGTTTCACGGATCAAGGTTTCACGGGTAAGTTTCACGGGTGACGTTTCACGGGTCTAGGTTTCACTGGTAAGTTTCACGGGTCAAGGTTTCACGGGTAAGTTTCACGGGTAAGTTTCACGGGTAAGTTTTACGGGTAAGTTTCACGGGTGACGTTTCACGGGTCTAGGTTTCACTGGTAAGTTTCACGGGTCAAGGTTTCACGGGTAAGTTTCACGGGTAAGTTTCACGGGTAACGTTTCACGGGTCTAGGTTTCACTCGTAAGTTTCACGGGTCAAGGTTTCACGACTAAGTTTCACGTGTAAGTTTCACGGGTAAGTTTCACGGGTGACGTTTCACGGGTCTAGGTTTCACTGGTAAGTTTCACGGGTCAAGGTTTTACGGGTAAGTTTCACGGGTAAGTTTCACAGGTAAGTTTCACGGGTAAGTTTCACGGGTGACGTTTCACAGGTCTAGGTTTCACTGGTAAGTTTCACGGGTCAAGGTTTCACGGGTAAGTTTCACGGGTAAGTTTCACGGGTAAGTTTCACGGGTGACGTTTCACGGGTCTAGGTTTCACTGGTAAGTTTCACGGGTAAAGGTTTCACGGGTAAGTTTCACGGGTAAGTTTCACGGGTATGTTTCACGGGTGACGTTTCACGGGTCTAGGTTTCACTGGTAAGTTTCACGGGTCAAGGTTTCACGGGTAAGTTTCACGGGTAAGTTTCACGGGTATGTTTCACGGGTGACGTTTCACGGGTCTAGGTTTCACTGGTAAGTTTCACGGGTCAAGGTTTCACGGGTAAGTTTCACGGGTAAGTTTCACGGGTATGTTTCACGGGTGACGTTTCACGGGTCTAGGTTTCACTGGTAAGTTTCACGGATCAAGGTTTCACGGGTAAGTTTCACGGGTGACGTTTCACGGGTCTAGGTTTCACTGGTAAGTTTCACGGGTCAAGGTTTCACGGGTAAGTTTCACGGGTAAGTTTCACGGGTAAGTTTTACGGGTAAGTTTCACGGGTGACGTTTCACGGGTCTAGGTTTCACTGGTAAGTTTCACGGGTCAAGGTTTCACGGGTAAGTTTCACGGGTAAGTTTCACGGGTAACGTTTCACGGGTCTAGGTTTCACTCGTAAGTTTCACGGGTCAAGGTTTCACGAGTAAGTTTCACGTGTAAGTTTCACGGGTAAGTTTCACGGGTGACGTTTCACGGGTCTAGGTTTCACTGGTAAGTTTCACGGGTCAAGGTTTTACGGGTAAGTTTCACGGGTAAGTTTCACGGGTAAGTTTCACGGGTAAGTTTCACGGGTGACGTTTCACGGATCTAGCTTTCACTGGTAAATTTCACGGGTCTAGGTTTCACGGGAAAGTTTCACGGGTAAGTTTCACAGGTAAGTTTCACGGGTAAGTTTCACGGGTGACGTTTCACAGGTCTAGGTTTCACTGGTAAGTTTCACGGGTCAAGGTTTCACGGGTAAGTTTTACGGGTAAGTTTCACGGGTAAGTTTCACGGGTAAGTTTCACGGGTAAGTTTCACGGGTGACGTTTCACGGGTCTAGGTTTCACTGGTAAGTTTCACGGGTAAAGGTTTCACGGGTAAGTTTCACGGGTAAGTTTCACGGGTATGTTTCACGGGTGACGTTTCACGGGTCTAGGTTTCACTGGTAAGTTTCACGGGTCAAGGTTTCACGGGTAAGTTTCACGGGTAAGTTTCACGGGTATGTTTCACGGGTATGTTTCACGGGTGACGTTTCACGGGTTAGGTTTCACTGGTAAGTTTCACGGGTCAAGGTTTCACGGGTAAGTTTCACGGGTAAGTTTCACGGGTATGTTTCACGGGTGACGTTTCACGGGTCTAGGTTTCACTGGTAAGTTTCACGGATCAAGGTTTCACGGGTAAGTTTCACGGGTGACGTTTCACGGGTCTAGGTTTCACTGGTAAGTTTCACGGGTCAAGGTTTCACGGGTAAGTTTCACGGGTAAGTTTCACGGGTAAGTTTTACGGGTAAGTTTCACGGGTGACGTTTCACGGGTCTAGGTTTCACTGGTAAGTTTCACGGGTCAAGGTTTCACGGGTAAGTTTCACGGGTAAGTTTCACGGGTAACGTTTCACGGGTCTAGGTTTCACTCGTAAGTTTCACGGGTCAAGGTTTCACGAGTAAGTTTCACGTGTAAGTTTCACGGGTAAGTTTCACGGGTGACGTTTCACGGGTCTAGGTTTCACTGGTAAGTTTCACGGGTCAAGGTTTTACGGGTAAGTTTCACGGGTAAGTTTCACGGGTAAGTTTCACGGGTAAGTTTCACGGGTAAGTTTCACGGGTAAGTTTCACGGGTGACGTCTCACGGATCTAGGTTTCACTGGTAAGTTTCACGGGTCTAGGTTTCACGGGTAAGTTTCACGGGTAAGTTTCACAGGTAAGTTTCACGGGTAAGTTTCACGGGTGACGTTTCACAGGTCTAGGTTTCACTGGTAAGTTTCACGGGTCAAGGTTTCACGGGTAAGTTTCACGGGTAAGTTTCACAGGTAAGTTTCACGGGTAAGTTTCACGGGTGACGTTTCACAGGTCTAGGTTTCACTGGTAAGTTTCACGGGTCAAGGTTTCACGGGTAAGTTTCACGGGTAAGTTTCACGGGTAAGTTTCACGGGTGACGTTTCACGGGTCTAGGTTTCACTGGTAAGTTTCACGGGTAAAGGTTTCACGGGTAAGTTTCACGGGTAAGTTTCACGGGTATGTTTCACGGGTGACGTTTCACGGGTCTAGGTTTCACTGGTAAGTTTCACGGGTCAAGGTTTCACGGGTAAGTTTCACGGGTAAGT
The DNA here is from genome assembly GCA_947534325.1 of Agonum fuliginosum. Taxonomy (NCBI): domain Eukaryota; kingdom Metazoa; phylum Arthropoda; class Insecta; order Coleoptera; family Carabidae; genus Agonum; species Agonum fuliginosum. The sequence goes on from OX384036.1 coordinate 27,413,828, forward strand.
TTCACGGGTATGTTTCACGGGTGACGTTTCACGGGTCTAGGTTTCACTGGTAAGTTTCACGGGTCAAGGTTTCACGGGTAAGTTTCACGGGTAAGTTTCACGGGTATGTTTCACGGGTGACGTTTCACGGGTCTAGGTTTCACTGGTAAGTTTCACGGATCAAGGTTTCACGGGTAAGTTTCACGGGTGACGTTTCACGGGTCTAGGTTTCACTGGTAAGTTTCACGGGTCAAGGTTTCACGGGTAAGTTTCACGGGTAAGTTTCACGGGTAAGTTTTACGGGTAAGTTTCACGGGTGACGTTTCACGGGTCTAGGTTTCACTGGTAAGTTTCACGGGTCAAGGTTTCACGGGTAAGTTTCACGGGTAAGTTTCACGGGTAACGTTTCACGGGTCTAGGTTTCACTCGTAAGTTTCACGGGTCAAGGTTTCACGAGTAAGTTTCACGTGTAAGTTTCACGGGTAAGTTTCACGGGTGACGTTTCACGGGTCTAGGTTTCACTGGTAAGTTTCACGGGTCAAGGTTTTACGGGTAAGTTTCACGGGTAAGTTTCACGGGTAAGTTTCACGGGTAAGTTTCACGGGTGACGTTTCACGGATCTAGCTTTCACTGGTAAGTTTCACGGGTCTAGGTTTCACGGGAAAGTTTCACGGGTAAGTTTCACAGGTAAGTTTCACGGGTAAGTTTCACGGGTGACGTTTCACAGGTCTAGGTTTCACTGGTAAGTTTCACGGGTCAAGGTTTCACGGGTAAGTTTTACGGGTAAGTTTCACGGGTAAGTTTCACGGGTAAGTTTCACGGGTAAGTTTCACGGGTGACGTTTCACGGGTCTAGGTTTCACTGGTAAGTTTCACGGGTAAAGGTTTCACGGGTAAGTTTCACGGGTAAGTTTCACGGGTATGTTTCACGGGTGACGTTTCACGGGTCTAGGTTTCACTGGTAAGTTTCACGGGTCAAGGTTTCACGGGTAAGTTTCACGGGTAAGTTTCACGGGTATGTTTCACGGGTATGTTTCACGGGTGACGTTTCACGGGTCTAGGTTTCACTGGTAAGTTTCACGGGTCAAGGTTTCACGGGTAAGTTTCACGGGTAAGTTTCACGGGTATGTTTCACGGGTGACGTTTCACGGGTCTAGGTTTCACTGGTAAGTTTCACGGATCAAGGTTTCACGGGTAAGTTTCACGGGTGACGTTTCACGGGTCTAGGTTTCACTGGTAAGTTTCACGGGTCAAGGTTTCACGGGTAAGTTTCACGGGTAAGTTTCACGGGTAAGTTTTACGGGTAAGTTTCACGGGTGACGTTTCACGGGTCTAGGTTTCACTGGTAAGTTTCACGGGTCAAGGTTTCACGGGTAAGTTTCACGGGTAAGTTTCACGGGTAACGTTTCACGGGTCTAGGTTTCACTCGTAAGTTTCACGGGTCAAGGTTTCACGAGTAAGTTTCACGTGTAAGTTTCACGGGTAAGTTTCACGGGTGACGTTTCACGGGTCTAGGTTTCACTGGTAAGTTTCACGGGTCAAGGTTTTACGGGTAAGTTTCACGGGTAAGTTTCACGGGTAAGTTTCACGGGTAAGTTTCACGGGTAAGTTTCACGGGTGACGTCTCACGGATCTAGGTTTCACTGGTAAGTTTCACGGGTCTAGGTTTCACGGGTAAGTTTCACGGGTAAGTTTCACAGGTAAGTTTCACGGGTAAGTTTCACGGGTGACGTTTCACAGGTCTAGGTTTCACTGGTAAGTTTCACGGGTCAAGGTTTCACGGGTAAGTTTCAAGGGTAAGTTTCACGGGTAAGTTTCACGGGTAAGTTTCACGGGTGACGTTTCACGGGTCTAGGTTTCACTGGTAAGTTTCACGGGTAAAGGTTTCACGGGTAAGTTTCACGGGTAAGTTTCACGGGTATGTTTCACGGGTGACGTTTTACGGGTCTAGGTTTCACTGGTAAGTTTCACGGGTCAAGGTTTCACGGGTAAGTTTCACGGGTAAGTTTTACGGGTAAGTTTCACGGGTGACGTTTCACGGGTCTAGGTTTTACTGGTAAGTTTCACGGATCAAGGTTTCACGGGTAAGTTTCACGGGTAAGTTTCACGGGTAAGTTTCACGGGTGACCTTTCACGGGTCTAGGTTTCACTGGTAAGTTTCACGGGTCAAGGTTTCACGGGTAAGTTTCACGTGTAAGTTTCACGGGTGACGTTTCACGGGTCTAGGTTTCACTGGTAAGTTTCACGGGTCAAGGTTTCACGGGTAAGTTTTACGGGTAAGTTTCACGGGTTAGTTTCACGGGTGACGTTTTACGGGTCTAGGTTTCCCTGGTAAGTTTCACGGGTCAAGGTTTCACGGGTAAGTTTCACAGGTAAGTTTCACGGGTAAGTTTCCCGGGTGACGTTTCACGGGTCTAGGTTTCACTGGTAAGTTTCACGGGTCAAGGTTTCACGGGTAAGTTTCACGGGTAAGTTTCACGGGTGACGTTTCACGGGTCTTGGTTTCACTGGTAAATTTCACGTGTCAAGGTTTCACGGGTAAGTTTCACGGGTAAGTTTTACGGGTATGTTTTACAGGTGACGTTTCACGGGTAAGTTTCACGGGTAAGTTTCACGGGTGTCGTTTCACGGGTCTAGGTTTCACTGGTAAGTTTCACGGGTCAAAGTTTCACGGGTAAGATTCACGGGTAAGTTTCACAAGTATGTTTCACGGATGACGTTTCACGGGTCTTGGTTTCACTGGTAAGTTTCACGGGTCAAGGTTTCACGGGTAAGTTTCACGGGTAAGTTTTACGGGTATGTTTTACAGGTGACGTTTCACGGGTTAGTTTCACGGGTAAGTTTCACGGGTGACGTTTCACGGGTCTAGGTTTCACTGGTAAGTTTCACGGGTCAAGATTTTACGGGTAAGTTTCACGGGTAAGTTTCACGGGTATGTTTCACGGGTGACGTTTCACGGGTCTAGGTTTCACTGGTAAGTTTCACGGGTCAAGGTTTTACGGGTAAGTTTCACGGGTAAGTTTTACGGGTAAGTTTCACGGGTGACGTTTCACGGGTCTAGGTTTCACTGGTAAGTTTCACGGGTCAAGGTTTCACGGGTAAGTTTCACGGGTAAGTTTCACGGGTATGTTTCACGGGTGACGTTTCACGGGTCTAGGTTTCACTGGTAAGTTTCACGGGTCAAGGTTTCACGGGTAAGTTTCACGGGTAAGTTTCACGGGTATGTTTCACGGGTGACGTTTCACGGGTCTAGGTTTCACTGGTAAGTTTCACGGGTCAAGGATTCACGGGTAAGTTTCACGGGTAAGTTTCACGGGTATGTTTCACGGGTGACGTTTCACGGGTCTTGGTTTCACTGGTAAGTTTCACGGGTCAAGGTAAAACGGGTCAAGGTTTTACGGGTAAGTTTCACTGGTATGTTTCACGGGTATGTTTCACGGGTGACGTTTCACGGGTCTAGGTTTCACTGGTAAGTTTCACGGGTCAAGGTTTCACGGGTAAGTTTCACGGGTAAGTTTCACGGGTAAGTTTCACGGGTATGTTTCATGGGTGATGTTTCACGGGTCTAGGTTTCACTGGTAAGTTTCACGGGTCAAGGTTTCACGGGTAAGTTTCACGGGTAAGTTTCACGGGTATGTTTCACGGGTGACGTTTCACGGGTCTAGGTTTCACTGGAAAGTTTCACGGGTCAAGGTTTCACAGATAAGTTTCACGGGTAAGTTTTACGGGTATGTTTTACAGGTGACGTTTCACGGGTCTAGGTTTCACTGGTAAGTTTCACGGGTCAAGGTTTCACGGGTAAGTTTCACGGGTAAGTTTCACGGGTATGTTTCATGGGTGATGTTTCACGGGTCTAGGTTTCACTGGTAAGTTTCACGGGTCAAGGTTTTACGGGTAAGTTTCACGGGTAAGTTTCACGGGTATGTTTTACGGGTGACGTTTCACGGGTCTAGGTTTCACTGGTAAGTTTCACGGGTCAAGGTTTCACGGGTAAGTTTCACGGGTAAGTTTCACGGGTATGTTTCACGGGTGACGTTTCACGGGTCTAGGTTTCACTGGTAAGTTTCACGGGTCAAGGTTTCACGGGTAAGTTTCACGGGTAAGTTTCACGGGTATGTTTCACGGGTGACGTTTCACGGGTCTAGGTTCCACTGGTAAGTTTCACGGGTCAAGGTTTCACGGGTAAGTTTCACGGGTATGTTTCACGGGTGACGTTTTACGGGTCTAGGTTTCACTGGTAAGTTTCACGGGTCAAGGTTTCACGGGTAAGTTTCACGGGTAAGTTTTACGGGTAAGTTTCACGGGTGACGTTTCACGGGTCTAGGTTTTACTGGTAAGTTTCACGGGTCAAGGTTTCACGGGTAAGTTTCACGGGTAAGTTTCACGGGTAAGTTTCACGGGTAACCTTTCACGGGTCTAGGTTTCACTGGTAAGTTTCACGGGTCAAGGTTTCACGGGTAAGTTTCACGTGTAAGTTTCACGGGTGACTTTTTACGGGTCTAGGTTTCACTGGTAAGTTTCACTGGTCAAGGTTTCACGGGTAAGTTTTACGGGTAAGTTTCACGGGTAAGTTTCACGGGTGACGTTTTACGGGTCTAGGTTTCCCTGGTAAGTTTCACGGGTCAAGGTTTCACGGGTAAGTTTCACAGGTAAGTTTCACGGGTAAGTTTCTCGGGTGACGTTTCACGGGTCTAGGTTTCACTGGTAAGTTTCACGGGTCAAGGTTTCACGGGTAAGTTTCACGGGTAAGTTTCACGGGTGACGTTTCACGGGACTTGGTTTCACTGGTAAGTTTCACGGGTCAAGGTTTCACGGGTAAGTTTCACGGGTAAGTTTTACGGGTATGTTTTACAGGTGACGTTTCACGGGTAAGTTTCACGGGTAAGTTTCACGGGTGACGTTTCACGGGTCTAGGTTTCACTGGTAAGTTTCACGGGTATGTTTCACGGGTGACGTTTCACGGGTCTAGGTTTCACTGGTAAGTTTCACGGGTCAAGGTTTCACGGGTAAGTTTCACGGGTAAGTTTCACGGGTATGTTTTACAGGTGACGTTTCACGGGTAAGTTTCACGGGTAAGTTTCACGGGTGACGTTTCACGGGTCTAGGTTTCACTGGTAAGTTTCACGGGTCAAGGTTTTACGGGTAAGTTTCACGGGTAAGTTTCACGGGTATGTTTCACGGGTGACGTTTCACGGGTCTAGGTTTCACTGGTAAGTTTCACGGGTCAAGGTTTTACGGGTAAGTTTCACGGGTAAGTTTTACGGGTAAGTTTCACGGGTGACGTTTCACGGGTCTAGGTTTCACTGGTAAGTTTCACGGGTCAAGGTTTCACGGGTAAGTTTCACGGGTAAGTTTCACGGGTATGTTTCACGGGTGACGTTTCACGGGTCTAGGTTTCACTGGTAAGTTTCACGGGTCAAGGTTTCACGGGTAAGTTTCACAGGTAAGTTTCACGGGTATGTTTCACGGGTGACGTTTCACGGGTCTAGGTTTCACTGGTAAGTTTCACGGTTCAAGGATTCACGGGTAAGTTTCACGGGTAAGTTTCACGGGTAAGTTTCACGGGTATGTTTCACGGGTGACGTTTCACGGGTCTTGGTTTCACTGGTAAGTTTCACGGGTCAAGGTTTCACGGGTAAGTTTCACGGGTATGTTTCACGGGTCTAGGTTTCACTGGTAAGTTTCACGGGTCAAGGTTTCACGGGTAAGTTTCACGGGTAAGTTTTACGGGTAAGTTTCACGGGTGACGTTTCACGGGTCTAGGTTTCACTGGTAAGTTTCACGGGTCAAGGTTTCACGGGTAAGTTTCACGGGTAAGTTTCACTGGTATGTTTCACGGGTGACGTTTCACGGGTCTAGGTTTCACTGGAAAGTTTCACGGGTCAAGGTTTCACGGGTAACTTTGACGGGTATGTTTTACATGTGTCGTTTCACGGGTCTAGGTTTCACTGGTAAGTTTCACGGGTCAAGGTTTCACGGGTAAGTTTCACGGGTAAGTTTCACGGGTATGTTTCATGGGTGATGTTTCACGGGTCTAGGTTTTACTGGTAAGTTTCACGGGTCAAGGTTTCACGGGTAAGTTTCACGGGTAAGTTTCACGGGTGACGTTTCACGGGTCTAGGTTTCACTGGTAAGTTTCACGGGTATGTTTCACGGGTGACGTTTCACGGGTCTAGGTTTCACTGGTAAGTTTCACGGGTCAAGGTTTCACGGGTAAGTTTCACGGGTAAGTTTTACGGGTAAGTTTCACGGGTGACGTTTCACGGGTCTAGGTTTCACTGGAAAGTTTCACGGGTCAAGGTTTCACGGGTAAGTTTCACGGGTATGTTTTACAGGTGACGTTTCACGGGTCTAGGTTTCACTGGTAAGTTTCACGGGTCAAGGTTTTACGGGTAAGATTCACGGGTAAGTTTTACGGGTATGTTTCATGGGTGATGTTTCACGGGTCTAGGTTTCACTGGTAAGTTTCACGGGTCAAGGTTTCACGGGTGAGTTTCACGTGTAAGTTTCACGGGTATGTTTCACGGGTGACGTTTCACGGGTCTAGGTTTCACTGGTAAGTTTCACGGGTCAAGGTTTTACGGGTAAGTTTCACGGGTAAGTTTCACGGGTATGTTTCACGGGTGACGTTTCACGGGTCTAGGTTTCACTGGTAAGTTTCACGGGTCAAGGTTTCACGGGTAAGTTTCACGGGTATGTTTCACGGGTCTAGGTTTCACTGGTAAGTTTCACGGGTCTAGGATTCACGAGTAAGTTTCACGTGTAAGTTTCACGGGTAAGTTTCACGGGTGACGTTTCACGGGTCTAGGTTTCACTGGTAAGTTTCACGGGTCAAGGTTTCACGGGTAAGTTTCACGGGTAAGTTTCACGGGTAAGTTTCACGGGTAAGTTTCACGGGTGACGTTTCACGGGTCTAGGTTTCACGGGTAAGTTTCACGGGTATGTTTCACGGGTCTAGGTTTCACTGGTAAGTTTAACGGGTCTAGGATTCACGAGTAAGTTTCACGTGTAAGTTTCACGGGTAAGTTTCACGGGTGACGTTTCACGGGTCTAGGTTTCACGGGTAAGTTTCACAAGTAAGTTTCACGGGTGACGTTTCACGGGTCTAGGTTTCACTGGTAAGTTTCACGGGTCAAGGTTTCACGGGTAAGTTTCACGGGTAAGTTTCACGGGTAAGTTTCACGGGTGACGTTTCACGGGTCTAGGTTTCACGGGTAAGTTTCACGGGTATGTTTCACGGGTGACGTTTCACGGGTCTAGGTTTCACTGGTAAGTTTCACGGGTCAAGGTTTCACGGGTAAGTTTCACGGGTAAGTTTTACGGGTAAGTTTCACGGGTGACGTTTCACGGGCGATGTTTCACGGGTCTAGGTTTCACTGGAAAGTTTCACGGGTCAAGGTTTCACGGGTAAGTTTCACGGGTAAGTTTCACGGGTAAGTTTTACGGGTATGTTTTACAGGTGACGTTTCACGGGTCTAGGTTTCACTGGTAAGTTTCACGGGTCAAGGTTTCACGGGTAAGTTTCACGGGTAAGTTTCACGGGTATGTTTCACGGGTATGTTTCACGGGTGACGTTTCACGGGTCTAGGTTTCACTGGTAAGTTTCACGGGTCAAGGTTTCACGGGTAAGTTTCACGGGTAAGTTTCACGGGTATGTTTCACGGGTGACGTTTCACGGGTCTAGGTTTCACTGGTAAGTTTCACGGATCAAGGTTTCACGGGTAAGTTTCACGGGTAAGTTTCACTGGTATGTTTCACGGGTGACGTTTCACGGGTCTAGGTTTCACTGGTAAGTTTCACGGGTCAAGGTTTCACGGGTAAGTTTCACGGGTAAGTTTTACGGGTAAGTTTCACGGGTGACGTTTCACGGGTCTAGGTTTCACTGGTAAGTTTCACGGGTCAAGGTTTCACGGGTAAGTTTCACGGGTAAGTTTCACGGGTAAGTTTTACGGGTAAGTTTCACGGGTGACGTTTCACGGGTCTAGGTTTCACTGGTAAGTTTCACGGGTCAAGGTTTCACGGGTAAGTTTCACGGGTAAGTTTCACGGGTAACGTTTCACGGGTCTAGGTTTCACTCGTAAGTTTCACGGGTCAAGGTTTCACGAGTAAGTTTCACGTGTAAGTTTCACGGGTAAGTTTCACGGGTGACGTTTCACGGGTCTAGGTTTCACTGGTAAGTTTCACGGGTCAAGGTTTTACGGGTAAGTTTCACGGGTAAGTTTCACGGGTAAGTTTCACGGGTAAGTTTCACGGGTAAGTTTCACGGGTGACGTTTCACGGATCTAGGTTTCACTGGTAAGTTTCACGGGTCTAGGTTTCACGGGTAAGTTTCACGGGTAAGTTTCACAGGTAAGTTTCACGGGTAAGTTTCACGGGTGACGTTTCACAGGTCTAGGTTTCACTGGTAAGTTTCACGGGTCAAGGTTTCACGGGTAAGTTTCACGGGTAAGTTTCACGGGTATGTTTCACGGATGACGTTTCACGGGTCTAGGTTTCCTGGTAAGTTTCACGGGTATGTTTCACGGGTATGTTTCACGGATGACGTTTCACGGGTCTAGGTTTCACTGGTAAGTTTCACGGGTCAAGGTTTCACGGGTAAGTTTCACGGGTAAGTTTCACGGGTAAGTTTTACGGGTAAGTTTCACGGGTGACGTTTCACGGGTCTAGGTTTCACTGGTAAGTTTCACGGGTCAAGGTTTCACGGGTAAGTTTCACGGGTAAGTTTCACGGGTGACGTTTCACGGGTCTAGGTTTCACTCGTAAGTTTCACGGGTCAAGGTTTCACGAGTAAGTTTCACGTGTAAGTTTCACGGGTAAGTTTCACGGGTGACGTTTCACGGGTCTAGGTTTCACTGGTAAGTTTCACGGGTCAAGGTTTCACGGGTAAGTTTCACGGGTAAGTTTCACGGGTAAGTTTCACGGGTGACGTTTCACGGGTCTAGGTTTCACTGGTAAGTTTCACGGGTCAAGGTTTTACGGGTAAGTTTCACGGGTAAGTTTCACGGGTAAGTTTCACGGGTAAGTTTCACGGGTGACGTTTCACGGATCTAGGTTTCACTGGTAAGTTTCACGGGTCTAGGTTTCACGGGTAAGTTTCACGGGTAAGTTTCACAGGTAAGTTTCACGGGTAAGTTTCACGGGTGACGTTTCACAGGTCTAGGTTTCACTGGTAAGTTTCACGGGTCAAGGTTTCACGGGTAAGTTTCACGGGTAAGTTTCACGGGTAAGTTTCACGGGTGACGTTTCACGGGTCTAGGTTTCACTGGTAAGTTTCACGGGTAAAGGTTTCACGGGTAAGTTTCACGGGTAAGTTTCACGGGTATGTTTCACGGGTGACGTTTCACGGGTCTAGGTTTCACTGGTAAGTTTCACGGGTCAAGGTTTCACGGGTAAGTTTCACGGGTAAGTTTCACGGGTATGTTTCACGGGTATGTTTCACGGGTATGTTTCACGGGTGACGTTTCACGGGTCTAGGTTTCACTGGTAAGTTTCACGGGTCAAGGTTTCACGGGTAAGTTTCACGGGTAAGTTTCACGGGTATGTTTCACGGGTATGTTTCACGGGTGACGTTTCACGGGTCTAGGTTTCACTGGTAAGTTTCACGTATCAAGGTTTCACGGGTAAGTTTCACGGGTCAAGGTTTCACGGGTAAGTTTCACGGGTAAGTTTCACGGGTATGTTTCACGGGTATGTTTCACGGGTATGTTTCACGGGTGACGTTTCACGGGTCTAGGTTTCACTGGTAAGTTTCACGGGTCAAGGTTTCACGGGTAAGTTTCACGGGTAAGTTTCACGGGTAAGTTTCACGGGTAAGTTTCACGGGTGACGTTTCACGGGTCTAGGTTTCACTGGTAAGTTTCACGGGTAAAGGTATCACGGGTAAGTTTCACGGGTAAGTTTCACGGGTATGTTTCACGGGTGACGTTTCACGGGTCTAGGTTTCACTGGTAAGTTTCACGGGTCAAGTTTTCACGGGTAAGTTTCACGGGTAAGTTTCACGGGTATGTTTCACGGGTATGTTTCACGGGTATGTTTCACGGGTGACGTTTCACGGGTCTAGGTTTCACTGGTAAGTTTCACGTATCAAGGTTTCACGGGTAAGTTTCACGGGTGACGTTTCACGGGTCTAGGTTTCACTGGTAAGTTTCACGGGTCAAGGTTTCACGGGTAAGTTTCACGGGTAAGTTTCACGGGTAAGTTTTACGGGTAAGTTTCACGGGTGACGTTTCACGGGTCTAGGTTTCACTGGTAAGTTTCACGGGTCAAGGTTTCACGGGTAAGTTTCACGGGTAAGTTTCACGGGTAACGTTTCACGGGTCTAGGTTTCACTCGTAAGTTTCACGGGTCAAGGTTTCACGAGTAAGTTTCACGTGTAAGTTTCACGGGTAAGTTTCACGGGTGACGTTTCACGGGTCTAGGTTTCACTGGTAAGTTTCACGGGTCAAGGTTTTACGGGTAAGTTTCACGGGTAAGTTTCACGGGTAAGTTTCACGGGTGACGTTTTACGGATCTAGGTTTCACTGGTAAGTTTCACGGGTCTAGGTTTCACGGGTAAGTTTCACGGGTAAGTTTCACAGGTAAGTTTCACGGGTAAGTTTCACGGGTGACGTTTCACAGGTCTAGGTTTCACTGGTAAGTTTCACGGGTCAAGGTTTCACGGGTAAGTTTCACGGGTAAGTTTCACGGGTAAGTTTCACGGGTGACGTTTCACGGGTCTAGGTTTCACTGGTAAGTTTCACGGGTAAAGGTTTCACGGGTAAGTTTCACGGGTAAGTTTCACGGGTAAGTTTCACGGGTAAGTTTCACGGGTGACGTTTCACGGGTCTAGGTTTCACTGGTAAGTTTCACGGGTCAAGGTTTCACGGGTAAGTTTCACGGGTAAGTTTCACGGGTATGTTTCACGGGTATGTTTAACGGGTGACGTTTCACGGGTCTAGGTTTCACTGGTAAGTTTCACGGGTCAAGGTTTCACGGGTAAGTTTCACGGGTAAGTTTCACGGGTATGTTTCACGGGTGACGTTTCACGGGTCTAGGTTTCACTGGTAAGTTTCACGGATCAAGGTTTCACGGGTAAGTTTCACGGGTGACGTTTCACGGGTCTAGGTTTCACTGGTAAGTTTCACGGGTCAAGGTTTCACGGGTAAGTTTCACGGGTAAGTTTCACGGGTAAGTTTTACGGGTAAGTTTCACGGGTGACGTTTCACGGGTCTAGGTTTCACTGGTAAGTTTCACAGGTCAAGGTTTCACGGGTAAGTTTCACGGGTAAGTTTCACGGGTAACGTTTCACGGGTCTAGGTTTCACTCGTAAGTTTCACGGGTCAAGGTTTCACGAGTAAGTTTCACGTGTAAGTTTCACGGGTAAGTTTCACGGGTGACGTTTCACGGGTCTAGGTTTCACTGGTAAGTTTCACGGGTCAAGGTTTTACGGGTAAGTTTCACGGGTAAGTTTCACGGGTAAGTTTCACGGGTAAGTTTCACGGGTAAGTTTCACGGGTGACGTTTCACGGATCTAGGTTTCACTGGTAAGTTTCACGGGTCTAGGTTTCACGGGTAAGTTTCACGGGTAAGTTTCACAGGTAAGTTTCACGGGTAAGTTTCACGGGTGACGTTTCACAGGTCTAGGTTTCACTGGTAAGTTTCACGGGTCAAGGTTTCACGGGTAAGTTTCACGGGTAAGTTTCACGGGTAAGTTTCACGGGTGACGTTTCACGGGTCTAGGTTTCACTGGTAAGTTTCACGGGAAAAGGTTTCACGGGTAAGTTTCACGGGTAAGTTTCACGGGTATGTTTCACGGGTGACGTTTCACGGGTCTAGGTTTCACTGGTAAGTTTCACGGGTCAAGGTTTCACGGGTAAGTTTCACGGGTAAGTTTCACGGGTATGTTTCACGGGTATGTTTCACGGGTGACGTTTCACGGGTCTAGGTTTCACTGGTAAGTTTCACGGATCAAGGTTTCACGGGTAAGTTTCACGGGTGACGTTTCACGGGTCTAGGTTTCACTGGTAAGTTTCACGGGTCAAGGTTTCACGGGTAAGTTTCACGGGTAAGTTTCACGGGTAAGTTTTACGGGTAAGTTTCACGGGTGACGTTTCACGGGTCTAGGTTTCACTGGTAAGTTTCACGGGTCAAGGTTTCACGGGTAAGTTTCACGGGTAACGTTTCACGGGTCTAGGTTTCACTCGTAAGTTTCACGGGTCAAGGTTTCACGAGTAAGTTTCACGTGTAAGTTTCACGGGTAAGTTTCACGGGTGACGTTTCACGGGTCTAGGTTTCACTGGTAAGTTTCACGGGCCAAGGTTTTACGGGTAAGTTTCACGGGTAAGTTTCACGGGTAAGTTTCACGGGTAAGTTTCACGGGTAAGTTTCACGGGTAAGTTTCACGGGTGACGTTTCACGGATCTAGGTTTCACTGGTAAGTTTCACGGGTCTAGGTTTCACGGGTAAGTTTCACGGGTAAGTTTCACAGGTAAGTTTCACGGGTAAGTTTCACGGGTGACGTTTCACAGGTCTAGGTTTCACTGGTAAGTTTCACGGGTCAAGGTTTCACGGGTAAGTTTCACGGGTAAGTTTCACGGGTAAGTTTCACGGGTGACGTTTCACGGGTCTAGGTTTCACTGGTAAGTTTCACGGGTAAAGGTTTCACGGGTAAGTTTCACGGGTATGTTACACGGGTGACGTTTCACGGGTCTAGGTTTCACTGGTAAGTTTCACGGGTCAAGGTTTCACGGGTAAGTTTCACGGGTCAAGGTTTCACGGGTAAGTTTCACGGGTAAGTTTCACGGGTAAGTTTTACGGGTATGTTTTACAGGTGACGTTTCACGGGTCTAGGTTCCACTGGTAAGTTTCACGGGTCAAGGGTTCACGGGTAAGTTTCACGGGTAAGTTTCACGGGTATGTTTCACGGGTGACGTTTCACGGGTCTAGGTTTTACTGGTAAGTTTCACGGGTCAAGGTTTCACGAGTAAGTTTCACGGGTAAGTTTCACGGGTAAGTTTCACGGGTGACCTTTCACGGGTCTAGGTTTCACTGGTAAGTTTTACGGGTCAAGGTTTCACGGGTAAGTTTCACGTGTAAGTTTCACGGGTGACTTTTCACGGGTCTAGGTTTCACTGGTAAGTTTCACTGGTCAAGGTTTCACGGGTAAGTTTTACGGGTAAGTTTCACGGGTAAGTTTCACGGGTGACGTTTTACGGGTCTAGGTTTCCCTGGTAAGTTTCACGGGTCAAGGTTTCACGGGTAAGTTTCACAGGTAAGTTTCACGGGTAAGTTTCTCGGGTGACGTTTCACGGGTCTAGGTTTCACTGGTAAGTTTCACGGGTCAAGGTTCACGGGTAAGTTTCACGGGTAAGTTTCACGGGTAAGTTTCACGGGTGACGTTTCACGGGTCTTGGTTTCACTGGTAAGCTTCACGGGTCAAGGTTTCACGGGTAAGTTTCACGGGTAAATTTTACGGGTATGTTTTACAGGTGACGTTTCACGGGTAAGTTTCACGGGTAAGTTTCACGGGTGACGTTTCACGGGTCTAGGTTTCACTGGTAAGTTTCACGGGTCAAGGTTTCACGGGTAAGTTTCACGGGTAAGTTTTACGGGTAAGTTTCACGGGTGACGTTTCACGGGTCTAGGTTTCACTGGTAAGTTTCACGGGTCAAGGTTTCACGGGTAAGTTTCACGGGTAAGTTTCACGGGTAACGTTTCACGGGTCTAGGTTTCACTCGTAAGTTTCACGGGTCAAGGTTTCACGAGTAAGTTTCACGTGTAAGTTTCACGGGTAAGTTTCACGGGTGACGTTTCACGGGTCTAGGTTTCACTGGTAAGTTTCACGGGCCAAGGTTTTATGGGTAAGTTTCACGGGTAAGTTTCACGGGTAAGTTTCACGGGTAAGTTTCACGGGTGACGTTTCACGGATCTAGGTTTCACTGGTAAGTTTCACGGGTCTAGGTTTCACGGGTAAGTTTCACGGGTAAGTTTCACAGGTAAGTTTCACGGGTAAGTTTCACGGGTGACGTTTCACAGGTCTAGGTTTCACTGGTAAGTTTCACGGGTCAAGGTTTCACGGGTAAGTTTCACGGGTAAGTTTCACGGGTAAGTTTCACGGGTGACGTTTCACGGGTCTAGGTTTCACTGGTAAGTTTCACGTTAAAAGGTTTCACGGGTAAGTTTCACGGGTAAGTTTCACGGGTATGTTTCACGGGTGACGTTTCACGGGTCTAGGTTTCACTGGTAAGTTTCACGGGTCAAGGTTTCACGGGTAAGTTTCACGGGTAAGTTTCACGGGTATGTTTCACGGGTATGTTTCACGGGTGACGTTTCACGGGTCTAGGTTTCACTGGTAAGTTTCACGGGTCAAGGTTTCACGGGTAAGTTTCACGGGTAAGTTTCACGGGTATGTTTCACGGGTGACGTTTCACGGGTCTAGGTTTCACTGGTAAGTTTCACGGATCAAGGTTTCACGGGTAAGTTTCACGGGTGACGTTTCACGGGTCTAGGTTTCACTGGTAAGTTTCACGGGTCAAGGTTTCACGGGTAAGTTTCACGGGTAAGTTTCACGGGTAAGTTTTACGGGTAAGTTTCACGGGTGACGTTTCACGGGTCTAGGTTTCACTGGTAAGTTTCACGGGTCAAGGTTTCACGGGTAAGTTTCACGGGTAAGTTTCACGGGTAACGTTTCACGGGTCTAGGTTTCACTCGTAAGTTTCACGGGTCAAGGTTTCACGAGTAAGTTTCACGTGTAAGTTTCACGGGTAAGTTTCACGGGTGACGTTTCACGGGTCTAGGTTTCACTGGTAAGTTTCACGGGCCAAGGTTTTACGGGTAAGTTTCACGGGTAAGTTTCACGGGTAAGTTTCACGGGTAAGTTTCACGGGTAAGTTTCACGGGTGACGTTTCACGGATCTAGGTTTCACTGGTAAGTTTCACGGGTCTAGGTTTCACGGGTAAGTTTCACGGGTAAGTTTCACAGGTAAGTTTCACGGGTAAGTTTCACGGGTGACGTTTCACGGGTCTAGATTTCACTGGTAAGTTTCACGGGTCAAGGTTTCACGGGTAAGTTTCACGGGTAAGTTTCACGGGTATGTTTCACGGGTGACGTTTCACGGGTCTAGGTTTCACTGGTAAGTTTCACGGATCAAGGTTTCACGGGTAAGTTTCACGGGTGACGTTTCACGGGTCTAGGTTTCACTGGTAAGTTTCACGGGTCAAGGTTTCACGGGTAAGTTTCACGGGTAAGTTTCACGGGTAAGTTTTACGGGTAAGTTTCACGGGTGACGTTTCACGGGTCTAGGTTTCACTGGTAAGTTTCACAGGTCAAGGTTTCACGGGTAAGTTTCACGGGTAAGTTTCACGGGTAACGTTTCACGGGTCTAGGTTTCACTCGTAAGTTTCACGGGTCAAGGTTTCACGAGTAAGTTTCACGTGTAAGTTTCACGGGTAAGTTTCACGGGTGACGTTTCACGGGTCTAGGTTTCACTGGTAAGTTTCACGGGTCAAGGTTTTACGGGTAAGTTTCACGGGTAAGTTTCACGGGTAAGTTTCACGGGTAAGTTTCACGGGTAAGTTTCACGGGTGACGTTTCACGGATCTAGGTTTCACTGGTAAGTTTCACGGGTCTAGGTTTCACGGGTAAGTTTCACGGGTAAGTTTCACAGGTAAGTTTCACGGGTAAGTTTCACGGGTGACGTTTCACAGGTCTAGGTTTCACTGGTAAGTTTCACGGGTCAAGGTTTCACGGGTAAGTTTCACGGGTAAGTTTCACGGGTAAGTTTCACGGGTGACGTTTCACGGGTCTAGGTTTCACTGGTAAGTTTCACGGGAAAAGGTTTCACGGGTAAGTTTCACGGGTAAGTTTCACGGGTATGTTTCACGGGTGACGTTTCACGGGTCTAGGTTTCACTGGTAAGTTTCACGGGTCAAGGTTTCACGGGTAAGTTTCACGGGTAAGTTTCACGGGTATGTTTCACGGGTATGTTTCACGGGTGACGTTTCACGGGTCTAGGTTTCACTGGTAAGTTTCACGGATCAAGGTTTCACGGGTAAGTTTCACGGGTGACGTTTCACGGGTCTAGGTTTCACTGGTAAGTTTCACGGGTCAAGGTTTCACGGGTAAGTTTCACGGGTAAGTTTTACGGGTAAGTTTCACGGGTGACGTTTCACGGGTCTAGGTTTCACTGGTAAGTTTCACGGGTCAAGGTTTCACGGGTAAGTTTCACGGGTAACGTTTCACGGGTCTAGGTTTCACTCGTAAGTTTCACGGGTCAAGGTTTCACGAGTAAGTTTCACGTGTAAGTTTCACGGGTAAGTTTCACGGGTGACGTTTCACGGGTCTAGGTTTCACTGGTAAGTTTCACGGGCCAAGGTTTTACGGGTAAGTTTCACGGGTAAGTTTCACGGGTAAGTTTCACGGGTAAGTTTCACGGGTAAGTTTCACGGGTAAGTTTCACGGGTGACGTTTCACGGATCTAGGTTTCACTGGTAAGTTTCACGGGTCTAGGTTTCACGGGTAAGTTTCACGGGTAAGTTTCACAGGTAAGTTTCACGGGTAAGTTTCACGGGTGACGTTTCACAGGTCTAGGTTTCACTGGTAAGTTTCACGGGTCAAGGTTTCACGGGTAAGTTTCAAGGGTAAGTTTCACGGGTAAGTTTCACGGGTGACGTTTCACGGGTCTAGGTTTCACTGGTAAGTTTCACGGGTAAAGGTTTCACGGGTAAGTTTCACGGGTAAGTTTCACGGGTATGTTACACGGGTGACGTTTCACGGGTCTAGGTTTCACTGGTAAGTTTCACGGGTCAAGGTTTCACGGGTAAGTTTCACGGGTCAAGGTTTCACGGGTAAGTTTCACGGGTAAGTTTCACGGGTAAGTTTTACGGGTATGTTTTACAGGTGACGTTTCACGGGTCTAGGTTCCACTGGTAAGTTTCACGGGTCAAGGGTTCACGGGTAAGTTTCACGGGTAAGTTTCACGGGTATGTTTCACGGGTGACGTTTCACGGGTCTAGGTTTTACTGGTAAGTTTCACGGGTCAAGGTTTCACGAGTAAGTTTCACGGGTAAGTTTCACGGGTAAGTTTCACGGGTGACCTTTCACGGGTCTAGGTTTCACTGGTAAGTTTTACGGGTCAAGGTTTCACGGGTAAGTTTCACGTGTAAGTTTCACGGGTGACTTTTCACGGGTCTAGGTTTCACTGGTAAGTTTCACTGGTCAAGGTTTCACGGGTAAGTTTTACGGGTAAGTTTCACGGGTAAGTTTCACGGGTGACGTTTTACGGGTCTAGGTTTCCCTGGTAAGTTTCACGGGTCAAGGTTTCACGGGTAAGTTTCACAGGTAAGTTTCACGGGTAAGTTTCTCGGGTGACGTTTCACGGGTCTAGGTTTCACTGGTAAGTTTCACGGGTCAAGGTTCACGGGTAAGTTTCATGGGTAAGTTTCACGGGTAAGTTTCACGGGTGACGTTTCACGGGTCTTGGTTTCACTGGTAAGCTTCACGGGTCAAGGTTTCACGGGTAAGTTTCACGGGTAAATTTTACGGGTATGTTTTACAGGTGACGTTTCACGGGTAAGTTTCACGGGTAAGTTTCACGGGTGACGTTTCACGGGTCTAGGTTTCACTGGTAAGTTTCACGGGTCAAGGTTTCACGGGTAAGTTTCACGGGTAAGTTTTACGGGTAAGTTTCACGGGTGACGTTTCACGGGTCTAGGTTTCACTGGTAAGTTTCACGGGTCAAGGTTTCACGGGTAAGTTTCACGGGTAAGTTTCACGGGTAACGTTTCACGGGTCTAGGTTTCACTCGTAAGTTTCACGGGTCAAGGTTTCACGAGTAAGTTTCACGTGTAAGTTTCACGGGTAAGTTTCACGGGTGACGTTTCACGGGTCTAGGTTTCACTGGTAAGTTTCACGGGCCAAGGTTTTATGGGTAAGTTTCACGGGTAAGTTTCACGGGTAAGTTTCACGGGTAAGTTTCACGGGTGACGTTTCACGGATCTAGGTTTCACTGGTAAGTTTCACGGGTCTAGGTTTCACGGGTAAGTTTCACGGGTAAGTTTCACAGGTAAGTTTCACGGGTAAGTTTCACGGGTGACGTTTCACAGGTCTAGGTTTCACTGGTAAGTTTCACGGGTCAAGGTTTCACGGGTAAGTTTCACGGGTAAGTTTCACGGGTAAGTTTCACGGGTGACGTTTCACGGGTCTAGGTTTCACTGGTAAGTTTCACGTTAAAAGGTTTCACGGGTAAGTTTCACGGGTAAGTTTCACGGGTATGTTTCACGGGTGACGTTTCACGGGTCTAGGTTTCACTGGTAAGTTTCACGGGTCAAGGTTTCACGGGTAAGTTTCACGGGTAAGTTTCACGGGTATGTTTCACGGGTATGTTTCACGGGTGACGTTTCACGGGTCTAGGTTTCACTGGTAAGTTTCACGGGTCAAGGTTTCACGGGTAAGTTTCACGGGTAAGTTTCACGGGTATGTTTCACGGGTGACGTTTCACGGGTCTAGGTTTCACTGGTAAGTTTCACGGATCAAGGTTTCACGGGTAAGTTTCACGGGTGACGTTTCACGGGTCTAGGTTTCACTGGTAAGTTTCACGGGTCAAGGTTTCACGGGTAAGTTTCACGGGTAAGTTTCACGGGTAAGTTTTACGGGTAAGTTTCACGGGTGACGTTTCACGGGTCTAGGTTTCACTGGTAAGTTTCACGGGTCAAGGTTTCACGGGTAAGTTTCACGGGTAAGTTTCACGGGTAACGTTTCACGGGTCTAGGTTTCACTCGTAAGTTTCACGGGTCAAGGTTTCACGAGTAAGTTTCACGTGTAAGTTTCACGGGTAAGTTTCACGGGTGACGTTTCACGGGTCTAGGTTTCACTGGTAAGTTTCACGGGCCAAGGTTTTACGGGTAAGTTTCACGGGTAAGTTTCACGGGTAAGTTTCACGGGTAAGTTTCACGGGTAAGTTTCACGGGTGACGTTTCACGGATCTAGGTTTCACTGGTAAGTTTCACGGGTCTAGGTTTCACGGGTAAGTTTCACGGGTAAGTTTCACAGGTAAGTTTCACGGGTAAGTTTCACGGGTGACGTTTCACAGGTCTAGGTTTCACTGGTAAGTTTCACGGGTCAAGGTTTCACGGGTAAGTTTCACGGGTAAGTTTCACGTGTAAGTTTCACGGGTGACGTTTCACGGGTCTAGGTTTCACTGGTAAGTTTCACGGGTAAAGGTTTCACGGGTAAGTTTCACGGGTAAGTTTCACGGGTATGTTACACGGGTGACGTTTCACGGGTCTAGGTTTCACTGGTAAGTTTCACGGGTCAAGGTTTCACGGGTAAGTTTCACGGGTCAAGGTTTCACGGGTAAGTTTCACGGGTAAGTTTCACGGGTAAGTTTTACGGGTATGTTTTACAGGTGACGTTTCACGGGTCTAGGTTCCACTGGTAAGTTTCACGGGTCAAGGTTTCACGGGTAAGTTTCACGGGTAAGTTTCACGGGTATGTTTCACGGGTGACGTTTCACGGGTCTAGGTTTTACTGGTAAGTTTCACGGGTCAAGGTTTCACGAGTAAGTTTCACGGGAAAGTTTCACGGGTAAGTTTCACGGGTGACCTTTCACGGGTCTAGGTTTCACTGGTAAGTTTTACGGGTCAAGGTTTCACGGGTAAGTTTCACGTGTAAGTTTCACGGGTGACTTTTCACGGGTCTAGGTTTCACTGGTAAGTTTCACTGGTCAAGGTTTCACGGGTAAGTTTTACGGGTAAGTTTCACGGGTAAGTTTCACGGGTGACGTTTTACGGGTCTAGGTTTCCCTGGTAAGTTTCACGGGTCAAGGTTTCACGGGTAAGTTTCACAGGTAAGTTTCACGGGTAAGTTTCTCGGGTGACGTTTCACGGGTAAGTTTCACGGGTCAAGGTTTCACGGGTAAGTTTCACGGGTAAGTTTCACGGGTAAGTTTCACGGGTGACGTTTCACGGGTCTTGGTTTCACTGGTAAGCTTCACGGGTCAAGGTTTCACGGGTAAGTTTCAC
This sequence comes from Agonum fuliginosum, assembly GCA_947534325.1. Classification (NCBI taxonomy): domain Eukaryota; kingdom Metazoa; phylum Arthropoda; class Insecta; order Coleoptera; family Carabidae; genus Agonum; species Agonum fuliginosum. The sequence goes on from OX384036.1 coordinate 27,433,804, forward strand.
GGGTAAATTTTACGGGTATGTTTTACAGGTGACGTTTCACGGGTAAGTTTCACGGGTAAGTTTCACGGGTAAGTTTCACGGGTGACGTTTCACGGGTCTAGGTTTCACTGGTAAGTTTCACGGGTCAAGGTTTCACGGGTAAGTTTCACGGGTAAGTTTCACGGGTAAGTTTTACGGGTAAGTTTCACGGGTGACGTTTCACGGGTCTAGGTTTCACTGGTAAGTTTCACGGGTCAAGGTTTCACGGGTAAGTTTCACGGGTAAGTTTCACGGGTAACGTTTCACGGGTCTAGGTTTCACTCGTAAGTTTCACGGGTCAAGGTTTCACGAGTAAGTTTCACGTGTAAGTTTCACGGGTAAGTTTCACGGGTGACGTTTCACGGGTCTAGGTTTCACTGGTAAGTTTCACGGGCCAAGGTTTTACGGGTAAGTTTCACGGGTAAGTTTCACGGGTAAGTTTCACGGGTAAGTTTCACGGGTGACGTTTCACGGATCTAGGTTTCACTGGTAAGTTTCACGGGTCTAGGTTTCACGGGTAAGTTTCACGGGTAAGTTTCACAGGTAAGTTTCACGGGTAAGTTTCACGGGTGACGTTTCACAGGTCTAGGTTTCACTGGTAAGTTTCACGGGTCAAGGTTTCACGGGTAAGTTTCACGGGTAAGTTTCACGGGTAAGTTTCACGGGTGACGTTTCACGGGTCTAGGTTTCACTGGTAAGTTTCACGGGTAAAGGTTTCACGAGTAAGTTTCACGGGTAAGTTTCACGGGTATGTTACACGGGTGACGTTTCACGGGTCTAGGTTTCACTGGTAAGTTTCACGGGTCAAGGTTTCACGGGTAAGTTTCACGGGTAAGTTTCACGGGTAAGTTTTACGGGTATGTTTTACAGGTGACGTTTCACGGGTCTAGGTTCCACTGGTAAGTTTCACGGGTCAAGGTTTCACGGGTAAGTTTCACGGGTAAGTTTCACGGGTATGTTTCACGGGTGACGTTTTACGGGTCTAGGTTTCACTGGTAAGTTTCACGGGTCAAGGTTTCACGGGTAAGTTTCACGGGTAAGTTTTACGGGTAAGTTTCACGGGTGACGTTTCACGGGTCTAGGTTTTACTGGTAAGTTTCACGGGTCAAGGTTTCACGGGTAAGTTTCACGGGTAAGTTTCACGGGTATGTTTCACGGGTGACGTTTTACGGGTCTAGGTTTCACTGGTAAGTTTTACGGGTCAAGGTTTCACGGGTAAGTTTCACGGGTAAGTTTTACGGGTAAGTTTCACGGGTGACGTTTCACGGGTCTAGGTTTTACTGGTAAGTTTCACGGGTCAAGGTTTCACGGGTAAGTTTCACGGGTAAGTTTCACGGGTAAGTTTCACGGGTGACCTTTCACGGGTCTAGGTTTCACGGGTAAGTTTCACGGGTGACTTTTCACGGGTCTAGGTTTCACTGGTAAGTTTCACTGGTCAAGGTTTCACCGGTAAGTTTTACGGGTAAGTTTCACGGGTAAGTTTCACGGGTGACGTTTTACGGGTCTAGGTTTCCCTGGTAAGTTTCACGGGTCAAGGTTTCACGGGTAAGTTTCACAGGTAAGTTTCACGGGTAAGTTTCACGGGTGACGTTTCACGGGTCTTGGTTTCACTGGTAAGTTTCACGGGTCAAGGTTTCACGGGTAAGTTTCACGGGTAAATTTTACGGGTATGTTTTACAGGTGACGTTTCACGGGTAAGTTTCACGGGTAAGTTTCACGGGTGACGTTTCACGGGTCTAGGTTTCACTGGTAAGTTTCACGGGTATGTTTCACGGGTGACGTTTCACGGGTCTAGGTTTCACTGGTAAGTTTCACGGGTCAAGGTTTCACGGGTGACGTTTCACGGGTCTAGGTTTCACTGGTATGTTTTACAGGTGACGTTTCACGGGTAAGTTTCACGGGTAAGTTTCACGGGTGACGTTTTACGGGTCTAGGTTTCACTGGTAAGTTTCACGGGTCATGGTTTTACGGGTAAGTTTCACGGGTAAGTTTCACGGGTATGTTTCACGGGTGACGTTTCACGGGTCTAGGTTTCACTGGTAAGTTTCACGGGTCAAGGTTTTACGGGTAAGTTTCACGGGTAAGTTTCACGGGTATGTTTCACGGGTGACGTTTCACGGGTCTAGGATTCACTGGTAAGTTTCACGGGTCAAGGTTTCACGGGTAAGTTTCACGGGTAAGTTTCACGGGTAAGTTTCACGGGTATGTTTCACGGGTGACGTTTCACGGGTCTAGGTTTCACTGGTAAGTTTCACGGATCAAGGTTTCACGGGTAAGTTTTACGGGTAAGTTTCACGGGTATGTTTCACGGATGACGTTTCACGGGTCTAGGTTTCACTGGTAAGTTTCACGGGTCAAGGTTTCACGGGTAAGTTTCACGGGTAAGTTTTACGGGTAAGTTTCACGGGTGACGTTTCACGGGTCTAGGTTTCACTGGTAAGTTTCACGGGTCAAGGTTTCACGGGTAAGTTTCACGGGTAAGTTTCACGGGTAAGTTTTACGGGTAAGTTTCACGGGTGACGTTTCACGGGTCTAGGTTTCACTGGTAAGTTTCTCGGGTCAAGGTTTCACGGGTAAGTTTCACGGGTAAGTTTCACGGGTGACGTTTCACGGGTCTAGGTTTCACTCGTAAGTTTCACGGGTCAAAGTTTCACGAGTAAGTTTCACGTATAAGTTTCACGGGTAAGTTTCACGGGTGACGTTTCACGGGTGACGTTTCACGGGTCTAGGTTTCACTGGTAAGTTTCACGGGTCAAGGTTTCACGGGTAAGTTTCACGGGTAAGTTTCACGAGTAAGTTACACGGGTCTAGGTTTCACTGGTAAGTTTCACGGGTCTAGGTTTCACGGGTAAGTTTCACGGGTAAGTTTCACGGGTATGTTTCACGGGTGACGTTTCACGGGTCTAGGTTTCACTGGTAAGTTTCACGGATCAAGGTTTCACGGGTAAGTTTCACGGGTAAGTTTCATGGGTATGTTTCACGGATGACGTTTCACGGGTCTAGGTTTCACTGGTAAGTTTCACGGGTCAAGGTTTCACGGGTAAGTTTCACGGGTAAGTTTTACGGGTAAGTTTCACGGGTGACGTTTCACGGGTCTAGGTTTCACTGGTAAGTTTCACGGGTCAAGGTTTCACGGGTAAGTTTCACGGGTAAATTTCACGGGTAAGTTTTACGGGTAAGTTTCACGGGTGACGTTTCACGGGTCTAGGTTTCACTGGTAAGTTTCACGGGTCAAGGTTTCACGGGTAAGTTTCACGGGTAAGTTTCACGGGTGACGTTTCACGGGTCTAGGTTTCACTCGTAAGTTTCACGGGTCAAAGTTTCACGGGTATGTTTCACGGGTCTAGGTTTCACTGATAAGTTTCACGGGTCTAGGTTTCACGGGTAAGTTTCACGGGTAAGTTTCACGGGTAAGTTTCACGGGTGACGTTTCACGGGTCTAGGTTTCACTGGTAAGTTTCACGGGTCAAGGTTTCACGGGTAAGTTTCACGGGTAAGTTTCACGGGTGACGTTTCACGGGTCTAGGTTTCACTGGTAAGTTTCACGGGTCAAGGTTTCACGGGTAAGTTTCACGGGTAAGTTTCACGGGTAAGTTTCACGGGTATGTTTCACGGGTGACGTTTCACGGGTCTAGGTTTCACTGTTAAGTTTTACGGGTAAGTTTCACGGGTGACGTTTCACGGGTTATGTTTCACGGGTCTAGGTTTCACTGGAAAGTTTCACGGGTCAAGGTTTCACGGGTAAGTTTCACGGGTAAGGTTTACGGGTATGTTTTACAGGTGACGTTTCACGGGTCTAGGTTTTACTGGTTAGTTTAACGGGTCAAGGTTTCACGGGTAAGTTTCACGGGTATGTTTCATGGGTGATGTTTCACGGGTCTAGGTTTCACTGGTAAGTTTCACGGGTCAAGGTTCCACGGGTAAGTTTCACGGGTAAGTTTCACGGGTATGTTTCACGGGTGACGTTTCACGGGTCTAGGTTTCACTGGAAAGTTGCACGGGTCAAGGTTTCACGGGTAAGTTTCACGGGTAAGTTTTACGGGTATGTTTTACAGGTGACGTTTCACGGGTCTAGGTTTCACTGGAAAAGTTTCACGGGTCAAGGTTTCACGGGTAAGTTTCACGGGTAAGTTTCACGGGTATGTTCCATGGGTGATGTTTCACGGGTCTAGGTTTCACTGGTAAGTTTCACGGGTCACGGTTTTACGGGTAAGTTTCACGGGTAAGTTTCACGGGTATGTTTCACGGGTGACGTTTAACGGGTCTAGGTTTTACTGGTAAGTTTCACGGGTCAAGGTTTCACGGGTAAGTTTAACGGGTATGTTTCACGGGTGACGTTTCACGGGTCTAGGTTCCACTGGTAAGTTTCATGGGTCAAGGTTTCACGGGTAAGTTTCACGGGTAAGTTTCACGGGTATGTTTCACGGGTGACGTTTTACGGGTCTAGGTTTCACTGGTAAGTTTCACGGGTCAAGGTTTCACGGGTAAGTTTCACGGGTAAGTTTTACGGGTAAGTTTCACGGGTGACGTTTCACGGGTCTAGGTTTTACTGGTAAGTTTCACGGGTCAAGGTTTCACGGGTAAGTTTCACGGGTAAGTTTCACGGGTAAGTTTCACGGGTGACCTTTCACGGGTCTAGGTTTCACTGGTAAGTTTCACGGGTCAAGGTTTCACGGGTAAGTTTCACGTGTAAGTTTCACGGGTGACGTTTCACGGGTCTAGGTTTCACTGGTAAGTTTCACGGGTCAAGGTTTCACGGGTAAGTTTTACGGGTAAGTTTCACGGGTAAGTTTCACGGGTGACGTTTTACGGGTCTAGGTTTCCCTGGTAAGTTTCACGGGTAAGTTTCACAGGTAAGTTTCACGGGTAAGTTTCTCGGGTGACGTTTCACGGGTCAAGGTTTCACTGGTAAGTTTCACGGGTCAAGGTTTCACGGGTAAGTTTCACGGGTAAGTTTCACGGGTGACGTTTCACGGGTCTTGGTTTCACTGGTAAGTTTCACGGGTCAAGGTTTCACGGGTAAGTTTCACTGGTAAGTTTTACGGGTATGTTTTACAGGTGACGTTTCACGGGTAAGTTTCACGGGTAAGTTTCACGGGTAAGTTTCACGGGTCTAGGTTTCACTGGTAAGTTTCACGGGTCAAGGTTTCACGGGTAAGTTTCACGGGTAAGTTTCACGGGTATGTTTCACGGGTGACGTTTCACGGGTCTAGGTTTCACTGGTAAGTTTCACGGGTCAAGGATTCACGGGTGAGTTTCACGGGTAAGTTTCACGGGTATGTTCCATGGGTGATGTTTCACGGGTCTAGGTTTCACTGGTAAGTTTCACGGGTCAAGGTTTTACGGGTAAGTTTCACGGGTAAGTTTCACGGGTATGTTTTACGGGTGACGTTTCACGGGTCTAGGTTTCACTGGTAAGTTTCACGGGTCAAGGTTTTACGGGTAAGTTTCACGGGTAAGTTTCACGGGTATGTTTCACGGGTGACGTTTAACGGGTGTAGGTTTCACTGGTAAGTTTCACGGGTCAAGGTTTCACGGGTAAGTTTCACGGGTAAGTTTCACGGGTATGTTTCACGGGTGACGTTTCACGGGTCTAGGTTCTACTGGTAAGTTTCATGGGTCAAGGTTTCACGGGTAAGTTTCACGGGTAAGTTTCACGGGTATGTTTCACGGGTGACGTTTTACGGGTCTAGGTTTCACTGGTAAGTTTCACGGGTCAAGGTTTCACGGGTAAGTTTCACGGGTAAGTTTTACGGGTAAGTTTCACGGGTGACGTTTCACGGGTCTAGGTTTTACTGGTAAATTTCACGGGTCAAGGTTTCACGGGTAAGTTTCACGGGTAAGTTTCACGGGTAAGTTTCACGGGTGACCTTTCACGGGTCTAGGTTTCACTGGTAAGTTTCACGGGTCAAGGTTTCACGGGTAAGTTTCACGTGTAAGTTTCACGGGTGACGTTTCACGGGTCTAGGTTTCACTGGTAAGTTTCACGGGTCAAGGTTTCACGGGTAAGTTTTACGGGTAAGTTTCACGGGTAAGTTTCACGGGTGACGTTTTACGGGTCTAGGTTTCCCTGGTAAGTTTCACGGGTAAGTTTCACAGGTAAGTTTCACGGGTAAGTTTCTCGGGTGACGTTTCACGGGTCAAGGTTTCACTGGTAAGTTTCACGGGTCAAGGTTTCACGGGTAAGTTTCACGGGTAAGTTTCACGGGTGACGTTTCACGGGTCTTGGTTTCACTGGTAAGTTTCACGGGTCAAGGTTTCACGGGTAAGTTTCACTGGTATGTTTTACGGGTATGTTTTACAGGTGACGTTTCACGGGTAAGTTTCACGGGTAAGTTTCACGGGTAAGTTTCACGGGTGATGTTTCACGGGTCTAGGTTTCACTGGTAAGTTTCACGGGTCTAGGTTTCACTGGTAAGTTTCACGGGTCAAGGTTTCACGGGTAAGTTTCACGGGTAAGTTTCACGGGTATGTTTCACGGGTGACGTTTCACGGGTCTAGGTTTCACTGGTAAGTTTCACGGGTCAAGGATTCACGGGTGAGTTTCACGGGTAAGTTTCACGGGTATGTTTCACGGGTGACGTTTCACGGGTCTAGGTTTTACTGGTAAGTTTCACGGGTCAAGGTTTTACGGGTAAGTTTCACGGGTAAGTTTTACGGGTATGTTTCACGGGTGACGTTTCACGGGTCTAGGTTTCACTGGTAAGTTTCACGGGTCAAGGTTTCACGGGTAAGTTTCACGGGTAAGTTTCACGGGTATGTTTCACGGGTGACGTTTCACGGGTCTAGGTTTCACTGGAAAGTTTCACGGATCAAGGTTTCACGGGTAAGTTTCACGGGTAAGTTTCACGGGTAAGTTTTACGGGTATGTTTTACAGGTGACGTTTCACGGGTATAGGTTTCACTGGTAAGTTTCACGGGTCAAGGTTTCACGGGTAAGTTTCACGGGTAAGTTTCACGGGTATGTTTCATGGGTGATGTTTCACGGGTCTAGGTTTTACTGGTAAGTTTCACGGGTCAAGGTTTCACGGGTAAGTTTCACGGGTAAGTTTCACGGGTGACGTTTCACGGGTCTAGGTTTCACTGGTAAGTTTCACGGGTATGTTTCACGGGTGACGTTTCACGGGTCTAGGTTTCACTGGTAAGTTTCACGGGTCAAGGTTTCACGAGTAAGTTTCACGGGTAAGTTTCACGGGTATGTTTCACGGATGACGTTTCACGGGTCTTGGTTTCACTGGTAAGTTTCACGGGTCAAGGTTTCACGGGTAAGTTTTACGGGTATGTTTTACAGGTGACGTTTCACAGGGTAAGTTTCACGGGTAAGTTTCACGGGTATGTTTCACGGGTGACGTTTCACGGGTCTAGGTTTCACTGGTAAGTTTCACGGGTCAAGGTTTCACGGGTAAGTTTCACGGGTAAGTTTTACGGGTAAGTTTCACGGGTGACGTTTCACGGGTCTAGGTTTCACTGGAAAGTTTCACGGGTCAAGGATTCACGGGTAAGTTTCACGGGTAAGTTTTACGGGTATGTTTTACAGGTGACGTTTCACGGGTCTAGGTTTCACTGGTAAGTTTCACGGGTAAGTTTCACGGGTATGTTTCACGGGTGACGTTTCACGGGTCTAGGTTTCACTGGTAAGTTTCACGGGTCAAGGATTCACGGGTAAGTTTCACGGGTAAGTTTCACGGGTATGTTTCACGGGTGACGTTTCACGGGTCTTGGTTTCACTGGTAAGTTTCACGGGTCAAGGTTTCACGGGTAAGTTTCACGGGTATGTTTCACGGGTGACGTTTCACAGGTCTAGGTTTCACTGGTAAGTTTCACGGGTCAAGGTTTCACGGGTAAGTTTCACGGGTAAGTTTTACGGGTAAGTTTCACGGGTGACGTTTCACGGGTCTAGGTTTCACTGGTAAGTTTCACGGGTCAAGGTTTCACGGGTAAGTTTCACGGGTAAGTTTCACGGGTATGTTTCACGGGTGACGTTTCACGGGTCTAGGTTTCACTGGAAAGTTTCACGGATCAAGGTTTCACGGGTAAGTTTCACGGCTAAGTTTCACGGGTAAGTTTTACGGGTATGTTTTACAGGTGACGTTTCACGGGTCTAGGTTTCACTGGTAAGTTTCACGGGTCAAGGTTTCACGGGTAAGTTTCACGGGTAAGTTTCACGGGTATGTTTCATGGGTGATGTTTCACGGGTCTAGGTTTTACTGGTAAGTTTCACGGGTCAAGGTTTCACTGGTAAGTTTCACGGGTATGTTTCACGGGTGACGTTTCACGGGTCTAGGTTTCACTGGTAAGTTTCACGGGTCAAGGTTTCACGGGTAAGTTTCACGGGTATGTTTCACGGATGACGTTTCACGGGTCTTGGTTTCACTGGTAAGTTTAACGGGTCAAGGTTTCACGGGTAAGTTTCACGGGTAAGTTTTACGGGTATGTTTTACAGGTGACGTTTCACGGGTAAGTTTCACGGGTAAGTTTCACGGGTATGTTTCACGGGTGACGTTTCACGGATCTAGGTTTCACTGGTAAGTTTCACGGGTCAAGGTTTCACGGGTAAGTTTCACGGGTTAGTTTTACGGGTAAGTTTCACGGGTGACGTTTTACGGGTCTAGGTTTCACTGGAAAGTTTCACGGGTCAAGGATTCACGGGTAAGTTTCACGGGTAAGTTTTACGGGTATGTTTTACAGGTGACGTTTCACGGGTCTAGGTTTCACTGGTAAGTTTCACGGGTCAAGGTTTCACGGGTAAGATTCACGGGTAAGTTTCACGGGTATGTTTCATGGGTGATGTTTCACGGGTCTAGGTTTCACTGGTAAGTTTCACGGGTCAAGGTTTTACGGGTAAGTTTCACGGGTAAGTTTCACGGGTATGTTTCACGGGTGACGTTTCACGGGTCTAGGTTTCACTAGTAAGTTTCACGGGTCAAGGTTTCACGGGTAAGTTTCACGGGTAAGTTTCACGGGTATGTTTCACGGGTGACGTTTCACGGGTCTAGGTTTCACTGGTAAGTTTCACGGGTCAAGGTTTCACGGGTAAGTTTCACGGGTAAGTTTCACGGGTATGTTTCACGGGTGACGTTTCACGGGTCTAGGTTTCACTGGTAAGTTTCACGGGTCAAGGTTTCACGGGTAAGTTTCACGGGTAAGTTTCACGGGTATGTTTCACGGGTGACGTTTCACGGGTCTAGGTTTCACTGGTAAGTTTCACGGGTCAAGGTTTTACGGGTAAGATTCACGGGTAAGTTTCACGGGTATGTTTCACGGGTGACGTTTCACGGGTCTAGGTTTCACTGGTAAGTTTCACGGGTCAAGGTTTCACGGGTAAGTTTTACGGGTAAGTTTCACGGGTAAGTTTCACAGGTATGTTTCACGGGTGACGTTTCACGGGTCTAGGTTTCACTGGTAAGTTTCACGGGTCAAGGTTTCACGGGTAAGTTTCACGGGTAAGTTTTACGCGTAAGTTTCACGGGTGACGTTTCACGGGTCTAGGTTTCACTGGTAAGTTTCACGGGTCAAGGTTTCACGGGTAAGTTTCACGGGTAAGTTTTACGGGTAAGTTTCACGGGTGACGTTTCACGGGTCTAGGTTTCACTGGTAAGTTTCACGGGTCTAGGTTTCACTGGTAAGTTTCACGGGTCAAGGTTTCACGGGTAAGTTTCACGGGTAAGTTTCACGGGTATGTTTCACGGGTGACGTTTCACGGGTCTAGGTTTCACTGGAAAGTTTCACGGATCAAGGTTTCACGGGTAAGTTTCACGGGTAAGTTTCACGGGTAAGTTTTACGGGTATGTTTTACAGGTGACGTTTCACGGGTCTAGGTTTCACTGGTAAGTTTCACGGGTCAAGGTTTCACGGGTAAGTTTCACGGGTAAGTTTCACGGGTATGTTTCATGGGTGATGTTTCACGGGTCTAGGTTTTACTGGTAAGTTTCACGGGTCAAGGTTTCACGGGTAAGTTTCACGGGTAAGTTTCACGGGTGACGTTTCACGGGTCTAGGTTTCACTGGTAAGTTTCACGGGTATGTTTCACGGGTGACGTTTCACGGGTCTAGGTTTCACTGGTAAGTTTCACGGGTCAAGGTTTCACGGGTAAGTTTCACGGGTAAGTTTCACGGGTATGTTTCACGGATGACGTTTCACGGGTCTTGGTTTCACTGGTAAGTTTCACGGGTCAAGGTTTCACGGGTAAGTTTCACGGGTAAGTTTTACGGGTATGATTTACAGGTGACGTTTCACGGGTAAGTTTCACGGGTAAGTTTCACGGGTATGTTTCACGGGTGACGTTTCACGGGTCTTGGTTTCACTGGTAAGTTTTACGGGGCAAGGTTTCACGGGTAAGTTTCACGGGTATGTTTCACGGGTGACGTTTCACGGGTCTAGGTTTCACTGGTAAGTTTCACGGGTCAAGGTTTCACGGGTAAGTTTCACGGGTAAGTTTTACGGGTAAGTTTCACGGGTGACGTTTCACGGGTCTAGGTTTCACTGGAAAGTTTCACGGGTCAAGGATTCACGGGTAAGTTTCACGGGTAAGTTTTACGGGTATGTTTTACAGGTGACGTTTCACGGGTCTAGGTTTCACTGGTAAGTTTCACGGGTAAGTTTCACGGGTATGTTTCACGGGTGACGTTTCACGGGTCTTGGTTTCACTGGTAAGTTTCACGGGTCAAGGTTTCACGGGTAAGTTTCACGGGTATGTTTCACGGGTGACGTTTCACAGGTCTAGGTTTCACTGGTAAGTTTCACGGGTCAAGGTTTCACGGGTAAGTTTCACGGGTAAGTTTTACGGGTAAGTTTCACGGGTGACGTTTCACGGGTCTAGGTTTCACTGGTAAGTTTCACGGGTCAAGGTTTCACGGGTAAGTTTCACGGGTAAGTTTCACGGGTATGTTTCACGGGTGACGTTTCACGGGTCTAGGTTTCACTGGAAAGTTTCACGGATCAAGGTTTCACGGGTAAGTTTCACGGCTAAGTTTCACGGGTAAGTTTTACGGGTATGTTTTACAGGTGACGTTTCACGGGTAAGTTTCACGGGTAAGTTTCACGGGTATGTTTCACGGGTGACGTTTCACGGATCTAGGTTTCACTGGTAAGTTTCACGGGTCAAGGTTTCACGGGTAAGTTTCACGGGTTAGTTTTACGGGTAAGTTTCACGGGTGACGTTTTACGGGTCTAGGTTTCACTGGAAAGTTTCACGGGTCAAGGATTCACGGGTAAGTTTCACGGGTAAGTTTTACGGGTATGTTTTACAGGTGACGTTTCACGGGTCTAGGTTTCACTGGTAAGTTTCACGGGTCAAGGTTTCACGGGTAAGATTCACGGGTAAGTTTCACGGGTATGTTTCATGGGTGATGTTTCACGGGTCTAGGTTTCACTGGTAAGTTTCACGGGTCAAGGTTTTACGGGTAAGTTTCACGGGTAAGTTTCACGGGTATGTTTCACGGGTGACGTTTCACGGGTCTAGGTTTCACTAGTAAGTTTCACGGGTCAAGGTTTCACGGGTAAGTTTCACGGGTAAGTTTCACGGGTATGTTTCACGGGTGACGTTTCACGGGTCTAGGTTTCACTGGTAAGTTTCACGGGTCAAGGTTTCACGGGTAAGTTTCACGGGTAAGTTTCACGGGTATGTTTCACGGGTGACGTTTCACGGGTCTAGGTTTCACTGGTAAGTTTCACGGGTCAAGGTTTCACGGGTAAGTTTCACGGGTAAGTTTCACGGGTATGTTTCACGGGTGACGTTTCACGGGTCTAGGTTTCACTGGTAAGTTTCACGGGTCAAGGTTTTACGGGTAAGATTCACGGGTCAAGGTTTCACGGGTAAGTTTCACGGGTAAGTTTTACGGGTAAGTTTCACGGGTGACGTTTCACGGGTCTAGGTTTCACTGGAAAGTTTCACGGGTCAAGGATTCACGGGTAAGTTTCACGGGTAAGTTTTACGGGTATGTTTTACAGGTGACGTTTCACGGGTCTAGGTTTCACTGGTAAGTTTCACGGGTCAAGGTTTCACGGGTAAGATTCACGGGTAAGTTTCACGGGTATGTTTCATGGGTGATGTTTCACGGGTCTAGGTTTCACGTATAAGTTTCACGGGTAAGTTTCACGGGTGACGTTTCACGGGTCTAGGTTTCACTGGTAAGTTTCACGGGTCAAGGTTTCACGGGTAAGTTTCACGGGTAAGTTTCACGAGTAAGTTACACGGGTCTAGGTTTCACTGGTAAGTTTCACGGGTCTAGGTTTCACGGGTAAGTTTCACGGGTAAGTTTCACGGGTAAGTTTCACGGGTATGTTTCACGGGTGACGTTTCACGGGTCTAGGTTTCACTGGTAAGTTTCACGGATCAAGGTTTCACGGGTAAGTTTCATGGGTATGTTTCACGGATGACGTTTCACGGGTCTAGGTTTCACTGGTAAGTTTCACGGGTCAAGGTTTCACGGGTAAGTTTCACGGGTAAGTTTTACGGGTAAGTTTCACGGGTCTAGGTCTCACTGGTAAGTTTCACGGGTCAAGGTTTCACGGGTAAGTTTCACGGGTAAATTTCACGGGTAAGTTTTACGGGTAAGTTTCACGGGTGACGTTTCACGGGTCAAGGTTTCACTGGTAAGTTTCACGGGTCAAGGTTTCACGGGTAAGTTTCACGGGTAAGTTTCACGGGTGACGTTTCACGGGTCTAGGTTTCACTCGTAAGTTTCACGGGTCAAAGTTTCACGAGTAAGTTTCACGGGTAAGTTTCACGGGTGACGTTTCACGGGTCTAGGTTTCACTGGTAAGTTTCACGGGTCAAGGTTTCACGGGTAAGTTTCACGGGTAAGTTTCACGGGTCTAGGTTTCACTGGTAAGTTTCACGGGTCTAGGTTTCACGGGTAAGTTTTACGGGTAAGTTTCACGGGTAAGTTTCACGGGTGACGTTTCACGGGTCTAGGTTTCACTGGTAAGTTTCACGGGTCAAGGTTTCACGGGTAAGTTTCACGGGTAAGTTTCACGGGTAAGTTTCACGGGTGACGTTTCACGGGTCTAGGTTTCACTGGTAAGTTTCACGGGTCAAGGTTTCACGGGTAAGTTTCACGGGTAAGTTTCACGGGTAAGTTTCACGGGTATGTTTCACGGGTGACGTTTCACGGGTCTAGGTTTCACTGGTAAGTTTTACGGGTAAGTTTCACGGGTGACGTTTCACGGGTTATGTTTCACGGGTCTAGGTTTCACTGGAAAGTTTCACGGGTCAAGGTTTCACGGGTAAGTTTCACGGGTAAGTTTTACGGGTATGTTTTACAGGTGACGTTTCACGGGTCTAGGTTTTACTGGTTAGTTTAACGGGTCAAGGTTTCACGGGTAAGTTTCACGGGTAAGTTTCACGGGTATGTTTCATGGGTGATGTTTCACGGGTCTAGGTTTCACTGGTAAGTTTCACGGGTCAAGGTTCCACGGGTAAGTTTCACGGGTAAGTTTCACGGGTATGTTTCACGGGTGACGTTTCACGGGTCTAGGTTTCACTGGAAAGTTGCACGGGTCAAGGTTTCACGGGTAAGTTTCACGGGTAAGTTTTACGGGTATGTTTTACAGGTGACGTTTCACGGGTCTAGGTTTCACTGGAAAAGTTTCACGGGTCAAGGTTTCACGGGTAAGTTTCACGGGTAAGTTTCACGGGTATGTTCCATGGGTGATGTTTCACGGGTCTAGGTTTCACTGGTAAGTTTCACGGGTCAAGGTTTTACGGGTAAGTTTCACGGGTAAGTTTCACGGGTATGTTTTACGGGTGACGTTTCACGGGTCTAGGTTTCACTGGTAAGTTTCACGGGTCAAGGTTTTACGGGTAAGTTTCACGGGTAAGTTTCACGGGTATGTTTCACGGGTGACGTTTAACGGGTCTAGGTTTCACTGGTAAGTTTCACGGGTCAAGGTTTCACGGGTAAGTTTCACGGGTAAGTTTCACGGGTATGTTTCACGGGTGACGTTTCACGGGTCTAGGTTCCACTGGTAAGTTTCATGGGTCAAGGTTTCACGGGTAAGTTTCACGGGTAAGTTTCACGGGTATGTTTCACGGGTGACGTTTTACGGGTCTAGGTTTCACTGGTAAGTTTCACGGGTCAAGGTTTCACGGGTAAGTTTCACGGGTAAGTTTTACGGGTAAGTTTCACGGGTGACGTTTCACAAGTCTAGGTTTTACTGGTAAGTTTCACGGGTCAAGGTTTCACGGGTAAGTTTCACGGGTAAGTTTCACGGGTAAGTTTCACGGGTGACCTTTCACGGGTCTAGGTTTCACTGGTAAGTTTCACGGGTCAAGGTTTCACGGGTAAGTTTCACTGGTAAGTTTTACGGGTATGTTTTACAGGTGACGTTTCACGGGTAAGTTTCACGGGTAAGTTTCACGGGTAAGTTTCACGGGTGACGTTTCACGGGTCTAGGTTTCACTGGTAAGTTTCACGGGTCTAGGTTTCACTGGTAAGTTTTACGGGTCAAGGTTTCACGGGTAAGTTTCACGGGTAAGTTTCACGGGTATGTTTCACGGGTGACGTTTCACGGGTCTAGGTTTCACTGGTAAGTTTCACGGGTCAAGGATTCACGGCTGAGTTTCACGGGTAACTTTCACGGGTATGTTTCACGGGTGACGTTTCACGGGTCTTGGTTTCACTGGTAAGTTTCACGGGTCAAGGTTTCACGGGTAAGTTTCACGGGTATGTTTCACGGGTGACGTTTCACGGGTCTAGGTTTTACTGGTAAGTTTCACGGGTCAAGGTTTTACGGGTAAGTTTCACGGGTAAGTTTTACGGGTATGTTTCACGGGTGACGTTTCACGGGTCTAGGTTTCACTGGTAAGTTTCACGGGTCAAGGTTTCACGGGTAAGTTTCACGGGTAAGTTTCACGGGTATGTTTCACGGGTGACGTTTCACGGGTCTAGGTTTCACTGGAAAGTTTCACGGATCAAGGTTTCACGGGTAAGTTTCACGGGTAAGTTTCACGGGTAAGTTTTACGGGTATGTTTTACAGGTGACGTTTCACGGGTATAGGTTTCACTGGTAAGTTTCACGGGTCAAGGTTTCACGGGTAAGTTTCACGGGTAAGTTTCACGGGTATGTTTCATGGGTGATGTTTCACGGGTCTAGGTTTTACTGGTAAGTTTCACGGGTCAAGGTTTCACGGGTAAGTTTCACGGGTAAGTTTCACGGGTGACGTTTCACGGGTCTAGGTTTCACTGGTAAGTTTCACGGGTATGTTTCACGGGTGACGTTTCACGGGTCTAGGTTTCACTGGTAAGTTTCACGGGTCAAGGTTTCACGGGTAAGTTTCACGGGTAAGTTTCACGGGTATGTTTCACGGATGACGTTTCACGGGTCTTGGTTTCACTGGTAAGTTTCACGGGTCAAGGTTTCACGGGTAAGTTTTACGGGTATGTTTTACAGGTGACGTTTCACAGGGTAAGTTTCACGGGTAAGTTTCACGGGTATGTTTCACGGGTGACGTTTCACGGGTCTAGGTTTCACTGGTAAGTTTCACGGGTCAAGGTTTCACGGGTAAGTTTCACGGGTAAGTTTTACGGGTAAGTTTCACGGGTGACGTTTCACGGGTCTAGGTTTCACTGGAAAGTTTCACGGGTCAAGGATTCACGGGTAAGTTTCACGGGTAAGTTTTACGGGTATGTTTTACAGGTGACGTTTCACGGGTCTAGGTTTCACTGGTAAGTTTCACGGGTAAGTTTCACGGGTATGTTTCACGGGTGACGTTTCACGGGTCTAGGTTTCACTGGTAAGTTTCACGGGTCAAGGATTCACGGGTAAGTTTCACGGGTAAGTTTCACGGGTATGTTTCACGGGTGACGTTTCACGGGTCTTGGTTTCACTGGTAAGTTTCACGGGTCAAGGTTTCACGGGTAAGTTTCACGGGTATGTTTCACGGGTGACGTTTCACAGGTCTAGGTTTCACTGGTAAGTTTCACGGGTCAAGGTTTCACGGGTAAGTTTCACGGGTAAGTTTTACGAGTAAGTTTCACGGGTGACGTTTCACGGGTCTAGGTTTCACTGGTAAGTTTCACGGGTCAAGGTTTCACGGGTAAGTTTCACGGGTAAGTTTCACGGGTATGTTTCACGGGTGACGTTTCACGGGTCTAGGTTTCACTGGAAAGTTTCACGGATCAAGGTTTCACGGGTAAGTTTCACGGGTAAGTTTCACGGGTAAGTTTTACGGGTATGTTTTACAGGTGACGTTTCACGGGTCTAGGTTTCACTGGTAAGTTTCACGGGTCAAGGTTTCACGGGTAAGTTTCACGGGTAAGTTTCACGGGTATGTTTCATGGGTGATGTTTCACGGGTCTAGGTTTTACTGGTAAGTTTCACGGGTCAAGGTTTCACGGGTAAGTTTCACGGGTAAGTTTAACGGGTGACGTTTCACGGGTCTAGGTTTCACTGGTAAGTTTCACGGGTATGTTTCACGGGTGACGTTTCACGGGTCTAGGTTTCACTGGTAAGTTTCACGGGTCAAGGTTTCACGGGTAAGTTTCACGGGTATGTTTCACGGATGACGTTTCACGGGTCTTGGTTTCACTGGTAAGTTTAACGGGTCAAGGTTTCACGGGTAAGTTTCACGGGTAAGTTTTACGGGTATGTTTTACAGGTGACGTTTCACGGGTAAGTTTCACGGGTAAGTTTCACGGGTATGTTTCACGGGTGACGTTTCACGGATCTAGGTTTCACTGGTAAGTTTCACGGGTCAAGGTTTCACGGGTAAGTTTCACGGGTTAGTTTTACGGGTAAGTTTCACGGGTGACGTTTTACGGGTCTAGGTTTCACTGGAAAGTTTCACGGGTCAAGGATTCACGGGTAAGTTTCACGGGTAAGTTTTACGGGTATGTTTTACAGGTGACGTTTCACGGGTCTAGGTTTCACTGGTAAGTTTCACGGGTCAAGGTTTCACGGGTAAGATTCACGGGTAAGTTTCACGGGTATGTTTCATGGGTGATGTTTCACGGGTCTAGGTTTCACTGGTAAGTTTCACGGGTCAAGGTTTTACGGGTAAGTTTCACGGGTAAGTTTCACGGGTATGTTTCACGGGTGACGTTTCACGGGTCTAGGTTTCACTAGTAAGTTTCATGGGTCAAGGTTTCACGGGTAAGTTTCACGGGTAAGTTTCACGGGTATGTTTCACGGGTGACGTTTCACGGGTCTAGGTTTCACTGGTAAGTTTCACGTGTCAAGGTTTCACGGGTAAGTTTCACGGGTAAGTTTCACGGGTATGTTTCACGGGTGACGTTTCACGGGTCTAGGTTTCACTGGTAAGTTTCACGGGTCAAGGTTTCACGGGTAAGTTTCACGGGTAAGTTTCACGGGTATGTTTCACGGGTGACGTTTCACGGGTCTAGGTTTCACTGGTAAGTTTCACGGGTCAAGGTTTTACGGGTAAGATTCACGGGTAAGTTTCACGGGTATGTTTCACGGGTGACGTTTCACGGGTCTAGGTTTCACTGGTAAGTTTCACGGGTCAAGGTTTCACGGGTAAGTTTTACGGGTAAGTTTCACGGGTAAGTTTCACAGGTATGTTTCACGGGTGACGTTTCACGGGTCTAGGTTTCACTGGTAAGTTTCACGGGTCAAGGTTTCACGGGTAAGTTTTACGCGTAAGTTTCACGGGTGACGTTTCACGGGTCTAGGTTTCACTGGTAAGTTTCACGGGTCAAGGTTTCACGGGTAAGTTTCACGGGTAAGTTTTACGGGTAAGTTTCACGGGTGACGTTTCACGGGTCTAGGTTTCACTGGTAAGTTTCACGGGTCTAGGTTTCACTGGTAAGTTTCACGGGTCAAGGTTTCACGGGTAAGTTTCACGGGTAAGTTTCACGGGTATGTTTCACGGGTGACGTTTCACGGGTCTAGGTTTAACTGGAAAGTTTCACGGATCAAGGTTTCACGGGTAAGTTTCACGGGTAAGTTTCACGGGTAAGTTTTAAGGGTATGTTTTACAGGTGACGTTTCACGGGTCTAGGTTTCACTGGTAAGTTTCACGGGTCAAGGTTTCACGGGTAAGTTTCACGGGTAAGTTTCACGGGTATGTTTCATGGGTGATGTTTCACGGGTCTAGGTTTTACTGGTAAGTTTCACGGGTCAAGGTTTCACGGGTAAGTTTCACGGGTAAGTTTTACGGGTATGTTTTACAGGTGACGTTTCACGGGTAAGTTTCACGGGTAAGTTTCACGGGTATGTTTCACGGGTGACCTTTCACGGGTCTTGGTTTCACTGGTAAGTTTTACGGGGCAAGGTTTCACGGGTAAGTTTCACGGGTATGTTTCACGGGTCTAGGTTTCACTGGTAAGTTTCACGGGTCAAGGTTTCACGGGTAAGTTTCACGGGTAAGTTTTACGGGTATGTTTTACAGGTGACGTTTCACGGGTAAGTTTCACGGGTAAGTTTCACGGGTATGTTTCACGGGTGACGTTTCACGGGTCTTGGTTTCACTGGTAAGTTTTACGGGGCAAGGTTTCACGGGTAAGTTTCACGGGTATGTTTCACGGGTGACGTTTCACGGGTCTAGGTTTCACTGGTAAGTTTTACGGGTCAAGGTTTCACGGGTAAGTTTCACGGGTAAGTTTTACGGGTAAGTTTCACGGGTCTAGGTTTCACTGGTAAGTTTCACGGGTCAAGGTTTCACGGGTAAGTTTCACGGGTAAGTTTCACGGGTATGTTTCACGGGTGACGTTTCACGGGTCTAGGTTTCACTGGAAAGTTTCACGGATCAAGGTTTCACGGGTAAGTTTCACGGGTAAGTTTTACGGGTATGTTTTACAGGTGACGTTTCACGGGTCTAGGTTTCACTGGTAAGTTTCACGGGTCAAGGTTTCACGGGTAAGTTTCACGGGTAAGTTCCACGGGTATGTTTCATGGGTGATGTTTCACGGGTCTAGGTTTTACTGGTAAGTTTCACGGGTCAAGGTTTCACAGGTAAGTTTCACGGGTAAGTTTCACGGGTGACGTTTCACGGGTCTAGGTTTCACTGGTAAGTTTCACGGGTATGTTTCACGGGTGACGTTTCACGGGTCTAGGTTTCACTGGTAAGTTTCACGGGTCAAGGTTTCACGGGAAAGTTTCACGGGTAAGTTTTACGGGTAAGTTTCACGGGTGACGTTTCACGGGTCTAGGTTTCACTGGAAAGTTTCACGGGTCAAGGATTCACGGGTAAGTTTCACGGGTAAGTTTTACGGGTATGTTTTACAGGTGACGTTTCACGGGTCTAGGTTTCACTGGTAAGTTTCACGGGTCAAGGTTTCACGGGTAAGATTCACGGGTAAGTTTCACGGGTATGTTTCATGGGTGATGTTTCACGGGTCTAGGTTTCACTGGTAAGTTTCACGGGTCAAGGTTTTACGGGTAAGTTTCACGGGTAAGTTTCACGGGTATGTTTCACGGGTGACGTTTCACGGGTCTAGGTTTCACTAGTAAGTTTCACGGGTCAAGGTTTCACGGGTAAGTTTCACGGGTAAGTTTCACGGGTATGTTTCACGGGTGACGTTTCACGGGTCTAGGTTTCACTAGTAAGTTTCACGGGTCAAGGTTTCACGGGTAAGTTTCACGGGTAAGTTTCACGGGTATGTTTCACGGGTGACGTTTCACGGGTCTAGGTTTCACTGGTAAGTTTCACGGGTCAAGGTTTCACGGGTAAGTTTCACGGGTAAGTTTCACGGGTATGTTTCACGGGTGACGTTTCACGGGTCTAGGTTTCACTGGTAAGTTTCACGGGTCAAGGTTTCACGGGTAAGTTTCACGGGTAAGTTTCACGGGTATGTTTCACGGGTGACGTTTCACGGGTCTAGGTTTTACTGGTAAGTTTCACGGGTCAAGGTTTTACGGGTAAGTTTCACGGGTAAGTTTCACGGGTATGTTTCACGGGTGACGTTACACGGGTCTAGGTTTCACTGGTAAGTTTCACGGGTCAAGGTTTCACGGGTAAGTTTTACGGGTAAGTTTCACGGGTAAGTTTCACGGGTATGTTTCACGGGTGACGTTTCACGGGTCTAGGTTTCACTGGTAAGTTTCACGGGTCAAGGTTTTACGGGTAAGTTTCACGGGTAAGTTTTACGCGTAAGTTTCACGGGAGACGTTTCACGGGTCTAGGTTTCACTGGTAAGTTTCACGGGTCAAGGTTTCACGGGTAAGTTTCACGGGTAAGTTTTACGGGTAAGTTTCACGGGTGACGTTTCACGGGTCTAGGTTTCACTGGTAAGTTTCACGGGTCTAGGTTTCACTGGTAAGTTTCACGGGTCAAGGTTTCACGGGTATGTTTCACGGGTGACGTTTCACGGGTCTAGGTTTCACTGGAAAGTTTCAGGGATCAAGGTTTCACGGGTAAGTTTCACGGGTAAGTTTCACGGGTAAGTTTTACGGGTATGTTTTACAGGTGACGTTTCACGGGTCTAGGTTTCACTGGTAAGTTTCACGGGTCAAGGTTTCACGGGTAAGTTTCACGGGTAAGTTTACGGGTGACGTTTCACGGGTCTAGGTTTCACTGGTAAGTTTCACGGGTCAAGGTTTCACGGGTAAGTTTCACGGGTAAGTTTCACGGGTATGTTTCACGGATGACGTTTCACGGGTCTTGGTTTCACTGGTAAGTTTCACGGGTCAAGGTTTCACGGGTAAGTTTCACGGGTAAGTTTCACGGGTATGTTTCACGGATGACGTTTCACGGGTCTTGGTTTCACTGGTAAGTTTCACGGGTCAAGGTTTCACGGGTAAGTTTCACGGGTAAGTTTACGGGTGACGTTTCACGGGTCTAGGTTTCACTGGTAAGTTTCACGGGTCAAGGTTTCACGGGTAAGTTTCACGGGTAAGTTTCACGGGTATGTTTCACGGATGACGTTTCACGGGTCTTGGTTTCACTGGTAAGTTTCACGGGTCAAGGTTTCACGGGTAAGTTTCACGGGTAAGTTTTACGGGTATGTTTTACAGGTGACGTTTCACGGGTAAGTTTCACGGGTAAGTTTCACGGGTATGTTTCACGGGTGACGTTTCACGGGTCTTGGTTTCACTGGTAAGTTTCACGGGTCAAGGTTTCACGGGTAAGTTTCACGGGTATGTTTCACGGGTGACGTTTCACGGGTCTAGGTTTCACTGGTAAGTTTCACGGGTATGTTTCACGGGTGACGTTTCACGGGTCTAGGTTTCACTGGTAAGTTTCACGGGTCAAGGTTTCACGGGTAAGTTTCACGGGTAAGTTTCACGGGTATGTTTCACGGATGACGTTTCACGGGTCTTGGTTTCACTGGTAAGTTTCACGGGTCAAGGTTTCACGGGTAAGTTTCACGGGTAAGTTTTACGGGTATGTTTTACAGGTGACGTTTCACGGGTAAGTTTCACGGGTAAGTTTCACGGGTATGTTTCACGGGTGACGTTTCACGGGTCTAGGTTTCACTGGTAAGTTTCACGGGTCAAGGTTTCACGGGTAAGTTTCACAGGTAAGTTTTACGGGTAATTTTCACGGGTGACGTTTCACGGGTCTAGGTTTCACTGGAAAGTTTCACGGGTCAAGGATTCACGGGTAAGTTTCACGGGTAAGTTTCACGGGTATGTTTCACGGGTGACGTTTCACGGGTCTAGGTTTCACTAGTAAGTTTCACGGGTCAAGGTTTCACGGGTAAGTTTCACGGGTAAGTTTCACGGGTATGTTTCACGGGTCTAGGTTTCACTGGTAAGTTTCACGGGTCAAGGTTTTACGGGTAAGTTTCACGGGTAAGTTTCACGGGTATGTTTCATGGGTGATGTTTCACGGGTCTAGGTTTCACTGGTAAGTTTCACGGGTCAAGGTTTCACGGGTAAGTTTCACGGGTAAGTTTCACGGGTATGTTTCACGGATGACGTTTCACGGGTCTTGGTTTCACTGGTAAGTTTCACGGGTCAAGGTTTCACGGGTAAGTTTCACGGGTCAAGGTTTCACGGGTAAGTTTCACGGGTATGTTTCACGGATGACGTTTCACGGGTCTTGGTTTCACTGGTAAGTTTAACGGGTCAAGGTTTCACGGGTAAGTTTCACGGGTAAGTTTTACGGGTATGTTTTACAGGTGACGTTTCACGGGTAAGTTTCACGGGTAAGTTTCACGGGTATGTTTCACGGGTGACGTTTCACGGATCTAGGTTTCACTGGTAAGTTTCACGGGTCAAGGTTTCACGGGTAAGTTTCACGGGTTAGTTTTACGGGTAAGTTTCACGGGTGACGTTTTACGGGTCTAGGTTTCACTGGAAAGTTTCACGGGTCAAGGATTCACGGGTAAGTTTCACGGGTAAGTTTTACGGGTATGTTTTACAGGTGACGTTTCACGGGTCTAGGTTTCACTGGTAAGTTTCACGGGTCAAGGTTTCACGGGTAAGATTCACGGGTAAGTTTCACGGGTATGTTTCATGGGTGATGTTTCACGGGTCTAGGTTTCACTGGTAAGTTTCACGGGTCAAGGTTTTACGGGTAAGTTTCACGGGTAAGTTTCACGGGTATGTTTCACGGGTGACGTTTCACGGGTCTAGGTTTCACTAGTAAGTTTCACGGGTCAAGGTTTCACGGGTAAGTTTCACGGGTAAGTTTCACGGGTATGTTTCACGGGTGACGTTTCACGGGTCTAGGTTTCACTGGTAAGTTTCACGTGTCAAGGTTTCACGGGTAAGTTTCACGGGTAAGTTTCACGGGTATGTTTCACGGGTGACGTTTCACGGGTCTAGGTTTCACTGGTAAGTTTCACGGGTCAAGGTTTCACGGGTAAGTTTCACGGGTAAGTTTCACGGGTATGTTTCACGGGTGACGTTTCACGGGTCTAGGTTTCACTGGTAAGTTTCACGGGTCAAGGTTTTACGGGTAAGATTCACGGGTAAGTTTCACGGGTATGTTTCACGGGTGACGTTTCACGGGTCTAGGTTTCACTGGTAAGTTTCACGGGTCAAGGTTTTACGGGTAAGTTTTACGGGTAAGTTTCACGGGTAAGTTTCACAGGTATGTTTCACGGGTGACGTTTCACGGGTCTAGGTTTCACTGGTAAGTTTCACGGGTCAAGGTTTCACGGGTAAGTTTCACGGGTAAGTTTTACGCGTAAGTTTCACGGGTGACGTTTCACGGGTCTAGGTTTCACTGGTAAGTTTCACGGGTCAAGGTTTCACGGGTAAGTTTCACGGGTAAGTTTTACGGGTAAGTTTCACGGGTGACGTTTCACGGGTCTAGGTTTCACTGGTAAGTTTCACGGGTCTAGGTTTCACTGGTAAGTTTCACGGGTCAAGGTTTCACGGGTAAGTTTCACGGGTAAGTTTCACGGGTATGTTTCACGGGTGACGTTTCACGGGTCTAGGTTTCACTGGAAAGTTTCACGGATCAAGGTTTCACGGGTAAGTTTCACGGGTAAGTTTCACGGGTAAGTTTTAAGGGTATGTTTTACAGGTGACGTTTCACGGGTCTAGGTTTCACTGGTAAGTTTCACGGGTCAAGGTTTCACGGGTAAGTTTCACGGGTAAGTTTCACGGGTATGTTTCATGGGTGATCTTTCACGGGTCTAGGTTTTACTGGTAAGTTTCACGGGTCAAGGTTTCACGGGTAAGTTTCACGGGTAAGTTTTACGGGTATGTTTTACAGGTGACGTTTCACGGGTAAGTTTCACGGGTATGTTTCACGGGTGACGTTTCACGGGTCTTGGTTTCACTGGTAAGTTTTACGGGGCAAGGTTTCACGGGTAAGTTTCACGGGTATGTTTCACGGGTGACGTTTCACGGGTCTAGGTTTCACTGGTAAGTTTCACGGGTCAAGGTTTCACGGGTAAGTTTCACGGGTAAGTTTCACGGGTATGTTTCACGGATGACGTTTCACGGGTCTTGGTTTCACTGGTAAGTTTCACGGGTCAAGGTTTCACGGGTAAGTTTCACGGGTAAGTTTTACGGGTATGTTTTACAGGTGACGTTTCACGGGTAAGTTTCACGGGTAAGTTTCACGGGTATGTTTCACGGGTGACGTTTCACGGGTCTTGGTTTCACTGGTAAGTTTTACGGGGCAAGGTTTCACGGGTAAGTTTCACGGGTATGTTTCACGGGTGACGTTTCACGGGTCTAGGTTTCACTGGTAAGTTTTACGGGTCAAGGTTTCACGGGTAAGTTTCACGGGTAAGTTTTACGGGTAAGTTTCACGGGTCTAGGTTTCACTGGTAAGTTTCACGGGTCAAGGTTTCACGGGTAAGTTTCACGGGTAAGTTTCACGGGTATGTTTCACGGGTGACGTTTCACGGGTCTAGGTTTCACTGGAAAGTTTCACGGATCAAGGTTTCACGGGTAAGTTTCACGGGTAAGTTTTACGGGTATGTTTTACAGGTGACGTTTCACGGGTCTAGGTTTCACTGGTAAGTTTCACGGGTCAAGGTTTCACGGGTAAGTTTCACGGGTAAGTTCCACGGGTATGTTTCATGGGTGATGTTTCACGGGTCTAGGTTTTACTGGTAAGTTTCACGGGTCAAGGTTTCACAGGTAAGTTTCACGGGTAAGTTTCACGGGTGACGTTTCACGGGTCTAGGTTTCACTGGTAAGTTTCACGGGTATGTTTCACGGGTGACGTTTCACGGGTCTAGGTTTCACTGGTAAGTTTCACGGGTCAAGGTTTCACGGGTAAGTTTCACGGGTAAGTTTTACGGGTAAGTTTCACGGGTGACGTTTCACGGGTCTAGGTTTCACTGGAAAGTTTCACGGGTCAAGGATTCACGGGTAAGTTTCACGGGTAAGTTTTACGGGTATGTTTTACAGGTGACGTTTCACGGGTCTAGGTTTCACTGGTAAGTTTCACGGGTCAAGGTTTCACGGGTAAGATTCACGGGTAAGTTTCACGGGTATGTTTCATGGGTGATGTTTCACGGGTCTAGGTTTCACTGGTAAGTTTCACGGGTCAAGGTTTTACGGGTAAGTTTCACGGGTAAGTTTCACGGGTATGTTTCACGGGTCTAGGTTTCACTAGTAAGTTTCACGGGTCAAGGTTTCACGGGTAAGTTTCACGGGTAAGTTTCACGGGTATGTTTCACGGGTGACGTTTCACGGGTCTAGGTTTCACTAGTAAGTTTCACGGGTCAAGGTTTCACGGGTAAGTTTCACGGGTAAGTTTCACGGGTATGTTTCACGGGTGACGTTTCACGGGTCTAGGTTTCACTGGTAAGTTTCACGGGTCAAGGTTTCACGGGTAAGTTTCACGGGTAAGTTTCACGGGTATGTTTCACGGGTGACGTTTCACGGGTCTAGGTTTCACTGGTAAGTTTCACGGGTCAAGGTTTCACGGGTAAGTTTCACGGGTAAGTTTCACGGGTATGTTTCACGGGTGACGTTTCACGGGTCTAGGTTTTACTGGTAAGTTTCACGGGTCAAGGTTTTACGGGTAAGTTTCACGGGTAAGTTTCACGGGTATGTTTCACGGGTGACGTTACACGGGTCTAGGTTTCACTGGTAAGTTTCACGGGTCAAGGTTTCACGGGTAAGTTTTACGGGTAAGTTTCACGGGTAAGTTTCACGGGTATGTTTCACGGGTGACGTTTCACGGGTCTAGGTTTCACTGGTAAGTTTCACGGGTCAAGGTTTTACGGGTAAGTTTCACGGGTAAGTTTTACGCGTAAGTTTCACGGGAGACGTTTCACGGGTCTAGGTTTCACTGGTAAGTTTCACGGGTCAAGGTTTCACGGGTAAGTTTCACGGGTAAGTTTTACGGGTAAGTTTCACGGGTGACGTTTCACGGGTCTAGGTTTCACTGGTAAGTTTCACGGGTCTAGGTTTCACTGGTAAGTTTCACGGGTCAAGGTTTCACGGGTAAGTTTCACGGGTAAGTTTCACGGGTATGTTTCACGGGTGACGTTTCACGGGTCTAGGTTTCACTGGAAAGTTTCAGGGATCAAGGTTTCACGGGTAAGTTTCACGGGTAAGTTTTACGGGTATGTTTTACAGGTGACGTTTCACGGGTCTAGGTTTCACTGGTAAGTTTCACGGGTCAAGGTTTCACGGGTAAGTTTCACGGGTAAGTTTACGGGTGACGTTTCACGGGTCTAGGTTTCACTGGTAAGTTTCACGGGTATGTTTCACGGGTGACGTTTCACGGGTCTAGGTTTCACTGGTAAGTTTCACGGGTCAAGGTTTCACGGGTAAGTTTCACGGGTAAGTTTCACGGGTATGTTTCACGGATGACGTTTCACGGGTCTTGGTTTCACTGGTAAGTTTCACGGGTCAAGGTTTCACGGGTAAGTTTCACGGGTAAGTTTTACGGGTATGTTTTACAGGTGACGTTTCACGGGTAAGTTTCACGGGTAAGTTTCACGGGTATGTTTCACGGGTGACGTTTCACGGGTCTTGGTTTCACTGGTAAGTTTCACGGGTCAAGGTTTCACGGGTAAGTTTCACGGGTATGTTTCACGGGTGACGTTTCACGGGTCTAGGTTTCACTGGTAAGTTTCACGGGTATGTTTCACGGGTGACGTTTCACGGGTCTAGGTTTCACTGGTAAGTTTCACGGGTCAAGGTTTCACGGGTAAGTTTCACGGGTAAGTTTCACGGGTATGTTTCACGGATGACGTTTCACGGGTCTTGGTTTCACTGGTAAGTTTCACGGGTCAAGGTTTCACGGGTAAGTTTCACGGGTAAGTTTTACGGGTATGTTTTACAGGTGACGTTTCACGGGTAAGTTTCACGGGTAAGTTTCACGGGTATGTTTCACGGGTGACGTTTCACGGGTCTAGGTTTCACTGGTAAGTTTCACGGGTCAAGGTTTCACGGGTAAGTTTCACAGGTAAGTTTTACGGGTAATTTTCACGGGTGACGTTTCACGGGTCTAGGTTTCACTGGAAAGTTTCACGGGTCAAGGATTCACGGGTAAGTTTCACGGGTAAGTTTCACGGGTATGTTTCACGGGTGACGTTTCACGGGTCTAGGTTTCACTAGTAAGTTTCACGGGTCAAGGTTTCACGGGTAAGTTTCACGGGTAAGTTTCACGGGTATGTTTCACGGGTCTAGGTTTCACTGGTAAGTTTCACGGGTCAAGGTTTTACGGGTAAGT
The DNA here is from genome assembly GCA_947534325.1 of Agonum fuliginosum. Taxonomy (NCBI): domain Eukaryota; kingdom Metazoa; phylum Arthropoda; class Insecta; order Coleoptera; family Carabidae; genus Agonum; species Agonum fuliginosum. The sequence goes on from OX384036.1 coordinate 27,460,826, forward strand.
TTCACGGGTAAGTTTCACGGGTATGTTTCATGGGTGATGTTTCACGGGTCTAGGTTTCACTGGTAAGTTTCACGGGTCAAGGTTTCACGGGTAAGTTTCACGGGTAAGTTTCACGGGTATGTTTCACGGATGACGTTTCACGGGTCTTGGTTTCACTGGTAAGTTTCACGGGTCAAGGTTTCACGGGTAAGTTTCACGGGTAAGTTTTACGGGTATGTTTTACAGGTGACGTTTCACGGGTAAGTTTCACGGGTAAGTTTCACGGGTATGTTTCACGGGTGACGTTTCACGGGTCTAGGTTTCACTGGTAAGTTTCACGGGTCAAGGTTTCACGGGTAAGTTTCACGGGTAAGTTTTACGGGTAAGTTTCACGGGTGACGTTTCACGGGTCTAGGTTTCACTGGAAAGTTTCACGGGTCAAGGATTCACGGGTAAGTTTCACGGGTAAGTTTCACGGGTATGTTTCACGGGTGACTTTTCACGGGTCTAGGTTTCACTAGTAAGTTTCACGGGTCAAGGTTTCACGGGTAAGTTTCACGGGTAAGTTTCACGGGTATGTTTCACGGGTGACGTTTCACGGGTCTAGGTTTCACTGGTAAGTTTCACGGGTCAAGGTTTCACGGGTAAGATTCACGGGTAAGTTTCACGGGTATGTTTCATGGGTGATGTTTCACGGGTCTAGGTTTCACTGGTAAGTTTCACGGGTCAAGGTTTTACGGGTAAGTTTCACGGGTAAGTTTCACGGGTATGTTTCACGGGTGACGTTTCACGGGTCTAGGTTTCACTAGTAAGTTTCACGGGTCAAGGTTTCACGGGTAAGTTTCACGGGTAAGTTTCACGGGTATGTTTCACGGGTGACGTTTCACGGGTCTAGGTTTCACTAGTAAGTTTCACGGGTCAAGGTTTCACGGGTAAGTTTCACGGGTAAGTTTCACGGGTATGTTTCACGGGTGACGTTTCACGGGTCTAGGTTTCACTGGTAAGTTTCACGGGTCAAGGTTTTACGGGTAAGTTTCACGGGTAAGTTTCACGGGTATGTTTCACGGGTGACGTTTCACGGGTCTAGGTTTCACTGGTAAGTTTCACGGGTCAAGGTTTCACGGGTAAGTTTTACGGGTAAGTTTCACGGGTAAGTTTCACGGGTATGTTTCACGGGTGACGTTTCACGGGTCTAGGTTTCACTGGTAAGTTTCACGGGTCAAGGTTTTACGGGTAAGTTTCACGGGTAAGTTTTACGCGTAAGTTTCACGGGTGACGTTTCACGGGTCTAGGTTTCACTGGTAAGTTTCACGGGTCAAGGTTTCACGGGTAAGTTTCGCGGGTAAGTTTTACGGGTAAGTTTCACGGGTGACGTTTCACGGGTCTAGGTTTCACTGGTAAGTTTCACGGGTCTAGGTTTCACTGGTAAGTTTCACGGGTCAAGGTTTCACGGGTAAGTTTCACGAGTAAGTTTCACGGGTATGTTTCACGGGTGACGTTTCACGGGTCTAGGTTTCACTGGAAAGTTTCAGGGATCAAGGTTTCACGGGTAAGTTTCACGGGTAAGTTTCACGGGTAAGTTTTACGGGTATGTTTTACAGGTGACGTTTCACGGGTCTAGGTTTCACTGGTAAGTTTCACGGGTCAAGGTTTCACGGGTAAGTTTCACGGGTAAGTTTTACGGGTATGTTTCATGGGTGATGTTTCACGGGTCTAGGTTTTACTGGTAAGTTTCACGGGTCAAGGTTTCACGGGTAAGTTTCACGGGTATGTTTCACGGGTGACGTTTCACGGGTCTAGGTTTCACTGGTAAGTTTCACGGGTCAAGGTTTCACGGGTAAGTTTCACGGGTAAGTTTCACGGGTATGTTTCACGGGTGACGTTTCACGGGTCTAGGTTTCACTGGTAAGTTTCACGGGTCAAGGTTTCACGGGTAAGTTTCACGGATAAGTTTCACGGGTATGTTTCACGGGAGACGTTTCACGGGTCTAGGTTTCACTGGTAAGTTTCACGGGTCAAGGTTTCACGGGTAAGTTTCACGGGTAAGTTTTACGGGTAAGTTTCATGGTTGACGTTTCACGGGTCTAGGTTTCACTGGTAAGTTTCACGGGTCAAGGTTTCACGGGTAAGTTTCACGGGTATGTTTCACGGGTGACGTTTCACGGGTCTAGGTTTCACTGGTAAGTTTCACGGGTCAAGGTTTCACGGGTAAGTTTCACGGGTAAGTTTCACGGGTATGTTTCACGGGTGACGTTTCACGAATCTAGGTTTCACTGGTAAGTTTCACGGGTCAAGGTTTCACGGGTAAGTTTCACGGGTAAGTTTCACGGGTAAGTTTCACGGGTATGTTTCACGAGTGACGTTTCACGGGTCTAGGTTTCACTGGTAAGTTTTACGGGTCAAGGTTTCACGGGTAAGTTTCACGGGTAAGTTTCACGGGTATGTTTCACGGGAGACGTTTCACGGGTCTAGGTTTCACTGGTAAGTTTCACGGGTCAAGGTTTCACGGGTAAGTTTCACGGGTAAGTTTTACGGGTAAGTTTCACGGGTGACGTTTCACGGGTCTAGGTTTCACTGGTAAGTTTCACGGGTCAAGGTTTCACGGGTAAGTTTCACGGGTAAGTTTCACGGGTGACCTTTCACGGGTCTTAGTTTCACTGGTAAGTTTCACGGGTCAAGGTTTCACGGGTAAGTTTCACGGGTAAGTTTCACGGGTATGTTTCACGGGTGACGTTTCCAGGGTCTAGGTTTCACTGGTAAGTTTCACGGGTCAAGGTTTCACGGGTAAGTTTCACGGGTAAGTTTCACGGGTATGTTTCACGAGTGACGTTTCACGGGTCTAGGTTTCACTGGTAAGTTTCACGGGTCAAGGTTTCACGGGTAAGTTTCACGGGTAAGTTTCACGGGTATGTTTCACGGGTGACGTTTCACGGGTCTAGGTTTCACTGGTAAGTTTCATGGATCAAGGTTTCACGGGTAAGTTTCACGGGTAAGTTTCACGGGTATGTTTCACGGGTGACGTTTCACGGGTCTAGGTTTCACTGGTAAGTTTCACGGGTCAAGGTTTCACGGGTAAGTTTCACGGGTAAGTTTTACGGGTAAGTTTCACGGGTCTAGGTTTCACTGGTAAGTTTCACGGGTCAAGGTTTCACGGGTAAGTTTCACGGGTAAGTTTCACGGGTATGTTTCACGGGTGACGTTTCACGGGTCTAGGTTTCACTGGTAAGTTTCACGGGTCAAGGTTTCACGGGTAAGATTCACGGGTAAGTTTCACGGGTATGTTTCATGGGTGATGTTTCACGGGTCTAGGTTTCACTGGTAAGTTTCACGGGTCAAGGTTTTACGGGTAAGTTTCACGGGTAAGTTTCACGGGTATGTTTCACGGGTGACGTTTCACGGGTCTAGGTTTCACTAGTAAGTTTCACGGGTCAAGGTTTCACGGGTAAGTTTCACGGGTAAGTTTCACGGGTATGTTTCACGGGTGACGTTTCACGGGTCTAGGTTTCACTAGTAAGTTTCACGGGTCAAGGTTTCACGGGTAAGTTTCACGGGTAAGTTTCACGGGTATGTTTCACGGGTGACGTTTCACGGGTCTAGGTTTTACTGGTAAGTTTCACGGGTCAAGGTTTTACGGGTAAGTTTCACGGGTAAATTTCACGGGTATGTTTCACGGGTGACGTTTCACGGGTCTAGGTTTCACTGGTAAGTTTCACGGGTCAAGGTTTCACGGGTAAGTTTTACGGGTAAGTTTCACGGGTAAGTTTCACGGGTATGTTTCACGGGTGACGTTTCACGGGTCTAGGTTTCACTGGTAAGTTTCACGGGTCAAGGTTTTACGGGTAAGTTTCACGGGTAAGTTTTACGCGTAAGTTTCACGGGTGACGTTTCACGGGTCTAGGTTTCACTGGTAAGTTTCACGGGTCAAGGTTTCACGGGTAAGTTTCACGGGTAAGTTTTACGGGTAAGTTTCACGGGTGACGTTTCACGGGTCTAGGTTTCACTGGTAAGTTTCACGGGTCTAGGTTTCACTGGTAAGTTTCACGGGTCAAGGTTTCACGGGTAAGTTTCACGAGTAAGTTTCACGGGTATGTTTCACGGGTGACGTTTCACGGGTCTAGGTTTCACTGGAAAGTTTCAGGGATCAAGGTTTCACGGGTAAGTTTCACGGGTAAGTTTCACGGGTAAGTTTTACGGGTATGTTTTACAGGTGACGTTTCACGGGTCTAGGTTTCACTGGTAAGTTTCACGGGTCAAGGTTTCACGGGTAAGTTTCACGGGTAAGTTTTACGGGTATGTTTCATGGGTGATGTTTCACGGGTCTAGGTTTTACTGGTAAGTTTCACGGGTCAAGGTTTCACGGGTAAGTTTCACGGGTATGTTTCACGGGTGACGTTTCACGGGTCTAGGTTTCACTGGTAAGTTTCACGGGTCAAGGTTTCACGGGTAAGTTTCACGGGTAAGTTTCACGGGTATGTTTCACGGGTGACGTTTCACGGGTCTAGGTTTCACTGGTAAGTTTCACGGGTCAAGGTTTCACGGGTAAGTTTCACGGATAAGTTTCACGGGTATGTTTCACGGGAGACGTTTCACGGGTCTAGGTTTCACTGGTAAGTTTCACGGGTCAAGGTTTCACGGGTAAGTTTCACGGGTAAGTTTTACGGGTAAGTTTCATGGGTGACGTTTCACGGGTCTAGGTTTCACTGGTAAGTTTCACGGGTCAAGGTTTCACGGGTAAGTTTCACGGGTATGTTTCACGGGTGACGTTTCACGGGTCTAGGTTTCACTGGTAAGTTTCACGGGTCAAGGTTTCACGGGTAAGTTTCACGGGTAAGTTTCACGGGTATGTTTCACGGGTGACGTTTCACGAATCTAGGTTTCACTGGTAAGTTTCACGGGTCAAGGTTTCACGGGTAAGTTTCACGGGTAAGTTTCACGGGTATGTTTCACGAGTGACGTTTCACGGGACTAGGTTTCACTGGTAAGTTTTACGGGTCAAGGTTTCACGGGTAAGTTTCACGGGTAAGTTTCACGGGTATTTTTCACGGGAGACGTTTCACGGGTCTAGGTTTCACTGGTAAGTTTCACGGGTCAAGGTTTCACGGGTAAGTTTCACGGGTAAGTTTTACGGGTAAGTTTCACGGGTGACGTTTCACGGGTCTAGGTTTCACTGGTAAGTTTCACGGGTCAAGGTTTCACGGGTAAGTTTCACGGGTAAGTTTCACGGGTATGTTTCACGGGTGACGTTTCCCGGGTCTAGGTTTCACTGGTAAGTTTCACGGGTCAAGGTTTCACGGGTAAGTTTCACGGGTAAGTTTCACGGGTATGTTTCACGAGTGACGTTTCACGGGTCTAGGTTTCACTGGTAAGTTTCACGGGTCAAGGTTTCACGGGTAAGTTTCACGGGTAAGTTTCACGGGTATGTTTCACGGGTGACGTTTCACGGGTCTAGGTTTCACTGGTAAGTTTCATGGATCAAGGTTTCACGGGTAAGTTTCACGGGTAAGTTTCACGGGTATGTTTCACGGGTGACGTTTCACGGGTCTAGGTTTCACTGGTAAGTTTCACGGGTCAAGGTTTCACGGGTAAGTTTCACGGGTAAGTTTCACGGGTCTAGGTTTCACTGGTAAGTTTCACGGGTCAAGGTTTCACGGGTAAGTTTCACGGGTAAGTTTAACGGGTAAGTTTCACGGGTAAGTTTCACGGGTAAATTTTACGGGTAAGTTTTATGGGTGACGTTTCACGGGTCTAGGTTTCACGGGTAAGTTTCACGGGTAAGTTTCACGGGTGACGTTTCACGGGTCTAGGTTTCACTCGTAAGTTTCACGGGTCAAGGTTTCACGAGTAAGTTTCACGGGTAAGTTTCACGGGTATGTTTCACGGGTGACGTTTCACGGGTCTTGGTTTCACTGGTAAGTTTCACGGGTCAAGGTTTCACGGGTAAGTTTCACGGGTATGTTTCACGGGTGACGTTTCACGGGTCTAGGTTTCACTGGTAAGTTTCACGGGTCAAGGTTTCACGGGTAAGTTTCACGGGTAAGTTTCACGGGTATGTTTCACGGGTGACGTTTCACGGGTCTAGGTTTCACTGGTAAGTTTCACGGGAAAAGGTTTCACGGGTAAGTTTCACGGATAAGTTTCACGGGTATGTTTCACGAGTGACGTTTCACGGGTCTAGGTTTCACTGGTAAGTTTCACGGGTCAAGGTTTCACGGGTAAGTTTCACGGGTAAGTTTTACGGGTATGTTTCACGGGTGACGTTTCACGGGTCTAGGTTTCACTGGTAAGTTTCACGGATCAAGGTTTCACGGGTAAGTTTCACGGGTAAGTTTCACGGGTATGTTTCACGGATGACGTTTCACGGGTCTAGGTTTCCTGGTAAGTTTCACGGGTCAAGGTTTCACGGGTAAGTTTCACGGGTAAGTTTTACGGGTAAGTTTCACGGGTGACGTTTCACGGGTCTAGGTTTCACTGGTAAGTTTCACGGGTCAAGGTTTCACGGGTAAGTTTCACGGGTAAGTTTCACGGGTAAGTTTTACGGGTAAGTTTCACGGGTGACGTTTCACGGGTCTAGGTTTCACTGGTAAGTTTCACGGGTTAAGGTTTCACGGGTAAGTTTCACGGGTAAGTTTCACGGGTGACGTTTCACGGGTCTAGGTTTCACTCGTAAGTTTCACGGGTCAAGGTTTCACGAGTAAGTTTCACGTGTAAGTTTCACGGGTAAGTTTCACGGGTGACGTTTTACGGGTCTAGGTTTCACTGGTAAGTTTCACGGGTCAAGGTTTCACGGGTAAGTTTCACGGGTAAGTTTCACGGGTAAGTTTCACGGGTAAGTTTCACGTGTAAGTTTCACGGGTGACGTTTCACGGGTCTAGGTTTCACTGGTAAGTTTCACGGGTCTAGGTTTCACGGGTAAGTTTCACGGGTAAGTTTCACAAGTAAGTTTCACGGGTAAGTTTCACGGGTGACGTTTCACGGGTCTAGGTTTCACTGGTAAGTTTCACGGGTCAAGGTTTCACGGGTAAGTTTCACGGGTAAGTTTTACGGGTAAGTTTCACGGGTGACGTTTCACGGGCGATGTTTCACGGGTCTAGGTTTCACTGGAAAGTTTCACGGGTCAAGGTTTCACGGGTAAGTTTCACGGGTAAGTTTCACGGGTAAGTTTTACGGGTATGTTTTACAGGTGACGTTTCACGGGTCTAGGTTTCACTGGTAAGTTTCACGGGTCAAGGTTTCACGGGTAAGTTTCACGGGTAAGTTTCACGGGTATGTTTCACGGGTGACGTTTCACGGGTCTAGGTTTCACTGGTAAGTTTCACGGATCAAGGTTTCACGGGTAAGTTTCACGGGTAAGTTTCACTGGTATGTTTCACGGGTGACGTTTCACGGGTCTAGGTTTCACTGGTAAGTTTCACGGGTAAGTTTTACGGGTAAGTTTCACGGGTGACGTTTCACGGGTCTAGGTTTCACTGGTAAGTTTCACGGGTCAAGGTTTCACGGGTAAGTTTCACGGGTAAGTTTCACGGGTAAGTTTCACGGGTGACGTTTCACGGGTCTAGGTTTCACTGGTAAGTTTCACGGGTCTAGGTTTCACTGGTAAGTTTCACGGGTCAAGGTTTCACGGGTAAGTTTCACGGGTAAGTTTCACGGGTATGTTTCACGGGTGACGTTTCACGGGTCTAGGTTTCACTGGAAAGTTTCAGGGATCAAGGTTTCACGGGTAAGTTTCACGGGTAAGTTTCACGGGTAAGTTTTACGGGTATGTTTTACAGGTGACGTTTCACGGGTCTAGGTTTCACTCGTAAGTTTCACGGGTCAAGGTTTCACGGGTAAGTTTCACGCGTAAGTTTCACGGGTATGTTTCATGGGTGATGTTTCACGGGTCTAGGTTTTACTGGTAAGTTTCACGGGTCAAGGTTTCACGGGTAAGTTTCACGGGTATGTTTCACGGGTGACGTTTCACGGGTCTAGGTTTCACTGGTAAGTTTCACGGGTCAAGGTTTCACGGGTAAGTTTCACGGATAAGTTTCACGGGTATGTTTCACGGGAGACGTTTCACGGGTCTAGGTTTCACTGGTAAGTTTCACGGGTCAAGGTTTCACGGGTAAGTCTCACGGGTAAGTTTTACGGGTAAGTTTTACGGGTGACGTTTCACGGGTCTAGGTTTCACTGGTAAGTTTCACGGGTCAAGGTTTCACGGGTAAGTTTCACGGGTATGTTTCACGGGTGACGTTTCACGGGTCTAGGTTTCACTGGTAAGTTTCACGGGTAAGTTTCACGGGTAAGTTTCACGGGTATGTTTCACGGGTGACGTTTCACGGATCTAGGTTTCACTGGTAAGTTTCACGGGTCAAGGTTTCACGGGTAAGTTTCACGGGTAAGTTTCACGGGTATGTTTCACGAGTGACGTTTCACGGGTCTAGGTTTCACTGGTAAGTTTTACGGGTCAAGGTTTCACGGGTAAGTTTCACGGGTAAGTTTCACGGGTGTTTCACGGGAGACGTTTCACGGGTCTAGGTTTCACTGGTAAGTTTCACGGGTCAAGGTTTCACGGGTAAGTTTCACGGGTAAGTTTTACGGGTAAGTTTCACGGGTGACGTTTCACGGGTCTAGGTTTCACTGGTAAGTTTCACGGGTCAAGGTTTCACGGGTAAGTTTCACGGGTAAGTTTCACGGGTATGTTTCACGGGTGACGTTTCACGGGTCTAGGTTTCACTGGTAAGTTTCACGGGTCAAGGTTTCACGGGTAAGTTTCACGGGTAAGTTTCACGGGTATGTTTCACGGGTGACATTTCACGGGTCTAGGTTTCACTGGTAAGTTTAACGGATCAAGGTTTCACGGGTAAGTTTCACGGGTAAGTTTCACGGGTATGTTTCACGTGTGACGTTTCACGGGTCTAGGTTTCACTGGTAAGTTTCACGGGTCAAGGTTTCACGGGTAAGTTTCACGGGTAAGTTTCACTGGTAAGTTTCACGGGTCAAGGTTTCACGGGTAAGTTTCACAGGTAAGTTTCACGGGTATGTTTCACGGGTGACGTTTCACGGGTCTAGGTTTCACTGGTAAGTTTCACGGGTCAAGGATTCACGGGTAAGTTTCACGGGTAAGTTTCACGGGTATGTTTCACGGGTGACGTTTCACGGGTCTTGGTTTCACTGGTAAGTTTCACGGGTCAAGGTATCACGGGTCAAGGTTTCACGGGTAAGTTTCACGGGTATGTTTCACGGGTGACGTTTCACGGGTCTAGGTTTCACTGGTAAGTTTCACGGGTCAAGGTTTCACGGGTAAGTTTCACGGGTAAGTTTTACGGGTAAGTTTCACGGGTGACGTTTCACGGGTCTAGGTTTCACTGGTAAGTTTCACGGGTCAAGGATTCACGGGTAAGTTTCACGGGTAAGTTTCACGGGTATGTTTCACGGTTGACGTTTCACGGGTCTAGGTTTCACTGGTAAGTTTCACATGTCAAGGTTTCACGAGTAAGTTTCACGGGTAAGTTTCACGGGTATGTTTCACGGGTGACGTTTCACGGGTCTAGGATTCACTGGTAAGTTTCACGGGTCAAGGTTTCACGGGTAAGTTTCACGGGTAAGTTTTACGGGTATGTTTCACGGGTGACGTTTCACGGGTCTAGGTTTCACTGGTAAGTTTCACGGATCAAGGTTTCACGGGTAAGTTTCACGGGTAAGTTTCACGGGTATGTTTCACGGATGACGTTTCACGGGTCTAGGTTTCCTGGTAAGTTTCACGGGTCAAGGTTTCACGGGTAAGTTTCACGGGTAAGTTTTACGGGTAAGTTTCACGGGTGACGTTTCACGGGTCTAGATTTCACTGGTAAGTTTCACGGGTCAAGGTTTCACGGGTAAGTTTCACGGGTAAGTTTCACGGTTAAGTTTTACGGGTAAGTTTCACGGGTGACGTTTTACGGGTCTAGGTTTCACTGGTAAGTTTCACGGGTCAAGGTTTTACGGGTAAGTTTCACGGGTAAGTTTCACGGGTGACGTTTCACGGGTCTAGGTTTCACTCGTAAGTTTCACGGGTCAAGGTTTCACGAGTAAGTTTCACGTGTAAGTTTCACGGGTAAGTTTCACGGGTGACGTTTCACGGGTCTAGGTTTCACTGGTAAGTTTCACGGGTCAAGGTTTCACGGGTAAGTTTCACGGGTAAGTTTCACGGGTAAGTTTCACGGGTAAGTTTCACGGGTAAGTTTTACGGGTGACGTTTCACGGGTCTAGGTTTCACTGGTAAGTTTCACGGGTCTAGGTTTCACGGGTAAGTTTCACGGGTAAGTTTCACAAGTAAGTTTCACGGGTAAGTTTCACGGGTGACGTTTCACGGGTCTAGGTTTCACTGGTAAGTTTCACGGGTCAAGGTTTCACGGGTAAGTTTCACGGGTAAGTTTCACGGGTAAGTTTCACGGGTGACGTTTCACGGGTCTAGGTTTTACGGGTAAGTTTCACGGGTATGTTTCACGGGTGACGTTTCACGGGTCTAGGTTTCACTGGTAAGTTTCACGGGTCAAGGTTTCACGGGTAAGTTTCACGGGTAAGTTTCACGGGTGACGTTTCACGGGTCTAGGTTTCACTGGTAAGTTTCACGGGTATGTTTCACGGGTGACGTTTCACGGGTCTAGGTTTCACTGGTAAGTTTCACGGGTCAAGGTTTCACGGGTAAGTTTCACGGGTAAGTTTCACGGGTATGTTTCACGGATGACGTTTCACGGGTCTTGGTTTCACTGGTAAGTTTCACGGGTCAAGGTTTCACGGGTAAGTTTCACGGGTAAGTTTTACGGGTATGTTTTACAGGTGACGTTTCACGGGTAAGTTTCACGGGTGACGTTTCACGGGTCTAGGTTTCACTGGTAAGTTTCACGGGTCAAGATTTTACGGGTAAGTTTCACGGGTAAGTTTCACGGGTATGTTTCACGGGTGACGTTTCACGGGTCTAGGTTTCACTGGTAAGTTTCACGGGTCAAGGTTTTACGGGTAAGTTTTACGGGTAAGTTTTACGGGTAAGTTTCACGGGTGACGTTTCACGGGTCTAGGTTTCACTGGTAAGTTTCACGGGTCAAGGTTTCACGGGTAAGTTTCACGGGTAAGTTTTACGGGTAAGTTTCACGGGTGACGTTTCACGGGTCTAGGTTTCACTGGTAAGTTTCACGGGTCAAGGTTTCACGGGTAAGTTTCACAGGTAAGTTTCACGGGTATGTTTCACGGGTGACGTTTCACGGGTCTAGGTTTCACGGGTCTAGGTTTCACTGGTAAGTTTCACGGGTCAAGGATTCACGGGTAAGTTTCACGGGTAAGTTTCACGGGTATGTTTCACGGGTGACGTTTCACGGGTCTTGGTTTCACTGGTAAGTTTCACGGGTCAAGGTATCACGGGTCAAGGTTTCACGGGTAAGTTTCACGGGTATGTTTCACGGGTGACGTTTCACGGGTCTAGGTTTCACTGGTAAGTTTCACGGGTCAAGGTTTCACGGGTAAGTTTCACGGGTAAGTTTCACGGGTATGTTTCATGGGTGATGTTTCACGGGTCTAGGTTTCACTGGTAAGTTTCACGGGTCAAGGTTTCACGGGTAAGTTTTACGGGTAAGTTTCACGGGTAAGTTTCACGGGTGACGTTTTACGGGTCTAGGTTTCCCTGGTAAGTTTCACGGGTCAAGGTTTCACGGGTAAGTTTCACAGGTAAGTTTCAAGGGTAAGTTTCTCGGGTGACGTTTCACGGGTCTAGGTTTCACTGGTAAGTTTCACGGGTCAAGGTTTCACGGGTAAGTTTTACGGGTAAGTTTCACGGGTTACGTTTCACGGGTCTTGGTTTCACTGGTAAATTTCACGTGTCAAGGTTTCACGGGTAAGTTTCACGGGTAAGTTTTACGGGTATGTTTTACAGGTGACGTTTCACGGGTAAGTTTCACGGGTAAGTTTCACGGGTGACGTTTCACGGGTCTAGGTTTCACTGGTAAGTTTCACGGGTATGTTTCACGGGTGACGTTTCACGGGTCTAGGTTTCACTGGTAAGTTTCACGGGTCAAGGTTTCACGGGTAAGTTTCACGGGTAAGTTTCACGGGTATGTTTCACGGATGACGTTTCACGGGTCTTGGTTTCACTGGTAAGTTTCACGGGTCAAGGTTTCACGGGTAAGTTTCACGGGTAAGTTTTACGGGTATGTTTTACAGGTGACGTTTCACGGGTAAGTTTCACGGGTAAGTTTCACGGGTGACGTTTCACGGGTCTAGGTTTCACTGGTAAGTTTCACGGGTCAAGATTTTACGGGTAAGTTTCACGGGTAAGTTTCACGGGTATGTTTCACGGGTGACGTTTCACGGGTCTAGGTTTCACTGGTAAGTTTCACGGGTCAAGGTTTTACGGGTAAGTTTCACGGGTAAGTTTTACGGGTAAGTTTTACGGGTGACGTTTCACGGGTCTAGGTTTCACTGGTAAGTTTCACGGGTCAAGGTTTCACGGGTAAGTTTCACGGGTAAGTTTTACGGGTAAGTTTCACGGGTGACGTTTCACGGGTCTAGGTTTCACTGGTAAGTTTCACGGGTCAAGGTTTCACGGGTAAGTTTCACAGGTAAGTTTCACGGGTATGTTTCACGGGTGACGTTTCACGGGTCTAGGTTTCACTGGTAAGTTTCACGGGTCAAGGATTCACGGGTAAGTTTCACGGGTAAGTTTCACGGGTATGTTTCACGGGTGACGTTTCACGGGTCTTGGTTTCACTGGTAAGTTTCACGGGTCAAGGTATCACGGGTCAAGGTTTCACGGGTAAGTTTCACGGGTATGTTTCACGGGTGACGTTTCACGGGTCTAGGTTTCACTGGTAAGTTTCACGGGTCAAGGTTTCACGGGTAAGTTTCATGGGTAAGTTTTACGGGTAAGTTTCACGGGTGACGTTTCACGGGTCTAGGTTTCACTGGTAAGTTTCACGGGTCAAGGATTCACGGGTAAGTTTCACGGGTAAGTTTCACGGGTATGTTTCACGGTTGACGTTTCACGGGTCTAGGTTTCACTGGTAAGTTTCACATGTCAAGGTTTCACGAGTAAGTTTCACGGGTAAGTTTCACGGGTATGTTTCACGGGTGACGTTTCACGGGTCTAGGATTCACTGGTAAGTTTCACGGGTCAAGGTTTCACGGGTAAGTTTCACGGGTAAGTTTTACGGGTATGTTTCACGGGTGACGTTTCACGGGTCTAGGTTTCACTGGTAAGTTTCACGGATCAAGGTTTCACGGGTAAGTTTCACGGGTAAGTTTCACGGGTATGTTTCACGGATGACGTTTCACGGGTCTAGGTTTCCTGGTAAGTTTCACGGGTCAAGGTTTCACGGGTAAGTTTCACGGGTAAGTTTTACGGGTAAGTTTCACGGGTGACGTTTCACGGGTCTAGATTTCACTGGTAAGTTTCACGGGTCAAGGTTTCACGGGTAAGTTTCACGGGTAAGTTTCACGGGTAAGTTTTACGGGTAAGTTTCACGGGTGACGTTTTACGGGTCTAGGTTTCACTGGTAAGTTTCACGGGTCAAGGTTTTACGGGTAAGTTTCACGGGTAAGTTTCACGGGTGACGTTTCACGGGTCTAGGTTTCACTCGTAAGTTTCACGGGTCAAGGTTTCACGAGTAAGTTTCACGTGTAAGTTTCACGGGTAAGTTTCACGGGTGACGTTTCACGGGTCTAGGTTTCACTGGTAAGTTTCACGGGTCAAGGTTTCACGGGTAAGTTTCACGGGTAAGTTTCACGGGTAAGTTTCACGGGTAAGTTTCACGGGTAAGTTTTACGGGTGACGTTTCACGGGTCTAGGTTTCACTGGTAAGTTTCACGGGTCTAGGTTTCACGGGTAAGTTTCACGGGTAAGTTTCACAAGTAAGTTTCACGGGTAAGTTTCACGGGTGACGTTTCACGGGTCTAGGTTTCACTGGTAAGTTTCACGGGTCAAGGTTTCACGGGTAAGTTTCACGGGTAAGTTTCACGGGTAAGTTTCACGGGTGACGTTTCACGGGTCTAGGTTTTACGGGTAAGTTTCACGGGTATGTTTCACGGGTGACGTTTCACGGGTCTAGGTTTCACTGGTAAGTTTCACGGGTCAAGGTTTCACGGGTAAGTTTCACGGGTAAGTTTTACGGGTAAGTTTCACGGGTGACGTTTCACGGGCGATGTTTCACGGGTCAAGGTTTCACTGGAAAGTTTCACGGGTCAAGGTTTCACGGGTAAGTTTCACGGGTAAGTTTCACGGGTAAGTTTTACGGGTATGTTTTACAGGTGACGTTTCACGGGTAAGTTTCACGGGTCAAGGTTTCACGGGTAAGTTTCACGGGTAAGTTTCACGGGTATGTTTCACGGGTATGTTTCACGGGTGACGTTTCACGGGTCTAGGTTTCACTGGTATGTTTCACGGGTCAAGGTTTCACGAGTAAGTTTCACGTGTAAGTTTCACGGGTAAGTTTCACGGGTGACGTTTCACGGGTCTAGGTTTCACTGGTAAGTTTCACGGGTCAAGGTTTTACGGGTAAGTTTCACGGGTAAGTTTCACGGGTAAGTTTTACAGGTCTAGGTTTCACTGGTAAGTTTCACGGGTCAAGGTTTCACGGGTAAGTTTCACGGGTAAGTTTCACGGGTAAGTTTCACGGGTGACGTTTCACGGGTCTAGGTTTCACTGGTAAGTTTCACGGGTCAAGGTTTCACGGGTAAGTTTCACGGGTAAGTTTTACGGGTAAGTTTCACGGGTGACGTTTCACGGGTGACGTTTCACGGGTCTATGTTTCACTGGAAAGTTTCACGGGTCAAGGTTTCACGGGTAAGTTTCACGGGTAAGTTTCACGGGTAAGTTTTACGGGTATGTTTTACAGGTGACGTTTCACGGGTCTAGGTTTCACTGGTAAGTTTCACGGGTCAAGGTTTCACGGGTAAGTTTCACGGGTAAGTTTCACGGGTATGTTTAATGGGTGATGTTTCACGGGTCTAGGTTTCACTGGTAAGTTTCACGGGTAAGTTCCACGGGTAAGTTTCACGGGTATGTTTCACGGGTGACGTTTCACGGGTCTAGGTTTCACTGGAAAGTTTCACGGGTCAAGGTTTCACGGGTAAGTTTCACGGGTAAGTTTTACGGGTATGTTTTACAGGTGACGTTTCACGGGTCTAGGTTTCACTGGTAAGTTTCACGGGTCAAGGTTTCACGGGTAAGTTTCACGGGTAAATTTTACGGGTATGTTTCATGGGTGATGTTTCACGGGTCTAGGTTTCACTGGTAAGTTTCACGGGTCAAGGTTTTACGGGTAAGTTTCACGGGTAAGTTTCACGGGTATGTTTTACGGGTGACGTTTCACGGGTCTAGGTTTCACTGGTAAGTTTCACGGGTCAAGGTTTCACGGGTAAGTTTCACGGGTAAGTTTCACGGGTATGTTTCACGGGTGACGTTTCACGGGTCTAGGTTCCACTGGTAAGTTTCACGGGTCAAGGTTTCACGGGTAAGTTTCACGGGTAAGTTTCACGGGTATGTTTCACGGGTGACGTTTTACGGGTCTAGGTTTCACTGGTAAGTTTCACGGGTCAAGGTTTCACGGGTAAGTTTCACGGGTAAGTTTCACGGGTATGTTTCACGGGTGACGTTTCACGGGTCTAGGTTTCACTGGTAAGTTTCACGGGTCAAGGTTTCACGGGTAAGTTTCACGGGTAAGTTTTACGGGTAAGTTTCACGGGTGATGTTTCACGGGTCTAGGTTTCACTGGTAAGTTTCACGGGTCAACGTTTCACGGGTAAGTTTCACGGGTAAGTTTCACGGGTATGTTTCACGGGTGACGTTTCACGGGTCTAGGTTTCACTGGAAAGTTTCACGGGTCAAGGTTTCACAGATAAGTTTCACGGGTAAGTTTTACGGGTATGTTTTACAGGTGACGTTTCACGGGTCTAGGTTTCACTGGTAAGTTTCACGGGTCAAGGTTTCACGGGTAAGTTTCACGGGTAAGTTTCACGGGTATGTTTCATGGGTGATGTTTCACGGGTCTAGGTTTCACTGGTAAGTTTCACGGGTCAAGGTTTTACGGGTAAGTTTCACGGGTAAGTTTCACGGGTATGTTTTACGGGTGACGTTTCACGGGTCTAGGTTTCACTGGTAAGTTTCACGGGTCAAGGTTTCACGGGTAAGTTTCACGGGTAAGTTTTACGGGTAAGTTTCACGGGTGACGTTTCACGGGTGACGTTTCACGGGTCTATGTTTCACTGGAAAGTTTCACGGGTCAAGGTTTCACGGGTAAGTTTCACGGGTAAGTTTCACGGGTAAGTTTTACGGGTATGTTTTACAGGTGACGTTTCACGGGTCTAGGTTTCACTGGTAAGTTTCACGGGTCAAGGTTTCACGGGTAAGTTTCACGGGTAAGTTTCACGGGTATGTTTAATGGGTGATGTTTCACGGGTCTAGGTTTCACTGGTAAGTTTCACGGGTCAAGGTTTCACGGGTAAGTTTCACGGGTAAGTTTCACGGGTAAGTTTCACGGGTATGTTTCACGGGTGACGTTTCACGGGTCTAGGTTTCACTGGAAAGTTTCACGGGTCAAGGTTTCACGGGTAAGTTTTACGGGTATGTTTTACAGGTGACGTTTCACGGGTCTAGGTTTCACTGGTAAGTTTCACGGGTCAAGGTTTCACGGGTAAGTTTCACGGGTAAATTTCACGAGTATGTTTCATGGGTGATGTTTCACGGGTCTAGGTTTCACTGGTAAGTTTCACGGGTCAAGGTTTTACGGGTAAGTTTCACGGGTAAGTTTCACGGGTATGTTTTACGGGTGACGTTTCACGGGTCTAGGTTTCACTGGTAAGTTTCACGGGTCAAGGTTTCACGGGTAAGTTTCACGGGTAAGTTTCACGGGTATTTTTCACGGGTGACGTTTCACGGGTCTAGGTTTCATTGGTAAGTTTCACGGGTCAAGGTTTCACGGGTAAGTTTCACGGGTAAGTTTCACGGGTATGTTTCACGGGTGACGTTTCACGGGTCTAGGTTCCACTGGTAAGTTTCACGGGTCAAGGTTTCACGGGTAAGTTTCACGGGTAAGTTTCACGGGTATGTTTCACGGGTGACGTTTTACGGGTCTAGGTTTCACTGGTAAGTTTCACGGGTCAAGGTTTCACGGGTAAGTTTCACGGGTAAGTTTCACGGGTATGTTTCACGGGTGACGTTTCACGGGTCTAGGTTTCACTGGTAAGTTTCACGGGTCAAGGTTTCACGGGTAAGTTTCACGGGTAAGTTTTACGGGTAAGTTTCACGGGTGATGTTTCACGGGTCTAGGTTTCACTGGTAAGTTTCACGGGTCAACGTTTCACGGGTAAGTTTCACGGGTAAGTTTCACGGGTATGTTTCACGGGTGACGTTTCACGGGTCTAGGTTTCACTGGAAAGTATCACGGGTCAAGGTTTCACAGATAAGTTTCACGGGTAAGTTTTACGGGTATGTTTTACAGGTGACGTTTCACGGGTCTAGGTTTCACTGGTAAGTTTCACGGGTCAAGGTTTCACGGGTAAGTTTCACGGGTAAGTTTCACGGGTATGTTTCATGGGTGATGTTTCACGGGTCTAGGTTTCACTGGTAAGTTTCACGGGTCAAGGTTTTACGGGTAAGTTTCACGGGTAAGTTTCACGGGTATGTTTTACGGGTGACGTTTCACGGGTCTAGGTTTCACTGGTAAGTTTCACGGGTCAAGGTTTCACGGGTAGAGTTTCACGGGTAAGTTTCACGGGTATGTTTCACGGGTGACGTTTCACGGGTCTAGGTTTCACTGGTAAGTTTCACGGGTCAAGGTTTCACGGGTAAGTTTCACGGGTAAGTTTTACGGGTAAGTTTCACGGGTGACGTTTCACGGGTCTAGGTTTTACTGGTAAGTTTCACGGGTCAAGGTTTCACGGGTAAGTTTCACGGGTAAGTTTCACGGGTAAGTTTCATGGGTGACCTTTCACGGGTCTAGGTTTCACTGGTAAGTTTCACGGGTCAAGGTTTCACGGGTAAGTTTCACGTGTAAGTTTCACGGGTGACGTTTCACGGGTCTAGGTTTCACTGGTAAGTTTCACGGGTCAAGGTTTCACGGGTAAGTTTTACGGGTAAGTTTCACGGGTAAGTTTCACGGGTGACGTTTTACGGGTCTAGGTTTCCCTGGTAAGTTTCACGGGTCAAGGTTTCACGGGTAAGTTTCACAGGTAAGTTTCAAGGGTAAGTTTCTCGGGTGACGTTTCACGGGTCTAGGTTTCACTGGTAAGTTTCACGGGTCAAGGTTTCACGGGTAAGTTTCACGGGTAAGATTCACGGGTCTTGGTTTCACTGGTAAACTTCACGTGTCAAGGTTTCACGGGTAAGTTTCACGGGTAAGTTTTACGGGTATGTTTTACAGGTGACGTTTCACGGGTAAGTTTCACGGGTAAGTTTCACGGGTGACGTTTCACGGGTCTAGGTTTCACTGGTAAGTTTCACGGGTATGTTTCACGGGTGACGTTTCACGGGTCTAGGTTTCACTGGTAAGTTTCACGGGTCAAGGTTTCACGGGTAAGTTTCACGGGTAAGTTTCACGGGTATGTTTCACGGATGACGTTTCACGGGTCTTGGTTTCACTGGTAAGTTTCACGGGTCAAGGTTTCACGGGTAAGTTTCACGGGTAAGTTTTACGGGTATGTTTTACAGGTGACGTTTCACGGGTAAGTTTCACGGGTAAGTTTCACGGGTGACGTTTCACGGGTCTAGGTTTCACTTGTAAGTTTCACGGGTCAAGATTTTACGGGTAAGTTTTACGGGTAAGTTTTACGGGTAAGTTTCACGGGTAAGTTTCACGGGTGACGTTTCACGGGTCTAGGTTTTACTGGTAAGTTTCACGGGTCAAGGTTTCACGGGTAAGTTTCACGGGTAAGTTTCACGGGTAAGTTTCATGGGTGACCTTTCACGGGTCTAGGTTTCACTGGTAAGTTTCACGGGTCAAGGTTTCACGGGTAAGTTTCACGTGTAAGTTTCACGGGTGACGTTTCACGGGTCTAGGTTTCACTGGTAAGTTTCACGGGTCAAGGTTTCACGGGTAAGTTTTACAGGTAAGTTTCACGGGTAAGTTTCACGGGTGACGTTTTACGGGTCTAGGTTTCCCTGGTAAGTTTCACGGGTCAAGGTTTCACGGGTAAGTTTCACAGGTAAGTTTCAAGGGTAAGTTTCTCGGGTGACGTTTCACGGGTCTAGGTTTCACTGGTAAGTTTCACGGGTCAAGGTTTCACGGGTAAGTTTTACGGGTAAGTTTCACGGGTATGTTTCACGGGTGACGTTTCACGGGTCTAGGTTTCACTGGTAAGTTTCACGTGTCAAGGTTTTACGGGTAAGTTTCACGGGTAAGTTTTACGGGTATGTTTTACAGGTGACGTTTCACGGGTAAGTTTCACGGGTAAGTTTCACGGGTGACGTTTCACGGGTCTAGGTTTCACTGGTAAGTTTCACGGGTATGTTTCACGGGTGACGTTTCACGGGTCTAGGTTTCACTGGTAAGTTTCACGGGTCAAGGTTTCACGGGTAAGTTTCACGGGTAAGTTTCACGGGTATGTTTCACGGATGACGTTTCACGGGTCTTGGTTTCACTGGTAAGTTTCACGGGTCAAGGTTTCACGGGTAAGTTTCACGGGTAAGTTTTACGGGTATGTTTTACAGGTGACGTTTCACGGGTAAGTTTCACGGGTAAGTTTCACGGGTGACGTTTCACGGGTCTAGGTTTCACTGGTAAGTTTCACGGGTCAAGATTTTACGGGTAAGTTTTACGGGTAAGTTTTACGGGTAAGTTTCACGGGTGACGTTTCACGGGTCTAGGTTTCACTGGTAAGTTTCACGGGTCAAGGTTTCACGGGTAAGTTTCACGGGTAAGTTTTACGGGTAAGTTTCACGGGTGACGTTTCACGGGTCTAGGTTTCACTGGTAAGTTTCACGGGTCAAGGTTTCACGGGTAAGTTTCACAGGTAAGTTTCACGGGTATGTTTCACGGGTGACGTTTCACGGGTCTAGGTTTCACGGGTCTAGGTTTCACTGGTAAGTTTCACGGGTCAAGGATTCACGGGTAAGTTTCACGGGTAAGTTTCACGGGTATGTTTCACGGGTGACGTTTCACGGGTCTTGGTTTCACTGGTAAGTTTCACGGGTCAAGGTATCACGGGTCAAGGTTTCACGGGTAAGTTTCACGGGTATGTTTCACGGGTGACGTTTCACGGGTCTAGGTTTCACTGGTAAGTTTCACGGGTCAAGGTTTCACGGGTAAGTTTCACGGGTAAGTTTCACGGGTATGTTTCATGGGTGATGTTTCACGGGTCTAGGTTTCACTGGTAAGTTTCACGGGTCAAGGTTTCACGGGTAAGTTTTACGGGTAAGTTTCACGGGTAAGTTTCACGGGTGACGTTTTACGGGTCTAGGTTTCCCTGGTAAGTTTCACGGGTCAAGGTTTCACGGGTAAGTTTCACAGGTAAGTTTCAAGGGTAAGTTTCTCGGGTGACGTTTCACGGGTCTAGGTTTCACTGGTAAGTTTCACGGGTCAAGGTTTCACGGGTAATTTTTACGGGTAAGTTTCACGGGTTACGTTTCACGGGTCTTGGTTTCACTGGTAAATTTCACGTGTCAAGGTTTCACGGGTAAGTTTCACGGGTAAGTTTTACGGGTATGTTTTACAGGTGACGTTTCACGGGTAAGTTTCACGGGTAAGTTTCACGGGTGACGTTTCACGGGTCTAGGTTTCACTGGTAAGTTTCACGGGTATGTTTCACGGGTGACGTTTCACGGGTCTAGGTTTCACTGGTAAGTTTCACGGGTCAAGGTTTCACGGGTAAGTTTCACGGGTAAGTTTCACGGGTATGTTTCACGGATGACGTTTCACGGGTCTTGGTTTCACTGGTAAGTTTCACGGGTCAAGGTTTCACGGGTAAGTTTCACGGGTAAGTTTTACGGGTATGTTTTACAGGTGACGTTTCACGGGTAAGTTTCACGGGTAAGTTTCACGGGTGACGTTTCACGGGTCTAGGTTTCACTGGTAAGTTTCACGGGTCAAGATTTTACGGGTAAGTTTCACGGGTAAGTTTCACGGGTATGTTTCACGGGTGACGTTTCACGGGTCTAGGTTTCACTGGTAAGTTTCACGGGTCAAGGTTTTACGGGTAAGTTTCACGGGTAAGTTTTACGGGTAAGTTTTACGGGTGACGTTTCACGGGTCTAGGTTTCACTGGTAAGTTTCACGGGTCAAGGTTTCACGGGTAAGTTTCACGGGTAAGTTTTACGGGTAAGTTTCACGGGTGACGTTTCACGGGTCTAGGTTTCACTGGTAAGTTTCACGGGTCAAGGTTTCACGGGTAAGTTTCACAGGTAAGTTTCACGGGTATGTTTCACGGGTGACGTTTCACGGGTCTAGGTTTCACTGGTAAGTTTCACGGGTCAAGGATTCACGGGTAAGTTTCACGGGTAAGTTTCACGGGTATGTTTCACGGGTGACGTTTCACGGGTCTTGGTTTCACTGGTAAGTTTCACGGGTCAAGGTATCACGGGTCAAGGTTTCACGGGTAAGTTTCACGGGTATGTTTCACGGGTGACGTTTCACGGGTCTAGGTTTCACTGGTAAGTTTCACGTGTCAAGGTTTCACGGGTAAGTTTCACGGGTAAGTTTTACGGGTATGTTTTACAGGTGACGTTTCACGGGTAAGTTTCACGGGTAAGTTTCACGGGTGACGTTTCACGGGTCTAGGTTTCACTGGTAAGTTTCACGGGTATGTTTCACGGGTGACGTTTCACGGGTCTAGGTTTCACTGGTAAGTTTCACGGGTCAAGGTTTCACGGGTAAGTTTCACGGGTAAGTTTCACGGGTATGTTTCACGGATGACGTTTCACGGGTCTTGGTTTCACTGGTAAGTTTCACGGGTCAAGGTTTCACGGGTAAGTTTCACGGGTAAGTTTTACGGGTATGTTTTACAGGTGACGTTTCACGGGTAAGTTTCACGGGTGACGTTTCACGGGTCTAGGTTTCACTGGTAAGTTTCACGGGTCAAGATTTTACGGGTAAGTTTCACGGGTAAGTTTCACGGGTATGTTTCACGGGTGACGTTTCACGGGTCTAGGTTTCACTGGTAAGTTTCACGGGTCAAGGTTTTACGGGTAAGTTTTACGGGTAAGTTTTACGGGTAAGTTTCACGGGTGACGTTTCACGGGTCTAGGTTTCACTGGTAAGTTTCACGGGTCAAGGTTTCACGGGTAAGTTTTACGGGTAAGTTTTACGGGTAAGTTTCACGGGTGACGTTTCACGGGTCTAGGTTTCACTGGTAAGTTTCACGGGTCAAGGTTTCACGGGTAAGTTTCACAGGTAAGTTTCACGGGTATGTTTCACGGGTGACGTTTCACGGGTCTAGGTTTCACGGGTCTAGGTTTCACTGGTAAGTTTCACGGGTCAAGGATTCACGGGTAAGTTTCACGGGTAAGTTTCACGGGTATGTTTCACGGGTGACGTTTCACGGGTCTTGGTTTCACTGGTAAGTTTCACGGGTCAAGGTATCACGGGTCAAGGTTTCACGGGTAAGTTTCACGGGTATGTTTCACGGGTGACGTTTCACGGGTCTAGGTTTCACTGGTAAGTTTCACGGGTCAAGGTTTCACGGGTAAGTTTCACGGGTAAGTTTCACGGGTATGTTTCATGGGTGATGTTTCACGGGTCTAGGTTTCACTGGTAAGTTTCACGGGTCAACGTTTCACGGGTAAGTTTCACGGGTAAGTTTCACGGGTATGTTTCACGGGTGACGGTTCACGGGTCTAGGTTTCACTGGAAAGTTTCACGGGTCAAGGTTTCACAGATAAGTTTCACGGGTAAGTTTTACGGGTATGTTTTACAGGTGACGTTTCACGGGTCTAGGTTTCACTGGTAAGTTTCACGGGTCAAGGTTTCACGGGTAAGTTTCACGGGTAAGTTTCACGGGTATGTTTCATGGGTGATGTTTCACGGGTCTAGGTTTCACTGGTAAGTTTCACGGGTCAAGGTTTTACGGGTAAGTTTCACGGGTAAGTTTCACGGGTATGTTTTACGGGTGACGTTTCACGGGTCTAGGTTTCACTGGTAAGTTTCTAGGGTCAAGGTTTCACGGGTAAGTTTCACGGGTAAGTTTCACGGGTATGTTTCACGGGTGACGTTTAACGGGTCTAGGTTTCACTGGTAAGTTTCACGGGTCAAGGTTTCACGGGTAAGTTTCACTGGTAAGTTTCACGGGTATGTTTCACGGGTGACGTTTCACGGGTCTAGGTTCCACTGGTAAGTTTCACGGGTCAAGGTTTCACGGGTAAGTTTCACGGGTAAGTTTCACGGGTATGTTTCACGGGTGACGTTTTACGGGTCTAGGTTTCACTGGTAAGTTTCACGGGTCAAGGTTTCACGGGTAAGTTTCACGGGTAAGTTTTACGGGTAAGTTTCACGGGTGACGTTTCACGGGTCTAGGTTTTACTGGTAAGTTTCACGGGTCAAGGTTTCACGGGTAAGTTTCACGGGTAAGTTTCACGGGTAAGTTTCACGGGTGACCTTTCACGGGTCTAGGTTTCACTGGTAAGTTTCACGGGTCAAGGTTTCACGGGTAAGTTTCACGTGTAAGTTTCACGGGTGACTTTTCACGGGTCTAGGTTTCACTGGTAAGTTTCACTGGTCAAGGTTTCACGGGTAAGTTTTACGGGTAAGTTTCACGGGTAAGTTTCACGGGTGACGTTTTACGGGTCTAGGTTTCCCTGGTAAGTTTCACGGGTCAAGGTTTCACGGGTAAGTTTCACAGGTAAGTTTCACGGGTAAGTTTCTCGGGTGACGTTTCACGGGTCTAGGTTTCACTGGTAAGTTTCACGGGTCAAGGTTTCACGGGTAAGTTTCACGGGTTAGTTTCACGGGTAAGTTTCACGGGTATGTTTCACGGGTGACGTTTCACGGGTCTAGGTTTCACTGGTAAGTTTTACGGGTCAAGGTTTCACGGGTAAGTTTCACGGGTAAGTTTCACGGGTATGTTTCACGGGTGACGTTTCACGGGTCTAGGTTTCACTGGTAAGTTTCACGGTTCAAGGATTCACGGGTAAGTTTCACGGGTAAGTTTCACGGGTATGTTTCACGGGTGACGTTTCACGGGTCTTGGTTTCACTGGTAAGTTTCACGGGTCAAGGTTTCACGGGTAAGTTTCACGGGTATGTTTCACGGGTCTAGGTTTCACTGGTAAGTTTCACGGGTCAAGGTTTCACGGGTAAGTTTCACGGGTAAGTTTTACGGGTAAGTTTCACGGGTGACGTTTCACGGGTCTAGGTTTCACTGGTAAGTTTCACGGGTCAATTTTTCACGGGTAAGTTTCACGGGTAAGTTTCACTGGTATGTTTCACGGGTGACGTTTCACGGGTCTAGGTTTCACTGGAAAGTTTCACGGGTCAAGGTTTCACGGGTAAGTTTGACGGGTATGTTTTACAGGTGACGTTTCACGGGTCTAGGTTTCACTGGTAAGTTTCACGGGTCAAGGTTTCACTGGTAAGTTTCACGGGTAAGTTTCACGGGTATGTTTCATGGGTGATGTTTCACGGGTCTAGGTTTTACTGGTAAGTTTCACGGGTCAAGGTTTCACGGGTAAGTTTCACGGGTGACGTTTCACGGGTCTAGGTTTCACTGGTAAGTTTCACGGGTATGTTTCACGGGTGACGTTTCACGGGTCTAGGTTTCACTGGTAAGTTTCACGGGTCAAGGTTTCACGGGTAAGTTTCACGGGTAAGTTTTACGGGTAAGTTTCACGGGTGACGTTTCACGGGTCTAGGTTTCACTGGAAAGTTTCACGGGTCAAGGTTTCACGGGTAAGTTTCACGGGTAAGTTTTACGGGTATGTTTTACAGGTGACGTTTCACGGGTCTAGGTTTCACTGGTAAGTTTCACGGGTCAAGGTTTTACGGGTAAGATTCACGGGTAAGTTTCACGGGTATGTTTCATGGGTGATGTTTCACGGGTCTAGGTTTCACTGGTAAGTTTCACGGGTCAAGGTTTCACGGGTAAGTTTCACGGGTATGTTTCACGGGTGACGATTCACGGGTCTAGGTTTCACTAGTAAGTTTCACGGGTCAAGGTTTCACGGGTAAGTTTCACGGGTAAGTTTCACGGGTATGTTTCACGGGTGACGTTTCACGGGTCTAGGTTTCACTGGTAAGTTTCACGGGTCAAGGTTTTACGGGTAAGTTTCACGGGTAAGTTTCACGGGTATGTTTCACGGGTGACGTTTCACGGGTCTAGGTTTCACTGGTAAGTTTCACGGGTCAAGGTTTCACGGGTAAGTTTCACGGGTATGTTTCACGGGTCTAGGTTTCACTGGTAAGTTTCACGGGTCAAGGTTTCACGGGTAAGTTTCACGGGTAAGTTTTACGGGTAAGTTTCACGGGTGACGTTTCACGGGTCTAGGTTTCACTGGTAAGTTTCACGGGTCAAGGTTTCACGGGTAAGTTTCACGGGTAAGTTTCACGGGTGACCTTTCACGGGTCTTGGTTTCACTGGTAAGTTTCACGGGTCAAGGTTTCACGGGTAAGTTTCACGGGTAAGTTTCACGGGTATGTTTCACGGTTGACGTTTCACGGGTCTAGGTTTCACTGGTAAGTTTCACGGGTCAAGGTTTCACGGGTAAGTTTCACGGGTATGTTTCACGGGTGACGTTTCACGGGTCTAGGATTCACTGGTAAGTTTCACGGGTCAAGGTTTCACGGGTAAGTTTCACGGGTAAGTTTCACGGGTATGTTTCACGGGTGACGTTTTACGGGTCTAGGTTTCACTGGTAAGTTTCACGGATCAAGGTTTCACGGGTAAGTTTCACGGGTAAGTTTCACGGGTATGTTTCACGGATGACGTTTCACGGGTCTAGGTTTCACTGGTAAGTTTAACGGGTCAAGGTTTCACGGGTAAGTTTCACGGGTAAGTTTTACGGGTAAGTTTCACGGGTGACGTTTCACGGGTCTAGGTTTCACTGGTAAGTTTCACGGGTCAAGGTTTCACGGGTAAGTTTCACGGGTAAGTTTCACGGGTAAGTTTTACGGGTAAGTTTCACGGGTGACGTTTCACGGGTCTAGGTTTTACTGGTAAGTTTCACGGGTCAAGGTTTCACGGGTAAGTTTCACGGGTAAGTTTCACGGGTGACGTTTCACGGGTCTAGGTTTCACTCGTAAGATTCACGGGTCAAAGTTGCACGAGTAAGTTTCACGTATAAGTTTCACGGGTAAGTTTCACGGGTGACGTTTCACGGGTCTAGGTTTCACTGGTAAGTTTCACGGGTCAAGGTTTCACGGGTAAGTTTCACGGGTAAGTTTCACGAGTAAGTTACACGGGTCTGAGTTTCACTGGTAAGTTTCACGGGTCTAGGTTTCACGGGTAAGTTTCACGGGTAAGTTTCACGGGTAAGTTTCACGGGTATGTTTCACGGGTGACGTTTCACGGGTCTAGGTTCCACTGGTAAGTTTCACGGATCAAGGTTTCACGGGTAAGTTTCACGGGTAAGTTTCACGGGTAAGTTTCACGGGTAAGTTTCACGGGTATGTTTCACGGATGACGTTTCACGGGTCTAGGTTTCACTGGTAAGTTTCACGGGTCAAGGTTTCACGGGTAAGTTTCACGGGTAAGTTTTACGGGTAAGTTTCACGGGTGACGTTTCACGGGTTAAGGTTTCACTGGTAAGTTTCACGGGTCAAGGTTTCACGGGTAAGTTTCACGGGTAAGTTTCACGGGTAAGTTTTACGGGTAAGTTTCACGGGTGACGTTTCACGGGTCTAGGTTTCACTGGTAAGTTTCACGGGTCAAGGTTTCACGGGTAAGTTTCACGGGTAAGTTTCACGGGTAAGTTTCACGGGTAAGTTTCACGGGTGACGTTTCACGGGTCTAGGTTTCACTCGTAAGTTTCACGGGTCAAAGTTTCACGAGTAAGTTTCACGTGTAAGTTTCACGGGTTAGTTTCACGGGTGACGTTTCACGGGTCTAGGTTTCACTGGTAAGTTTCACGGGTCATGGTTTCACGGGTAAGTTTCACGGGTAAGTTTCACGGGTCTAGGTTTCACTGGTAAGTTTCACGGGTCTAGGTTTCACGGGTAAGTTTCACGGGTAAGTTTCACGGGTAAGTTTCACGGGTAAGTTTCACGGGTGACGTTTCACGGGTCTAGGTTTCACTGGTAAGTTTCACGGGTCAAGGTTTCACGGGTAAGTTTCACGGGTAAGTTTCACGGGTAAGTTTCACGGGTGACGTTTCACGGGTCTAGGTTTCACTGGTAAGTTTCACGGGTCAAGGTTTCACGGGTAAGTTTCACGGGTAAGTTTCACGGGTAAGTTTCACGGGTATGTTTCACGGGTGACGTTTCACGGGTCTAGGTTTCACTGGTAAGTTTTACGGGTAAGTTTCACGGGTGACGTTTCACGGGTTATGTTTCACGGGTCTAGGTTTCACTGGAAAGTTTCACGGGTCAAGGTTTCACGGGTAAGTTTCACGGGTAAGTTTTACGGGTATGTTTTACAGGTGACGTTTCACGGGTCTAGGTTTCACTGGTAAGTTTCACGGGTCAAGGTTTCACGGGTAAGTTTCACGGGTAAGTTTCACGGGTATGTTTCATGGGTGATGTTTCACGGGTCTAGGTTTCACTGGTAAGTTTCACGGGTCAAGGTTCCACGGGTAAGTTTCACGGGTAAGTTTCACGGGTGACGTTTCACGGGTCTAGGTTTCACTGGAAAGTTTCACGGGTCAAGGTTTCACGGGTAAGTTTCACGGGTAAGTTTTACGGGTATGTTCCATGGGTGATGTTTCACGGGTCTAGGTTTCACTGGTAAGTTTCACGGGTCAAGGTTTTACAGGTAAGTTTCACGGGTAAGTTTCACGGGTATGTTTTACGGGTGACGTTTCACGGGTCTAGGTTTCACTGGTAAGTTTCACGGGTCAAGGTTTTACGGGTAAGTTTCACGGGTAAGTTTCACGGGTATGTTTCACGGGTGACGTTTCACGGGTCTAGGTTTCACTGGTAAGTTTCACGGGTCAAGGTTTCACGGGTAAGTTTCACGGGTAAGTTTCACGGGTATGTTTCACGGGTGACGTTTCACGGGTCTAGGTTCCACTGGTAAGTTTCACGGGTCAAGGTTTCACGGGTAAGTTTCACGGGTAAGTTTCACGGGTATGTTTCACGGGTGACGTTTTACGGGTCTAGGTTTCACTGGTAAGTTTCACGGGTCAAGGTTTCACGGGTAAGTTTTACGGGTAAGTTTCACGGGTGACGTTTCACGGGTCTAGGTTTTACTGGTAAGTTTCACGGGTCAAGGTTTCACGGGTAAGTTTCACGGGTAAGTTTCACGGGTAAGTTTCACGGGTGACCTTTCACGGGTCTAGGTTTCACTGGTAAGTTTCACGGGTCAAGGTTTCACGGGTAAGTTTCACGTGTAAGTTTCACGGGTGACGTTTCACGGGTCTAGGTTTCACTGGTAAGTTTCACGGGTCAAGGTTTCACGGGTAAGTTTTACGGGTAAGTTTCACGGGTAAGTTTCACGGGTGACGTTTTACGGGTCTAGGTTTCCCTGGTAAGTTTCACGGGTCAAGGTTTCACGGGTAAGTTTCACAGGTAAGTTTCACGGGTAAGTTTCTCGGGTAACGTTTCACGGGTCTAGGTTTCACTGGTAAGTTTCACGGGTCAAGGTTTCACGGGTAAGTTTCACGGGTAAGTTTCACGGGTGACGTTTCACGGGTCTTGGTTTCACTGGTAAGTTTCACGGGTCAAGGTTTCACGGGTAAGTTTCACTGGTAAGTTTTACGGGTATGTTTTACAGGTGACGTTTCACGGGTAAGTTTCACGGGTAAGTTTCACGGGTGACGTTTCACGGGTCTAGGTTTCACTGGTAAGTTTCACGGGTCTAGGTTTCACTGGTAAGTTTCACGGGTCAAGGTTTCACGGGTAAGTTTCACGGGTAAGTTTCACGGGTATGTTTCACGGGTGACGTTTCACGGGTCTAGGTTTCACTGGTAAGTTTCACGGGTCAAGGATTCATGGGTAAGTTTCACGGGTATGTTTCACGGGTGACGTTTCACGGGTCTTGGTTTCACTGGTAAGTTTCACGGGTCAAGGTTTCACGGGTAAGTTTCACGGGTATGTTTCACGGGTGACGTTTCACGGGTCTAGGTTTCACTGGTAAGTTTCACGGGTCAAGGTTTTACGGGTAAGTTTCACGGGTAAGTTTCACGGGTATGTTTCACGGGTGACGTTTCACGGGTCTAGGTTTCACTGGTAAGTTTCACGGGTCAAGGTTTCACGGGTAAGTTTCACGGGTAAGTTTCACGGGTATGTTTCACGGGTGACGTTTCACGGGTCTAGGTTTCACTGGAAAGTTTCACGGATCAAGGTTTCACGGGTAAGTTTCACGGGTAAGTTTTACGGGTATGTTTTACAGGTGACGTTTCACGGGTCTAGGTTTCACTGGTAAGTTTCACGGGTCAAGGTTTCACGGGTAAGTTTCACGGGTAAGTTTCACGGGTATGTTTCATGGGTGATGTTTCACGGGTCTAGGTTTTACTGGTAAGTTTCACGGGTCAAGGTTTCACGGGTAAGTTTCACGGGTAAGTTTCACGGGTAAGTTTCACGGGTGACGTTTCACGGGTCTAGGTTTCACTGGTAAGTTTCACGGGTATGTTTCACGGTTGACGTTTCACGGGTCTAGGTTTCACTGGTAAGTTTCACGGGTCAAGGTTTCACGGGTAAGTTTCACGGGTAAGTTTCACGGGTAAGTTTCACGGGTATGTTTCACGGATGACGTTTCACGGGTCTTGGTTTCACTGGTAAGTTTCACGGGTCAAGGTTTCACGGGTAAGTTTCACGGGTAAGTTTTACGGGTATGTTTTACAGGTGACGTTTCACGGGTAAGTTTCACGGGTAAGTTTCACGGGTATGTTTCACGGGTGGCGTTTCACGGGTCTAGGTTTCACTGGTAAGTTTCACGGGTCAAGGTTTCACGGGTAAGTTTCACGGGTAAGTTTTACGGGTAAGTTTCACGGGTGACGTTTCACGGGTCTAGGTTTCACTGGTAAGTTTCACGGGTCAAGGTTTTACGGGTAAGTTTCACGGGTAAGTTTCACGGGTATGTTTCACGGGTGACGTTTCACGGGTCTAGGTTTCACTGGTAAGTTTCACGGGTCAAGGTTTCACGGGTAAGTTTCACGGGTAAGTTTCACGGGTATGTTTCACGGGTGACGTTTCACGGGTCTAGGTTTCACTGGAAAGTTTCACGGATCATGGTTTCACGGGTAAGTTTCACGGGTAAGTTTCACGGGTAAGTTTTACGGGTAAGTTTTACGGGTATGTTTTACAGGTGACGTTTCACGGGTAAGTTTCACGGGTAAGTTTCACGGGTATGTTTCACGGGTGACGTTTCACGGGTCTAGGTTTCACTGGTAAGTTTCACGGGTCAAGGTTTCACGGGTAAGTTTCACGGGTAAGTTTTACGGGTAAGTTTCACGGGTGACGTTTCACGGGTCTAGGTTTCACTGGAAAGTTTCACGGGTCAAGGATTCACGGGTAAGTTTCACGGGTAAGTTTTACGGGTATGTTTTACAGGTGACGTTTCACGGGTCTAGGTTTCACTGGTAAGTTTCACGGGTAAGTTTCACGGGTATGTTTCACGGGTGACGTTTCACGGGTCTAGGTTTCACTGGTAAGTTTCACGGGTCAAGGATTCACGGGTAAGTTTCACGGGTAAGTTTCACGGGTATGTTTCACGGGTGACGTTTCACGGGTCTTGGTTTCACTGGTAAGTTTCACTGGTAAGTTTCACTGGTAAGTTTCACGGGTCAAGGTTTCACGGGTAAGTTTCACGGGTATGTTTCACGGGTGACGTTTCACGGGTCTAGGTTTCACTGGTAAGTTTCACGGGTCAAGGTTTCACGGGTAAGTTTCACGGGTAAGTTTTACGGGTAAGTTTCACGGGTGACGTTTCACGGGTCTAGGTTTCACTGGTAAGTTTACGGGTCAAGGTTTCACGGGTAAGTTTCACGGGTAAGTTTCACGGGTATGTTTCACGGGTGACGTTTCACGGGTCTAGGTTTCACTGGAAAGTTTCACGGATCAAGGGTTCACGGGTAAGTTTCACGGGTAAGTTTCACGGGTAAGTTTTACGGGTATGTTTTACAGGTGACGTTTCACGGGTCTAGGTTTCACTGGTAAGTTTCACGGGTCAAGGTTTCACGGGTAAGTTTCACGGGTAAGTTTCACGGGTATGTTTCATGGGTGATGTTTCACGGGTCTAGGTTTTACTGGTAAGTTTCACGGGTCAAGGTTTCACGGGTAAGTTTCACGGGTAAGTTTCACGGGTGATGTTTCACGGGTCTAGGTTTCACTGGTAAGTTTCACGGGTATGTTTCACGGGTGACGTTTCACGGGTCTAGGTTTCACTGGTAAGTTTCACGGGTCAAGGTTTCACGGGTAAGTTTCACGGGTAAGTTTCACGGGTATGTTTCACGGATGACGTTTCACGGGTCTTGGTTTCACTGGTAAGTTTCACGGGTCAAGGTTTCACGGGTAAGTTTCACGGGTAAGTTTTACGGGAATGTTTTACAGGTGACGTTTTACGGGTAAGTTTCACGGGTAAGTTTCACGGGTATGTTTCACGGGTGACGTTTCACGGGTCTTAGTTTCACTGGTAAGTTTCACGGGGCAAGGTTTCACGGGTAAGTTTCACGGGTATGTTTCACGGGTGACGTTTCACGGGTCTAGGTTTCACTGGTAAGTTTCACGGGTCAAGGTTTCACGGGTAAGTTTCACGGGTAAGTTTTACGGGTAAGTTTCACGGGTATGTTTCACGGGTGACGTTTCACGGGAAGGTTTACGGGTGACGTTTCACGGGTCTAGGTTTCACTGGAAAGTTTCACGGATCAAGGTTTCACGGGTAAGTTTCACGGGTAAGTTTCACGGGTAAGTTTCACGGGTATGTTTCATGGGTGATGTTTCACGGGTCTAGGTTTTACTGGTAAGTTTCACGGGTCAAGGTTTCACGGGTAAGTTTCACGGGTAAGTTTCACGGGTAAGTTTCACGGGTGACGTTTCACGGGTCTAGGTTTCACTGGAAAGTTTCACGGGTCAAGGATTCACGGGTAAGTTTCACGGGTAAGTTTTACGG
This sequence comes from Agonum fuliginosum, assembly GCA_947534325.1. Taxonomy (NCBI): domain Eukaryota; kingdom Metazoa; phylum Arthropoda; class Insecta; order Coleoptera; family Carabidae; genus Agonum; species Agonum fuliginosum. Next base: position 27,492,934 of record OX384036.1, read on the forward strand.
GTATGTTTTACAGGTGACGTTTCACGGGTCTAGGTTTCACTGGTAAGTTTCACGGGTCAAGGTTTCACGGGTAAGATTCACGGGTAAGTTTCACGGGTATGTTTTATGGGTGATGTTTTACGGGTCTAGGTTTCACTGGTAAGTTTCACGGGTCAAGGATTCACGGGTAAGTTTCACGGGTAAGTTTCACGGGTATGTTTCACGGGTGACTTTTCACGGGTCTAGGTTTCACTAGTAAGTTTCACGGGTCAAGGTTTCACGGGTAAGTTTCACGGGTAAGTTTCACGGGTATGTTTCACGGGTGACGTTTCACGGGTCTAGGTTTCACTGGTAAGTTTCACGGGTCAAGGTTTCACGGGTAAGATTCACGGGTAAGTTTCACGGGTATGTTTCATGGGTGATGTTTCACGGGTCTAGGTTTCACTGGTAAGTTTCACGGGTCAAGGTTTTACGGGTAAGTTTCACGGGTAAGTTTCACGGGTATGTTACACGGGTGACGTTTCACGGGTCTAGGTTTCACTAGTAAGTTTCACGGGTCAAGGTTTCACGGGTAAGTTTCACGGGTAAGTTTCACGGGTATGTTTCACGGGTGACGTTTCACGGGTCTAGGTTTCACTAGTAAGTTTCACGGGTCAAGGTTTCACGGGTAAGTTTCACGGGTAAGTTTCACGGGTATGTTTCACGGGTGACGTTTCACGGGTCTAGGTTTCACTGGTAAGTTTCACGGGTCAAGGTTTTACGGGTAAGTTTCACGGGTAAGTTTCACGGGTATGTTTCACGGGTGACGTTTCACGGGTCTAGGTTTCACTGGTAAGTTTCACGGGTCAAGGTTTCACGGGTAAGTTTTACGGGTAAGTTTCACGGGTAAGTTTCACGGGTATGTTTCACGGGTGACGTTTCACGGGTCTAGGTTTCACTGGTAAGTTTCACGGGTCAAGGTTTTACGGGTAAGTTTCACGGGTAAGTTTTACGCGTAAGTTTCACGGGTGACGTTTCACGGGTCTAGGTTTTACTGGTAAGTTTCACGGGTCAAGGTTTCACGGGTAAGTTTCACGGGTAAGTTTTACGGGTAAGTTTCACGGGTGACGTTTCACGGGTCTAGGTTTCACTGGTAAGTTTCACGGGTCTAGGTTTCACTGGTAAGTTTCACGGGTCAAGGTTTCACGGGTAAGTTTCACGAGTAAGTTTCACGGGTATGTTTCACGGGTGACGTTTCACGGGTCTAGGTTTCACTGGAAAGTTTCAGGGATCAAGGTTTCACGGGTAAGTTTCACGGGTAAGTTTCACGGGTAAGTTTTACGGGTATGTTTTACAGGTGACGTTTCACGGGTCTAGGTTTCACTGGTAAGTTTCACGGGTCAAGGTTTCACGGGTAAGTTTCACGGGTAAGTTTTACGGGTATGTTTCATGGGTGATGTTTCACGGGTCTAGGTTTTACTGGTAAGTTTCACGGGTCAAGGTTTCACGGGTAAGTTTCACGGGTATGTTTCACGGGTGACGTTTCACGGGTCTAGGTTTCACTGGTAAGTTTCACGGGTCAAGGTTTCACGGGTAAGTTTCACGGGTAAGTTTCACGGGTATGTTTCACGGGTGACGTTTCACGGGTCTAGGTTTCACTGGTAAGTTTCACGGGTCAAGGTTTCACGGGTAAGTTTCACGGATAAGTTTCACGGGTATGTTTCACGGGAGACGTTTCACGGGTCTAGGTTTCACTGGTAAGTTTCACGGGTCAAGGTTTCACGGGTAAGTTTCACGGGTAAGTTTTACGGGTAAGTTTCATGGGTGACGTTTCACGGGTCTAGGTTTCACTGGTAAGTTTCACGGGTCAAGGTTTCACGGGTAAGTTTCACGGGTATGTTTCACGGGTGACGTTTCACGGGTCTAGGTTTCACTGGTAAGTTTCAAGGGTCAAGGTTTCACGGGTAAGTTTCACGGGTAAGTTTCACGGGTATGTTTCACGGGTGACGTTTCACGGATCTAGGTTTCACTGGTAAGTTTCACGGGTCAAGTTTTCACGGGTAAGTTTCACGGGTAAGTTTCACGGGTATATTTCACGAGTGACGTTTCACGGGTCTAGGTTTCACTGGTAAGTTTTACGGGTCAAGGTTTCACGGGTAAGTTTCACGGGTAAGTTTCACGGGTATGTTTCACGGGAGACGTTTCACGGGTCTAGGTTTCACTGGTAAGTTTCACGGGTCAAGGTTTCACGGGTAAGTTTCACGGGTAAGTTTTACGGGTAAGTTTCACGGGTGACGTTTCACGGGTCTAGGTTTCACTGGTAAGTTTCACGGGTCAAGGTTTCACGGGTAAGTTTCACGGGTAAGTTTCACGGGTGACCTTTCACGGGTCTTAGTTTCACTGGTAAGTTTCACGGGTCAAGGTTTCACGGGTAAGTTTCACGGGTAAGTTTCACGGGTATGTTTCACGGGTGACGTTTCACGGGTCTAGGTTTCACTGGTAAGTTTCACGGGTCAAGGTTTCACGGGTAAGTTTCACGGGTAAGTTTCACGGGTATGTTTCACGAGTGACGTTTCACGGGTCTAGGTTTCACTGGTAAGTTTCACGGGTCAAGGTTTCACGGGTAAGTTTCACGGGTAAGTTTCACGGGTATGTTTCACGGGTGACGTTTCACGGGTCTAGGTTTCACTGGTAAGTTTCATGGATCAAGGTTTCACGGGTAAGTTTCACGGGTAAGTTTCACGGGTATGTTTCACGGGTGACGTTTCACGGGTCTAGGTTTCACTGGTAAGTTTCACGGGTCAAGGTTTCACGGGTAAGTTTCACGGGTAAGTTTTACGGGTAAGTTTCACGGGTCTAGGTTTCACTGGTAAGTTTCACGGGTCAAGGTTTCACGGGTAAGTTTCACGGGTAAGTTTCACGGGTAAGTTTCACGGGTAAGTTTCACGGGTAAATTTTACGGGTAAGTTTTATGGGTGACGTTTCACGGGTCTAGGTTTCACTGGTAAGTTTCACGGGTCAAGGTTTCACGGGTAAGTTTCACGGGTAAGTTTCACGGGTGACGTTTCACGGGTCTAGGTTTCACTCGTAAGTTTCACGGGTCAAGGTTTCACGAGTAAGTTTCACGGGTATGTTTCACGGGTGACGTTTCACGGGTCTTGGTTTCACTGGTAAGTTTCACGGGTCAAGGTTTCACGGGTAAGTTTCACGGGTATGTTTCACGGGTGACGTTTCACGGGTCTAGGTTTCACTGGTAAGTTTCACGGGTCAAGGTTTCACGGGTAAGTTTCACGGGTAAGTTTCACGGGTATGTTTCACGGGTGACGTTTCACGGGTCTAGGTTTCACTGGTAAGTTTCACGGGTCAAGGTTTCACGGGTAAGTTTCACGGATAAGTTTCACGGGTATGTTTCACGGGTGACGTTTCACGGGTCTAGGTTTCACTAGTAAGTTTCACGGGTCAAGGTTTCACGGGTAAGTTTCACGGGTAAGTTTCACGGGTATGTTTCACGGGTGACGTTTCACGGGTCTAGGTTTCACTAGTAAGTTTCACGGGTCAAGGTTTCACGGGTAAGTTTCACGGGTAAGTTTCACGGGTATGTTTCACGGGTGACGTTTCACGGGTCTAGGTTTCACTGGTAAGTTTCACGGGTCAAGGTTTTACGGGTAAGTTTCACGGGTAAGTTTCACGGGTATGTTTCACGGGTGACGTTTCACGGGTCTAGGTTTCACTGGTAAGTTTCACGGGTCAAGGTTTCACGGGTAAGTTTTACGGGTAAGTTTCACGGGTAAGTTTCACGGGTATGTTTCACGGGTGACGTTTCACGGGTCTAGGTTTCACTGGTAAGTTTCACGGGTCAAGGTTTCACGGGTAAGTTTCACGGGTAAGTTTTACGGGTAAGTTTCACGGGTCTAGGTTTCACTGGTAAGTTTCACGGGTCAAGGTTTCACGGGTAAGTTTCACGGGTAAGTTTCACGGGTAAGTTTCACGGGTAAGTTTCACGGGTAAATTTTACGGGTAAGTTTTATGGGTGACGTTTCACGGGTCTAGGTTTCACTGGTAAGTTTCACGGGTCAAGGTTTCACGGGTAAGTTTCACGGGTAAGTTTCACGGGTGACGTTTCACGGGTCTAGGTTTCACTCGTAAGTTTCACGGGTCAAGGTTTCACGAGTAAGTTTCACGGGTATGTTTCACGGGTGACGTTTCACGGGTCTTGGTTTCACTGGTAAGTTTCACGGGTCAAGGTTTCACGGGTAAGTTTCACGGGTATGTTTCACGGGTGACGTTTCACGGGTCTAGGTTTCACTGGTAAGTTTCACGGGTCAAGGTTTCACGGGTAAGTTTCACGGGTAAGTTTCACGGGTATGTTTCACGGGTGACGTTTCACGGGTCTAGGTTTCACTGGTAAGTTTCACGGGTCAAGGTTTCACGGGTAAGTTTCACGGATAAGTTTCACGGGTATGTTTCACGAGTGACGTTTCACGGGTCTAGGTTTCACTGGTAAGTTTCACGGGTCAAGGTTTCACGGGTAAGTTTCACGGGTAAGTTTCACGGGTATGTTTCACGGGTGACGTTTCACGGGTCTAGGTTTCACTGGTAAGTTTCACGGGTCAAGGTTTCACGGGTAAGTTTCACGGATAAGTTTCACGGGTATGTTTCACGGGAGACGTTTCACGGGTCTAGGTTTCACTGGTAAGTTTCACGGGTCAAGGTTTCACGGGTAAGTTTCACGGGTAAGTTTTACGGGTAAGTTTCATGGGTGACGTTTCACGGGTCTAGGTTTCACTGGTAAGTTTCACGGGTCAAGGTTTCACGGGTAAGTTTCACGGGTATGTTTCACGGGTGACGTTTCACGGGTCTAGGTTTCACTGGTAAGTTTCACGGGTCAAGGTTTCACGGGTAAGTTTCACGGGTAAGTTTCACGGGTATGTTTCACGGGTGACGTTTCACGGATCTAGGTTTCACTGGTAAGTTTCACGGGTCAAGGTTTCACGGGTAAGTTTCACGGGTAAGTTTCACGGGTATATTTCACGAGTGACGTTTCACGGGTCTAGGTTTCACTGGTAAGTTTTACGGGTCAAGGTTTCACGGGTAAGTTTCACGGGTAAGTTTCACGGGTATGTTTCACGGGAGACGTTTCACGGGTCTAGGTTTCACTGGTAAGTTTCACGGGTCAAGGTTTCACGGGTAAGTTTCACGGGTAAGTTTTACGGGTAAGTTTCACGGGTGACGTTTCACGGGTCTAGGTTTCACTGGTAAGTTTCACGGGTCAAGGTTTCACGGGTAAGTTTCACGGGTAAGTTTCACGGGTGACCTTTCACGGGTCTTAGTTTCACTGGTAAGTTTCACGGGTCAAGGTTTCACGGGTAAGTTTCACGGGTAAGTTTCACGGGTATGTTTCACGGGTGACGTTTCACGGGTCTAGGTTTCACTGGTAAGTTTCACGGGTCAAGGTTTCACGGGTAAGTTTCACGGGTAAGTTTCACGGGTATGTTTCACGAGTGACGTTTCACGGGTCTAGGTTTCACTGGTAAGTTTCACGGGTCAAGGTTTCACGGGTAAGTTTCACGGGTAAGTTTCACGGGTATGTTTCACGGGTGACGTTTCACGGGTCTAGGTTTCACTGGTAAGTTTCATGGATCAAGGTTTCACGGGTAAGTTTCACGGGTAAGTTTCACGGGTATGTTTCACGGGTGACGTTTCACGGGTCTAGGTTTCACTGGTAAGTTTCACGGGTCAAGGTTTCACGGGTAAGTTTCACGGGTAAGTTTTACGGGTAAGTTTCACGGGTCTAGGTTTCACTGGTAAGTTTCACGGGTCAAGGTTTCACGGGTAAGTTTCACGGGTAAGTTTCACGGGTAAGTTTCACGGGTAAATTTTACGGGTAAGTTTTATGGGTGACGTTTCACGGGTCTAGGTTTCACTGGTAAGTTTCACGGGTCAAGGTTTCACGGGTAAGTTTCACGGGTAAGTTTCACGGGTGACGTTTCACGGGTCTAGGTTTCACTCGTAAGTTTCACGGGTCAAGGTTTCACGAGTAAGTTTCACGGGTATGTTTCACGGGTGACGTTTCACGGGTCTTGGTTTCACTGGTAAGTTTCACGGGTCAAGGTTTCACGGGTAAGTTTCACGGGTATGTTTCACGGGTGACGTTTCACGGGTCTAGGTTTCACTGGTAAGTTTCACGGGTCAAGGTTTCACGGGTAAGTTTCACGGATAAGTTTCACGGGTATGTTTCACGAGTGACGTTTCACGGGTCTAGGTTTCACTGGTAAGTTTCACGGGTCAAGGTTTCACGGGTAAGTTTCACGGGTAAGTTTCACGGGTATGTTTCACGGGTGACGTTTCACGGGTCTAGGTTTCACTGGTAAGTTTCACGGGTCAAGGTTTCACGGGTAAGTTTCACGGATAAGTTTCACGGGTATGTTTCACGGGAGACGTTTCACGGGTCTAGGTTTCACTGGTAAGTTTCACGGGTCAAGGTTTCACGGGTAAGTTTCACGGGTAAGTTTTACGGGTAAGTTTCATGGGTGACGTTTCACGGGTCTAGGTTTCACTGGTAAGTTTCACGGGTCAAGGTTTCACGGGTAAGTTTCACGGGTATGTTTCACGGGTGACGTTTCACGGGTCTAGGTTTCACTGGTAAGTTTCACGGGTCAAGGTTTCACGGGTAAGTTTCACGGGTAAGTTTCACGGGTATGTTTCACGGGTGACGTTTCACGGATCTAGGTTTCACTGGTAAGTTTCACGGGTCAAGGTTTCACGGGTAAGTTTCACGGGTAAGTTTCACGGGTATATTTCACGAGTGACGTTTCACGGGTCTAGGTTTCACTGGTAAGTTTTACGGGTCAAGGTTTCACGGGTAAGTTTCACGGGTAAGTTTCACGGGTATGTTTCACGGGAGACGTTTCACGGGTCTAGGTTTCACTGGTAAGTTTCACGGGTCAAGGTTTCACGGGTAAGTTTCACGGGTAAGTTTTACGGGTAAGTTTCACGGGTGACGTTTCACGGGTCTAGGTTTCACTGGTAAGTTTCACGGGTCAAGGTTTCACGGGTAAGTTTCACGGGTAAGTTTCACGGGTGACCTTTCACGGGTCTTAGTTTCACTGGTAAGTTTCACGGGTCAAGGTTTCACGGGTAAGTTTCACGGGTAAGTTTCACGGGTATGTTTCACGGGTGACGTTTCACGGGTCTAGGTTTCACTGGTAAGTTTCACGGGTCAAGGTTTCACGGGTAAGTTTCACGGGTATGTTTCACGAGTGACGTTTCACGGGTCTAGGTTTCACTGGTAAGTTTCACGGGTCAAGGTTTCACGGGTAAGTTTCACGGGTAAGTTTCACGGGTATGTTTCACGGGTGACGTTTCACGGGTCTAGGTTTCACTGGTAAGTTTCATGGATCAAGGTTTCACGGGTAAGTTTCACGGGTAAGTTTCACGGGTATGTTTCACGGGTGACGTTTCACGGGTCTAGGTTTCACTGGTAAGTTTCACGGGTCAAGGTTTCACGGGTAAGTTTCACGGGTAAGTTTTACGGGTAAGTTTCACGGGTCTAGGTTTCACTGGTAAGTTTCACGGGTCAAGGTTTCACGGGTAAGTTTCACGGGTAAGTTTCACGGGTAAGTTTCACGGGTAAGTTTCACGGGTAAATTTTACGGGTAAGTTTTATGGGTGACGTTTCACGGGTCTAGGTTTCACTGGTAAGTTTCACGGGTCAAGGTTTCACGGGTAAGTTTCACGGGTAAGTTTCACGGGTGACGTTTCACGGGTCTAGGTTTCACTCGTAAGTTTCACGGGTCAAGGTTTCACGAGTAAGTTTCACGGGTATGTTTCACGGGTGACGTTTCACGGGTCTTGGTTTCACTGGTAAGTTTCACGGGTCAAGGTTTCACGGGTAAGTTTCACGGGTATGTTTCACGGGTGACGTTTCACGGGTCTAGGTTTCACTGGTAAGTTTCACGGGTCAAGGTTTCACGGGTAAGTTTCACGGGTAAGTTTCACGGGTATGTTTCACGGGTGACGTTTCACGGGTCTAGGTTTCACTGGTAAGTTTCACGGGTCAAGGTTTCACGGGTAAGTTTCACGGATAAGTTTCACGGGTATGTTTCACGAGTGACGTTTCACGGGTCTAGGTTTCACTGGTAAGTTTCACGGGTCAAGGTTTCACGGGTAAGTTTCACGGGTAAGTTTTACGGGTATGTTTCACGGGTGACGTTTCACGGGTCTAGGTTTCACTGGTAAGTTTCACGGATCAAGGTTTCACGGGTAAGTTTCACGGGTAAGTTTCACGGGTATGTTTCACGGATGACGTTTCACGGGTCTAGGTTTCCTGGTAAGTTTCACGGGTCAAGGTTTCACGGGTAAGTTTCACGGGTAAGTTTTACGGGTAAGTTTCACGGGTGACGTTTCACGGGTCTAGGTTTCACTGGTAAGTTTCACGGGTCAAGGTTTCACGGGTAAGTTTCACGGGTAAGTTTCACGGGTAAGTTTCACGGGTAAGTTTTACGGGTAAGTTTCACGGGTGACGTTTCACGGGTCTAGGTTTCACTGGTAAGTTTCACGGGTTAAGGTTTCACGGGTAAGTTTCACGGGTAAGTTTCACGGGTGACGTTTCACGGGTCTAGGTTTCACTCGTAAGTTTCACGGGTCAAGGTTTCACGAGTAAGTTTCACGTGTAAGTTTCACGGGTAAGTTTCACGGGTGACGTTTTACGGGTCTAGGTTTCACTGGTAAGTTTCACGGGTCAAGGTTTCACGGGTAAGTTTCACGGGTAAGTTTCACGGGTAAGTTTCACGGGTAAGTTTCACGGGTAAGTTTCACGTGTAAGTTTCACGGGTGACGTTTCACGGGTCTAGGTTTCACTGGTAAGTTTCACGGGTCTAGGTTTCACGGGTAAGTTTCACGGGTAAGTTTCACAAGTAAGTTTCACGGGTAAGTTTCACGGGTGACGTTTCACGGGTCTAGGTTTCACTGGTAAGTTTCACGGGTCAAGGTTTCACGGGTAAGTTTCACGGGTAAGTTTCACGGGTAAGTTTCACGGGTGACGTTTCACGGGTCTAGGTTTCACGGGTAAGTTTCACGGGTATGTTTCACGGGTGACGTTGCACGGGTCTAGGTTTCACTGGTAAGTTTCACGGGTCAAGGTTTCACGGGTAAGTTTCACGGGTAAGTTTTACGGGTAAGTTTCACGGGTGACGTTTCACGGGCGATGTTTCACGGGTCTAGGTTTCACTGGAAAGTTTCACGGGTCAAGGTTTCACGGGTAAGTTTCACGGGTAAGTTTCACGGGTAAGTTTTACGGGTATGTTTTACAGGTGACGTTTCACGGGTCTAGGTTTCACTGGTAAGTTTCACGGGTCAAGGTTTCACGGGTAAGTTTCACGGGTAAGTTTCACGGGTATGTTTCACGGGTGACGTTTCACGGGTCTAGGTTTCACTGGTAAGTTTCACGGATCAAGGTTTCACGGGTAAGTTTCACGGGTAAGTTTCACTGGTATGTTTCACGGGTGACGTTTCACGGGTCTAGGTTTCACTGGTAAGTTTCACGGGTAAGTTTTACGGGTAAGTTTCACGGGTGACGTTTCACGGGTCTAGGTTTCACTGGTAAGTTTCACGGGTCAAGGTTTCACGGGTAAGTTTCACGGGTAAGTTTCACGGGTAAGTTTCACGGGTGACGTTTCACGGGTCTAGGTTTCACTGGTAAGTTTCACGGGTCAAGGTTTCACGGGTAAGTTTCACGGGTAAGTTTCACGGGTATGTTTCACGGGTGACGTTTCACGGGTCTAGGTTTCACTGGTAAGTTTCACGGATCAAGGTTTCACGGGTAAGTTTCACGGGTAAGTTTCACTGGTATGTTTCACGGGTGACGTTTCACGGGTCTAGGTTTCACTGGTAAGTTTCACGGGTAAGTTTTACGGGTAAGTTTCACGGGTGACGTTTCACGGGTCTAGGTTTCACTGGTAAGTTTCACGGGTCAAGGTTTCACGGGTAAGTTTCACGGGTAAGTTTCACGGGTAAGTTTCACGGGTGACGTTTCACGGGTCTAGGTTTCACTGGTAAGTTTCACGGGTCTAGGTTTCACTGGTAAGTTTCACGGGTCAAGGTTTCACGGGTAAGTTTCACGGGTAAGTTTCACGGGTATGTTTCACGGGTGACGTTTCACGGGTCTAGGTTTCACTGGAAAGTTTCAGGGATCAAGGTTTCACGGGTAAGTTTCACGGGTAAGTTTCACGGGTAAGTTTCACGGGTATGTTTCACGGGTGACGTTTCACGGGTCTAGGTTTCACTGGTAAGTTTCACGGGTCAAGGTTTCACGGGTAAGTTTCACGGATAAGTTTCACGGGTATGTTTCACGGGAGACGTTTCACGGGTCTAGGTTTCACTGGTAAGTTTCACGGGTCAAGGTTTCACGGGTAAGTTTCACGGGTAAGTTTTACGGGTAAGTTTCATGGGTGACGTTTCACGGGTCTAGGTTTCACTGGTAAGTTTCACGGGTCAAGGTTTCACGGGTAAGTTTCACGGGTATGTTTCACGGGTGACGTTTCACGGGTCTAGGTTTCACTGGTAAGTTTCACGGGTCAAGGTTTCACGGGTAAGTTTCACGGGTAAGTTTCACGGGTATGTTTCACGGGTGACGTTTCACGGATCTAGGTTTCACTGGTAAGTTTCACGGGTCAAGTTTTCACGGGTAAGTTTCACGGGTAAGTTTCACGGGTATATTTCACGAGTGACGTTTCACGGGTCTAGGTTTCACTGGTAAGTTTTACGGGTCAAGGTTTCACGGGTAAGTTTCACGGGTAAGTTTCACGGGTATGTTTCACGGGAGACGTTTCACGGGTCTAGGTTTCACTGGTAAGTTTCACGGGTCAAGGTTTCACGGGTAAGTTTCACGGGTAAGTTTTACGGGTAAGTTTCACGGGTGACGTTTCACGGGTCTAGGTTTCACTGGTAAGTTTCACGGGTCAAGGTTTCACGGGTAAGTTTCACGGGTAAGTTTCACGGGTGACCTTTCACGGGTCTTAGTTTCACTGGTAAGTTTCACGGGTCAAGGTTTCACGGGTAAGTTTCACGGGTAAGTTTCACGGGTATGTTTCACGGGTGACGTTTCACGGGTCTAGGTTTCACTGGTAAGTTTCACGGGTCAAGGTTTCACGGGTAAGTTTCACGGGTAAGTTTCACGGGTATGTTTCACGAGTGACGTTTCACGGGTCTAGGTTTCACTGGTAAGTTTCACGGGTCAAGGTTTCACGGGTAAGTTTCACGGGTAAGTTTCACGGGTATGTTTCACGGGTGACGTTTCACGGGTCTAGGTTTCACTGGTAAGTTTCATGGATCAAGGTTTCACGGGTAAGTTTCACGGGTAAGTTTCACGGGTATGTTTCACGGGTGACGTTTCACGGGTCTAGGTTTCACTGGTAAGTTTCACGGGTCAAGGTTTCACGGGTAAGTTTAACGGGTAAGTTTTACGGGTAAGTTTCACGGGTCTAGGTTTCACTGGTAAGTTTCACGGGTCAAGGTTTCACGGGTAAGTTTCACGGGTAAGTTTCACGGGTAAGTTTCACGGGTAAGTTTCACGGGTAAATTTTACGGGTAAGTTTTATGGGTGACGTTTCACGGGTCTAGGTTTCACTGGTAAGTTTCACGGGTCAAGGTTTCACGGGTAAGTTTCACGGGTAAGTTTCACGGGTGACGTTTCACGGGTCTAGGTTTCACTAATAAGTTTCACGGGTCAAGGTTTCACGGGTAAGTTTCACGGGTAAGTTTCACGGGTGACCTTTCACGGGTCTTGGTTTCACTGGTAAGTTTCACGGGTCAAGGTTTCACGGGTAAGTTTCACGGGTAAGTTTCACGGGTATGTTTCACGGTTGACGTTTCACGGGTCTAGGTTTCACTGGTAAGTTTCACGGGTCAAGGTTTCACGGGTATGTTTCACGGGTATGTTTCACGGGTATGTTTCACGGGTGACGTTTCACGGGTCTAGGATTCACTGGTAAGTTTCACGGGTCAGGTTTCACGGGTAAGTTTCACGGGTAAGTTTCACGGGTATGTTTCACGGGTGACGTTTCACGGGTCTAGGTTTCACTGGTAAGTTTCACGGATCAAGGTTTCACGGGTAAGTTTCACGGGTAAGTTTCACGGGTATGTTTCACGGATGACGTTTCACGGGTCTAGGTTTCACTGGTAAGTTTCACGGGTCAAGGTTTCACGGGTAAGTTTCACGGGTAAGTTTTACGGGTAAGTTTCACGGGTGACGTTTCACGGTTCTAGGTTTCACTGGTAAGTTTCACGGGTCAAGGTTTCACGGGTAAGTTTCACGGGTAAGTTTCACGGGTAAGTTTTACGGGTAAGTTTCACGGGTGACGTTTCACGGGTCTAGGTTTCACTGGTAAGTTTCACGGGTCAAGGTTTCACGGGTAAGTTTCACGGGTAAGTTTCACGGGTGACGTTTCACGGGTCTAGGTTTCACTCGTAAGTTTCACGGGTCAAAGTTTCACGAGTAAGTTTCACGTATAAGTTTCACGGGTAAGTTTCACGGGTGACGTTTCACGGGTCTAGGTTTCACTGGTAAGTTTCACGGGTCAAGGTTTCACGGGTAAGTTTCACGGGTAAGTTTCACGAGTAAGTTACACGGGTCTAGGTTTCACTGGTAAGTTTCACGGGTCTAGGTTTCACGGGTAAGTTTCACGGGTAAGTTTCACGGGTAAGTTTCACGGGTATGTTTCACGGGTGACGTTTCACGGGTCTAGGTTTCACTGGTAAAATTCACGGGTCAAGGTTTCACGGGTAAGTTTCACGGGTATGTTTCACGGGTCTAGGTTTCACTGGTAAGTTTCACGGGTCAAGGTTTCACGGGTAAGTTTCACGGGTAAGTTTTACGGGTAAGTTTCACGGGTGACGTTTCACGGGTCTAGGTTTCACTGGTAAGTTTCACGGGTCAAGGTTTCACGGGTAAGTTTCACGGGTAAGTTTCACGGGTGACCTTTCACGGGTCTTGGTTTCACTGGTAAGTTTCACGGGTCAAGGTTTCACGGGTAAGTTTCACGGGTAAGTTTCACGGGTATGTTTCACGGTTGACGTTTCACGGGTCTAGGTTTCACTGGTAAGTTTCACGGGTCAAGGTTTGACGGGTAAGTTTCACGGGTATGTTTCACGGGTGACGTTTCACGGGTCTAGGATTCACTGGTAAGTTTCACGGGTCAAGGTTTCACGGGTAAGTTTCACGGGTAAGTTTCACGGGTATGTTTCACGGGTGACGTTTCACGGGTCTAGGTTTCACTGGTAAGTTTCACGGATCAAGGTTTCACGGGTAAGTTTCACGGGTAAGTTTTACGGGTATGTTTCACGGATGACGTTTCACGGGTCTAGGTTTCACTGGTAAGTTTCACGGGTCAAGGTTTCACGGGTAAGTTTCACGGGTAAGTTTTACGGGTAAGTTTCACGGGTGACGTTTCACGGTTCAAGGTTTCACTGGTAAGTTTCACGGGTCAAGGTTTCACGGGTAAGTTTCACGGGTAAGTTTCACTGGTAAGTTTCACTGGTAAGTTTCACGGGTCAAGGTTTCACGGGTAAGTTTCACGGGTAAGTTTCACGAGTAAGTTACACGGGTCTAGGTTTCACTGGTAAGTTTCACGGGTCTAGGTTTCACGGGTAAGTTTCACGGGTAAGTTTCACGGGTAAGTTTCACGGGTATGTTTCACGGGTGACGTTTCACGGGTCTAGGTTTCACTGGTAAGTTTCACGGATCAAGGTTTCACGGGTAAGTTTCACGGGTAAGTTTCACGGGTATGTTTCACGGATGACGTTTCACGGGTCTAGGTTTCACTGGTAAGTTTCACGGGTCAAGGTTTCACGGGTAAGTTTCACGGGTAAGTTTTACGGGTAAGTTTCACGGGTGACGTTTCACGGGTATAGGTTTCACTGGTAAGTTTCACGGGTCAAGGTTTCACGGGTAAGTTTCACGGGTAAGTTTCACGGGTAAGTTTTACGGGTAAGTTTCACGGGTGACGTTTCACGGGTCTAGGTTTCACTGGTAAGTTTCACGGGTCAAGGTTTCACGGGTAAGTTTCACGGGTAAGTTTCACGGGTGACGTTTCACGGGTCTAGGTTTCACTCGTAAGTTTCACGGGTCAAAGTTTCACGAGTAAGTTTCACGTGTAAGTTTCACGGGTAAGTTTCACGGGTGACGTTTCACGGGTCTAGGTTTCACTGGTAAGTTTCACGGGTCAAGGTTTCACGGGTAAGTTTCACGGGTAAGTTTCACGGGTCTAGGTTTCACGGGTAAGTTTCACGGGTAAGTTTCACGAGTAAGTTTCACGGGTAAGTTTCACGGGTGACGTTTCACGGGTCTAGGTTTCACTAGTAAGTTTCACGGGTCAAGGTTTCACGGGTAAGTTTCACGGGTAAGTTTCACGGGTAAGTTTCACGGGTGACGTTTCACGGGTCTAGGTTTCACTGGTAAGTTTCACGGGTCAAGGTTTCACGGGTAAGTTTCACGGGTAAGTTTCACGGGTAAGTTTCACGGGTATGTTTCACGGGTGACGTTTCACGGGTCTAGGTTTCACTGGTAAGTTTTACGGGTAAGTTTCACGGGTGACGTTTCACGGGTTATGTTTCACGGGTCTAGGTTTCACTGGAAAGTTTCACGGGTCAAGGTTTCACGGGTAAGTTTCACGGGTAAGTTTTACGGGTATGTTTTACAGGTGACGTTTCACGGGTCTAGGTTTCACTGGTAAGTTTCACGGGTCAAGGTTTCACGGGTAAGTTTCACGGGTAAGTTTCACGGGTATGTTTCATGGGTGATGTTTCACGGGTCTAGGTTTCACTGGTAAGTTTCACGGGTCAAGGTTCCACGGGTAAGTTTCACGGGTAAGTTTCACGGGTAAGTTTCACGGGTATGTTTCACGGGTGACGTTTCACGGGTCTAGGTTTCACTGGAAAGTTTCACGGGTCAAGGTTTCACGGGTAAGTTTCACGGGTAAGTTTTACGGGTATGTTTTACAGGTGACGTTTCACGGGTCTAGGTTTCACTGGAAAAGTTTCACGGGTCAAGGTTTCACGGGTAAGTTTCACGGGTATGTTCCATGGGTGATGTTTCACGGGTCTAGGTTTTACGGGTAAGTTTCACGGGTAAGTTTCACGGGTATGTTTTACGGGTGACGTTTCACGGGTCTAGGTTTCACTGGTAAGTTTCACGGGTCAAGGTTTTACGGGTAAGTTTCACGGGTAAGTTTCACGGGTATGTTTCACGGGTGACGTTTCACAGGTCTAGGTTTCACTGGTAAGTTTCACGGGTCAAGGTTTCACGGGTAAGTTTCACGGGTAAGTTTCACGGGTATGTTTCACGGGTGACGTTTCACGGGTCTAGGTTCCACTGGTAAGTTTCACGGGTCAAGGTTTCACGGGTAAGTTTCACGGGTAAGTTTCACGGGTATGTTTCCCGGGTGACGTTTTACGGGTCTAGGTTTCACTGGTAAGTTTCACGGGTCAAGGTTTCACGGGTAAGTTTCACGGGTAAGTTTTACGGGTAAGTTTCACGGGTGACGTTTCACGGGTCTAGGTTTTACTGGTAAGTTTCACGGGTCAAGGTTTCACGGGTAAGTTTCACGGGTAAGTTTCACGGGTAAGTTTCACGGGTGACCTTTCACGGGTCTAGGTTTCACTGGTAAGTTTCACGGGTCAAGGTTTCACGGGTAAGTTTCACGTGTAAGTTTCACGGGTGACGTTTCACGGGTCTAGGTTTCACTGGTAAGTTTCACGGGTCAAGGTTTCACGGGTAAGTTTTACGGGTAAGTTTCACGGGTAAGTTTCACGGGTGACGTTTTACGGGTCTAGGTTTCCCTGGTAAGTTTCACGGGTCAAGGTTTCACGGGTAAGTTTCACAGGTAAGTTTCACGGGTAAGTTTCTCGGGTGACGTTTCACGGGTCTAGGTTTCACTGGTAAGTTTCACGGGTCAAGGTTTCACGGGTAAGTTTCACGGGTAAGTTTCACGGGTGACGTTTCACGGGTCTTGGTTTCACTGGTAAGTTTCACGGGTCAAGGTTTCACGGGTAAGTTTCACTGGTAAGTTTTACGGGTATGTTTTACAGGTGACGTTTCACGGGTAAGTTTCACGGGTAAGTTTCACGGGTGACGTTTCACGGGTCTAGGTTTCACTGGTAAGTTTCACGGGTCTAGGTTTCACTGGTAAGTTTCACGGGTCAAGGTTTCACGGGTAAGTTTCACGGGTAAGTTTCACGGGTATGTTTCACGGGTGACGTTTCACGGGTCTAGGTTTCACTGGTAAGTTTCACGGGTCAAGGATTCACGGGTAAGTTTCACGGGTAAGTTTCACGGGTATGTTTCACGGGTGACGTTTCACGGGTCTTGGTTTCACTGGTAAGTTTCACGGGTCAAGGTTTCACGGGTAAGTTTCACGGGTATGTTTCACGGGTGACGTTTCACGGGTCTAGGTTTCACTGGTAAGTTTCACGGGTCAAGGTTTTACGGGTAAGTTTCACGGGTAAGTTTCACGGGTATGTTTCTCGGGTGACGTTTCACGGGTCTACGTTTCACTGGTAAGTTTCACGGGTCAAGGTTTCACGGGTAAGTTTCACGGGTAAGTTTCACGGGTACGTTTCACGGGTGACGTTTCACGGGTCTAGGTTTCACTGGAAAGTTTCACGGATCAAGGTTTAACGGGTAAGTTTCACGGGTAAGTTTCACGGGTAAGTTTTACGGGTATGTTTTACAGGTGACGTTTCACGGGTCTAGGTTTCACTGGTAAGTTTCACGGGTCAAGGTTTCACGGGTAAGTTTCACGGGTAAGTTTCACGGGTATGTTTCATGGGTGATGTTTCACGGGTCTACGTTTTACTGGTAAGTTTCACGGGTCAAGGTTTCACGGGTAAGTTTCACGGGTAAGTTTCACGGGTAAGTTTCACGGGTAAGTTTCACGGGTGACGTTTCACGGGTCTAGGTTTCACTGGTAAGTTTCACGGGTATGTTTCACGGGTGACGTTTCACGGGTCTAGGTTTCACTGGTAAGTTTCACGGGTCAAGGTTTCACGGGTAAGTTTCACGGGTAAGTTTCACGGGTATGTTTCACGGATGACGTTTCACGGGTCTTGGTTTCACTGGTAAGTTTCACGGGTCAAGGTATCACGGGTAAGTTTCACGGGTAAGTTTTACGGGTATGTTTTACAGGTGACGTTTCACGGGTAAGTTTCACGGGTAAGTTTCACGGGTATGTTTCATGGGTTGCGTTTCACGGGTCTAGGTTTCACTGGTAAGTTTCACGGGTCAAGGTTTCACGGGTAAGTTTCACGGGTAAGTTTTACGGGTAAGTTTCACGGGTGACGTTTCACGGGTCTAGGTTTCACTGGAAAGTTTCACGGGTCAAGGATTCACGGGTAAGTTTCACGGGTAAGTTTTACGGGTATGTTTCACGGGTGACGTTTCACGGGTCTAGGTTTCACTGGTAAGTTTCACGGGTCAAGGTTTTACGGGTAAGTTTCACGGGTAAGTTTCACGGGTATGTTTCACGGGTGACGTTTCACGGGTCTAGGTTTCACTGGTAAGTTTCACGGGTCAAGGTTTCACGGGTAAGTTTCACGGGTAAGTTTCACGGGTATGTTTCACGGGTGACGTTTCACGGGTCTAGGTTTCACTGGAAAGTTTCACGGATCATGGTTTCACGGGTAAGTTTCACGGGTAAGTTTCACGGGTAAGTTTTACGGGTATGTTTTACAGGTGACGTTTCACGGGTCTAGGTTTCACTGGTAAGTTTCACGGGTCAAGGTTTCACGGGTAAGTTTCACGGGTAAGTTTCACGGGTATGTTTCATGGGTGATGTTTCACGGGTCTAGGTTTTACTGGTAAGTTTCACGGGTCAAGGTTTCACGGGTAAGTTTCACGGGTAAGTTTCACGGGTAAGTTTCACGGGTGACGTTTCACGGGTCTAGGTTTCACTGGTAAGTTTCACGGGTATGTTTCACGGGTGACGTTTCACGGGTCTAGGTTTCACTGGTAAGTTTCACGGGTCAAGGTTTCACGGGTAAGTTTCACGGGTAAGTTTTACGGGTATGTTTCACGGATGACGTTTCACGGGTCTTGGTTTCACTGTTAAGTTTCACGGGTCAAGGTTTCACGGGTAAGTTTCACGGGTAAGTTTTACGGGTATGTTTTACAGGTGACGTTTCACGGGTAAGTTTCACGGGTAAGTTTCACGGGTATGTTTCACGGGTGACGTTTCACGGGTCTAGGTTTCACTGGTAAGTTTCACGGGTCAAGGTTTCACGGGTAAGTTTCACGGGTAAGTTTTACGGGTAAGTTTCACGGGTGACGTTTCACGGGTCTAGGTTTCACTGGAAAGTTTCACGGGTCAAGGATTCACGGGTAAGTTTCACGGGTAAGTTTTACGGGTATGTTTTACAGGTGACGTTTCACGGGTCTAGGTTTCACTGGTAAGTTTCACGGGTAAGTTTCACGGGTATGTTTCACGGGTGACGTTTCACCGGTCTAGGTTTCACTGGTAAGTTTCACGGGTCAAGGATTCACGGGTAAGTTTCACGGGTAAGTTTCACGGGTATGTTTCACGGGTGACGTTTCACGGGTCTTGGTTTCACTGGTAAGTTTCACGGGTCAAGGTTTCACGGGTAAGTTTCACGGGTATGTTTCACGGGTGACGTTTCACGGGTCTAGGTTTCACTGGTAAGTTTCACGGGTCAAGGTTTCACGGGTAAGTTTCACGGGTAAGTTTCACGGGTAAGTTTTACGGGTAAGTTTCACGGGTGACGTTTCACGGGTCTAGGTTTCACTGGTAAGTTTCACGGGTCAAGGTTTCACGGGTAAGTTTCACGGGTAAGTTTCACGGGTGACGTTTCACGGGTCTAGGTTTCACTCGTAAGTTTCACGGGTCAAAGTTTCACGAGTAAGTTTCACGTGTAAGTTTCACGGGTAAGTTTCACGGGTGACGTTTCACGGGTCTAGGTTTCACTGGTAAGTTTCACGGGTCAAGGTTTCACGGGTAAGTTTCACGGGTAAGTTTCACGGGTCTAGGTTTCACGGGTAAGTTTCACGGGTAAGTTTCACGAGTAAGTTTCACGGGTAAGTTTCACGGGTGACGTTTCACGGGTCTAGGTTTCACTAGTAAGTTTCACGGGTCAAGGTTTCACGGGTAAGTTTCACGGGTAAGTTTCACGGGTAAGTTTCACGGGTGACGTTTCACGGGTCTAGGTTTCACTGGTTAGTTTCACGGGTCAAGGTTTCACGGGTAAGTTTCACGGGTAAGTTTCACGGGTAAGTTTCACGGGTATGTTTCACGGGTGACGTTTCACGGGTCTAGGTTTCACTGGTAAGTTTTACGGGTAAGTTTCACGGGTGACGTTTCACGGGTTATGTTTCACGGGTCTAGGTTTCACTGGAAAGTTTCACGGGTCAAGGTTTCACGGGTAAGTTTCACGGGTAAGTTTTACGGGTATGTTTTACAGGTGACGTTTCACGGGTCTAGGTTTCACTGGTAAGTTTCACGGGTCAAGGTTTCACGGGTAAGTTTCACGGGTAAGTTTCACGGGTATGTTTCATGGGTGATGTTTCACGGGTCTAGGTTTCACTGGTAAGTTTCACGGGTCAAGGTTCCACGGGTAAGTTTCACGGGTAAGTTTCACGGGTAAGTTTCACGGGTATGTTTCACGGGTGACGTTTCACGGGTCTAGGTTTCACTGGAAAGTTTCACGGGTCAAGGTTTCACGGGTAAGTTTCACGGGTAAGTTTTACGGGTATGTTTTACAGGTGACGTTTCACGGGTCTAGGTTTCACTGGAAAAGTTTCACGGGTAAGTTTCACGGGTATGTTCCATGGGTGATGTTTCACGGGTCTAGGTTTTACGGGTAAGTTTCACGGGTAAGTTTCACGGGTATGTTTTACGGGTGACGTTTCACGGGTCTAGGTTTCACTGGTAAGTTTCACGGGGCAAGGTTTTACGGGTAAGTTTCACGGGTAAGTTTCACGGGTATGTTTCACGGGTGACGTTTCACAGGTCTAGGTTTCACTGGTAAGTTTCACGGGTCAAGGTTTCACGGGTAAGTTTCACGGGTAAGTTTCACGGGTATGTTTCACGGGTGACGTTTCACGGGTCTAGGTTCCACTGGTAAGTTTCACGGGTCAAGGTTTCACGGGTAAGTTTCACGGGTAAGTTTCACGGGTATGTTTCCCGGGTGACGTTTTACGGGTCTAGGTTTCACTGGTAAGTTTCACGGGTCAAGGTTTCACGGGTAAGTTTCACGGGTAAGTTTTACGGGTAAGTTTCACGGGTGACGTTTCACGGGTCTAGGTTTTACTGGTAAGTTTCACGGGTCAAGGTTTCACGGGTAAGTTTCACGGGTAAGTTTCACGGGTAAGTTTCACGGGTGACCTTTCACGGGTCTAGGTTTCACTGGTAAGTTTCACGGGTCAAGGTTTCACGGGTAAGTTTCACGTGTAAGTTTCACGGGTGACGTTTCACGGGTCTAGGTTTCACTGGTAAGTTTCACGGGTCAAGGTTTCACGGGTAAGTTTTACGGGTAAGTTTCACGGGTAAGTTTCACGGGTGACGTTTTACGGGTCTAGGTTTCCCTGGTAAGTTTCACGGGTCAAGGTTTCACGGGTAAGTTTCACAGGTAAGTTTCACGGGTAAGTTTCTCGGGTGACGTTTCACGGGTCTAGGTTTCACTGGTAAGTTTCACGGGTCAAGGTTTCACGGGTAAGTTTCACGGGTAAGTTTCACGGGTGACGTTTCACGGGTCTTGGTTTCACTGGTAAGTTTCACGGGTCAAGGTTTCACGGGTAAGTTTCACTGGTAAGTTTTACGGGTATGTTTTACAGGTGACGTTTCACGGGTAAGTTTCACGGGTAAGTTTCACGGGTGACGTTTCACGGGTCTAGGTTTCACTGGTAAGTTTCACGGGTCTAGGTTTCACTGGTAAGTTTCACGGGTCAAGGTTTCACGGGTAAGTTTCACGGGTAAGTTTCACGGGTATGTTTCACGGGTGACGTTTCACGGGTCTAGGTTTCACTGGTAAGTTTCACGGGTCAAGGATTCACGGGTAAGTTTCACGGGTAAGTTTCACGGGTATGTTTCACGGGTGACGTTTCACGGGTCTTGGTTTCACTGGTAAGTTTCACGGGTCAAGGTTTCACGGGTAAGTTTCACGGGTATGTTTCACGGGTGACGTTTCACGGGTCTAGGTTTCACTGGTAAGTTTCACGGGTCAAGGTTTTACGGGTAAGTTTCACGGGTAAGTTTCACGGGTATGTTTCTCGGGTGACGTTTCACGGGTCTAGGTTTCACTGGTAAGTTTCACGGGTCAAGGTTTCACGGGTAAGTTTCACGGGTAAGTTTCACGGGTACGTTTCACGGGTGACGTTTCACGGGTCTAGGTTTCACTGGAAAGTTTCACGGATCAAGGTTTAACGGGTAAGTTTCACGGGTAAGTTTCACGGGTAAGTTTTACGGGTATGTTTTACAGGTGACGTTTCACGGGTCTAGGTTTCACTGGTAAGTTTCACGGGTCAAGGTTTCACGGGTAAGTTTCACGGGTAAGTTTCACGGGTATGTTTCATGGGTGATGTTTCACGGGTCTACGTTTTACTGGTAAGTTTCACGGGTCAAGGTTTCACGGGTAAGTTTCACGGGTAAGTTTCACGGGTAAGTTTCACGGGTAAGTTTCACGGGTAAGTTTCACGGGTGACGTTTCACGGGTCTAGGTTTCACTGGTAAGTTTCACGGGTATGTTTCACGGGTGACGTTTCACGGGTCTAGGTTTCACTGGTAAGTTTCACGGGTCAAGGTTTCACGGGTCAAGGTTTCACGGGTAAGTTTCACGGGTAAGTTTCACGGGTATGTTTCACGGATGACGTTTCACGGGTCTTGGTTTCACTGGTAAGTTTCACGGGTCAAGGTATCACGGGTAAGTTTCACGGGTAAGTTTTACGGGTATGTTTTACAGGTGACGTTTCACGGGTAAGTTTCACGGGTAAGTTTCACGGGTATGTTTCATGGGTTGCGTTTCACGGGTCTAGGTTTCACTGGTAAGTTTCACGGGTCAAGGTTTCACGGGTAAGTTTCACGGGTAAGTTTTACGGGTAAGTTTCACGGGTGACGTTTCACGGGTCTAGGTTTCACTGGAAAGTTTCACGGGTCAAGGATTCACGGGTAAGTTTCACGGGTAAGTTTTACGGGTATGTTTCACGGGTGACGTTTCACGGGTCTAGGTTTCACTGGTAAGTTTCACGGGTCAAGGTTTTACGGGTAAGTTTCACGGGTAAGTTTCACGGGTATGTTTCACGGGTGACGTTTCACGGGTCTAGGTTTCACTGGTAAGTTTCACGGGTCAAGGTTTCACGGGTAAGTTTCACGGGTAAGTTTCACGGGTATGTTTCACGGGTGACGTTTCACGGGTCTAGGTTTCACTGGAAAGTTTCACGGATCATGGTTTCACGGGTAAGTTTCACGGGTAAGTTTCACGGGTAAGTTTTACGGGTATGTTTTACAGGTGACGTTTCACGGGTCTAGGTTTCACTGGTAAGTTTCACGGGTCAAGGTTTCACGGGTAAGTTTCACGGGTAAGTTTCACGGGTATGTTTCATGGGTGATGTTTCACGGGTCTAGGTTTTACTGGTAAGTTTCACGGGTCAAGGTTTCACGGGTAAGTTTCACGGGTAAGTTTCACGGGTAAGTTTCACGGGTGACGTTTCACGGGTCTAGGTTTCACTGGTAAGTTTCACGGGTATGTTTCACGGGTGACGTTTCACGGGTCTAGGTTTCACTGGTAAGTTTCACGGGTCAAGGTTTCACGGGTAAGTTTCACGGGTAAGTTTTACGGGTATGTTTCACGGATGACGTTTCACGGGTCTTGGTTTCACTGTTAAGTTTCACGGGTCAAGGTTTCACGGGTAAGTTTCACGGGTAAGTTTTACGGGTATGTTTTACAGGTGACGTTTCACGGGTAAGTTTCACGGGTAAGTTTCACGGGTATGTTTCACGGGTGACGTTTCACGGGTCTAGGTTTCACTGGTAAGTTTCACGGGTCAAGGTTTCACGGGTAAGTTTCACGGGTAAGTTTTACGGGTAAGTTTCACGGGTGACGTTTCACGGGTCTAGGTTTCACTGGAAAGTTTCACGGGTCAAGGATTCACGGGTAAGTTTCACGGGTAAGTTTTACGGGTATGTTTTACAGGTGACGTTTCACGGGTCTAGGTTTCACTGGTAAGTTTCACGGGTAAGTTTCACGGGTATGTTTCACGGGTGACGTTTCACCGGTCTAGGTTTCACTGGTAAGTTTCACGGGTCAAGGATTCACGGGTAAGTTTCACGGGTAAGTTTCACGGGTATGTTTCACGGGTGACGTTTCACGGGTCTTGGTTTCACTGGTAAGTTTCACGGGTCAAGGTTTCACGGGTAAGTTTCACGGGTATGTTTCACGGGTGACGTTTCACGGGTCTAGGTTTCACTGGTAAGTTTCACGGGTCAAGGTTTCACGGGTAAGTTTCACGGGTAAGTTTTACGGGTAAGTTTCACGGGTGACGTTTCACGGGTCTAGGTTTCACTGGTAAGTTTCACGGGTCAAGGTTTCACGGGTAAGTTTCACGGGTAAGTTTCACGGGTATGTTTCACGGGTGACGTTTCACGGGTCTAGGTTTCACTGGAAAGTTTCACGGATCAAGGTTTCACGGGTAAGTTTCACGGGTAAGTTTCACGGGTAAGTTTTACGGGTATGTTTTACAGGTGACGTTTCACGGGTCTAGGTTTCACTGGTAAGTTTCACGGGTCAAGGTTTCACGGGTAAGTTTCACGGGTAAGTTTCACGGGTATGTTTCATGGGTGATGTTTCACGGGTCTAGGTTTTACTGGTAAGTTTCACGGGTCAAGGTTTCACGGGTAAGTTTCACGGGTAAGTATCACGGGTGACGTTTCACGGGTCTAGGTTTCACTGGTAAGTTTCACGGGTATGTTTCACGGGTGACGTTTCACGGGTCTAGGTTTCACTGGTAAGTTTCACGGGTCAAGGTTTCACGGGTAAGTTTCACGGGTAAGTTTCACGGGTATGTTTCACGGATGACGTTTCACGGGTCTTGGTTTCACTGGTAAGTTTAACGGGTCAAGGTTTCACGGGTAAGTTTCACGGGTAAGTTTTACGGGTATGTTTTACAGGTGACGTTTCACGGGTAAGTTTCACGGGTAAGTTTCACGGGTATGTTTCACGGGTGTCGTTTCACGGATCTAGGTTTCACTGGTAAGTTTCACGGGTCAAAGTTTCACGGGTAAGTTTCACGGGTAAGTTTTACGGGTAAGTTTCACGGGTGACGTTTCACGGGTCTAGGTTTTACTGGAAAGTTTCACGGGTCAAGGATTCACGGGTAAGTTTCACGGGTAAGTTTTACGGGTATGTTTTACAGGTGACGTTTCACGGGTCTAGGTTTCACTGGTAAGTTTCACGGGTCAAGGTTTCACGGGTAAGATTCACGGGTAAGTTTCACGGGTATGTTTCATGGGTGATGTTTCACGGGTCTAGGTTTCACTGGTAAGTTTCACGGGTCAAGGTTTTACGGGTAAGTTTCACGGGTAAGTTTCACGGGTATGTTTCACGGGTGACGTTTCACGGGTCTAGGTTTCACTGGTAAGTTTCACGGGTCAAGGTTTCACGGGTAAGTTTCACGGGTATGTTTCACGGGTGACGTTTCACGGGTCTAGGTTTCACTAGTAAGTTTCACGGGTCAAGGTTTCACGGGTAAGTTTCACGGCTAAGTTTCACGGGTATGTTTCACGGGTGACGTTTCACGGGTCTAGGTTTCACTGGTAAGTTTCACGGGTCAAGGTTTCACGGGTAAGTTTCACGGGTGACGTTTCACGGGTCTAGGTTTCACTGGTAAGTTTCACGGGTCAAGGTTTTACAGGTAAGTTTCACGGGTAAGTTTCACGGGTATGTTTCACGGGTGACGTTTCACGGGTAAGTTTCACGGGTGACGTTTCACGGGTCTAGGTTTCACTGGTAAGTTTCACGGGTATGTTTCACGGGTGACGTTTCACGGGTCTAGGTTTCACTGGTAAGTTTCACGGGTCAAGGTTTCACGGGTAAGTTTCACGGGTAAGTTTCACGGGTATGTTTCACGGATGACGTGTCACGGGTCTTGGTTTCACTGGTAAGTTTCACGGGTCAAGGTTTCACGGGTAAGTTTCACGGGTAAGTTTTACGGGTATGTTTTACTGGTGACGTTTCACGGGTAAGTTTCACGGGTAAGTTTCACGGATATGTTTCACGGGTGACGTTTCACGGGTCTTAGTTTCACTGGTAAGTTTCACGGGGCAAGGTTTAACGGGTAAGTTTCACGGGTATGTTTCACGGGTGACGTTTCACGGGTCTAGGTTTCACTGGTAAGTTTCACGGGTCAAGGTTTCACGGGTAAGTTTCACGGGTAAGTTTTACGGGTAAGTTTCACGGGTCTAGGTTTCACTGGTAAGTTTCACGGGTCAAGGTTTCACGGGTAAGTTTCACGGGTAAGTTTCACGGGTATGTTTCACGGGTGACGTTTCACGGGTCTAGGTTTCACTGGAAAGTTTCACGGATCAAGGTTTCACGGGTAAGTTTCACGGGTAAGTTTTACGGGTATGTTTTACAGGTGACGTTTCACGGGTCTAGGTTTCACTGGTAAGTTTCACGGGTCAAGGTTTCACGGGTAAGTTTCACGGGTAAGTTTCACGGGTATGTTTCATGGGTGATGTTTCACGGGTCTAGGTTTTACTGGTAAGTTTCACGGGTCAAGGTTTCACGGGTAAGTTTCACGGGTAAGTTTCACGGGTGACGTTTCACGGGTCCAGGTTTCACTGGTAAGTTTCACGGGTATGTTTCACGGGTGACGTTTCACGGGTCTAGGTTTCACTGGTAAGTTTCACAGGTCAAGGTTTCACGGGTAAGTTTCACGGGTAAGTTTCACGGGTATGTTTCACGGATGACGTTTCACGGGTCTTGGTTTCACTGGTAAGTTTCACGGGTCAAGGTTTCACGGGTAAGTTTCACGGGTAAGTTTTACGGGTATGTTTTACAGGTGACGTTTCACGGGTAAGTTTCACGGGTAAGTTTCACGGGTATGTTTCACGGGTGACGTTTCACGGGTCTAGGTTTCACTGGTAAGTTTCACGGGTCAAGGTTTCACGGGTAAGTTTCACGGGTAAGTTTTACGGGTAAGTTTCACGGGTGACGTTTCACGGGTCTAGGTTTCACTGGAAAGTTTCACGGGTCAAGGATTCACGGGTAAGTTTCACGGGTAAGTTTTACGGGTATGTTTTACAGGTGACGTTTCACGGGTCTAGGTTTCACTGGTAAGTTTCACGGGTCAAGGTTTCACGGGTAAGATTCACGGGTAAGTTTCACGGGTATGTTTCATGGGTGATGTTTCACGGGTCTAGGTTTCACTGGTAAGTTTCACGGGTCAAGGTTTTACGGGTAAGTTTCACGGGTAAGTTTCACGGGTATGTTTCACGGGTGACGTTTCACGGGTCTAGGTTTCACTAGTAAGTTTCACGGGTCAAGGTTTCACGGGTAAGTTTCACGGGTAAGTTTCACGGGTATGTTTCACGGGTGACGTTTCACGGGTCTAGGTTTCACTAGTAAGTTTCACGGGTCAAGGTTTCACGGGTAAGTTTCACGGGTAAGTTTCACGGGTATGTTTCACGGGTGACGTTTCACGGGTCTAGGTTTCACTGGTAAGTTTCACGGGTCAAGGTTTCACGGGTAAGTTTCACGGGTAAGTTTCACGGGTATGTTTCACGGGTGACGTTTCACGGGTCTAGGTTTCACTAGTAAGTTTCACGGGTCAAGGTTTCACGGGTAAGTTTCACGGGTAAGTTTCACGGGTATGTTTCACGGGTGACGTTTCACGGGTCTAGGTTTCACTGGTAAGTTTCACGGGTCAAGGTTTTACGGGTAAGTTTCACGGGTAAGTTTCACGGGTATGTTTCACGGGTGACGTTACACGGGTCTATGTTTCACTGGTAAGTTTCACGGGTCAAGGTTTCACGGGTAAGTTTTACGGGTAAGTTTCACGGGTAAGTTTCACGGGTATGTTTCACGGGTGACGTTTCACGGGTCTAGGTTTCACTGGTAAGTTTCACGGGTCAAGGATTCACGGGTAAGTTTCACGGGTAAGTTTTACGGGTATGTTTTACAGGTGACGTTTCACGGGTCTAGGTTTCACTGGTAAGTTTCACGGGTAAGTTTCACGGGTATGTTTCACGGGTGACGTTTCACGGGTCTAGGTTTCACTGGTAAGTTTAACGGGTCAAGGTTTCACGGGTAAGATTCACGGGTAAGTTTCACGGGTATGTTTCATGGGTGATGTTTCACGGGTCTAGGTTTCACTGGTAAGTTTCACGGGTCAAGGTTTTACGGGTAAGTTTCACGGGTAAGTTTCACGGGTATGTTTCACGGGTGACGTTTCACGGGTCTAGGTTTCACTGGTAAGTTTCACGGGTCAAGGTTTCACGGGTAAGTTTCACGGGTAAGTTTCACGGGTATGTTTCACGGGTGACGTTTCACGGGTCTAGGTTTCACTAGTAAGTTTCACGGGTCAAGGTTTCACGGGTAAGTTTCACGGGTCAAGGTTTCACGGGTAAGTTTCACGGGTAAGTTTCACGGGTATGTTTCACGGGTGACGTTTCACGGGTCTAGGTTTCACTGGTAAGTTTCACGGGTCAAGGTTTCACGGGTAAGTTTCACGGGTAAGTTTCACGGGTATGTTTCACGGGTGACGTTTTACGGGTCTAGGTTTCACTGGTAAGTTTCACGGGTCAAGGTTTTACGGGTAAGTTTCACGGGTAAGTTTCACGGGTATGTTCCACGGGTGACGTTTCACGGGTCTAGGTTTCACTGGTAAGTTTCACGGGTCAAGGTTTCACGGGTAAGTTTTACGGGTAAGTTTCACGGGTAAGTTTCACGGGTATGTTTCACGGGTGACGTTTCACGGGTCTAAGTTTCACTGGTAAGTTTCACGGGTCAAGGTTTTACGGGTAAGTTTCACGGGTAAGTTTCACGGGTATGTTTCACGGGTGACGTTTCACGGGTCTAGGTTTCACTGGTAAGTTTCACGGGTCAAGGATTCACGGGTAAGTTTCACGGGTAAGTTTTACGGGTATGTTTCACGGGTGACGTTTCACGGGTCTTGGTTTCACTGGTAAGTTTCACGGGTCAAGGTTTCACGGGTAAGTTTCACGGGTATGTTTCACGGGTGACGTTTCACGGGTATAGGTTTCACTGGTAAGTTTCACGGGTCAAGGTTTTACGGGTAAGTTTCACGGGTAAGTTTCACGGGTATGTTTCACGGGTGACGTTTCACGGGTCTAGGTTTCACTGGTAAGTTTCACGGGTCAAGGTTTCACGGGTAAGTTTCACGGGTAAGTTTCACGGGTACGTTTCACGGGTGACGTTTCACGGGTCTAGGTTTCACTGGAAAGTTTCACGGATCAAGGTTTAACGGGTAAGTTTCACGGGTAAGTTTCACGGGTAAGTTTTACGGGTATGTTTTACAGGTGACGTTTCACGGGTCTAGGTTTCACTGGTAAGTTTCACGGGTCAAGGTTTCACGGGTAAGTTTCACGGGTAAGTTTCACGGGTATGTTTCATGGGTGATGTTTCACGGGTCTAGGTTTTACTGGTAAGTTTCACGGGTCAAGGTTTCACGGGTAAGTTTCACGGGTAAGTTTCACGGGTAAGTTTCACGGGTGACGTTTCACGGGTCTAGGTTTCACTGGTAAGTTTCACGGGTATGTTTCACGGGTGACGTTTCACGGGTCTAGGTTTCACTGGTAAGTTTCACGGGTCAAGGTTTCACGGGTAAGTTTCACGGGTAAGTTTCACGGGTATGTTTCACGGATGACGTTTCACGGGTCTTGGTTTCACTGGTAAGTTTCACGGGTCAAGGTTTCACGGGTAAGTTTCACGGGTAAGTTTTACGGGTATGTTTTACAGGTGACGTTTCACGGGTAAGTTTCACGGGTAAGTTTCACGGGTATGTTTCATGGGTTGCGTTTCACGGGTCTAGGTTTCACTGGTAAGTTTCACGGGTCAAGGTTTCACGGGTAAGTTTCACGGGTAAGTTTTACGGGTAAGTTTCACGGGTGACGTTTCACGGGTCTAGGTTTCACTGGAAAGTTTCACGGGTCAAGGATTCACGGGTAAGTTTCACGGGTAAGTTTTACGGGTATGTTTCACGGGTGACGTTTCACGGGTCTAGGTTTCACTGGTAAGTTTCACGGGTCAAGGTTTTACGGGTAAGTTTCACGGGTAAGTTTCACGGGTATGTTTCACGGGTGACGTTTCACGGGTCTAGGTTTCACTGGTAAGTTTCACGGGTCAAGGTTTCACGGGTAAGTTTCACGGGTAAGTTTCACGGGTATGTTTCACGGGTGACGTTTCACGGGTCTAGGTTTCACTGGAAAGTTTCACGGATCATGGTTTCACGGGTAAGTTTCACGGGTAAGTTTCACGGGTAAGTTTTACGGGTATGTTTTACAGGTGACGTTTCACGGGTCTAGGTTTCACTGGTAAGTTTCACGGGTCAAGGTTTCACGGGTAAGTTTCACGGGTAAGTTTCACGGGTATGTTTCATGGGTGATGTTTCACGGGTCTAGGTTTTACTGGTAAGTTTCATGGGTCAAGGTTTCACGGGTAAGTTTCACGGGTAAGTTTCACGGGTAAGTTTCACGGGTAAGTTTCACGGGTGACGTTTCACGGGTCTAGGTTTCACTGGTAAGTTTCACGGGTATGTTTCACGGGTGACGTTTCACGGGTCTAGGTTTCACTGGTAAGTTTCACGGGTCAAGGTTTCACGGGTAAGTTTCACGGGTAAGTTTTACGGGTATGTTTCACGGATGACGTTTCACGGGTCTTGGTTTCACTGGTAAGTTTCACGGGTCAAGGTTTCACGGGTAAGTTTCACGGGTAAGTTTTACGGGTATGTTTTACAGGTGACGTTTCACGGGTAAGTTTCACGGGTATGTTTCACGGGTGACGTTTCACGGGTCTAGGTTTCACTGGTAAGTTTCACGGGTCAAGGTTTCACGGGTAAGTTTCACGGGTAAGTTTTACTTGTAAGTTTCACGGGTGACGTTTCACGGGTCTAGGTTTCACTGGAAAGTTTCACGGGTCAAGGATTCACGGGTAAGTTTCACGGGTAAGTTTTACGGGTATGTTTTACAGGTGACGTTTCACGGGTCTAGGTTTCACTGGTAAGTTTCACGGGTAAGTTTCACGGGTATGTTTCACGGGTGACGTTTCACCGGTCTAGGTTTCACTGGTAAGTTTCACGGGTCAAGGATTCACGGGTAAGTTTCACGGGTAAGTTTCACGGGTATGTTTCACGGGTGACGTTTCACGGGTCTTGGTTTCACTGGTAAGTTTCACGGGTCAAGGTTTCACGGGTAAGTTTCACGGGTATGTTTCACGGGTGACGTTTCACGGGTCTAGGTTTCACTGGTAAGTTTCACGGGTCAAGGTTTCACGGGTAAGTTTCACGGGTAAGTTTTACGGGTAAGTTTCACGGGTGACGTTTCACGGGTCTAGCTTTCACTGGTAAGTTTCACGGGTCAAGGTTTCACGGGTAAGTTTCACGGGTAAGTTTCACGGGTATGTTTCACGGGTGACGTTTCACGGGTCTAGGTTTCACTGGAAAGTTTCACGGATCAAGGTTTCACGGGTAAGTTTCACGGGTAAGTTTCACGGGTAAGTTTTACGGGTATGTTTTACAGGTGACGTTTCACGGGTCTAGGTTTCACTGGTAAGTTTCACGGGTCAAGGTTTTACGGGTAAGTTTCACGGGTAAGTTTCACGGGTATGTTTCACGGGTGACGTTTCACGGGTCTAGGTTTCACTGGTAAGTTTCACGGGTCAAGGTTTCACGGGTAAGTTTCACGGGTAAGTATCACGGGTGACGTTTCACGGGTCTAGGTTTCACTGGTAAGTTTAACGGGTATGTTTCACGGGTGACGTTTCACGGGTCTAGGTTTCACTGGTAAGTTTCACGGGTCAAGGTTTCACGGGTAAGTTTCACGGGTAAGTTTCACGGGTATGTTTCACGGATGACGTTTCACGGGTCTTGGTTTCACTGGTAAGTTTAACGGGTCAAGGTTTCACGGGTAAGTTTCACGGGTAAGTTTTACGGGTATGTTTTACAGGTGACGTTTCACGGGTAAGTTTCACGGGTAAGTTTCACGGGTATGTTTCACGGGTGACGTTTCACGGATCTAGGTTTCACTGGTAAGTTTCACGGGTCAAAGTTTCACGGGTAAGTTTCACGGGTAAGTTTTACGGGTAAGTTTCACGGGTGACGTTTCACGGGTCTAGGTTTCACTGGAAAGTTTCACGGGTCAAGGATTCACGGGTAAGTTTCACGGGTAAGTTTTACGGGTATGTTTTACAGGTGACGTTTCACGGGTCTAGGTTTCACTGGTAAGTTTCACGGGTCAAGGTTTCACGGGTAAGATTCACGGGTAAGTTTCACGGGTATGTTTCATGGGTGATGTTTCACGGGTCTAGGTTTCACTGGTAAGTTTCACGGGTCAAGGTTTTACGGGTAAGTTTCACGGGTAAGTTTCACGGGTATGTTTCACGGGTGACGTTTCACGGGTCTAGGTTTCACTGGTAAGTTTCACGGGTCAAGGTTTCACGGGTAAGTTTCACGGGTATGTTTCACGGGTGACGTTTCACGGGTCTAGGTTTCACTAGTAAGTTTCACGGGTCAAGGTTTCACGGGTAAGTTTCACGGCTAAGTTTCACGGGTATGTTTCACGGGTGACGTTTCACGGGTCTAGGTTTCACTGGTAAGTTTCACGGGTCAAGGTTTCACGGGTAAGTTTCACGGGTAAGTTTCACGGGTATGTTTCACGGGTGACGTTTCACGGGTCTAGGTTTCACTGGTAAGTTTCACGGGTCAAGGTTTCACGGGTAAGTTTCACGGGTAAGTTTCACGGGTATGTTTCACGGGTGACGTTTCACGGGTCTAGGTTTCACTGGTAAGTTTCACGGGTCAAGGTTTTACGGGTAAGTTTCACGGGTAAGTTTCACGGGTATGTTTCACGGGTGACGTTTCACGGGTCTAGGTTTCCATGGTAAGTTTCACGGGTCAAGGTTTCACGGGTAAGTTTTACGGGTAAGTTTCACGGGTAAGTTTCACGGGTATGTTTCACGGGTGACGTTTCACGGGTCTAAGTTTCACTGGTAAGTTTCACGGGTCAAGGTTTTACGGGTAAGTTTCACGGGTAAGTTTTACGCGTAAGTTTCACGGGTGACGTTTCACGGGTCTAGGTTTCACTGGTAAGTTTCACGGGTCAAGGTTTCACGGGTAAGTTTCACGGGTAAGTTTTACGGGTAAGTTTCACGGGTGACGTTTCACGGGTCTAGGTTTCACTGGTAAGTTTCACGGGTCTAGGTTTCACTGGTAAGTTTCACGGGTCAAGGTTTCACGGGTAAGTTTCACGGGTAAGTTTCACGGGTATGTTTCACGGGTGACGTTTCACGGGTCTAGGTTTCACTGGAAAGTTTCACGGATCAAGGTTTCACGGGTAAGTTTCACGGGTAAGTTTTACGGGTATGTTTTACAGGTGACGTTTCACGGGTCTAGGTTTCACTGGTAAGTTTCACGGGTCAAGGTTTCACGGGTAAGTTTCACGGGTAAGTTTCACGGGTATGTTTCATGGGTGATGTTTCACGGGTCTAGGTTTTACTGGTAAGTTTCACGGGTCAAGGTTTCACGGGTAAGTTTCACGGGTAAGTTTCACGGGTGACGTTTCACGGGTCTAGGTTTCACTGGTAAGTTTCACGGGTATGTTTCACGGGTGACGTTTCACGGGTCTAGGTTTCACTGGTAAGTTTCACGGGTCAAGGTTTCACGGGTAAGTTTCACGGGTAAGTTTCACGGGTATGTTTCACGGATGACGTTTCACGGGTCTTGGTTTCACTGGTAAGTTTCACGGGTCAAGGTTTCACGGGTAAGTTTCACGGGTAAGTTTTACGGGTATGTTTTACTGGTGACGTTTCACGGGTAAGTTTCACGGGTAAGTTTCACGGGTATGTTTCACGGGTGACGTTTCACGGGTCTTGGTTTCACTGGTAAGTTTCACGGGGCAAGGTTTAACGGGTAAGTTTCACGGGTATGTTTCACGGGTGACGTTTCACGGGTCTAGGTTTCACTGGTAAGTTTCACGGGTCAAGGTTTCACGGGTAAGTTTCACGGGTAAGTTTTACGGGTAAGTTTCACGGGTCTAGGTTTCACTGGTAAGTTTTACGGGTCAAGGTTTCACGGGTAAGTTTCACGGGTAAGTTTCACGGGTATGTTTCACGGGTGACGTTTCACGGGTCTAGGTTTCACTGGAAAGTTTCACGGATCAAGGTTTCACGGGTAAGTTTCACGGGTAAGTTTTACGGGTATGTTTTACAGGTGACGTTTCACGGGTCTAGGTTTCACTGGTAAGTTTCACGGGTCAAGGTTTCACGGGTAAGTTTCACGGGTAAGTTTCACGGGTATGTTTCATGGGTGATGTTTCACGGGTCTAGGTTTTACTGGTAAGTTTCACGGGTCAAGGTTTCACGGGTAAGTTTCACGGGTAAGTTTCACGGGTGACGTTTCACGGGTCCAGGTTTCACTGGTAAGTTTCACGGGTATGTTTCACGGGTGACGTTTCACGGGTCTAGGTTTCACTGGTAAGTTTCACGGGTCAAGGTTTCACGGGTAAGTTTCACGGGTAAGTTTTACGGGTAAGTTTCACGGGTGACGTTTCACGGGTCTAGGTTTCACTGGAAAGTTTCACGGGTCAAGGATTCACGGGTAAGTTTCACGGGTAAGTTTTACGGGTATGTTTTACAGGTGACGTTTCACGGGTCTAGGTTTCACTGGTAAGTTTCACGGGTCAAGGTTTCACGGGTAAGATTCACGGGTAAGTTTCACGGGTATGTTTCATGGGTGATGTTTCACGGGTCTAGGTTTCACTGGTAA
This sequence comes from Agonum fuliginosum, assembly GCA_947534325.1. Taxonomy (NCBI): domain Eukaryota; kingdom Metazoa; phylum Arthropoda; class Insecta; order Coleoptera; family Carabidae; genus Agonum; species Agonum fuliginosum. The sequence continues at coordinate 27,526,886 of OX384036.1, forward strand.
GTTTCACGGGTCAAGGTTTTACGGGTAAGTTTCACGGGTAAGTTTCACGGGTATGTTTCACGGGTGACGTTTCACGGGTCTAGGTTTCACTAGTAAGTTTCACGGGTCAAGGTTTCACGGGTAAGTTTCACGGGTAAGTTTCACGGGTATGTTTCACGGGTGACGTTTCACGGGTCTAGGTTTCACTAGTAAGTTTCACGGGTCAAGGTTTCACGGGTAAGTTTCACGGGTAAGTTTCACGGGTATGTTTCACGGGTGACGTTTCACGGGTCTAGGTTTCACTGGTAAGTTTCACGGGTCAAGGTTTCACGGGTAAGTTTCACGGGTAAGTTTCACGGGTATGTTTCACGGGTGACGTTTCACGGGTCTAGGTTTCACTAGTAAGTTTCACGGGTCAAGGTTTCACGGGTAAGTTTCACGGGTAAGTTTCACGGGTATGTTTCACGGGTGACGTTTCACGGGTCTAGGTTTCACTGGTAAGTTTCACGGGTCAAGGTTTTACGGGTAAGTTTCACGGGTAAGTTTCACGGGTATGTTTCACGGGTGACGTTACACGGGTCTATGTTTCACTGGTAAGTTTCACGGGTCAAGGTTTCACGGGTAAGTTTTACGGGTAAGTTTCACGGGTAAGTTTCACGGGTATGTTTCACGGGTGACGTTTCACGGGTCTAGGTTTCACTGGTAAGTTTCACGGGTCAAGGATTCACGGGTAAGTTTCACGGGTAAGTTTTACGGGTATGTTTTACAGGTGACGTTTCACGGGTCTAGGTTTCACTGGTAAGTTTCACGGGTAAGTTTCACGGGTATGTTTCACGGGTGACGTTTCACGGGTCTAGGTTTCACTGGTAAGTTTAACGGGTCAAGGTTTCACGGGTAAGATTCACGGGTAAGTTTCACGGGTATGTTTCATGGGTGATGTTTCACGGGTCTAGGTTTCACTGGTAAGTTTCACGGGTCAAGGTTTTACGGGTAAGTTTCACGGGTAAGTTTCACGGGTATGTTTCACGGGTGACGTTTCACGGGTCTAGGTTTCACTGGTAAGTTTCACGGGTCAAGGTTTCACGGGTAAGTTTCACGGGTAAGTTTCACGGGTATGTTTCACGGGTGACGTTTCACGGGTCTAGGTTTCACTAGTAAGTTTCACGGGTCAAGGTTTCACGGGTAAGTTTCACGGGTCAAGGTTTCACGGGTAAGTTTCACGGGTAAGTTTCACGGGTATGTTTCACGGGTGACGTTTCACGGGTCTAGGTTTCACTGGTAAGTTTCACGGGTCAAGGTTTCACGGGTAAGTTTCACGGGTAAGTTTCACGGGTATGTTTCACGGGTGACGTTTTACGGGTCTAGGTTTCACTGGTAAGTTTCACGGGTCAAGGTTTTACGGGTAAGTTTCACGGGTAAGTTTCACGGGTATGTTCCACGGGTGACGTTTCACGGGTCTAGGTTTCACTGGTAAGTTTCACGGGTCAAGGTTTCACGGGTAAGTTTTACGGGTAAGTTTCACGGGTAAGTTTCACGGGTATGTTTCACGGGTGACGTTTCACGGGTCTAAGTTTCACTGGTAAGTTTCACGGGTCAAGGTTTTACGGGTAAGTTTCACGGGTAAGTTTCACGGGTATGTTTCACGGGTGACGTTTCACGGGTCTAGGTTTCACTGGTAAGTTTCACGGGTCAAGGATTCACGGGTAAGTTTCACGGGTAAGTTTTACGGGTATGTTTCACGGGTGACGTTTCACGGGTCTTGGTTTCACTGGTAAGTTTCACGGGTCAAGGTTTCACGGGTAAGTTTCACGGGTATGTTTCACGGGTGACGTTTCACGGGTATAGGTTTCACTGGTAAGTTTCACGGGTCAAGGTTTTACGGGTAAGTTTCACGGGTAAGTTTCACGGGTATGTTTCACGGGTGACGTTTCACGGGTCTAGGTTTCACTGGTAAGTTTCACGGGTCAAGGTTTCACGGGTAAGTTTCACGGGTAAGTTTCACGGGTACGTTTCACGGGTGACGTTTCACGGGTCTAGGTTTCACTGGAAAGTTTCACGGATCAAGGTTTAACGGGTAAGTTTCACGGGTAAGTTTCACGGGTAAGTTTTACGGGTATGTTTTACAGGTGACGTTTCACGGGTCTAGGTTTCACTGGTAAGTTTCACGGGTCAAGGTTTCACGGGTAAGTTTCACGGGTAAGTTTCACGGGTATGTTTCATGGGTGATGTTTCACGGGTCTAGGTTTTACTGGTAAGTTTCACGGGTCAAGGTTTCACGGGTAAGTTTCACGGGTAAGTTTCACGGGTAAGTTTCACGGGTGACGTTTCACGGGTCTAGGTTTCACTGGTAAGTTTCACGGGTATGTTTCACGGGTGACGTTTCACGGGTCTAGGTTTCACTGGTAAGTTTCACGGGTCAAGGTTTCACGGGTAAGTTTCACGGGTAAGTTTCACGGGTATGTTTCACGGATGACGTTTCACGGGTCTTGGTTTCACTGGTAAGTTTCACGGGTCAAGGTTTCACGGGTAAGTTTCACGGGTAAGTTTTACGGGTATGTTTTACAGGTGACGTTTCACGGGTAAGTTTCACGGGTAAGTTTCACGGGTATGTTTCATGGGTTGCGTTTCACGGGTCTAGGTTTCACTGGTAAGTTTCACGGGTCAAGGTTTCACGGGTAAGTTTCACGGGTAAGTTTTACGGGTAAGTTTCACGGGTGACGTTTCACGGGTCTAGGTTTCACTGGAAAGTTTCACGGGTCAAGGATTCACGGGTAAGTTTCACGGGTAAGTTTTACGGGTATGTTTCACGGGTGACGTTTCACGGGTCTAGGTTTCACTGGTAAGTTTCACGGGTCAAGGTTTTACGGGTAAGTTTCACGGGTAAGTTTCACGGGTATGTTTCACGGGTGACGTTTCACGGGTCTAGGTTTCACTGGTAAGTTTCACGGGTCAAGGTTTCACGGGTAAGTTTCACGGGTAAGTTTCACGGGTATGTTTCACGGGTGACGTTTCACGGGTCTAGGTTTCACTGGAAAGTTTCACGGATCATGGTTTCACGGGTAAGTTTCACGGGTAAGTTTCACGGGTAAGTTTTACGGGTATGTTTTACAGGTGACGTTTCACGGGTCTAGGTTTCACTGGTAAGTTTCACGGGTCAAGGTTTCACGGGTAAGTTTCACGGGTAAGTTTCACGGGTATGTTTCATGGGTGATGTTTCACGGGTCTAGGTTTTACTGGTAAGTTTCATGGGTCAAGGTTTCACGGGTAAGTTTCACGGGTAAGTTTCACGGGTAAGTTTCACGGGTAAGTTTCACGGGTGACGTTTCACGGGTCTAGGTTTCACTGGTAAGTTTCACGGGTATGTTTCACGGGTGACGTTTCACGGGTCTAGGTTTCACTGGTAAGTTTCACGGGTCAAGGTTTCACGGGTAAGTTTCACGGGTAAGTTTTACGGGTATGTTTCACGGATGACGTTTCACGGGTCTTGGTTTCACTGGTAAGTTTCACGGGTCAAGGTTTCACGGGTAAGTTTCACGGGTAAGTTTTACGGGTATGTTTTACAGGTGACGTTTCACGGGTAAGTTTCACGGGTAAGTTTCACGGGTATGTTTCACGGGTGACGTTTCACGGGTCTAGGTTTCACTGGTAAGTTTCACGGGTCAAGGTTTCACGGGTAAGTTTCACGGGTAAGTTTTACGGGTAAGTTTCACGGGTGACGTTTCACGGGTCTAGGTTTCACTGGAAAGTTTCACGGGTCAAGGATTCACGGGTAAGTTTCACGGGTAAGTTTTACGGGTATGTTTTACAGGTGACGTTTCACGGGTCTAGGTTTCACTGGTAAGTTTCACGGGTAAGTTTCACGGGTATGTTTCACGGGTGACGTTTCACCGGTCTAGGTTTCACTGGTAAGTTTCACGGGTCAAGGATTCACGGGTAAGTTTCACGGGTAAGTTTCACGGGTATGTTTCACGGGTGACGTTTCACGGGTCTTGGTTTCACTGGTAAGTTTCACGGGTCAAGGTTTCACGGGTAAGTTTCACGGGTATGTTTCACGGGTGACGTTTCACGGGTCTAGGTTTCACTGGTAAGTTTCACGGGTCAAGGTTTCACGGGTAAGTTTCACGGGTAAGTTTTACGGGTAAGTTTCACGGGTGACGTTTCACGGGTCTAGCTTTCACTGGTAAGTTTCACGGGTCAAGGTTTCACGGGTAAGTTTCACGGGTAAGTTTCACGGGTATGTTTCACGGGTGACGTTTCACGGGTCTAGGTTTCACTGGAAAGTTTCACGGATCAAGGATTCACGGGTAAGTTTCACGGGTAAGTTTTACGGGTAAGTTTCACGGGTAAGTTTTACGGGTATGTTATACAGGTGACGTTTCACGGGTAAGTTTCACGGGTCAAGGTTTCACGGGTAAGTTTCACGGGTAAGTTTTACAGGTAAGTTTCACGGGTGACGTTTCACGGGTCTAGGTTTCACTGGAAAGTTTCACGGGTCAAGGATTCACGGGTAAGTTTCACGGGTAAGTTTTACGGGTATGTTTTACAGGTGACGTTTCACGGGTCTAGGTTTCACTGGTAAGTTTCACGGGTCACGGTTTCACGGGTAAGATTCACGGGTAAGTTTCACGGGTACGTTTCATGGGTGATGTTTCACGGGTCTAGGTTTCACTGGTAAGTTTCACGGGTCAAGGTTTTACGGGTAAGTTTCACGGGTAAGTTTCACGGGTATGTTTCACGGGTGACGTTTCACGGGTCTAGGTTTCACTGGTAAGTTTCACGGGTCAAGGTTTCACGGGTAAGTTTCACGGGTAAGTTTCACGGGTATGTTTCACGGGTGACGTTTCACGGGTCTAGGTTTCACTAGTAAGTTTCACGGGTCAAGGTTTCACGGGTAAGTTTCACGGGTATGTTTCACGGGTGACGTTTCACGGGTCTAGGTTTCACTGGTAAGTTTCACGGGTCAAGGTTTCACGGGTAAGTTTCACGGGTAAGTTTCACGGGTATGTTTCACGGGTGACGTTTTACGGGTCTAGGTTTCACTGGTAAGTTTCACGGGTCAAGGTTTCACGGGTAAGTTTCACGGGTAAGTTTCACGGGTATGTTTCACGGGTGACGTTTCACGGGTCTAGGTTTCACTGGTAAGTTTCACGGGTCAAGGTTTTACGGGTAAGTTTCACGGGTAAGTTTCACGGGTATGTTCCACGGGTGACGTTTCACGGGTCTAGGTTTCACTGGTAAGTTTCACGGGTCAAGGTTTCACGGGTAAGTTTTACGGGTAAGTTTCACGGGTAAGTTTCACGGGTATGTTTCACGGGTGACGTTTCACGGGTCTAAGTTTCACTGGTAAGTTTCACGGGTCAAGGTTTTACGGGTAAGTTTCACGGGTAAGTTTTACGCGTAAGTTTCACGGGTGACGTTTCACGGGTCTAGGTTTCACTGGTAAGTTTCACGGGTCAAAGTTTCACGGGTAAGTTTCACGGGTAAGTTTTACGGGTAAGTTTCACGGGTGACGTTTCACGGGTCTAGGTTTCACTGATAAGTTTCACGGGTCTAGGTTTCACTGGTAAGTTTCACGGGTCAAGGTTTCACGGGTAAGTTTCACGGGTAAGTTTCACGGGTATGTTTCACGGGTGACGTTTCACGGGTCTAGGTTTCACTGGAAAGTTTCACGGATCAAGGTTTCACGGGTAAGTTTCACGGGTAAGTTTCAAGGGTAAGTTTTACGGGTATGTTTTACAGGTGACGTTTCACGGGTCTAGGTTTCACTGGTAAGTTTCACGGGTCAAGGTTTCACGGGTAAGTTTCACGGGTAAGTTTCCCGGGTATGTTTCATGGGTGATGTTTCACGGGTCTAGGTTTTACTGGTAAGTTTCACGGGTCAAGGTTTCACGGGTAAGTTTCACGGGTAAGTTTCACGGGTCTAGGTTTCACTGGTAAGTTTCACGGGTATGTTTCACGGGTGACGTTTCACGGGTCTAGGTTTCACTGGTAAGTTTCACGGGTCAAGGTTTCACGGGTAAGTTTCACGGGTAAGTTTCACGGGTATGTTTCACGGATGACGTTTCACGGGTCTTGGTTTCACTGGTAAGTTTCACGGGTCAAGGTTTCACGGGTAAGTTTCACGGGTAAGTTTTACGGGTATGTTTTACAGGTGACGTTTCACGGGTAAGTTTGACGGGTAAGTTTCACGGGTATGTTTCACGGGTGACGTTTCACGGGTCTTGGTTTCACTGGTAAGTTTCACGGGGCAAGGTTTCACGGGTAAGTTTCACGGGTATGTTTCACGGGTGACGTTTCACGGGTCTAGGTTTTACTGGTAAGTTTCACGGGTCAAGGTTTCACGGGTAAGTTTCACGGGTAAGTTTTACGGGTAAGTTTCACGGGTCTAGGTTTCACTGGTAAGTTTCACGGGTCAAGGTTTCACGGGTAAGTTTCACGGGTAAGTTTCACGGGTATGTTTCACGGGTGACGTTTCACGGGTCTAGGTTTCACTGGAAAGTTTCACGGATCAGGTTTCACGGGTAAGTTTCACGGGTAAGTTTTACGGGTATGTTTTACAGGTGACGTTTCACGGGTCTAGGTTTCACTGGTAAGTTTCACGGGTCAAGGTTTCACGGGTAAGTTTCACGGGTAAGTTTCACGGGTATGTTTCATGGGTGATGTTTCACGGGTCTAGGTTTTACTGGTAAGTTTCACGGGTCAAGGTTTCACGGGTAAGTTTCACGGGTAAGTTTCACGGGTGACGTTTCACGGGTCCAGGTTTCACTGGTAAGTTTCACGGGTATGTTTCACGGGTGACGTTTCACGGGTCTAGGTTTCACTGGTAAGTTTCACAGGTCAAGGTATCACGGGTAAGTTTCACGGGTAAGTTTCACGGGTATGTTTCACGGATGACGTTTCACGGGTCTTGGTTTCACTGGTAAGTTTCACGGGTCAAGGTTTCACGGGTAAGTTTCACGGGTAAGTTTTACGGGTATGTTTTACAGGTGACGTTTCACGGGTAAGTTTCACGGGTATGTTTCACGGGTGACGTTTCACGGATCTAGGTTTCACTGGTAAGTTTCACGGGTCAAGGTTACACGGGTAAGTTTCACGGGTAAGTTTTACGGGTAAGTTTCACGGGTGACGTTTCACGGGTCTAGGTTTCACTGGAAAGTTTCACGGGTCAAGGATTCACGGGTAAGTTTCACGGGTAAGTTTTACGGGTATGTTTTACAGGTGACGTTTCACGGGTCTAGGTTTCACTGGTAAGTTTCACGGGTCAAGGTTTCACGGGTAAGATTCACGGGTAAGTTTCACGGGTATGTTTCATGGGTGATGTTTCACGGGTCTAGGTTTCACTGGTAAGTTTCACGGGTCAAGGTTTTACGGGTAAGTTTCACGGGTAAGTTTCACGGGTATGTTTCACGGGTGACGTTTCACGGGTCTAGGTTTCACTATTAAGTTTCACGGGTCAAGGTTTCACGGGTAAGTTTCACGGGTAAGTTTCACGGGTATGTTTCACGGGTGACGTTTCACGGGTCTAGGTTTCACTAGTAAGTTTCACGGGTCAAGGTTTCACGGGTAAGTTTCACGGGTAAGTTTCACGGGTATGTTTCACGGGTGACGTTTCACGGGTCTAGGTTTCACGGGTAAGTTTCACGGGTAAGTTTCACGGGTAAGTTTCACGGGTGACGTTTCACGGGTCTAGGTTTCACTGGTAAGTTTCACGGGTCTAGGTTTCACTGGTAAGTTTCACGGGTCAAGGTTTCACGGGTAAGTTTCACGGGTAAGTTTCACGGGTATGTTTCACGGGTGACGTTTCACGGGTCTAGGTTTCACTGGAAAGTTTCAGGGATCAAGGTTTCACGGGTAAGTTTCACGGGTAAGTTTCACGGGTAAGTTTCACGGGTAAGTTTTACGGGTATGTTTTACAGGTGACGTTTCACGGGTCTAGGTTTCACTGGTAAGTTTCACGGGTCAAGGTTTCACGGGTAAGTTTCACGGGTAAGTTTCACGGGTATGTTTCATGGGTGATGTTTCACGGGTCTAGGTTTTACTGGTAAGTTTCACGGGTCAAGGTTTCACGGGTAAGTTTCACGGGTGACGTTTCACGGGTCTAGGTTTCACTGGTAAGTTTCACGGGTATGTTTCACGGGTGACGTTTCACGGGTCTAGGTTTCACTGGTAAGTTTCACGGGTCAAGGTTTCACGGGTAAGTTTCACGGGTAAGTTTCACGGGTATGTTTCACGGATGACGTTTCACGGGTCTTGGTTTCACTGGTAAGTTTCACGGGTCAAGGTTTCACGGGTAAGTTTCACGGGTAAGTTTTACGGGTATGTTTTACAGGTGACGTTTCACGGGTAAGTTTCACGGGTAAGTTTCACGGGTATGTTTCACGGGTGACGTTTCACGGGTTTTGGTTTCACTGGTAAGTTTCACGGGTCAAGGTTTCACGGGTAAGTTTCACGGGTATGTTTCACGGGTGACGTTTCACGGGTCTAGGTTTCACTGGTAAGTTTCACGGGTATGTTTCACGGGTGACGTTTCACGGGTCTAGGTTTCACTGGTAAGTTTCACGGGTCAAGATTTCACGGGTAAGTTTCACGGGTAAGTTTCACGGGTAAGTTTCACGGGTATGTTTCACGGATGACGTTTCACGGGTCTTGGTTTCACTGGTAAGTTTCACGGGTCAAGGTTTCACGGGTAAGTTTCACGGGTAAGTTTTACGGGTATGTTTTACAGGTGACGTTTCACGGGTAAGTTTCACGGGTAAGTTTCACGGGTATGTTTCACGGGTGACGTTTCACGGGTCAAGGTTTCACGGGTAAGTTTCACGGGTCAAGGTTTCACGGGTAAGTTTCACGGGTAAGTTTTACGGGTAAGTTTCACGGGTGACGTTTCACGGGTCTAGGTTTCACTGGAAAGTTTCACGAGTCAAGGATTCACGGGTAAGTTTCACGGGTAAGTTTTACGGGTATGTTTTACAGGTGACGTTTCACGGGTCTAGGTTTTACTGGTAAGTTTCACGGGTCAAGGTTTCACGGGTAAGATTCACGGGTAAGTTTCACGGGTATGTTTCATGGGTGATGTTTCACGGGTCTAGGTTTCACTGGTAAGTTTCACGGGTCAAGGTTTTACGGGTAAGTTTCACGGGTAAGTTTCACGGGTATGTTTCACGGGTGACGTTTCACGGGTCTAGGTTTCACTAGTAAGTTTCACGGGTCAAGGTTTCACGGGTAAGTTTCCGGGTAAGTTTCACGGGTATGTTTCACGGATGACGTTTCACGGGTCTTGGTTTCACTGGTAAGTTTAACGGGTCAAGGTTTCACGGGTAAGTTTCACGGGTAAGTTTTACGGGTATGTTTTACAGGTGACGTTTCACGGGTAAGTTTCACGGGTAAGTTTCACGGGTATGTTTCACGGGTGACGTTTCACGGATCTAGGTTTCACTGGTAAGTTTCACGGGTCAAGGTTTCACGGGTAAGTTTCACGGGTAAGTTTTACGGGTAAGTTTCACGGGTGACGTTTCACGGGTCTAGGTTTCACTGGAAAGTTTCACGGGTCAAGGATTCACGGGTAAGTTTCACGGGTAAGTTTTACGGGTATGTTTTACAGGTGACGTTTCACGGGTCTAGGTTTCACTGGTAAGTTTCACGGGTCAAGGTTTCACGGGTAAGATTCACGGGTAAGTTTCACGGGTATGTTTCATGGGTGATGTTTCACGGGTCTAGGTTTCACTGGTAAGTTTAACGGGTCAAGGTTTTACGGGTAAGTTTCACGGGTAAGTTTCACGGGTATGTTTCACGGGTGACGTTTCACGGGTCTAGGTTTCACTGGTAAGTTTCACGGGTCAAGGTTTCACGAGTAAGTTTCACGGGTAAGTTTCACGGGTATGTTTCACGGGTAAGTTTCACGGGTAAGTTTCACGGGTATGTTTCACGGGTGACGTTTCACGGGTCTAGGTTTCACTGGTAAGTTTCACGGGTCAAGGTTTCACGGGTAAGTTTCACGGGTAAGTTTCACGGGTATGTTTCACGGGTGACGTTTCACGGGTCTAGGTATCACTGGTAAGTTTCACGGGTCAAGGTTTTACGGGTAAGTTTCACGGGTAAGTTTCACGGGTATGTTCCACGGGTGACGTTTCACGGGTCTAGGTTTCACTGGTAAGTTTCACGGGTCAAGGTTTCACGGGTAAGTTTTACGGGTAAGTTTCACGGGTAAGTTTCACGGGTATGTTTCACGGGTGACGTTTCACGGGTCTAAGTTTCACTGGTAAGTTTCACGGGTCAAGGTTTTACGGGTAAGTTTCACGGGTAAGTTTTACGCGTAAGTTTCACGGGTGACGTTTCACGGGTCTAGGTTTCACTGGTAAGTTTCACGGGTCAAGGTTTCACGGGTAAGTTTCACGGGTAAGTTTTACGAGTAAGTTTCACGGGTGACGTTTCACGGGTCTAGGTTTCACTGGTAAGTTTCACGGGTCTAGGTTTCACTGGTAAGTTTCACGGGTCAAGGTTTCACGGGTAAGTTTCACGGGTAAGTTTCACGGGTATGTTTCACGGGTGACGTTTCACGGGTCTAGGTTTCACTGGAAAGTTTCACGGATCAAGGTTTCACGGGTAAGTTTCACGGGTAAGTTTCACGGGTAAGTTTTACGGGTATGTTTTACAGGTGACGTTTCACGGGTCTAGGTTTCACTGGTAAGTTTCACGGGTCAAGGTTTCACGGGTAAGTTTCACGGGTAAGTTTCACGGGTATGTTTCATGGGTGATGTTTCACGGGTCTAGGTTTTACTAGTAAGTTTCACGGGTCAAGGTTTCACGGGTAAGTTTCACGGGTAAGTTTCACGGGTGACGTTTCACGGGTCTAGGTTTCACTGGTAAGTTTCACGGGTATGTTTCACGGGTGACGTTTCACGGGTCTTGGTTTCACTGGTAAGTTTCACGGGTCAAGGTTTCACGGGTAAGTTTCACGGGTAAGTTTTACGGGTATGTTTTACAGGTGACGTTTCACGGGTAAGTTTCACGGGTAAGTTTCACGGGTATGTTTCACGGGTGACGTTTCACGGGTTTTGGTTTCACTGGTAAGTTTCACGGGTCAAGGTTTCACGGGTAAGTTTCACGGGTATGTTTCACGGGTGACGTTTCACGGGTCTAGGTTTCACTGGTAAGTTTCACGGGTATGTTTCACGGGTGACGTTTCACGGGTCTAGGTTTCACTGGTAAGTTTCACGGGTCAAGATTTCACGGGTAAGTTTCACGGGTAAGTTTCACGGGTAAGTTTCACGGGTATGTTTCACGGATGACGTTTCACGGGTCTTGGTTTCACTGGTAAGTTTCACGGGTCAAGGTTTCACGGGTAAGTTTCACGGGTAAGTTTTACGGGTATGTTTTACAGGTGACGTTTCACGGGTAAGTTTCACGGGTAAGTTTCACGGGTATGTTTCACGGGTGACGTTTCACGGGTCAAGGTTTCACGGGTAAGTTTCACGGGTCAAGGTTTCACGGGTAAGTTTCACGGGTAAGTTTTACGGGTAAGTTTCACGGGTGACGTTTCACGGGTCTAGGTTTCACTGGAAAGTTTCACGAGTCAAGGATTCACGGGTAAGTTTCACGGGTAAGTTTTACGGGTATGTTTTACAGGTGACGTTTCACGGGTCTAGGTTTTACTGGTAAGTTTCACGGGTCAAGGTTTCACGGGTAAGATTCACGGGTAAGTTTCACGGGTATGTTTCATGGGTGATGTTTCACGGGTCTAGGTTTCACTGGTAAGTTTCACGGGTCAAGGTTTTACGGGTAAGTTTCACGGGTAAGTTTCACGGGTATGTTTCACGGGTGACGTTTCACGGGTCTAGGTTTCACTAGTAAGTTTCACGGGTCAAGGTTTCACGGGTAAGTTTCCGGGTAAGTTTCACGGGTATGTTTTACGGATGACGTTTCACGGGTCTTGGTTTCACTGGTAAGTTTAACGGGTCAAGGTTTCACGGGTAAGTTTCACGGGTAAGTTTTACGGGTATGTTTTACAGGTGACGTTTCACGGGTAAGTTTCACGGGTAAGTTTCACGGGTATGTTTCACGGGTGACGTTTCACGGATCTAGGTTTCACTGGTAAGTTTCACGGGTCAAGGTTTCACGGGTAAGTTTCACGGGTAAGTTTTACGGGTAAGTTTCACGGGTGACGTTTCACGGGTCTAGGTTTCACTGGAAAGTTTCACGGGTCAAGGATTCACGGGTAAGTTTCACGGGTAAGTTTTACGGGTATGTTTTACAGGTGACGTTTCACGGGTCTAGGTTTCACTGGTAAGTTTCACGGGTCAAGGTTTCACGGGTAAGATTCACGGGTAAGTTTCACGGGTATGTTTCATGGGTGATGTTTCACGGGTCTAGGTTTCACTGGTAAGTTTCACGGGTCAAGGTTTTACGGGTAAGTTTCACGGGTAAGTTTCACGGGTATGTTTCACGGGTGACGTTTCACGGGTCTAGGTTTCACTGGTAAGTTTCACGGGTCAAGGTTTCACGAGTAAGTTTCACGGGTAAGTTTCACGGGTATGTTTCACGGGTAAGTTTCACGGGTAAGTTTCACGGGTATGTTTCACGGGTGACGTTTCACGGGTCTAGGTTTCACTGGTAAGTTTCACGGGTCAAGGTTTCACGGGTAAGTTTCACGGGTAAGTTTCACGGGTATGTTTCACGGGTGACGTTTCACGGGTCTAGGTTTCACTGGTAAGTTTCACGGGTCAAGGTTTCACGGGTAAGTTTCACGGGTAAGTTTTACGGGTAAGTTTCACGGGTGACGTTTCACGGGTCTAGGTTTCACTGGTAAGTTTCACGGGTCTAGGTTTCACTGGTAAGTTTCACGGGTCAAGGTTTCACGGGTAAGTTTCACAGGTAAGTTTCACGGGTATGTTTCATGGGTGACGTTTCACGGGTCTAGGTTTCACTGGAAAGTTTCAGGGATCAAGGTTTCACGGGTAAGTTTCACGGGTAAGTTTCACGGGTAAGTTTTACGGGTATGTTTTACAGGTGACGTTTCACGGGTCTAGGTTTCACTGGTGAGTTTCACGGGTCAAGGTTTCACGGGTAAGTTTCACGGGTAAGTTTCACGGGTATGTTTCATGGGTGATGTTTCACGGGTCTAGGTTTTACTGGTAAGTTTCACGGGTCAAGGTTTCACGGGTAAGTTTCACGGGTAAGTTTCACGGGTGACGTTTCACGGGTCTAGGTTTCACTGGTAAGTTTCACGGGTATGTTTCACGGGTGACGTTTCACGGGTCTAAGTTTCACTGGTAAGTTTCACGGGTCAAGGTTTCACGGGTAAGTTTCACGGGTAAGTTTCACGGGTATGTTTCACGGATGACGTTTCACGGGTCTTGGTTTCACGGGTAAGTTTCACGGGTAAGTTTTACGGGAATGTTTTACAGGTGACGTTTCACGGGTAAGTTTCACGGGTAAGTTTCACGGGTATGTTTTACGGGTGACGTTTCACGGGTCTTGGTTTCACTGGTAAGTTTCACGGGTCAAGGTTTCACGGGTAAGTTTCACGGGTATGTGTCACGGGTGACGTTTCACGGGTCTAGGTTTCACTGGTAAGTTTCACGGGTCAAGGTTTCACGGGTAAGTTTCACGGGTAAGTTTCACGGGTATGTTTTACAGGTGACGTTTCACGGGTCTAGGTTTCACTGGTAAGTTTCACGGGTCAAGGTTTCACGGGTAAGTTTCACGGGTAAGTTTCACGGGTATGTTTCATGGGTGATGTTTCACGGGTCTAGGTTTTACTGGTAAGTTTCACGGGTCAAGGTTTCACGGGTAAGTTTCACGGGTAAGTTTCACGGGTGACGTTTCACGGGTCTAGGTTTCACTGGTAAGTTTCACGGGTATGTTTCACGGGTGACGTTTCACGGGTCTAGGTTTCACTGGTAAGTTTCACGGGTCAAGGTTTCACGGGTAAGTTTCACGGGTAAGTTTCACGGGTATGTTTCACGGATGACGTTTCACGGGTCTTGGTTTCACTGGTAAGTTTCACGGGTCAAGGTTTCACGGGTAAGTTTCACGGGTAAGTTTCACGGGTGACGTTTCACGGGTCTAGGTTTCACTGGTAAGTTTCACGGGTATGTTTCACGGGTGACGTTTCACGGGTCTAGGTTTCACTGGTAAGTTTCACGGGTCAAGGTTTCACGGGTAAGTTTCACGGGTAAGTTTCACGGGTATGTTTCACGGATGACGTTTCACGGGTCTTGGTTTCACTGGTAAGTTTCACGGGTCAAGGTTTCACGGGTAAGTTTCACGGGTAAGTTTTACGGGTATGTTTTACAGGTGACGTTTCACGGGTAAGTTTCACGGGTATGTTTCACGGGTGACGTTTCACGGGTCTAGGTTTCACTGGTAAGTTTCACGGGTCAAGGTTTCACGGGTAAGTTTCACGGGTAAGTTTTACGGGTAAGTTTCACGGGTGACGTTTCACGGGTCTAGGTTTCACTGGAAAGTTTCACGGGTCAAGGATTCACGGGTAAGTTTCACGGGTAAGTTTTACGGGTATGTTTTACAGGTGACGTTTCACGGGTCTAGGTTTCACTGGTAAGTTTCACGGGTCAAGGTTTCACGGGTAAGATTCACGGGTAAGTTTCACGGGTATGTTTCATGGGTGATGTTTCACGGGTCTAGGTTTCACTGGTAAGTTTTACGGGTCAAGGTTTTACGGGTAAGTTTCACGGGTAAGTTTCACGGGTATGTTTCACGGGTGACGTTTCACGGGTCTAGGTTTCACTGGTAAGTTTCACGGGTCAAGGTTTCACGGGTAAGATTCACGGGTAAGTTTCACGGGTATGTTTCACGGGTGACGTTTCACGGGTCTAGGTTTCACTAGTAAGTTTCACGGGTCAAGGTTTCACGGGTAAGTTTCACGGGTAAGTTTCACGGGTATGTTTCACGGGTGACGTTTCACGGGTCTAGGTTTCACTGGTAAGTTTCACGGGTCAAGGTTTCAAGGGTAAGTTTCACGGGTAAGTTTCACGGGTATGTTTCACGGGTGACGTTTCACGGGTCTAGGTTTCACTGGTAAGTTTCACGGGTCAAGGTTTCACGGGTAAGTTTCACGGGTATGTTTCACGGGTGACGTTTCACGGGTCTAGGTTTCACTGGTAAGTTTCACGGGTCAAGGTTTTACGGGTAAGTTTCACGGGTAAGTTTCACGGGTAAGTTTCACGGGTATGTTTCACGGGTGACGTTTCACGGGTCTAGGTTTCACTGGTAAGTTTCACGGGTCAAGGTTTCACGGGTAAGTTTTACGGGTAAGTTTCACGGGTAAGTTTCACGGGTATGTTTCACGGGTGACGTTTCACGGGTCTAGGTTTCACTGGTAAGTTTCACGGGTCAAGGTTTTACGGGTAAGTTTCACGGGTAAGTTTTACTCGTAAGTTTCACGGGTGACGTTTCACGGGTCTAGGTTTCACTGGTAAGTTTCACGGGTCAAGGTTTCACGGGTAAGTTTAACGGGTAAGTTTTACGGGTAAGTTTCACGGGTGACGTTTCACGGGTCTAGGTTTCACTGGTAAGTTTCACGGGTCTAGGTTTCACTGGTAAGTTTCACGAGTCAAGGTTTCACGGGTAAGTTTCACGGGTAAGTTTCACGGGTATGTTTCACGGGTGACGTTTCACGGGTCTAGGTTTCACTGGAAAGTTTCACGGATCAAGGTTTTACGGGTAAGTTTCACGGGTAAGTTTCACGGGTAAGTTTTACGGGTATGTTTTACAGGTGACGTTTCACGGGTCTAGGTTTCACTGGTAAGTTTCACGGGTCAAGGTTTCACGGGTAAGTTTCACGGGTAAGTTTCACGGGTATGTTTCATGGGTGATGTTTCACGGGTCTAGGTTTTACTGGTAAGTTTCACGGGTCAAGGTTTCACGGGTAAGTTTCACGGGTAAGTTTCACGGGTGACGTTTCACGGGTCTAGGTTTCACTGGTAAGTTTCACGGGTATGTTTCACGGGTGACGTTTCACGGGTCTAGGTTTCACTGGTAAGTTTCACGGGTCAAGGTTTCACGGGTAAGTTTCACGGGTATGTTTCACGGATGACGTTTCACGGGTCTTGGTTTCACTGGTAAGTTTCACGGGTCAAGGTTTCACGGGTAAGTTTCACGGGTAAGTTTTACGGGTATGTTTTACAGGTGACGTTTCACGGGTAAGTTTCACGGGTAAGTTTCACGGGTATGTTTCACGGGTGACGTTTCACGGGTCTAGGTTTCACTGGTAAGTTTCACGGGTCAAGGTTTCACGGGTAAGTTTCACGGGTAAGTTTCACGGGTATGTTTCATAGGTGATGTTTCACGGGTCTAGGTTTTACAGGTAAGTTTCACGGGTCAAGGTTTCACGGGTAAGTTTCACGGGTAAGTTTCACGGGTGACGTTTCACGGGTCTAGGTTTCACTGGTAAGTTTCACGGGTATGTTTTACAGGTGACGTTTTACGGGTAAGTTTCACGGGTAAGTTTCACGGGTATGTTTCACGGGTGACGTTTCACGGGTCTTGGTTTCACTGGTAAGTTTCACGGGTCAAGGTTTCACGGGTAAGTTTCACGGGTATGTTTCACGGGTGACGTTTCACGGGTCTAGGTTTCACTGGTAAGTTTCACGGGTCAAGGTTTCACGGGTATGTTTCACGGGTAAGTTTCACGGGTATGTTTCACGGGTGACGTTTCACGGGTCTAGGTTTCACTGGAAAGTTTCACGGATCAAGGTTTCACGGGTAAGTTTCACGGGTAAGTTTTACGGGTATGTTTTACAGGTGACGTTTTACGGGTCTAGGTTTCACTGGTAAGTTTCACGGGTCAAGGTTTCACGGGTAAGTTTCACGGGTAAGTTTCACGGGTATGTTTCATGGGTGATGTTTCACGGGTCTAGGTTTTACTGGTAAGTTTCACGGGTCAAAGTTTCACGGGTAAGTTTCACGGGTAAGTTTCACGGGTATGTTTCATGGGTGATGTTTCACGGGTCTAGGTTTTACTGGTAAGTTTCACGGGTCAAGGTTTCACGGGTAAGTTTCACGGGTAAGTTTCACGGGTGACGTTTCACGGGTCTAGGTTTCACTGGTAAGTTTCACGGGTATGTTTCACGGGTGACGTTTCACGGGTCTAGGTTTCACTGGTAAGTTTCACGGGTCAAGGTTTCACGGGTAAGTTTCACGGGTAAGTTTCACGGGTATGTTTCACGGATGACGTTTCACGGGTCTTGGTTTCACTGGTAAGTTTCACGGGTCAAGGTTTCACGGGTAAGTTTCACGGGTAAGTTTTACGGGTATGTTTTACAGGTGACGTTTCACGGGTAAGTTTCACGGGTAAGTTTCACGGGTATGTTTCACGGGTGACGTTTCACGGGTCTAGGTTTCACTGGTAAGTTTCACGGGTCAAGGTTTCACGGGTAAGTTTCACGGGTAAGTTTTACGGGTAAGTTTCACGGGTGACGTTTCACGGGTCTAGGTTTCACTGGAAAGTTTCACGGGTCAAGGATTCACGGGTAAGTTTCACGGGTAAGTTTTACGGGTATGTTTTACAGGTGACGTTTCACGGGTCTAGGTTTCACTGGTAAGTTTCACGGGTCAAGGTTTTACGGGTAAGTTTCACGGGTAAGTTTCACGGGTATGTTTCACGGGTGACGTTTCACGGGTCTAGGTTTCACTGGTAAGTTTCACGGGTCAAGGTTTCACGGGTAAGTTTTACGGGTAAGTTTCACGGGTAAGTTTCACGGGTATGTTTCACGGGTGACGTTTCACGGGTCTAGGTTTCACTGGTAAGTTTCACGGGTCAAGGTTTTACGGGTAAGTTTCACGGGTAAGTTTCACGGGTGACGTTTCACGGGTCTAGGTTTCACTGGTAAGTTTCACGGGTATGTTTCACGGGTGACGTTTCACGGGTCTAAGTTTCACTGGTAAGTTTCACGGGTCAAGGTTTCACGGGTAAGTTTCACGGGTAAGTTTCACGGGTATGTTTCACGGATGACGTTTCACGGGTCTTGGTTTCACGGGTAAGTTTCACGGGTAAGTTTTACGGGAATGTTTTACAGGTGACGTTTCACGGGTAAGTTTCACGGGTAAGTTTCACGGGTATGTTTCACGGGTGACGTTTCACGGGTCTTGGTTTCACTGGTAAGTTTCACGGGTCAAGGTTTCACGGGTAAGTTTTACGGGTATGTTTCACGGGTGACGTTTCACGGGTCTAGGTTTCACTGGTAAGTTTCACGGGTCAAGGTTTCACGGGTAAGTTTCACGGGTAAGTTTCACGGGTATGTTTTACAGGTGACGTTTCACGGGTCTAGGTTTCACTGGTAAGTTTCACGGGTCAAGGTTTCACGGGTAAGTTTCACGGGTAAGTTTCACGGGTATGTTTCATGGGTGATGTTTCACGGGTCTAGGTTTTACTGGTAAGTTTCACGGGTCAAGGTTTCACGGGTAAGTTTCACGGGTAAGTTTCACGGGTGACGTTTCACGGGTCTAGGTTTCACTGGTAAGTTTCACGGGTATGTTTCACGGGTGACGTTTGACGGGTCTAGGTTTCACTGGTAAGTTTCACGGGTCAAGGTTTCACGGGTAAGTTTCACGGGTAAGTTTCACGGGTATGTTTCACGGATGACGTTTCACGGGTCTTGGTTTCACTGGTAAGTTTCACGGGTCAAGGTTTCACGGGTAAGTTTCACGGGTAAGTTTTACGGGTATGTTTTACAGGTGACGTTTCACGGGTAAGTTTCACGGGTAAGTTTCACGGGTATGTTTCACGGGTGACGTTTCACGGGTCTAGGTTTCACTGGTAAGTTTCACGGGTCAAGGTTTCACGGGTAAGTTTCACGGGTAAGTTTTACGGGTAAGTTTCACGGGTGACGTTTCACGGGTCTAGGTTTCACTGGAAAGTTTCACGGGTCAAGGATTCACGGGTAAGTTTCACGGGTAAGTTTTACGGGTATGTTTTACAGGTGACGTTTCACGGGTCTAGGTTTCACTGGTAAGTTTCACGGGTCAAGGTTTCACGGGTAAGATTCACGGGTAAGTTTCACGGGTATGTTTCATGGGTGATGTTTCACGGGTCTAGGTTTCACTGGTAAGTTTTACGGGTCAAGGTTTTACGGGTAAGTTTCACGGGTAAGTTTCACGGGTATGTTTCACGGGTGACGTTTCACGGGTCTAGGTTTCACTGGTAAGTTTCACGGGTCAAGGTTTCACGGGTAAGATTCACGGGTAAGTTTCACGGGTATGTTTCACGGGTGACGTTTCACGGGTCTAGGTTTCACTAGTAAGTTTCACGGGTCAAGGTTTCACGGGTAAGTTTCACGGGTAAGTTTCACGGGTATGTTTCACGGGTGACGTTTCACGGGTCTAGGTTTCACTGGTAAGTTTCACGGGTCAAGGTTTCACGGGTAAGTTTCACGGGTAAGTTTCACGGGTATGTTTCACGGGTGACGTTTCACGGGTCTAGGTTTCACTGGTAAGTTTCACGGGTCAAGGTTTCACGGGTAAGTTTCACGGGTATGTTTCACGGGTGACGTTTCACGGGTCTAGGTTTCACTGGTAAGTTTCACGGGTCAAGGTTTTACGGGTAAGTTTCACGGGTAAGTTTCACGGGTAAGTTTCACGGGTATGTTTCACGGGTGACGTTTCACGGGTCTAGGTTTCACTGGTAAGTTTCACGGGTCAAGGTTTCACGGGTAAGTTTTACGGGTAAGTTTCACGGGTAAGTTTCACGGGTATGTTTCACGGGTGACGTTTCACGGGTCTAGGTTTCACTGGTAAGTTTCACGGGTCAAGGTTTTACGGGTAAGTTTCACGGGTAAGTTTTACGCGTAAGTTTCACGGGTGACGTTTCACGGGTCTAGGTTTCACTGGTAAGTTTCACGGGTCAAGGTTTCACGGGTAAGTTTAACGGGTAAGTTTTACGGGTAAGTTTCACGGGTGACGTTTCACGGGTCTAGGTTTCACTGGTAAGTTTCACGGGTCTAGGTTTCACTGGTAAGTTTCACGGGTCAAGGTTTCACGGGTAAGTTTCACGGGTAAGTTTCACGGGTATGTTTCACGGGTGACGTTTCACGGGTCTAGGTTTCACTGGAAAGTTTCACGGATCAAGGTTTTACGGGTAAGTTTCACGGGTAAGTTTCACGGGTAAGTTTTACGGGTATGTTTTACAGGTGACGTTTCACGGGTCTAGGTTTCACTGGTAAGTTTCACGGGTCAAGGTTTCACGGGTAAGTTTCACGGGTAAGTTTCACGGGTATGTTTCATGGGTGATGTTTCACGGGTCTAGGTTTTACTGGTAAGTTTCACGGGTCAAGGTTTCACGGGTAAGTTTCACGGGTAAGTTTCACGGGTGACGTTTCACGGGTCTAGGTTTCACTGGTAAGTTTCACGGGTATGTTTCACGGGTGACGTTTCACGGGTCTAGGTTTCACTGGTAAGTTTCACGGGTCAAGGTTTCACGGGTAAGTTTCACGGGTATGTTTCACGGATGACGTTTCACGGGTCTTGGTTTCACTGGTAAGTTTCACGGGTCAAGGTTTCACGGGTAAGTTTCACGGGTAAGTTTTACGGGTATGTTTTACAGGTGACGTTTCACGGGTAAGTTTCACGGGTAAGTTTCACGGGTATGTTTCACGGGTGACGTTTCACGGGTCTAGGTTTCACTGGTAAGTTTCACGGGTCAAGGTTTCACGGGTAAGTTTCACGGGTAAGTTTCACGGGTATGTTTCATGGGTGATGTTTCACGGGTCTAGGTTTTACAGGTAAGTTTCACGGGTCAAGGTTTCACGGGTAAGTTTCACGGGTAAGTTTCACGGGTGACGTTTCACGGGTCTAGGTTTCACTGGTAAGTTTCACGGGTATGTTTTACAGGTGACGTTTTACGGGTAAGTTTCACGGGTAAGTTTCACGGGTATGTTTCACGGGTGACGTTTCACGGGTCTTGGTTTCACTGGTAAGTTTCACGGGTCAAGGTTTCACGGGTAAGTTTCACGGGTATGTTTCACGGGTGACGTTTCACGGGTCTAGGTTTCACTGGTAAGTTTCACGGGTCAAGGTTTCACGGGTATGTTTCACGGGTAAGTTTCACGGGTATGTTTCACGGGTGACGTTTCACGGGTCTAGGTTTCACTGGAAAGTTTCACGGATCAAGGTTTCACGGGTAAGTTTCACGGGTAAGTTTTACGGGTATGTTTTACAGGTGACGTTTTACGGGTCTAGGTTTCACTGGTAAGTTTCACGGGTCAAGGTTTCACGGGTAAGTTTCACGGGTAAGTTTCACGGGTATGTTTCATGGGTGATGTTTCACGGGTCTAGGTTTTACTGGTAAGTTTCACGGGTCAAAGTTTCACGGGTAAGTTTCACGGGTAAGTTTCACGGGTATGTTTCATGGGTGATGTTTCACGGGTCTAGGTTTTACTGGTAAGTTTCACGGGTCAAGGTTTCACGGGTAAGTTTCACGGGTAAGTTTCACGGGTGACGTTTCACGGGTCTAGGTTTCACTGGTAAGTTTCACGGGTATGTTTCACGGGTGACGTTTCACGGGTCTAGGTTTCACTGGTAAGTTTCACGGGTCAAGGTTTCACGGGTAAGTTTCACGGGTAAGTTTCACGGGTATGTTTCACGGATGACGTTTCACGGGTCTTAGTTTCACTGGTAAGTTTCACGGGTCAAGGTTTCACGGGTAAGTTTCACGGGTAAGTTTTACGGGTATGTTTTACAGGTGACGTTTCACGGGTAAGTTTCACGGGTAAGTTTCACGGGTATGTTTCACGGGTGACGTTTCACGGGTCTAGGTTTCACTGGTAAGTTTCACGGGTCAAGGTTTAACGGGTAAGTTTCACGGGTAAGTTTTACGGGTAAGTTTCACGGGTGACGTTTCACGGGTCTAGGTTTCACTGGAAAGTTTCACGGGTCAAGGATTCACGGGTAAGTTTCACGGGTAAGTTTTACGGGTATGTTTTACAGGTGACGTTTCACGGGTCTAGGTTTCACTGGTAAGTTTCACGGGTCAAGGTTTTACGGGTAAGTTTCACGGGTAAGTTTCACGGGTATGTTTCACGGGTGACGTTTCACGGGTCTAGGTTTCACTGGTAAGTTTCACGGGTCAAGGTTTCACGGGTAAGTTTTACGGGTAAGTTTCACGGGTAAGTTTCACGGGTATGTTTCACGGGTGACGTTTCACGGGTCTAGGTTTCACTGGTAAGTTTCACGGGTCAAGGTTTTACGGGTAAGTTTCACGGGTAAGTTTTACGCGTAAGTTTCACGGGTGACGTTTCACGGGTCTAAGTTTCACTGGTAAGTTTCACGGGTCAAGGTTTCACGGGTAAGTTTCACGGGTGACGTTTCACGGGTCTAGGTTTCACTGGTAAGTTTCACGGGTCTAGGTTTCACTGGTAAGTTTCACGGGTCAAGGTTTCACGGGTAAGTTTCACGGGTAAGTTTCACGGGTATGTTTCACGGGTGACGTTTCACGGGTCTAGGTTTCACTGGAAAGTTTCAGGGATCAAGGTTTCACGGGTAAGTTTCACGGGTAAGTTTCACGGGTGACGTTTCACGGGTCTAGGTTTCACTGGTAAGTTTCACGGGTATGTTTCACGGGTGACGTTTCACGGGTCTAAGTTTCACTGGTAAGTTTCACGGGTCAAGGTTTCACGGGTAAGTTTCACGGGTAAGTTTCACGGGTATGTTTCACGGATGACGTTTCACGGGTCTTGGTTTCACTGGTAAGTTTCACGGGTCAAGGTTTCACGGGTAAGTTTCACGGGTAAGTTTTACGGGAATGTTTTACAGGTGACGTTTCACGGGTAAGTTTCACGGGTAAGTTTCACGGGTATGTTTCACGGGTGACGTTTCACGGGTCTTGGTTTCACTGGTAAGTTTCACGGGTCAAGGTTTCAAGGTAAGTTTCACGGGTATGTTTCACGGGTGACGTTTCACGGGTCTAGGTTTCACTGGTAAGTTTCACGGGTCAAGGTTTCACGGGTAAGTTTCACGGGTAAGTTTCACGGGTATGTTTTACAGGTGACGTTTCACGGGTCTAGGTTTCACTGGTAAGTTTCACGGGTCAAGGTTTCACGGGTAAGTTTCACGGGTAAGTTTCACGGGTATGTTTCATGGGTGATGTTTCACGGGTCTAGGTTTTACTGGTAAGTTTCACGGGTCAAGGTTTCACGGGTAAGTTTCACGGGTAAGTTTCACGGGTGACGTTTCACGGGTCTAGGTTTCACTGGTAAGTTTCACGGGTATGTTTCACGGGTGACGTTTCACGGGTCTAGGTTTCACTGGTAAGTTTCACGGGTCAAGGTTTCACGGGTAAGTTTCACGGGTAAGTTTCACGGGTATGTTTCATGGGTGATGTTTCACGGGTCTAGGTTTTACTGGTAAGTTTCACGGGTCAAGGTTTCACGGGTAAGTTTCACGGGTAAGTTTCACGGGTGACGTTTCACGGGTCTAGGTTTCACTGGTAAGTTTCACGGGTATGTTTCACGGGTGACGTTTGACGGGTCTAGGTTTCACTGGTAAGTTTCACGGGTCAAGGTTTCACGGGTAAGTTTCACGGGTAAGTTTCACGGGTATGTTTCACGGATGACGTTTCACGGGTCTTGGTTTCACTGGTAAGTTTCACGGGTCAAGGTTTCACGGGTAAGTTTCACGGGTAAGTTTTACGGGTATGTTTTACAGGTGACGTTTCACGGGTAAGTTTCACGGGTAAGTTTCACGGGTATGTTTCACGGGTGACGTTTCACGGGTCTAGGTTTCACTGGTAAGTTTCACGGGTCAAGGTTTCACGGGTAAGTTTCACGGGTAAGTTTTACGGGTAAGTTTCACGGGTGACGTTTCACGGGTCTAGGTTTCACTGGAAAGTTTCACGGGTCAAGGATTCACGGGTAAGTTTCACGGGTAAGTTTTACGGGTATGTTTTACAGGTGACGTTTCACGGGTCTAGGTTTCACTGGTAAGTTTCACGGGTCAAGGTTTCACGGGTAAGATTCACGGGTAAGTTTCACGGGTATGTTTCATGGGTGATGTTTCACGGGTCTAGGTTTCACTGGTAAGTTTTACGGGTCAAGGTTTTACGGGTAAGTTTCACGGGTAAGTTTCACGGGTATGTTTCACGGGTGACGTTTCACGGGTCTAGGTTTCACTGGTAAGTTTCACGGGTCAAGGTTTCACGGGTAAGATTCACGGGTAAGTTTCACGGGTATGTTTCACGGGTGACGTTTCACGGGTCTAGGTTTCACTAGTAAGTTTCACGGGTCAAGGTTTCACGGGTAAGTTTCACGGGTAAGTTTCACGGGTATGTTTCACGGGTGACGTTTCACGGGTCTAGGTTTCACTGGTAAGTTTCACGGGTCAAGGTTTCACGGGTAAGTTTCACGGGTAAGTTTCACGGGTATGTTTCACGGGTGACGTTTCACGGGTCTAGGTTTCACTGGTAAGTTTCACGGGTCAAGGTTTCACGGGTAAGTTTCACGGGTATGTTTCACGGGTGACGTTTCACGGGTCTAGGTTTCACTGGTAAGTTTCACGGGTCAAGGTTTTACGGGTAAGTTTCACGGGTAAGTTTCACGGGTAAGTTTCACGGGTATGTTTCACGGGTGACGTTTCACGGGTCTAGGTTTCACTGGTAAGTTTCACGGGTCAAGGTTTCACGGGTAAGTTTTACGGGTAAGTTTCACGGGTAAGTTTCACGGGTATGTTTCACGGGTGACGTTTCACGGGTCTAGGTTTCACTGGTAAGTTTCACGGGTCAAGGTTTTACGGGTAAGTTTCACGGGTAAGTTTTACGCGTAAGTTTCACGGGTGACGTTTCACGGGTCTAGGTTTCACTGGTAAGTTTCACGGGTCAAGGTTTCACGGGTAAGTTTAACGGGTAAGTTTTACGGGTAAGTTTCACGGGTGACGTTTCACGGGTCTAGGTTTCACTGGTAAGTTTCACGGGTCTAGGTTTCACTGGTAAGTTTCACGGGTCAAGGTTTCACGGGTAAGTTTCACGGGTAAGTTTCACGGGTATGTTTCACGGGTGACGTTTCACGGGTCTAGGTTTCACTGGAAAGTTTCACGGATCAAGGTTTTACGGGTAAGTTTCACGGGTAAGTTTCACGGGTAAGTTTTACGGGTATGTTTTACAGGTGACGTTTCACGGGTCTAGGTTTCACTGGTAAGTTTCACGGGTCAAGGTTTCACGGGTAAGTTTCACGGGTAAGTTTCACGGGTATGTTTCATGGGTGATGTTTCACGGGTCTAGGTTTTACTGGTAAGTTTCACGGGTCAAGGTTTCACGGGTAAGTTTCACGGGTAAGTTTCACGGGTGACGTTTCACGGGTCTAGGTTTCACTGGTAAGTTTCACGGGTATGTTTCACGGGTGACGTTTCACGGGTCTAGGTTTCACTGGTAAGTTTCACGGGTCAAGGTTTCACGGGTAAGTTTCACGGGTATGTTTCACGGATGACGTTTCACGGGTCTTGGTTTCACTGGTAAGTTTCACGGGTCAAGGTTTCACGGGTAAGTTTCACGGGTAAGTTTTACGGGTATGTTTTACAGGTGACGTTTCACGGGTAAGTTTCACGGGTAAGTTTCACGGGTATGTTTCACGGGTGACGTTTCACGGGTCTAGGTTTCACTGGTAAGTTTCACGGGTCAAGGTTTCACGGGTAAGTTTCACGGGTAAGTTTCACGGGTATGTTTCATGGGTGATGTTTCACGGGTCTAGGTTTTACAGGTAAGTTTCACGGGTCAAGGTTTCACGGGTAAGTTTCACGGGTAAGTTTCACGGGTGACGTTTCACGGGTCTAGGTTTCACTGGTAAGTTTCACGGGTATGTTTTACAGGTGACGTTTTACGGGTAAGTTTCACGGGTAAGTTTCACGGGTATGTTTCACGGGTGACGTTTCACGGGTCTTGGTTTCACTGGTAAGTTTCACGGGTCAAGGTTTCACGGGTAAGTTTCACGGGTATGTTTCACGGGTGACGTTTCACGGGTCTAGGTTTCACTGGTAAGTTTCACGGGTCAAGGTTTCACGGGTATGTTTCACGGGTAAGTTTCACGGGTATGTTTCACGGGTGACGTTTCACGGGTCTAGGTTTCACTGGAAAGTTTCACGGATCAAGGTTTCACGGGTAAGTTTCACGGGTAAGTTTTACGGGTATGTTTTACAGGTGACGTTTTACGGGTCTAGGTTTCACTGGTAAGTTTCACGGGTCAAGGTTTCACGGGTAAGTTTCACGGGTAAGTTTCACGGGTATGTTTCATGGGTGATGTTTCACGGGTCTAGGTTTTACTGGTAAGTTTCACGGGTCAAAGTTTCACGGGTAAGTTTCACGGGTAAGTTTCACGGGTATGTTTCATGGGTGATGTTTCACGGGTCTAGGTTTTACTGGTAAGTTTCACGGGTCAAGGTTTCACGGGTAAGTTTCACGGGTAAGTTTCACGGGTGACGTTTCACGGGTCTAGGTTTCACTGGTAAGTTTCACGGGTATGTTTCACGGGTGACGTTTCACGGGTCTAGGTTTCACTGGTAAGTTTCACGGGTCAAGGTTTCACGGGTAAGTTTCACGGGTAAGTTTCACGGGTATGTTTCACGGATGACGTTTCACGGGTCTTAGTTTCACTGGTAAGTTTCACGGGTCAAGGTTTCACGGGTAAGTTTCACGGGTAAGTTTTACGGGTATGTTTTACAGGTGACGTTTCACGGGTAAGTTTCACGGGTAAGTTTCACGGGTATGTTTCACGGGTGACGTTTCACGGGTCTAGGTTTCACTGGTAAGTTTCACGGGTCAAGGTTTAACGGGTAAGTTTCACGGGTAAGTTTTACGGGTAAGTTTCACGGGTGACGTTTCACGGGTCTAGGTTTCACTGGAAAGTTTCACGGGTCAAGGATTCACGGGTAAGTTTCACGGGTAAGTTTTACGGGTATGTTTTACAGGTGACGTTTCACGGGTCTAGGTTTCACTGGTAAGTTTCACGGGTCAAGGTTTTACGGGTAAGTTTCACGGGTAAGTTTCACGGGTATGTTTCACGGGTGACGTTTCACGGGTCTAGGTTTCACTGGTAAGTTTCACGGGTCAAGGTTTCACGGGTAAGTTTTACGGGTAAGTTTCACGGGTAAGTTTCACGGGTATGTTTCACGGGTGACGTTTCACGGGTCTAGGTTTCACTGGTAAGTTTCACGGGTCAAGGTTTTACGGGTAAGTTTCACGGGTAAGTTTTACGCGTAAGTTTCACGGGTGACGTTTCACGGGTCTAAGTTTCACTGGTAAGTTTCACGGGTCAAGGTTTCACGGGTAAGTTTCACGGGTGACGTTTCACGGGTCTAGGTTTCACTGGTAAGTTTCACGGGTCTAGGTTTCACTGGTAAGTTTCACGGGTCAAGGTTTCACGGGTAAGTTTCACGGGTAAGTTTCACGGGTATGTTTCACGGGTGACGTTTCACGGGTCTAGGTTTCACTGGAAAGTTTCAGGGATCAAGGTTTCACGGGTAAGTTTCACGGGTAAGTTTCACGGGTGACGTTTCACGGGTCTAGGTTTCACTGGTAAGTTTCACGGGTATGTTTCACGGGTGACGTTTCACGGGTCTAAGTTTCACTGGTAAGTTTCACGGGTCAAGGTTTCACGGGTAAGTTTCACGGGTAAGTTTCACGGGTATGTTTCACGGATGACGTTTCACGGGTCTTGGTTTCACTGGTAAGTTTCACGGGTCAAGGTTTCACGGGTAAGTTTCACGGGTAAGTTTTACGGGAATGTTTTACAGGTGACGTTTCACGGGTAAGTTTCACGGGTAAGTTTCACGGGTATGTTTCACGGGTGACGTTTCACGGGTCTTGGTTTCACTGGTAAGTTTCACGGGTCAAGGTTTCAAGGTAAGTTTCACGGGTATGTTTCACGGGTGACGTTTCACGGGTCTAGGTTTCACTGGTAAGTTTCACGGGTCAAGGTTTCACGGGTAAGTTTCACGGGTAAGTTTCACGGGTATGTTTTACAGGTGACGTTTCACGGGTCTAGGTTTCACTGGTAAGTTTCACGGGTCAAGGTTTCACGGGTAAGTTTCACGGGTAAGTTTCACGGGTATGTTTCATGGGTGATGTTTCACGGGTCTAGGTTTTACTGGTAAGTTTCACGGGTCAAGGTTTCACGGGTAAGTTTCACGGGTAAGTTTCACGGGTGACGTTTCACGGGTCTAGGTTTCACTGGTAAGTTTCACGGGTATGTTTCACGGGTGACGTTTCACGGGTCTAGGTTTCACTGGTAAGTTTCACGGGTCAAGGTTTCACGGGTAAGTTTCACGGGTAAGTTTCACGGGTATGTTTCACGGATGACGTTTCACGGGTCTTGGTTTCACTGGTAAGTTTCACGGGTCAAGGTTTCACGGGTAAGTTTCACGGGTAAGTTTTACGGGTATGTTTTACAGGTGACGTTTCACGGGTAAGTTTCACGGGTAAGTTTCACGGGTATGATTCACGGGTGACGTTTCACGGGTCTAGGTTTCACTGGTAAGTTTCACGGGTCAAGGTTTCACGGGTAAGTTTCACGGGTAAGTTTTACGGGTAAGTTTCACGGGTGACGTTTCACGGGTCTAGGTTTCACTGGAAAGTTTCACGGGTCAAGGATTCACGGGTAAGTTTCACGGGTAAGTTTTACGGGTATGTTTTACAGGTGACGTTTCACGGGTCTAGGTTTCACTGGTAAGTTTCACGGGTCAAGGTTTCACGGGTAAGATTCACGGGTAAGTTTCACGGGTATGTTTCATGGGTGATGTTTCACGGGTCTAGGTTTCACTGGTAAGTTTTACGGGTCAAGGTTTTACGGGTAAGTTTCACGGGTAAGTTTCACGGGTATGTTTCACGGGTGACGTTTCACGGGTCTAGGTTTCACTGGTAAGTTTCACGGGTCAAGGTTTCACGGGTAAGATTCACGGGTAAGTTTCACGGGTATGTTTCACGGGTGACGTTTCACGGGTCTAGGTTTCACTAGTAAGTTTCACGGGTCAAGGTTTCACGGGTAAGTTTCACGGGTAAGTTTCACGGGTATGTTTCACGGGTGACGTTTCACGGGTCTAGGTTTCACTGGTAAGTTTCACGGGTCAAGGTTTCACGGGTAAGTTTCACGGGTAAGTTTCACGGGTATGTTTCACGGGTGACGTTTCACGGGTCTAGGTTTCACTGGTAAGTTTCACGGGTCAAGGTTTCACGGGTAAGTTTCACGGGTATGTTTCACGGGTGACGTTTCACGGGTCTAGGTTTCACTGGTAAGTTTCACGGGTCAAGGTTTTACGGGTAAGTTTCACGGGTAAGTTTTACGGGTAAGTTTCACGGGTATGTTTCACGGGTCTAGGTTTCACTGGTAAGTTTCACTGGTAAGTTTCACGGGTCAAGGTTTCACGGGTAAGTTTTACGGGTAAGTTTCACGGGTAAGTTTCACGGGTATGTTTCACGGGTGACGTTTCGCGGGTCTAGGTTTCACTGGTAAGTTTCACGGGTCAAGGTTTTACGGGTAAGTTTCACGGGTAAGTTTTACGCGTAAGTTTCACGGGTGACGTTTCACGGGTCTAGGTTTCACTGGTAAGTTTCACTGGTCAAGGTTTCTCGGGGCTAAGTTTAACGGGTAAGTTTTACGGGTAAGTTTCACGGGTGACGTTTCACGGGTCTAGGTTTCACTGGTAAGTTTCACGGGTCTAGGTTTCACTGGTAAGTTTCACGGGTCAAGGTTTCACGGGTAAGTTTCACGGGTAAGTTTCACGGGTATGTTTCACGGGTGACGTTTCACGGGTCTAGGTTTCACTGGAAAGTTTCACGGATCAAGGTTTTACGGGTAAGTTTCACGGGTAAGTTTCACGGGTAAGTTTTACGGGTATGTTTTACAGGTGACGTTTCACGGGTCTAGGTTTCACTGGTAAGTTTCACGGGTCAAGGTTTCACGGGTAAGTTTCACGGGTAAGTTTCACGGGTATGTTTCATGGGTGATGTTTCACGGGTCTAGGTTTTACTGGTAAGTTTCACGGGTCAAGGTTTCACGGGTAAGTTTCAAGGGTAAGTTTCACGGGTATGTTTCACGGATGACGTTTCACGGGTCTTGGTTTCACTGGTAAGTTTCACGGGTCAAGGTTTCACGGGTAAGTTTCACGGGTATGTTTCACGGGTGACGTTTCACGGGTCTAGGTTTCACTGGTAAGTTTCACTGGTCAAGGTTTCACGGGTAAGTTTTACGGGTAAGTTTCACGGGTATGTTTTACAGGTGACGTTTCACGGGTCTAGGTTTCACTGGTAAGTTTCACGGGTCAAGGTTTCACGGGTAAGTTTCACGGGTAAGTTTCACGGGTATGTTTCATGGGTGATGTTTCACGGGTCTAGGTTTTACTGGTAAGTTTCACGGGTCAAGGTTTCACGGGTAAGTTTCACGGGTAAGTTTCACGGGTAAGTTTCACGGGTCTAGGTTTCACTGGTAAGTTTCACGGGTATGTTTCACGGGTGACGTTTCACGGGTCTAGGTTTCACTGGTAAGTTTCACGGGTCAAGGTTTCACGGGTAAGTTTCACGGGTAAGTTTCACGGGTATGTTTCACGGATGACGTTTCACGGGTCTTGGTTTCACTGGTAAGTTTCACGGGTCAAGGTTTCACGGGTAAGTTTCACGGGTAAGTTTTACGGGTATGTTTTACAGGTGACGTTTCACGGGTAAGTTTCACGGGTAAGTTTCACGGGTATGTTTCACGGGTGACGTTTCACGGGTCTAGGTTTCACTGGTAAGTTTCACGGGTCAAGGTTTCACGGGTAAGTTTCACGGGTAAGTTTTACGGGTAAGTTTCACGGGTGACGTTTCACGGGTCTAGGTTTCACTGGAAAGTTTCACGGGTCAAGGATTCACGGGTAAGTTTCACGGGTAAGTTTTACGGGTATGTTTTACAGGTGACGTTTCACGGGTCTAGGTTTCACTGGTAAGTTTCACGGGTCAAGGTTTCACGGGTAAGATTCACGGGTAAGTTTCACGGGTATGTTTCATGGGTGATGTTTCACGGGTCTAAATTTCACTGGTAAGTTTTACGGGTCAAGGTTTTACGGGTAAGTTTCACGGGTAAGTTTCACGGGTATGTTTCACGGGTGACGTTTCACGGGTCTAGGTTTCACTGGTAAGTTTCACGGGTCAAGGTTTCACGGGTAAGATTCACGGGTAAGTTTCACGGGTATGTTTCACGGGTGACGTTTCACGGGTCTAGGTTTCACTAGTAAGTTTCACGGGTCAAGGTTTCACGGGTAAGTTTCACGGGTAAGTTTCACGGGTATGTTTCACGGGTGACGTTTCACGGGTCTAGGTTTCACTGGTAAGTTTCACGGGTCAAGGTTTCACGGGTAAGTTTCACGGGTAAGTGTCAAGGGTATGTTTCACGGGTGACGTTTCACGGGTCTAGGTTTCACTGGTAAGTTTCACGGGTCAAGGTTTCACGGGTAAGTTTCACGGGTATGTTTCACGGGTGACGTTTCACGGGTCTAGGTTTCACTGGTAAGTTTTACGGGTCAAGGTTTTACGGGTAAGTTTCACGGGTAAGTTTCACGGGTAAGTTTCACGGGTATGTTTCACGGGTGACGTTTCACGGGTCTAGGTTTCACTGGTAAGTTTCACGGGTCAAGGTTTCACGGGTAAGTTTTACGGGTAAGTTTCACGGGTAAGTTTCACGGGTATGTTTCACGGGTGACGTTTCACGGGTCTAGGTTTCACTGGTAAGTTTCACGGGTCAAGGTTTTACGGGTAAGTTTCACGGGTAAGTTTTACGCGTAAGTTTCACGGGTGACGTTTCACGGGTCTAGGTGTCACTGGTAAGTTTCACGGGTCAAGGTTTCACGGGTAAGTTTAACGGGTAAGTTTTACGGGTAAGTTTCACGGGTGACGTTTCACGGGTCTAGGTTTCACTGGTAAGTTTCACGGGTCTAGGTTTCACTGGTAAGTTTCACGGGTCAAGGTTTCACGGGTAAGTTTCACGGGTAAGTTTCACGGGTAAGTTTTACGGGTATGTTTTACAGGTGACGTTTCACGGGTCTAGGTTTCACTGGTAAGTTTCACGGGTCAAGGTTTCACGGGTAAGTTTCACGGGTAAGTTTCACGGGTATGTTTCATGGGTGATGTTTCACGGGTCTAGGTTTTACTGGTAAGTTTCACGGGTCAAGGTTTCACGGGTAAGTTTCACGGGTAAGTTTCACGGGTGACGTTTCACGGGTCTAGGTTTCACTGGTAAGTTTCACGGGTATGTTTCACGGGTGACGTTTCACGGGTCTAGGTTTCACTGGTAAGTTTCACGGGTCAAGGTTTCACGGGTAAGTTTCACGGGTATGTTTCACGGATGACGTTTCACGGGTCTTGGTTTCACTGGTAAGTTTCACGGGTCAAGGTTTCACGGGTAAGTTTTACGGGTAAGTTTTACGGGTATGTTTTACAGGTGACGTTTCACGGGTAAGTTTCACGGGTAAGTTTCACGGGTATGTTTCACGGGTGACGTTTCACGGGTCTAGGTTTCACTGGTAAGTTTCACGGGTCAAGGTTTCACGGGTAAGTTTCACGGGTAAGTTTCACGGGTATGTTTCATGGGTGATGTTTCACGGGTCTAGGTTTTACTGGTAAGTTTCACTGGTCAAGGTTTCACGGGTAAGTTTCACGGGTAAGTTTCACGGGTGACGTTTCACGGGTCTAGGTTTCACTGGTAAGTTTCACGGGTATGTTTCACGGGTGACGTTTCACGGGTCAAGGTTTCACTGGTAAGTTTCACGGGTCAAGGTTTCACGGGTAAGTTTCACGGGTAAGTTTCACGGGTAAGTTTCACGGGTAAGTTTCACGGGTATGTTTCACGGATGACGTTTCACGGGTCTTGGTTTCACTGGTAAGTTTCACGGGTCAAGGTTTCACGGGTAAGTTTCACGGGTAAGTTTTACGGGTATGTTTTACAGGTGACGTTTCACGTGTAAGTTTCACGGGTAAGTTTCACGGGTATGTTTCACGGGTGACGTTTCACGGGTCTAGGTTTCACTGGTAAGTTTCACGGGTCAAGGTTTCACGGGTAAGTTTCACGGGTAAGTTTCACGGGTATGTTTCATGGGTGATGTTTCACGGGTCTAGGTTTTACAGGTAAGTTTCACGGGTCAAGGTTTCACGGGTAAGTTTCACGGGTAAGTTTCACGGGTGACGTTTCACGGGTCTAGGTTTCACTGGTAAGTTTCACGGGTATGTTTTACAGGTGACGTTTTACGGGTAAGTTTCACGGGTAAGTTTCACGGGTATGTTTCACGGGTGACGTTTCACGGGTCTTGGTTTCACTGGTAAGTTTCACGGGTCAAGGTTTCACGGGTAAGTTTCACGGGTAAGTTTTACGGGTAAGTTTCACGGGTCTAGGTTTCACTGGTAAGTTTCACGGGTCAAGGTTTCACGGGTAAGTTTCACGGGTAAGTTTCACGGGTATGTTTCACGGGTGACGTTTCACGGGTCTAGGTTTCACTGGAAAGTTTCACGGATCAAGGTTTCACGGGTAAGTTTCACGGGTAAGTTTTACGGGTATGTATTACAGGTGACGTTTTACGGGTCTAGGTTTCACTGGTAAGTTTCACGGGTCAAGGTTTCACGGGTAAGTTTCACGGGTAAGTTTCACGGGTATGTTTCATGGGTGATGTTTCACGGGTCTAAGTTTTACTGGTAAGTTTCACGGGTCAAGGTTTCACGGGTAAGTTTCACGGGTAAGTTTTA
Source organism: Agonum fuliginosum (assembly GCA_947534325.1). Taxonomy (NCBI): domain Eukaryota; kingdom Metazoa; phylum Arthropoda; class Insecta; order Coleoptera; family Carabidae; genus Agonum; species Agonum fuliginosum. The sequence goes on from OX384036.1 coordinate 27,560,556, forward strand.
CGGGTATGTTTTACAGGTGACGTTTCACGGGTAAGTTTCACGGGTAAGTTTCACGGGTATGTTTCACGGGTGACGTTTCACGGGTCTAGGTTTCACTGGTAAGTTTCACGGGTCAAGGTTTCACGGGTAAGTTTCACGGGTAAGTTTTACGGGTAAGTTTCACGGGTGACGTTTCACGGGTCTAGGTTTCACTGGGAAGTTTCACGGGTCAAGGATTCACGGGTAAGTTTCACGGGTAAGTTTTACGGGTATGTTTTACAGGTGACGTTTCACGGGTCTAGGTTTCACTGGTAAGTTACACGGGTCAAGGTTTCACGGGTAAGATTCACGGGTAAGTTTCACGGGTATGTTTCATGGGTGATGTTTCACGGGTCTAGGTTTCACTGGTAAGTTTCACGGGTCAAGGTTTTACGGGTAAGTTTCACGGGTATGTTTCACGGGTGACGTTTCACGGGTCTAGGTTTCACTGGTAAGTTTCACGGGTCAAGGTTTCACGGGTAAGATTCACGGGTAAGTTTCACGGGTATGTTTCACGGGTGACGTTTCACGGGTATAGGTTTCACTAGTAAGTTTCACGGGTCAAGGTTTCACGGGTAAGTTTCACGGGTAAGTTTCACGGGTATGTTTCACGGGTGACGTTTCACGGGTCTAGGTTTCACTGGTAAGTTTCAAGGGTCAAGGTTTCACGGGTAAGTTTCACGGGTAAGTTTCACGGGTATGTTTCACGGGTGACGTTTCACGGGTCTAGGTTTCACTGGTAAGTTTCACGGGTCAAGGTTTCACGGGTAAGTTTTACGGGTAAGTTTCACGGGTAAGTTTTACGCGTAAGTTTCACGGGTGACGTTTCACGGGTCTAGGTTTCACTGGTAAGTTTCACGGGTCAAGGTTTCACGGGTAAGTTTAACGGGTAAGTTTTACGGGTAAGTTTTACGGGTGACGTTTCACGGGTCTAGGTTTCACTGGTAAGTTTCACGGGTCAAGGTTTCACGGGTAAGTTTCACGGGTAAGTTTCACGGGTATGTTTCACGGGTGACGTTTCACGGGTCTAGGTTTCACTGGAAAGTTTCACGGATCAAGGTTTCACGGGTAAGTTTCACGGGTAAGTTTTACGGGTATGTTTTACAGGTGACGTTTCACGGGTCTAGGTTTCACTGGTAAGTTTCACGGGTCAAGGTTTCACGGGTAAGTTTCACGGGTAAGTTTCACGGGTATGTTTCATGGGTGATGTTTCACGGGTCTAGGTTTTACTGGTAAGTTTCGCGGGTCAAGGTTTCACGGGTAAGTTTCACGGGTAAGTTTCACGGGTGACGTTTCACGGGTCTAGGTTTCACTGGTAAGTTTCACGGGTATGTTTCACGGGTGACGTTTCACGGGTCTAGGTTTCACTGGTAAGTTTCACGGGTCAAGGTTTCACGGGTAAGTTTCACTGGTAAGTTTCACGGGTATGTTTTACAGGTGACGTTTCACGGGTAAGTTTCACGGGTAAGTTTCACGGGTAAGTTTCACGGGTAAGTTTCACGGGTATGTTTCACGGGTGACGTTTCACGGGTCTAGGTTTCACTGGTAAGTTTCACGGGTCAAGGTTTCACGGGTAAGTTTCACGGGTAAGTTTTACGGGTAAGTTTCACGGGTGACGTTTCACGGGTCTAGGTTTCACTGGAAAGTTTCACGGGTCAAGGATTCACGGGTAAGTTTCACGGGTAAGTTTTACGGGTATGTTTTACAGGTGACGTTTCACGGGTCTAGGTTTCACTGGTAAGTTTCACGGGTCAAGGTTTCACGGGTAATATTCACGGGTAAGTTTCACGGGTATGTTTCATGGGTGATGTTTCACGGGTCTAGGTTTCACTGGTAAGTTTCACGGGTCAAGGTTTTACGGGTAAAATTCACGGGTAAGTTTCACGGGTATGTTTCACGGGTGACGTTTCACGGGTCTAGGTTTCGCTGGTAAGTTTCACGGGTCAAGGTTTCACGGGTAAGTTTCACGGGTAAGTTTCACGGGTATGTTTCACGGGTGACGTTTCACGGGTCTAGGTTTCACTAGTAAGTTTCACGGGTCAAGGTTTCACGGGTAAGTTTCACGGGTAAGTTTCACGGGTATGTTTCATGGGTGATGTTTCACGGGTCTAGGTTTTACTGGTAAGTTTCACGGGTAAGTTTCACGGGTGACGTTTCACGGGTCTAGGTTTCACTGGTAAGTTTCACGGGTATGTTTCACGGGTAAGTTTTACGGGTATGTTTTACAGGTGACGTTTCACGGGTCTAGGTTTCACTGGTAAGTTTCACGGGTCAAGGTTTCACGGGTCAAGGTTTCACGGGTAAGTTTCACGGGTAAGTTTCACGGGTATGTTTTACAGGTGACGTTTCACGGGTCTAGGTTTCACTGGTAAGTTTCACGGGTCAAGGTTTCACGGGTAAGATTCACGGGTAAGTTTCACGGGTATGTTTCATGAGTGATGTTTCACGGGTCTAGGTTTCACTGGTAAGTTTCACGGGTCAAGGTTTTACGGGTAAGTTTCACGGGTAAGTTTCACGGGTATGTTTCACGGGTGACGTTTCACGGGTCTAGGTTTCACTGGTAAGTTTCACGGGTCAAGGTTTCACGGGTAAGTTTCACGGGTAAGTTTCACGGGTATGTTTCACGGGTGACGTTTCACGGGTCTAGGTTTCACTAGTAAGTTTCACGGGTCAAGGTTTCACGGGTAAGTTTCACGGGTAAGTTTCACGGGTATGTTTCACGAGTGACGTTTCACGGTTCTAGGTTTCACTGGTAAGTTTCACGGGTCAAGGTTTCACGGGTAAGTTTCACGGGTAAGTTTCAAGGGTATGTTTCACGGGTGACGTTTCACGGGTCTAGGTTTCACTGGTAAGTTTCACGGGTCAAGGTTTCACGGGTAAGTTTCACGGGTAAGTTTCACGGGTATGTTTCACGGGTGACGTTTCACGGGTCTAGGTTTCACTGGTAAGTTTCACGGGTCAAGGTTTTACGGGTAAGTTTCACGGGTAAATTTCACGGGTATGTTTCACGGGTGACGTTTCACGGGTCTAGGTTTCACGGGTAAGTTTCACGGGTCAAGGTTTCACGGGTAAGTTTCACGGGTAAGTTTCACGGGTATGTTTCACAAGTGACGTTTCACGGGTCTAGGTTTCACTGGAAAGTTTCACGGGTCAAGGTTTCACGGGTAAGTTTCAAGGGTAAGTTTTACGGGTATGTTTTACAGGCGACGTTTCACGGGTCTAGGTTTCACTGGTAAGTTTCACGGGTCTAGGTTTTACGGGTAAGTTTCACGGGTAAGTTTCACGGGTATGTTTTACGGGTGACGTTTCACGGGTCTAGGTTTCACTGGTAAGTTTCACGGGTCAAGGTTTCACGGGTAAGTTTCACGGGTAAGTTTCACGGGTATGTTTCACGGGTGACGTTTCACGGGTCTAGGTTTCACTGGTAAGTTTCACAGTTCAAGGTTTTACGGGTAAGTTTCACGGGTAAGTTTCACGGGTATGTTTCACGGGTGACGTTTCACGGGTCTAGGTTTCACTGGTAAGTTTCACGGGTCAAGGTTTCACGGGTAAGTTTCACGGGTAAGTTTTACGGGTAAGTTTCACGGGTGACGTTTCACGGGTGCGTTTCACGGGTCTAGGTTTCACTGGTAAGTTTCACGGGTCAAGGTTTCACGGGTAAGTTTCACCGGTAAGTTTCACGGGTATGTTTCACAAGTGACGTTTCACGGGTCTAGGTTTAACTGGAAAGTTTCACGGGTCAAGGTTTCACGGGTAAGTTTCACGGGTAAGTTTTACGGGTATGTTTTACAGGCGACGTTTCACGGGTCTAGGTTTCACTGGTAAGTTTCACGGGTCTAGGTTTCACGGGTAAGTTTCACGGGTAAGTTTCACGGGTATGTTTCATGGGTGATGTTTCACGGGTCTAGGTTTCACTGGTAAGTTTCACGGGTCAAGGTTTCACGGGTAAGTTTCACTGGTAAGTTTCACGGGTAAGTTTTACGGGTATGTTTTACAGGTGACGTTTCACGGGTCTAGGTTTCACTGGTAAGTTTCACGGGTCAAGGTTTCACGGGTAAGTTTCACGGGTAAGTTTCACGGGTATGTTTCATGGGTGATGTTTCACGGGTCTAGGTTTTACTGGTAAGTTTCACGGGTCAAGGTTTCACGGGTAAGTTTCACGGGTAAGTTTCACGGGTGACGTTTCACGGGTCTAGGTTTCACTGGTAAGTTTCAAGGGTATGTTTCACGGGTGACGTTTCACGGGTCTAGGTTTCACTGGTAAGTTTCACGGGTCAAGGTTTCACGGGTAAGTTTCACGGGTAAGTTTCACGGGTATGTTTCACGGATGACGTTTCACGGGTCTTGGTTTCACTGGTAAGTTTCACGGGTCAAGGTTTCACGGGTAAGTTTCACGGGTAAGTTTTACGGGTATGTTTTACAGGTGACGTTTCACGGGTAAGTTTCACGGGTAAGTTTCACGGGTATGTTTCACGGGTGACGTTTCACGGGTCTTGGTTTCACTGGTAAGTTTCACGGGTCAAGGTTTCACGGGTAAGTTTCACGGGTATGTTTCACGGGTGACGTTTCACGGGTCTAGGTTTCACTGGTAAGTTTCACGGGTCAAGGTTTCACGGGTAAGTTTCACGGGTAAGTTTTACGGGTAAGTTTCACGGGTCTTAGGTTTCAATGGTAAGTTTCACGGGTCAAGGTTTCACGGGTAAGTTTCACGGGTAAGTTTCACGGGTATGTTTTACAGGTGACGTTTCACGGGTCTAGGTTTCACTGGTAAGTTTCACGGGTCAAGGTTTCACGGGTAAGTTTCACGGGTAAGTTTCACGGGTATGTTTCATGGGTGATGTTTCACGGGTCTAGGTTTTACTGGTAAGTTTCACGGGTCAAGGTTTCACGGGTAAGTTTCACGGGTAAGTTTCACGGGTGACGTTTCACGGGTCTAGGTTTCACTGGTAAGTTTCACGGGTATGTTTCACGGGTGACGTTTCACGGGTCTAGGTTTCACTGGTAAGTTTCACGGGTCAAGGTTTCACGGGTAAGTTTCACTGGTAAGTTTCACGGGTATGTTTCACGGATGACGTTTCACGGGTCTTGGTTTCACTGGTAAGTTTCACGGGTCAAGGTTTCACGGGTAAGTTTCACGGGTAAGTTTTACGGGTATGTTTTACAGGTGACGTTTCACGGGTAAGTTTCACGGGTAAGTTTCACGGGTATGTTTCACGGGTGACGTTTCACGGGTCTAGGTTTCACTGGTAAGTTTCACGGGTCAAGGTTTCACGGGTAAGTTTCACGGGTAAGTTTTACGGGTAAGTTTCACGGGTGACGTTTCACGGGTCTAGGTTTCACTGGAAAGTTTCACGGGTCAAGGATTCACGGGTAAGTTTCACGGGTAAGTTTTACGGGTATGTTTTACAGGTGACGTTTCACGGGTCTAGGTTTCACTGGTAAGTTTCACGGGTCAAGGTTTCACGGGTAAGATTCACGGGTAAGTTTCACGGGTATGTTTCATGGGTGATGTTTCACGGGTCTAGGTTTCACTGGTAAGTTTCACGGGTCAAGGTTTTACGGGTAAGTTTCACGGGTATGTTTCACGGGTGACGTTTCACGGGTCTAGGTTTCACTGGTAAGTTTCACGGGTCAAGGTTTCACAGGTAAGATTCACGGGTAAGTTTCACGGGTATGTTTCACGGGTGACGTTTCACGGGTATAGGTTTCACTAGTAAGTTTCACGGGTCAAGGTTTCACGGGTAAGTTTCACGGGTAAGTTTCACGGGTATGTTTCACGGGTGACGTTTCACGGGTCTAGGTTTCACTGGTAAGTTTCACGGGTCAAGGTTTCACGGGTAAGTTTCACGGGTAAGTTTCACGGGTATGTTTCACGGGTGACGTTTCACGGGTCTAGGTTTCACTGGTAAGTTTCACGGGTCAAGGTTTCACGGGTAAGTTTTACGGGTAAGTTTCACGGGTAAGTTTTACGCGTAAGTTTCACGGGTGACGTTTCACGGGTCTAGGTTTCACTGGTAAGTTTCACGGGTCAAGGTTTCACGGGTAAGTTTAACGGGTAAGTTTTACGGGTAAGTTTCACGGGTGACGTTTCACGGGTCTAGGTTTCACTGGTAAGTTTCACGGGTCTAGGTTTCACTGGTAAGTTTCACGGGTCAAGGTTTCACGGGTAAGTTTCACGGGTAAGTTTCACGGGTATGTTTCACGGGTGACGTTTCACGGGTCTAGGTTTCACTGGAAAGTTTCACAGATCAAGGTTTCACGGGTAAGTTTCACGGGTAAGTTTTACGGGTATGTTTTAAAGGTGACGTTTCACGGGTCTAGGTTTCACTGGTAAGTTTCACGGGTCAAGGTTTCACGGGTAAGTTTCACGGGTAAGTTTCACGGGTATGTTTCATGGGTGATGTTTCACGGGTCTAGGTTTTACTGGTAAGTTTCACGGGTCAAGGTTTCACGGGTAAGTTTCACGGGTAAGTTTCACGGGTGACGTTTCACGGGTCTAGGTTTCACTGGTAAGTTTCACGGGTATGTTTCACGGGTGACGTTTCTCGGGTCTAGGTTTCACTGGTAAGTTTCACGGGTCAAGGTTTCACGGGTAAGTTTCACGGGTAAGTTTCACGGGTATGTTTCACGGATGACGTTTCACGGGTCTTGGTTTCACTGCTAAGTTTCACGGGTCAAGGTTTCACGGGTAAGTTTCACGGGTAAGTTTCACGGGTAAGTTTCACGGGTATGTTTCACGGGTGACGTTTCACGGGTCTAGGTTTCACTGGTAAGTTTCACGGGTCAAGGTTTCACGGGTAAGTTTCACGGGTAAGTTTTACGGGTAAGTTTCACGGGTGACGTTTCACGGGTCTAGGTTTCACTGGAAAGTTTCACGGGTCAAGGATTCACGGGTAAGTTTCACGGGTAAGTTTTACGGGTATGTTTTACAGGTGACGTTTCACGGGTCTAGGTTTCACTGGTAAGTTTCACGGGTCAAGGTTTCACGGGTAAGATTCACGGATAAGTTTCACGGGTATGTTTCATGGGTGATGTTTCACGGGTCTAGGTTTCACTGGTAAGTTTCACGGGTCAAGGTTTCACGGGTAAGTTTCACGGGTAAGTTTCACGGGTATGTTTCACAAGTGACGTTTCACGGGTCTAGGTTTCACTGGAAAGTTTCACGGGTCAAGGTTTCACGGGTAAGTTTCACGGGTAAGTTTTACGGGTATGTTTTACAGGCGACGTTTCACGGGTCTAGGTTTCACTGGTAAGTTTCACGGGTCTAGGTTTCACGGGTAAGTTTCACGGGTAAGTTTCACGGGTATGTTTTACGGGTGACGTTTCACGGGTCTAGGTTTCACTGGTAAGTTTCACGGGTCAAGGTTTCACGGGTAATTTTCACGGGTAAGTTTCACGGGTATGTTTCACGGGTGACGTTTCACGGGTCTAGGTTTCACTGGTAAGTTTCACAGTTCAAGGTTTTACGGGTAAGTTTCACGGGTAAGTTTCACGGGTATGTTTCACGGGTGACGTTTCACGGGTCTAGGTTTCACTGGTAAGTTTCACGGGTCAAGGTTTCACGGGTAAGTTTCACGGGTAAGTTTTACGGGTAAGTTTCACGGGTGACGTTTCACGGGTGCGTTTCACGGGTCTAGGTTTCACTGGTAAGTTTCACGGGTCAAGGTTTCACGGGTAAGTTTCACCGGTAAGTTTCACGGGTATGTTTCACAAGTGACGTTTCACGGGTCTAGGTTTAACTGGAAAGTTTCACGGGTCAAGGTTTCACGGGTAAGTTTCACGGGTAAGTTTTACGGGTATGTTTTACAGGCGACGTTTCACGGGTCTAGGTTTCACTGGTAAGTTTCACGGGTCTAGGTTTCACAGGTAAGTTTCACGGGTAAGTTTCACGGGTATGTTTCATGGGTGATGTTTCACGGGTCTAGGTTTCACTGGTAAGTTTTACGGGTCAAGGTTTCACGGGTAAGTTTCACGGGTAAGTTTCATGGGTAAGTTTTACGGGTATGTTTTACAGGTGACGTTTCACGGGTCTAGGTTTCACTGGTAAGTTTCACGGGTCAAGGTTTCACGGGTAAGTTTCACGGGTAAGTTTCACGGGTATGTTTCATGGGTTATGTTTCACGGGTCTAGGTTTCACTGGTAAGTTTCACGGGTATGTTTCACGGGTGACGTTTCACGGGTCTAGGTTTCACTGGTAAGTTTCACGGGTCAAGGTTTCACGGGTAAGTTTCACGGATAAGTTTCACGGGTGACGTTTCACGGGTCTAGGTTTCACTGGTAAGTTTCACGGGTATGTTTCACGGGTGACGTTTCACGGGTCTAGGTTTCACTGGTAAGTTTCACGGGTCAAGGTTTCACGGGTAAGTTTCACGGGTTAGTTTCACGGGTATGTTTCACGGATGACGTTTCACGGGTCTTGGTTTCACTGGTAAGTTTCACGGGTCAAGGTTTCACGGGTAAGTTTCACGGGTAAGTTTTACGGGTATGTTTTACAGGTGACGTTTCACGGGTAAGTTTCACGGGTAAGTTTCACGGGTATGTTTCACGGATGAAGTTTCACGGGTCTTGGTTTCACTGGTAAGTTTCACGGGTCAAGGTTTCACGGGTAAAGGATTCACGGGTAAGTTTCACGGGTAAGTTTTACGGGTATGTTTTACAGGTGACGTTTCACGGGTCTAGGTTTCACTGGTAAGTTTCACGGGTCAAGGTTTCACGGGTAAGATTCACGGGTAAGTTTCACGGGTATGTTTCATGGGTGATGTTTCACGGGTCTAGGTTTCACTGGTAAGTTTCACGGGTCAAGGTTTTACGGGTAAGTTTCACGGGTATGTTTCACGGGTGACGTTTCACGGGTCTAGGTTTCACTGGTAAGTTTCACGGGTCAAGGTTTCACGGGTAAGATTCACGGGTAAGTTTCACGGGTATGTTTCACGGGTGACGTTTCACGGGTATAGGTTTCACTAGTAAGTTTCACGGGTCAAGGTTTCACGGGTAAGTTTCACGGGTAAGTTTCACGGGTATGTTTCACGAGTGACGTTTCACGGGTCTAGGTTTCACTGGTAAGTTTCACGGGTCAAGGTTTCACGGGTAAGTTTCACGGGTAAGTTTCACGGGTATGTTTCACGGGTGACGTTTCACGGGTCTAGGTTTCACTGGTAAGTTTCACGGGTCAAGGTTTCACGGGTAAGTTTTACGGGTAAGTTTCACGGGTAAGTTTTACGCGTAAGTTTCACGGGTGACGTTTCACGGGTCTAGGTTTCACTGGTAAGTTTCACGGGTCAAGGTTTCACGGGTAAGTTTAACGGGTAAGTTTTACGGGTAAGTTTCACGGGTGACGTTTCACGGGTCTAGGTTTCACTGGTAAGTTTCACGGGTCTAGGTTTCACTGGTAAGTTTCACGGGTCAAGGTTTCACGGGTAAGTTTCACGGGTAAGTTTCACGGGTATGTTTCACGGGTGACGTTTCACGGGTCTAGGTTTCACTGGAAAGTTTCACAGATCAAGGTTTCACGGGTAAGTTTCACGGGTAAGTTTTACGGGTATGTTTTACAGTTGACGTTTCACAGGTCTAGGTTTCACTGGTAAGTTTCACGGGTCAAGGTTTCACGGGTAAGTTTCACGGGTAAGTTTCACGGGTATGTTTCACGGGTGACGTTTCACGGGTCTAGGTTTCACTGGTAAGTTTCACGGGTCAAGGTTTCACGGGTAAGTTTCACGGGTAAGTTTCACGGGTATGTTTCACGGGTGACGTTTCACGGGTCTAGGTTTCACTGGTAAGTTTCACGGGTCAAGGTTTCACGGGTAAGTTTTACGGGTAAGTTTCACGGGTAAGTTTTACGCGTAAGTTTCACGGGTGACGTTTCACGGGTCTAGGTTTCACTGGTAAGTTTCACGGGTCAAGGTTTCACGGGTAAGTTTAACGGGTAAGTTTTACGGGTAAGTTTCACGGGTAAGTTTCACGGGTATGTTTCACGGGTGACGTTTCACGGGTCTAGGTTTCACTAGTAAGTTTCACTTGTCACGGTTTCACGGGTAAGTTTCACGGATAAGTTTCACGGGTAAGTTTCACGGGTATGTTTCACGGGTGACGTTTCACGGGTCTAGGTTTCACTGGTAAGTTTCACGGGTCAAGGTTTCACGGGTAAGTTTCACGGGTAAGTTTCACGGGTATGTTTCACGGGTGACGTTTCACGGGTCTAGGTTTCACTGGTAAGTTTCACGGGTCAAGGTTTCACGGGTAAGTTTCACGGGTAAGTTTCACGGGTATGTTTCACGGGTATGTTTCACGGGTGACGTTTCACGGGTCTAGGTTTCACGGGTAAGTTTCACGGGTCAAGGTTTCACGGGTAAGTTTCACGGGTAAGTTTCACGGGTATGTTTCACAAGTGACGTTTCACGGGTCTAGGTTTCACTGGAAAGTTTCACGGGTCAAGGTTTCACGGGTAAGTTTCACGGGTAAGTTTTACGGGTATGTTTTACAGGCGACGTTTCACGGGTCTAGGTTTCACTGGTAAGTTTCACGGGTCTAGGTTTCACGGGTAAGTTTCACGGGTAAGTTTCACGGGTATGTTTCACGGGTCTAGGTTTCACTGGTAAGTTTCACGGGTCAAGGTTTCACGGGTAAGTTTCACGGGTAAATTTCACGGGTATGTTTCACGGGTGACGTTTCACGGGTCTAGGTTTCACTGGTAAGTTTCACAGTTCAAGGTTTTACGGGTAAGTTTCACGGGTATGTTTCACGGATGACGTTTCACGGGTCTAGGTTTCACTGGTAAGTTTCACGGGTCAAGGTTTCACGGGTAAGTTTCACGGGTAAGTTTTACGGGTAAGTTTCACGGGTGACGTTTCACGGGTGCGTTTCACGGGTCTAGGTTTCACTGGTAAGTTTCACGGGTCAAGGTTTCACGGGTAAGTTTCACCGGTAAGTTTCACGGGTATGTTTCACAAGTGACGTTTCACGGGTCTAGGTTTCACTGGAAAGTTTCACGGGTCAAGGTTTCACGGGTAAGTTTCACGGGTAAGTTTTACGGGTATGTTTTACAGGCGACGTTTCACGGGTCTAGGTTTCACTGGTAAGTTTCACGGGTCTAGGTTTCACGGGTAAGTTTCACGGGTAAGTTTCACGGGTATGTTTCATAGGTGATGTTTCACGGGTCTAGGTTTCACTGGTAAGTTTCACGGGTCAAGGTTTCACGGGTAAGTTTCACGGGTAAGTTTCACGGGTAAGTTTTACGGGTATGTTTTACAGGTGACGTTTCACGGGTCTAGGTTTCACTGGTAAGTTTCACGGGTCAAGGTTTCACGGGTAAGTTTCACGGGTAAGTTTCACGGGTATGTTTCATGGGTTATGTTTCACGGGTCTAGGTTTTACTGGTAAGTTTCACGGGTCAAGGTTTCACGGGTAAGTTTCACGGATAAGTTTCACGGGTGACGTTTCACGGGTCTAGGTTTCACTGGTAAGTTTCACGGGTATGTTTCACGGGTGACGTTTCACGGGTCTAGGTTTCACTGGTAAGTTTCACGGGTCAAGGTTTCACGGGTAAGTTTCACGGGTTAGTTTCACGGGTATGTTTCACGGATGACGTTTCACGGGTCTTGGTTTCACTGGTAAGTTTCACGGGTCAAGGTTTCACGGGTAAGTTTCACGGGTAAGTTTTACGGGTATGTTTTACAGGTGACGTTTCACGGGTAAGTTTCACGGGTAAGTTTCACGGGTATGTTTCACGGGTGAAGTTTCACGGGTCTTGGTTTCACTGGTAAGTTTCACGGGTCAAGGTTTCACGGGTAAAGGATTCACGGGTAAGTTTCACGGGTAAGTTTTACGGGTATGTTTTACAGGTGACGTTTCACGGGTCTAGGTTTCACTGGTAAGTTTCACGGGTCAAGGTTTCACGGGTAAGATTCACGGGTAAGTTTCACGGGTATGTTTCATGGGTGATGTTTCACGGGTCTAGGTTTCACTGGTAAGTTTCACGGGTCAAGGTTTTACGGGTAAGTTTCACGGGTATGTTTCACGGGTGACGTTTCACGGGTCTAGGTTTCACTGGTAAGTTTCACGGGTCAAGGTTTCACGGGTAAGATTCACGGGTAAGTTTCACGGGTATGTTTCACGGGTGACGTTTCACGGGTATAGGTTTCACTAGTAAGTTTCACGGGTAAGTTTCACGGGTAAGTTTCACGGGTATGTTTCACGAGTGACGTTTCACGGGTCTAGGTTTCACTGGTAAGTTTCACGGGTCAAGGTTTCACGGGTAAGTTTCACGGGTAAGTTTCACGGGTATGTTTCACGGGTGACGTTTCACGGGTCTAGGTTTCACTGGTAAGTTTCACGGGTCAAGGTTTCACGGGTAAGTTTCACGGGTAAGTTTCACGGGTATGTTTCACGGGTGACGTTTCACGGGTCTAGGTTTCACTGGTAAGTTTCACGGGTCAAGGTTTCACGGGTAAGTTTAACGGGTAAGTTTTACGGGTAAGTTTCACGGGTGACGTTTCACGGGTCTAGGTTTCACTGGTAAGTTTCACGGGTCTAGGTTTCACTGGTAAGTTTCACGGGTCAAGGTTTCACGGGTAAGTTTCACGGGTAAGTTTCACGGGTATGTTTCACGGGTGACGTTTCACGGGTCTAGGTTTCACTGGAAAGTTTCACAGATCAAGGTTTCACGGGTAAGTTTCACGGGTAAGTTTTACGGGTATTTTTTACAGTTGACGTTTCACAGGTCTAGGTTTCACTGGTAAGTTTCACGGGTCAAGGTTTCACGGGTAAGTTTCACGGGTAAGTTTCACGGGTATGTTTCATGGGTGATGTTTCACGGGTCTAGGTTTTACTGGTAAGTTTCACGGGTCAAGGTTTCACGGGTAAGTTTCACGGGTAAGTTTCACGGGTGACGTTTCACGGGTGTAGGTTTCACTGGTAAGTTTCACGGGTATGTTTCACGGGTGACGTTTCACGGGTCTAGGTTTCACTGGTAAGTTTCACGGGTCAAGGTTTCACGGGTAAGTTTCACGGGTAAGTTTCACGGGTATGTTTCACGGATGACGTTTCACGGGTCTTGGTTTCACTGGTAAGTTTCACGGGTCAAGGTTTCACGGGTAAGTTTCACGGGTAAGTTTTACGGGTATGTTTTACAGGTGACGTTTCACGGGTAAGTTTCACGGGTAAGTTTCACGGGTATGTTTCACGGGTGACGTTTCACGGGTCTAGGTTTCACTGGTAAGTTTCACGGGTCAAGGTTTCACGGGTAAGTTTCACGGGTAAGTTTTACGGGTAAGTTTCATGGGTGACGTTTCACGGGTCTAGGTTTCACTGGAAAGTTTCACGGGGCAAGGATTTACGGGTAAGTTTCACGGGTAAGTTTTACGGGTATGTTTTACAGGTGACGTTTCACGGGTCTAGGTTTCACTGGTAAGTTTCACGGGTCAAGGTTTCACGGGTAAGATTCACGGGTAAGTTTCACGGGTATGTTTCATGGGTGATGTTTCACGGGTCTAGGTTTCACTGGTAAGTTTCACGGGTCAAGGTTTCACGGGTAAGTTTCACGGGTAAGTTTCACGGGTATGTTTCACAAGTGACGTTTCACGGGTCTAGGTTTCACTGGAAAGTTTCACGGGTCAAGGTTTCACGGGTAAGTTTCACGGGTAAGTTTTACGGGTATGTTTTACAGGCGACGTTTCACGGGTCTAGGTTTCACTGGTAAGTTTCACGGGTCTAGGTTTCACGGGTAAGTTTCACGGGTAAGTTTCACGGGTATGTTTTACGGGTGACGTTTCACGGGTCTAGGTTTCACTGGTAAGTTTCACGGGTCAAGGTTTCACGGGTAAGTTTCACGGGTAAGTTTCACGGGTATGTTTCACGGGTGACGTTTCACGGGTCTAGGTTTCACTGGTAAGTTTCACAGTTCAAGGTTTTACGGGTAAGTTTCACGGGTAAGTTTCACGGGTAAGTTTCACGGGTATGTTTCACGGGTGACGTTTCACGGGTCTAGGTTTCACTGGTAAGTTTCACGGGTCAAGGTTTCACGGGTAAGTTTCACGGGTAAGTTTTACGGGTAAGTTTCACGGGTGACGTTTCACGGGTGCGTTTCACGGGTCTAGGTTTCACTGGTAAGTTTCACGGGTCAAGGTTTCACGGGTAAGTTTCACGGGTAAGTTTTACGGGTATGTTTTACAGGCGACGTTTCACGGGTCTAGGTTTCACTGGTAAGTTTCACGGGTCTAGGTTTCACGGGTAAGTTTCACGGGTAAGTTTCACCGGTAAGTTTCACGGGTATGTTTCACAAGTGACGTTTCACGGGTCTAGGTTTAACTGGAAAGTTTCACGGGTCAAGGTTTCACGGGTAAGTTTCACGGGTAAGTTTTACGGGTATGTTTTACAGGCGACATTTCACGGGTCTAGGTTTCACTGGTAAGTTTCACGGGTCTAGGTTTCACGGGTAAGTTTCACGGGTAAGTTTCACGGGTATGTTTCATGGGTGATGTTTCACGGGTCTAGGTTTCACTGGTAAGTTTCACGGGTCAAGGTTTCACGGGTAAGTTTCACGGGTAAGTTTCACGGGTAAGTTTTACGGGTATGTTTTACAGGTGACGTTTCACGGGTCTAGGTATCACTGGTAAGTTTCACGGGTCAAGGTTTCACGGGTAAGTTTCACGGGTAAGTTTCACGGGTAAGTTTCACGGGTATGTTTCACGGATGACGTTTCACGGGTCTTGGTTTCACTGGTAAGTTTCACGGGTCAAGGTTTCACGGGTAAGTTTCACGGGTAAGTTTTACGGGTATGTTTTACAGGTGACGTTTCACGGGTAAGTTTCACGGGTAAGTTTCACGGGTATGTTTCACGGGTGACGTTTCACGGGTCTTGGTTTCACTGGTAAGTTTCACGGGTCAAGGTTTCACGGGTAAGTTTCACGGGTATGTTTCACGGGTGACGTTTCACGGGTCTAGGTTTCACTGGTAAGTTTCACGGGTCAAGGTTTCACGGGTAAGTTTCACGGGTAAGTTTTACGGGTAAGTTTCACGGGTCTAGGTTTCAATGGTAAGTTTCACGGGTCAAGGTTTCACGGGTAAGTTTCACGGGTAAGTTTCACGGGTATGTTTCACGGGTGACGTTTCACGGGTCTAGGTTTCACTGGAAAAATTCACGGATCAAGGTTTCACGGGTAAGTTTCACGGGTATGTTTTACAGGTGACGTTTTACGGGTCTAGGTTTCACTGGTAAGTTTCACGGGTCAAGGTTTCACGGGTAAGTTTCACGGGTAAGTTTCACGGGTATGTTTCATGGGTGATGTTTCACGGGTCTAGGTTTTACTGGTAAGTTTCACGGGTCAAGGTTTCACGGGTAAGTTTCACGGGTAAGTTTCACGGGTGACGTTTCACGGGTCTAGGTTTCACTGGTAAGTTTCACGGGTATGTTTCACGGGTGACGTTTCACGGGTCTAGGTTTCACTGGTAAGTTTCACGGGTCAAGGTTTCACGGGTAAGTTTCACTGGTAAGTTTCACGGGTATGTTTCACGGATGACGTTTAACGGGTCTTGGTTTCACTGGTAAGTTTCACGTGTCAAGGTTTCACGGGTAAGTTTCACGGGTAAGTTTTACGGGTATGTTTTACAGGTGACGTTTCACGGGTAAGTTTCACGGGTAAGTTTCACGGGTATGTTTCACGGGTGACGTTTCACGGGTCTAGGTTTCACTGGTAAGTTTCACGGGTCAAGGTTTCACGGGTAAGTTTTACGGGTAAGTTTTACGGGTAAGTTTCACGGGTGACGTTTCACGGGTCTAGGTTTCACTGGAAAGTTTCACGGGTCAAGGATTCACGGGTAAGTTTCACGGGTAAGTTTTACGGGTATGTTTTACAGGTGACGTTTCACGGGTCTAGGTTTCACTGGTAAGTTTCACAGGTCAAGGTTTCACGGGTAAGATTCACGGGTAAGTTTCACGGGTATGTTTCATGGGTGATGTTTCACGGGTCTAGGTTTCACTGGTTAGTTTCACGGATCAAGGTTTTACGGGTAAGTTTCACGGGTATGTTTCACGGGTGACGTTTCACGGGTCTAGGTTTCACTGGTAAGTTTCACGGGTTAGTTTCACGGGTATGTTTCACGGATGACGTTTCACGGGTCTTGGTTTCACTGGTAAGTTTCACGGGTCAAGGTTTCACGGGTAAGTTTCACGGGTAAGTTTTACGGGTATGTTTTACAGGTGACGTTTCACGGGTAAGTTTCACGGGTAAGTTTCACGGGTATGTTTCACGGGTGAAGTTTCACGGGTCTTGGTTTCACTGGTAAGTTTCACGGGTCAAGGTTTCACGGGTAAAGGATTCACGGGTAAGTTTCACGGGTAAGTTTTACGGGTATGTTTTACAGGTGACGTTTCACGGGTCTAGGTTTCACTGGTAAGTTTCACGGGTCAAGGTTTCACGGGTAAGATTCACGGGTATGTTTCACGGGTGACGTTTCACGGGTCTAGGTTTCACTGGAAAAATTCACGGATCAAGGTTTCACGGGTAAGTTTCACGGGTATGTTTTACAGGTGACGTTTTACGGGTCTAGGTTTCACTGGTAAGTTTCACGGGTCAAGGTTTCACGGGTAAGTTTCACGGGTAAGTTTCACGGGTATGTTTCATGGGTGATGTTTCACGGGTCTAGGTTTTACTGGTAAGTTTCACGGGTCAAGGTTTCACGGGTAAGTTTCACGGGTAAGTTTCACGGGTGACGTTTCACGGGTCTAGGTTTCACTGGTAAGTTTCACGGGTATGTTTCACGGGTGACGTTTCACGGGTCTAGGTTTCACTGGTAAGTTTCACGGGTCAAGGTTTCACGGGTAAGTTTCACTGGTAAGTTTCACGGGTATGTTTCACGGATGACGTTTAACGGGTCTTGGTTTCACTGGTAAGTTTCACGTGTCAAGGTTTCACGGGTAAGTTTCACGGGTAAGTTTTACGGGTATGTTTTACAGGTGACGTTTCACGGGTAAGTTTCACGGGTAAGTTTCACGGGTATGTTTCACGGGTGACGTTTCACGGGTCTAGGTTTCACTGGTAAGTTTCACGGGTCAAGGTTTCACGGGTAAGTTTTACGGGTAAGTTTTACGGGTAAGTTTCACGGGTGACGTTTCACGGGTCTAGGTTTCACTGGAAAGTTTCACGGGTCAAGGATTCACGGGTAAGTTTCACGGGTAAGTTTTACGGGTATGTTTTACAGGTGACGTTTCACGGGTCTAGGTTTCACTGGTAAGTTTCACAGGTCAAGGTTTCACGGGTAAGATTCACGGGTAAGTTTCACGGGTATGTTTCATGGGTGATGTTTCACGGGTCTAGGTTTCACTGGTTAGTTTCACGGATCAAGGTTTTACGGGTAAGTTTCACGGGTATGTTTCACGGGTGACGTTTCACGGGTCTAGGTTTCACTGGTAAGTTTCACGGGTCAAGGTTTCACGGGTAAGATTCACGGGTAAGTTTCACGGGTATGTTTCACGGGTGACGTTTCACGGGTATAGGTTTCACTAGTAAGTTTCACGGGTCAAGGTTTCACGGGTAAGTTTCACGGGTAAGTTTCACGGGTATGTTTCACGGGTGACGTTTCACGGGTCTAGGTTTCACTGGTAAGTTTCACGGGTCAAGGTTTCACGGGTAAGTTTCACGGGTAAGTTTCACGGGTATGTTTCACGGGTGACGTTTCACGGGTCTAGGTTTCACTGGTAAGTTTCACGGGTCAAGGTTTCACGGGTAAGTTTTACGGGTAAGTTTCACGGGTAAGTTTTACGGGTATGTTTTACAGGTGACGTTTCACAGGTCTAGGTTTCACTGGTAAGTTTCACGGGTATGTTTCATGGGTGATGTTTCACGGGTCTAGGTTTTACTGGTAAGTTTCACGGGTCAAGGTTTCACGGGTAAGTTTCACGGGTGACGTTTCACGGGTCTAGGTTTCACTGGTAAGTTTCACGGGAATGTTTCACGGGTGACGTTTCACGGGTCTAGGTTTCACTGGTAAGTTTCACGGGTCAAGGTTTCACGGGTAAGTTTCACGGGTAAGTTTCACGGGTATGTTTCACGGATGACGTTTCACGGGTCTTGGTTTCACTGGTAAGTTTCACGGGTCAAGGTTTCACGGGTAAGTTTCACGGGTAAGTTTTACGGGTATGTTTTACAGGTGACGTTTCACGGGTAAGTTTCACGGGTAAGTTTCACGGGTATGTTTCACGGGTGACGTTTCACGGGTCTAGGTTTCACTGGTAAGTTTCACGGGTCAAGGTTTCACGGGTAAGTTTCACGGGTAAGTTTTACGGGTAAGTTTCACGGGTGACGTTTCACGGGTCTAGGTTTCACTGGAAAGTTTCACGGGTCAAGGATTCACGGGTAAGTTTCACGGGTAAGTTTTACGGGTATGTTTTACAGGTGACGTTTCACGGGTCTAGGTTTCACTGGTAAGTTTCACGGGTCAAGGTTTCACGGGTAAGATTCACGGGTAAGTTTCACGGGTATGTTTCATGGGTGATGTTTCACGGTTCTAGGTTTCACTGGTAAGTTTCACGGGTCAAGGTTTTACGGGTAAGTTTCACGGGTAAGTTTCACGGGTATGTTTCACGGGTGACGTTTCACGGGTCTAGGTTTCGCTGGTAAGTTTCACGGGTCAAGGTTTCACGGGTAAGTTTCACGGGTAAGTTTCACGGGTATGTTTCACGGGTGACGTTTCACGGGTCTAGGTTTCACTAGTAAGTTTCACGGGTCAAGGTTTTACGGGTAAGTTTCACGGGTAAGTTTCACGGGTATGTTTCATGGGTGATGTTTCACGGGTCTAGGTTTTACTGGTAAGTTTCACGGGTCAAGGTTTCACGGGTAAGTTTCACGGGTAAGTTTCACGGGTGACGTTTCACGGGTAAGTTTTACGGGTATGTTTTACAGGTGACGTTTCACGGGTCAAGGTTTCACGGGTCAAGGTTTCACGGGTAAGTTTCACGGGTAAGTTTCACGGGTATGTTTTACAGGTGACGTTTCACGGGTCTAGGTTTCACTGGTAAGTTTCACGGGTCAAGGTTTCACGGGTAAGATTCACGGGTAAGTTTCACGGGTATGTTTCATGAGTGATGTTTCACGGGTCTAGGTTTCACTGGTAAGTTTCACGGGTCAAGGTTTTACGGGTAAGTTTCACGGGTAAGTTTCACGGGTATGTTTCACGGGTGACGTTTCACGGGTCTAGGTTTCACTGGTAAGTTTCACGGGTCAAGGTTTCACGGGTAAGTTTCACGGGTAAGTTTCACGGGTATGTTTCACGGGTGACGTTTCACGGGTCTAGGTTTCACTAGTAAGTTTCACTTGTCAAGGTTTCACGGGTAAGTTTCACGGGTAAGTTTCACGGGTATGTTTCACGGGTGACGTTTCACGGGTCTAGGTTTCACTGGTAAGTTTTACGGGTCAAGGTTTCACGGGTAAGTTTCACGGGTAAGTTTCACGGGTATGTTTCACGGGTGACGTTTCACGGGTCTAGGTTTCACTGGTAAGTTTCACGGGTAAGTTCCACGGGTAAATTTCACGGGTATGTTTCACGGGTGACGTTTCACGGGTCTAGGTTTCACGGGTAAGTTTCACGGGTCAAGGTTTCACGGGTAAGTTTCACGGGTAAGTTTCACGGGTATGTTTCACAAGTGACGTTTCACGGGTCTAGGTTTCACGGGTAAGTTTCACGGGTCAAGGTTTCACGGGTAAGTTTCACGGGTAAGTTTCACGGGTGACGTTTCACGGGTCTAGGTTTCACTGGTAAGTTTCACGGGTATGTTTCACGGGTAAGTTTTACGGGTATGTTTTACAGGTGACGTTTCACGGGTCAAGGTTTCACGGGTCAAGGTTTCACGGGTAAGTTTCACGGGTAAGTTTCACGGGTAAGTTTCACGGGTAAGTTTCACGGGTATGTTTTACAGGTGACGTTTCACGGGTCTAGGTTTCACTGGTAAGTTTCACGGGTCAAGGTTTCACGGGTAAGATTCACGGGTAAGTTTCACGGGTATGTTTCATGAGTGATGTTTCACGGGTCTAGGTTTCACTGGTAAGTTTCACGGGTCAAGGTTTTACGGGTAAGTTTCACGGGTAAGTTTCACGGGTATGTTTCACGGGTGACGTTTCACGGGTCTAGGTTTCACTGGTAAGTTTCACGGGTCAAGGTTTCACGGGTAAGTTTCACGGGTAAGTTTCACGGGTATGTTTCACGGGTGACGTTTCACGGGTCTAGGTTTCACTAGTAAGTTTCACTTGTCAAGGTTTCACGGGTAAGT
The DNA here is from genome assembly GCA_947534325.1 of Agonum fuliginosum. NCBI lineage: Eukaryota > Metazoa > Arthropoda > Insecta > Coleoptera > Carabidae > Agonum > Agonum fuliginosum. Next base: position 27,580,831 of record OX384036.1, read on the forward strand.
TTCACGGGTAAGTTTCACGGGTAAGTTTCACGGGTATGTTTCACGGGTGACGTTTCACGGGTCTAGGTTTCACTGGTAAGTTTCACGGGTCAAGGTTTCACGGGTAAGTTTCACGGGTAAGTTTCACGGGTATGTTTTACGGGTGACGTTTCACGGGTCTAGGTTTCACTGGTAAGTTTTACGGGTCAAGGTTTCACGGGTAAGTTTCACGGGTAAGTTTCACGGGTATGTTTCACGGGTGACGTTTCACGGGTCTAGGTTTCACTGGTAAGTTTCACGGGTCAAGGTTTTACGGGTAAGTTTCACGGGTAAATTTCACGGGTATGTTTCACGGGTGACGTTTCACGGGTCTAGGTTTCACGGGTAAGTTTCACGGGTCAAGGTTTCACGGGTAAGTTTCACGGGTAAGTTTCACGGGTATGTTTCACAAGTGACGTTTCACGGGTCTAGGTTTCACTGGAAAAATTCACGGATCAAGGTTTCACGGGTAAGTTTCACGGGTAAGTTTCACGGGTATGTTTTACGGGTGACGTTTCACGGGTCTAGGTTTCACTGGTAAGTTTCACGGGTCAAGGTTTCACGGGTAAGTTTCACGGGTAAGTTTCACGGGTATGTTTCATGGGTGATGTTTCACGGGTCTAGGTTTTACTGGTAAGTTTCACGGGTCAAGGTTTCACGGGTAAGTTTCACGGGTAAGTTTCACGGGTGACGTTTCACGGGTCTAGGTTTCACTGGTAAGTTTCACGGGTATGTTTCACGGGTGACGTTTCACGGGTCTAGGTTTCACTGGTAAGTTTCACGGGTCAAGGTTTCACGGGTAAGTTTCACTGGTAAGTTTCACGGGTATGTTTCACGGATGACGTTTAACGGGTCTTGGTTTCACTGGTAAGTTTCACGGGTCAAGGTTTCACGGGTAAGTTTCACGGGTAAGTTTTACGGGTATGTTTTACAGGTGACGTTTCACGGGTAAGTTTCACGGGTAAGTTTCACGGGTATGTTTCACGGGTGACGTTTCACGGGTCTAGGTTTCACTGGTAAGTTTCACGGGTCAAGGTTTCACGGGTAAGTTTTACGGGTAAGTTTTACGGGTAAGTTTCACGGGTGACGTTTCACGGTTCTAGGTTTCACTGGAAAGTTTCACGGGTCAAGGATTCACGGGTAAGTTTCACGGGTAAGTTTTACTGGTATGTTTTACAGGTGACGTTTCACGGGTCTAGGTTTCACTGGTAAGTTTCACAGGTCAAGGTTTCACGGGTAAGATTCACGGGTAAGTTTCACGGGTATGTTTCATGGGTGATGTTTCACGGGTCTAGGTTTCACTGGTTAGTTTCACGGATCAAGGTTTTACGGGTAAGTTTCACGGGTATGTTTCACGGGTGACGTTTCACGGGTCTAGGTTTCACTGGTAAGTTTCACGGGTCAAGGTTTCACGGGTAAGATTCACGGGTAAGTTTCACGGGTATGTTTCACGGGTGACGTTTCACGGGTATAGGTTTCACTAGTAAGTTTCACGGGTCAAGGTTTCACGGGTAAGTTTCACGGGTAAGTTTCACGGGTATGTTTCACGGGTGACGTTTCACGGGTCTAGGTTTCACTGGTAAGTTTCACGGGTCAAGGTTTCACGGGTAAGTTTCACGGGTAAGTTTCACGGGTATGTTTCACGGGTGACGTTTCACGGGTCTAGGTTTCACTGGTAAGTTTCACGGGTCAAGGTTTCACGGGTAAGTTTTACGGGTAAGTTTCACGGGTAAGTTTTACGGGTATGTTTTACAGGTGACGTTTCACGGGTCTAGGTTTCACTGGTAACCTAACCTAACCTAACGGGTCAAGGTTTCACGGGTAAGTTTCACGGGTAAGTTTCACGGGTGACGTTTCACGGGTCTAGGTTTCACTGGTAAGTTTCACGGGAATGTTTCACGGGTGACGTTTCACGGGTCTAGGTTTCACTGGTAAGTTTCACGGGTCAAGGTTTCACGGGTAAGTTTCACGGGTAAGTTTCACGGGTATGTTTCACGGATGACGTTTCACGGGTCTTGGTTTCACTGGTAAGTTTCACGGGTCAAGGTTTCACGGGTAAGTTTCACGGGTAAGTTTTACGGGTATGTTTTACAGGTGACGTTTCACGGGTAAGTTTCACGGGTAAGTTTCACGGGTATGTTTCACGGGTGACGTTTCACAGGTCTAGGTTTCACTGGTAAGTTTCACGGGTCAAGGTTTCACGGGTAAGTTTCACGGGTAAGTTTTACGGGTAAGTTTCACGGGTGACGTTTCACGGGTCTAGGTTTCACTGGAAAGTTTCACGGGTCAAGGATTCACGGGTAAGTTTCACGGGTAAGTTTTACGGGTATGTTTTACAGGTGACGTTTCACGGGTCTAGGTTTCACTGGTAAGTTTCACGGGTCAAGGTTTCACGGGTAAGATTCACGGGTAAGTTTCACGGGTATGTTTCATGGGTGATGTTTCACGGTTCTAGGTTTCACTGGTAAGTTTCACGGGTCAAGGTTTTACGGGTAAGTTTCACGGGTAAGTTTCACGGGTATGTTTCACGGGTGACGTTTCACGGGTCTAGGTTTCGCTGGTAAGTTTCACGGGTCAAGGTTTCACGGGTAAGTTTCACGGGTAAGTTTCACGGGTATGTTTCACGGGTGACGTTTCACGGGTCTAGGTTTCACTAGTAAGTTTCACGGGTCAAGGTTTCACGGGTAAGTTTCACGGGTAAGTTTCACGGGTATGTTTCACGGGTGACGTTTCACGGGTCTAGGTTTCACTGGTAAGTTTCACGGGTCAAGGTTTTACGGGTAAGTTTCACGGGTAAATTTCACGGGTATGTTTCACGGGTGACGTTTCACGGGTCTAGGTTTCACGGGTAAGTTTCACGGGTCAAGGTTTCACGGGTAAGTTTCACGGGTAAGTTTCACGGGTATGTTTCACAAGTGACGTTTCACGGGTCTAGGTTTCACGGGTAAGTTTCACGGGTCAAGGTTTCACGGGTAAGTTTCACGGGTCAAGGTTTCACGGGTAAGTTTCACGGGTAAGTTTCACGGGTGACGTTTCACGGGTAAGTTTTACGGGTATGTTTTACAGGTGACGTTTCACGGGTCAAGGTTTCACGGGTCAAGGTTTCACGGGTAAGTTTCACGGGTAAGTTTCACGGGTATGTTTTACAGGTGACGTTTCACGGGTCTAGGTTTCACTGGTAAGTTTCACGGGTCAAGGTTTCACGGGTAAGATTCACGGGTAAGTTTCACGGGTATGTTTCATGAGTGATGTTTCACGGGTCTAGGTTTCACTGGTAAGTTTCACGGGTCAAGGTTTTACGGGTAAGTTTCACGGGTAAGTTTCACGGGTATGTTTCACGGGTGACGTTTCACGGGTCTAGGTTTCACTGGTAAGTTTCACGGGTCAAGGTTTCACGGGTAAGTTTCACGGGTAAGTTTTACGGGTATGTTTCACGGGTGACGTTTCACGGGTCTAGGTTTCACTAGTAAGTTTCACTTGTCAAGGTTTCACGGGTAAGTTTCACGGGTAAGTTTCACGGGTATGTTTCACGGGTGACGTTTCACGGGTCTAGGTTTCACTGGTAAGTTTTACGGGTCAAGGTTTTACGGGTCAAGGTTTTACGGGTAAGTTTCACGGGTATGTTTCACGGGTGACGTTTCACGGGTCTAGGTTTCACTGGTAAGTTTCACGGGTCAAGGTTTTACGGGTAAGTTTCACGGGTAAATTTCACGGGTATGTTTCACGGGTGACGTTTCACGGGTCTAGGTTTCACGGGTAAGTTTCACGGGTCAAGGTTTCACGGGTAAGTTTCACGGGTAAGTTTCACGGGTATGTTTCACAAGTGACGTTTCACGGGTCTAGGTTTCACGGGTAAGTTTCACGGGTCAAGGTTTCACGGGTAAGTTTCACGGGTAAGTTTCACGGGTGACGTTTCACGGGTCTAGGTTTCACTGGTAAGTTTCACGGGTATGTTTCACGGGTAAGTTTTACGGGTATGTTTTACAGGTGACGTTTCACGGGTCAAGGTTTCACGGGTCAAGGTTTCACGGGTAAGTTTCACGGGTAAGTTTCACGGGTAAGTTTCACGGGTATGTTTTACAGGTGACGTTTCACGGGTCTAGGTTTCACTGGTAAGTTTCACGGGTCAAGGTTTCACGGGTAAGATTCACGGGTAAGTTTCACGGGTATGTTTCATGAGTGATGTTTCACGGGTCTAGGTTTCACTGGTAAGTTTCACGGGTCAAGGTTTTACGGGTAAGTTTCACGGGTAAGTTTCACGGGTATGTTTCACGGGTGACGTTTCACGGGTCTAGGTTTCACTGGTAAGTTTCACGGGTCAAGGTTTCACGGGTAAGTTTCACGGGTAAGTTTCACGGGTATGTTTCACGGGTGACGTTTCACGGGTCTAGGTTTCACTAGTAAGTTTCACTTGTCAAGGTTTCACGGGTAAGTTTCACGGGTAAGTTTCACGGGTAAGTTTCACGGGTATGTTTCACGGGTGACGTTTCACGGGTCTAGGTTTCACTGGTAAGTTTCACAGGTCAAGGTTTCACGGGTAAGTTTCACGGGTAAGTTTCACGGGTATGTTTTACGGGTGACGTTTCACGGGTCTAGGTTTCACTGGTAAGTTTTACGGGTCAAGGTTTCACGGGTAAGTTTCACGGGTAAGTTTCACGGGTATGTTTCACGGGTGACGTTTCACGGGTCTAGGTTTCACTGGTAAGTTTCACGGGTCAAGGTTTTACGGGTAAGTTTCACGGGTAAATTTCACGGGTATGTTTCACGGGTGACGTTTCACGGGTCTAGGTTTCACGGGTAAGTTTCACGGGTCAAGGTTTCACGGGTAAGTTTCACGGGTAAGTTTCACGGGTATGTTTCACAAGTGACGTTTCACGGGTCTAGGTTTCACTGGAAAGTTTCACGGGTCAAGGTTTCACGGGTAAGTTTCACGGGTAAGTTTTACGGGTATGTTTTACAGGCGACGTTTCACGGGTCTAGGTTTCACTGGTAAGTTTCACGGGTCTAGGTTTCACGGGTAAGTTTCACGGGTAAGTTTCACGGGTATGTTTCACGGGTGACGTTTCACGGGTCTAGGTTTCACTGGTAAGTTTCACGGGTCAAGGTTTCACGGGTAAGTTTCACGGGTAAATTTCACGGGTATGTTTCACGGGTGACGTTTCACGGGTCTAGGTTTCACTGGTAAGTTTCACAGTTCAAGGTTTTACGGGTAAGTTTCACGGGTAAGTTTCACGGGTATGTTTCACGGGTGACGTTTCACGGGTCTAGGTTTCACTGGTAAGTTTCACGGGTCAAGGTTTCACGGGTAAGTTTCACGGGTAAGTTTTACGGGTAAGTTTCACGGGTGACGTTTCACGGGTCTAGGTTTCACTGGAAAGTTTCACGGGTCAAGGATTCACGGGTAAGTTTCACGGGTAAGTTTTACGGGTATGTTTTACAGGTGACGTTTCACGGGTCTAGGTTTCACTGGTAAGTTTCACGGGTCAAGGTTTCACGGGTAAGATTCACGGGTAAGTTTCATGGGTGATGTTTCACGGGTCTAGGTTTCACTGGTAAGTTTCACGGGTCAAGGTTTCACGGGTAAGTTTCACGGGTAAGTTTCACGGGTATGTTTCACAAGTGACGTTTCACGGGTCTAGGTTTCACTGGAAAGTTTCACGGGTCAAGGTTTCACGGGTAAGTTTCACGGGTAAGTTTTACGGGTATGTTTTACAGGCGACGTTTCACGGGTCTAGGTTTCACTGGTAAGTTTCACGGGTCTAGGTTTCAAGGGTAAGTTTCACGGGTAAGTTTCACGGGTATGTTTTACGGGTGACGTTTCACGGGTCTAGGTTTCACTGGTAAGTTTCACGGGTCAAGGTTTCACGGGTAATTTTCACGGGTAAGTTTCACGGGTATGTTTCACGGGTGACGTTTCACGGGTCTAGGTTTCACTGGTAAGTTTCACAGTTCAAGGTTTTACGGGTAAGTTTCACGGGTAAGTTTCACGGGTATGTTTCACGGGTGACGTTTTACGGGTCTAGGTTTCACTGGTAAGTTTCACGGGTCAAGGTTTCACGGGTAAGTTTCACGGGTAAGTTTTACGGGTAAGTTTCACGGGTGACGTTTCACGGGTGCGTTTCACGGGTCTAGGTTTCACTGGTAAGTTTCACGGGTCAAGGTTTCACGGGTAAGTTTCACCGGTAAGTTTCACGGGTATGTTTCACAAGTGACGTTTCACGGGTCTAGGTTTAACTGGAAAGTTTCACGGGTCAAGGTTTCACGGGTAAGTTTCACGGGTAAGTTTTACGGGTATGTTTTACAGGCGACGTTTCACGAGTCTAGGTTTCACTGGTAAGTTTCACGGGTCTAGGTTTCACAGGTAAGTTTCACGGGTAAGTTTCACGGGTAAGTTTCACGGGTATGTTTCATGGGTGATGTTTCACGGGTCTAGGTTTCACTGGTAAGTTTCACGGGTCAAGGTTTCACGGGTAAGTTTCACGGGTAAGTTTCACGGGTATGTTTCATGGGTGATGTTTCACGGGTCTAGGTTTTACTGGTAAGTTTCACGGGTCAAGGTTTCACGGGTAAGTTTCACGGGTAAGTTTCACGGGTAAGTTTCACGGGTGACGTTTCACGGGTCTAGGTTTCACTGGTAAGTTTCACGGGTATGTTTCACGGGTGACTTTTCACGGGTCTAGTTTTCACTTGTAAGTTTAACGGGTCAAGGTTTCACGGGTAAGTTTCACGGGTAAGTTTTACGGGTATGTTTTACAGGCGACGTTTCACGAGTCTAGGTTTCACTGGTAAGTTTCACGGGTCAAGGTTTCACGGGTAAGTTTCACGGGTAAGTTTCACGGGTAAGTTTTACGGGTATGTTTTACAGGTGACGTTTCACGGGTCTAGGTTTCACTGGTAAGTTTCACGGGTCAAGGTTTCACGGGTAAGTTTCACGGGTAAGTTTCACGGGTATGTTTCATGGGTGATGTTTCACGGGTCTAGGTTTTACTGGTAAGTTTCACGGGTCAAGGTTTCACGGGTAAGTTTCACGGGTAAGTTTCACGGGTAAGTTTCACGGGTGACGTTTCACGGGTCTAGGTTTCACTGGTAAGTTTCACGGGTATGTTTCACGGGTGACGTTTCACGGGTCTAGTTTTCACTGGTAAGTTTAACGGGTCAAGGTTTCACGGGTAAGTTTCACGGGTAAGTTTCACGGGTAAGTTTCACGGATGACGTTTCACGGATCTTGGTTTCACTGGTAAGTTTCACGGGTCAAGGTTTCACGGGTAAGTTTCACGGGTAAGTTTTACGGGTATGTTTTACAGGTGACGTTTCACGGGTAAGTTTCACGGGTAAGTTTCACGGGTATGTTTCACGAGTGACGTTTCACGGGTCTTGGTTTCACTGGTAAGTTTCACGGGTCAAGGTTTCACGGGTAAGTTTCACGGGTATGTTTCACGGGTGACGTTTCACGGGTCTAGGTTTCACTGGTAAGTTTCACGGGTCAAGGTTTCACGGGTAAGTTTCACGGGTAAGTTTTACGGGTAAGTTTCACGGGTCTAGGTTTCAATGGTAAGTTTCACGGGTCAAGGTTTCACGGGTAAGTTTCACGGGTAAGTTTCACGGGTATGTTTCACGGGTGACGTTTCACGGGTCTAGGTTTCACTGGAAAGTTTCACGGATCAAGGTTTCACGGGTAAGTTTCACGGGTAAGTTTTACGGGTATGTTTTACAGGTGACGTTTCACGGGTCTAGGTTTCACTGGTAAGTTTCACGGGTCAAGGTTTCACGGGTAAGTTTCACGGGTAAGTTTCACGGGTATGTTTCATGGGTGATGTTTCACGGGTCTAGGTTTTACTGGTAAGTTTCACGGGTCAAGGTTTCACGGGTAAGTTTCACGGGTAAGTTTCACGGGTGACGTTTCACGGGTCTAGGTTTCACTGGTAAGTTTCACGGGTATGTTTCACGGGTGACGTTTCACGGGTCTAGGTTTCACTGGTAAGTTTCACGGGTCAAGGTTTTACGGGTAAGTTTCACTGGTAAGTTTCACGGGTATGTTTCACGGATGACGTTTCACGGGTCTTGGTTTCACTGGTAAGTTTCACGGGTCAAGGTTTCACGGGTAAGTTTCACGGGTAAGTTTTACGGGTATGTTTTACAGGTGACGTTTCACGGGTAAGTTTCACGGGTAAGTTTCACGGGTATGTTTCACGGGTGACGTTTCACGGGTCTAGGTTTCACTGGTAAGTTTCACGGGTCAAGGTTTCACGGGTAAGTTTTACGGGTAAGTTTTACGGGTAAGTTTCACGGGTGACGTTTCACGGGTCTAGGTTTCACTGGAAAGTTTCACGGGTCAAGGATTCACGGGTAAGTTTCACGGGTAAGTTTTACGGGTATGTTTTACAGGTGACGTTTCACGGGTCTAGGTTTCAATGGTAAGTTTCACGGGTCAAGGTTTCACGGGTAAGATTCACGGGTAAGTTTCACGGGTATGTTTCATGGGTGATGTTTCACGGGTCTAGGTTTCACTGGTTAGTTTCACGGGTCAAGGTTTTACGGGTAAGTTTCACGGGTATGTTTCACGGGTGACGTTTCACGGGTCTAGGTTTCACTGGTAAGTTTCACGGGTCAAGGTTTCACGGGTAAGATTCACGGGTAAGTTTCACGGGTATGTTTCACGGGTGACGTTTCACGGGTATAGGTTTCACTAGTAAGTTTCACGGGTCAAGGTTTCACGGGTAAGTTTCACAAGTAAGTTTCACGGGTATGTTTCACGGGTGACGTTTCACGGGTCTAGGTTTCACTGGTAAGTTTCACGGGTCAAGGTTTCACGGGTAAGTTTCACGGGTAAGTTTCACGGGTATGTTTCACGGGTGACGTTTCACGGGTCTAGGTTTCACTGGTAAGTTTCACGGGTCAAGGTTTCACGGGTAAGTTTTACGGGTAAGTTTCACGGGTAAGTTTTACGCGTAAGTTTCACGGGTGACGTTTCACGGGTCTAGGTTTCACTGGTAAGTTTCACGGGTCAAGGTTTCACGGGTAAGTTTAACGGGTAAGTTTTACGGGTAAGTTTCACGGGTGACGTTTCACGGGTCTAGGTTTCACTGGTAAGTTTCACGGGTCTAGGTTTCACTGGTAAGTTTCACGGGTCAAGGTTTCACGGGTAAGTTTCACGGGTAAGTTTCACGGGTATGTTTCACGGGTGACGTTTCACGGGTCTAGGTTTCACTGGTAAGTTTCACGGGTCAAGGTTTCACGGGTAAGTTTTACGGGTAAGTTTCACGGGTGACGTTTCACGGGTCTAGGTTTCACTGGAAAGTTTCACGGGTCAAGGATTCACGGGTAAGTTTCACGGGTAAGTTTTACGGGTATGTTTTACAGGTGACGTTTCACGGGTCTAGGTTTCACTGGTAATTTTCACGGGTCAAGGTTTCACGGGTAAGATTCACGGGTAAGTTTCACGGGTATGTTTCATGGGTGATGTTTCACGGGTCTAGGTTTCACTGGTAAGTTTCACGGGTCAAGGTTTTACGGGTAAGTTTCACGGGTAAGTTTCACGGGTATGTTTCACGGGTGACGTTTCACGGGTCTAGGTTTCGCTGGTAAGTTTCACGGGTCAAGGTTTCACGGGTAAGTTTCACGGGTAAGTTTCACGGGTATGTTTCACGGGTGACGTTTCACGGGTCTAGGTTTCACTAGTAAGTTTCACGGGTCAAGGTTTCACGGGTAAGTTTCACGGGTAAGTTTCACGGGTATGTTTCATGGGTGATGTTTCACGGGTCTAGGTTTTACTGGTAAGTTTCACGGGTCAAGGTTTCACGGGTAAGTTTCACGGGTAAGTTTCACGGGTGACGTTTCACGGGTCTAGGTTTCACTGGTAAGTTTCACGGGTATGTTTCACGGGTAAGTTTTACGGGTATGTTTTACAGGTGACGTTTCACGGGTCAAGGTTTCACGGGTAAGTTTCACGGGTAAGTTTCACGGGTATGTTTTACAGGTGACGTTTCACGGGTCTAGGTTTCACTGGTAAGTTTCACGGGTCAAGGTTTCACGGGTAAGATTCACGGGTAAGTTTCACGGGTATGTTTCATGAGTGATGTTTCACGGGTCTAGGTTTCACTGGTAAGTTTCACGGGTCAAGGTTTTACGGGTAAGTTTCACGGGTAAGTTTCACGGGTATGTTTCACGGGTGACGTTTCACGGGTCTAGGTTTCACTGGTAAGTTTCACGGGTCAAGGTTTCACGGGTAAGTTTCACGGGTAAGTTTCACGGGTATGTTTCACGGGTGACGTTTCACGGGTCTAGGTTTCACTAGTAAGTTTCACTTGTCACGGTTTCACGGGTAAGTTTCACGGATAAGTTTCACGGGTAAGTTTCACGGGTATGTTTCACGGGTGACGTTTCACGGGTCTAGGTTTCACTGGTAAGTTTCACGGGTCAAGGTTTCACGGGTAAGTTTCACGGGTAAGTTTCACGGGTATGTTTCACGGGTGACGTTTCACGGGTCTAGGTTTCACTGGTAAGTTTCACGGGTCAAGGTTTCACGGGTAAGTTTCACGGGTAAGTTTCACGGGTATGTTTCACGGGTGACGTTTCACGGGTCTAGGTTTCACTGGTAAGTTTCACGGGTCAAGGTTTTACGGGTAAGTTTCACGGGTAAATTTCACGGGTATGTTTCACGGGTGACGTTTCACGGGTCTAGGTTTCACGGGTAAGTTTCACGGGTCAAGGTTTCACGGGTAAGTTTCACGGGTAAGTTTCACGGGTATGTTTCACAAGTGACGTTTCACAAGTGACGTTTCACGGGTCTAGGTTTCACTGGAAAGTTTCACGGGTCAAGGTTTCACGGGTAAGTTTCACGGGTAAGTTTTACGGGTATGTTTTACAGGCGACGTTTCACGGGTCTAGGTTTCACTGGTAAGTTTCACGGGTCTAGGTTTCACTGGTAAGTTTCACGGGTCAAGGTTTCACGGGTAAGTTTCACGGGTAAATTTCACGGGTATGTTTCACGGGTGACGTTTCACGGGTCTAGGTTTCACTGGTAAGTTTCACAGTTCAAGGTTTTACGGGTAAGTTTCACGGGTATGTTTCACGGGTGACGTTTCACGGGTCTAGGTTTCACTGGTAAGTTTCACGGGTCAAGGTTTCACGGGTAAGTTTCACGGGTAAGTTTTACGGGTAAGTTTCACGGGTGACGTTTCACGGGTGCGTTTCACGGGTCTAGGTTTCACTGGTAAGTTTCACGGGTCAAGGTTTCACGGGTAAGTTTCACCGGTAAGTTTCACGGGTATGTTTCACAAGTGACGTTTCACGGGTCTAGGTTTCACTGGAAAGTTTCACGGGTCAAGGTTTCACGGGTAAGTTTCACGGGTAAGTTTTACGGGTATGTTTTACAGGCGACGTTTCACGGGTCTAGGTTTCACTGGTAAGTTTCACGGGTCTAGGTTTCACGGGTAAGTTTCACGGGTAAGTTTCACGGGTATGTTTCATGGGTGATGTTTCACGGGTCTAGGTTTCACTGGTAAGTTTCACGGGTCAAGGTTTCACGGGTAAGTTTCACGGGTAAGTTTCACGGGTAAGTTTTACGGGTATGTTTTACAGGTGACGTTTCACGGGTCTAGGTTTCACTGGTAAGTTTCACGGGTCAAGGTTTCACGGGTAAGTTTCAAGGGTAAGTTTCACGGGTATGTTTCATGGGTTATGTTTCACGGGTCTAGGTTTTACTGGTAAGTTTCACGGGTCAAGGTTTCACGGGTAAGTTTCACGGATAAGTTTCACGGGTGACGTTTCACGGGTCTAGGTTTCACTGGTAAGTTTCACGGGTATGTTTCACGGGTGACGTTTCACGGGTCTAGGTTTCACTGGTAAGTTTCACGGGTCAAGGTTTCACGGGTAAGTTTCACGGGTTAGTTTCACGGGTATGTTTCACGGATGACGTTTCACGGGTCTTGGTTTCACTGGTAAGTTTCACGGGTCAAGGTTTCACGGGTAAGTTTCACGGGTAAGTTTTACGGGTATGTTTTACAGGTGACGTTTCACGGGTAAGTTTATCGGGTAAGTTTCACGGGTATGTTTCACGGGTGAAGTTTCACGGGTCTTGGTTTCACTGGTAAGTTTCACGGGTCAAGGTTTCACGGGTAAGTTATACGGGTAAGTTTTACGGGTATGTTTTACAGGTGACGTTTCACGGGTAAGTTTCACGGGTAAGTTTCACGGGTATGTTTCACGGGTGAAGTTTCACGGGTCTAGGTTTCACTGGTAAGTTTCACGGGTCAAGGTTTCACGGGTAAGTTTCACGGGTAAGTTTTACGGGTAAGTTTCACGGGTGACGTTTCACGGGTCTAGGTTTCACTGGAAAGTTTCACGGGTCAAGGATTCACGGGTAAGTTTCACGGGTAAGTTTTACGGGTATGTTTTACAGGTGACGTTTCACGGGTCTAGGTTTCACTGGTAAGTTTCACGGGTCAAGGTTTCACGGGTAAGATTCACGGGTAAGTTTCACGGGTATGTTTCATGGGTGATGTTTCACGGGTCTAGGTTTTACGGGTAAGTTTCACGGGTAAGTTTTACGGGTATGTTTCACGGGTGACGTTTCACGGGTCTAGGTTTCACTGGTAAGTTTCACGGGTCAAGGTTTCACGGGTAAGTTTCACGGGTAAGTTTCACGGGTATGTTACACGGGTGACGTTTCACGGGTCTAGGTTTCACTAGTAAGTTTCACGGGTCAAGGTTTCACGGGTAAGTTTCACGGGTAAGTTTCACGGGTATGTTTCATGGGTGATGTTTCACGGGTCTAGGTTTTACTGGTAAGTTTCACGGGTCAAGGTTTCACGGGTAAGTTTCACGGGTAAGTTTCACGGGTGACGTTTCACGGGTCTAGGTTTCACTGGTAAGTTTCACGGGTATGTTTCACGGGTAAGTTTTACGGGTATGTTTTACAGGTGACGTATCACGGGTAAGTTTTACGGGTAAGTTTAACGGGTCTAGGTTTCACTGGTAAGTTTCACGGGTCAAGGTTTCACGGGTAAGTTTCACGGGTAAGTTTCACGGGTATGTTTCACGGGTGACGTTTCACGGGTCTAGGTTTCACTGGAAAGTTTCACGGATCAAGGTTTCACGGGTAAGTTTCACGGGTAAGTTTTACGGGTATGTTTTACAGGTGACGTTTCACGGGTCTAGGTTTCACTGGTAAGTTTCACGGGTCAAGGTTTCACGGGTAAGTTTCACTACTAAGTAACACGGGTATGTTTCATGGGTGATGTTTCACGGGTCTAGGTTTTACTGGTAAGTTTCACGGGTCAAGGTTTCACGGGTAAGTTTCACGGGTAAGTTTCACGGGTGACGTTTCACGGGTCTAGGTTTCACTGGTAAGTTTCACGGGTATGTTTAACGGGTGACGTTTCACGGGTCTAGGTTTCACTGGTAAGTTTCACGGGTCAAGGTTTCACGGGTAAGTTTCACGGGTAAGTTTCACGGGTATGTTTCACGGATGACGTTTCACGGTTCTTGGTTTCACTGGTAAGTTTCACGGGTCAAGGTTTTACGGGTAAGTTTCACGGGTAAGTTTTACGGGTATGTTTTACAGGTGACGTTTCACGGGTAAGTTTCACGGGTAAGTTTCACGGGTATGTTTCACGGGTGACGTTTCACGGGTCTAGGTTTCACTGGTAAGTTTCACGGGTCAAGGTTTCACGGGTAAGTTTCACGGGTAAGTTTTACGGGTAAGTTTCACGGGTGACGTTTCACGGGTCTAGGTTTCACTGGAAAGTTTCACGGGTCAAGGATTCACGGGTAAGTTTCACGGGTAAGTTTTACGGGTATGTTTTACAGGTGACGTTTCACGGGTCTAGGTTTCACTGGTAAGTTTCACGGGTCAAGGTTTCACGGGTAAGATTCACGGGTAAGTTTCACGGGTATGTTTCATGGGTGATGTTTCACGGGTCTAGGTTTCACTGGTAAGTTTCACGGGTCAAGGTTTTACGGGTAAGTTTCACGGGTAAGTTTCACGGGTATGTTTCATGGGTGATGTTTCACGGGTCTAGGTTTTACTGGTAAGTTTCACGGGTCAAGGTTTCACGGGTAAGTTTCACGGGTAAGTTTCACGGGTGACGTTTCACGGGTCTAGGTTTCACTGGTAAGTTTCACGGGTATGTTTCACGGGTGACGTTTCACGGGTCTAGGTTTCACTGGTAAGTTTCACGGGTCAAGGTTTCACGGGTAAGTTTCACGGGTAAGTTTCACGGGTATGTTTCACGGATGACGTTTCACGGGTCTTGGTTTCACTGGTAAGTTTCACGGGTCAAGGTTTCACGGGTAAGTTTCACGGGTAAGTTTTACGGGTATGTTTTACAGGTGACGTTTCACGGGTAAGTTTCACGGGTAAGTTTCACGGGTATGTTTCACGGGTGACGTTTCACGGGTCTAGGTTTCACTGGTAAGTTTCACGGGTCAAGGTTTTACGGGTAAGTTTCACGGGTAAGTTTCACGGGTATGTTTCACGGGTGACGTTTCACGGGTCTAGGTTTCACTGGTAAGTTTCACGGGTCAAGGTTTCACGGGTAAGTTTCACGGGTAAGTTTCACGGGTATGTTTCACGGGTGACGTTTCACGGGTCTAGGTTTCACTAGTAAGTTTCACTTGTCACGGTTTCACGGGTAAGTTTCACGGATAAGTTTCACGGGTAAGTTTCACGGGTATGTTTCACGGGTGACGTTTCACGGGTCTAGGTTTCACTGGTAAGTTTCACGGGTCAAGGTTTCACGGGTAAGTTTCACGGGTAAGTTTCACGGGTATGTTTCACGGGTGACGTTTCACGGGTCTAGGTTTCACTGGTAAGTTTCACGGGTCAAGGTTTCACGGGTAAGTTTCACGGGTAAGTTTCACGGGTATGTTTCACGGGTGACGTTTCACGGGTCTAGGTTTCACTGGTAAGTTTCACGGGTCAAGGTTTTACGGGTAAGTTTCACGGGTAAATTTCACGGGTATGTTTCACGGGTGACGTTTCACGGGTCTAGGTTTCACGGGTAAGTTTCACGGGTCAAGGTTTCACGGGTAAGTTTCACGGGTAAGTTTCACGGGTATGTTTCACAAGTGACGTTTCACGGGTCTAGGTTTCACTGGAAAGTTTCACGGGTCAAGGTTTCACGGGTAAGTTTCACGGGTAAGTTTTACGGGTATGTTTTACAGGCGACGTTTCACGGGTCTAGGTTTCACTGGTAAGTTTCACGGGTCTAGGTTTCACGGGTAAGTTTCACGGGTAAGTTTCAAGGGTATGTTTCACGGGTGACGTTTCACGGGTCTAGGTTTCACTGGTAAGTTTCACAGTTCAAGGTTTTACGGGTAAGTTTCACGGGTAAGTTTCACGGGTATGTTTCACGGGTGACGTTTCACGGGTCTAGGTTTCACTGGTAAGTTTCACGGGTCAAGGTTTCACGGGTAAGTTTCACGGGTAAGTTTTACGGGTAAGTTTCACGGGTGACGTTTCACGGGTGCGTTTCACGGGTCTAGGTTTCACTGGTAAGTTTCACGGGTCAAGGTTTCACGGGTAAGTTTCACCGGTAAGTTTCACGGGTATGTTTCACAAGTGACGTTTCACGGGTCTAGGTTTCACTGGAAAGTTTCACGGGTCAAGGTTTCACGGGTAAGTTTCACGGGTAAGTTTTACGGGTATGTTTTACAGGCGACGTTTCACGGGTCTAGGTTTCACTGGTAAGTTTCACGGGTCTAGGTTTCACGGGTAAGTTTCACGGGTAAGTTTCACGGGTATGTTTCATGGGTGATGTTTCACGGGTCTAGGTTTCACTGGTAAGTTTCACGGGTCAAGGTTTCACGGGTAAGTTTCACGGGTAAGTTTCACGGGTAAGTTTTACGGGTATGTTTTACAGGTGACGTTTCACGGGTCTAGGTTTCACTGGTAAGTTTCACGGGTCAAGGTTTCACGGGTAAGTTTCAAGGGTAAGTTTCACGGGTATGTTTCATGGGTTATGTTTCACGGGTCTAGGTTTTACTGGTAAGTTTCACGGGTCAAGGTTTCACGGGTAAGTTTCACGGATAAGTTTCACGGGTGACGTTTCACGGGTCTAGGTTTCACTGGTAAGTTTCACGGGTATGTTTCACGGGTGACGTTTCACGGGTCTAGGTTTCACTGGTAAGTTTCACGGGTCAAGGTTTCACGGGTAAGTTTCACGGGTTAGTTTCACGGGTATGTTTCACGGATGACGTTTCACGGGTCTTGGTTTCACTGGTAAGTTTCACGGGTCAAGGTTTCACGGGTAAGTTTCACGGGTAAGTTTTACGGGTATGTTTTACAGGTGACGTTTCACGGGTAAGTTTATCGGGTAAGTTTCACGGGTATGTTTCACGGGTGAAGTTTCACGGGTCTTGGTTTCACTGGTAAGTTTCACGGGTCAAGGTTTCACGGGTAAGTTATACGGGTAAGTTTTACGGGTATGTTTTACAGGTGACGTTTCACGGGTAAGTTTCACGGGTAAGTTTCACGGGTATGTTTCACGGGTGAAGTTTCACGGGTCTAGGTTTCACTGGTAAGTTTCACGGGTCAAGGTTTCACGGGTAAGTTTCACGGGTAAGTTTTACGGGTAAGTTTCACGGGTGACGTTTCACGGGTCTAGGTTTCACTGGAAAGTTTCACGGGTCAAGGATTCACGGGTAAGTTTCACGGGTAAGTTTTACGGGTATGTTTTACAGGTGACGTTTCACGGGTCTAGGTTTCACTGGTAAGTTTCACGGTTCAAGGTTTCACGGGTAAGATTCACGGGTAAGTTTCACGGGTATGTTTCATGGGTGATGTTTCACGGGTCTAGGTTTCACTGGTAAGTTTCACGGGTCAAGGTTTTACGGGTAAGTTTCACGGGTAAGTTTTACGGGTATGTTTCACGGGTGACGTTTCACGGGTCTAGGTTTCACTGGTAAGTTTCACGGGTCAAGGTTTCACGGGTAAGTTTCACGGGTAAGTTTCACGGGTATGTTTCACGGGTGACGTTTCACGGGTCTAGGTTTCACTAGTAAGTTTCACGGGTCAAGGTTTCACGGGTAAGTTTCACGTTTAAGTTTCACGGGTATGTTTCATGGGTGATGTTTCACGGGTCTAGGTTTTACTGGTAAGTTTCACGGGTCAAGGTTTCACGGGTAAGTTTCACGGGTAAGTTTCACGGGTGACGTTTCACGGGTCTAGGTTTCACTGGTAAGTTTCACGGGTATGTTTCACGGGTAAGTTTTACGGGTATGTTTTACAGGTGACGTATCACGGGTAAGTTTTACGGGTAAGTTTAACGGGTCTAGGTTTCACTGGTAAGTTTCACGGGTCAAGGTTTCACGGGTAAGTTTCACGGGTAAGTTTCACGGGTATGTTTCACGGGTGACGTTTCACGGGTCTAGGTTTCACTGGAAAGTTTCACGGATCAAGGTTTCACGGGTAAGTTTCACGGGTAAGTTTTACGGGTATGTTTTACAGGTGACGTTTCACGGGTCTAGGTTTCACTGGTAAGTTTCACGGGTCAAGGTTTCACGGGTAAGTTTCACTACTAAGTAACACGGGTATGTTTCATGGGTGATGTTTCACGGGTCTAGGTTTTACTGGTAAGTTTCACGGGTCAAGGTTTCACGGGTAAGTTTCACGGGTAAGTTTCACGGGTGACGTTTCACGGGTCTAGGTTTCACTGGTAAGTTTCACGGGTATGTTTAACGGGTGACGTTTCACGGGTCTAGGTTTCACTGGTAAGTTTCACGGGTCAAGGTTTCACGGGTAAGTTTCACGGGTAAGTTTCACGGGTATGTTTCACGGATGACGTTTCACGGGTCTTGGTTTCACTGGTAAGTTTCACGGGTCAAGGTTTTACGGGTAAGTTTCACGGGTAAGTTTTACGGGTATGTTTTACAGGTGACGTTTCACGGGTAAGTTTCACGGGTAAGTTTCACGGGTATGTTTCACGGGTGACGTTTCACGGGTCTAGGTTTCACTGGTAAGTTTCACGGGTCAAGGTTTCACGGGTAAGTTTCACGGGTAAGTTTTACGGGTAAGTTTCACGGGTGACGTTTCACGGGTCTAGGTTTCACTGGAAAGTTTCACGGGTCAAGGATTCACGGGTAAGTTTCACGGGTAAGTTTTACGGGTATGTTTTACAGGTGACGTTTCACGGGTCTAGGTTTCACTGGTAAGTTTCACGGGTCAAGGTTTCACGGGTAAGATTCACGGGTAAGTTTCACGGGTATGTTTCATGGGTGATGTTTCACGGGTCTAGGTTTCACTGGTAAGTTTCACGGGTCAAGGTTTTACGGGTAAGTTTCACGGGTAAGTTTCACGGGTATGTTTCATGGGTGATGTTTCACGGGTCTAGGTTTTACTGGTAAGTTTCACGGGTCAAGGTTTCACGGGTAAGTTTCACGGGTAAGTTTCACGGGTGACGTTTCACGGGTCTAGGTTTTACTGGTAAGTTTCACGGGTATGTTTCACGGGTGACGTTTCACGGGTCTAGGTTTCACTGGTAAGTTTCACGGGTCAAGGTTTCACGGGTAAGTTTCACGGGTAAGTTTCACGGGTATGTTTCACGGATGACGTTTCACGGGTCTTGGTTTCACTGGTAAGTTTCACGGGTCAAGGTTTCACGGGTAAGTTTCACGGGTAAGTTTTACGGGTATGTTTTACAGGTGACGTTTCACGGGTAAGTTTCACGGGTAAGTTTCACGGGTATGTTTCACGGGTGACGTTTCACGGGTCTAGGTTTCACTGGTAAGTTTCACGGGTCAAGGTTTTACGGGTAAGTTTCACGGGTAAATTTCACGGGTATGTTTCACGGGTGACGTTTCACGGGTCTAGGTTTCACGGGTAAGTTTCACGGGTCAAGGTTTCACGGGTAAGTTTCACGGGTAAGTTTCACGGGTATGTTTCACAAGTGACGTTTCACGGGTCTAGGTTTCACTGGAAAGTTTCACGGGTCAAGGTTTCACGGGTAAGTTTCACGGGTAAGATTTACGGGTATGTTTTACAGGCGACGTTTCACGGGTCTAGGTTTCACTGGTAAGTTTCACGGGTCTAGGTTTCACGGGTAAGTTTCACGGGTAAGTTTCACGGGTATGTTTTACGGGTGACGTTTCACGGGTCTAGATTTCACTGGTAAGTTTCACGGGTCAAGGTTTCACGGGTAAGTTTCACGGGTAAGTTTCACGGGTATGTTTCACGGGTGACGTTTCACGGGTCTAGGTTTCACTGGTAAGTTTCACAGTTCAAGGTTTTACGGGTAAGTTTCACGGGTAAGTTTCACGGGTATGTTTCACGGGTGACGTTTCACGGGTCTAGGTTTCACTGGTAAGTTTCACGGGTCAAGGTTTCACGGGTAAGTTTCACGGGTAAGTTTTACGGGTAAGTTTCACGGGTGACGTTTCACGGGTGCGTTTCACGGGTCTAGGTTTCACTGGTAAGTTTCACGGGTCAAGGTTTCACGGGTAAGTTTCACCGGTAAGTTTCACGGGTATGTTTCACAAGTGACGTTTCACGGGTCTAGGTTTAACTGGAAAGTTTCACGGGTCAAGGTTTCACGGGTAAGTTTCACGGGTAAGTTTTACGGGTATGTTTTACAGGCGACGTTTCACGGGTCTAGGTTTCACTGGTAAGTTTCACGGGTCTAGGTTTCACGGGTAAGTTTCACGGGTAAGTTTCACGGGTATGTTTCATGGGTGATGTTTCACGGGTCTAGGTTTCACTGGTAAGTTTCACGGGTCAAGGTTTCACGGGTAAGTTTCACGGGTAAGTTTCACGGGTAAGTTTTACGGGTATGTTTTACAGGTGACGTTTCACGGGTCTAGGTTTCACTGGTAAGTTTCACGGGTCAAGGTTTCACGGGTAAGTTTCACGGGTAAGTTTCACGGGTATGTTTCATGGGTGATGTTTCACGGGTCTAGGTTTTACTGGTAAGTTTCACGGGTCAAGGTTTCACGGGTAAGTTTCACGGGTAAGTTTCACGGGTGACGTTTCACGGGTCTAGGTTTCACTGGTAAGTTTCACGGGTATGTTTCACGGGTGACGTTTCACGGGTCTAGGTTTCACTGGTAAGTTTCACGGGTCAAGGTTTCACGGGTAAGTTTCACGGGTAAGTTTCACGGGTATGTTTCACGGATGACGTTTCACGGGTCTTGGTTTCACTGGTAAGTTTCACGGGTCAAGGTTTCACGGGTAAGTTTCACGGGTAAGTTTCACGGGTAAGTTTTACGGGTATGTTTTACAGGTGACGTTTCACGGGTAAGTTTCACGGGTAAGTTTCACGGGTATGTTTCACGGGTGACGTTTCACGGGTCTTGGTTTCACTGGTAAGTTTCACGGGTCAAGGTTTCACGGGTAAGTTTCACGGGTATGTTTCACGGGTGACGTTTCACGGGTCTAGGTTTCACTGGTAAGTTTCACGGGTCAAGGTTTCACGGGTAAGTTTCACGGGTAAGTTTTACGGGTAAGTTTCACGGGTCTTAGGTTTCAATGGTAAGTTTCACGGGTCAAGGTTTCACGGGTAAGTTTCACGGGTAAGTTTCACGGGTATGTTTCACGGGTGACGTTTCACGGGTCTAGGTTTCACTGGAAAGTTTCACGGATCAAGGTTTCACGGGTAAGTTTCACGGGTAAGTTTTACGGGTATGTTTTACAGGTGACGTTTCACGGGTCTAGGTTTCACTGGTAAGTTTCACGGGTCAAGGTTTCACGGGTAAGTTTCACGGGTAAGTTTCACGGGTATGTTTCATGGGTGATGTTTCACGGGTCTAGGTTTTACTGGTAAGTTTCACGGGTCAAGGTTTCACGGGTAAGTTTCACGGGTAAGTTTCACGGGTGACGTTTCACGGGTCTAGGTTTCACTGGTAAGTTTCACGGGTATGTTTCACGGGTGACGTTTCACGGGTCTAGGTTTCACTGGTAAGTTTCACGGGTAAGATTTACGGGTATGTTTTACAGGCGACGTTTCACGGGTCTAGGTTTCACTGGTAAGTTTCACGGGTCTAGGTTTCACGGGTAAGTTTCACGGGTAAGTTTCACGGGTATGTTTCACGGGTGACGTTTCACGGGTCTAGGTTTCACTGGTAAGTTTCACGGGTCAAGGTTTCACGGGTAAGTTTCACGGGTAAATTTCACGGGTATGTTTCACGGGTGACGTTTCACGGGTCTAGGTTTCACTGGTAAGTTTCACAGTTCAAGGTTATACGGGTAAGTTTCACGGGTAAGTTTCACGGGTATGTTTCACGGGTGACGTTTCACGGGTCTAGGTTTCACTGGTAAGTTTCACGGGTCAAGGTTTCACGGGTAAGTTTCACGGGTAAGTTTTACGGATAAGTTTCACGGGTGACGTTTCACGGGTGCGTTTCACGGGTCTAGGTTTCACTGGTAAGTTTCACGGGTCAAGGTTTCACGGGTAAGTTTCACCGGTAAGTTTCACGGGTATGTTTCACAAGTGACGTTTCACGGGTCTAGGTTTCACTGGAAAGTTTCACGGGTCAAGGTTTCACGGGTAAGTTTCACGGGTAAGTTTTACGGGTATGTTTTACAGGCGACGTTTCACGGGTCTAGGTTTCACTGGTAAGTTTCACGGGTCTAGGTTTCACGGGTAAGTTTCACGGGTAAGTTTCACGGGTATGTTTCATGGGTGATGTTTCACGGGTCTAGGTTTCACTGGTAAGTTTCACGGGTCAAGGTTTCACGGGTAAGTTTCACGGGTAAGTTTCACGGGTAAGTTTTACGGGTATGTTTTACAGGTGACGTTTCACGGGTCTAGGTTTCACTGGTAAGTTTCACGGGTCAAGGTTTCACGGGTAAGTTTCACGGGTAAGTTTCACGGGTATGTTTCATGGGTTATGTTTCACGGGTCTAGGTTTTACTGGTAAGTTTCACGGGTCAAGGTTTCACGGGTAAGTTTAACGGATAAGTTTCACGGGTGACGTTTCACGGGTCTAGGTTTCACTGGTAAGTTTCACGGGTATGTTTCACGGGTGACGTTTCACGGGTCTAGGTTTCACTGGTAAGTTTCACGGGTCAAGGTTTCACGGGTAAGTTTCACGGGTTAGTTTCACGGGTATGTTTCACGGATGACGTTTCACGGGTCTTGGTTTCACTGGTAAGTTTCACGGGTCAAGGTTTCACGGGTAAGTTTCACGGGTAAGTTTTACGGGTATGTTTTACAGGTGACGTTTCACGGGTAAGTTTCACGGGTAAGTTTCACGGGTATGTTTCACGGGTGAAGTTTCACGGGTCTTGGTTTCACTGGTAAGTTTCACGGGTCAAGGTTTCACGGGTAAGTTATACGGGTAAGTTTTACGGGTATGTTTTACAGGTGACGTTTCACGGGTAAGTTTCACGGGTAAGTTTCACGGGTATGTTTCACGGGTGAAGTTTTACGGGTCTAGGTTTCACTGGTAAGTTTCACGGGTCAAGGTTTCACGGGTAAGTTTCACGGGTAAGTTTTACGGGTAAGTTTCACGGGTGACGTTTCACGGGTCTAGGTTTCACTGGAAAGTTTCACGGGTCAAGGATTCACGGGTAAGTTTCACGGGTAAGTTTTACGGGTATGTTTTACAGGTGACGTTTCACGGGTCTAGGTTTCACTGGTAAGTTTCACGGGTCAAGGTTTCACGGGTAAGATTCACGGGTAAGTTTCACGGGTATGTTTCATGGGTGATGTTTCACGGGTCTAGGTTTCACTGGTAAGTTTCACGGGTCAAGGTTTTACGGGTAAGTTTCACGGGTAAGTTTTACGGGTATGTTTCACGGGTGACGTTTCACGGGTCTAGGTTTCACTGGTAAGTTTCACGGGTCAAGGTTTCACGGGTAAGTTTCACGGGTAAGTTTCACGGGTATGTTTCACGGGTGACGTTTCACGGGTCTAGGTTTCACTAGTAAGTTTCACGGGTCAAGGTTTCACGGGTAAGTTTCACGGGTAAGTTTCACGGGTATGTTTCATGGGTGATGTTTCACGGGTCTAGGTTTTACTGGTAAGTTTCACGGGTCAAGGTTTCACGGGTAAGTTTCACGGGTAAGTTTCACGGGTGACGTTTCACGGGTCTAGGTTTCACTGGTAAGTTTCACGGGTATGTTTCACGGGTAAGTTTTACGGGTATGTTTTACAGGTGACGTATCACGGGTAAGTTTTACGGGTAAGTTTAACGGGTCTAGGTTTCACTGGTAAGTTTCACGGGTCAAGGTTTCACGGGTAAGTTTCACGGGTAAGTTTCACGGGTATGTTTCACGGGTGACGATTCACGGGTCTAGGTTTCACTGGAAAGTTTCACGGATCAAGGTTTCACGGGTAAGTTTCACGGGTAAGTTTTACGGGTATGTTTTACAGGTGACGTTTCACGGGTCTAGGTTTCACTGGTAAGTTTCACGAGTCAAGGTTTCACGGGTAAGTTTCACTACTAAGTAACACGGGTATGTTTCATGGGTGATGTTTCACGGGTCTAGGTTTTACTGGTAAGTTTCACGGGTCAAGGTTTCACGGGTAAGTTTCACGGGTAAGTTTCACGGGTGACGTTTCACGGGTCTAGGTTTCACTGGTAAGTTTCACGGGTATGTTTAACGGGTGACGTTTCACGGGTCTAGGTTTCACTGGTAAGTTTCACGGGTCAAGGTTTCACGGGTAAGTTTAACGGGTAAGTTTCACGGGTATGTTTCACGGATGACGTTTCACGGGTCTTGGTTTCACTGGTAAGTTTCACGGGTCAAGGTTTTACGGGTAAGTTTCACGGGTAAGTTTTACGGGTATGTTTTACAGGTGACGTTTCACGGGTAAGTTTCACGGGTAAGTTTCACGGGTATGTTTCACGGGTGACGTTTCACGGGTCTAGGTTTCACTGGTAAGTTTCACGGGTCAAGGTTTCACGGGTAAGTTTCACGGGTAAGTTTTACGGGTAAGTTTCACGGGTGACGTTTCACGGGTCTAGGTTTCACTGGAAAGTTTCACGGGTCAAGGATTCACGGGTAAGTTTCACGGGTAAGTTTTACGGGTATGTTTTACAGGTGACGTTTCACGGGTCTAGGTTTCACTGGTAAGTTTCACGGGTCAAGGTTTCACGGGTAAGATTCACGGGTAAGTTTCACGGGTATGTTTCATGGGTGATGTTTCACGGGTCTAGGTTTCACTGGTAAGTTTCACGGGTCAAGGTTTTACGGGTAAGTTTCACGTGTAAGTTTCACGGGTATGTTTCATGGGTGATGTTTCACGGGTCTAGGTTTTACTGGTAAGTTTCACGGGTCAAGGTTTCACGGGTAAGTTTCACGGGTAAGTTTCACGGGTGACGTTTCACGGGTCTAGGTTTCACTGGTAAGTTTCACGGGTATGTTTCACGGGTGACGTTTCACGGGTCTAGGTTTCACTGGTAAGTTTCACGGGTCAAGGTTTCACGGGTAAGTTTCACGGGTAAGTTTCACGGGTATGTTTCACGGATGACGTTTCACGGGTCTTGGTTTCACTGGTAAGTTTCACGGGTCAAGGTTTCACGGGTAAGTTTCACGGGTAAGTTTTACGGGTATGTTTTACAGGTGACGTTTCACGGGTAAGTTTCACGGGTAAGTTTCACGGGTATGTTTCACGGGTGACGTTTCACGGGTCTAGGTTTCACTGGTAAGTTTCACAGTTCAAGGTTTTACGGGTAAGTTTCACGGGTAAATTTCACGGGTATGTTTCACGGGTGACGTTTCACGGGTCTAGGTTTCACGGGTAAGTTTCACGGGTCAAGGTTTCACGGGTAAGTTTCACGGGTAAGTTTCACGGGTATGTTTCACAAGTGACGTTTCACGGGTCTAGGTTTCACTGGAAAGTTTCACGGGTCAAGGTTTCACGGGTAAGTTTCACGGGTAAGATTTACGGGTATGTTTTACAGGCGACGTTTCACGGGTCTAGGTTTCACTGGTAAGTTTCACGGGTCTAGGTTTCACGGGTAAGTTTCACGGGTAAGTTTCACGGGTATGTTTTACGGGTGACATTTCACGGGTCTAGGTTTCACTGGTAAGTTTCACGGGTCAAGGTTTCACGGGTAAGTTTCACGGGTAAGTTTCACGGGTATGTTTCACGGGTGACGTTTCACGGGTCTAGGTTTCACTGGTAAGTTTCACAGTTCAAGGTTTTACGGGTAAGTTTCACGGGTAAGTTTCACGGGTATGTTTCACGGGTGACGTTTCACGGGTCTAGGTTTCACTGGTAAGTTTCACGGGTCAAGGTTTCACGGGTAAGTTTCACGGGTAAGTTTTACGGGTAAGTTTCACGGGTGACGTTTCACGGGTGCGTTTCACGGGTCTAGGTTTCACTGGTAAGTTTCACGGGTCAAGGTTTCACGGGTAAGTTTCACCGGTAAGTTTCACGGGTATGTTTCACAAGTGACGTTTTACGGGTCTAGGTTTAACTGGAAAGTTTCACGGGTCAAGGTTTCACGGGTAAGTTTCACGGGTAAGTTTTACGGGTATGTTTTACAGGCGACGTTTCACGGGTCTAGGTTTCACTGGTAAGTTTCACGGGTCTAGGTTTCACGGGTAAGTTTCACGGGTAAGTTTCACGGGTATGTTTCATGGGTGATGTTTCACGGGTCTAGGTTTCACTGGTAAGTTTCACGGGTCAAGGTTTCACGGGTAAGTTTCACGGGTAAGTTTCACGGGTGACGTTTCACGGGTCTAGGTTTCACTGGTAAGTTTCACGGGTATGTTTCACGGGTGACGTTTCACGGGTCTAGGTTTCACTGGTAAGTTTCACGGGTCAAGGTTTCACGGGTAAGTTTCACGGGTAAGTTTCACGGGTATGTTTCACGGATGACGTTTCACGGGTCTTGGTTTCACTGGTAAGTTTCACGGGACAAGGTTTCACGGGTAAGTTTCACGGGTAAGTTTCACGGGTAAGTTTCACGGGTAAGTTTTACGGGTATGTTTTACAGGTGACGTTTTACGGGTAAGTTTCACGGGTAAGTTTCACGGGTATGTTTCACGGGTGACGTTTCACGGGTCTTGGTTTCACTGGTAAGTTTCACGGGTCAAGGTTTCACGGGTAAGTTTCACGGGTATGTTTCACGGGTGACGTTTCACGGGTCTAGGTTTCACTGGTAAGTTTCACGGGTCAAGGTTTCACGGGTAAGTTTCACGGGTAAGTTTTACGGGTAAGTTTCACGGGTCTTAGGTTTCAATGGTAAGTTTCACGGGTCAAGGTTTCACGGGTAAGTTTCACGGGTAAGTTTCACGGGTATGTTTCACGGGTGACGTTTCACGGGTCTAGGTTTCACTGGAAAGTTTCACGGATCAAGGTTTCACGGGTAAGTTTCACGGGTAAGTTTTACGGGTATGTTTTACAGGTGACGTTTCACGGGTCTAGGTTTCACTGGTAAGTTTCACGGGTCAAGGTTTCACGGGTAAGTTTCACGGGTAAGTTTCACGGGTATGTTTCATGGGTGATGTTTCACGGGTCTAGGTTTTACTGGTAAGTTTCACGGGTCAAGGTTTCACGGGTAAGTTTCACGGGTAAGTTTCACGGGTGACGTTTCACGGGTCTAGGTTTCACTGGTAAGTTTCACGGGTATGTTTCACGGGTGACGTTTCACGGGTCTAGGTTTCACTGGTAAGTTTCACGGGTCAAGGTTTCACGGGTAAGTTTCACTGGTAAGTTTCACGGGTATGTTTCACGGATGACGTTTCACGGGTCTTGGTTTCACTGGTAAGTTTCACGGGTCAAGGTTTCACGGGTAAGTTTTACGGGTAAGTTTTACGGGTATGTTTTACAGGTGACGTTTCACGGGTAAGTTTCACGGGTAAGTTTCACGGGTATGTTTCACGGGTGACGTTTCACGGGTCTAGGTTTCACTGGTAAGTTTCACGGGTCAAGGTTTCACGGGTAAGTTTCACGGGTAAGTTTTACGGGTAAGTTTCACGGGTGACGTTTCACGGGTCTAGGTTTCACTGGAAAGTTTCACGGGTCAAGGATTCACGGGTAAGTTTCACGGGTAAGTTTTACGGGTATGTTTTACAGGTGACGTTTCACGGGTCTAGGTTTCACTGGTAAGTTTCACGGGTCAAGGTTTCACGGGTAAGATTCACGGGTAAGTTTCACGGGTATGTTTCATGGGTGATGTTTCACGGGTCTAGGTTTCACTGGTAAGTTTCACGGGTCAAGGTTTTACGGGTAAGTTTCACGGGTATGTTTCACGGGTGACGTTTCACGGGTCTAGGTTTCACTGGTAAGTTTCACGGGTCAAGGTTTCACGGGTAAGATTCACGGGTAAGTTTCACGGGTATGTTTCACGGGTGACGTTTCACGGGTATAGGTTTCACTAGTAAGTTTCACGGGTCAAGGTTTCACGGGTAAGTTTCACGGGTAAGTTTCACGGGTATGTTTCACGAGTGACGTTTCACGGGTCTAGGTTTCACTGGTAAGTTTCACGGGTCAAGGTTTCACGGGTAAGTTTCACGGGTAAGTTTCACGGGTATGTTTCACGGGTGACGTTTCACGGGTCTAGGTTTCACTGGTAAGTTTCACGGGTCAAGGTTTCACGGGTAAGTTTTACGGGTAAGTTTCACGGGTAAGTTTTACGCGTAAGTTTCACGGGTGACGTTTCACGGGTCTAGGTTTCACTGGTAAGTTTCACGGGTCAAGGTTTCACGGGTAAGTTTAACGGGTAAGTTTTACGGGTAAGTTTCACGGGTGACGTTTCACGGGTCTAGGTTTCACTGGTAAGTTTCACGGGTCTAGGTTTCACTGGTAAGTTTCACGGGTCAAGGTTTCACGGGTAAGTTTCACGGGTAAGTTTCACGGGTATGTTTCACGGGTGACGTTTCACGGGTCTAGGTTTCACTGGAAAGTTTCACAGATCAAGGTTTCACGGGTAAGTTTCACGGGTAAGTTTTACGGGTATGTTTTACAGGTGACGTTTCACAGGTCTAGGTTTCACTAGTAAGTTTCACGGGTCAAGGTTTCACGGGTAAGTTTCACGGGTAAGTTTCACGGGTATGTTTCACGGGTGACGTTTCACGGGTCTAGGTTTCACTGGTAAGTTTCACAGTTCAAGGTTTTACGGGTAAGTTTCACGGGTAAGTTTCACGGGTATGTTTCACGGGTGACGTTTCACGGGTCTAGGTTTCACTGGTAAGTTTCACGGGTCAAGGTTTCACTGGTAAGTTTCACGGGTCAAGGTTTTACGGGTAAGTTTCACGGGTAAATTTCACGGGTATGTTTCACGGGTGACGTTTCACGGGTCTAGGTTTCACGGGTAAGTTTCACGGGTCAAGGTTTCACGGGTAAGTTTCACGGGTAAGTTTTACGAGTATGTTTCACAAGTGACGTTTCACGGGTCTAGGTTTCACTGGAAAGTTTCACGGGTCAAGGTTTCACGGGTAAGTTTCACGGGTAAGATTTACGGGTATGTTTTACAGGCGACGTTTCACGGGTCTAGGTTTCACTGGTAAGTTTCACGGGTCTAGGTTTCACGGGTAAGTTTCACGGGTAAGTTTCACGGGTATGTTTTACGGGTGACATTTCACGGGTCTAGGTTTCACTGGTAAGTTTCACGGGTCAAGGTTTCACGGGTAAGTTTCACGGGTAAGTTTCACGGGTATGTTTCACGGGTGACGTTTCACGGGTCTAGGTTTCACTGGTAAGTTTCACAGTTCAAGGTTTTACGGGTAAGTTTCACGGGTAAGTTTCACGGGTATGTTTCACGGGTGACGTTTCACGGGTCTAGGTTTTACTGGTAAGTTTCACGGGTCAAGGTTTCACGGGTAAGTTTCACGGGTAAGTTTTACGGGTAAGTTTCACGGGTGACGTTTCACGGGTGCGTTTCACGGGTCTAGGTTTCACTGGTAAGTTTCACGGGTCAAGGTTTCACGGGTAAGTTTCACCGGTAAGTTTCACGGGTATGTTTCACAAGTGACGTTTCACGGGTCTAGGTTTAACTGGAAAGTTTCACGGGTCAAGGTTTCACGGGTAAGTTTCACGGGTAAGTTTTACGGGTATGTTTTACAGGCGACGTTTCACGGGTCTAGGTTTTACTGGTAAGTTTCACGGGTCTAGGTTTCACGGGTAAGTTTCACGGGTAAGTTTCACGGGTATGTTTCATGGGTGATGTTTCACGGGTCTAGGTTTCACTGGTAAGTTTCACGGGTCAAGGTTTCACGGGTAAGTTTCACGGGTAAGTTTCACGGGTAAGTTTTACGGGTATGTTTTACAGGTGACGTTTCACGGGTCTAGGTTTCACTGGTAAGTTTCACGGGTCAAGGTTTCACGGGTAAGTTTCACGGGTAAGTTTCACGGGTATGTTTCATGGGTGATGTTTCACGGGTCTAGGTTTTACTGGTAAGTTTCACGGGTCAAGGTTTCACGGGTAAGTTTCACGGGTAAGTTTCACGGGTGACGTTTCACGGGTCTAGGTTTCACTGGTAAGTTTCACGGGTATGTTTCACGGTTGACGTTTCACGGGTCTAGGTTTCACTGGTAAGTTTCACGGGTCAAGGTTTCACGGGTAAGTTTCACGGGTAAGTTTCACGGGTATGTTTCACGGATGACGTTTCACGGGTCTTGGTTTCACTGGTAAGTTTCACGGGTCAAGGTTTCACGGGTAAGTTTCACGGGTAAGTTTCACGGGTAAGTTTTACGGGTATGTTTTACAGGTGACGTTTCACGGGTAAGTTTCACGGGTAAGTTTCACGGGTATGTTTCACGGGTGACGTTTCACGGGTCTTGGTTTCACTGGTAAGTTTCACGGGTCAAGGTTTCACGGGTAAGTTTCACGGGTATGTTTCACGGGTGACGTTTCACGGGTCTAGGTTTCACTGGTAAGTTTCACGGGTCAAGGTTTCACGGGTAAGTTTCACGGGTAAGTTTTACGGGTAAGTTTCACGGGTCTTAGGTTTCAATGGTAAGTTTCACGGGTCAAGGTTTCACGGGTAAGTTTCACGGGTAAGTTTCACGGGTATGTTTCACGGGTGACGTTTCACGGGTCTAGGTTTCACTGGAAAGTTTCACGGATCAAGGTTTCACGGGTAAGTTTCACGGGTAAGTTTTACGGGTATGTTTTACAGGTGACGTTTCACGGGTCTAGGTTTCACTGGTAAGTTTCACGGGTCAAGGTTTCACGGGTAAGTTTCACGGGTAAGTTTCACTGGTATGTTTCACGGGTGACGTTTCACGGGTCTAGGTTTCACTGGTAAGTTTCACGGGTCAAGGTTTCACGGGTAAGTTTCACGGGTAAGTTTCACGGGTATGTTTCACGGGTGACGTTTCACGGGTCTAGGTTTCACTGGTAAGTTTCACGGGTCAAGGTTTCACGGGTAAGTTTCACGGGTAAGTTTTACGGGTAAGTTTCACGGGTGACGTTTCACGGGTCTAGGTTTCACTGGAAAGTTTCACGGGTCAAGGATTCACGGGTAAGTTTCACGGGTAAGTTTTACGGGTATGTTTTACAGGTGACGTTTCACGGGTCTAGGTTTCACTGGTAAGTTTCACGGGTCAAGGTTTCACGGGTAAGATTCACGGGTAAGTTTCACGGGTATGTTTCATGGGTGATGTTTCACGGGTCTAGGTTTCACTGGTAAGTTTCACGGGTCAAGGTTTTACGGGTAAGTTTCACGGGTATGTTTCACGGGTGACGTTTCACGGGTCTAGGTTTCACTGGTAAGTTTCACGGGTCAAGGTTTCACGGGTAAGATTCACGGGTAAGTTTCACGGGTATGTTTCACGGGTGACGTTTCACGGGTATAGGTTTCACTAGTAAGTTTCACGGGTCAAGGTTTCACGGGTAAGTTTCACGGGTAAGTTTCACGGGTATGTTTCACGAGTGACGTTTCACGGGTCTAGGTTTCACTGGTAAGTTTCATGGGTCAAGGTTTCACGGGTAAGTTTCACGGGTAAGTTTCACGGGTATGTTTCACGGGTGACGTTTCACGGGTCTAGGTTTCACTGGTAAGTTTCACGGGTCAAGGTTTCACGGGTAAGTTTTACGGGTAAGTTTCACGGGTAAGTTTTACGCGTAAGTTTCACGGGTGACGTTTCACGGGTCTAGGTTTCACTGGTAAGTTTCACGGGTCAAGGTTTCACGGGTAAGTTTAACGGGTAAGTTTTACGGGTAAGTTTCACGGGTGACGTTTCACGGGTCTAGGTTTCACTGGTAAGTTTCACGGGTCTAGGTTTCACTGGTAAGTTTCACGGGTCAAGGTTTCACGGGTAAGTTTCACGGGTATGTTTCACGGGTGACGTTTCACGGGTCTAGGTTTCACTGGAAAGTTTCACAGATCAAGGTTTCACTGGTAAGTTTCACGGGTAAGTTTTACGGGTATGTTTTACAGGTGACGTTTCACAGGTCTAGGTTTCACTAGTAAGTTTCACGGGTCAAGGTTTCACGGGTAAGTTTCACGGGTAAGTTTCACGGGTATGTTTCACGGGTGACGTTTCACGGGTCTAGGTTTCACTGGTAAGTTTCACAGTTCAAGGTTTTACGGGTAAGTTTCACGGGTAAGTTTCACGGGTATGTTTCACGGGTGACGTTTCACGGGTCTAGGTTTCACTGGTAAGTTTCACGGGTCAAGGTTTCACGGGTAAGTTTCACGGGTAAGTTTTACGGGTAAGTTTCACGGGTGACGTTTCACGGGTGCGTTTCACGGGTCTAGGTTTCACTGGTAAGTTTCACGGGTCAAGGTTTCACGGGTAAGTTTCACCGGTAAGTTTCACGGGTATGTTTCACAAGTGACGTTTCACGGGTCTAGGTTTAACTGGAAAGTTTCACGGGTCAAGGTTTCACGGGTAAGTTTCACGGGTAAGTTTTACGGGTATGTTTTACAGGCGACGTTTCACGGGTCTAGGTTTCACTGGTAAGTTTCACGGGTCTAGGTTTCACGGGTAAGTTTCACGGGTAAGTTTCACGGGTATGTTTCATGGGTGATGTTTCACGGGTCTAGGTTTTACTGGTAAGTTTCACGGGTCAAGGTTTCACGGGTAAGTTTCACGGGTAAGTTTCACGGGTAAGTTTCACGGGTAAGTTTTACGGGTATGTTTTACAGGTGACGTTTCACGGGTCTAGGTTTCACTGGTAAGTTTCACGGGTCAAGGTTTCACGGGTAAGTTTCACGGGTAAGTTTCACGGGTATGTTTCATGGGTGATGTTTCACGGGTCTAGGTTTTACTGGTAAGTTTCACGGGTCAAGGTTTCACGGGTAAGTTTCACGGGTAAGTTTCACGGGTGACGTTTCACGGGTCTAGGTTTCACTGGTAAGTTTCACGGGTATGTTTCACGGGTGACGTTTCACGGGTCTAGGTTTCACTGGTAAGTTTCACGGGTCAAGGTTTCACGGGTAAGTTTCACGGGTAAGTTTCACGGGTATGTTTCACGGATGACGTTTCACGGGTCTTGGTTTCACTGGTAAGTTTCACGGGTCAAGGTTTCACGGGTAAGTTTCACGGGTAAGTTTCACGGGTAAGTTTCACGGGTAAGTTTTACGGGTATGTTTTACAGGTGACGTTTCACGGGTAAGTTTCACGGGTAAGTTTCACGGGTATGTTTCACGGGTGACGTTTCACGGGTCTTGGTTTCACTGGTAAGTTTCACGGGTCAAGGTTTCACGGGTAAGTTTCACGGGTATGTTTCACGGGTGACGTTTCACGGGTCTAGGTTTCACTGGTAAGTTTCACGGGTCAAGGTTTCACGGGTAAGTTTCACGGGTAAGTTTTACGGGTAAGTTTCACGGGTCAAGGTTTCACGGGTAAGTTTCACGGGTAAGTTTTACGGGTAAGTTTCACGGGTCTTAGGTTTCAATGGTAAGTTTCACGGGTCAAGGTTTCACGGGTAAGTTTCACGGGTAAGTTTCACGGGTATGTTTCACGGGTGACGTTTCACGGGTCTAGGTTTCACTGGAAAGTTTCACGGATCAAGGTTTCACGGGTAAGTTTCACGGGTAAGTTTTACGGGTATGTTTTACAGGTGACGTTTCACGGGTCTAGGTTTCACTGGTAAGTTTCACGGGTCAAGGTTTCACGGGTAAGTTTCACGGGTAAGTTTCACGGGTATGTTTCATGGGTGATGTTTCACGGGTCTAGGTTTTACTGGTAAGTTTCACGGGTCAAGGTTTCACGGGTAAGTTTCACGGGTAAGTTTCACGGGTGACGTTTCACGGCTCTAGGTTTCACTGGTAAGTTTCACGGGTATGTTTCACGGGTGACGTTTCACGGGTCTAGGTTTCACTGGTAAGTTTCACGGGTCAAGGTTTCACGGGTAAGTTTCACTGGTAAGTTTCACGGGTATGTTTCACGGATGACGTTTCACGGGTCTTGGTTTCACTGGTAAGTTTCACGGGTCAAGGTTTCACGGGTAAGTTTCACGGGTAAGTTTTACGGGTATGTTTTACAGGTGACGTTTCACGGGTAAGTTTCACGGGTAAGTTTCACGGGTATGTTTCACGGGTGACGTTTCACGGGTCTAGGTTTCACTGGTAAGTTTCACGGGTCAAGGTTTCACGGGTAAGTTTCACGGGTAAGTTTTACGGGTAAGTTTCACGGGTGACGTTTCACGGGTCTAGGTTTCACTGGAAAGTTTCACGGGTCAAGGATTCACGGGTAAGTTTCACGGGTAAGTTTTACGGGTATGTTTTACAGGTGACGTTTCACGGGTCTAGGTTTCACTGGTAAGTTTCACGGGTCAAGGTTTCACGGGTAAGATTCACGGGTAAGTTTCACGGGTATGTTTCATGGGTGATGTTTCACGGGTCTAGGTTTCACTGGTAAGTTTCACGGGTCAAGGTTTTACGGGTAAGTTTCACGGGTATGTTTCACGGGTGACGTTTCACGGGTCTAGGTTTCACTGGTAAGTTTCACGGGTCAAGGTTTCACGGGTAAGATTCACGGGTAAGTTTCACGGGTATGTTTCACGGGTGACGTTTCACGGGTATAGGTTTCACTAGTAAGTTTCACGGGTCAAGGTTTCACGGGTAAGTTTCACGGGTAAGTTTCACGGGTATGTTTCACGAGTGACGTTTCACGGGTCTAGGTTTCACTGGTAAGTTTCACGGGTCAAGGTTTCACGGGTAAGTTTCACGGGTAAGTTTCACGGGTATGTTTCACGGGTGACGTTTCACGGGTCTAGGTTTCACTGGTAAGTTTCACGGGTCAAGGTTTCACGGGTAAGTTTTACGGGTAAGTTTCACGGGTAAGTTTTACGCGTACGTTTCACGGGTGACGTTTCACGGGTCTAGGTTTCACTGGTAAGTTTCACGGGTCAAGGTTTCACGGGTAAGTTTAACGGGTAAGTTTTACGGGTAAGTTTCACGGGTGACGTTTCACGGGTCTAGGTTTCACTGGTAAGTTTCACGGGTCTAGGTTTCACTGGTAAGTTTCACGGGTCAAGGTTTCACGGGTAAGTTTCACGGGTAAGTTTCACGGGTATGTTTCACGGGTGACGTTTCACGGGTCTAGGTTTCACTGGAAAGTTTCACAGATCAAGGTTTCACGGGTAAGTTTCACGGGTAAGTTTTACGGGTATGTTTTACAGGTGACGTTTCACAGGTCTAGGTTTCACTGGTAAGTTTCACGGGTCAAGGTTTCACGGGTAAGTTTCACGGGTAAGTTTCACGGGTATGTTTCATGGGTGATGTTTCACGGGTCTAGGTTTTACTGGTAAGTTTCACGGGTCAAGGTTTCACGGGTAAGTTTCACGGGTAAGTTTCACGGGTGACGTTTCACGGGTCTAGGTTTCACTGGTAAGTTTCACGGGTATGTTTCACGGGTGACGTTTCACGGGTCTAGGTTTCACTGGTAAGTTTCACGGGTCAAGGTTTCACGGGTAAGTTTCACGGGTATGTTTCACGGATGACGTTTCACGGGTCTTGGTTTCACTGGTAAGTTTCACGGGTCAAGGTTTCACGGGTAAGTTTCACGGGTAAGTTTTACGGGTATGTTTTACAGGTGACGTTTCACGGGTAAGTTTCACGGGTAAGTTTCACGGGTATGTTTCACGGGTGACGTTTCACGGGTCTAGGTTTCACTGGTAAGTTTCACGGGTCAAGGTTTCACGGGTAAGTTTCACGGGTAAGTTTTACGGGTAAGTTTCATGGGTGACGTTTCACGGGTCTAGGTTTCACTGGAAAGTTTCACGGGGCAAGGATTCACGGGTAAGTTTCACGGGTAAGTTTTACGGGTATGTTTTACAGGTGACGTTTCACGGGTCTAGGTTTCACTGGTAAGTTTCACGGGTCAAGGTTTCACGGGTAAGATTCACGGGTAAGTTTCACGGGTATGTTTCATGGGTGATGTTTCACGGGTCTAGGTTTCACTGGTAAGTTTCACGGGTCAAGGTTTCACGGGTAAGTTTCACGGGTAAGTTTACGGGTATGTTTCACAAGTGACGTTTCACGGGTCTAGGTTTCACTGGTAAGTTTCACGGGTCAAGGTTTCACGGGTAAGATTCACGGGTAAGTTTCACGGGTATGTTTCACGGGTGACGTTTCACGGGTATAGGTTTCACTAGTAAGTTTCACGGGTCAAGGTTTCACGGGTAAGTTTCACGGGTAAGTTTCACGGGTATGTTTCACGAGTGACGTTTCACGGGTCTAGGTTTCACTGGTAAGTTTCACGGGTCAAGGTTTCACGGGTAAGTTTCACGGGTAAGTTTCACGGGTATGTTTCACGGGTGACGTTTCACGGGTCTAGGTTTCACTGGTAAGTTTCACGGGTCAAGGTTTCACGGGTAAGTTTTACGGGTAAGTTTCACGGGTAAGTTTTACGCGTAAGTTTCACGGGTGACGTTTCACGGGTCTAGGTTTCACTGGTAAGTTTCACGGGTCAAGGTTTCACGGGTAAGTTTAACGGGTAAGTTTTACGGGTAAGTTTCACGGGTGACGTTTCACGGGTCTAGGTTTCACTGGTAAGTTTCACGGGTCTAGGTTTCACTGGTAAGTTTCACGGGTCAAGGTTTCACGGGTAAGTTTCACGGGTAAGTTTCACGGGTATGTTTCACGGGTGACGTTTCACGGGTCTAGGTTTCACTGGAAAGTTTCACAGATCAAGGTTTCACGGGTAAGTTTCACGGGTAAGTTTTACGGGTATGTTTTACAGGTGACGTTTCACAGGTCTAGGTTTCACTGGTAAGTTTCACGGGTCAAGGTTTCACGGGTAAGTTTCACGGGTAAGTTTCACGGGTATGTTTCATGGGTGATGTTTCACGGGTCTAGGTTTTACTGGTAAGTTTCACGGGTCAAGGTTTCACGGGTAAGTTTCACGGGTAAGTTTCACGGGTGACGTTTCACGGGTCTAGGTTTCACTGGTAAGTTTCACGGGTATGTTACACGGGTGACGTTTCACGGGTCTAGGTTTCACTGGTAAGTTTCACGGGTCAAGGTTTCACGGGTAAGTTTCACGGGTAAGTTTCACGGGTATGTTTCACGGATGACGTTTCACGGGTCTTGGTTTCACTGGTAAGTTTCACGGGTCAAGGTTTCACGGGTAAGTTTCACGGGTAAGTTTTACGGGTATGTTTTACAGGTGACGTTTCACGGGTAAGTTTCACGGGTAAGTTTCACGGGTATGTTTCACGGGTGACGTTTCACGGGTCTAGGTTTCACTGGTAAGTTTCACGGGTCAAGGTTTCACGGGTAAGTTTCACGGGTTAGTTTCACGGGTATGTTTCACGGATGACGTTTCACGGGTCTTGGTTTCACTGGTAAGTTTCACGGGTCAAGGTTTCACGGGTAAGTTTCACGGGTAAGTTTTACGGGTATGTTTTACAGGTGACGTTTCACGGGTAAGTTTATCGGGTAAGTTTCACGGGTATGTTTCACGGGTGAAGTTTCACGGGTCTTGGTTTCACTGGTAAGTTTCACGGGTCAAGGTTTCACGGGTAAGTTATACGGGTAAGTTTTACGGGTATGTTTTACAGGTGACGTTTCACGGGTAAGTTTCACGGGTAAGTTTCACGGGTATGTTTCACGGGTGAAGTTTCACGGGTCTAGGTTTCACTGGTAAGTTTCACGGGTCAAGGTTTCACGGGTAAGTTTCACGGGTAAGTTTTACGGGTAAGTTTCACGGGTGACGTTTCACGGGTCTAGGTTTCACTGGAAAGTTTCACGGGTCAAGGATTCACGGGTAAGTTTCACGGGTAAGTTTTACGGGTATGTTTTACAGGTGACGTTTCACGGGTCTAGGTTTCACTGGTAAGTTTCACGGTTCAAGGTTTCACGGGTAAGATTCACGGGTAAGTTTCACGGGTATGTTTCATGGGTGATGTTTCACGGGTCTAGGTTTCACTGGTAAGTTTCACGGGTCAAGGTTTTACGGGTAAGTTTCACGGGTAAGTTTTACGGGTATGTTTCACGGGTGACGTTTCACGGGTCTAGGTTTCACTGGTAAGTTTCACGGGTCAAGGTTTCACGGGTAAGTTTCACGGGTAAGTTTCACGGGTATGTTTCACGGGTGACGTTTCACGGGTCTAGGTTTCACTAGTAAGTTTCACGGGTCAAGGTTTCACGGGTAAGTTTCACGTTTAAGTTTCACGGGTATGTTTCATGGGTGATGTTTCACGGGTCTAGGTTTTACTGGTAAGTTTCACGGGTCAAGGTTTCACGGGTAAGTTTCACGGGTAAGTTTCACGGGTGACGTTTCACGGGTCTAGGTTTCACTGGTAAGTTTCACGGGTATGTTTCACGGGTAAGTTTTACGGGTATGTTTTACAGGTGACGTATCACGGGTAAGTTTTACGGGTAAGTTTAACGGGTCTAGGTTTCACTGGTAAGTTTCACGGGTCAAGGTTTCACGGGTAAGTTTCACGGGTAAGTTTCACGGGTATGTTTCACGGGTGACGTTTCACGGGTCTAGGTTTCACTGGAAAGTTTCACGGATCAAGGTTTCACGGGTAAGTTTCACGGGTAAGTTTTACGGGTATGTTTTACAGGTGACGTTTCACGGGTCTAGGTTTCACTGGTAAGTTTCACGGGTCAAGGTTTCACGGGTAAGTTTCACTACTAAGTAACACGGGTATGTTTCATGGGTGATGTTTCACGGGTCTAGGTTTTACTGGTAAGTTTCACGGGTCAAGGTTTCACGGGTAAGTTTCACGGGTAAGTTTCACGGGTGACGTTTCACGGGTCTAGGTTTCACTGGTAAGTTTCACGGGTATGTTTAACGGGTGACGTTTCACGGGTCTAGGTTTCACTGGTAAGTTTCACGGGTCAAGGTTTCACGGGTAAGTTTCACGGGTAAGTTTCACGGGTATGTTTCACGGATGACGTTTCACGGGTCTTGGTTTCACTGGTAAGTTTCACGGGTCAAGGTTTTACGGGTAAGTTTCACGGGTAAGTTTTACGGGTATGTTTTACAGGTGACGTTTCACGGGTAAGTTTCACGGGTAAGTTTCACGGGTATGTTTCACGGGTGACGTTTCACGGGTCTAGGTTTCACTGGTAAGTTTCACGGGTCAAGGTTTCACGGGTAAGTTTCACGGGTAAGTTTTACGGGTAAGTTTCACGGGTGACGTTTCACGGGTCTAGGTTTCACTGGAAAGTTTCACGGGTCAAGGATTCACGGGTAAGTTTCACGGGTAAGTTTTACGGGTATGTTTTACAGGTGACGTTTCACGGGTCTAGGTTTCACTGGTAAGTTTCACGGGTCAAGGTTTCACGGGTAAGTTTAACGGGTAAGTTTCACGGGTATGTTTCACGGATGACGTTTCACGGGTCTTGGTTTCACTGGTAAGTTTCACGGGTCAAGGTTTTACGGGTAAGTTTCACGGGTAAGTTTTACGGGTATGTTTTACAGGTGACGTTTCACGGGTAAGTTTCACGGGTAAGTTTCACGGGTATGTTTCACGGGTGACGTTTCACGGGTCTAGGTTTCACTGGTAAGTTTCACGGGTCAAGGTTTCACGGGTAAGTTTCACGGGTAAGTTTTACGGGTAAGTTTCACGGGTGACGTTTCACGGGTCTAGGTTTCACTGGAAAGTTTCACGGGTCAAGGATTCACGGGTAAGTTTCACGGGTAAGTTTTACGGGTATGTTTTACAGGTGACGTTTCACGGGTCTAGGTTTCACTGGTAAGTTTCACGGGTCAAGGTTTCACGGGTAAGATTCACGGGTAAGTTTCACGGGTATGTTTCATGGGTGATGTTTCACGGGTCTAGGTTTCACTGGTAAGTTTCACGGGTCAAGGTTTTACGGGTAAGTTTCACGTGTAAGTTTCACGGGTATGTTTCATGGGTGATGTTTCACGGGTCTAGGTTTTACTGGTAAGTTTCACGGGTCAAGGTTTCACGGGTAAGTTTCACGGGTAAGTTTCACGGGTGACGTTTCACGGGTCTAGGTTTCACTGGTAAGTTTCACGGGTATGTTTCACGGGTGACGTTTCACGGGTCTAGGTTTCACTGGTAAGTTTCACGGGTCAAGGTTTCACGGGTAAGTTTCACGGGTAAGTTTCACGGGTATGTTTCACGGATGACGTTTCACGGGTCTTGGTTTCACTGGTAAGTTTCACGGGTCAAGGTTTCACGGGTAAGTTTCACGGGTAAGTTTTACGGGTATGTTTTACAGGTGACGTTTCACGGGTAAGTTTCACGGGTAAGTTTCACGGGTATGTTTCACGGGTGACGTTTCACGGGTCTAGGTTTCACTGGTAAGTTTCACAGTTCAAGGTTTTACGGGTAAGTTTCACGGGTAAATTTCACGGGTATGTTTCACGGGTGACGTTTCACGGGTCTAGGTTTCACGGGTAAGTTTCACGGGTCAAGGTTTCACGGGTAAGTTTCACGGGTAAGTTTCACGGGTATGTTTCACAAGTGACGTTTCACGGGTCTAGGTTTCACTGGAAAGTTTCACGGGTCAAGGTTTCACGGGTAAGTTTCACGGGTAAGATTTACGGGTATGTTTTACAGGCGACGTTTCACGGGTCTAGGTTTCACTGGTAAGTTTCACGGGTCTAGGTTTCACGGGTAAGTTTCACGGGTAAGTTTCACGGGTATGTTTTACGGGTGACATTTCACGGGTCTAGGTTTCACTGGTAAGTTTCACGGGTCAAGGTTTCACGGGTAAGTTTCACGGGTAAGTTTCACGGGTATGTTTCACGGGTGACGTTTCACGGGTCTAGGTTTCACTGGTAAGTTTCACAGTTCAAGGTTTTACGGGTAAGTTTCACGGGTAAGTTTCACGGGTATGTTTCACGGGTGACGTTTCACGGGTCTAGGTTTCACTGGTAAGTTTCACGGGTCAAGGTTTCACGGGTAAGTTTCACGGGTAAGTTTTACGGGTAAGTTTCACGGGTGACGTTTCACGGGTGCGTTTCACGGGTCTAGGTTTCACTGGTAAGTTTCACGGGTCAAGGTTTCACGGGTAAGTTTCACCGGTAAGTTTCACGGGTATGTTTCACAAGTGACGTTTTACGGGTCTAGGTTTAACTGGAAAGTTTCACGGGTCAAGGTTTCACGGGTAAGTTTCACGGGTAAGTTTTACGGGTATGTTTTACAGGCGACGTTTCACGGGTCTAGGTTTCACTGGTAAGTTTCACGGGTCTAGGTTTCACGGGTAAGTTTCACGGGTAAGTTTCACGGGTATGTTTCATGGGTGATGTTTCACGGGTCTAGGTTTCACTGGTAAGTTTCACGGGTCAAGGTTTCACGGGTAAGTTTCACGGGTAAGTTTCACGGGTGACGTTTCACGGGTCTAGGTTTCACTGGTAAGTTTCACGGGTATGTTTCACGGGTGACGTTTCACGGGTCTAGGTTTCACTGGTAAGTTTCACGGGTCAAGGTTTCACGGGTAAGTTTCACGGGTAAGTTTCACGGGTATGTTTCACGGATGACGTTTCACGGGTCTTGGTTTCACTGGTAAGTTTCACGGGACAAGGTTTCACGGGTAAGTTTCACGGGTAAGTTTCACGGGTAAGTTTCACGGGTAAGTTTTACGGGTATGTTTTACAGGTGACGTTTTACGGGTAAGTTTCACGGGTAAGTTTCACGGGTATGTTTCACGGGTGACGTTTCACGGGTCTTGGTTTCACTGGTAAGTTTCACGGGTCAAGGTTTCACGGGTAAGTTTCACGGGTATGTTTCACGGGTGACGTTTCACGGGTCTAGGTTTCACTGGTAAGTTTCACGGGTCAAGGTTTCACGGGTAAGTTTCACGGGTAAGTTTTACGGGTAAGTTTCACGGGTCTTAGGTTTCAATGGTAAGTTTCACGGGTCAAGGTTTCACGGGTAAGTTTCACGGGTAAGTTTCACGGGTATGTTTCACGGGTGACGTTTCACGGGTCTAGGTTTCACTGGAAAGTTTCACGGATCAAGGTTTCACGGGTAAGTTTCACGGGTAAGTTTTACGGGTATGTTTTACAGGTGACGTTTCACGGGTCTAGGTTTCACTGGTAAGTTTCACGGGTCAAGGTTTCACGGGTAAGTTTCACGGGTAAGTTTCACGGGTATGTTTCATGGGTGATGTTTCACGGGTCTAGGTTTTACTGGTAAGTTTCACGGGTCAAGGTTTCACGGGTAAGTTTCACGGGTAAGTTTCACGGGTGACGTTTCACGGGTCTAGGTTTCACTGGTAAGTTTCACGGGTATGTTTCACGGGTGACGTTTCACGGGTCTAGGTTTCACTGGTAAGTTTCACGGGTCAAGGTTTCACGGGTAAGTTTCACTGGTAAGTTTCACGGGTATGTTTCACGGATGACGTTTCACGGGTCTTGGTTTCACTGGTAAGTTTCACGGGTCAAGGTTTCACGGGTAAGTTTTACGGGTAAGTTTTACGGGTATGTTTTACAGGTGACGTTTCACGGGTAAGTTTCACGGGTAAGTTTCACGGGTATGTTTCACGGGTGACGTTTCACGGGTCTAGGTTTCACTGGTAAGTTTCACGGGTCAAGGTTTCACGGGTAAGTTTCACGGGTAAGTTTTACGGGTAAGTTTCACGGGTGACGTTTCACGGGTCTAGGTTTCACTGGAAAGTTTCACGGGTCAAGGATTCACGGGTAAGTTTCACGGGTAAGTTTTACGGGTATGTTTTACAGGTGACGTTTCACGGGTCTAGGTTTCACTGGTAAGTTTCACGGGTCAAGGTTTCACGGGTAAGATTCACGGGTAAGTTTCACGGGTATGTTTCATGGGTGATGTTTCACGGGTCTAGGTTTCACTGGTAAGTTTCACGGGTCAAGGTTTTACGGGTAAGTTTCACGGGTATGTTTCACGGGTGACGTTTCACGGGTCTAGGTTTCACTGGTAAGTTTCACGGGTCAAGGTTTCACGGGTAAGATTCACGGGTAAGTTTCACGGGTATGTTTCACGGGTGACGTTTCACGGGTATAGGTTTCACTAGTAAGTTTCACGGGTCAAGGTTTCACGGGTAAGTTTCACGGGTAAGTTTCACGGGTATGTTTCACGAGTGACGTTTCACGGGTCTAGGTTTCACTGGTAAGTTTCACGGGTCAAGGTTTCACGGGTAAGTTTCACGGGTAAGTTTCACGGGTATGTTTCACGGGTGACGTTTCACGGGTCTAGGTTTCACTGGTAAGTTTCACGGGTCAAGGTTTCACGGGTAAGTTTTACGGGTAAGTTTCACGGGTAAGTTTTACGCGTAAGTTTCACGGGTGACGTTTCACGGGTCTAGGTTTCACTGGTAAGTTTCACGGGTCAAGGTTTCACGGGTAAGTTTAACGGGTAAGTTTTACGGGTAAGTTTCACGGGTGACGTTTCACGGGTCTAGGTTTCACTGGTAAGTTTCACGGGTCTAGGTTTCACTGGTAAGTTTCACGGGTCAAGGTTTCACGGGTAAGTTTCACGGGTAAGTTTCACGGGTATGTTTCACGGGTGACGTTTCACGGGTCTAGGTTTCACTGGAAAGTTTCACAGATCAAGGTTTCACGGGTAAGTTTCACGGGTAAGTTTTACGGGTATGTTTTACAGGTGACGTTTCACAGGTCTAGGTTTCACTAGTAAGTTTCACGGGTCAAGGTTTCACGGGTAAGTTTCACGGGTAAGTTTCACGGGTATGTTTCACGGGTGACGTTTCACGGGTCTAGGTTTCACTGGTAAGTTTCACAGTTCAAGGTTTTACGGGTAAGTTTCACGGGTAAGTTTCACGGGTATGTTTCACGGGTGACGTTTCACGGGTCTAGGTTTCACTGGTAAGTTTCACGGGTCAAGGTTTCACTGGTAAGTTTCACGGGTCAAGGTTTTACGGGTAAGTTTCACGGGTAAATTTCACGGGTATGTTTCACGGGTGACGTTTCACGGGTCTAGGTTTCACGGGTAAGTTTCACGGGTCAAGGTTTCACGGGTAAGTTTCACGGGTAAGTTTTACGAGTATGTTTCACAAGTGACGTTTCACGGGTCTAGGTTTCACTGGAAAGTTTCACGGGTCAAGGTTTCACGGGTAAGTTTCACGGGTAAGATTTACGGGTATGTTTTACAGGCGACGTTTCACGGGTCTAGGTTTCACTGGTAAGTTTCACGGGTCTAGGTTTCACGGGTAAGTTTCACGGGTAAGTTTCACGGGTATGTTTTACGGGTGACATTTCACGGGTCTAGGTTTCACTGGTAAGTTTCACGGGTCAAGGTTTCACGGGTAAGTTTCACGGGTAAGTTTCACGGGTATGTTTCACGGGTGACGTTTCACGGGTCTAGGTTTCACTGGTAAGTTTCACAGTTCAAGGTTTTACGGGTAAGTTTCACGGGTAAGTTTCACGGGTATGTTTCACGGGTGACGTTTCACGGGTCTAGGTTTTACTGGTAAGTTTCACGGGTCAAGGTTTCACGGGTAAGCTTCACGGGTAAGTTTTACGGGTAAGTTTCACGGGTGACGTTTCACGGGTGCGTTTCACGGGTCTAGGTTTCACTGGTAAGTTTCACGGGTCAAGGTTTCACGGGTAAGTTTCACCGGTAAGTTTCACGGGTATGTTTCACAAGTGACGTTTCACGGGTCTAGGTTTAACTGGAAAGTTTCACGGGTCAAGGTTTCACGGGTAAGTTTCACGGGTAAGTTTTACGGGTATGTTTTACAGGCGACGTTTCACGGGTCTAGGTTTTACTGGTAAGTTTCACGGGTCTAGGTTTCACGGGTAAGTTTCACGGGTAAGTTTCACGGGTATGTTTCATGGGTGATGTTTCACGGGTCTAGGTTTCACTGGTAAGTTTCACGGGTCAAGGTTTCACGGGTAAGTTTCACGGGTAAGTTTCACGGGTAAGTTTTACGGGTATGT
This sequence comes from Agonum fuliginosum, assembly GCA_947534325.1. Lineage (NCBI taxonomy): Eukaryota > Metazoa > Arthropoda > Insecta > Coleoptera > Carabidae > Agonum > Agonum fuliginosum. Next base: position 27,624,987 of record OX384036.1, read on the forward strand.
TTTACAGGTGACGTTTCACGGGTCTAGGTTTCACTGGTAAGTTTCACGGGTCAAGGTTTCACGGGTAAGTTTCACGGGTAAGTTTCACGGGTATGTTTCATGGGTGATGTTTCACGGGTCTAGGTTTTACTGGTAAGTTTCACGGGTCAAGGTTTCACGGGTAAGTTTCACGGGTAAGTTTCACGGGTGACGTTTCACGGGTCTAGGTTTCACTGGTAAGTTTCACGGGTATGTTTCACGGTTGACGTTTCACGGGTCTAGGTTTCACTGGTAAGTTTCACGGGTCAAGGTTTCACGGGTAAGTTTCACGGGTAAGTTTCACGGGTATGTTTCACGGATGACGTTTCACGGGTCTTGGTTTCACTGGTAAGTTTCACGGGTCAAGGTTTCACGGGTAAGTTTCACGGGTAAGTTTCACGGGTAAGTTTTACGGGTATGTTTTACAGGTGACGTTTCACGGGTAAGTTTCACGGGTAAGTTTCACGGGTATGTTTCACGGGTGACGTTTCACGGGTCTTGGTTTCACTGGTAAGTTTCACGGGTCAAGGTTTCACGGGTAAGTTTCACGGGTATGTTTCACGGGTGACGTTTCACGGGTCTAGGTTTCACTGGTAAGTTTCACGGGTCAAGGTTTCACGGGTAAGTTTCACGGGTAAGTTTTACGGGTAAGTTTCACGGGTCTTAGGTTTCAATGGTAAGTTTCACGGGTCAAGGTTTCACGGGTAAGTTTCACGGGTAAGTTTCACGGGTATGTTTCACGGGTGACGTTTCACGGGTCTAGGTTTCACTGGAAAGTTTCACGGATCAAGGTTTCACGGGTAAGTTTCACGGGTAAGTTTTACGGGTATGTTTTACAGGTGACGTTTCACGGGTCTAGGTTTCACTGGTAAGTTTCACGGGTCAAGGTTTCACGGGTAAGTTTCACGGGTAAGTTTCACTGGTATGTTTCACGGGTGACGTTTCACGGGTCTAGGTTTCACTGGTAAGTTTCACGGGTCAAGGTTTCACGGGTAAGTTTCACGGGTAAGTTTCACGGGTATGTTTCACGGGTGACGTTTCACGGGTCTAGGTTTCACTGGTAAGTTTCACGGGTCAAGGTTTCACGGGTAAGTTTCACGGGTAAGTTTTACGGGTAAGTTTCACGGGTGACGTTTCACGGGTCTAGGTTTCACTGGAAAGTTTCACGGGTCAAGGATTCACGGGTAAGTTTCACGGGTAAGTTTTACGGGTATGTTTTACAGGTGACGTTTCACGGGTCTAGGTTTCACTGGTAAGTTTCACGGGTCAAGGTTTCACGGGTAAGATTCACGGGTAAGTTTCACGGGTATGTTTCATGGGTGATGTTTCACGGGTCTAGGTTTCACTGGTAAGTTTCACGGGTCAAGGTTTTACGGGTAAGTTTCACGGGTATGTTTCACGGGTGACGTTTCACGGGTCTAGGTTTCACTGGTAAGTTTCACGGGTCAAGGTTTCACGGGTAAGATTCACGGGTAAGTTTCACGGGTATGTTTCACGGGTGACGTTTCACGGGTATAGGTTTCACTAGTAAGTTTCACGGGTCAAGGTTTCACGGGTAAGTTTCACGGGTAAGTTTCACGGGTATGTTTCACGAGTGACGTTTCACGGGTCTAGGTTTCACTGGTAAGTTTCATGGGTCAAGGTTTCACGGGTAAGTTTCACGGGTAAGTTTCACGGGTATGTTTCACGGGTGACGTTTCACGGGTCTAGGTTTCACTGGTAAGTTTCACGGGTCAAGGTTTCACGGGTAAGTTTTACGGGTAAGTTTCACGGGTAAGTTTTACGCGTAAGTTTCACGGGTGACGTTTCACGGGTCTAGGTTTCACTGGTAAGTTTCACGGGTCAAGGTTTCACGGGTAAGTTTAACGGGTAAGTTTTACGGGTAAGTTTCACGGGTGACGTTTCACGGGTCTAGGTTTCACTGGTAAGTTTCACGGGTCTAGGTTTCACTGGTAAGTTTCACGGGTCAAGGTTTCACGGGTAAGTTTCACGGGTATGTTTCACGGGTGACGTTTCACGGGTCTAGGTTTCACTGGAAAGTTTCACAGATCAAGGTTTCACTGGTAAGTTTCACGGGTAAGTTTTACGGGTATGTTTTACAGGTGACGTTTCACAGGTCTAGGTTTCACTAGTAAGTTTCACGGGTCAAGGTTTCACGGGTAAGTTTCACGGGTAAGTTTCACGGGTATGTTTCACGGGTGACGTTTCACGGGTCTAGGTTTCACTGGTAAGTTTCACAGTTCAAGGTTTTACGGGTAAGTTTCACGGGTAAGTTTCACGGGTATGTTTCACGGGTGACGTTTCACGGGTCTAGGTTTCACTGGTAAGTTTCACGGGTCAAGGTTTCACGGGTAAGTTTCACGGGTAAGTTTTACGGGTAAGTTTCACGGGTGACGTTTCACGGGTGCGTTTCACGGGTCTAGGTTTCACTGGTAAGTTTCACGGGTCAAGGTTTCACGGGTAAGTTTCACCGGTAAGTTTCACGGGTATGTTTCACAAGTGACGTTTCACGGGTCTAGGTTTAACTGGAAAGTTTCACGGGTCAAGGTTTCACGGGTAAGTTTCACGGGTAAGTTTTACGGGTATGTTTTACAGGCGACGTTTCACGGGTCTAGGTTTCACTGGTAAGTTTCACGGGTCTAGGTTTCACGGGTAAGTTTCACGGGTAAGTTTCACGGGTATGTTTCATGGGTGATGTTTCACGGGTCTAGGTTTTACTGGTAAGTTTCACGGGTCAAGGTTTCACGGGTAAGTTTCACGGGTAAGTTTCACGGGTAAGTTTCACGGGTAAGTTTTACGGGTATGTTTTACAGGTGACGTTTCACGGGTCTAGGTTTCACTGGTAAGTTTCACGGGTCAAGGTTTCACGGGTAAGTTTCACGGGTAAGTTTCACGGGTATGTTTCATGGGTGATGTTTCACGGGTCTAGGTTTTACTGGTAAGTTTCACGGGTCAAGGTTTCACGGGTAAGTTTCACGGGTAAGTTTCACGGGTGACGTTTCACGGGTCTAGGTTTCACTGGTAAGTTTCACGGGTATGTTTCACGGGTGACGTTTCACGGGTCTAGGTTTCACTGGTAAGTTTCACGGGTCAAGGTTTCACGGGTAAGTTTCACGGGTAAGTTTCACGGGTATGTTTCACGGATGACGTTTCACGGGTCTTGGTTTCACTGGTAAGTTTCACGGGTCAAGGTTTCACGGGTAAGTTTCACGGGTAAGTTTCACGGGTAAGTTTCACGGGTAAGTTTTACGGGTATGTTTTACAGGTGACGTTTCACGGGTAAGTTTCACGGGTAAGTTTCACGGGTATGTTTCACGGGTGACGTTTCACGGGTCTTGGTTTCACTGGTAAGTTTCACGGGTCAAGGTTTCACGGGTAAGTTTCACGGGTATGTTTCACGGGTGACGTTTCACGGGTCTAGGTTTCACTGGTAAGTTTCACGGGTCAAGGTTTCACGGGTAAGTTTCACGGGTAAGTTTTACGGGTAAGTTTCACGGGTCAAGGTTTCACGGGTAAGTTTCACGGGTAAGTTTTACGGGTAAGTTTCACGGGTCTTAGGTTTCAATGGTAAGTTTCACGGGTCAAGGTTTCACGGGTAAGTTTCACGGGTAAGTTTCACGGGTATGTTTCACGGGTGACGTTTCACGGGTCTAGGTTTCACTGGAAAGTTTCACGGATCAAGGTTTCACGGGTAAGTTTCACGGGTAAGTTTTACGGGTATGTTTTACAGGTGACGTTTCACGGGTCTAGGTTTCACTGGTAAGTTTCACGGGTCAAGGTTTCACGGGTAAGTTTCACGGGTAAGTTTCACGGGTATGTTTCATGGGTGATGTTTCACGGGTCTAGGTTTTACTGGTAAGTTTCACGGGTCAAGGTTTCACGGGTAAGTTTCACGGGTAAGTTTCACGGGTGACGTTTCACGGCTCTAGGTTTCACTGGTAAGTTTCACGGGTATGTTTCACGGGTGACGTTTCACGGGTCTAGGTTTCACTGGTAAGTTTCACGGGTCAAGGTTTCACGGGTAAGTTTCACTGGTAAGTTTCACGGGTATGTTTCACGGATGACGTTTCACGGGTCTTGGTTTCACTGGTAAGTTTCACGGGTCAAGGTTTCACGGGTAAGTTTCACGGGTAAGTTTTACGGGTATGTTTTACAGGTGACGTTTCACGGGTAAGTTTCACGGGTAAGTTTCACGGGTATGTTTCACGGGTGACGTTTCACGGGTCTAGGTTTCACTGGTAAGTTTCACGGGTCAAGGTTTCACGGGTAAGTTTCACGGGTAAGTTTTACGGGTAAGTTTCACGGGTGACGTTTCACGGGTCTAGGTTTCACTGGAAAGTTTCACGGGTCAAGGATTCACGGGTAAGTTTCACGGGTAAGTTTTACGGGTATGTTTTACAGGTGACGTTTCACGGGTCTAGGTTTCACTGGTAAGTTTCACGGGTCAAGGTTTCACGGGTAAGATTCACGGGTAAGTTTCACGGGTATGTTTCATGGGTGATGTTTCACGGGTCTAGGTTTCACTGGTAAGTTTCACGGGTCAAGGTTTTACGGGTAAGTTTCACGGGTATGTTTCACGGGTGACGTTTCACGGGTCTAGGTTTCACTGGTAAGTTTCACGGGTCAAGGTTTCACGGGTAAGATTCACGGGTAAGTTTCACGGGTATGTTTCACGGGTGACGTTTCACGGGTATAGGTTTCACTAGTAAGTTTCACGGGTCAAGGTTTCACGGGTAAGTTTCACGGGTAAGTTTCACGGGTATGTTTCACGAGTGACGTTTCACGGGTCTAGGTTTCACTGGTAAGTTTCACGGGTCAAGGTTTCACGGGTAAGTTTCACGGGTAAGTTTCACGGGTATGTTTCACGGGTGACGTTTCACGGGTCTAGGTTTCACTGGTAAGTTTCACGGGTCAAGGTTTCACGGGTAAGTTTTACGGGTAAGTTTCACGGGTAAGTTTTACGCGTACGTTTCACGGGTGACGTTTCACGGGTCTAGGTTTCACTGGTAAGTTTCACGGGTCAAGGTTTCACGGGTAAGTTTAACGGGTAAGTTTTACGGGTAAGTTTCACGGGTGACGTTTCACGGGTCTAGGTTTCACTGGTAAGTTTCACGGGTCTAGGTTTCACTGGTAAGTTTCACGGGTCAAGGTTTCACGGGTAAGTTTCACGGGTAAGTTTCACGGGTATGTTTCACGGGTGACGTTTCACGGGTCTAGGTTTCACTGGAAAGTTTCACAGATCAAGGTTTCACGGGTAAGTTTCACGGGTAAGTTTTACGGGTATGTTTTACAGGTGACGTTTCACAGGTCTAGGTTTCACTGGTAAGTTTCACGGGTCAAGGTTTCACGGGTAAGTTTCACGGGTAAGTTTCACGGGTATGTTTCATGGGTGATGTTTCACGGGTCTAGGTTTTACTGGTAAGTTTCACGGGTCAAGGTTTCACGGGTAAGTTTCACGGGTAAGTTTCACGGGTGACGTTTCACGGGTCTAGGTTTCACTGGTAAGTTTCACGGGTATGTTTCACGGGTGACGTTTCACGGGTCTAGGTTTCACTGGTAAGTTTCACGGGTCAAGGTTTCACGGGTAAGTTTCACGGGTATGTTTCACGGATGACGTTTCACGGGTCTTGGTTTCACTGGTAAGTTTCACGGGTCAAGGTTTCACGGGTAAGTTTCACGGGTAAGTTTTACGGGTATGTTTTACAGGTGACGTTTCACGGGTAAGTTTCACGGGTAAGTTTCACGGGTATGTTTCACGGGTGACGTTTCACGGGTCTAGGTTTCACTGGTAAGTTTCACGGGTCAAGGTTTCACGGGTAAGTTTCACGGGTAAGTTTTACGGGTAAGTTTCATGGGTGACGTTTCACGGGTCTAGGTTTCACTGGAAAGTTTCACGGGGCAAGGATTCACGGGTAAGTTTCACGGGTAAGTTTTACGGGTATGTTTTACAGGTGACGTTTCACGGGTCTAGGTTTCACTGGTAAGTTTCACGGGTCAAGGTTTCACGGGTAAGATTCACGGGTAAGTTTCACGGGTATGTTTCATGGGTGATGTTTCACGGGTCTAGGTTTCACTGGTAAGTTTCACGGGTCAAGGTTTCACGGGTAAGTTTCACGGGTAAGTTTACGGGTATGTTTCACAAGTGACGTTTCACGGGTCTAGGTTTCACTGGTAAGTTTCACGGGTCAAGGTTTCACGGGTAAGATTCACGGGTAAGTTTCACGGGTATGTTTCACGGGTGACGTTTCACGGGTATAGGTTTCACTAGTAAGTTTCACGGGTCAAGGTTTCACGGGTAAGTTTCACGGGTAAGTTTCACGGGTATGTTTCACGAGTGACGTTTCACGGGTCTAGGTTTCACTGGTAAGTTTCACGGGTCAAGGTTTCACGGGTAAGTTTCACGGGTAAGTTTCACGGGTATGTTTCACGGGTGACGTTTCACGGGTCTAGGTTTCACTGGTAAGTTTCACGGGTCAAGGTTTCACGGGTAAGTTTTACGGGTAAGTTTCACGGGTAAGTTTTACGCGTAAGTTTCACGGGTGACGTTTCACGGGTCTAGGTTTCACTGGTAAGTTTCACGGGTCAAGGTTTCACGGGTAAGTTTAACGGGTAAGTTTTACGGGTAAGTTTCACGGGTGACGTTTCACGGGTCTAGGTTTCACTGGTAAGTTTCACGGGTCTAGGTTTCACTGGTAAGTTTCACGGGTCAAGGTTTCACGGGTAAGTTTCACGGGTAAGTTTCACGGGTATGTTTCACGGGTGACGTTTCACGGGTCTAGGTTTCACTGGAAAGTTTCACAGATCAAGGTTTCACGGGTAAGTTTCACGGGTAAGTTTTACGGGTATGTTTTACAGGTGACGTTTCACAGGTCTAGGTTTCACTGGTAAGTTTCACGGGTCAAGGTTTCACGGGTAAGTTTCACGGGTAAGTTTCACGGGTATGTTTCATGGGTGATGTTTCACGGGTCTAGGTTTTACTGGTAAGTTTCACGGGTCAAGGTTTCACGGGTAAGTTTCACGGGTAAGTTTCACGGGTGACGTTTCACGGGTCTAGGTTTCACTGGTAAGTTTCACGGGTATGTTACACGGGTGACGTTTCACGGGTCTAGGTTTCACTGGTAAGTTTCACGGGTCAAGGTTTCACGGGTAAGTTTCACGGGTAAGTTTCACGGGTATGTTTCACGGATGACGTTTCACGGGTCTTGGTTTCACTGGTAAGTTTCACGGGTCAAGGTTTCACGGGTAAGTTTCACGGGTAAGTTTTACGGGTATGTTTTACAGGTGACGTTTCACGGGTAAGTTTCACGGGTAAGTTTCACGGGTATGTTTCACGGGTGACGTTTCACGGGTCTAGGTTTCACTGGTAAGTTTCACGGGTCAAGGTTTCACGGGTAAGTTTCACGGGTAAGTTTTACGGGTAAGTTTCATGGGTGACGTTTCACGGGTCTAGGTTTCACTGGAAAGTTTCACGGGGCAAGGATTCACGGGTAAGTTTCACGGGTAAGTTTTACGGGTATGTTTTACAGGTGACGTTTCACGGGTCTAGGTTTCACTGGTAAGTTTCACGGGTCAAGGTTTCACGGGTAAGATTCACGGGTAAGTTTCACGGGTATGTTTCATGGGTGATGTTTCACGGGTCTAGGTTTCACTGGTAAGTTTCACGGGTCAAGGTTTCACGGGTAAGTTTCACGGGTAAGTTTACGGGTATGTTTCACAAGTGACGTTTCACGGGTCTAGGTTTCACTGGAAAGTTTCACGGGTCAAGGTTTCACGGGTAAGTTTCACGGGTAAGTTTTACGGGTATGTTTTACAGGCGACGTTTCACGGGTCTAGGTTTCACTGGTAAGTTTCACGGGTCTAGGTTTCACGGGTAAGTTTCACGGGTAAGTTTCACGGGTATGTTTCACGGGTGACGTTTCACGGGTCTAGGTTTCACTGGTAAGTTTCACAGTTCAAGGTTTTACGGGTAAGTTTCACGGGTAAGTTTCACGGGTATGTTTCACGGGTGACGTTTCACGGGTCTAGGTTTCACTGGTAAGTTTCACGGGTCAAGGTTTCACGGGTAAGTTTCAAGGGTAAGTTTTACGGGTAAGTTTCACGGGTGACGTTTCACGGGTGCGTTTCACGGGTCTAGGTTTCACTGGTAAGTTTCACGGGTCAAGGTTTCACGGGTAAGTTTTACGGGTAAGTTTTACGGGTATGTTTTACAGGCGACGTTTCACGGGTCTAGGTTTCACTGGTAAGTTTCACGGGTCTAGGTTTCACGGGTAAGTTTCACGGGTAAGTTTCACCGGTAAGTTTCACGGGTATGTTTCACAAGTGACGTTTCACGGGTCTAGGTTTAACTGGAAAGTTTCACGGGTCAAGGTTTCACGGGTAAGTTTCACGGGTAAGTTTTACGGGTATGTTTTACAGGCGACGTTTCACGGGTCTAGGTTTCACTGGTAAGTTTCACGGGTCTAGGTTTCACGGGTAAGTTTCACGGGTAAGTTTCACGGGTATGTTTCATGGGTGATGTTTCACGGGTCTAGGTTTCACTGGTAAGTTTCACGGGTCAAGGTTTCACGGGTAAGTTTCACGGGTAAGTTTCACGGGTAAGTTTTACGGGTATGTTTTACAGGTGACGTTTCACGGGTCTAGGTTTCACTGGTAAGTTTCACGGGTCAAGGTTTCACGGGTAAGTTTCACGGGTAAGTTTCACGGGTATGTTTCATGGGTGATGTTTCACGGGTCTAGGTTTTACTGGTAAGTTTCACGGGTCAAGGTTTCACGGGTAAGTTTCACGGGTAAGTTTCACGGGTGACGTTTCACGGGTCTAGGTTTCACTGGTAAGTTTCACGGGTATGTTTCACGGGTGACGTTTCACGGGTCTAGGTTTCACTGGTAAGTTTAACGGGTCAAGGTTTCACGGGTAAGTTTCACGGGTAAGTTTCACGGGTATGTTTCACGGATGACGTTTCACGGGTCTTGGTTTCACTGGTAAGTTTCACGGGTCAAGGTTTCACGGGTAAGTTTCACGGGTAAGTTTTACGGGTATGTTTTACAGGTGACGTTTCACGGGTAAGTTTCACGGGTAAGTTTCACGGGTATGTTTCACGGGTGACGTTTCACGGGTCTTGGTTTCACTGGTAAGTTTCACGGGTCAAGGTTTCACGGGTAAGTTTCACGGGTATGTTTCACGGGTGACGTTTCACGGGTCTAGGTTTCACTGGTAAGTTTCACGGGTCAAGGTTTCACGGGTAAGTTTCACGGGTAAGTTTTACGGGTAAGTTTCACGGGTCTAGGTTTCAATGGTAAGTTTCACGGGTCAAGGTTTCACGGGTAAGTTTCACGGGTAAGTTTCACGGGTATGTTTCACGGGTGACGTTTCACGGGTCTAGGTTTCACTGGAAAGTTTCACGGATCAAGGTTTCACGGGTAAGTTTCACGGGTATGTTTTACAGGTGACGTTTCACGGGTCTAGGTTTCACTGGTAAGTTTCACGGGTCAAGGTTTCACGGGTAAGTTTCACGGGTAAGTTTCACGGGTATGTTTCATGGGTGATGTTTCACGGGTCTAGGTTTTACTGGTAAGTTTCACGGGTCAAGGTTTCACGGGTAAGTTTCACGGGTAAGTTTCACGGGTGACGTTTCACGGGTCTAGGTTTCACTGGTAAGTTTCACGGGTATGTTTCACGGGTGACGTTTCACGGCTCTAGGTTTCACTGGTAAGTTTCACGGGTCAAGGTTTCACGGGTAAGTTTCACTGGTAAGTTTCACGGGTATGTTTCACGGATGACGTTTCACGGGTCTTGGTTTCACTGGTAAGTTTCACGGGTCAAGGTTTCACGGGTAAGTTTCACGGGTAAGTTTTACGGGTATGTTTTACAGGTGACGTTTCACGGGTAAGTTTCACGGGTAAGTTTCACGGGTATGTTTCACGGGTGACGTTTCACGGGTCTAGGTTTCACTGGTAAGTTTCACGGGTCAAGGTTTCACGGGTAAGTTTTACTGGTAAGTTTTACGGGTAAGTTTCACGGGTGACGTTTCACGGGTCTAGGTTTCACTGGAAAGTTTCACGGGTCAAGGATTCACGGGTAAGTTTCACGGGTAAGTTTTACGGGTATGTTTCATGGGTGATGTTTCACGGGTCTAGGTTTCACTGGTTAGTTTCACGGGTCAAGGTTTTACGGGTAAGTTTCACGGGTATGTTTCACGGGTGACGTTTCACGGGTCTAGGTTTCACTGGTAAGTTTCACGGGTCAAGGTTTCACGGGTAAGATTCACGGGTAAGTTTCACGGGTATGTTTCACGGGTGACGTTTTACGGGTATAGGTTTCACTAGTAAGTTTCACGGGTCAAGGTTTCACGGGTAAGTTTCACGGGTAAGTTTCACGGGTATGTTTCACGGGTGACGTTTCACGGGTCTAGGTTTCACTGGTAAGTTTCACGGGTCAAGGTTTCACGGGTAAGTTTCACGGGTAAGTTTCACGGGTATGTTTCACGGGTGACGTTTCACGGGTCTAGGTTTCACTGGTAAGTTTCACGGGTCAAGGTTTCACGGGTAAGTTTTACGGGTAAGTTTCACGGGTAAGTTTTACGGGTATGTTTTACAGGTGACGTTTCACGGGTAAGTTTCACGGGTAAGTTTCACGGGTATGTTTCACGGGTGACGTTTCACGGGTCTAGGTTTCACTGGTAAGTTTCACGGGTCAAGGTTTCACGGGTAAGTTTCACGGGTAAGTTTTACGGGTAAGTTTCACGGGTGACGTTTCACGGGTCTAGGTTTCACTGGAAAGTTTCACGGGTCAAGGATTCACGGGTAAGTTTCACGGGTAAGTTTTACGGGTATGTTTTACAGGTGACGTTTCACGGGTCTAGGTTTCACTGGTAAGTTTCACGGGTCAAGGTTTCACGGGTAAGATTCACGGGTAAGTTTCACGGGTATGTTTCATGGGTGATGTTTCACGGTTCTAGGTTTCACTGGTAAGTTTCACGGGTCAAGGTTTTACGGGTAAGTTTCACGGGTAAGTTTCACGGGTATGTTTCACGGGTGACGTTTCACGGGTCTAGGTTTCGCTGGTAAGTTTCACGGGTCAAGGTTTCACGGGTAAGTTTCACGGGTAAGTTTCACGGGTATGTTTCACGGGTGACGTTTTACGGGTCTAGGTTTCACTAGTAAGTTTCACGGGTCAAGGTTTCACGGGTAAGTTTCACGGGTAAGTTTCACGGGTATGTTTCATGGGTGATGTTTCACGGGTCTAGGGTTTACTGGTAAGTTTCACGGGTCAAGGTTTCACGGGTAAGTTTCACGGGTAAGTTTCACGGGTGACGTTTCACGGGTAAGTTTTACGGGTATGTTTTACAGGTGACGTTTCACGGGTCAAGGTTTCACGGGTCAAGGTTTCACGGGTAAGTTTCACGGGTAAGTTTCACGGGTATGTTTTACAGGTGACGTTTCACGGGTCTAGGTTTCACTGGTAAGTTTCACGGGTCAAGGTTTCACGGGTAAGATTCACGGGTAAGTTTCACGGGTATGTTTCATGAGTGATGTTTCACGGGTCTAGGTTTCACTGGTAAGTTTCACGGGTCAAGGTTTTACGGGTAAGTTTCACGGGTAAGTTTCACGGGTATGTTTCACGGGTGACGTTTCACGGGTCTAGGTTTTACTGGTAAGTTTCACGGGTCAAGGTTTCACGGGTAAGTTTCACGGGTAAGTTTCACGGGTAAGTTTCACGGGTATGTTTCACGGGTGACGTTTCACGGGTCTAGGTTTCACTAGTAAGTTTCACTTGTCAAGGTTTCACGGGTAAGTTTCACGGGTAAGTTTCACGGGTATGTTTCACGGGTGACGTTTCACGGGTCTAGGTTTCACTGGTAAGTTTTACGGGTCAAGGTTTCACTGGTAAGTTTCACGGGTAAGTTTCACGGGTATGTTTCACGGGTGACGTTTCACGGGTCTAGGTTTCACTGGTAAGTTTCACGGGTCAAGGTTTTACGGGTAAGTTTCACGGGTAAATTTCACGGGTATGTTTCACGGGTGACGTTTCACGGGTCTAGGTTTCACGGGTAAGTTTCACGGGTCAAGGTTTCACGGGTAAGTTTCACGGGTAAGTTTCACGGGTATGTTTCACAAGTGACGTTTCACGGGTCTAGGTTTCACGGGTAAGTTTCACGGGTCAAGGTTTCACGGGTAAGTTTCACGGGTAAGTTTCACGGGTGACGTTTCACGGGTCTAGGTTTCACTGGTAAGTTTCACGGGTATGTTTCACGGGTAAGTTTTACGGGTATGTTTTACAGGTGACGTTTCACGGGTCAAGGTTTCACGGGTCAAGGTTTCACGGGTAAGTTTCACGGGTAAGTTTCACGGGTAAGTTTCACGGGTATGTTTTACAGGTGACGTTTCACGGGTCTAGGTTTCACTGGTAAGTTTCACGGGTCAAGGTTTCACGGGTAAGATTCACGGGTAAGTTTCACGGGTATGTTTCATGAGTGATGTTTCACGGGTCTAGGTTTCACTGGTAAGTTTCACGGGTCAAGGTTTTACGGGTAAGTTTCACGGGTAAGTTTCACGGGTATGTTTCACGGGTGACGTTTCACGGGTCTAGGTTTCACTGGTAAGTTTCACGGGTCAAGGTTTCACGGGTAAGTTTTACGGGTAAGTTTCACGGGTAAGTTTTACGCGTACGTTTCACGGGTGACGTTTCACGGGTCTAGGTTTCACTGGTAAGTTTCACGGGTCAAGGTTTCACGGGTAAGTTTAACGGGTAAGTTTTACGGGTAAGTTTCACGGGTGACGTTTCACGGGTCTAGGTTTCACTGGTAAGTTTCACGGGTCTAGGTTTCACTGGTAAGTTTCACGGGTCAAGGTTTCACGGGTAAGTTTCACGGGTAAGTTTCACGGGTATGTTTCACGGGTGACGTTTCACGGGTCTAGGTTTCACTGGAAAGTTTCACAGATCAAGGTTTCACGGGTAAGTTTCACGGGTAAGTTTTACGGGTATGTTTTACAGGTGACGTTTCACAGGTCTAGGTTTCACTGGTAAGTTTCACGGGTCAAGGTTTCACGGGTAAGTTTCACGGGTAAGTTTCACGGGTATGTTTCATGGGTGATGTTTCACGGGTCTAGGTTTTACTGGTAAGTTTCACGGGTCAAGGTTTCACGGGTAAGTTTCACGGGTAAGTTTCACGGGTGACGTTTCACGGGTCTAGGTTTCACTGGTAAGTTTCACGGGTATGTTTCACGGGTGACGTTTCACGGGTCTAGGTTTCACTGGTAAGTTTCACGGGTCAAGGTTTCACGGGTAAGTTTCACGGGTAAGTTTCACGGGTATGTTTCACGGATGACGTTTCACGGGTCTTGGTTTCACTGGTAAGTTTCACGGGTCAAGGTTTCACGGGTAAGTTTCACGGGTAAGTTTTACGGGTATGTTTTACAGGTGACGTTTCACGGGTAAGTTTCACGGGTAAGTTTCACGGGTATGTTTCACGGGTGACGTTTCACGGGTCTAGGTTTCACTGGTAAGTTTCACGGGTCAAGGTTTCACGGGTAAGTTTCACGGGTAAGTTTTACGGGTAAGTTTCATGGGTGACGTTTCACGGGTCTAGGTTTCACTGGAAAGTTTCACGGGGCAAGGATTCACGGGTAAGTTTCACGGGTAAGTTTTACGGGTATGTTTTACAGGTGACGTTTCACGGGTCTAGGTTTCACTGGTAAGTTTCACGGGTCAAGGTTTCACGGGTAAGATTCACGGGTAAGTTTCACGGGTATGTTTCATGGGTGATGTTTCACGGGTCTAGGTTTCACTGGTAAGTTTCACGGGTCAAGGTTTCACGGGTAAGTTTCACGGGTAAGTTTACGGGTATGTTTCACAAGTGACGTTTCACGGGTCTAGGTTTCACTGGTAAGTTTCACGGGTCAAGGTTTCACGGGTAAGATTCACGGGTAAGTTTCACGGGTATGTTTCACGGGTGACGTTTCACGGGTATAGGTTTCACTAGTAAGTTTCACGGGTCAAGGTTTCACGGGTAAGTTTCACGGGTAAGTTTCACGGGTATGTTTCACGAGTGACGTTTCACGGGTCTAGGTTTCACTGGTAAGTTTCACGGGTCAAGGTTTCACGGGTAAGTTTCACGGGTAAGTTTCACGGGTATGTTTCACGGGTGACGTTTCACGGGTCTAGGTTTCACTGGTAAGTTTCACGGGTCAAGGTTTCACGGGTAAGTTTTACGGGTAAGTTTCACGGGTAAGTTTTACGCGTAAGTTTCACGGGTGACGTTTCACGGGTCTAGGTTTCACTGGTAAGTTTCACGGGTCAAGGTTTCACGGGTAAGTTTAACGGGTAAGTTTTACGGGTAAGTTTCACGGGTGACGTTTCACGGGTCTAGGTTTCACTGGTAAGTTTCACGGGTCTAGGTTTCACTGGTAAGTTTCACGGGTCAAGGTTTCACGGGTAAGTTTCACGGGTAAGTTTCACGGGTATGTTTCACGGGTGACGTTTCACGGGTCTAGGTTTCACTGGAAAGTTTCACAGATCAAGGTTTCACGGGTAAGTTTCACGGGTAAGTTTTACGGGTATGTTTTACAGGTGACGTTTCACAGGTCTAGGTTTCACTGGTAAGTTTCACGGGTCAAGGTTTCACGGGTAAGTTTCACGGGTAAGTTTTACGGGTATGTTTTACAGGTGACGTTTCACGGGTAAGTTTCACGGGTAAGTTTCACGGGTATGTTTCACGGGTGACGTTTCACGGGTCTAGGTTTCACTGGTAAGTTTCACGGGTCAAGGTTTCACGGGTAAGTTTCACGGGTAAGTTTTACGGGTAAGTTTCACGGGTGACGTTTCACGGGTCTAGGTTTCACTGGAAAGTTTCACGGGTCAAGGATTCACGGGTAAGTTTCACGGGTAAGTTTTACGGGTATGTTTTACAGGTGACGTTTCACGGGTCTAGGTTTCACTGGTAAGTTTCACGGGTCAAGGTTTCACGGGTAAGATTCACGGGTAAGTTTCACGGGTATGTTTCATGGGTGATGTTTCACGGTTCTAGGTTTCACTGGTAAGTTTCACGGGTCAAGGTTTTACGGGTAAGTTTCACGGGTAAGTTTCACGGGTATGTTTCACGGGTGACGTTTCACGGGTCTAGGTTTCGCTGGTAAGTTTCACGGGTCAAGGTTTCACGGGTAAGTTTCACGGGTAAGTTTCACGGGTATGTTTCACGGGTGACGTTTTACGGGTCTAGGTTTCACTAGTAAGTTTCACGGGTCAAGGTTTCACGGGTAAGTTTCACGGGTAAGTTTCACGGGTATGTTTCATGGGTGATGTTTCACGGGTCTAGGGTTTACTGGTAAGTTTCACGGGTCAAGGTTTCACGGGTAAGTTTCACGGGTAAGTTTCACGGGTGACGTTTCACGGGTAAGTTTTACGGGTATGTTTTACAGGTGACGTTTCACGGGTCAAGGTTTCACGGGTCAAGGTTTCACGGGTAAGTTTCACGGGTAAGTTTCACGGGTATGTTTTACAGGTGACGTTTCACGGGTCTAGGTTTCACTGGTAAGTTTCACGGGTCAAGGTTTCACGGGTAAGATTCACGGGTAAGTTTCACGGGTATGTTTCATGAGTGATGTTTCACGGGTCTAGGTTTCACTGGTAAGTTTCACGGGTCAAGGTTTTACGGGTAAGTTTCACGGGTAAGTTTCACGGGTATGTTTCACGGGTGACGTTTCACGGGTCTAGGTTTTACTGGTAAGTTTCACGGGTCAAGGTTTCACGGGTAAGTTTCACGGGTAAGTTTCACGGGTAAGTTTCACGGGTATGTTTCACGGGTGACGTTTCACGGGTCTAGGTTTCACTAGTAAGTTTCACTTGTCAAGGTTTCACGGGTAAGTTTCACGGGTAAGTTTCACGGGTATGTTTCACGGGTGACGTTTCACGGGTCTAGGTTTCACTGGTAAGTTTTACGGGTCAAGGTTTCACTGGTAAGTTTCACGGGTAAGTTTCACGGGTATGTTTCACGGGTGACGTTTCACGGGTCTAGGTTTCACTGGTAAGTTTCACGGGTCAAGGTTTTACGGGTAAGTTTCACGGGTAAATTTCACGGGTATGTTTCACGGGTGACGTTTCACGGGTCTAGGTTTCACGGGTAAGTTTCACGGGTCAAGGTTTCACGGGTAAGTTTCACGGGTAAGTTTCACGGGTATGTTTCACAAGTGACGTTTCACGGGTCTAGGTTTCACGGGTAAGTTTCACGGGTCAAGGTTTCACGGGTAAGTTTCACGGGTAAGTTTCACGGGTGACGTTTCACGGGTCTAGGTTTCACTGGTAAGTTTCACGGGTATGTTTCACGGGTAAGTTTTACGGGTATGTTTTACAGGTGACGTTTCACGGGTCAAGGTTTCACGGGTCAAGGTTTCACGGGTAAGTTTCACGGGTAAGTTTCACGGGTAAGTTTCACGGGTATGTTTTACAGGTGACGTTTCACGGGTCTAGGTTTCACTGGTAAGTTTCACGGGTCAAGGTTTCACGGGTAAGATTCACGGGTAAGTTTCACGGGTATGTTTCATGAGTGATGTTTCACGGGTCTAGGTTTCACTGGTAAGTTTCACGGGTCAAGGTTTTACGGGTAAGTTTCACGGGTAAGTTTCACGGGTATGTTTCACGGGTGACGTTTCACGGGTCTAGGTTTCACTGGTAAGTTTCACGGGTCAAGGTTTCACGGGTAAGTTTTACGGGTAAGTTTCACGGGTAAGTTTTACGCGTACGTTTCACGGGTGACGTTTCACGGGTCTAGGTTTCACTGGTAAGTTTCACGGGTCAAGGTTTCACGGGTAAGTTTAACGGGTAAGTTTTACGGGTAAGTTTCACGGGTGACGTTTCACGGGTCTAGGTTTCACTGGTAAGTTTCACGGGTCTAGGTTTCACTGGTAAGTTTCACGGGTCAAGGTTTCACGGGTAAGTTTCACGGGTAAGTTTCACGGGTATGTTTCACGGGTGACGTTTCACGGGTCTAGGTTTCACTGGAAAGTTTCACAGATCAAGGTTTCACGGGTAAGTTTCACGGGTAAGTTTTACGGGTATGTTTTACAGGTGACGTTTCACAGGTCTAGGTTTCACTGGTAAGTTTCACGGGTCAAGGTTTCACGGGTAAGTTTCACGGGTAAGTTTCACGGGTATGTTTCATGGGTGATGTTTCACGGGTCTAGGTTTTACTGGTAAGTTTCACGGGTCAAGGTTTCACGGGTAAGTTTCACGGGTAAGTTTCACGGGTGACGTTTCACGGGTCTAGGTTTCACTGGTAAGTTTCACGGGTATGTTTCACGGGTGACGTTTCACGGGTCTAGGTTTCACTGGTAAGTTTCACGGGTCAAGGTTTCACGGGTAAGTTTCACGGGTAAGTTTCACGGGTATGTTTCACGGATGACGTTTCACGGGTCTTGGTTTCACTGGTAAGTTTCACGGGTCAAGGTTTCACGGGTAAGTTTCACGGGTAAGTTTTACGGGTATGTTTTACAGGTGACGTTTCACGGGTAAGTTTCACGGGTAAGTTTCACGGGTATGTTTCACGGGTGACGTTTCACGGGTCTAGGTTTCACTGGTAAGTTTCACGGGTCAAGGTTTCACGGGTAAGTTTCACGGGTAAGTTTTACGGGTAAGTTTCATGGGTGACGTTTCACGGGTCTAGGTTTCACTGGAAAGTTTCACGGGGCAAGGATTCACGGGTAAGTTTCACGGGTAAGTTTTACGGGTATGTTTTACAGGTGACGTTTCACGGGTCTAGGTTTCACTGGTAAGTTTCACGGGTCAAGGTTTCACGGGTAAGATTCACGGGTAAGTTTCACGGGTATGTTTCATGGGTGATGTTTCACGGGTCTAGGTTTCACTGGTAAGTTTCACGGGTCAAGGTTTCACGGGTAAGTTTCACGGGTAAGTTTACGGGTATGTTTCACAAGTGACGTTTCACGGGTCTAGGTTTCACTGGTAAGTTTCACGGGTCAAGGTTTCACGGGTAAGATTCACGGGTAAGTTTCACGGGTATGTTTCACGGGTGACGTTTCACGGGTATAGGTTTCACTAGTAAGTTTCACGGGTCAAGGTTTCACGGGTAAGTTTCACGGGTAAGTTTCACGGGTATGTTTCACGAGTGACGTTTCACGGGTCTAGGTTTCACTGGTAAGTTTCACGGGTCAAGGTTTCACGGGTAAGTTTCACGGGTAAGTTTCACGGGTATGTTTCACGGGTGACGTTTCACGGGTCTAGGTTTCACTGGTAAGTTTCACGGGTCAAGGTTTCACGGGTAAGTTTTACGGGTAAGTTTCACGGGTAAGTTTTACGCGTAAGTTTCACGGGTGACGTTTCACGGGTCTAGGTTTCACTGGTAAGTTTCACGGGTCAAGGTTTCACGGGTAAGTTTAACGGGTAAGTTTTACGGGTAAGTTTCACGGGTGACGTTTCACGGGTCTAGGTTTCACTGGTAAGTTTCACGGGTCTAGGTTTCACTGGTAAGTTTCACGGGTCAAGGTTTCACGGGTAAGTTTCACGGGTAAGTTTCACGGGTATGTTTCACGGGTGACGTTTCACGGGTCTAGGTTTCACTGGAAAGTTTCACAGATCAAGGTTTCACGGGTAAGTTTCACGGGTAAGTTTTACGGGTATGTTTTACAGGTGACGTTTCACAGGTCTAGGTTTCACTGGTAAGTTTCACGGGTCAAGGTTTCACGGGTAAGTTTCACGGGTAAGTTTCACGGGTATGTTTCATGGGTGATGTTTCACGGGTCTAGGTTTTACTGGTAAGTTTCACGGGTCAAGGTTTCACGGGTAAGTTTCACGGGTAAGTTTCACGGGTGACGTTTCACGGGTCTAGGTTTCACTGGTAAGTTTCACGGGTATGTTTCACGGGTGACGTTTCACGGGTCTAGGTTTCACTGGTAAGTTTCACGGGTCAAGGTTTCACGGGTAAGTTTCACGGGTAAGTTTCACGGGTATGTTTCACGGATGACGTTTCACGGGTCTTGGTTTCACTGGTAAGTTTCACGGGTCAAGGTTTCACGGGTAAGTTTCACGGGTAAGTTTTACGGGTATGTTTTACAGGTGACGTTTCACGGGTAAGTTTCACGGGTAAGTTTCACGGGTATGTTTCACGGGTGACGTTTCACGGGTCTAGGTTTCACTGGTAAGTTTCACGGGTCAAGGTTTCACGGGTAAGTTTCACGGGTAAGTTTTACGGGTAAGTTTCATGGGTGACGTTTCACGGGTCTAGGTTTCACTGGAAAGTTTCACGGGGCAAGGATTCACGGGTAAGTTTCACGGGTAAGTTTTACGGGTATGTTTTACAGGTGACGTTTCACGGGTCTAGGTTTCACTGGTAAGTTTCACGGGTCAAGGTTTCACGGGTAAGATTCACGGGTAAGTTTCACGGGTATGTTTCATGGGTGATGTTTCACGGGTCTAGGTTTCACTGGTAAGTTTCACGGGTCAAGGTTTCACGGGTAAGTTTCACGGGTAAGTTTACGGGTATGTTTCACAAGTGACGTTTCACGGGTCTAGGTTTCACTGGAAAGTTTCACGGGTCAAGGTTTCACGGGTAAGTTTCACGGGTAAGTTTTACGGGTATGTTTTACAGGCGACGTTTCACGGGTCTAGGTTTCACTGGTAAGTTTCACGGGTCTAGGTTTCACGGGTAAGTTTCACGGGTAAGTTTCACGGGTATGTTTCACGGGTGACGTTTCACGGGTCTAGGTTTCACTGGTAAGTTTCACAGTTCAAGGTTTTACGGGTAAGTTTCACGGGTAAGTTTCACGGGTATGTTTCACGGGTGACGTTTCACGGGTCTAGGTTTCACTGGTAAGTTTCACGGGTCAAGGTTTCACGGGTAAGTTTCAAGGGTAAGTTTTACGGGTAAGTTTCACGGGTGACGTTTCACGGGTGCGTTTCACGGGTCTAGGTTTCACTGGTAAGTTTCACGGGTCAAGGTTTCACGGGTAAGTTTTACGGGTAAGTTTTACGGGTATGTTTTACAGGCGACGTTTCACGGGTCTAGGTTTCACTGGTAAGTTTCACGGGTCTAGGTTTCACGGGTAAGTTTCACGGGTAAGTTTCACCGGTAAGTTTCACGGGTATGTTTCACAAGTGACGTTTCACGGGTCTAGGTTTAACTGGAAAGTTTCACGGGTCAAGGTTTCACGGGTAAGTTTCACGGGTAAGTTTTACGGGTATGTTTTACAGGCGACGTTTCACGGGTCTAGGTTTCACTGGTAAGTTTCACGGGTCTAGGTTTCACGGGTAAGTTTCACGGGTAAGTTTCACGGGTATGTTTCATGGGTGATGTTTCACGGGTCTAGGTTTCACTGGTAAGTTTCACGGGTCAAGGTTTCACGGGTAAGTTTCACGGGTAAGTTTCACGGGTAAGTTTTACGGGTATGTTTTACAGGTGACGTTTCACGGGTCTAGGTTTCACTGGTAAGTTTCACGGGTCAAGGTTTCACGGGTAAGTTTCACGGGTAAGTTTCACGGGTATGTTTCATGGGTGATGTTTCACGGGTCTAGGTTTTACTGGTAAGTTTCACGGGTCAAGGTTTCACGGGTAAGTTTCACGGGTAAGTTTCACGGGTGACGTTTCACGGGTCTAGGTTTCACTGGTAAGTTTCACGGGTATGTTTCACGGGTGACGTTTCACGGGTCTAGGTTTCACTGGTAAGTTTAACGGGTCAAGGTTTCACGGGTAAGTTTCACGGGTAAGTTTCACGGGTATGTTTCACGGATGACGTTTCACGGGTCTTGGTTTCACTGGTAAGTTTCACGGGTCAAGGTTTCACGGGTAAGTTTCACGGGTAAGTTTTACGGGTATGTTTTACAGGTGACGTTTCACGGGTAAGTTTCACGGGTAAGTTTCACGGGTATGTTTCACGGGTGACGTTTCACGGGTCTTGGTTTCACTGGTAAGTTTCACGGGTCAAGGTTTCACGGGTAAGTTTCACGGGTATGTTTCACGGGTGACGTTTCACGGGTCTAGGTTTCACTGGTAAGTTTCACGGGTCAAGGTTTCACGGGTAAGTTTCACGGGTAAGTTTTACGCGTACGTTTCACGGGTGACGTTTCACGGGTCTAGGTTTCACTGGTAAGTTTCACGGGTCAAGGTTTCACGGGTAAGTTTAACGGGTAAGTTTTACGGGTAAGTTTCACGGGTGACGTTTCACGGGTCTAGGTTTCACTGGTAAGTTTCACGGGTCTAGGTTTCACTGGTAAGTTTCACGGGTCAAGGTTTCACGGGTAAGTTTCACGGGTAAGTTTCACGGGTATGTTTCACGGGTGACGTTTCACGGGTCTAGGTTTCACTGGAAAGTTTCACAGATCAAGGTTTCACGGGTAAGTTTCACGGGTAAGTTTTACGGGTATGTTTTACAGGTGACGTTTCACAGGTCTAGGTTTCACTGGTAAGTTTCACGGGTCAAGGTTTCACGGGTAAGTTTCACGGGTAAGTTTCACGGGTATGTTTCATGGGTGATGTTTCACGGGTCTAGGTTTTACTGGTAAGTTTCACGGGTCAAGGTTTCACGGGTAAGTTTCACGGGTAAGTTTCACGGGTGACGTTTCACGGGTCTAGGTTTCACTGGTAAGTTTCACGGGTATGTTTCACGGGTGACGTTTCACGGGTCTAGGTTTCACTGGTAAGTTTCACGGGTCAAGGTTTCACGGGTAAGTTTCACGGGTAAGTTTCACGGGTATGTTTCACGGATGACGTTTCACGGGTCTTGGTTTCACTGGTAAGTTTCACGGGTCAAGGTTTCACGGGTAAGTTTCACGGGTAAGTTTTACGGGTATGTTTTACAGGTGACGTTTCACGGGTAAGTTTCACGGGTAAGTTTCACGGGTATGTTTCACGGGTGACGTTTCACGGGTCTAGGTTTCACTGGTAAGTTTCACGGGTCAAGGTTTCACGGGTAAGTTTCACGGGTAAGTTTTACGGGTAAGTTTCATGGGTGACGTTTCACGGGTCTAGGTTTCACTGGAAAGTTTCACGGGGCAAGGATTCACGGGTAAGTTTCACGGGTAAGTTTTACGGGTATGTTTTACAGGTGACGTTTCACGGGTCTAGGTTTCACTGGTAAGTTTCACGGGTCAAGGTTTCACGGGTAAGATTCACGGGTAAGTTTCACGGGTATGTTTCATGGGTGATGTTTCACGGGTCTAGGTTTCACTGGTAAGTTTCACGGGTCAAGGTTTCACGGGTAAGTTTCACGGGTAAGTTTACGGGTATGTTTCACAAGTGACGTTTCACGGGTCTAGGTTTCACTGGTAAGTTTCACGGGTCAAGGTTTCACGGGTAAGATTCACGGGTAAGTTTCACGGGTATGTTTCACGGGTGACGTTTCACGGGTATAGGTTTCACTAGTAAGTTTCACGGGTCAAGGTTTCACGGGTAAGTTTCACGGGTAAGTTTCACGGGTAAGTTTCACGGGTATGTTTCACGAGTGACGTTTCACGGGTCTAGGTTTCACTGGTAAGTTTCACGGGTCAAGGTTTCACGGGTAAGTTTCACGGGTAAGTTTCACGGGTATGTTTCACGGGTGACGTTTCACGGGTCTAGGTTTCACTGGTAAGTTTCACGGGTCAAGGTTTCACGGGTAAGTTTTACGGGTAAGTTTCACGGGTAAGTTTTACGCGTAAGTTTCACGGGTGACGTTTCACGGGTCTAGGTTTCACTGGTAAGTTTCACGGGTCAAGGTTTCACGGGTAAGTTTAACGGGTAAGTTTTACGGGTAAGTTTCACGGGTGACGTTTCACGGGTCTAGGTTTCACTGGTAAGTTTCACGGGTCTAGGTTTCACTGGTAAGTTTCACGGGTCAAGGTTTCACGGGTAAGTTTCACGGGTAAGTTTCACGGGTATGTTTCACGGGTGACGTTTCACGGGTCTAGGTTTCACTGGAAAGTTTCACAGATCAAGGTTTCACGGGTAAGTTTCACGGGTAAGTTTTACGGGTATGTTTTACAGGTGACGTTTCACAGGTCTAGGTTTCACTGGTAAGTTTCACGGGTCAAGGTTTCACGGGTAAGTTTCACGGGTAAGTTTCACGGGTATGTTTCATGGGTGATGTTTCACGGGTCTAGGTTTTACTGGTAAGTTTCACGGGTCAAGGTTTCACGGGTAAGTTTCACGGGTAAGTTTCACGGGTGACGTTTCACGGGTCTAGGTTTCACTGGTAAGTTTCACGGGTATGTTTCACGGGTGACGTTTCACGGGTCTAGGTTTCACTGGTAAGTTTCACGGGTCAAGGTTTCACGGGTAAGTTTCACGGGTAAGTTTCACGGGTATGTTTCACGGATGACGTTTCACGGGTCTTGGTTTCACTGGTAAGTTTCACGGGTCAAGGTTTCACGGGTAAGTTTCACGGGTAAGTTTTACGGGTATGTTTTACAGGTGACGTTTCACGGGTAAGTTTCACGGGTAAGTTTCACGGGTATGTTTCACGGGTGACGTTTCACGGGTCTAGGTTTCACTGGTAAGTTTCACGGGTCAAGGTTTCACGGGTAAGTTTCACGGGTAAGTTTTACGGGTAAGTTTCATGGGTGACGTTTCACGGGTCTAGGTTTCACTGGAAAGTTTCACGGGGCAAGGATTCACGGGTAAGTTTCACGGGTAAGTTTTACGGGTATGTTTTACAGGTGACGTTTCACGGGTCTAGGTTTCACTGGTAAGTTTCACGGGTCAAGGTTTCACGGGTAAGATTCACGGGTAAGTTTCACGGGTATGTTTCATGGGTGATGTTTCACGGGTCTAGGTTTCACTGGTAAGTTTCACGGGTCAAGGTTTCACGGGTAAGTTTCACGGGTAAGTTTACGGGTATGTTTCACAAGTGACGTTTCACGGGTCTAGGTTTCACTGGAAAGTTTCACGGGTCAAGGTTTCACGGGTAAGTTTCACGGGTAAGTTTTACGGGTATGTTTTACAGGCGACGTTTCACGGGTCTAGGTTTCACTGGTAAGTTTCACGGGTCTAGGTTTCACGGGTAAGTTTCACGGGTAAGTTTCACGGGTATGTTTCACGGGTGACGTTTCACGGGTCTAGGTTTCACTGGTAAGTTTCACAGTTCAAGGTTTTACGGGTAAGTTTCACGGGTAAGTTTCACGGGTATGTTTCACGGGTGACGTTTCACGGGTCTAGGTTTCACTGGTAAGTTTCACGGGTCAAGGTTTCACGGGTAAGTTTCAAGGGTAAGTTTTACGGGTAAGTTTCACGGGTGACGTTTCACGGGTGCGTTTCACGGGTCTAGGTTTCACTGGTAAGTTTCACGGGTCAAGGTTTCACGGGTAAGTTTTACGGGTAAGTTTTACGGGTATGTTTTACAGGCGACGTTTCACGGGTCTAGGTTTCACTGGTAAGTTTCACGGGTCTAGGTTTCACGGGTAAGTTTCACGGGTAAGTTTCACCGGTAAGTTTCACGGGTATGTTTCACAAGTGACGTTTCACGGGTCTAGGTTTAACTGGAAAGTTTCACGGGTCAAGGTTTCACGGGTAAGTTTCACGGGTAAGTTTTACGGGTATGTTTTACAGGCGACGTTTCACGGGTCTAGGTTTCACTGGTAAGTTTCACGGGTCTAGGTTTCACGGGTAAGTTTCACGGGTAAGTTTCACGGGTATGTTTCATGGGTGATGTTTCACGGGTCTAGGTTTCACTGGTAAGTTTCACGGGTCAAGGTTTCACGGGTAAGTTTCACGGGTAAGTTTCACGGGTAAGTTTTACGGGTATGTTTTACAGGTGACGTTTCACGGGTCTAGGTTTCACTGGTAAGTTTCACGGGTCAAGGTTTCACGGGTAAGTTTCACGGGTAAGTTTCACGGGTATGTTTCATGGGTGATGTTTCACGGGTCTAGGTTTTACTGGTAAGTTTCACGGGTCAAGGTTTCACGGGTAAGTTTCACGGGTAAGTTTCACGGGTGACGTTTCACGGGTCTAGGTTTCACTGGTAAGTTTCACGGGTATGTTTCACGGGTGACGTTTCACGGGTCTAGGTTTCACTGGTAAGTTTAACGGGTCAAGGTTTCACGGGTAAGTTTCACGGGTAAGTTTCACGGGTATGTTTCACGGATGACGTTTCACGGGTCTTGGTTTCACTGGTAAGTTTCACGGGTCAAGGTTTCACGGGTAAGTTTCACGGGTAAGTTTTACGGGTATGTTTTACAGGTGACGTTTCACGGGTAAGTTTCACGGGTAAGTTTCACGGGTATGTTTCACGGGTGACGTTTCACGGGTCTTGGTTTCACTGGTAAGTTTCACGGGTCAAGGTTTCACGGGTAAGTTTCACGGGTATGTTTCACGGGTGACGTTTCACGGGTCTAGGTTTCACTGGAAAGTTTCACGGATCAAGGTTTCACGGGTAAGTTTCACGGGTATGTTTTACAGGTGACGTTTCACGGGTCTAGGTTTCACTGGTAAGTTTCACGGGTCAAGGTTTCACGGGTAAGTTTCACGGGTAAGTTTCACGGGTATGTTTCATGGGTGATGTTTCACGGGTCTAGGTTTTACTGGTAAGTTTCACGGGTCAAGGTTTCACGGGTAAGTTTCACGGGTAAGTTTCACGGGTGACGTTTCACGGGTCTAGGTTTCACTGGTAAGTTTCACGGGTATGTTTCACGGGTGACGTTTCACGGCTCTAGGTTTCACTGGTAAGTTTCACGGGTCAAGGTTTCACGGGTAAGTTTCACTGGTAAGTTTCACGGGTATGTTTCACGGATGACGTTTCACGGGTCTTGGTTTCACTGGTAAGTTTCACGGGTCAAGGTTTCACGGGTAAGTTTCACGGGTAAGTTTTACGGGTATGTTTTACAGGTGACGTTTCACGGGTAAGTTTCACGGGTAAGTTTCACGGGTATGTTTCACGGGTGACGTTTCACGGGTCTAGGTTTCACTGGTAAGTTTCACGGGTCAAGGTTTCACGGGTAAGTTTTACTGGTAAGTTTTACGGGTAAGTTTCACGGGTGACGTTTCACGGGTCTAGGTTTCACTGGAAAGTTTCACGGGTCAAGGATTCACGGGTAAGTTTCACGGGTAAGTTTTACGGGTATGTTTTACAGGTGACGTTTCACGGGTCTAGGTTTCACTGGTAAGTTTCACAGGTCAAGGTTTCACGGGTAAGATTCACGGGTAAGTTTCACGGGTATGTTTCATGGGTGATGTTTCACGGGTCTAGGTTTCACTGGTTAGTTTCACGGGTCAAGGTTTTACGGGTAAGTTTCACGGGTATGTTTCACGGGTGACGTTTCACGGGTCTAGGTTTCACTGGTAAGTTTCACGGGTCAAGGTTTCACGGGTAAGATTCACGGGTAAGTTTCACGGGTATGTTTCACGGGTGACGTTTTACGGGTATAGGTTTCACTAGTAAGTTTCACGGGTCAAGGTTTCACGGGTAAGTTTCACGGGTAAGTTTCACGGGTATGTTTCACGGGTGACGTTTCACGGGTCTAGGTTTCACTGGTAAGTTTCACGGGTCAAGGTTTCACGGGTAAGTTTCACGGGTAAGTTTCACGGGTATGTTTCACGGGTGACGTTTCACGGGTCTAGGTTTCACTGGTAAGTTTCACGGGTCAAGGTTTCACGGGTAAGTTTTACGGGTAAGTTTCACGGGTAAGTTTTACGGGTATGTTTTACAGGTGACGTTTCACGGGTAAGTTTCACGGGTAAGTTTCACGGGTATGTTTCACGGGTGACGTTTCACGGGTCTAGGTTTCACTGGTAAGTTTCACGGGTCAAGGTTTCACGGGTAAGTTTCACGGGTAAGTTTTACGGGTAAGTTTCACGGGTGACGTTTCACGGGTCTAGGTTTCACTGGAAAGTTTCACGGGTCAAGGATTCACGGGTAAGTTTCACGGGTAAGTTTTACGGGTATGTTTTACAGATGACGTTTCACGGGTCTAGGTTTCACTGGTAAGTTTCACGGGTCAAGGTTTCACGGGTAAGATTCACGGGTAAGTTTCACGGGTATGTTTCATGGGTGATGTTTCACGGTTCTAGGTTTCACTGGTAAGTTTCACGGGTCAAGGTTTTACGGGTAAGTTTCACGGGTAAGTTTCACGGGTATGTTTCACGGGTGACGTTTCACGGGTCTAGGTTTCGCTGGTAAGTTTCACGGGTCAAGGTTTCACGGGTAAGTTTCACGGGTAAGTTTCACGGGTATGTTTCACGGGTGACGTTTTACGGGTCTAGGTTTCACTAGTAAGTTTCACGGGTCAAGGTTTCACGGGTAAGTTTCACGGGTAAGTTTCACGGGTATGTTTCATGGGTGATGTTTCACGGGTCTAGGGTTTACTGGTAAGTTTCACGGGTCAAGGTTTCACGGGTAAGTTTCACGGGTAAGTTTCACGGGTGACGTTTCACGGGTAAGTTTTACGGGTATGTTTTACAGGTGACGTTTCACGGGTCAAGGTTTCACGGGTCAAGGTTTCACGGGTAAGTTTCACGGGTAAGTTTCACGGGTATGTTTTACAGGTGACGTTTCACGGGTCTAGGTTTCACTGGTAAGTTTCACGGGTCAAGGTTTCACGGGTAAGATTCACGGGTAAGTTTCACGGGTATGTTTCATGAGTGATGTTTCACGGGTCTAGGTTTCACTGGTAAGTTTCACGGGTCAAGGTTTTACGGGTAAGTTTCACGGGTAAGTTTCACGGGTATGTTTCACGGGTGACGTTTCACGGGTCTAGGTTTTACTGGTAAGTTTCACGGGTCAAGGTTTCACGGGTAAGTTTCACGGGTAAGTTTCACGGGTAAGTTTCACGGGTATGTTTCACGGGTGACGTTTCACGGGTCTAGGTTTCACTAGTAAGTTTCACTTGTCAAGGTTTCACGGGTAAGTTTCACGGGTAAGTTTCACGGGTATGTTTCACGGGTGACGTTTCACGGGTCTAGGTTTCACTGGTAAGTTTTACGGGTCAAGGTTTCACTGGTAAGTTTCACGGGTAAGTTTCACGGGTATGTTTCACGGGTGACGTTTCACGGGTCTAGGTTTCACTGGTAAGTTTCACGGGTCAAGGTTTTACGGGTAAGTTTCACGGGTAAATTTCACGGGTATGTTTCACGGGTGACGTTTCACGGGTCTAGGTTTCACGGGTAAGTTTCACGGGTCAAGGTTTCACGGGTAAGTTTCACGGGTAAGTTTCACGGGTATGTTTCACAAGTGACGTTTCACGGGTCTAGGTTTCACGGGTAAGTTTCACGGGTCAAGGTTTCACGGGTAAGTTTCACGGGTAAGTTTCACGGGTGACGTTTCACGGGTCTAGGTTTCACTGGTAAGTTTCACGGGTATGTTTCACGGGTAAGTTTTACGGGTATGTTTTACAGGTGACGTTTCACGGGTCAAGGTTTCACGGGTCAAGGTTTCACGGGTAAGTTTCACGGGTAAGTTTCACGGGTAAGTTTCACGGGTATGTTTTACAGGTGACGTTTCACGGGTCTAGGTTTCACTGGTAAGTTTCACGGGTCAAGGTTTCACGGGTAAGATTCACGGGTAAGTTTCACGGGTATGTTTCATGAGTGATGTTTCACGGGTCTAGGTTTCACTGGTAAGTTTCACGGGTCAAGGTTTTACGGGTAAGTTTCACGGGTAAGTTTCACGGGTATGTTTCACGGGTGACGTTTCACGGGTCTAGGTTTCACTGGTAAGTTTCACGGGTCAAGGTTTCACGGGTAAGTTTCACGGGTAAGTTTCACGGGTATGTTTCACGGGTGACGTTTCACGGGTCTAGGTTTCACTAGTAAGTTTCACTTGTCAAGGTTTCACGGGTAAGTTTCACGGGTAAGTTTCACGGGTAAGTTTCACGGGTATGTTTCACGGGTGACGTTTCACGGGTCTAGGTTTCACTGGTAAGTTTCACGGGTCAAGGTTTCACGGGTAAGTTTCACGGGTAAGTTTCACGGGTATGTTTCACGGGTGACGTTTCACGGGTCTAGGTTTCACTGGTAAGTTTCACGGGTCAAGGTTTTACGGGTAAGTTTCACGGGTAAATTTCACGGGTATGTTTCACGGGTGACGTTTCACGGGTCTAGGTTTCACGGGTAAGTTTTACGGGTCAAGGTTTCACGGGTAAGTTTCACGGGTAAGTTTCACGGGTATGTTTCACAAGTGACGTTTCACGGGTCTAGGTTTCACTGGAAAGTTTCACGGGTCAAGGTTTCACGGGTAATTTTCACGGGTAAGTTTTACGGGTATGTTTTACAGGCGACGTTTCACGGGTCTTGGTTTCACTGGTAAGTTTCACGGGTCTAGGTTTCACGGGTAAGTTTCACGGGTAAGTTTCACGGGTATGTTTCACGGGTGACGTTTCACGGGTCTAGGTTTCACTGGTAAGTTTCACGGGTCAAGGTTTCACGGGTAAGTTTCACGGGTAAATTTCACGGGTATGTTTCACGGGTGACGTTTCACGGGTCTAGGTTTCACTGGTAAGTTTCACAGTTCAAGGTTTTACGGGTAAGTTTCACGGGTAAGTTTCACGGGTATGTTTCACGGGTGACGTTTCACGGGTCTAGGTTTCACTGGTAAGTTTCACGGGTCAAGGTTTCACGGGTAAGTTTCACGGGTAAGTTTTACGGGTAAGTTTCACGGGTGACGTTTCACGGGTGCGTTTCACGGGTCTAGGTTTCACTGGTAAGTTTCACGGGTCAAGGTTTCACGGGTAAGTTTCACCGGTAAGTTTCACGGGTATGTTTCACAAGTGACGTTTCACGGGTCTAGGTTTCACTGGAAAGTTTCACGGGTCAAGGTTTCACGGGTAAGTTTCACGGGTAAGTTTTACGGGTATGTTTTACAGGCGACGTTTCACGGGTCTAGGTTTCACTGGTAAGTTTCACGGGTCTAGGTTTCACGGGTAAGTTTCACGGGTAAGTTTCACGGGTATGTTTCATGGGTGATGTTTCACGGGTCTAGGTTTCACTGGTAAGTTTCACGGGTCAAGGTTTCACGGGTAAGTTTCACGGGTAAGTTTCACGGGTAAGTTTTACGGGTATGTTTTACAGGTGACGTTTCACGGGTCTAGGTTTCACTGGTAAGTTTCACGGGTCAAGGTTTCACGGGTAAGTTTCACGGGTAAGTTTCACGGGTATGTTTCATGGGTTATGTTTCACGGGTCTAGGTTTTACTGGTAAGTTTCACGGGTCAAGGTTTCACGGGTAAGTTTCACGGGTAAGTTTCACGGGTGACGTTTCACGGGTCTAGGTTTCACTGGTAAGTTTCACGGGTATGTTTCACGGGTGACGTTTCACGGGTCTAGGTTTCACTGGTAAGTTTCACGGGTCAAGGTTTCACGGGTAAGTTTCACGGGTTAGTTTCACGGGTATGTTTCACGGATGACGTTTCACGGGTCTTGGTTTCACTGGTAAGTTTCACGGGTCAAGGTTTCACGGGTAAGTTTCACGGGTAAGTTTTACGGGTATGTTTTACAGGTGACGTTTCACGGGTAAGTTTCACGGGTAAGTTTCACGGGTATGTTTCACGGGTGAAGTTTCACGGGTCTTGGTTTCACTGGTAAGTTTCACGGGTCAAGGTTTCACGGGTAAGTTATACGGGTAAGTTTTACGGGTATGTTTTACAGGTGACGTTTCACGGGTAAGTTTCACGGGTAAGTTTCACGGGTATGTTTCACGGGTGAAGTTTCACGGGTCTAGGTTTCACTGGTAAGTTTCACGGGTCAAGGTTTCACGGGTAAGTTTCACGGGTAAGTTTTACGGGTAAGTTTCACGGGTGACGTTTCACGGGTCTAGGTTTCACTGGAAAGTTTCACGGGTCAAGGATTCACGGGTAAGTTACACGGGTAAGTTTTACGGGTATGTTTTACAGGTGACGTTTCACGGGTCTAGGTTTCACTGGTAAGTTTCACGGGTCAAGGTTTCACGGGTAAGATTCACGGGTAAGTTTCACGGGTATGTTTCATGGGTGATGTTTCACGGGTCTAGGTTTCACTGGTAAGTTTCACGGGTCAAGGTTTTACGGGTAAGTTTCACGGGTAAGTTTTACGGGTATGTTTCACGGGTGACGTTTCACGGGTCTAGGTTTCACTGGTAAGTTTCACGGGTCAAGGTTTCACGGGTAAGTTTCACGGGTAAGTTTCACGGGTATGTTTCACGGGTGACGTTTCACGGGTCTAGGTTTCACTAGTAAGTTTCACAGGTCAAGGTTTCACGGGTAAGTTTCACGGGTAAGTTTCACGGGTATGTTTCATGGGTGATGTTTCACGGGGCTAGGTTTTACTGGTAAGTTTCACGGGTCAAGGTTTCACGGGTAAGTTTCACGGGTAAGTTTCACGGGTGACGTTTCACGGGTCTAGGTTTCACTGGTAAGTTTCACGGGTATGTTTCACGGGTAAGTTTTACGGGTATGTTTTACAGGTGACGTTTCACGGGTAAGTTTTACGGGTAAGTTTAACGGGTCTAGGTTTCACTGGTAAGTTTCACGGGTCAAGGTTTCACGGGTAAGTTTCACGGGTAAGTTTCACGGGTATGTTTCACGGGTGACGTTTCACGGGTCTAGGTTTCACTGGAAAGTTTCACGGATCAAGGTTTCACGGGTAAGTTTCACGGGTAAGTTTTACGGGTATGTTTTACAGGTGACGTTTCACGGGTCTAGGTTTCACTGGTAAGTTTCACGGGTCAAGGTTTCACGGGTAAGTTTCACGGGTAAGTTTCACGGGTATGTTTCATGGGTGATGTTTCACGGGTCTAGGTTTTACTGGTAAGTTTCACGGGTCAAGGTTTCACGGGTAAGTTTCACGGGTGACGTTTCACGGGTCTAGGTTTCACTGGTAAGTTTCATGGGTATGTTTCACGGGTGACGTTTCACGGGTCTAGGTTTCACTGGTAAGTTTCACGGGTAAGATTTACGGGTATGTTTTACAGGCGACGTTTCACGGGTCTAGGTTTCACTGGTAAGTTTCACGGGTCTAGGTTTCACGGGTAAGTTTCACGGGTAAGTTTAACGGGTATGTTTCACGGGTGACGTTTCACGGGTCTAGGTTTCACTGGTAAGTTTCACGGGTCAAGGTTTCACGGGTAAGTTTCACGGGTAAATTTCACGGGTATGTTTCACGGGTGACGTTTCACGGGTCTAGGTTTCACTGGTAAGTTTGACGGGTCAAGGTTTCACGGGTAAGTTTCACGGGTAAGTTTTACGGGTAAGTTTCACGGGTGACGTTTCACGGGTGCGTTTCACGGGTCTAGGTTTCACTGGTAAGTTTCACGGGTCAAGGTTTCACGGGTAAGTTTCACCGGTAAGTTTCACGGGTATGTTTCACAAGTGACGTTTCACGGGTCTAGGTTTCACTGGAAAGTTTCACGGGTCAAGGTTTCACGGGTAAGTTTCACGGGTAAGTTTTACGGGTATGTTTTACAGGCGACGTTTCACGGGTCTAGGTTTCACTGGTAAGTTTCACGGGTCTAGGTTTCACGGGTAAGTTTCACGGGTAAGTTTCACGGGTAAGTTTCACGGGTATGTTTCATGGGTGATGTTTCACGGGTCTAGGTTTCACTGGTAAGTTTCACGGGTCAAGGTTTCACGGGTAAGTTTCACGGGTAAGTTTCACGGGTAAGTTTTACGGGTATGTTTTACAGGTGACGTTTCACGGGTCTAGGTTTCACTGGTAAGTTTCACGGGTCAAGGTTTCACGGGTAAGTTTCACGGGTAAGTTTCACGGGTATGTTTCATGGGTTATGTTTCACGGGTCTAGGTTTTACTGGTAAGTTTCACGGGTCTAGGTTTCACGGGTAAGTTTCACGGATAAGTTTCACGGGTGACGTTTCACGGGTCTAGGTTTCACTGGTAAGTTTCACGGGTATGTTTCACGGGTGACGTTTCACGGGTCTAGGTTTCACTGGTAAGTTTCACGGGTCAAGGTTTCACGGGTAAGTTTCACGGGTATGTTTCACGGATGACGTTTCACGGGTCTTGGTTTCACTGGTAAGTTTCACGGGTCAAGGTTTCACGGGTAAGTTTCACGGGTAAGTTTTACGGGTATGTTTTACAGGTGACGTTTCACGGGTAAGTTTCACGGGTATGTTTTACGGGTGAAGTTTCACGGGTCTTGGTTTCACTGGTAAGTTTCACGGGTCAAGGTTTCACGGGTAAGTTATACGGGTAAGTTTTACGGGTATGTTTTACAGGTGACGTTTCACGGGTAAGTTTCACGGGTAAGTTTCACGGGTAAGTTTCACGGGTATGTTTCACGGGTGAAGTTTCACGGGTCTAGGTTTCACTGGTAAGTTTCACGGGTCAAGGTTTCACGGGTAAGTTTCACGGGTAAGTTTTACGGGTAAGTTTCACGGGTGACGTTTCACGGGTCTAGGTTTCACTGGTAAGTTTCACGGGTCAAGGTTTCACGGGTAAGATTCACGGGTAAGTTTCACGGGTATGTTTCATGGGTGATGTTTCACGGGTCTAGGTTTCACTGGTAAGTTTCACGGGTCAAGGTTTTACGGGTAAGTTTCACGG
This sequence comes from Agonum fuliginosum, assembly GCA_947534325.1. Taxonomy (NCBI): domain Eukaryota; kingdom Metazoa; phylum Arthropoda; class Insecta; order Coleoptera; family Carabidae; genus Agonum; species Agonum fuliginosum. Next base: position 27,658,441 of record OX384036.1, read on the forward strand.
GTAAGTTTTACGGGTATGTTTCACGGGTGACGTTTCACGGGTTTAGGTTTCACTGGTAAGTTTCACGGGTCAAGGTTTCACGGGTATGTTTCACGGGTAAGTTTCACGGGTATGTTTCACGGGTGACGTTTCACGGGTCTAGGTTTCACTAGTAAGTTTCACGGGTCAAGGTTTCACGGGTAAGTTTCACGGGTAAGTTTCACGGGTATGTTTCATGGGTGATGTTTCACGGGTCTAGGTTTTACTGGTAAGTTTCACGGGTCAAGGTTTCACGGGTAAGTTTCACGGGTAAGTTTCACGGGTGACGTTTCACGGGTCTAGGTTTCACTGGTAAGTTTCACGGGTATGTTTCACGGGTAAGTTTTACGGGTATGTTTTACAGGTGACGTATCACGGGTAAGTTTTACGGGTAAGTTTAACGGGTCTAGGTTTCACTGGTAAGTTTCACGGGTCTTGGTTTCACTGGTAAGTTTCACGGGTCAAGGTTTCACGGGTAAGTTTCACGGGTAAGTTTTACGGGTATGTTTTACAGGTGACGTTTCACGGGTAAGTTTCACGGGTATGTTTTACGGGTGAAGTTTCACGGGTCTTGGTTTCACTGGTAAGTTTCACGGGTCAAGGTTTCACGGGTAAGTTATACGGTTAAGTTTTACGGGTATGTTTTACAGGTGACGTTTCACGGGTAAGTTTCACGGGTAAGTTTCACGGGTAAGTTTCACGGGTATGTTTCACGGGTGAAGTTTCACGGGTCTAGGTTTCACTGGTAAGTTTCACGGGTCAAGGTTTCACGGGTAAGTTTCACGGGTAAGTTTTACGGGTAAGTTTCACGGGTGACGTTTCACGGGTCTAGGTTTCACTGGTAAGTTTCACGGGTCAAGGTTTCACGGGTAAGATTCACGGGTAAGTTTCACGGGTATGTTTCATGGGTGATGTTTCACGGGTCTAGGTTTCACTGGTAAGTTTCACGGGTCAAGGTTTTACGGGTAAGTTTCACGGGTAAGTTTTACGGGTATGTTTCACGGGTGACGTTTCACGGGTTTAGGTTTCACTGGTAAGTTTCACGGGTCAAGGTTTCACGGGTATGTTTCACGGGTAAGTTTCACGGGTATGTTTCACGGGTGACGTTTCACGGGTCTAGGTTTCACTAGTAAGTTTCACGGGTCAAGGTTTCACGGGTAAGTTTCACGGGTAAGTTTCACGGGTATGTTTCATGGGTGATGTTTCACGGGTCTAGGTTTTACTGGTAAGTTTCACGGGTCAAGGTTTCACGGGTAAGTTTCACGGGTAAGTTTCACGGGTGACGTTTCACGGGTCTAGGTTTCACTGGTAAGTTTCACGGGTATGTTTCACGGGTAAGTTTTACGGGTATGTTTTACAGGTGACGTATCACGGGTAAGTTTTACGGGTAAGTTTAACGGGTCTAGGTTTCACTGGTAAGTTTCACGGGTCAAGGTTTCACGGGTAAGTTTCACGGGTAAGTTTCACGGGTATGTTTCACGGGTGACGATTCACGGGTCTAGGTTTCACTGGAAAGTTTCACGGATCAAGGTTTCACGGGTAAGTTTCACGGGTAAGTTTTACGGGTATGTTTTACAGGTGACGTTTCACGGGTCTAGGTTTCACTGGTAAGTTTCACGGGTCAAGGTTTCACGGGTAAGTTTCACTACTAAGTAACACGGGTATGTTTCATGGGTGATGTTTCACGGGTCTAGGTTTTACTGGTAAGTTTCACGGGTCAAGGTTTCACGGGTAAGTTTCACGGGTAAGTTTCACGGGTGACGTTTCACGGGTCTAGGTTTCACTGGTAAGTTTCACGGGTATGTTTAACGGGTGACGTTTCACGGGTCTAGGTTTCACTAGTAAGTTTCACGGGTCAAGGTTTCACGGGTAAGTTTCACGGGAAAGTTTCACGGGTATGTTTCACGGATGACGTTTCACGGGTCTTGGTTTCACTGGTAAGTTTCACGGGTCAAGGTTTTACGGGTAAGTTTCACGGGTAAGTTTTACGGGTATGTTTTACAGGTGACGTTTCACGGGTAAGTTTCACGGGTAAGTTTTACGGGTGTTTCACGGGTGACGTTTCACGGGTCTAGGTTTCACTGGTAAGTTTCACGGGTCAAGGTTTCACGGGTAAGTTTCACGGGTAAGTTTTACGGGTAAGTTTCACGGGTGACGTTTCACGGGTCTAGGTTTCACTGGAAAGTTTCACGGGTCAAGGATTCACGGGTAAGTTTCACGGCTAAGTTTTACGGGTATGTTTTACAGGTGACGTTTCACGGGTCTAGGTTTCACTGGTAAGTTTCACGGGTCAAGGTTTCACGGGTAAGATTCACGGGTAAGTTTCACGGGTATGTTTCATGGGTGATGTTTCACGGGTCTAGGTTTCACTGGTAAGTTTCACGGGTCAAGGTTTTACGGGTAAGTTTCACGTGTAAGTTTCACGGGTATGTTTCATGGGTGATGTTTCACGGGTCTAGGTTTTACTAGTAAGTTTCACGGGTCAAGGTTTCACGGGTAAGTTTCACGGGTAAGTTTCACGGGTGACGTTTCACGGGTCTAGGTTTCACTGGTAAGTTTCACGGGTATGTTTCACGGGTGACGTTTCAAGGGTCTAGGTTTCACTGGTAAGTTTCACGGGTCAAGGTTTCACGGGTAAGTTTCACGGGTAAGTTTCACGGGTATGTTTCACGGATGACGTTTCACGGGTCTTGGTTTCACTGGTAAGTTTCACGGGTCAAGGTTTCACGGGTAAGTTTCACGGGTAAGTTTTACGGGTATGTTTTACAGGTGACGTTTCACGGGTAAGTTTCACGGGTAAGTTTCACGGGTATGTTTCACGGGTGACGTTTCACGGGTCTAGGTTTCACTGGTAAGTTTCACGGGTCAAGGTTTTACGGGTAAGTTTCACGGGTAAATTTCACGGGTATGTTTCACGGGTGACGTTTCACGGGTCTAGGTTTCACGGGTAAGTTTCACGGGTCAAGGTTTCACGGGTAAGTTTCACGGGTAAGTTTCACGGGTATGTTTCACAAGTGACGTTTCACGGGTCTAGGTTTCACTGGAAAGTTTCACGGGTCAAGGTTTCACGGGTAAGTTTCACGGGTAAGATTTACGGGTATGTTTTACAGGCGACGTTTCACGGGTCTAGGTTTCACTGGTAAGTTTCACGGGTCTAGGTTTCACGGGTAAGTTTCACGGGTAAGTTTCACGGGTATGTTTTACGGGTGACATTTCACGGGTCTAGGTTTCACTGGTAAGTTTCACGGGTCAAGGTTTCACGGGTAAGTTTCACGGGTAAGTTTCACGGGTATGTTTCACGGGTGACGTTTCAAGGGTCTAGGTTTCACTGGTAAGTTTCACGGGTCAAGGTTTCACGGGTAAGTTTCACGGGTAAGTTTCACGGGTATGTTTCACGGATGACGTTTCACGGGTCTTGGTTTCACTGGTAAGTTTCACGGGTCAAGGTTTCACGGGTAAGTTTCACGGGTAAGTTTTACGGGTATGTTTTACAGGTGACGTTTCACGGGTAAGTTTCACGGGTAAGTTTCACGGGTATGTTTCACGGGTGACGTTTCACGGGTCTAGGTTTCACTGGTAAGTTTCACGGGTCAAGGTTTTACGGGTAAGTTTCACGGGTAAATTTCACGGGTATGTTTCACGGGTGACGTTTCACGGGTCTAGGTTTCACGGGTAAGTTTCACGGGTCAAGGTTTCACGGGTAAGTTTCACGGGTAAGTTTCACGGGTATGTTTCACAAGTGACGTTTCACGGGTCTAGGTTTCACTGGAAAGTTTCACGGGTCAAGGTTTCACGGGTAAGTTTCACGGGTAAGATTTACGGGTATGTTTTACAGGCGACGTTTCACGGGTCTAGGTTTCACTGGTAAGTTTCACGGGTCTAGGTTTCACGGGTAAGTTTCACGGGTAAGTTTCACGGGTATGTTTTACGGGTGACATTTCACGGGTCTAGGTTTCACTGGTAAGTTTCACGGGTCAAGGTTTCACGGGTAAGTTTCACGGGTAAGTTTCACGGGTATGTTTCACGGGTGACGTTTCACGGGTCTAGGTTTCACTGGTAAGTTTCACAGTTCAAGGTTTTACGGGTAAGTTTCACGGGTAAGTTTCACGGGTATGTTTCACGGGTGACGTTTCACGGGTCTAGGTTTCACTGGTAAGTTTCACGGGTCAAGGTTTCACGGGTAAGTTTCACGGGTAAGTTTTACGGGTAAGTTTCACGGGTGACGTTTCACGGGTGCGTTTCACGGGTCTAGGTTTCACTGGTAAGTTTCACGGGTCAAGGTTTCACGGGTAAGTTTCACCGGTAAGTTTCACGGGTATGTTTCACAAGTGACGTTTCACGGGTCTAGGTTTAACTGGAAAGTTTCACGGGTCAAGGTTTCACGGGTAAGTTTCACGGGTAAGTTTTACGGGTATGTTTTACAGGCGACGTTTCACGGGTCTAGGTTTCACTGGTAAGTTTCACGGGTCTAGGTTTCACGGGTAAGTTTCACGGGTAAGTTTCACGGGTATGTTTCATGGGTGATGTTTCACGGGTCTAGGTTTCACTGGTAAGTTTCACGGGTCAAGGTTTCACGGGTAAGTTTCACGGGTAAGTTTCACGGGTAAGTTTTACGGGTATGTTTTACAGGTGACGTTTCACGGGTCTAGGTTTCACTGGTAAGTTTCACGGGTCAAGGTTTCACGGGTAAGTTTCACGGGTAAGTTTCACGGGTATGTTTCATGGGTGATGTTTCACGGGTCTAGGTTTTACTGGTAAGTTTCACGGGTCAAGGTTTCACGGGTAAGTTTCACGGGTAAGTTTCACGGGTGACGTTTCACGGGTCTAGGTTTCACTGGTAAGTTTCACGGGTATGTTTCACGGGTGACGTTTCACGGGTCTAGGTTTCACTGGTAAGTTTCACGGGTCAAGGTTTCACGGGTAAGTTTCACGGGTAAGTTTCACGGGTATGTTTCACGGATGACGTTTCACGGGTCTTGGTTTCACTGGTAAGTTTCACGGGTCAAGGTTTCACGGGTAAGTTTCACGGGTAAGTTTCACGGGTATGTTTCACGGGTGACGTTTCACGGGTCTTGGTTTCACTGGTAAGTTTCACGGGTCAAGGTTTCACGGGTAAGTTTCACGGGTAAGTTTTACGGGTAAGTTTCACGAGTCTTAGGTTTCAATGGTAAGTTTCACGGGTCAAGGTTTCACGGGTAAGTTTCACGGGTAAGTTTCACGGGTATGTTTCACGGGTGACGTTTCACGGGTCTAGGTTTCACTGGAAAGTTTCACGGATCAAGGTTTCACGGGTAAGTTTCACGGGTAAGTTTTACGGGTATGTTTTACAGGTGACGTTTCACGGGTCTAGGTTTCACTGGTAAGTTTCACGGGTCAAGGTTTCACGGGTAAGTTTCACGGGTAAGTTTCACGGGTATGTTTCATGGGTGATGTTTCACGGGTCTAGGTTTTACTGGTAAGTTTCACGGGTCAAGGTTTCACGGGTAAGTTTCACGGGTAAGTTTCACGGGTGACGTTTCACGGGTCTAGGTTTCACTGGTAAGTTTCACGGGTATGTTTCACGGGTGACGTTTCACGGGTCTAGGTTTCACTGGTAAGTTTCACGGGTCAAGGTTTCACGGGTAAGTTTCACTGGTAAGTTTCACGGGTATGTTTCACGGATGACGTTTCACGGGTCTTGGTTTCACTGGTAAGTTTCACGGGTCAAGGTTTCACGGGTAAGTTTCACGGGTAAGTTTTACGGGTATGTTTTACAGGTGACGTTTAACGGGTAAGTTTCACGGGTAAGTTTCACGGGTATGTTTCACAAGTGACGTTTCACGGGTCTAGGTTTCACTGGTAAGTTTCACGGGTCAAGGTTTCACGGGTAAGTTTCACGGGTAAGTTTTACGGGTAAGTTTCACGGGTGACGTTTCACGGGTCTAGGTTTCACTGGAAAGTTTCACGGGTAAGTTTTACGGGTATGTTTTACAGGTGACGTTTCACGGGTCTAGGTTTCACTGGTAAGTTTCACGGGTCAAGGTTTCACGGGTAAGATTCACGGGTAAGTTTCACGGGTATGTTTCATGGGTGATGTTTCACGGGTCTAGGTTTCACTGGTAAGTTTCACGGGTCAAGGTTTTACGGGTAAGTTTCACGGGTATGTTTCACGGGTGACGTTTCACGGGTCTAGGTTTCACTGGTAAGTTTCACGGGTCAAGGTTTCACGGGTAAGATTCACGGGTAAGTTTCACGGGTATGTTTCACGGGTGACGTTTCACGGGTATAGGTTTCACTAGTAAGTTTAACGGGTCAAGGTTTCACGGGTAAGTTTCACGGGTAAGTTTCACGGGTATGTTTCACGAGTGACGTTTCACGGGTCTAGGTTTCACTGGTAAGTTTCACGGGTCAAGGTTTCACGGGTAAGTTTCACGGGTAAGTTTCACGGGTATGTTTCACGGGTGACGTTTCACGGGTCTAGGTTTCACTGGTAAGTTTCACGGGTCAAGGTTTCACGGGTAAGTTTTACGGGTAAGTTTCACGGGTAAGTTTTACGAGTAAGTTTCACGGGTGACGTTTCACGGGTCTAGGTTTCACTGGTAAGTTTCACGGGTCAAGGTTTCACGGGTAAGTTTAACGGGTAAGTTTTACGGGTAAGTTTCACGGGTGACGTTTCACGGGTCTAGGTTTCACTGGTAAGTTTCACTGGTAAGTTTCACGGGTCAAGGTTTCACGGGTAAGTTTCACGGGTAAGTTTCACGGGTATGTTTCACGGGTGACGTTTCACGGGTCTAGGTTTCACTGGAAAGTTTCACAGATCAAGGTTTCACGGGTAAGTTTCACGGGTAAGTTTTACGGGTATGTTTTACAGGTGACGTTTCACAGGTCTAGGTTTCACTGGTAAGTTTCACGGGTCAAGGTTTCACGGGTAAGTTTCACGGGTAAGTTTCACGGGTATGTTTCATGGGTGATGTTTCACGGGTCTAGGTTTTACTGGTAAGTTTCACGGGTCAAGGTTTCACGGGTAAGTTTTACGGGTAAGTTTCACGGGTGACGTTTCACGGGTCTAGGTTTCACTGGTAAGTTTCACGGGTATGTTTCACGGGTGACGTTTCACGGGTCTAGGTTTCACTGGTAAGTTTCACGGGTCAAGGTTTCACGGGTAAGTTTCACGGGTATGTTTCACGGATGACGTTTCACGGGTCTTGGTTTCACTGGTAAGTTTCACGGGTCAAGGTTTCACGGGTAAGTTTCACGGGTAAGTTTTACGGGTATGTTTTACAGGTGACGTTTCACGGGTAAGTTTCACGGGTAAGTTTCACGGGTATGTTTCACGGGTGACGTTTCACGGGTCTAGGTTTCACTGGTAAGTTTCACGGGTCAAGGTTTCACGGGTAAGTTTCACGGGTAAGTTTTACGGGTAAGTTTCATGGGTGACGTTTCACGGGTCTAGGTTTCACTGGAAAGTTTCACGGGGCAAGGATTCACGGGTAAGTTTCACGGGTAAGTTTCACGGGTAAGTTTTACGGGTATGTTTTACAGGTGACGTTTCACGGGTCTAGGTTTCACTGGTAAGTTTCACGGGTCAAGGTTTCACGGGTAAGATTCACGGGTAAGTTTCACGGGTATGTTTCATGGGTGATGTTTCACGGGTCTAGGTTTCACTGGTAAGTTTCACGGGTCAAGGTTTCACGGGTAAGTATCACGGGTAAGTTTCACGGGTATGTTTCACAAGTGACGTTTCACGGGTCTAGGTTTCACTGGAAAGTTTCACGGGTCAAGGTTTCACGGGTAAGTTTCACGGGTAAGTTTTAAGGGTATGTTTTACAGGCGACGTTTCACGGGTCTAGGTTTCACTGGTAAGTTTCACGGGTCTAGGTTTCACGGGTAAGTTTCACGGGTAAGTTTCACGGGTATGTTTTACGGGTGACGTTTCACGGGTCTAGGTTTCACTGGTAAGTTTCACGGGTCAAGGTTTCACGGGTAAGTTTCACGGGTAAGTTTCACGGGTATGTTTCACGGGTGACGTTTCACGGGTCTAGGTTTCACTGGTAAGTTTCACAGTTCAAGGTTTTACGGGTAAGTTTCACGGGTAAGTTTCACGGGTATGTTTCACGGGTGACGTTTCACGGGTCTAGGTTTCACTGGTAAGTTTCACGGGTCAAGGTTTCACGGGTAAGTTTCACGGGTAAGTTTTACGGGTAAGTTTCACGGGTGACGTTTCACGGGTGCGTTTCACGGGTCTAGGTTTCACTGGTAAGTTTCACGGGTCAAGGTTTCACGGGTAAGTTTCACGGGTAAGTTTTACGGGTATGTTTTACAGGCGACGTTTCACGGGTCTAGGTTTCACTGGTAAGTTTCACGGGTCTAGGTTTCACGGGTAAGTTTCACGGGTAAGTTTCACCGGTAAGTTTCACGGGTATGTTTCACAAGTGACGTTTCACGGGTCTAGGTTTAACTGGAAAGTTTCATGGGTCAAGGTTTCACGGGTAAGTTTCACGGGTAAGTTTTACGGGTATGTTTTACAGGCGACGTTTCACGGGTCTAGGTTTCACTGGTAAGTTTCACGGGTCTAGGTTTCACGGGTAAGTTTAACGGGTCAAGGTTTCACGGGTAAGTTTCACGGGTAAGTTTCACGGGTATGTTTCACGGGTGACGTTTCACGGGTCTAGGTTTCACTGGAAAGTTTCACGGGTCAAGGATTCACGGGTAAGTTTCACGGGTAAGTTTTACGGGTATGTTTTACAGGTGACGTTTCACGGGTCTAGGTTTCACTGGTAAGTTTCACAGGTCAAGGTTTCACGGGTAAGATTCACGGGTAAGTTTCACGGGTATGTTTCATGGGTGATGTTTCACGGGTCTAGGTTTCACTGGTTAGTTTCACGGGTCAAGGTTTTACGGGTAAGTTTCACGGGTATGTTTCACGGGTGACGTTTCACGGGTCTAGGTTTCACTGGTAAGTTTCACGGGTCAAGGTTTCACGGGTAAGATTCACAGGTAAGTTTCACGGGTATGTTTCACGGGTGACGTTTCACGGGTATAGGTATCACTAGTAAGTTTCACGGGTCAAGGTTTCACGGGTAAGTTTCACGGGTAAGTTTCACGGGTATGTTTCACGGGTGACGTTTCACGGGTCTAGGTTTCACTGGTAAGTTTCACGGGTCAAGGTTTCACGGGTAAGTTTCACGGGTAAGTTTCACGGGTATGTTTCACGGGTGACGTTTCACGGGTCTAGGTTTCACTGGTAAGTTTCACGGGTCAAGGTTTCACGGGTAAGTTTTACGGGTAAGTTTCACGGGTAAGTTTTACGGGTATGATTTACAGGTGACGTTTCACGGGTCTAGGTTTCACTGGTAAGTTTCACGGGTCAAGGTTTCACGGGTAAGTTTCACGGGTATGTTTCATGGGTGATGTTTCACGGGTCTAGGTTTTACTGGTAAGTTTCACGGGTCAAGGTTTCACGGGTAAGTTTCACGGGTGACGTTTCACGGGTCTAGGTTTCACTGGTAAGTTTCACGGGTATGTTTCACGGGTGACGTTTCACGGGTCTAGGTTTCACTGGTAAGTTTCACGGGTCAAGGTTTCACGGGTAAGTTTCACGGGTAAGTTTCACGGGTATGTTTCACGGATGACGTTTCACGGGTCTTGGTTTCACTGGTAAGTTTCACGGGTCAAGGTTTCACGGGTAAGTTTCACGGGTAAGTTTTACGGGTATGTTTTACAGGTGACGTTTCACGGGTAAGTTTCACGGGTAAGTTTCACGGGTATGTTTCACGGGTGACGTTTCACGGGTCTAGGTTTCACTGGTAAGTTTCACGGGTCAAGGTTTCACGGGTAAGTTTCACGGGTAAGTTTTACGGGTAAGTTTCACGGGTGACGTTTCACGGGTCTAGGTTTCACTGGAAAGTTTCACGGGTCAAGGATTCACGGGTAAGTTTCACGGGTAAGTTTTACGGGTATGTTTTACAGGTGACGTTTCACGGGTCTAGGTTTCACTGGTAAGTTTCACGGGTCAAGGTTTCACGGGTAAGATTCAAGGGTAAGTTTCACGGGTATGTTTCATGAGTGATGTTTCACGGTTCTAGGTTTCACTGGTAAGTTTCACGGGTCAAGGTTTTACGGGTAAGTTTCACGGGTAAGTTTCACGGGTATGTTTCACGGGTGACGTTTCACGGGTCTAGGTTTCGCTGGTAAGTTTCACGGGTCAAGGTTTCACGGGTAAGTTTCACGGGTAAGTTTCACGGGTATGTTTCACGGGTGACGTTTCACGGGTCTAGGTTTCACTAGTAAGTTTCACGGGTCAAGGTTTCACGGGTAAGTTTCACGGGTAAGTTTCACGGGTATGTTTCATGGGTGATGTTTCACGGGTCTAGGTTTTACTGGTAAGTTTCACGGGTCAAGGTTTCACGGGTAAGTTTCACGGGTAAGTTTCACGGGTGACGTTTCACGGGTAAGTTTTACGGGTATGTTTTACAGGTGACGTTTCACGGGTCAAGGTTTCACGGGTCAAGGTTTCACGGGTAAGTTTCACGGGTAAGTTTCACGGGTATGTTTTACAGGTGACGTTTCACGGGTCTAGGTTTCACTGGTAAGTTTCACGGGTCAAGGTTTCACGGGTAAGATTCACGGGTAAGTTTCACGGGTATGTTTCATGAGTGATGTTTCACGGGTCTAGGTTTCACTGGTAAGTTTCACGGGTCAAGGTTTTACGGGTAAGTTTCACGGGTAAGTTTCACGGGTATGTTTCACGGGTGACGTTTCACGGGTCTAGGTTTCACTGGTAAGTTTCACGGGTCAAGGTTTCACGGGTAAGTTTCACGGGTAAGTTTCACGGGTATGTTTCACGGGTGACGTTTCACGGGTCTAGGTTTCACTGGTAAGTTTCACGGGTCAAGGTTTCACGGGTAAGTTTTACGGGTAAGTTTCACGGGTAAGTTTTACGGGTATAATTTACAGGTGACGTTTCACGGGTCTAGGTTTCACTGGTAAGTTTCACGGGTCAAGGTTTCACGGGTAAGTTTCACGGGTATGTTTCATGGGTGATGTTTCACGGGTCTAGGTTTTACTGGTAAGTTTCACGGGTCAAGGTTTCACGGGTAAGTTTCACGGGTAAGTTTCACGGGTGACGTTTCACGGGTCTAGGTTTCACTGGTAAGTTTCACGGGTATGTTTCACGGGTGACGTTTCACGGGTCTAGGTTTCACTGGTAAGTTTCACGGGTCAAGGTTTCACGGGTAAGTTTCACGGGTAAGTTTCACGGGTATGTTTCACGGATGACGTTTCACGGGTCTTGGTTTCACTGGTAAGTTTCACGGGTCAAGGTTTCACGGGTAAGTTTCACGGGTAAGTTTTACGGGTATGTTTTACAGGTGACGTTTCACGGGTAAGTTTCACGGGTAAGTTTCACGGGTATGTTTCACGGGTGACGTTTCACGGGTCTAGGTTTCACTGGTAAGTTTCACGGGTCAAGGTTTCACGGGTAAGTTTCACGGGTAAGTTTTACGGGTAAGTTTCACGGGTGACGTTTCACGGGTCTAGGTTTCACTGGAAAGTTTCACGGGTCAAGGATTCACGGGTAAGTTTCACGGGTAAGTTTTACGGGTATGTTTTACAGGTGACGTTTCACGGGTCTAGGTTTCACTGGTAAGTTTCACGGGTCAAGGTTTCACGGGTAAGATTCAAGGGTAAGTTTCACGGGTATGTTTCATGAGTGATGTTTCACGGTTCTAGGTTTCACTGGTAAGTTTCACGGGTCAAGGTTTTACGGGTAAGTTTCACGGGTAAGTTTCACGGGTATGTTTCACGGGTGACGTTTCACGGGTCTAGGTTTCGCTGGTAAGTTTCACGGGTCAAGGTTTCACGGGTAAGTTTCACGGGTAAGTTTCACGGGTATGTTTCACGGGTGACGTTTCACGGGTCTAGGTTTCACTAGTAAGTTTCACGGGTCAAGGTTTCACGGGTAAGTTTCACGGGTAAGTTTCACGGGTATGTTTCATGGGTGATGTTTCACGGGTCTAGGTTTTACTGGTAAGTTTCACGGGTCAAGGTTTCACGGGTAAGTTTCACGGGTAAGTTTCACGGGTGACGTTTCACGGGTAAGTTTTACGGGTATGTTTTACAGGTGACGTTTCACGGGTCAAGGTTTCACGGGTCAAGGTTTCACGGGTAAGTTTCACGGGTAAGTTTCACGGGTATGTTTTACAGGTGACGTTTCACGGGTCTAGGTTTCACTGGTAAGTTTCACGGGTCAAGGTTTCACGGGTAAGATTCACGGGTAAGTTTCACGGGTATGTTTCATGAGTGATGTTTCACGGGTCTAGGTTTCACTGGTAAGTTTCACGGGTCAAGGTTTTACGGGTAAGTTTCACGGGTAAGTTTCACGGGTATGTTTCACGGGTGACGTTTCACGGGTCTAGGTTTCACTGGTAAGTTTCACGGGTCAAGGTTTCACGGGTAAGTTTCACGGGTAAGTTTCACGGGTATGTTTCACGGGTGACGTTTCACGGGTCTAGGTTTCACTAGTAAGTTTCACTTGTCAAGGTTTCACGGGTAAGTTTCACGGGTAAGTTTCACGGGTAAGTTTCACGGGTAAGTTTCACGGGTAAGTTTCACGGGTATGTTTCACGGGTGACGTTTCACGGGTCTAGGTTTCACTGGTAAGTTTTACGGGTCAAGGTTTCACTGGTAAGTTTCACGGGTAAGTTTCACGGGTATGTTTCACGGGTGACGTTTCACGGGTCTAGGTTTCACTGGTAAGTTTCACGGGTCAAGGTTTTACGGGTAAGTTTCACGGGTAAATTTCACGGGTATGTTTCACGGGTGACGTTTCACGGGTCTAGGTTTCACGGGTAAGTTTCACGGGTCAAGGTTTCACGGGTAAGTTTCACGGGTAAGTTTCACGGGTATGTTTCACAAGTGACGTTTCACGGGTCTAGGTTTCACTGGTAAGTTTCACGGGTCAAGGTTTCACGGGTAAGTTTCACGGGTAAGTTTCACGGGTGACGTTTCACGGGTCTAGGTTTCACTGGTAAGTTTCACGGGTATGTTTCACGGGTAAGTTTTACGGGTATGTTTTACAGGTGACGTTTCACGGGTCAAGGTTTCACGGGTCAAGGTTTCACGGGTAAGTTTCACGGGTAAGTTTCACGGGTAAGTTTCACGGGTATGTTTTACAGGTGACGTTTCACGGGTCTAGGTTTCACTGGTAAGTTTCACGGGTCAAGGTTTCACGGGTAAGATTCACGGGTAAGTTTCACGGGTATGTTTCATGAGTGATGTTTCACGGGTCTAGGTTTCACTGGTAAGTTTCACGGGTCAAGGTTTTACGGGTAAGTTTCACGGGTAAGTTTCACGGGTATGTTTCACGGGTGACGTTTCACGGGTCTAGGTTTCACTGGTAAGTTTCACGGGTCAAGGTTTCACGGGTAAGTTTCACGGGTAAGTTTCACGGGTATGTTTCACGGGTGACGTTTCACGGGTCTAGGTTTCACTAGTAAGTTTCACTTGTCAAGGTTTCACGGGTAAGTTTCACGGGTAAGTTTCACGGGTAAGTTTCACGGGTATGTTTCACGGGTGACGTTTCACGGGTCTAGGTTTCACTGGTAAGTTTCACGGGTCAAGGTTTCACGGGTAAGTTTCACGGGTAAGTTTCACGGGTATGTTTCACGGGTGACGTTTCACGGGTCTAGGTTTCACTGGTAAGTTTTACGGGTCAAGGTTTCACGGGTAAGTTTCACGGGTAAGTTTCACGGGTATGTTTCACGGGTGACGTTTCACGGGTCTAGGTTTCACTGGTAAGTTTCACGGGTCAAGGTTTTACGGGTAAGTTTCACGGGTAAATTTCACGGGTATGTTTCACGGGTCAAGGTTTCACGGGTAAGTTTCACGGGTAAGTTTTACGGGTATGTTTTACAGGTGACGTTTCACGGGTAAGTTTCACGGGTAAGTTTCACGGGTAAGTTTCACGGGTATGTTTCACGGGTGACGTTTCACGGGTCTAGGTTTCACTGGTAAGTTTCACGGGTCAAGGTTTCACGGGTAAGTTTCACGGGTAAGTTTTACGGGTAAGTTTCACGGGTGACGTTTCACGGGTCTAGGTTTCACTGGAAAGTTTCACGGGTCAAGGATTCACGGGTAAGTTTCACGGGTAAGTTTTACGGGTATGTTTTACAGGTGACGTTTCACGGGTCTAGGTTTCACTGGTAAGTTTCACGGGTCAAGGTTTCACGGGTAAGATTCAAGGGTAAGTTTCACGGGTATGTTTCATGAGTGATGTTTCACGGTTCTAGGTTTCACTGGTAAGTTTCACGGGTCAAGGTTTTACGGGTAAGTTTCACGGGTAAGTTTCACGGGTATGTTTCACGGGTGACGTTTCACGGGTCTAGGTTTCGCTGGTAAGTTACACGGGTCAAGGTTTCACGGGTAAGTTTCACGGGTAAGTTTCACGGGTATGTTTCACGGGTGACGTTTCACGGGTCTAGGTTTCACTAGTAAGTTTCACGGGTCAAGGTTTCACGGGTAAGTTTCACGGGTAAGTTTCACGGGTATGTTTCATGGGTGATGTTTCACGGGTCTAGGTTTTACTGGTAAGTTTCACGGGTCAAGGTTTCACGGGTAAGTTTCACGGGTAAGTTTCACGGGTGACGTTTCACGGGTAAGTTTTACGGGTATGTTTTACAGGTGACGTTTTACGGGTCAAGGTTTCACGGGTCAAGGTTTCACGGGTAAGTTTCACGGGTAAGTTTCACGGGTAAGTTTCACGGGTATGTTTTACAGGTGACGTTTCACGGGTCTAGGTTTCACTGGTAAGTTTCACGGGTCAAGGTTTCACGGGTAAGATTCACGGGTAAGTTTCACGGGTATGTTTCATGAGTGATGTTTCACGGGTCTAGGTTTCACTGGTAAGTTTCACGGGTCAAGGTTTTACGGGTAAGTTTCACGGGTAAGTTTCACGGGTATGTTTCACGGGTGACGTTTCACGGGTCTAGGTTTCACTGGTAAGTTTCACGGGTCAAGGTTTCACGGGTAAGTTTCACGGGTAAGTTTCACGGGTATGTTTCACGGGTGACGTTTCACGGGTCTAGGTTTCACTAGTAAGTTTCACTTGTCAAGGTTTCACGGGTAAGTTTCACGGGTAAGTTTCACGGGTAAGTTTCACGGGTAAGTTTCACGGGTATGTTTCACGGGTGACGTTTCACGGGTCTAGGTTTCACTGGTAAGTTTTACGGGTCAAGGTTTCACTGGTAAGTTTCACGAGTAAGTTTCACGGGTATGTTTCACGGGTGACGTTTCACGGGTCTAGGTTTCACTGGTAAGTTTCACGGGTCAAGGTTTTACGGGTAAGTTTCACGGGTAAATTTCACGGGTATGTTTCACGGGTGACGTTTCACGGGTCTAGGTTTCACGGGTAAGTTTCACGGGTCAAGGTTTCACGGGTAAGTTTCACGGGTAAGTTTCACGGGTATGTTTCACAAGTGACGTTTCACGGGTCTAGGTTTCACGGGTAAGTTTCACGGGTCAAGGTTTCACGGGTAAGTTTCACGGGTAAGTTTCACGGGTGACGTTTCACGGGTCTAGGTTTCACTGGTAAGTTTCATGGGTATGTTTCACGGGCAAGTTTTACGGGTATGTTTTACAGGTGACGTTTCACGGGTCAAGGTTTCACGGGTCAAGGTTTCACGGGTAAGTTTCACGGGTAAGTTTCACGGGTAAGTTTCACGGGTATGTTTTACAGGTGACGTTTCACGGGTCTAGGTTTCACTGGTAAGTTTCACGGGTCAAGGTTTCACGGGTAAGATTCACGGGTAAGTTTCACGGGTATGTTTCATGAGTGATGTTTCACGGGTCTAGGTTTCACTGGTAAGTTTCACGGGTCAAGGTTTTACGGGTAAGTTTCACGGGTAAGTTTCACGGGTATGTTTCACGGGTGACGTTTCACGGGTCTAGGTTTCACTGGTAAGTTTCACGGGTCAAGGTTTCACGGGTAAGTTTCACGGGTAAGTTTCACGGGTATGTTTCACGGGTGACGTTTCACGGGTCTAGGTTTCACTAGTAAGTTTCACTTGTCAAGGTTTCACGGGTAAGTTTCACGGGTAAGTTTCACGGGTAAGTTTCACGGGTATGTTTCACGGGTGACGTTTCACGGGTCTAGGTTTCACTGGTAAGTTTCACGGGTCAAGGTTTCACGGGTAAGTTTCACGGGTAAGTTTCACGGGTATGTTTCACGGGTGACGTTTCACGGGTCTAGGTTTCACTGGTAAGTTTTACGGGTCAAGGTTTCACGGGTAAGTTTCACGGGTAAGTTTCACGGGTATGTTTCACGGGTGACGTTTCACGGGTCTAGGTTTCACTGGTAAGTTTCACGGGTCAAGGTTTTACGGGTAAGTTTCACGGGTAAATTTCACGGGTATGTTTCACGGGTGACGTTTCACGGGTCTAGGTTTCACGGGTAAGTTTTACGGGTCAAGGTTTCACGGGTAAGTTTCACGGGTAAGTTTCACGGGTATGTTTCACAAGTGACGTTTCACGGGTCTAGGTTTCACTGGAAAGTTTCACGGGTCAAGGTTTCACGGGTAAGTTTCACGGGTAAGTTTTACGGGTATGTTTTACAGGCGACGTTTCACGGGTCTAGGTTTCACTGGTAAGTTTCACGGGTCTAGGTTTCACGGGTAAGTTTCACGGGTAAGTTTCACGGGTATGTTTCACGGGTGACGTTTCACGGGTCTAGGTTTCACTGGTAAGTTTCACGGGTCAAGGTTTCACGGGTAAGTTTCACGGGTAAATTTCACGGGTATGTTTCACGGGTGACGTTTCACGGGTCTAGGTTTCACTGGTAAGTTTCACAGTTCAAGGTTTTACGGGTAAGTTTCACGGGTAAGTTTCACGGGTATGTTTCACGGGTGACGTTTCACGGGTCTAGGTTTCACTGGTAAGTTTCACGGGTCAAGGTTTCACGGGTAAGTTTCACGGGTAAGTTTTACGGGTAAGTTTCACGGGTGACGTTTCACGGGTGCGTTTCACGGGTCTAGGTTTCACTGGTAAGTTTCACGGGTCAAGGTTTCACGGGTAAGTTTCACCGGTAAGTTTCACGGGTATGTTTCACAAGTGACGTTTCACGGGTCTAGGTTTCACTGGAAAGTTTCACGGGTCAAGGTTTCACGGGTAAGTTTCACGGGTAAGTTTTACGGGTATGATTTACAGGCGACGTTTCACGGGTCTAGGTTTCACTGGTAAGTTTCACGGGTCTAGGTTTCACGGGTAAGTTTCACGGGTAAGTTTCACGAGTAAGTTTTACGGGTATGTTTTACAGGTGACGTTTCACGGGTCTAGGTTTCACTGGTAAGTTTCACGGGTCAAGGTTTCACGGGTAAGTTTCACGGGTAAGTTTCACGGGTATGTTTCACAAGTGACGTTTCACGGGTCTAGGTTTCACGGGTAAGTTTCACGGGTCAAGGTTTCACGGGTAAGTTTCACGGGTAAGTTTCACGGGTGACGTTTCACGGGTCTAGGTTTCACTGGTAAGTTTCACGGGTATGTTTCACGGGTAAGTTTTACGGGTATGTTTTACAGGTGACGTTTCACGGGTCAAGGTTTCACGGGTAAGATTCACGGGTAAGTTTCACGGGTATGTTTCATGAGTGATGTTTCACGGGTCTAGGTTTCACTGGTAAGTTTCACGGGTCAAGGTTTTACGGGTAAGTTTCACGGGTAAGTTTCACGGGTATGTTTCACGGGTGACGTTTCACGAGTCTAGGTTTCACTGGTAAGTTTCACGGGTCAAGGTTTCACGGGTAAGTTTCACGGGTAAGTTTCACGGGTATGTTTCACGGGTGACGTTTCACGGGTCTAGGTTTCACTAGTAAGTTTCACTTGTCAAGGTTTCACGGGTAAGTTTCACGGGTAAGTTTCACGGGTAAGTTTCACGGGTATGTTTCACGGGTGACGTTTCACGGGTCTAGGTTTCACTGGTAAGTTTCACGGGTCAAGGTTTCACGGGTAAGTTTCACGGGTAAGTTTCACGGGTATGTTTCACGGGTGACGTTTCACGGGTCTAGGTTTCACTGGTAAGTTTTACGGGTCAAGGTTTCACGGGTAAGTTTCACGGGTAAGTTTCACGGGTATGTTTCACGGGTGACGTTTCACGGGTCTAGGTTTCACTGGTAAGTTTCACGGGTCAAGGTTTTACGGGTAAGTTTCACGGGTAAATTTCACGGGTATGTTTCACGGGTGACGTTTCACGGGTCTAGGTTTCACGGGTAAGTTTTACGGGTCAAGGTTTCACGGGTAAGTTTCACGGGTAAGTTTCACGGGTATGTTTCACAAGTGACGTTTCACGGGTCTAGGTTTCACTGGAAAGTTTCACGGGTCAAGGTTTCACGGGTAAGTTTCACGGGTAAGTTTTACGGGTATGTTTTACAGGCGACGTTTCACGGGTCTAGGTTTCACTGGTAAGTTTCACGGGTCTAGGTTTCACGGGTAAGTTTCACGGGTAAGTTTCACGGGTATGTTTCACGGGTGACGTTTCACGGGTCTAGGTTTCACTGGTAAGTTTCACGGGTCAAGGTTTCACGGGTAAGTTTCACGGGTAAATTTCACGGGTATGTTTCACGGGTGACGTTTCACGGGTCTAGGTTTCACTGGTAAGTTTCACAGTTCAAGGTTTTACGGGTAAGTTTCACGGGTAAGTTTCACGGGTATGTTTCACGGGTGACGTTTCACGGGTCTAGGTTTCACTGGTAAGTTTCACGGGTCAAGGTTTCACGGGTAAGTTTCACGGGTAAGTTTTACGGGTAAGTTTCACGGGTGACGTTTCACGGGTGCGTTTCACGGGTCTAGGTTTCACTGGTAAGTTTCACGGGTCAAGGTTTCACGGGTAAGTTTCACCGGTAAGTTTCACGGGTATGTTTCACAAGTGACGTTTCACGGGTCTAGGTTTCACTGGAAAGTTTCACGGGTCAAGGTTTCACGGGTAAGTTTCACGGGTAAGTTTTACGGGTATGTTTTACAGGCGACGTTTCACGGGTCTAGGTTTCACTGGTAAGTTTTACGGGTCTAGGTTTCACGGGTAAGTTTCACGGGTAAGTTTCACGAGTAAGTTTTACGGGTATGTTTTACAGGTGACGTTTCACGGGTCTAGGTTTCACTGGTAAGTTTCACGGGTCAAGGTTTCACGGGTAAGTTTCACGGGTAAGTTTCACGGGTATGTTTCATGGGTTATGTTTCACGGGTCTAGGTTTTACTGGTAAGTTTCACGGGTCAAGGTTTCACGGGTAAGTTTCACGGGTAAGTTTCACGGGTAAGTTTCACGGGTGACGTTTCACGGGTCTAGGTTTCACTGGTAAGTTTCACGGGTATGTTTCACGGGTGACGTTTCACGGGTCTAGGTTTCACTGGTAAGTTTCACGGGTCAAGGTTTCACGGGTAAGTTTCACGGGTTAGTTTCACGGGTATGTTTCACGGATGACGTTTCACGGGTCTTGGTTTCACTGGTAAGTTTCACGGGTCAAGGTTTCACGGGTAAGTTTCACGGGTAAGTTTTACGGGTATGTTTTACAGGTGACGTTTCACGGGTAAGTTTCACGGGTAAGTTTCACGGGTATGTTTCACGGGTGAAGTTTCACGGGTCTTGGTTTCACTGGTAAGTTTCACGGGTCAAGGTTTCACGGGTAAGTTATACGGGTAAGTTTTACGGGTATGTTTTACAGGTGACGTTTCACGGGTAAGTTTCACGGGTAAGTTTCACGGGTATGTTTCACGGGTGAAGTTTCACGGGTCTAGGTTTCACTGGTAAGTTTCACGGGTCAAGGTTTCACGGGTAAGTTTCACGGGTAAGTTTTACGGGTAAGTTTCACGGGTGACGTTTCACGGGTCTAGGTTTCACTGGAAAGTTTCACGGGTCAAGGATTCACGGGTAAGTTTCACGGGTAAGTTTTACGGGTATGTTTTACAGGTGACGTTTCACGGGTCTAGGTTTCACTGGTAAGTTTCACGGGTCAAGGTTTCACGGGTAAGATTCACGGGTAAGTTTCACGGGTATGTTTCATGGGTGATGTTTCACGGGTCTAGGTTTCACTGGTAAGTTTCACGGGTCAAGGTTTTACGGGTAAGTTTCACGGGTAAGTTTTACGGGTATGTTTCACGGGTGACGTTTCACGGGTCTAGGTTTCACTGGTAAGTTTCACGGGTCAAGGTTTTACGGGTAAGTTTCACGGGTAAGTTTCACGGGTATGTTTCACGGGTGACGTTTCACGGGTCTAGGTTTCACTAGTAAGTTTCACGGGTCAAGGTTTCACGGGTAAGTTTCACGGGTAAGTTTCACGGGTATGTTTCATGGGTGATGTTTCACGGGTCTAGGTTTTACTGGTAAGTTTCACGGGTCAAGGTTTCACGGGTAAGTTTCACGGGTAAGTTTCACGGGTGACGTTTCACGGGTCTAGGTTTCACTGGTAAGTTTCACGGGTATGTTTCACGGGTAAGTTTTACGGGTATGTTTTACAGGTGACGTTTCACGGGTAAGTTTTACGGGTAAGTTTAACGGGTCTAGGTTTCACTGGTAAGTTTCACGGGTCAAGGTTTCACGGGTAAGTTTCACGGGTAAGTTTCACGAGTATGTTTCACGGGTGACGTTTCACGGGTCTAGGTTTCACTGGAAAGTTTCACGGATCAAGGTTTCACGGGTAAGTTTCACGGGTAAGTTTTACAGGTATGTTTTACAGGTGACGTTTCACGGGTCTAGGTTTCACTGGTAAGTTTCACGGGTCAAGGTTTCACGGGTAAGTTTCACGGGTAAGTTTCACGGGTATGTTTCATGGGTGATGTTTCACGGGTCTAGGTTTTACTGGTAAGTTTCACGGGTCAAGGTTTCACGGGTAAGTTTCACGGGTAAGTTTCACGGGTGACGTTTCACGGGTCTAGGTTTCACTGGTAAGTTTCACGGGTATGTTTAACGGGTGACGTTTCACGGGTCTAGGTTTCACTGGTAAGTTTCACGGGTCAAGGTTTCACGGGTAAGTTTCACGGGTAAGTTTCACGGGTATGTTTCACGGATGACGTTTCACGGGTCTTGGTTTCACTGGTAAGTTTCACGGGTCAAGGTTTTACGGGTAAGTTTCACGGGTAAGTTTTACGGGTATGTTTTACAGGTGACGTTTCACGGGTAAGTTTCACGGGTAAGTTTCACGGGTATGTTTCACGGGTGACGTTTCACGGGTCTAGGTTTCACTGGTAAGTTTCACGGGTCAAGGTTTCACGGGTAAGTTTCACGGGTAAGTTTTACGGGTAAGTTTCACGGGTGACGTTTCACGGGTCTAGGTTTCACTGGAAAGTTTCACGGGTCAAGGATTCACGGGTAAGTTTCACGGGTAAGTTTTACGGGTATGTTTTACAGGTGACGTTTCACGGGTCTAGGTTTCACTGGTAAGTTTCACGGGTCAAGGTTTCACGGGTAAGATTCACGGGTAAGTTTCACGGGTATGTTTCATGGGTGATGTTTCACGGGTCTAGGTTTCACTGGTAAGTTTCACGGGTCAAGGTTTTACGGGTAAGTTTCACGGGTAAGTTTCACGGGTATGTTTCATGGGTGATGTTTCACGGGTCTAGGTTTTACTGGTAAGTTTCACGGGTCAAGGTTTCACGGGTAAGTTTCACGGGTAAGTTTCACGGGTATGTTTCATGGGTGATGTTTCACGGGTCTAGGTTTTACTGGTAAGTTTCACGGGTCAAGGTTTCACGGGTAAGTTTTACGGGTAAGTTTCACGGGTGACGTTTCACGGGTCTAGGTTTCACTGGTAAGTTTCACGGGTATGTTTCACGGGTGACGTTTCACGGGTCTAGGTTTCACTGGTAAGTTTCACGGGTCAAGGTTTCACGGGTAAGTTTCACGGGTAAGTTTCACGGGTAAGTTTCACGGGTAAGTTTCACGGGTATGTTTCACGGATGACGTTTCACGGGTCTTGGTTTCACTGGTAAGTTTCACGGGTCAAGGTTTCACGGGTAAGTTTCACGGGTAAGTTTTACGGGTATGTTTTACAGGTGACGTTTCACGGGTAAGTATCACGGGTAAGTTTCACGGGTATGTTTCACGGGTGACGTTTCACGGGTCTAGGTTTTACTGGTAAGTTTCACGGGTCAAGGTTTCACGGGTAAGTTTCACGGGTAAGTTTCACGGGTATGTTTCATGGGTGATGTTTCACGGGTCTAGGTTTTACTGGTAAGTTTCACGGGTCAAGGTTTCACGGGTAAGTTTCACGGGTAAGTTTCACGGGTGACGTTTCACGGGTCTAGGTTTCACTGGTAAGTTTCACGGGTATGTTTTACAGGTGACGTTTCACGGGTAAGTTTCACGGGTATGTTTCACGGGTGACGTTTCACGGGTCTTGGTTTCACTGGTAAGTTTCACGGGTCAAGGTTTCACGGGTAAGTTTCACAGGTATGTTTCACGGGTGACGTTTCACGGGTCTAGGTTTCACTGGTAAGTTTCACGGGTCAAGGTTTCACGGGTAAGTTTCACGGGTAAGTTTTACGGGTAAGTTTTACGGGTCTAGGTTTCACTGGTAAGTTTCACGGGTCAAGGTTTCACGGGTAAGTTTCACGGGTAAGTTTCACGGGTATGTTTCACGGGTGACGTTTCACGGGTCTAGGTTTCACTGGAAAGTTTCACGGATCAAGGTTTCACGGGTAAGTTTCACGGGTAAGTTTTACGGGTATGTTTTACAGGTGACGTTTCACGGGTCTAGGTTTCACTGGTAAGTTTCACGGGTCAAGGTTTCACGGGTAAGTTTCACGGGTATGTTTCATGGGTGATGTTTCACGGGTCTAGGTTTTACTGGTAAGTTTCACGGGTCAAGGTTTCACGGGTAAGTTTCACGGGTAAGTTTTACGGGTATGTTTTACAGGTGACGTTTCACGGGTAAGTTTCACGGGTAAGTTTCACGGGTATGTTTCACGGGTGACGTTTCACGGGTCTAGGTTTCACTGGTAAGTTTCACGGGTCAAGGTTTCACGGGTAAGTTTCACGGGTATGTTTCATGGGTGATGTTTCACGGGTCTAGGTTTTACTGGTAAGTTTCACGGGTCAAGGTTTCACGGGTAAGTTTTACGGGTAAGTTTCACGGGTGACGTTTCACGGGTCTAGGTTTCACTGGTAAGTTTCACGGGTATGTTTCACGGGTGACGTTTCACGGGTCTAGGTTTCACTGGTAAGTTTCACGGGTCAAGGTTTCACGGGTAAGTTTCACGGGTAAGTTTCACGGGTAAGTTTCACGGGTAAGTTTCACGGGTATGTTTCACGGATGACGTTTCACGGGTCTTGGTTTCACTGGTAAGTTTCACGGGTCAAGGTTTCACGGGTAAGTTTCACGGGTAAGTTTTACGGGTATGTTTTACAGGTGACGTTTCACGGGTAAGTATCACGGGTAAGTTTCACGGGTATGTTTCACGGGTGACGTTTCACGGGTCTAGGTTTTACTGGTAAGTTTCACGGGTCAAGGTTTCACGGGTAAGTTTCACGGGTAAGTTTCACGGGTATGTTTCATGGGTGATGTTTCGCGGGTCTAGGTTTTACTGGTAAGTTTCACGGGTCAAGGTTTCACGGGTAAGTTTCACGGGTAAGTTTCACGGGTGACGTTTCACGGGTCTAGGTTTCACTGGTAAGTTTCACGGGTATGTTTCACGGGTGACGTTTCACGGGTCTAGGTTTCACTGGTAAGTTTCACGGGTCAAGGTTTCACGGGTAAGTTTCACGGGTAAGTTTCACGGGTATGTTTCACGGATGACGTTTCACGGGTCTTGGTTTCACTGGTAAGTTTCACGGGACAAGGTTTCACGGGTAAGTTTCACGGGTAAGTTTTACGGGTATGTTTTACAGGTGACGTTTCACGGGTAAGTTTCACGGGTAAGTTTCACGGGTATGTTTCACGGGTGACGTTTCACGGGTCTAGGTTTCACTGGTAAGTTTCACGGGTCAAGGTTTCACGGGTAAGTTTCACGGGTAAGTTTCACGGGTATGTTTCATGGGTGATGTTTCACGGGTCTAGGTTTTACTGGTAAGTTTCACGGGTCAAGGTTTCACGGGTAAGTTTTACGGGTAAGTTTCACGGGTGACGTTTCACGGGTCTAGGTTTCACTGGTAAGTTTCACGGGTATGTTTCACGGGTGACGTTTCACGGGTCTAGGTTTCACTGGTAAGTTTCACGGGTCAAGGTTTCACGGGTAAGTTTCACGGGTAAGTTTCACGGGTAAGTTTCACGGGTAAGTTTCACGGGTAAGTTTCACGGGTATGTTTCACGGATGACGTTTCACGGGTCTTGGTTTCACTGGTAAGTTTCACGGGTCAAGGTTTCACGGGTAAGTTTCACGGGTAAGTTTTACGGGTATGTTTTACAGGTGACGTTTCACGGGTAAGTATCACGGGTAAGTTTCACGGGTATGTTTCACGGGTGACGTTTCACGGGTCTAGGTTTTACTGGTAAGTTTCACGGGTCAAGGTTTCACGGGTAAGTTTCACGGGTAAGTTTCACGGGTATGTTTCATGGGTGATGTTTCACGGGTCTAGGTTTTACTGGTAAGTTTCACGGGTCAAGGTTTCACGGGTAAGTTTCACGGGTAAGTTTCACGGGTGACGTTTCACGGGTCTAGGTTTCACTGGTAAGTTTCACGGGTATGTTTTACAGGTGACGTTTCACGGGTAAGTTTCACGGGTAAGTTTCACGGGTATGTTTCACGGGTGACGTTTCACGGGTCTTGGTTTCACTGGTAAGTTTCACGGGTCAAGGTTTCACGGGTAAGTTTCACGGGTATGTTTCACGGGTGACGTTTCACGGGTCTAGGTTTCACTGGTAAGTTTCACGGGTCAAGGTTTCACGGGTAAGTTTCACGGGTAAGTTTTACGGGTAAGTTTAACGGGTCTAGGTTTCACTGGTAAGTTTCACGGGTCAAGGTTTCACGGGTAAGTTTCACGGGTAAGTTTCACGGGTATGTTTCACGGGTGACGTTTCACGGGTCTAGGTTTCACTGGAAAGTTTCACGGATCAAGGTTTCACGGGTAAGTTTCACGGGTAAGTTTTACGGGTATGTTTTACAGGTGACGTTTCACGGGTCTAGGTTTCACTGGTAAGTTTCACGGGTCAAGGTTTCACGGGTAAGTTTCACGGGTAAGTTTCACGGGTATGTTTCATGGGTGATGTTTCACGGGTCTAGGTTTTACTGGTAAGTTTCACGGGTCAAGGTTTCACGGGTAAGTTTCACGGGTAAGTTTCACGGGTGACGTTTCACGGGTCTAGGTTTCACTGGTAAGTTTCACGGGTATGTTTAACGGGTGACGTTTCACGGGTCTAGGTTTCACTGGTAAGTTTCACGGGTCAAGGTTTCACGGGTAAGTTTCACGGGTAAGTTTCACGGGTATGTTTCACGGATGACGTTTCACGGGTCTTGGTTTCACTGGTAAGTTTCACGGGTCAAGGTTTTACGGGTAAGTTTCACGGGTAAGTTTTACGGGTATGTTTTACAGGTGACGTTTCACGGGTAAGTTTCACGGGTAAGTTTCACGGGTATGTTTCACGGGTGACGTTTCACGGGTCTAGGTTTCACTGGTAAGTTTCACGGGTCAAGGTTTCACGGGTAAGTTTCACGGGTAAGTTTTACGGGTAAGTTTCACGGGTGACGTTTCACGGGTCTAGGTTTCACTGGAAAGTTTCACGGGTCAAGGATTCACGGGTAAGTTTCACGGGTAAGTTTTACGGGTATGTTTTACAGGTGACGTTTCATGGGTCTAGGTTTCACTGGTAAGTTTCACGGGTCAAGGTTTCACGGGTAAGATTCACGGGTAAGTTTCACGGGTATGTTTCATGGGTGATGTTTCACGGGTCTAGGTTTCACTGGTAAGTTTCACGGGTCAAGGTTTTACGGGTAAGTTTCACGGGTAAGTTTCACGGGTATGTTTCATGGGTGATGTTTCACGGGTCTAGGTTTTACTGGTAAGTTTCACGGGTTAAGGTTTCACGGGTAAGTTTCACGGGTAAGTTTCACGGGTGACGTTTCACGGGTCTAGGTTTCACTGGTAAGTTTCACGGGTATGTTTCACGGGTGACGTTTCACGGGTCTAGGTTTCACTGGTAAGTTTCAAGGGTCAAGGTTTCACGGGTAAGTTTCACGGGTATGTTTCACGGATGACGTTTCACGGGTCTTGGTTTCACTGGTAAGTTTCACGGGTCAAGGTTTCACGGGTAAGTTTCACGGGTAAGTTTTACGGGTATGTTTTACAGGTGACGTTTCACGGGTAAGTTTCACGGGTAAGTTTCACGGGTATGTTTCACGGGTGACGTTTCACGGGTCTAGGTTTCACTGGTAAGTTTCACGGGTCAAGGTTTCACGGGTAAGTTTCACGGGTAAGTTTTACGGGTAAGTTTTACGGGTCTAGGTTTCACTGGTAAGTTTCACGGGTCAAGGTTTCACGGGTAAGTTTCACGGGTAAGTTTCACGGGTATGTTTCACGGGTGACGTTTCACGGGTCTAGGTTTCACTGGAAAGTTTCACGGATCAAGGTTTCACGGGTAAGTTTCACGGGTAAGTTTTACGGGTATGTTTTACAGGTGACGTTTCACGGGTAAGTTTCACGGGTAAGTTTCACGGGTATGTTTCACGGGTGACGTTTCACGGGTCTAGGTTTCACTGGTAAGTTTCACGGGTCAAGGTTTCACGGGTAAGTTTCACGGGTAAGTTTTACGGGTAAGTTTCACGGGTGACGTTTCACGGGTCTAGGTTTCACTGGAAAGTTTCACGGGTCAAGGATTCACGGGTAAGTTTCACGGGTAAGTTTTACGGGTATGTTTTACAGGTGACGTTTCACGGGTCTAGGTTTCACTGGTAAGTTTCACGGGTCAAGGTTTCACGGGTAAGATTCACGGGTAAGTTTCACGGGTATGTTTCATGGGTGATGTTTCACGGGTCTAGGTTTCACTGGTAAGTTTCACGGGTCAAGGTTTTACGGGTAAGTTTCACGGGTAAGTTTCACGGGTATGTTTCATGGGTGATGTTTCACGGGTCTAGGTTTTACTGGTAAGTTTCACGGGTCAAGGTTTCACGGGTAAGTTTCACGGGTAAGTTTCACGGGTATGTTTCATGGGTGATGTTTCACGGGTCTAGGTTTTACTGGTAAGTTTCACGGGTCAAGGTTTCACGGGTAAGTTTTACGGGTAAGTTTCACGGGTGACGTTTCACGGGTCTAGGTTTCACTGGTAAGTTTCACGGGTATGTTTCACGGGTGACGTTTCACGGGTCTAGGTTTCACTGGTAAGTTTCACGGGTCAAGGTTTCACGGGTAAGTTTCACGGGTAAGTTTCACGGGTAAGTTTCACGGGTAAGTTTCACGGGTATGTTTCACGGATGACGTTTCACGGGTCTTGGTTTCACTGGTAAGTTTCACGGGTCAAGGTTTCACGGGTAAGTTTCACGGGTAAGTTTTACGGGTATGTTTTACAGGTGACGTTTCACGGGTAAGTATCACGGGTAAGTTTCACGGGTATGTTTCACGGGTGACGTTTCACGGGTCTAGGTTTTACTGGTAAGTTTCACGGGTCAAGGTTTCACGGGTAAGTTTCACGGGTAAGTTTCACGGGTATGTTTCATGGGTGATGTTTCACGGGTCTAGGTTTTACTGGTAAGTTTCACGGGTCAAGGTTTCACGGGTAAGTTTCACGGGTAAGTTTCACGGGTGACGTTTCACGGGTCTAGGTTTCACTGGTAAGTTTCACGGGTATGTTTTACAGGTGACGTTTCACGGGTAAGTTTCACGGGTATGTTTCACGGGTGACGTTTCACGGGTCTTGGTTTCACTGGTAAAATTCACGGGTCAAGGTTTCACGGGTAAGTTTCACAGGTATGTTTCACGGGTGACGTTTCACGGGTCTAGGTTTCACTGGTAAGTTTCACGGGTCAAGGTTTCACGGGTAAGTTTCACGGGTAAGTTTTACGGGTAAGTTTTACGGGTCTAGGTTTCACTGGTAAGTTTCACGGGTCAAGGTTTCACGGGTAAGTTTCACGGGTAAGTTTCACGGGTATGTTTCACGGGTGACGTTTCACGGGTCTAGGTTTCACTGGAAAGTTTCACGGATCAAGGTTTCACGGGTAAGTTTCACGGGTAAGTTTTACGGGTATGTTTTACAGGTGACGTTTCACGGGTCTAGGTTTCACTGGTAAGTTTCACGGGTCAAGGTTTCACGGGTAAGTTTCACGAGTATGTTTCATGGGTGATGTTTCACGGGTCTAGGTTTTACTGGTAAGTTTCACGGGTCAAGGTTTCACGGGTAAGTTTCACGGGTAAGTTTTACGGGTATGTTTTACAGGTGACGTTTCACGGGTAAGTTTCACGGGTAAGTTTCACGGGTATGTTTCACGGGTGACGTTTCACGGGTCTAGGTTTCACTGGTAAGTTTCACGGGTCAAGGTTTCACGGGTAAGTTTCACGGGTATGTTTCATGGGTGATGTTTCACGGGTCTAGGTTTTACTGGTAAGTTTCACGGGTCAAGGTTTCACGGGTAAGTTTTACGGGTAAGTTTCACGGGTGACGTTTCACGGGTCTAGGTTTCACTGGTAAGTTTCACGGGTATGTTTCACGGGTGACGTTTCACGGGTCTAGGTTTCACTGGTAAGTTTCACGGGTCAAGGTTTCACGGGTAAGTTTCACGGGTAAGTTTCACGGGTAAGTTTCACGGGTAAGTTTCACGGGTATGTTTCACGGATGACGTTTCACGGGTCTTGGTTTCACTGGTAAGTTTCACGGGTCAAGGTTTCACGGGTAAGTTTCACGGGTAAGTTTTACGGGTATGTTTTACAGGTGACGTTTCACGGGTAAGTATCACGGGTAAGTTTCACGGGTATGTTTCACGGGTGACGTTTCACGGGTCTAGGTTTTACTGGTAAGTTTCACGGGTCAAGGTTTCACGGGTAAGTTTCACGGGTAAGTTTCACGGGTATGTTTCATGGGTGATGTTTCGCGGGTCTAGGTTTTACTGGTAAGTTTCACGGGTCAAGGTTTCACGGGTAAGTTTCACGGGTAAGTTTCACGGGTGACGTTTCACGGGTCTAGGTTTCACTGGTAAGTTTCACGGGTATGTTTCACGGGTGACGTTTCACGGGTCTAGGTTTCACTGGTAAGTTTCACGGGTCAAGGTTTCACGGGTAAGTTTCACGGGTAAGTTTCACGGGTATGTTTCACGGATGACGTTTCACGGGTCTTGGTTTCACTGGTAAGTTTCACGGGATAAGGTTTCACGGGTAAGTTTCACGGGTAAGTTTTACGGGTATGTTTTACAGGTGACGTTTCACGGGTAAGTTTCACGGGTAAGTTTCACGGGTATGTTTCACGGGTGACGTTTCACGGGTCTAGGTTTCACTGGTAAGTTTCACGGGTCAAGGTTTCACGGGTAAGTTTCACGGGTAAGTTTCACGGGTATGTTTCATGGGTGATGTTTCACGGGTCTAGGTTTTACTGGTAAGTTTCACGGGTCAAGGTTTCACGGGTAAGTTTTACGGGTAAGTTTCACGGGTGACGTTTCACGGGTCTAGGTTTCACTGGTAAGTTTCACGGGTATGTTTCACGGGTGACGTTTCACGGGTCTAGGTTTCACTGGTAAGTTTCACGGGTCAAGGTTTCACGGGTAAGTTTCACGGGTAAGTTTCACGGGTAAGTTTCACGGGTAAGTTTCACGGGTAAGTTTCACGGGTATGTTTCACGGATGACGTTTCACGGGTCTTGGTTTCACTGGTAAGTTTCACGGGTCAAGGTTTCACGGGTAAGTTTCACGGGTAAGTTTTACGGGTATGTTTTACAGGTGACGTTTCACGGGTAAGTATCACGGGTAAGTTTCACGGGTATGTTTCACGGGTGACGTTTCACGGGTCTAGGTTTTACTGGTAAGTTTCACGGGTCAAGGTTTCACGGGTAAGTTTCACGGGTAAGTTTCACGGGTATGTTTCATGGGTGATGTTTCACGGGTCTAGGTTTTACTGGTAAGTTTCACGGGTCAAGGTTTCACGGGTAAGTTTCACGGGTAAGTTTCACGGGTGACGTTTCACAGGTCTAGGTTTCACTGGTAAGTTTCACGGGTATGTTTTACAGGTGACGTTTCACGGGTAAGTTTCACGGGTAAGTTTCACGGGTATGTTTCACGGGTGACGTTTCACGGGTCTTGGTTTCACTGGTAAGTTTCACGGGTCAAGGTTTCACGGGTAAGTTTCACGGGTATGTTTCACGGGTGACGTTTCACGGGTCTAGGTTTCACTGGTAAGTTTCACGGGTCAAGGTTTCACGGGTAAGTTTCACGGGTAAGTTTTACGGGTAAGTTTAACGGGTCTAGGTTTCACTGGTAAGTTTCACGGGTCAAGGTTTCACGGGTAAGTTTCACGGGTAAGTTTCACGGGTATGTTTCACGGGTGACGTTTCACGGGTCTAGGTTTCTCTGGAAAGTTTCACGGATCAAGGTTTCACGGGTAAGTTTCACGGGTAAGTTTTACGGGTATGTTTTACAGGTGACGTTTCACGGGTCTAGGTTTCACTGGTAAGTTTCACGGGTCAAGGTTTCACGGGTAAGTTTCACGGGTAAGTTTCACGGGTATGTTTCATGGGTGATGTTTCACGGGTCTAGGTTTTACTGGTAAGTTTCACGGGTCAAGGTTTCACGGGTAAGTTTCACGGGTAAGTTTCACGGGTGACGTTTCACGGGTCTAGGTTTCACTGGTAAGTTTCACGGGTATGTTTAACGGGTGACGTTTCACGGGTCTAGGTTTCACTGGTAAGTTTCACGGGTCAAGGTTTCACGGGTAAGTTTCACGGGTAAGTTTCACGGGTATGTTTCACGGATGACGTTTCACGGGTCTTGGTTTCACTGGTAAGTTTCACGGGTCAAGGTTTTACGGGTAAGTTTCACGGGTAAGTTTTACGGGTATGTTTTACAGGTGACGTTTCACGGGTAAGTTTCACGGGTAAGTTTCACGGGTATGTTTCACGGGTGACGTTTCACGGGTCTAGGTTTCACTGGTAAGTTTCACGGGTCAAGGTTTCACGGGTAAGTTTCACGGGTAAGTTTTACGGGTAAGTTTCACGGGTGACGTTTCACGGGTCTAGGTTTCACTGGAAAGTTTCACGGGTCAAGGATTCACGGGTAAGTTTCACGGGTAAGTTTTACGGGTATGTTTTACAGGTGACGTTTCATGGGTCTAGGTTTCACTGGTAAGTTTCACGGGTCAAGGTTTCACGGGTAAGATTCACGGGTAAGTTTCACGGGTATGTTTCATGGGTGATGTTTCACGGGTCTAGGTTTCACTGGTAAGTTTCACGGGTCAAGGTTTTACGGGTAAGTTTCACGGGTAAGTTTCACGGGTATGTTTCATGGGTGATGTTTCACGGGTCTAGGTTTTACTGGTAAGTTTCACGGGTTAAGGTTTCACGGGTAAGTTTCACGGGTAAGTTTCACGGGTGACGTTTCACGGGTCTAGGTTTCACTGGTAAGTTTCACGGGTATGTTTCACGGGTGACGTTTCACGGGTCTAGGTTTCACTGGTAAGTTTCAAGGGTCAAGGTTTCACGGGTAAGTTTCACGGGTATGTTTCACGGATGACGTTTCACGGGTCTTGGTTTCACTGGTAAGTTTCACGGGTCAAGGTTTCACGGGTAAGTTTCACGGGTAAGTTTTACGGGTATGTTTTACAGGTGACGTTTCACGGGTAAGTTTCACGGGTAAGTTTCACGGGTATGTTTCACGGGTGACGTTTCACGGGTCTAGGTTTCACTGGTAAGTTTCACGGGTCAAGGTTTCACTGGTAAGTTTCACGGGTAAGTTTCACGGGTATGTTTCACGGGTGACGTTTCACGGGTCTAGGTTTCACTAGTAAGTTTCACTTGTCAAGGTTTCACGGGTAAGTTTCACGGGTAAGTTTCACGGGTAAGTTTCACGGGTAAGTTTCACGGGTATGTTTCACGGGTGACGTTTCACGGGTCTAGGTTTCACTGGTAAGTTTTACGGGTCAAGGTTTCACTGGTAAGTTTCACGGGTAAGTTTCACGGGTATGTTTCACGGGTGACGTTTCACGGGTCTAGGTTTCACTGGTAAGTTTCACGGGTCAAGGTTTCACGGGTAAGTTTCACGGGTATGTTTCACGGGTGACGTTTCACGGGTCTTGGTTTCACTGGTAAGTTTCACGGGTCAAGGTTTCACGGGTAAGTTTCACGGGTATGTTTCACGGGTGACGTTTCACGGGTCTAGGTTTCACTGGTAAGTTTCACGGGTCAAGGTTTCACGGGTAAGTTTCACGGGTAAGTTTTACGGGTAAGTTTAACGGGTCTAGGTTTCACTGGTAAGTTTCACGGGTCAAGGTTTCACGGGTAAGTTTCACGGGTAAGTTTCACGGGTATGTTTCACGGGTGACGTTTCACGGGTCTAGGTTTCTCTGGAAAGTTTCACGGATCAAGGTTTCACGGGTAAGTTTCACGGGTAAGTTTTACGGGTATGTTTTACAGGTGACGTTTCACGGGTCTAGGTTTCACTGGTAAGTTTCACGGGTCAAGGTTTCACGGGTAAGTTTCACGGGTAAGTTTCACGGGTATGTTTCATGGGTGATGTTTCACGGGTCTAGGTTTTACTGGTAAGTTTCACGGGTCAAGGTTTCACGGGTAAGTTTCACGGGTAAGTTTCACGGGTGACGTTTCACGGGTCTAGGTTTCACTGGTAAGTTTCACGGGTATGTTTAACGGGTGACGTTTCACGGGTCTAGGTTTCACTGGTAAGTTTCACGGGTCAAGGTTTCACGGGTAAGTTTCACGGGTAAGTTTCACGGGTATGTTTCACGGATGACGTTTCACGGGTCTTGGTTTCACTGGTAAGTTTCACGGGTCAAGGTTTTACGGGTAAGTTTCACGGGTAAGTTTTACGGGTATGTTTTACAGGTGACGTTTCACGGGTAAGTTTCACGGGTAAGTTTCACGGGTATGTTTCACGGGTGACGTTTCACGGGTCTAGGTTTCACTGGTAAGTTTCACGGGTCAAGGTTTCACGGGTAAGTTTCACGGGTAAGTTTTACGGGTAAGTTTCACGGGTGACGTTTCACGGGTCTAGGTTTCACTGGAAAGTTTCACGGGTCAAGGATTCACGGGTAAGTTTCACGGGTAAGTTTTACGGGTATGTTTTACAGGTGACGTTTCATGGGTCTAGGTTTCACTGGTAAGTTTCACGGGTCAAGGTTTCACGGGTAAGATTCACGGGTAAGTTTCACGGGTATGTTTCATGGGTGATGTTTCACGGGTCTAGGTTTCACTGGTAAGTTTCACGGGTCAAGGTTTTACGGGTAAGTTTCACGGGTAAGTTTCACGGGTATGTTTCATGGGTGATGTTTCACGGGTCTAGGTTTTACTGGTAAGTTTCACGGGTTAAGGTTTCACGGGTAAGTTTCACGGGTAAGTTTCACGGGTGACGTTTCACGGGTCTAGGTTTCACTGGTAAGTTTCACGGGTATGTTTCACGGGTGACGTTTCACGGGTCTAGGTTTCACTGGTAAGTTTCAAGGGTCAAGGTTTCACGGGTAAGTTTCACGGGTATGTTTCACGGATGACGTTTCACGGGTCTTGGTTTCACTGGTAAGTTTCACGGGTCAAGGTTTCACGGGTAAGTTTCACGGGTAAGTTTTACGGGTATGTTTTACAGGTGACGTTTCACGGGTAAGTTTCACGGGTAAGTTTCACGGGTATGTTTCACGGGTGACGTTTCACGGGTCTAGGTTTCACTGGTAAGTTTCACGGGTCAAGGTTTCACTGGTAAGTTTCACGGGTAAGTTTCACGGGTATGTTTCACGGGTGACGTTTCACGGGTCTAGGTTTCACTAGTAAGTTTCACTTGTCAAGGTTTCACGGGTAAGTTTCACGGGTAAGTTTCACGGGTAAGTTTCACGGGTAAGTTTCACGGGTATGTTTCACGGGTGACGTTTCACGGGTCTAGGTTTCACTGGTAAGTTTTACGGGTCAAGGTTTCACTGGTAAGTTTCACGGGTAAGTTTCACGGGTATGTTTCACGGGTGACGTTTCACGGGTCTAGGTTTCACTGGTAAGTTTCACGGGTCAAGGTTTTACGGGTAAGTTTCACGGGTAAATTTCACGGGTATGTTTCACGGGTGACGTTTCACGGGTCTAGGTTTCACGGGTAAGTTTCACGGGTCAAGGTTTCACGGGTAAGTTTCACGGGTAAGTTTCACGGGTATGTTTCACAAGTGACGTTTCACGGGTCTAGGTTTCACGGGTAAGTTTCACGGGTCAAGGTTTCACGGGTAAGTTTCACGGGTAAGTTTCACGGGTGACGTTTCACGGGTCTAGGTTTCACTGGTAAGTTTCACGGGTATGTTTCACGGGTAAGTTTTACGGGTATGTTTTACAGGTGACGTTTCACGGGTCAAGGTTTCACGGGTAAGATTCACGGGTAAGTTTCACGGGTATGTTTCATGAGTGATGTTTCACGGGTCTAGGTTTCACTGGTAAGTTTCACGGGTCAAGGTTTTACGGGTAAGTTTCACGGGTAAGTTTCACGGGTATGTTTCACGGGTGACGTTTCACGAGTCTAGGTTTCACTGGTAAGTTTCACGGGTCAAGGTTTCACGGGTAAGTTTCACGGGTAAGTTTCACGGGTATGTTTCACGGGTGACGTTTCACGGGTCTAGGTTTCACTAGTAAGTTTCACTTGTCAAGGTTTCACGGGTAAGTTTCACGGGTAAGTTTCACGGGTATGTTTCACGGGTATGTTTCACGGGTGACGTTTCACGGGTCTAGGTTTCACTGGTAAGTTTCACGGGTCAAGGTTTCACGGGTAAGTTTCACGGGTAAGTTTCACGGGTATGTTTCACGGGTGACGTTTCACGGGTCTAGGTTTCACTGGTAAGTTTTACGGGTCAAGGTTTCACGGGTAAGTTTCACGGGTAAGTTTCACGGGTATGTTTCACGGGTGACGTTTCACGGGTCTAGGTTTCACTGGTAAGTTTCACGGGTCAAGGTTTTACGGGTAAGTTTCACGGGTAAATTTCACGGGTATGTTTCACGGGTGACGTTTCACGGGTCTAGGTTTCACGGGTAAGTTTTACGGGTCAAGGTTTCACGGGTAAGTTTCACGGGTAAGTTTCACGGGTATGTTTCACAAGTGACGTTTCACGGGTCTAGGTTTCACTGGAAAGTTTCACGGGTCAAGGTTTCACGGGTAAGTTTCACGGGTAAGTTTTACGGGTATGTTTTACAGGCGACGTTTCACGGGTCTAGGTTTCACTGGTAAGTTTCACGGGTCTAGGTTTCACGGGTAAGTTTCACGGGTAAGTTTCACGGGTATGTTTCACGGGTGACGTTTCACGGGTCTAGGTTTCACTGGTAAGTTTCACGGGTCAAGGTTTCACGGGTAAGTTTCACGGGTAAATTTCACGGGTATGTTTCACGGGTGACGTTTCACGGGTCTAGGTTTCACTGGTAAGTTTCACAGTTCAAGGTTTTACGGGTAAGTTTCACGGGTAAGTTTCACGGGTATGTTTCACGGGTGACGTTTCACGGGTCTAGGTTTCACTGGTAAGTTTCACGGGTCAAGGTTTCACGGGTAAGTTTCACGGGTAAGTTTTACGGGTAAGTTTCACGGGTGACGTTTCACGGGTGCGTTTCACGGGTCTAGGTTTCACTGGTAAGTTTCACGGGTCAAGGTTTCACGGGTAAGTTTCACCGGTAAGTTTCACGGGTATGTTTCACAAGTGACGTTTCACGGGTCTAGGTTTCACTGGAAAGTTTCACGGGTCAAGGTTTCACGGGTAAGTTTCACGGGTAAGTTTTACGGGTATGTTTTACAGGCGACGTTTTACGGGTCTAGGTTTCACTGGTAAGTTTTACGGGTCTAGGTTTCACGGGTAAGTTTCACGGGTAAGTTTCACGAGTAAGTTTTACGGGTATGTTTTACAGGTGACGTTTCACGGGTCTAGGTTTCACTGGTAAGTTTCACGGGTCAAGGTTTCACGGGTAAGTTTCACGGGTAAGTTTCACGGGTATGTTTCATGGGTTATGTTTCACGGGTCTAGGTTTTACTGGTAAGTTTCACGGGTCAAGGTTTCACGGGTAAGTTTCACGGGTAAGTTTCACGGGTAAGTTTCACGGGTGACGTTTCACGGGTCTAGGTTTCACTGGTAAGTTTCACGGGTATGTTTCACGGGTGACGTTTCACGGGTCTAGGTTTCACTGGTAAGTTTCACGGGTCAAGGTTTCACGGGTAAGTTTCACGGGTTAGTTTCACGGGTATGTTTCACGGATGACGTTTCACGGGTCTTGGTTTCACTGGTAAGTTTCACGGGTCAAGGTTTCACGGGTAAGTTTCACGGGTAAGTTTTACGGGTATGTTTTACAGGTGACGTTTCACGGGTAAGTTTCACGGGTAAGTTTCACGGGTATGTTTCACGGGTGAAGTTTCACGGGTCTTGGTTTCACTGGTAAGTTTCACGGGTCAAGGTTTCACGGGTAAGTTATACGGGTAAGTTTTACGGGTATGTTTTACAGGTGACGTTTCACGGGTAAGTTTCACGGGTAAGTTTCACGGGTATGTTTCACGGGTGAAGTTTCACGGGTCTAGGTTTCACTGGTAAGTTTCACGGGTCAAGGTTTCACGGGTAAGTTTCACGGGTAAGTTTTACGGGTAAGTTTCACGGGTGACGTTTCACGGGTCTAGGTTTCACTGGAAAGTTTCACGGGTCAAGGATTCACGGGTAAGTTTCACGGGTAAGTTTTACGGGTATGTTTTACAGGTGACGTTTCACGGGTCTAGGTTTCACTGGTAAGTTTCACGGGTCAAGGTTTCACGGGTAAGATTCACGGGTAAGTTTCACGGGTATGTTTCATGGGTGATGTTTCACGGGTCTAGGTTTCACTGGTAAGTTTCACGGGTCAAGGTTTTACGGGTAAGTTTCACGGGTAAGTTTTACGGGTATGTTTCACGGGTGACGTTTCACGGGTCTAGGTTTCACTGGTAAGTTTCACGGGTCAAGGTTTTACGGGTAAGTTTCACGGGTAAGTTTCACGGGTATGTTTCACGGGTGACGTTTCACGGGTCTAGGTTTCACTAGTAAGTTTCACGGGTCAAGGTTTCACGGGTAAGTTTCACGGGTAAGTTTCACGGGTATGTTTCATGGGTGATGTTTCACGGGTCTAGGTTTTACTGGTAAGTTTCACGGGTCAAGGTTTCACGGGTAAGTTTCACGGGTAAGTTTCACGGGTGACGTTTCACGGGTCTAGGTTTCACTGGTAAGTTTCACGGGTATGTTTCACGGGTAAGTTTTACGGGTATGTTTTACAGGTGACGTTTCACGGGTAAGTTTTACGGGTAAGTTTAACGGGTCTAGGTTTCACTGGTAAGTTTCACGGGTCAAGGTTTCACGGGTAAGTTTCACGGGTAAGTTTCACGAGTATGTTTCACGGGTGACGTTTCACGGGTCTAGGTTTCACTGGAAAGTTTCACGGATCAAGGTTTCACGGGTAAGTTTCACGGGTAAGTTTTACAGGTATGTTTTACAGGTGACGTTTCACGGGTCTAGGTTTCACTGGTAAGTTTCACGGGTCAAGGTTTCACGGGTAAGTTTCACGGGTAAGTTTCACGGGTGACGTTTCACGGGTCTAGGTTTCACTGGTAAGTTTCACGGGTATGTTTAACGGGTGACGTTTCACGGGTCTAGGTTTCACTGGTAAGTTTCACGGGTCAAGGTTTCACGGGTAAGTTTCACGGGTAAGTTTCACGGGTATGTTTCACGGATGACGTTTCACGGGTCTAGGTTTTACTGGTAAGTTTCACGGGTCAAGGTTTCACGGGTAAGTTTCACGGGTAAGTTTCACGGGTGACGTTTCACGGGTCTAGGTTTCACTGGTAAGTTTCACGGGTATGTTTAACGGGTGACGTTTCACGGGTCTAGGTTTCACTGGTAAGTTTCACGGGTCAAGGTTTCACGGGTAAGTTTCACGGGTAAGTTTCACGGGTATGTTTCACGGATGACGTTTCACGGGTCTTGGTTTCACTGGTAAGTTTCACGGGTCAAGGTTTTACGGGTAAGTTTCACGGGTAAGTTTTACGGGTATGTTTTACAGGTGACGTTTCACGGGTAAGTTTCACGGGTAAGTTTCACGGGTATGTTTCACGGGTGACGTTTCACGGGTCTAGGTTTCACTGGTAAGTTTCACGGGTCAAGGTTTCACGGGTAAGTTTCACGGGTAAGTTTTACGGGTAAGTTTCACGGGTGACGTTTCACGGGTCTAGGTTTCACTGGAAAGTTTCACGGGTCAAGGATTCACGGGTAAGTTTCACGGGTAAGTTTTACGGGTATGTTTTACAGGTGACGTTTCACGGGTCTAGGTTTCACTGGTAAGTTTCACGGGTCAAGGTTTCACGGGTAAGATTCACGGGTAAGTTTCACGGGTATGTTTCATGGGTGATGTTTCACGGGTCTAGGTTTCACTGGTAAGTTTCACGGGTCAAGGTTTTACGGGTAAGTTTCACGGGTAAGTTTCACGGGTATGTTTCATGGGTGATGTTTCACGGGTCTAGGTTTTACTGGTAAGTTTCACGGGTCAAGGTTTCACGGGTAAGTTTCACGGGTAAGTTTCACGGGTATGTTTCATGGGTGATGTTTCACGGGTCTAGGTTTTACTGGTAAGTTTCACGGGTCAAGGTTTCACGGGTAAGTTTTACGGGTAAGTTTCACGGGTGACGTTTCACGGGTCTAGGTTTCACTGGTAAGTTTCACGGG
The DNA here is from genome assembly GCA_947534325.1 of Agonum fuliginosum. NCBI lineage: Eukaryota > Metazoa > Arthropoda > Insecta > Coleoptera > Carabidae > Agonum > Agonum fuliginosum. The sequence goes on from OX384036.1 coordinate 27,697,220, forward strand.
TATGTTTCACGGGTGACGTTTCACGGGTCTAGGTTTCACTGGTAAGTTTCACGGGTCAAGGTTTCACGGGTAAGTTTCACGGGTAAGTTTCACGGGTAAGTTTCACGGGTAAGTTTCACGGGTATGTTTCACGGATGACGTTTCACGGGTCAAGGTTTCACGGGTAAGTTTCACGGGTAAGTTTTACGGGTATGTTTTACAGGTGACGTTTCACGGGTAAGTATCACGGGTAAGTTTCACGGGTATGTTTCACGGGTGACGTTTCACGGGTCTAGGTTTTACTGGTAAGTTTCACGGGTCAAGGTTTCACGGGTAAGTTTCACGGGTAAGTTTCACGGGTATGTTTCATGGGTGATGTTTCACGGGTCTAGGTTTTACTGGTAAGTTTCACGGGTCAAGGTTTCACGGGTAAGTTTCACGGGTAAGTTTCACGGGTGACGTTTCACGGGTCTAGGTTTCACTGGTAAGTTTCACGGGTATGTTTTACAGGTGACGTTTCACGGGTAAGTTTCACGGGTATGTTTCACGGGTGACGTTTCACGGGTCTTGGTTTCACTGGTAAGTTTCACGGGTCAAGGTTTCACGGGTAAGTTTCACAGGTATGTTTCACGGGTGACGTTTCACGGGTCTAGGTTTCACTGGTAAGTTTCACGGGTCAAGGTTTCACGGGTAAGTTTCACGGGTAAGTTTTACGGGTAAGTTTTACGGGTCTAGGTTTCACTGGTAAGTTTCACGGGTCAAGGTTTCACGGGTAAGTTTCACGGGTAAGTTTTACGGGTATGTTTTACAGGTGACGTTTCACGGGTCTAGGTTTCACTGGTAAGTTTCACGGGTCAAGGTTTCACGGGTAAGTTTCACGGGTATGTTTCATGGGTGATGTTTCACGGGTCTAGGTTTTACTGGTAAGTTTCACGGGTCAAGGTTTCACGGGTAAGTTTCACGGGTAAGTTTTACGGGTATGTTTTACAGGTGACGTTTCACGGGTAAGTTTCACGGGTAAGTTTCACGGGTATGTTTCACGGGTGACGTTTCACGGGTCTAGGTTTCACTGGTAAGTTTCACGGGTCAAGGTTTCACGGGTAAGTTTCACGGGTATGTTTCATGGGTGATGTTTCACGGGTCTAGGTTTTACTGGTAAGTTTCACGGGTCAAGGTTTCACGGGTAAGTTTTACGGGTAAGTTTCACGGGTGACGTTTCACGGGTCTAGGTTTCACTGGTAAGTTTCACGGGTATGTTTCACGGGTGACGTTTCACGGGTCTAGGTTTCACTGGTAAGTTTCACGGGTCAAGGTTTCACGGGTAAGTTTCACGGGTAAGTTTCACGGGTAAGTTTCACGGGTAAGTTTCACGGGTATGTTTCACGGATGACGTTTCACGGGTCTTGGTTTCACTGGTAAGTTTCACGGGTCAAGGTTTCACGGGTAAGTTTCACGGGTAAGTTTTACGGGTATGTTTTACAGGTGACGTTTCACGGGTAAGTATCACGGGTAAGTTTCACGGGTATGTTTCACGGGTGACGTTTCACGGGTCTAGGTTTTACTGGTAAGTTTCACGGGTCAAGGTTTCACGGGTAAGTTTCACGGGTAAGTTTCACGGGTATGTTTCATGGGTGATGTTTCGCGGGTCTAGGTTTTACTGGTAAGTTTCACGGGTCAAGGTTTCACGGGTAAGTTTCACGGGTAAGTTTCACGGGTGACGTTTCACGGGTCTAGGTTTCACTGGTAAGTTTCACGGGTATGTTTCACGGGTGACGTTTCACGGGTCTAGGTTTCACTGGTAAGTTTCACGGGTCAAGGTTTCACGGGTAAGTTTCACGGGTAAGTTTCACGGGTATGTTTCACGGATGACGTTTCACGGGTCTTGGTTTCACTGGTAAGTTTCACGGGTCAAGGTTTCACGGGTAAGTTTCACGGGTAAGTTTTACGGGTATGTTTTACAGGTGACGTTTCACGGGTAAGTTTCACGGGTAAGTTTCACGGGTATGTTTCACGGGTGACGTTTCACGGGTCTAGGTTTCACTGGTAAGTTTCACGGGTCAAGGTTTCACGGGTAAGTTTCACGGGTAAGTTTCACGGGTATGTTTCATGGGTGATGTTTCACGGGTCTAGGTTTTACTGGTAAGTTTCACGGGTCAAGGTTTCACGGGTAAGTTTTACGGGTAAGTTTCACGGGTGACGTTTCACGGGTCTAGGTTTCACTGGTAAGTTTCACGGGTATGTTTCACGGGTGACGTTTCACGGGTCTAGGTTTCACTGGTAAGTTTCACGGGTCAAGGTTTCACGGGTAAGTTTCACGGGTAAGTTTCACGGGTAAGTTTCACGGGTAAGTTTCACGGGTAAGTTTCACGGGTATGTTTCACGGATGACGTTTCACGGGTCTTGGTTTCACTGGTAAGTTTCACGGGTCAAGGTTTCACGGGTAAGTTTCACGGGTAAGTTTTACGGGTATGTTTTACAGGTGACGTTTCACGGGTAAGTATCACGGGTAAGTTTCACGGGTATGTTTCACGGGTGACGTTTCACGGGTCTAGGTTTTACTGGTAAGTTTCACGGGTCAAGGTTTCACGGGTAAGTTTCACGGGTAAGTTTCACGGGTATGTTTCATGGGTGATGTTTCACGGGTCTAGGTTTTACTGGTAAGTTTCACGGGTCAAGGTTTCACGGGTAAGTTTCACGGGTAAGTTTCACGGGTGACGTTTCACGGGTCTAGGTTTCACTGGTAAGTTTCACGGGTATGTTTTACAGGTGACGTTTCACGGGTAAGTTTCACGGGTAAGTTTCACGGGTATGTTTCACGGGTGACGTTTCACGGGTCTTGGTTTCACTGGTAAGTTTCACGGGTCAAGGTTTCACGGGTAAGTTTCACGGGTATGTTTCACGGGTGACGTTTCACGGGTCTAGGTTTCACTGGTAAGTTTCACGGGTCAAGGTTTCACGGGTAAGTTTCACGGGTAAGTTTTACGGGTAAGTTTAACGGGTCTAGGTTTCACTGGTAAGTTTCACGGGTCAAGGTTTCACGGGTAAGTTTCACGGGTAAGTTTCACGGGTATGTTTCACGGGTGACGTTTCACGGGTCTAGGTTTCACTGGAAAGTTTCACGGATCAAGGTTTCACGGGTAAGTTTCACGGGTAAGTTTTACGGGTATGTTTTACAGGTGACGTTTCACGGGTCTAGGTTTCACTGGTAAGTTTCACGGGTCAAGGTTTCACGGGTAAGTTTCACGGGTAAGTTTCACGGGTATGTTTCATGGGTGATGTTTCACGGGTCTAGGTTTTACTGGTAAGTTTCACGGGTCAAGGTTTCACGGGTAAGTTTCACGGGTAAGTTTCACGGGTGACGTTTCACGGGTCTAGGTTTCACTGGTAAGTTTCACGGGTATGTTTAACGGGTGACGTTTCACGGGTCTAGGTTTCACTGGTAAGTTTCACGGGTCAAGGTTTCACGGGTAAGTTTCACGGGTAAGTTTCACGGGTATGTTTCACGGATGACGTTTCACGGGTCTTGGTTTCACTGGTAAGTTTCACGGGTCAAGGTTTTACGGGTAAGTTTCACGGGTAAGTTTTACGGGTATGTTTTACAGGTGACGTTTCACGGGTAAGTTTCACGGGTAAGTTTCACGGGTATGTTTCACGGGTGACGTTTCACGGGTCTAGGTTTCACTGGTAAGTTTCACGGGTCAAGGTTTCACGGGTAAGTTTCACGGGTAAGTTTTACGGGTAAGTTTCACGGGTGACGTTTCACGGGTCTAGGTTTCACTGGAAAGTTTCACGGGTCAAGGATTCACGGGTAAGTTTCACGGGTAAGTTTTACGGGTATGTTTTACAGGTGACGTTTCACGGGTCTAGGTTTCACTGGTAAGTTTCACGGGTCAAGGTTTCACGGGTAAGATTCACGGGTAAGTTTCACGGGTATGTTTCATGGGTGATGTTTCACGGGTCTAGTTTTCACTGGTAAGTTTCACGGGTCAAGGTTTTACGGGTAAGTTTCACGGGTAAGTTTCACGGGTATGTTTCATGGGTGATGTTTCACGGGTCTAGGTTTTACTGGTAAGTTTCACGGGTTAAGGTTTCACGGGTAAGTTTCACGGGTAAGTTTCACGGGTGACGTTTCACGGGTCTAGGTTTCACTGGTAAGTTTCACGGGTATGTTTCACGGGTGACGTTTCACGGGTCTAGGTTTCACTGGTAAGTTTCAAGGGTCAAGGTTTCACGGGTAAGTTTCACGGGTATGTTTCACGGATGACGTTTCACGGGTCTTGGTTTCACTGGTAAGTTTCACGGGTCAAGGTTTCACGGGTAAGTTTCACGGGTAAGTTTTACGGGTATGTTTTACAGGTGACGTTTCACGGGTAAGTTTCACGGGTAAGTTTCACGGGTATGTTTCACGGGTGACGTTTCACGGGTCTAGGTTTCACTGGTAAGTTTCACGGGTCAAGGTTTCACGGGTAAGTTTCACGGGTAAGTTTCACGGGTATGTTTAATGGGTGATGTTTCACGGGTCTAGGTTTTACTGGTAAGTTTCACGGGTCAAGGTTTCACGGATAAGTTTTACGGGTAAGTTTCACGGGTGACGTTTCACGGGTCTAGGTTTCACTGGTAAGTTTCACGGGTATGTTTCACGGGTGACGTTTCACGGGTCTAGGTTTCACTGGTAAGTTTCACGGGTCAAGGTTTCACGGGTAAGTTTCACGGGTAAGTTTCACGGGTAAGTTTCACGGGTATGTTTCACGGATGACGTTTCACGGGTCTTGGTTTCACTGGTAAGTTTCACGGGTCAAGGTTTCACGGGTAAGTTTCACGGGTAAGTTTTACGGGTATGTTTTACAGGTGACGTTTCACGGGTAAGTATCACGGGTAAGTTTCACGGGTATGTTTCACGGGTGACGTTTCACGGGTCTAGGTTTTACTGGTAAGTTTCACGGGTCAAGGTTTCACGGGTAAGTTTCACGGGTATGTTTCATGGGTGATGTTTCACGGGTCTAGGTTTTACTGGTAAGTTTCACGGGTCAAGGTTTCACGGGTAAGTTTCACGGGTAAGTTTCACGGGTGACGTTTCACGGGTCTAGGTTTCACTGGTAAGTTTCACGGGTATGTTTTACAGGTGACGTTTCACGGGTAAGTTTCACGGGTAAGTTTCACGGGTATGTTTCACGGGTGACGTTTCACGGGTCTTGGTTTCACTGGTAAGTTTCACGGGTCAAGGTTTCACGGGTAAGTTTCACGGGTATGTTTCACGGGTGACGTTTCACGGGTCTAGGTTTCACTGGTAAGTTTCACGGGTCAAGGTTTCACGGGTAAGTTTCACGGGTAAGTTTTACGGGTAAGTTTCACGGGTCTAGGTTTCACTGGTAAGTTTCACGGGTCAAGGTTTCACGGGTAAGTTTCACGGGTAAGTTTCACGGGTATGTTTCACGGGTGACGTTTCACGGGTCTAGGTTTCACTGGAAAGTTTCACGGATCAAGGTTTCACGGGTAAGTTTCACGGGTAAGTTTTACGGGTATGTTTTACAGGTGACGTTTCACGGGTCTAGGTTTCACTGGTAAGTTTCACGGGTCAAGGTTTCACGGGTAAGTTTCACGGGTATGTTTCATGGGTGATGTTTCACGGGTCTAGGTTTTACTGGTAAGTTTCACGGGTCAAGGTTTCACGGGTAAGTTTCACGGGTAAGTTTTACGGGTATGTTTTACAGGTGACGTTTCACGGGTAAGTTTCACGGGTAAGTTTCACGGGTATGTTTCACGGGTGACGTTTCACGGGTCTAGGTTTCACTGGTAAGTTTCACGGGTCAAGGTTTCACGGGTAAGTTTCACGGGTATGTTTCACGGGTGACGTTTCACGGGTCTAGGTTTCACTGGTAAGTTTCACGGGTCAAGGTTTCACGGGTAAGTTTCACGGGTAAGTTTTACGGGTAAGTTTAACGGGTCTAGGTTTCACTGGTAAGTTTCACGGGTCAAGGTTTCACGGGTAAGTTTCACGGGTAAGTTTCACGGGTATGTTTCACGGGTGACGTTTCACGGGTCTAGGTTTCACTGGAAAGTTTCACGGATCAAGGTTTCACGGGTAAGTTTCACGGGTAAGTTTTACGGGTATGTTTTACAGGTGACGTTTCACGGGTCTAGGTTTCACTGGTAAGTTTCACGGGTCAAGGTTTCACGGGTAAGTTTCACGGGTAAGTTTCACGGGTATGTTTCATGGGTGATGTTTCACGGGTCTAGGTTTTACTGGTAAGTTTCACGGGTCAAGGTTTCACGGGTAAGTTTCACGGGTAAGTTTCACGGGTGACGTTTCACGGGTCTAGGTTTCACTGGTAAGTTTCACGGGTATGTTTAACGGGTGACGTTTCACGGGTCTAGGTTTCACTGGTAAGTTTCACGGGTCAAGGTTTCACGGGTAAGTTTCACGGGTAAGTTTCACGGGTATGTTTCACGGATGACGTTTCACGGGTCTTGGTTTCACTGGTAAGTTTCACGGGTCAAGGTTTTACGGGTAAGTTTCACGGGTAAGTTTTACGGGTATGTTTTACAGGTGACGTTTCACGGGTAAGTTTCACGGGTAAGTTTCACGGGTAAGTTTCACGGGTATGTTTCACGGGTGACGTTTCACGGGTCTAGGTTTCACTGGTAAGTTTCACGGGTCAAGGTTTCACGGGTAAGTTTCACGGGTAAGTTTTACGGGTAAGTTTCACGGGTGACGTTTCACGGGTCTAGGTTTCACTGGAAAGTTTCACGGGTCAAGGATTCACGGGTAAGTTTCACGGGTAAGTTTTACGGGTATGTTTTACAGGTGACGTTTCACGGGTCTAGGTTTCACTGGTAAGTTTCACGGGTCAAGGTTTCACGGGTAAGATTCACGGGTAAGTTTCACGGGTATGTTTCATGGGTGATGTTTCACGGGTCTAGGTTTCACTGGTAAGTTTCACGGGTCAAGGTTTTACGGGTAAGTTTCACGGGTAAGTTTCACGGGTATGTTTCATGGGTGATGTTTCACGGGTCTAGGTTTTACTGGTAAGTTTCACGGGCCAAGGTTTCACGGGTAAGTTTCACGGGTAAGTTTCACGGGTGACGTTTCACGGGTCTAGGTTTCACTGGTAAGTTTCACGGGTATGTTTCACGGGTGACGTTTCACGGGTCTAGGTTTCACTGGTAAGTTTCAAGGGTCAAGGTTTCACGGGTAAGTTTCACGGGTAAGTTTCACGGGTATGTTTCACGGATGACGTTTCACGGGTCTTGGTTTCACTGGTAAGTTTCACGGGTCAAGGTTTCACGGGTAAGTTTCACGGGTAAGTTTTACGGATATGTTTTACAGGTGACGTTTCACGGGTAAGTTTCACGGGTAAGTTTCACGGGTATGTTTCACGGGTGACGTTTCACGGGTCTAGGTTTCACTGGTAAGTTTCACGGGTCAAGGTTTCACGGGTAAGTTTCACGGGTAAGTTTCACGGGTATGTTTAATGGGTGATGTTTCACGGGTCTAGGTTTTACTGGTAAGTTTCACGGGTCAAGGTTTCACGGATAAGTTTTACGGGTAAGTTTCACGGGTGACGTTTCACGGGTCTAGGTTTCACTGGTAAGTTTCACGGGTATGTTTCACGGGTGACGTTTCACGGGTCTAGGTTTCACTGGTAAGTTTCACGGGTCAAGGTTTCACGGGTAAGTTTCACGGGTAAGTTTCACGGGTAAGTTTCACGGGTAAGTTTCACGGGTATGTTTCACGGATGACGTTTCACGGGTCTTGGTTTCACTGGTAAGTTTCACGGGTCAAGGTTTCACGGGTAAGTTTCACGGGTAAGTTTTACGGGTATGTTTTACAGGTGACGTTTCACGGGTAAGTATCACGGGTAAGTTTCACGGGTATGTTTCACGGGTGACGTTTCACGGGTCTAGGTTTTACTGGTAAGTTTCACGGGTCAAGGTTTCACGGGTAAGTTTCACGGGTATGTTTCATGGGTGATGTTTCACGGGTCTAGGTTTTACTGGTAAGTTTCACGGGTCAAGGTTTCACGGGTAAGTTTCACGGGTAAGTTTCACGGGTGACGTTTCACGGGTCTAGGTTTCACTGGTAAGTTTCACGGGTATGTTTTACAGGTGACGTTTCACGGGTAAGTTTCACGGGTAAGTTTCACGGGTATGTTTCACGGGTGACGTTTCACGGGTCTTGGTTTCACTGGTAAGTTTCACGGGTCAAGGTTTCACGGGTAAGTTTCACGGGTATGTTTCACGGGTGACGTTTCACGGGTCTAGGTTTCACTGGTAAGTTTCACGGGTCAAGGTTTCACGGGTAAGTTTCACGGGTAAGTTTTACGGGTAAGTTTCACGGGTCTAGGTTTCACTGGTAAGTTTCACGGGTCAAGGTTTCACGGGTAAGTTTCACGGGTAAGTTTCACGGGTATGTTTCACGGGTGACGTTTCACGGGTCTAGGTTTCACTGGAAAGTTTCACGGATCAAGGTTTCACGGGTAAGTTTCACGGGTAAGTTTTACGGGTATGTTTTACAGGTGACGTTTCACGGGTCTAGGTTTCACTGGTAAGTTTCACGGGTCAAGGTTTCACGGGTAAGTTTCACGGGTATGTTTCATGGGTGATGTTTCACGGGTCTAGGTTTTACTGGTAAGTTTCACGGGTCAAGGTTTCACGGGTAAGTTTCACGGGTAAGTTTTACGGGTATGTTTTACAGGTGACGTTTCACGGGTAAGTTTCACGGGTAAGTTTCACGGGTATGTTTCACGGGTGACGTTTCACGGGTCTAGGTTTCACTGGTAAGTTTCACGGGTCAAGGTTTCACGGGTAAGTTTCACGGGTATGTTTCACGGGTGACGTTTCACGGGTCTAGGTTTCACTGGTAAGTTTCACGGGTCAAGGTTTCACGGGTAAGTTTCACGGGTAAGTTTTACGGGTAAGTTTAACGGGTCTAGGTTTCACTGGTAAGTTTCACGGGTCAAGGTTTCACGGGTAAGTTTCACGGGTAAGTTTCACGGGTATGTTTCACGGGTGACGTTTCACGGGTCTAGGTTTCACTGGAAAGTTTCACGGATCAAGGTTTCACGGGTAAGTTTCACGGGTAAGTTTTACGGGTATGTTTTACAGGTGACGTTTCACGGGTCTAGGTTTCACTGGTAAGTTTCACGGGTCAAGGTTTCACGGGTAAGTTTCACGGGTAAGTTTCACGGGTATGTTTCATGGGTGATGTTTCACGGGTCTAGGTTTTACTGGTAAGTTTCACGGGTCAAGGTTTCACGGGTAAGTTTCACGGGTAAGTTTCACGGGTGACGTTTCACGGGTCTAGGTTTCACTGGTAAGTTTCACGGGTATGTTTAACGGGTGACGTTTCACGGGTCTAGGTTTCACTGGTAAGTTTCACGGGTCAAGGTTTCACGGGTAAGTTTCACGGGTAAGTTTCACGGGTATGTTTCACGGATGACGTTTCACGGGTCTTGGTTTCACTGGTAAGTTTCACGGGTCAAGGTTTTACGGGTAAGTTTCACGGGTAAGTTTTACGGGTATGTTTTACAGGTGACGTTTCACGGGTAAGTTTCACGGGTAAGTTTCACGGGTAAGTTTCACGGGTATGTTTCACGGGTGACGTTTCACGGGTCTAGGTTTCACTGGTAAGTTTCACGGGTCAAGGTTTCACGGGTAAGTTTCACGGGTAAGTTTTACGGGTAAGTTTCACGGGTGACGTTTCACGGGTCTAGGTTTCACTGGAAAGTTTCACGGGTCAAGGATTCACGGGTAAGTTTCACGGGTAAGTTTTACGGGTATGTTTTACAGGTGACGTTTCACGGGTCTAGGTTTCACTGGTAAGTTTCACGGGTCAAGGTTTCACGGGTAAGATTCACGGGTAAGTTTCACGGGTATGTTTCATGGGTGATGTTTCACGGGTCTAGGTTTCACTGGTAAGTTTCACGGGTCAAGGTTTTACGGGTAAGTTTCACGGGTAAGTTTCACGGGTATGTTTCATGGGTGATGTTTCACGGGTCTAGGTTTTACTGGTAAGTTTCACGGGCCAAGGTTTCACGGGTAAGTTTCACGGGTAAGTTTCACGGGTGACGTTTCACGGGTCTAGGTTTCACTGGTAAGTTTCACGGGTATGTTTCACGGGTGACGTTTCACGGGTCTAGGTTTCACTGGTAAGTTTCAAGGGTCAAGGTTTCACGGGTAAGTTTCACGGGTAAGTTTCACGGGTATGTTTCACGGATGACGTTTCACGGGTCTTGGTTTCACTGGTAAGTTTCACGGGTCAAGGTTTCACGGGTAAGTTTCACGGGTAAGTTTTACGGATATGTTTTACAGGTGACGTTTCACGGGTAAGTTTCACGGGTAAGTTTCACGGGTATGTTTCACGGGTGACGTTTCACGGGTCTAGGTTTCACTGGTAAGTTTCACGGGTCAAGGTTTCACGGGTAAGTTTCACGGGTAAGTTTCACGGGTATGTTTAATGGGTGATGTTTCACGGGTCTAGGTTTTACTGGTAAGTTTCACGGGTCAAGGTTTCACGGATAAGTTTTACGGGTAAGTTTCACGGGTGACGTTTCACGGGTCTAGGTTTCACTGGTAAGTTTCACGGGTATGTTTCACGGGTGACGTTTCACGGGTCTAGGTTTCACTGGTAAGTTTCACGGGTCAAGGTTTCACGGGTAAGTTTCACGGGTAAGTTTCACGGGTAAGTTTCACGGGTAAGTTTCACGGGTATGTTTCACGGATGACGTTTCACGGGTCTTGGTTTCACTGGTAAGTTTCACGGGTCAAGGTTTCACGGGTAAGTTTCACGGGTAAGTTTTACGGGTATGTTTTACAGGTGACGTTTCACGGGTAAGTATCACGGGTAAGTTTCACGGGTATGTTTCACGGGTGACGTTTCACGGGTCTAGGTTTTACTGGTAAGTTTCACGGGTCAAGGTTTCACGGGTAAGTTTCACGGGTATGTTTCATGGGTGATGTTTCACGGGTCTAGGTTTTACTGGTAAGTTTCACGGGTCAAGGTTTCACGGGTAAGTTTCACGGGTAAGTTTCACGGGTGACGTTTCACGGGTCTAGGTTTCACTGGTAAGTTTCACGGGTATGTTTTACAGGTGACGTTTCACGGGTAAGTTTCACGGGTAAGTTTCACGGGTATGTTTCACGGGTGACGTTTCACGGGTCTTGGTTTCACTGGTAAGTTTCACGGGTCAAGGTTTCACGGGTAAGTTTCACGGGTATGTTTCACGGGTGACGTTTCACGGGTCTAGGTTTCACTGGTAAGTTTCACGGGTCAAGGTTTCACGGGTAAGTTTCACGGGTAAGTTTTACGGGTAAGTTTCACGGGTCTAGGTTTCACTGGTAAGTTTCACGGGTCAAGGTTTCACGGGTAAGTTTCACGGGTAAGTTTCACGGGTATGTTTCACGGGTGACGTTTCACGGGTCTAGGTTTCACTGGAAAGTTTCACGGATCAAGGTTTCACGGGTAAGTTTCACGGGTAAGTTTTACGGGTATGTTTTACAGGTGACGTTTCACGGGTCTAGGTTTCACTGGTAAGTTTCACGGGTCAAGGTTTCACGGGTAAGTTTCACGGGTATGTTTCATGGGTGATGTTTCACGGGTCTAGGTTTTACTGGTAAGTTTCACGGGTCAAGGTTTCACGGGTAAGTTTCACGGGTAAGTTTTACGGGTATGTTTTACAGGTGACGTTTCACGGGTAAGTTTCACGGGTAAGTTTCACGGGTATGTTTCACGGGTGACGTTTCACGGGTCTAGGTTTCACTGGTAAGTTTCACGGGTCAAGGTTTCACGGGTAAGTTTCACGGGTAAGTTTCACGGGTATGTTTCATGGGTGATGTTTCACGGGTCTAGGTTTTACTGGTAAGTTTCACGGGTCAAGGTTTCACGGGTAAGTTTTACGGGTAAGTTTCACGGGTGACGTTTCACGGGTCTAGGTTTCACTGGTAAGTTTCACGGGTATGTTTCACGGGTGACGTTTCACGGGTCTAGGTTTCACTGGTAAGTTTCACGGGTCAAGGTTTCACGGGTAAGTTTCACGGGTAAGTTTCACGGGTAAGTTTCACGGGTAAGTTTCACGGGTATGTTTCACGGATGACGTTTCACGGGTCTTGGTTTCACTGGTAAGTTTCACGGGTCAAGGTTTCACGGGTAAGTTTCACGGGTAAGTTTTACGGGTATGTTTTACAGGTGACGTTTCACGGGTAAGTATCACGGGTAAGTTTCACGGGTATGTTTCACGGGTGACGTTACACGGGTCTAGGTTTTACTGGTAAGTTTCACGGGTCAAGGTTTCACGGGTAAGTTTCACGGGTAAGTTTCACGGGTATGTTTCATGGGTGATGTTTCGCGGGTCTAGGTTTTACTGGTAAGTTTCACGGGTCAAGGTTTCACGGGTAAGTTTCACGGGTAAGTTTCACGGGTGACGTTTCACGGGTCTAGGTTTCACTGGTAAGTTTCACGGGTATGTTTCACGGGTGACGTTTCACGGGTCTAGGTTTCACTGGTAAGTTTCACGGGTCAAGGTTTCACGGGTAAGTTTCACGGGTAAGTTTCACGGGTATGTTTCACGGATGACGTTTCACGGGTCTTGGTTTCACTGGTAAGTTTCACGGGTCAAGGTTTCACGGGTAAGTTTCACGGGTAAGTTTTACGGGTATGTTTTACAGGTGACGTTTCACGGGTAAGTTTCACGGGTAAGTTTCACGGGTATGTTTCACGGGTGACGTTTCACGGGTCTAGGTTTCACTGGTAAGTTTCACGGGTCAAGGTTTCACGGGTAAGTTTCACGGGTAAGTTTTACGGGTAAGTTTCACGGGTGACGTTTCACGGGTCTAGGTTTCACTGGAAAGTTTCACGGGTCAAGGATTCACGGGTAAGTTTCACGGGTAAGTTTTACGGGTATGTTTTACAGGTGACGTTTCACGGGTCTAGGATTCACTGGTAAGTTTCACGGGTCAAGGTTTCACGGGTAAGATTCACGGGTAAGTTTCACGGGTATGTTTCATGGGTGATGTTTCACGGGTCTAGGTTTCACTGGTAAGTTTCACGGGTCAAGGTTTTACGGGTAAGTTTCACGGGTAAGTTTCACAGGTATGTTTCATGGGTGATGTTTCACGGGTCTAGGTTTTACTGGTAAGTTTCACGGGTCAAGGTTTCACGGGTAAGTTTCACGGGTATGTTTCATGGGTGATGTTTCACGGGTCTAGGTTTTACTGGTAAGTTTCACGGGTCAAGGTTTCACGGGTAAGTTTTACGGGTAAGTTTCACGGGTGACGTTTCACGGGTCTAGGTTTCACTGGTAAGTTTCAAGGGTATGTTTCACGGGTGACGTTTCACGGGTCTAGGTTTCACTGGTAAGTTTCACGGGTCAAGGTTTCACGGGTAAGTTTCACGGGTAAGTTTCACGGGTAAGTTTCACGGGTATGTTTCACGGATGACGTTTCACGGGTCTTGGTTTCACTGGTAAGTTTCACGGGTCAAGGTTTCACGGGTAAGTTTCACGGGTAAGTTTTACGGGTATGTTTTACAGGTGACGTTTCACGGGTAAGTATCACGGGTAAGTTTCACGGGTATGTTTCACGGGTGACGTTTCACGGGTCTAGGTTTTACTGGTAAGTTTCACGGGTCAAGGTTTCACGGGTAAGTTTCACGGGTAAGTTTCACGGGTATGTTTCATGGGTGATGTTTCACGGGTCTAGGTTTTACTGGTAAGTTTCACGGGTCAAGGTTTCACGGGTAAGTTTCACGGGTAAGTTTCACGGGTGACGTTTCACGGGTCTAGGTTTCACTGGTAAGTTTCACGGGTATGTTTTACAGGTGACGTTTCACGGGTAAGTTTCACGGGTAAGTTTCACGGGTATGTTTCACGGGTGACGTTTCACGGGTCTTGGTTTCACTGGTAAGTTTCACGGGTCAAGGTTTCACGGGTAAGTTTCACGGGTATGTTTCACGGGTGACGTTTCACGGGTCTAGGTTTCACTGGTAAGTTTCACGGGTCAAGGTTTCACGGGTAAGTTTCACGGGTAAGTTTTACGGGTAAGTTTCACGGGTCTAGGTTTCACTGGTAAGTTTCACGGGTCAAGGTTTCACGGGTAAGTTTCACGGGTAAGTTTCACGGGTATGTTTCACGGGTGACGTTTCACGGGTCTAGGTTTCACTGGAAAGTTTCACGGATCAAGGTTTCACGGGTAAGTTTCACGGGTAAGTTTTACGGGTATGTTTTACAGGTGACGTTTCACGGGTCTAGGTTTCACTGGTAAGTTTCACGGGTCAAGGTTTCACGGGTAAGTTTCACGGGTATGTTTCATGGGTGATGTTTCACGGGTCTAGGTTTCACTGGTAAGTTTCACGGGTCAAGGTTTCACGGGTAAGTTTCACTGGTAAGTTTCACGGGTATGTTTCACGGATGACGTTTCACGGGTCTTGGTTTCACTGGTAAGTTTCACGGGTCAAGGTTTCACGGGTAAGTTTCACGGGTAAGTTTTACGGGTAAGTTTCACGGGTCTAGGTTTCACTGGTAAGTTTTACGGGTCAAGGTTTCACGGGTAAGTTTCACGGGTAAGTTTCACGGGTATGTTTCACGGGTGACGTTTCACGGGTCTAGGTTTCACTGGAAAGTTTCACGGATCAAGGTTTCACGGGTAAGTTTCACGGGTAAGTTTTACGGGTATGTTTTACAGGTGACGTTTCACGGGTAAGTTTCACGGGTAAGTTTCACGGGTAAGTTTCACGGGTATGTTTCACGGGTGACGTTTCACGGGTCTAGGTTTCACTGGTAAGTTTCACGGGTCAAGGTTTCACGGGTAAGTTTCACGGGTAAGTTTTACGGGTAAGTTTCACGGGTGACGTTTCACGGGTCTAGGTTTCACTGGAAAGTTTCACGGGTCAAGGATTCACGGGTAAGTTTCACGGGTAAGTTTTACGGGTATGTTTTACAGGTGACGTTTCACGGGTCTAGGTTTCACTGGTAAGTTTCACGGGTCAAGGTTTCACGGGTAAGATTCACGGGTAAGTTTCACGGGTATGTTTCATGGGTGATGTTTCACGGGTCTAGGTTTCACTGGTAAGTTTCACGGGTCAAGGTTTTACGGGTAAGTTTCACGGGTAAGTTTCACGGGTATGTTTCATGGGTGATGTTTCACGGGTCTAGGTTTTACTGGTAAGTTTCACGGGCCAAGGTTTCACGGGTAAGTTTCACGGGTAAGTTTCACGGGTGACGTTTCACGGGTCTAGGTTTCACTGGTAAGTTTCACGGGTATGTTTCACGGGTGACGTTTCACGGGTCTAGGTTTCACTGGTAAGTTTCAAGGGTCAAGGTTTCACGGGTAAGTTTCACGGGTAAGTTTCACGGGTATGTTTCACGGATGACGTTTCACGGGTCTTGGTTTCACTGGTAAGTTTCACGGGTCAAGGTTTCACGGGTAAGTTTCACGGGTAAGTTTTACGGATATGTTTTACAGGTGACGTTTCACGGGTAAGTTTCACGGGTAAGTTTCACGGGTATGTTTCACGGGTGACGTTTCACGGGTCTAGGTTTCACTGGTAAGTTTCACGGGTCAAGGTTTCACGGGTAAGTTTCACGGGTAAGTTTCACGGGTATGTTTAATGGGTGATGTTTCACGGGTCTAGGTTTTACTGGTAAGTTTCACGGGTCAAGGTTTCACGGATAAGTTTTACGGGTAAGTTTCACGGGTGACGTTTCACGGGTCTAGGTTTCACTGGTAAGTTTCACGGGTATGTTTCACGGGTGACGTTTCACGGGTCTAGGTTTCACTGGTAAGTTTCACGGGTCAAGGTTTCACGGGTAAGTTTCACGGGTAAGTTTCACGGGTAAGTTTCACGGGTAAGTTTCACGGGTATGTTTCACGGATGACGTTTCACGGGTCTTGGTTTCACTGGTAAGTTTCACGGGTCAAGGTTTCACGGGTAAGTTTCACGGGTAAGTTTTACGGGTATGTTTTACAGGTGACGTTTCACGGGTAAGTATCACGGGTAAGTTTCACGGGTATGTTTCACGGGTGACGTTTCACGGGTCTAGGTTTTACTGGTAAGTTTCACGGGTCAAGGTTTCACGGGTAAGTTTCACGGGTATGTTTCATGGGTGATGTTTCACGGGTCTAGGTTTTACTGGTAAGTTTCACGGGTCAAGGTTTCACGGGTAAGTTTCACGGGTAAGTTTCACGGGTGACGTTTCACGGGTCTAGGTTTCACTGGTAAGTTTCACGGGTATGTTTTACAGGTGACGTTTCACGGGTAAGTTTCACGGGTAAGTTTCACGGGTATGTTTCACGGGTGACGTTTCACGGGTCTTGGTTTCACTGGTAAGTTTCACGGGTCAAGGTTTCACGGGTAAGTTTCACGGGTATGTTTCACGGGTGACGTTTCACGGGTCTAGGTTTCACTGGTAAGTTTCACGGGTCAAGGTTTCACGGGTAAGTTTCACGGGTAAGTTTTACGGGTAAGTTTCACGGGTCTAGGTTTCACTGGTAAGTTTCACGGGTCAAGGTTTCACGGGTAAGTTTCACGGGTAAGTTTCACGGGTATGTTTCACGGGTGACGTTTCACGGGTCTAGGTTTCACTGGAAAGTTTCACGGATCAAGGTTTCACGGGTAAGTTTCACGGGTAAGTTTTACGGGTATGTTTTACAGGTGACGTTTCACGGGTCTAGGTTTCACTGGTAAGTTTCACGGGTCAAGGTTTCACGGGTAAGTTTCACGGGTATGTTTCATGGGTGATGTTTCACGGGTCTAGGTTTTACTGGTAAGTTTCACGGGTCAAGGTTTCACGGGTAAGTTTCACGGGTAAGTTTTACGGGTATGTTTTACAGGTGACGTTTCACGGGTAAGTTTCACGGGTAAGTTTCACGGGTATGTTTCACGGGTGACGTTTCACGGGTCTAGGTTTCACTGGTAAGTTTCACGGGTCAAGGTTTCACGGGTAAGTTTCACGGGTAAGTTTCACGGGTATGTTTCATGGGTGATGTTTCACGGGTCTAGGTTTTACTGGTAAGTTTCACGGGTCAAGGTTTCACGGGTAAGTTTTACGGGTAAGTTTCACGGGTGACGTTTCACGGGTCTAGGTTTCACTGGTAAGTTTCACGGGTATGTTTCACGGGTGACGTTTCACGGGTCTAGGTTTCACTGGTAAGTTTCACGGGTCAAGGTTTCACGGGTAAGTTTCACGGGTAAGTTTCACGGGTAAGTTTCACGGGTAAGTTTCACGGGTATGTTTCACGGATGACGTTTCACGGGTCTTGGTTTCACTGGTAAGTTTCACGGGTCAAGGTTTCACGGGTAAGTTTCACGGGTAAGTTTTACGGGTATGTTTTACAGGTGACGTTTCACGGGTAAGTATCACGGGTAAGTTTCACGGGTATGTTTCACGGGTGACGTTACACGGGTCTAGGTTTTACTGGTAAGTTTCACGGGTCAAGGTTTCACGGGTAAGTTTCACGGGTAAGTTTCACGGGTATGTTTCATGGGTGATGTTTCGCGGGTCTAGGTTTTACTGGTAAGTTTCACGGGTCAAGGTTTCACGGGTAAGTTTCACGGGTAAGTTTCACGGGTGACGTTTCACGGGTCTAGGTTTCACTGGTAAGTTTCACGGGTATGTTTCACGGGTGACGTTTCACGGGTCTAGGTTTCACTGGTAAGTTTCACGGGTCAAGGTTTCACGGGTAAGTTTCACGGGTAAGTTTCACGGGTATGTTTCACGGATGACGTTTCACGGGTCTTGGTTTCACTGGTAAGTTTCACGGGTCAAGGTTTCACGGGTAAGTTTCACGGGTAAGTTTTACGGGTATGTTTTACAGGTGACGTTTCACGGGTAAGTTTCACGGGTAAGTTTCACGGGTATGTTTCACGGGTGACGTTTCACGGGTCTAGGTTTCACTGGTAAGTTTCACGGGTCAAGGTTTCACGGGTAAGTTTCACGGGTAAGTTTTACGGGTAAGTTTCACGGGTGACGTTTCACGGGTCTAGGTTTCACTGGAAAGTTTCACGGGTCAAGGATTCACGGGTAAGTTTCACGGGTAAGTTTTACGGGTATGTTTTACAGGTGACGTTTCACGGGTCTAGGATTCACTGGTAAGTTTCACGGGTCAAGGTTTCACGGGTAAGATTCACGGGTAAGTTTCACGGGTATGTTTCATGGGTGATGTTTCACGGGTCTAGGTTTCACTGGTAAGTTTCACGGGTCAAGGTTTTACGGGTAAGTTTCACGGGTAAGTTTCACAGGTATGTTTCATGGGTGATGTTTCACGGGTCTAGGTTTTACTGGTAAGTTTCACGGGTCAAGGTTTCACGGGTAAGTTTCACGGGTATGTTTCATGGGTGATGTTTCACGGGTCTAGGTTTTACTGGTAAGTTTCACGGGTCAAGGTTTCACGGGTAAGTTTTACGGGTAAGTTTCACGGGTGACGTTTCACGGGTCTAGGTTTCACTGGTAAGTTTCAAGGGTATGTTTCACGGGTGACGTTTCACGGGTCTAGGTTTCACTGGTAAGTTTCACGGGTCAAGGTTTCACGGGTAAGTTTCACGGGTAAGTTTCACGGGTAAGTTTCACGGGTATGTTTCACGGATGACGTTTCACGGGTCTTGGTTTCACTGGTAAGTTTCACGGGTCAAGGTTTCACGGGTAAGTTTCACGGGTAAGTTTTACGGGTATGTTTTACAGGTGACGTTTCACGGGTAAGTATCACGGGTAAGTTTCACGGGTATGTTTCACGGGTGACGTTTCACGGGTCTAGGTTTTACTGGTAAGTTTCACGGGTCAAGGTTTCACGGGTAAGTTTCACGGGTAAGTTTCACGGGTATGTTTCATGGGTGATGTTTCACGGGTCTAGGTTTTACTGGTAAGTTTCACGGGTCAAGGTTTCACGGGTAAGTTTCACGGGTAAGTTTCACGGGTGACGTTTCACGGGTCTAGGTTTCACTGGTAAGTTTCACGGGTATGTTTTACAGGTGACGTTTCACGGGTAAGTTTCACGGGTAAGTTTCACGGGTATGTTTCACGGGTGACGTTTCACGGGTCTTGGTTTCACTGGTAAGTTTCACGGGTCAAGGTTTCACGGGTAAGTTTCACGGGTATGTTTCACGGGTGACGTTTCACGGGTCTAGGTTTCACTGGTAAGTTTCACGGGTCAAGGTTTCACGGGTAAGTTTCACGGGTAAGTTTTACGGGTAAGTTTCACGGGTCTAGGTTTCACTGGTAAGTTTCACGGGTCAAGGTTTCACGGGTAAGTTTCACGGGTAAGTTTCACGGGTATGTTTCACGGGTGACGTTTCACGGGTCTAGGTTTCACTGGAAAGTTTCACGGATCAAGGTTTCACGGGTAAGTTTCACGGGTAAGTTTTACGGGTATGTTTTACAGGTGACGTTTCACGGGTCTAGGTTTCACTGGTAAGTTTCACGGGTCAAGGTTTCACGGGTAAGTTTCACGGGTATGTTTCATGGGTGATGTTTCACGGGTCTAGGTTTCACTGGTAAGTTTCACGGGTCAAGGTTTCACGGGTAAGTTTCACTGGTAAGTTTCACGGGTATGTTTCACGGATGACGTTTCACGGGTCTTGGTTTCACTGGTAAGTTTCACGGGTCAAGGTTTCACGGGTAAGTTTCACGGGTAAGTTTTACGGGTAAGTTTCACGGGTCTAGGTTTCACTGGTAAGTTTTACGGGTCAAGGTTTCACGGGTAAGTTTCACGGGTAAGTTTCACGGGTATGTTTCACGGGTGACGTTTCACGGGTCTAGGTTTCACTGGAAAGTTTCACGGATCAAGGTTTCACGGGTAAGTTTCACGGGTAAGTTTTACGGGTATGTTTTACAGGTGACGTTTCACGGGTCTAGGTTTCACTGGTAAGTTTCACGGGTCAAGGTTTCACGGGTAAGTTTCACGGGTATGTTTCATGGGTGATGTTTCACGGGTCTAGGTTTTACTGGTAAGTTTCACGGGTCAAGGTTTCACGGGTAAGTTTCACGGGTAAGTTTTACGGGTATGTTTTACAGGTGACGTTTCACGGGTAAGTTTCACGGGTAAGTTTCACGGGTATGTTTCACGGGTGACGTTTCACGGGTCTAGGTTTCACTGGTAAGTTTCACGGGTCAAGGTTTCACGGGTAAGTTTCACGGGTAAGTTTCACGGGTATGTTTCATGGGTGATGTTTCACGGGTCTAGGTTTTACTGGTAAGTTTCACGGGTCAAGGTTTCACGGGTAAGTTTTACGGGTAAGTTTCACGGGTGACGTTTCACGGGTCTAGGTTTCACTGGTAAGTTTCACGGGTATGTTTCACGTGTGACGTTTCACGGGTCTAGGTTTCACTGGTAAGTTTCACGGGTCAAGGTTTCACGGGTAAGTTTCACGGGTGACGTTTCACGGGTCTAGGTTTCACTGGTAAGTTTCACGGGTATGTTTCACGGGTAAGTTTTACGGGTATGTTTTACAGGTGACGTTTCACGGGTCAAGGTTTCACGGGTAAGATTCACGGGTAAGTTTCACGGGTATGTTTCATGAGTGATGTTTCACGGGTCTAGGTTTCACTGGTAAGTTTCACGGGTCAAGGTTTTACGGGTAAGTTTCACGGGTAAGTTTCACGGGTATGTTTCACGGGTGACGTTTCACGAGTCTAGGTTTCACTGGTAAGTTTCACGGGTCAAGGTTTCACGGGTAAGTTTCACGGGTAAGTTTCACGGGTATGTTTCACGGGTGACGTTTCACGGGTCTAGGTTTCACTAGTAAGTTTCACTTGTCAAGGTTTCACGGGTAAGTTTCACGGGTAAGTTTCACGGGTAAGTTTCACGGGTATGTTTCACGGGTGACGTTTCACGGGTCTAGGTTTCACTGGTAAGTTTCACGGGTCAAGGTTTCACGGGTAAGTTTCACGGGTAAGTTTCACGGGTATGTTTCACGGGTGACGTTTCACGGGTCTAGGTTTCACTGGTAAGTTTTACGGGTCAAGGTTTCACGGGTAAGTTTCACGGGTAAGTTTCACGGGTATGTTTCACGGGTGACGTTTCACGGGTCTAGGTTTCACTGGTAAGTTTCACGGGTCAAGGTTTTACGGGTAAGTTTCACGGGTAAATTTCACGGGTATGTTTCACGGGTGACGTTTCACGGGTCTAGGTTTCACGGGTAAGTTTTACGGGTCAAGGTTTCACGGGTAAGTTTCACGGGTAAGTTTCACGGGTATGTTTCACAAGTGACGTTTCACGGGTCTAGGTTTCACTGGAAAGTTTCACGGGTCAAGGTTTCACGGGTAAGTTTCACGGGTAAGTTTTACGGGTATGTTTTACAGGCGACGTTTCACGGGTCTAGGTTTCACTGGTAAGTTTCACGGGTCTAGGTTTCACGGGTAAGTTTCACGGGTAAGTTTCACGGGTATGTTTCACGGGTGACGTTTCACGGGTCTAGGTTTCACTGGTAAGTTTCACGGGTCAAGGTTTCACGGGTAAGTTTCACGGGTAAATTTCACGGGTATGTTTCACGGGTGACGTTTCACGGGTCTAGGTTTCACTGGTAAGTTTCACAGTTCAAGGTTTTACGGGTAAGTTTCACGGGTAAGTTTCACGGGTATGTTTCACGGGTGACGTTTCACGGGTCTAGGTTTCACTGGTAAGTTTCACGGGTCAAGGTTTCACGGGTAAGTTTCACGGGTAAGTTTTACGGGTAAGTTTCACGGGTGACGTTTCACGGGTGCGTTTCACGGGTCTAGGTTTCACTGGTAAGTTTCACGGGTCAAGGTTTCACGGGTAAGTTTCACCGGTAAGTTTCACGGGTATGTTTCACAAGTGACGTTTCACGGGTCTAGGTTTCACTGGAAAGTTTCACGGGTCAAGGTTTCACGGGTAAGTTTCACGGGTAAGTTTTACGGGTATGTTTTACAGGCGACGTTTTACGGGTCTAGGTTTCACTGGTAAGTTTTACGGGTCTAGGTTTCACGGGTAAGTTTCACGGGTAAGTTTCACGAGTAAGTTTTACGGGTATGTTTTACAGGTGACGTTTCACGGGTCTAGGTTTCACTGGTAAGTTTCACGGGTCAAGGTTTCACGGGTAAGTTTCACGGGTAAGTTTCACGGGTATGTTTCATGGGTTATGTTTCACGGGTCTAGGTTTTACTGGTAAGTTTCACGGGTCAAGGTTTCACGGGTAAGTTTCACGGGTAAGTTTCACGGGTAAGTTTCACGGGTGACGTTTCACGGGTCTAGGTTTCACTGGTAAGTTTCACGGGTATGTTTCACGGGTGACGTTTCACGGGTCTAGGTTTCACTAGTAAGTTTCACGGGTCAAGGTTTCACGGGTAAGTTTCACGGGTAAGTTTCACGGGTATGTTTCATGGGTGATGTTTCACGGGTCTAGGTTTTACTGGTAAGTTTCACGGGTCAAGGTTTCACGGGTAAGTTTCACGGGTAAGTTTCACGGGTGACGTTTCACGGGTCTAGGTTTCACTGGTAAGTTTCACGGGTATGTTTCACGGGTAAGTTTTACGGGTATGTTTTACAGGTGACGTTTCACGGGTAAGTTTTACGGGTAAGTTTAACGGGTCTAGGTTTCACTGGTAAGTTTCACGGGTCAAGGTTTCACGGGTAAGTTTCACGGGTAAGTTTCACGAGTATGTTTCACGGGTGACGTTTCACGGGTCTAGGTTTCACTGGAAAGTTTCACGGATCAAGGTTTCACGGGTAAGTTTCACGGGTAAGTTTTACAGGTATGTTTTACAGGTGACGTTTCACGGGTCTAGGTTTCACTGGTAAGTTTCACGGGTCAAGGTTTCACGGGTAAGTTTCACGGGTAAGTTTCACGGGTATGTTTCATGGGTGATGTTTCACGGGTCTAGGTTTTACTGGTAAGTTTCACGGGTCAAGGTTTCACGGGTAAGTTTCACGGGTAAGTTTCACGGGTGACGTTTCACGGGTCTAGGTTTCACTGGTAAGTTTCACGGGTATGTTTAACGGGTGACGTTTCACGGGTCTAGGTTTCACTGGTAAGTTTCACGGGTCAAGGTTTCACGGGTAAGTTTCACGGGTAAGTTTCACGGGTATGTTTCACGGATGACGTTTCACGGGTCTTGGTTTCACTGGTAAGTTTCACGGGTCAAGGTTTTACGGGTAAGTTTCACGGGTAAGTTTTACGGGTATGTTTTACAGGTGACGTTTCACGGGTAAGTTTCACGGGTAAGTTTCACGGGTATGTTTCACGGGTGACGTTTCACGGGTCTAGGTTTCACTGGTAAGTTTCACGGGTCAAGGTTTCACGGGTAAGTTTCACGGGTAAGTTTTACGGGTAAGTTTCACGGGTGACGTTTCACGGGTCTAGGTTTCACTGGAAAGTTTCACGGGTCAAGGATTCACGGGTAAGTTTCACGGGTAAGTTTTACGGGTATGTTTTACAGGTGACGTTTCACGGGTCTAGGTTTCACTGGTAAGTTTCACGGGTCAAGGTTTCACGGGTAAGATTCACGGGTAAGTTTCACGGGTATGTTTCATGGGTGATGTTTCACGGGTCTAGGTTTCACTGGTAAGTTTCACGGGTCAAGGTTTTACGGGTAAGTTTCACGGGTAAGTTTCACGGGTATGTTTCATGGGTGATGTTTCACGGGTCTAGGTTTTACTGGTAAGTTTCACGGGTCAAGGTTTCACGGGTAAGTTTCACGGGTAAGTTTCACGGGTATGTTTCATGGGTGATGTTTCACGGGTCTAGGTTTTACTGGTAAGTTTCACGGGTCAAGGTTTCACGGGTAAGTTTTACGGGTAAGTTTCACGGGTGACGTTTCACGGGTCTAGGTTTCACTGGTAAGTTTCACGGGTATGTTTCACGGGTGACGTTTCACGGGTCTAGGTTTCACTGGTAAGTTTCACGGGTCAAGGTTTCACGGGTAAGTTTCACGGGTAAGTTTCACGGGTAAGTTTCACGGGTAAGTTTCACGGGTATGTTTCACGGATGACGTTTCACGGGTCAAGGTTTTACGGGTAAGTTTCACGGGTAAGTTTTACGGGTATGTTTTACAGGTGACGTTTCACGGGTAAGTATCACGGGTAAGTTTCACGGGTATGTTTCACGGGTGACGTTTCACGGGTCTAGGTTTTACTGGTAAGTTTCACGGGTCAAGGTTTCACGGGTAAGTTTCACGGGTAAGTTTCACGGGTATGTTTCATGGGTGATGTTTCACGGGTCTAGGTTTTACTGGTAAGTTTCACGGGTCAAGGTTTCACGGGTAAGTTTCACGGGTAAGTTTCACGGGTGACGTTTCACGGGTCTAGGTTTCACTGGTAAGTTTCACGGGTATGTTTTACAGGTGACGTTTCACGGGTAAGTTTCACGGGTATGTTTCACGGGTGACGTTTCACGGGTCTTGGTTTCACTGGTAAGTTTCACGGGTCAAGGTTTCACGGGTAAGTTTCACAGGTATGTTTCACGGGTGACGTTTCACGGGTCTAGGTTTCACTGGTAAGTTTCACGGGTCAAGGTTTCACGGGTAAGTTTCACGGGTAAGTTTTACGGGTAAGTTTTACGGGTCTAGGTTTCACTGGTAAGTTTCACGGGTCAAGGTTTCACGGGTAAGTTTCACGGGTAAGTTTTACGGGTATGTTTTACAGGTGACGTTTCACGGGTCTAGGTTTCACTGGTAAGTTTCACGGGTATGTTTTACAGGTGACGTTTCACGGGTAAGTTTCACGGGTAAGTTTCACGGGTATGTTTCACGGGTGACGTTTCACGGGTCTTGGTTTCACTGGTAAGTTTCACGGGTCAAGGTTTCACGGGTAAGTTTCACGGGTATGTTTCACGGGTGACGTTTCACGGGTCTAGGTTTCACTGGTAAGTTTCACGGGTCAAGGTTTCACGGGTAAGTTTCACGGGTAAGTTTTACGGGTAAGTTTCACGGGTCTAGGTTTCACTGGTAAGTTTCACGGGTCAAGGTTTCACGGGTAAGTTTCACGGGTAAGTTTCACGGGTAAGTTTCACGGGTATGTTTCACGGATGACGTTTCACGGGTCTTGGTTTCACTGGTAAGTTTCACGGGTCAAGGTTTCACGGGTAAGTTTCACGGGTAAGTTTTACGGGTATGTTTTACAGGTGACGTTTCACGGGTAAGTATCACGGGTAAGTTTCACGGGTATGTTTCACGGGTGACGTTTCACGGGTCTAGGTTTTACTGGTAAGTTTCACGGGTCAAGGTTTCACGGGTAAGTTTCACGGGTAAGTTTCACGGGTATGTTTCATGGGTGATGTTTCACGGGTCTAGGTTTTACTGGTAAGTTTCACGGGTCAAGGTTTCACGGGTAAGTTTCACGGGTAAGTTTCACGGGTGACGTTTCACGGGTCTAGGTTTCACTGGTAAGTTTCACGGGTATGTTTTACAGGTGACGTTTCACGGGTAAGTTTCACGGGTAAGTTTCACGGGTATGTTTCACGGGTGACGTTTCACGGGTCTTGGTTTCACTGGTAAGTTTCACGGGTCAAGGTTTCACGGGTAAGTTTCACGGGTATGTTTCACGGGTGACGTTTCACGGGTCTAGGTTTCACTGGTAAGTTTCACGGGTCAAGGTTTCACGGGTAAGTTTCACGGGTAAGTTTTACGGGTAAGTTTCACGGGTCTAGGTTTCACTGGTAAGTTTCACGGGTCAAGGTTTCACGGGTAAGTTTCACGGGTAAGTTTCACGGGTATGTTTCACGGGTGACGTTTCACGGGTCTAGGTTTCACTGGAAAGTTTCACGGATCAAGGTTTCACGGGTAAGTTTCACGGGTAAGTTTTACGGGTATGTTTTACAGGTGACGTTTCACGGGTCTAGGTTTCACTGGTAAGTTTCACGGGTCAAGGTTTCACGGGTAAGTTTCACGGGTATGTTTCATGGGTGATGTTTCACGGGTCTAGGTTTCACTGGTAAGTTTCACGGGTCAAGGTTTCACGGGTAAGTTTCACTGGTAAGTTTCACGGGTATGTTTCACGGATGACGTTTCACGGGTCTTGGTTTCACTGGTAAGTTTCACGGGTCAAGGTTTCACGGGTAAGTTTCACGGGTAAGTTTTACGGGTAAGTTTCACGGGTCTAGGTTTCACTGGTAAGTTTTACGGGTCAAGGTTTCACGGGTAAGTTTCACGGGTAAGTTTCACGGGTATGTTTCACGGGTGACGTTTCACGGGTCTAGGTTTCACTGGAAAGTTTCACGGATCAAGGTTTCACGGGTAAGTTTCACGGGTAAGTTTTACGGGTATGTTTTACAGGTGACGTTTCACGGGTAAGTTTCACGGGTAAGTTTCACGGGTAAGTTTCACGGGTATGTTTCACGGGTGACGTTTCACGGGTCTAGGTTTCACTGGTAAGTTTCACGGGTCAAGGTTTCACGGGTAAGTTTCACGGGTAAGTTTTACGGGTAAGTTTCACGGGTGACGTTTCACGGGTCTAGGTTTCACTGGAAAGTTTCACGGGTCAAGGATTCACGGGTAAGTTTCACGGGTAAGTTTTACGGGTATGTTTTACAGGTGACGTTTCACGGGTCTAGGTTTCACTGGTAAGTTTCACGGGTCAAGGTTTCACGGGTAAGATTCACGGGTAAGTTTCACGGGTATGTTTCATGGGTGATGTTTCACGGGTCTAGGTTTCACTGGTAAGTTTCACGGGTCAAGGTTTTACGGGTAAGTTTCACGGGTAAGTTTCACGGGTATGTTTCATGGGTGATGTTTCACGGGTCTAGGTTTTACTGGTAAGTTTCACGGGCCAAGGTTTCACGGGTAAGTTTCACGGGTAAGTTTCACGGGTGACGTTTCACGGGTCTAGGTTTCACTGGTAAGTTTCACGGGTATGTTTCACGGGTGACGTTTCACGGGTCTAGGTTTCACTGGTAAGTTTCAAGGGTCAAGGTTTCACGGGTAAGTTTCACGGGTAAGTTTCACGGGTATGTTTCACGGATGACGTTTCACGGGTCTTGGTTTCACTGGTAAGTTTCACGGGTCAAGGTTTCACGGGTAAGTTTCACGGGTAAGTTTTACGGATATGTTTTACAGGTGACGTTTCACGGGTAAGTTTCACGGGTAAGTTTCACGGGTATGTTTCACGGGTGACGTTTCACGGGTCTAGGTTTCACTGGTAAGTTTCACGGGTCAAGGTTTCACGGGTAAGTTTCACGGGTAAGTTTCACGGGTATGTTTAATGGGTGATGTTTCACGGGTCTAGGTTTTACTGGTAAGTTTCACGGGTCAAGGTTTCACGGATAAGTTTTACGGGTAAGTTTCACGGGTGACGTTTCACGGGTCTAGGTTTCACTGGTAAGTTTCACGGGTATGTTTCACGGGTGACGTTTCACGGGTCTAGGTTTCACTGGTAAGTTTCACGGGTCAAGGTTTCACGGGTAAGTTTCACGGGTAAGTTTCACGGGTAAGTTTCACGGGTAAGTTTCACGGGTATGTTTCACGGATGACGTTTCACGGGTCTTGGTTTCACTGGTAAGTTTCACGGGTCAAGGTTTCACGGGTAAGTTTCACGGGTAAGTTTTACGGGTATGTTTTACAGGTGACGTTTCACGGGTAAGTATCACGGGTAAGTTTCACGGGTATGTTTCACGGGTGACGTTTCACGGGTCTAGGTTTTACTGGTAAGTTTCACGGGTCAAGGTTTCACGGGTAAGTTTCACGGGTATGTTTCATGGGTGATGTTTCACGGGTCTAGGTTTTACTGGTAAGTTTCACGGGTCAAGGTTTCACGGGTAAGTTTCACGGGTAAGTTTCACGGGTGACGTTTCACGGGTCTAGGTTTCACTGGTAAGTTTCACGGGTATGTTTTACAGGTGACGTTTCACGGGTAAGTTTCACGGGTAAGTTTCACGGGTATGTTTCACGGGTGACGTTTCACGGGTCTTGGTTTCACTGGTAAGTTTCACGGGTCAAGGTTTCACGGGTAAGTTTCACGGGTATGTTTCACGGGTGACGTTTCACGGGTCTAGGTTTCACTGGTAAGTTTCACGGGTCAAGGTTTCACGGGTAAGTTTCACGGGTAAGTTTTACGGGTAAGTTTCACGGGTCTAGGTTTCACTGGTAAGTTTCACGGGTCAAGGTTTCACGGGTAAGTTTCACGGGTAAGTTTCACGGGTATGTTTCACGGGTGACGTTTCACGGGTCTAGGTTTCACTGGAAAGTTTCACGGATCAAGGTTTCACGGGTAAGTTTCACGGGTAAGTTTTACGGGTATGTTTTACAGGTGACGTTTCACGGGTCTAGGTTTCACTGGTAAGTTTCACGGGTCAAGGTTTCACGGGTAAGTTTCACGGGTATGTTTCATGGGTGATGTTTCACGGGTCTAGGTTTTACTGGTAAGTTTCACGGGTCAAGGTTTCACGGGTAAGTTTCACGGGTAAGTTTTACGGGTATGTTTTACAGGTGACGTTTCACGGGTAAGTTTCACGGGTAAGTTTCACGGGTATGTTTCACGGGTGACGTTTCACGGGTCTAGGTTTCACTGGTAAGTTTCACGGGTCAAGGTTTCACGGGTAAGTTTCACGGGTAAGTTTCACGGGTATGTTTCATGGGTGATGTTTCACGGGTCTAGGTTTTACTGGTAAGTTTCACGGGTCAAGGTTTCACGGGTAAGTTTTACGGGTAAGTTTCACGGGTGACGTTTCACGGGTCTAGGTTTCACTGGTAAGTTTCACGGGTATGTTTCACGGGTGACGTTTCACGGGTCTAGGTTTCACTGGTAAGTTTCACGGGTCAAGGTTTCACGGGTAAGTTTCACGGGTAAGTTTCACGGGTAAGTTTCACGGGTAAGTTTCACGGGTATGTTTCACGGATGACGTTTCACGGGTCTTGGTTTCACTGGTAAGTTTCACGGGTCAAGGTTTCACGGGTAAGTTTCACGGGTAAGTTTTACGGGTATGTTTTACAGGTGACGTTTCACGGGTAAGTATCACGGGTAAGTTTCACGGGTATGTTTCACGGGTGACGTTACACGGGTCTAGGTTTTACTGGTAAGTTTCACGGGTCAAGGTTTCACGGGTAAGTTTCACGGGTAAGTTTCACGGGTATGTTTCATGGGTGATGTTTCGCGGGTCTAGGTTTTACTGGTAAGTTTCACGGGTCAAGGTTTCACGGGTAAGTTTCACGGGTAAGTTTCACGGGTGACGTTTCACGGGTCTAGGTTTCACTGGTAAGTTTCACGGGTATGTTTCACGGGTGACGTTTCACGGGTCTAGGTTTCACTGGTAAGTTTCACGGGTCAAGGTTTCACGGGTAAGTTTCACGGGTAAGTTTCACGGGTATGTTTCACGGATGACGTTTCACGGGTCTTGGTTTCACTGGTAAGTTTCACGGGTCAAGGTTTCACGGGTAAGTTTCACGGGTAAGTTTTACGGGTATGTTTTACAGGTGACGTTTCACGGGTAAGTTTCACGGGTAAGTTTCACGGGTATGTTTCACGGGTGACGTTTCACGGGTCTAGGTTTCACTGGTAAGTTTCACGGGTCAAGGTTTCACGGGTAAGTTTCACGGGTAAGTTTTACGGGTAAGTTTCACGGGTGACGTTTCACGGGTCTAGGTTTCACTGGAAAGTTTCACGGGTCAAGGATTCACGGGTAAGTTTCACGGGTAAGTTTTACGGGTATGTTTTACAGGTGACGTTTCACGGGTCTAGGATTCACTGGTAAGTTTCACGGGTCAAGGTTTCACGGGTAAGATTCACGGGTAAGTTTCACGGGTATGTTTCATGGGTGATGTTTCACGGGTCTAGGTTTCACTGGTAAGTTTCACGGGTCAAGGTTTTACGGGTAAGTTTCACGGGTAAGTTTCACAGGTATGTTTCATGGGTGATGTTTCACGGGTCTAGGTTTTACTGGTAAGTTTCACGGGTCAAGGTTTCACGGGTAAGTTTCACGGGTATGTTTCATGGGTGATGTTTCACGGGTCTAGGTTTTACTGGTAAGTTTCACGGGTCAAGGTTTCACGGGTAAGTTTTACGGGTAAGTTTCACGGGTGACGTTTCACGGGTCTAGGTTTCACTGGTAAGTTTCAAGGGTATGTTTCACGGGTGACGTTTCACGGGTCTAGGTTTCACTGGTAAGTTTCACGGGTCAAGGTTTCACGGGTAAGTTTCACGGGTAAGTTTCACGGGTAAGTTTCACGGGTATGTTTCACGGATGACGTTTCACGGGTCTTGGTTTCACTGGTAAGTTTCACGGGTCAAGGTTTCACGGGTAAGTTTCACGGGTAAGTTTTACGGGTATGTTTTACAGGTGACGTTTCACGGGTAAGTATCACGGGTAAGTTTCACGGGTATGTTTCACGGGTGACGTTTCACGGGTCTAGGTTTTACTGGTAAGTTTCACGGGTCAAGGTTTCACGGGTAAGTTTCACGGGTAAGTTTCACGGGTATGTTTCATGGGTGATGTTTCACGGGTCTAGGTTTTACTGGTAAGTTTCACGGGTCAAGGTTTCACGGGTAAGTTTCACGGGTAAGTTTCACGGGTGACGTTTCACGGGTCTAGGTTTCACTGGTAAGTTTCACGGGTATGTTTTACAGGTGACGTTTCACGGGTAAGTTTCACGGGTAAGTTTCACGGGTATGTTTCACGGGTGACGTTTCACGGGTCTTGGTTTCACTGGTAAGTTTCACGGGTCAAGGTTTCACGGGTAAGTTTCACGGGTATGTTTCACGGGTGACGTTTCACGGGTCTAGGTTTCACTGGTAAGTTTCACGGGTCAAGGTTTCACGGGTAAGTTTCACGGGTAAGTTTTACGGGTAAGTTTCACGGGTCTAGGTTTCACTGGTAAGTTTCACGGGTCAAGGTTTCACGGGTAAGTTTCACGGGTAAGTTTCACGGGTATGTTTCACGGGTGACGTTTCACGGGTCTAGGTTTCACTGGAAAGTTTCACGGATCAAGGTTTCACGGGTAAGTTTCACGGGTAAGTTTTACGGGTATGTTTTACAGGTGACGTTTCACGGGTCTAGGTTTCACTGGTAAGTTTCACGGGTCAAGGTTTCACGGGTAAGTTTCACGGGTATGTTTCATGGGTGATGTTTCACGGGTCTAGGTTTCACTGGTAAGTTTCACGGGTCAAGGTTTCACGGGTAAGTTTCACTGGTAAGTTTCACGGGTATGTTTCACGGATGACGTTTCACGGGTCTTGGTTTCACTGGTAAGTTTCACGGGTCAAGGTTTCACGGGTAAGTTTCACGGGTAAGTTTTACGGGTAAGTTTCACGGGTCTAGGTTTCACTGGTAAGTTTTACGGGTCAAGGTTTCACGGGTAAGTTTCACGGGTAAGTTTCACGGGTATGTTTCACGGGTGACGTTTCACGGGTCTAGGTTTCACTGGAAAGTTTCACGGATCAAGGTTTCACGGGTAAGTTTCACGGGTAAGTTTTACGGGTATGTTTTACAGGTGACGTTTCACGGGTCTAGGTTTCACTGGTAAGTTTCACGGGTCAAGGTTTCACGGGTAAGTTTCACGGGTATGTTTCATGGGTGATGTTTCACGGGTCTAGGTTTTACTGGTAAGTTTCACGGGTCAAGGTTTCACGGGTAAGTTTCACGGGTAAGTTTTACGGGTATGTTTTACAGGTGACGTTTCACGGGTAAGTTTCACGGGTAAGTTTCACGGGTATGTTTCACGGGTGACGTTTCACGGGTCTAGGTTTCACTGGTAAGTTTCACGGGTCAAGGTTTCACGGGTAAGTTTCACGGGTAAGTTTCACGGGTATGTTTCATGGGTGATGTTTCACGGGTCTAGGTTTTACTGGTAAGTTTCACGGGTCAAGGTTTCACGGGTAAGTTTTACGGGTAAGTTTCACGGGTGACGTTTCACGGGTCTAGGTTTCACTGGTAAGTTTCACGGGTATGTTTCACGTGTGACGTTTCACGGGTCTAGGTTTCACTGGTAAGTTTCACGGGTCAAGGTTTCACGGGTAAGTTTCACGGGTGACGTTTCACGGGTCTAGGTTTCACTGGTAAGTTTCACGGGTATGTTTCACGGGTAAGTTTTACGGGTATGTTTTACAGGTGACGTTTCACGGGTCAAGGTTTCACGGGTAAGATTCACGGGTAAGTTTCACGGGTATGTTTCATGAGTGATGTTTCACGGGTCTAGGTTTCACTGGTAAGTTTCACGGGTCAAGGTTTTACGGGTAAGTTTCACGGGTAAGTTTCACGGGTATGTTTCACGGGTGACGTTTCACGAGTCTAGGTTTCACTGGTAAGTTTCACGGGTCAAGGTTTCACGGGTAAGTTTCACGGGTAAGTTTCACGGGTATGTTTCACGGGTGACGTTTCACGGGTCTAGGTTTCACTAGTAAGTTTCACTTGTCAAGGTTTCACGGGTAAGTTTCACGGGTAAGTTTCACGGGTAAGTTTCACGGGTATGTTTCACGGGTGACGTTTCACGGGTCTAGGTTTCACTGGTAAGTTTCACGGGTCAAGGTTTCACGGGTAAGTTTCACGGGTAAGTTTCACGGGTATGTTTCACGGGTGACGTTTCACGGGTCTAGGTTTCACTGGTAAGTTTTACGGGTCAAGGTTTCACGGGTAAGTTTCACGGGTAAGTTTCACGGGTATGTTTCACGGGTGACGTTTCACGGGTCTAGGTTTCACTGGTAAGTTTCACGGGTCAAGGTTTTACGGGTAAGTTTCACGGGTAAATTTCACGGGTATGTTTCACGGGTGACGTTTCACGGGTCTAGGTTTCACGGGTAAGTTTTACGGGTCAAGGTTTCACGGGTAAGTTTCACGGGTAAGTTTCACGGGTATGTTTCACAAGTGACGTTTCACGGGTCTAGGTTTCACTGGAAAGTTTCACGGGTCAAGGTTTCACGGGTAAGTTTCACGGGTAAGTTTTACGGGTATGTTTTACAGGCGACGTTTCACGGGTCTAGGTTTCACTGGTAAGTTTCACGGGTCTAGGTTTCACGGGTAAGTTTCACGGGTAAGTTTCACGGGTATGTTTCACGGGTGACGTTTCACGGGTCTAGGTTTCACTGGTAAGTTTCACGGGTCAAGGTTTCACGGGTAAGTTTCACGGGTAAATTTCACGGGTATGTTTCACGGGTGACGTTTCACGGGTCTAGGTTTCACTGGTAAGTTTCACAGTTCAAGGTTTTACGGGTAAGTTTCACGGGTAAGTTTCACGGGTATGTTTCACGGGTGACGTTTCACGGGTCTAGGTTTCACTGGTAAGTTTCACGGGTCAAGGTTTCACGGGTAAGTTTCACGGGTAAGTTTTACGGGTAAGTTTCACGGGTGACGTTTCACGGGTGCGTTTCACGGGTCTAGGTTTCACTGGTAAGTTTCACGGGTCAAGGTTTCACGGGTAAGTTTCACCGGTAAGTTTCACGGGTATGTTTCACAAGTGACGTTTCACGGGTCTAGGTTTCACTGGAAAGTTTCACGGGTCAAGGTTTCACGGGTAAGTTTCACGGGTAAGTTTTACGGGTATGTTTTACAGGCGACGTTTTACGGGTCTAGGTTTCACTGGTAAGTTTTACGGGTCTAGGTTTCACGGGTAAGTTTCACGGGTAAGTTTCACGAGTAAGTTTTACGGGTATGTTTTACAGGTGACGTTTCACGGGTCTAGGTTTCACTGGTAAGTTTCACGGGTCAAGGTTTCACGGGTAAGTTTCACGGGTAAGTTTCACGGGTATGTTTCATGGGTTATGTTTCACGGGTCTAGGTTTTACTGGTAAGTTTCACGGGTCAAGGTTTCACGGGTAAGTTTCACGGGTAAGTTTCACGGGTAAGTTTCACGGGTGACGTTTCACGGGTCTAGGTTTCACTGGTAAGTTTCACGGGTATGTTTCACGGGTGACGTTTCACGGGTCTAGGTTTCACTAGTAAGTTTCACGGGTCAAGGTTTCACGGGTAAGTTTCACGGGTAAGTTTCACGGGTATGTTTCATGGGTGATGTTTCACGGGTCTAGGTTTTACTGGTAAGTTTCACGGGTCAAGGTTTCACGGGTAAGTTTCACGGGTAAGTTTCACGGGTGACGTTTCACGGGTCTAGGTTTCACTGGTAAGTTTCACGGGTATGTTTCACGGGTAAGTTTTACGGGTATGTTTTACAGGTGACGTTTCACGGGTAAGTTTTACGGGTAAGTTTAACGGGTCTAGGTTTCACTGGTAAGTTTCACGGGTCAAGGTTTCACGGGTAAGTTTCACGGGTAAGTTTCACGAGTATGTTTCACGGGTGACGTTTCACGGGTCTAGGTTTCACTGGAAAGTTTCACGGATCAAGGTTTCACGGGTAAGTTTCACGGGTAAGTTTTACAGGTATGTTTTACAGGTGACGTTTCACGGGTCTAGGTTTCACTGGTAAGTTTCACGGGTCAAGGTTTCACGGGTAAGTTTCACGGGTAAGTTTCACGGGTATGTTTCATGGGTGATGTTTCACGGGTCTAGGTTTTACTGGTAAGTTTCACGGGTCAAGGTTTCACGGGTAAGTTTCACGGGTAAGTTTCACGGGTGACGTTTCACGGGTCTAGGTTTCACTGGTAAGTTTCACGGGTATGTTTAACGGGTGACGTTTCACGGGTCTAGGTTTCACTGGTAAGTTTCACGGGTCAAGGTTTCACGGGTAAGTTTCACGGGTAAGTTTCACGGGTATGTTTCACGGATGACGTTTCACGGGTCTTGGTTTCACTGGTAAGTTTCACGGGTCAAGGTTTTACGGGTAAGTTTCACGGGTAAGTTTTACGGGTATGTTTTACAGGTGACGTTTCACGGGTAAGTTTCACGGGTAAGTTTCACGGGTATGTTTCACGGGTGACGTTTCACGGGTCTAGGTTTCACTGGTAAGTTTCACGGGTCAAGGTTTCACGGGTAAGTTTCACGGGTAAGTTTTACGGGTAAGTTTCACGGGTGACGTTTCACGGGTCTAGGTTTCACTGGAAAGTTTCACGGGTCAAGGATTCACGGGTAAGTTTCACGGGTAAGTTTTACGGGTATGTTTTACAGGTGACGTTTCACGGGTCTAGGTTTCACTGGTAAGTTTCACGGGTCAAGGTTTCACGGGTAAGATTCACGGGTAAGTTTCACGGGTATGTTTCATGGGTGATGTTTCACGGGTCTAGGTTTCACTGGTAAGTTTCACGGGTCAAGGTTTTACGGGTAAGTTTCACGGGTAAGTTTCACGGGTATGTTTCATGGGTGATGTTTCACGGGTCTAGGTTTTACTGGTAAGTTTCACGGGTCAAGGTTTCACGGGTAAGTTTCACGGGTAAGTTTCACGGGTATGTTTCATGGGTGATGTTTCACGGGTCTAGGTTTTACTGGTAAGTTTCACGGGTCAAGGTTTCACGGGTAAGTTTTACGGGTAAGTTTCACGGGTGACGTTTCACGGGTCTAGGTTTCACTGGTAAGTTTCACGGGTATGTTTCACGGGTGACGTTTCACGGGTCTAGGTTTCACTGGTAAGTTTCACGGGTCAAGGTTTCACGGGTAAGTTTCACGGGTAAGTTTCACGGGTAAGTTTCACGGGTAAGTTTCACGGGTATGTTTCACGGATGACGTTTCACGGGTCAAGGTTTCACGGGTAAGTTTCACGGGTAAGTTTTACGGGTATGTTTTACAGGTGACGTTTCACGGGTAAGTATCACGGGTAAGTTTCACGGGTATGTTTCACGGGTGACGTTTCACGGGTCTAGGTTTTACTGGTAAGTTTCACGGGTCAAGGTTTCACGGGTAAGTTTCACGGGTAAGTTTCACGGGTATGTTTCATGGGTGATGTTTCACGGGTCTAGGTTTTACTGGTAAGTTTCACGGGTCAAGGTTTCACGGGTAAGTTTCACGGGTAAGTTTCACGGGTGACGTTTCACGGGTCTAGGTTTCACTGGTAAGTTTCACGGGTATGTTTTACAGGTGACGTTTCACGGGTAAGTTTCACGGGTATGTTTCACGGGTGACGTTTCACGGGTCTTGGTTTCACTGGTAAGTTTCACGGGTCAAGGTTTCACGGGTAAGTTTCACAGGTATGTTTCACGGGTGACGTTTCACGGGTCTAGGTTTCACTGGTAAGTTTCACGGGTCAAGGTTTCACGGGTAAGTTTCACGGGTAAGTTTTACGGGTAAGTTTTACGGGTCTAGGTTTCACTGGTAAGTTTCACGGGTCAAGGTTTCACGGGTAAGTTTCACGGGTAAGTTTTACGGGTATGTTTTACAGGTGACGTTTCACGGGTCTAGGTTTCACTGGTAAGTTTCACGGGTCAAGGTTTCACGGGTAAGTTTCACGGGTATGTTTCATGGGTGATGTTTCACGGGTCTAGGTTTTACTGGTAAGTTTCACGGGTCAAGGTTTCACGGGTAAGTTTCACGGGTAAGTTTTACGGGTATGTTTTACAGGTGACGTTTCACGGGTAAGTTTCACGGGTAAGTTTCACGGGTATGTTTCACGGGTGACGTTTCACGGGTCTAGGTTTCACTGGTAAGTTTCACGGGTCAAGGTTTCACGGGTAAGTTTCACGGGTATGTTTCATGGGTGATGTTTCACGGGTCTAGGTTTTACTGGTAAGTTTCACGGGTCAAGGTTTCACGGGTAAGTTTTACGGGTAAGTTTCACGGGTGACGTTTCACGGGTCTAGGTTTCACTGGTAAGTTTCACGGGTATGTTTCACGGGTGACGTTTCACGGGTCTAGGTTTCACTGGTAAGTTTCACGGGTCAAGGTTTCACGGGTAAGTTTCACGGGTAAGTTTCACGGGTAAGTTTCACGGGTAAGTTTCACGGGTATGTTTCACGGATGACGTTTCACGGGTCTTGGTTTCACTGGTAAGTTTCACGGGTCAAGGTTTCACGGGTAAGTTTCACGGGTAAGTTTTACGGGTATGTTTTACAGGTGACGTTTCACGGGTAAGTATCACGGGTAAGTTTCACGGGTATGTTTCACGGGTGACGTTTCACGGGTCTAGGTTTTACTGGTAAGTTTCACGGGTCAAGGTTTCACGGGTAAGTTTCACGGGTAAGTTTTACGGGTATGTTTTACAGGTGACGTTTCACGGGTCTAGGTTTCACTGGTAAGTTTCACGGGTCAAGGTTTCACGGGTAAGTTTCACGGGTATGTTTCATGGGTGATGTTTCACGGGTCTAGGTTTTACTGGTAAGTTTCACGGGTCAAGGTTTCACGGGTAAGTTTCACGGGTAAGTTTTACGGGTATGTTTTACAGGTGACGTTTCACGGGTAAGTTTCACGGGTAAGTTTCACGGGTATGTTTCACGGGTGACGTTTCACGGGTCTAGGTTTCACTGGTAAGTTTCACGGGTCAAGGTTTCACGGGTAAGTTTCACGGGTATGTTTCATGGGTGATGTTTCACGGGTCTAGGTTTTACTGGTAAGTTTCACGGGTCAAGGTTTCACGGGTAAGTTTTACGGGTAAGTTTCACGGGTGACGTTTCACGGGTCTAGGTTTCACTGGTAAGTTTCACGGGTATGTTTCACGGGTGACGTTTCACGGGTCTAGGTTTCACTGGTAAGTTTCACGGGTCAAGGTTTCACGGGTAAGTTTCACGGGTAAGTTTCACGGGTAAGTTTCACGGGTAAGTTTCACGGGTATGTTTCACGGGTGACGTTTCACGGGTCTAGGTTTCACTAGTAAGTTTCACGGGTCAAGGTTTCACGGGTAAGTTTCACGGGTAAGTTTCACGGGTATGTTTCATGGGTGATGTTTCACGGGTCTAGGTTTTACTGGTAAGTTTCACGGGTCAAGGTTTCACGGGTAAGTTTCACGGGTAAGTTTCACGGGTGACGTTTCACGGGTCTAGGTTTCACTGGTAAGTTTCACGGGTATGTTTCACGGGTAAGTTTTACGGGTATGTTTTACAGGTGACGTTTCACGGGTAAGTTTTACGGGTAAGTTTAACGGGTCTAGGTTTCACTGGTAAGTTTCACGGGTCAAGGTTTCACGGGTAAGTTTCACGGGTAAGTTTCACGAGTATGTTTCACGGGTGACGTTTCACGGGTCTAGGTTTCACTGGAAAGTTTCACGGATCAAGGTTTCACGGGTAAGTTTCACGGGTAAGTTTTACAGGTATGTTTTACAGGTGACGTTTCACGGGTCTAGGTTTCACTGGTAAGTTTCACGGGTCAAGGTTTCACGGGTAAGTTTCACGGGTAAGTTTCACGGGTATGTTTCATGGGTGATGTTTCACGGGTCTAGGTTTTACTGGTAAGTTTCACGGGTCAAGGTTTCACGGGTAAGTTTCACGGGTAAGTTTCACGGGTGACGTTTCACGGGTCTAGGTTTCACTGGTAAGTTTCACGGGTATGTTTAACGGGTGACGTTTCACGGGTCTAGGTTTCACTGGTAAGTTTCACGGGTCAAGGTTTCACGGGTAAGTTTCACGGGTAAGTTTCACGGGTATGTTTCACGGATGACGTTTCACGGGTCTTGGTTTCACTGGTAAGTTTCACGGGTCAAGGTTTTACGGGTAAGTTTCACGGGTAAGTTTTACGGGTATGTTTTACAGGTGACGTTTCACGGGTAAGTTTCACGGGTAAGTTTCACGGGTATGTTTCACGGGTGACGTTTCACGGGTCTAGGTTTCACTGGTAAGTTTCACGGGTCAAGGTTTCACGGGTAAGTTTCACGGGTAAGTTTTACGGGTAAGTTTCACGGGTGACGTTTCACGGGTCTAGGTTTCACTGGAAAGTTTCACGGGTCAAGGATTCACGGGTAAGTTTCACGGGTAAGTTTTACGGGTATGTTTTACAGGTGACGTTTCACGGGTCTAGGTTTCACTGGTAAGTTTCACGGGTCAAGGTTTCACGGGTAAGATTCACGGGTAAGTTTCACGGGTATGTTTCATGGGTGATGTTTCACGGGTCTAGGTTTCACTGGTAAGTTTCACGGGTCAAGGTTTTACGGGTAAGTTTCACGGGTAAGTTTCACGGGTATGTTTCATGGGTGATGTTTCACGGGTCTAGGTTTTACTGGTAAGTTTCACGGGTCAAGGTTTCACGGGTAAGTTTCACGGGTAAGTTTCACGGGTATGTTTCATGGGTGATGTTTCACGGGTCTAGGTTTTACTGGTAAGTTTCACGGGTCAAGGTTTCACGGGTAAGTTTTACGGGTAAGTTTCACGGGTGACGTTTCACGGGTCTAGGTTTCACTGGTAAGTTTCACGGGTATGTTTCACGGGTGACGTTTCACGGGTCTAGGTTTCACTGGTAAGTTTCACGGGTCAAGGTTTCACGGGTAAGTTTCACGGGTAAGTTTCACGGGTAAGTTTCACGGGTAAGTTTCACGGGTATGTTTCACGGATGACGTTTCACGGGTCAAGGTTTCACGGGTAAGTTTCACGGGTAAGTTTTACGGGTATGTTTTACAGGTGACGTTTCACGGGTAAGTATCACGGGTAAGTTTCACGGGTATGTTTCACGGGTGACGTTTCACGGGTCTAGGTTTTACTGGTAAGTTTCACGGGTCAAGGTTTCACGGGTAAGTTTCACGGGTAAGTTTCACGGGTATGTTTCATGGGTGATGTTTCACGGGTCTAGGTTTTACTGGTAAGTTTCACGGGTCAAGGTTTCACGGGTAAGTTTCACGGGTAAGTTTCACGGGTGACGTTTCACGGGTCTAGGTTTCACTGGTAAGTTTCACGGGTATGTTTTACAGGTGACGTTTCACGGGTAAGTTTCACGGGTATGTTTCACGGGTGACGTTTCACGGGTCTTGGTTTCACTGGTAAGTTTCACGGGTCAAGGTTTCACGGGTAAGTTTCACAGGTATGTTTCACGGGTGACGTTTCACGGGTCTAGG
The DNA here is from genome assembly GCA_947534325.1 of Agonum fuliginosum. Lineage (NCBI taxonomy): Eukaryota > Metazoa > Arthropoda > Insecta > Coleoptera > Carabidae > Agonum > Agonum fuliginosum. Next base: position 27,736,912 of record OX384036.1, read on the forward strand.
TTTCACTGGTAAGTTTCACGGGTCAAGGTTTCACGGGTAAGTTTCACGGGTAAGTTTTACGGGTAAGTTTTACGGGTCTAGGTTTCACTGGTAAGTTTCACGGGTCAAGGTTTCACGGGTAAGTTTCACGGGTAAGTTTTACGGGTATGTTTTACAGGTGACGTTTCACGGGTCTAGGTTTCACTGGTAAGTTTCACGGGTCAAGGTTTCACGGGTAAGTTTCACGGGTATGTTTCATGGGTGATGTTTCACGGGTCTAGGTTTTACTGGTAAGTTTCACGGGTCAAGGTTTCACGGGTAAGTTTCACGGGTAAGTTTTACGGGTATGTTTTACAGGTGACGTTTCACGGGTAAGTTTCACGGGTAAGTTTCACGGGTATGTTTCACGGGTGACGTTTCACGGGTCTAGGTTTCACTGGTAAGTTTCACGGGTCAAGGTTTCACGGGTAAGTTTCACGGGTATGTTTCATGGGTGATGTTTCACGGGTCTAGGTTTTACTGGTAAGTTTCACGGGTCAAGGTTTCACGGGTAAGTTTTACGGGTAAGTTTCACGGGTGACGTTTCACGGGTCTAGGTTTCACTGGTAAGTTTCACGGGTATGTTTCACGGGTGACGTTTCACGGGTCTAGGTTTCACTGGTAAGTTTCACGGGTCAAGGTTTCACGGGTAAGTTTCACGGGTAAGTTTCACGGGTAAGTTTCACGGGTAAGTTTCACGGGTATGTTTCACGGATGACGTTTCACGGGTCTTGGTTTCACTGGTAAGTTTCACGGGTCAAGGTTTCACGGGTAAGTTTCACGGGTAAGTTTTACGGGTATGTTTTACAGGTGACGTTTCACGGGTAAGTATCACGGGTAAGTTTCACGGGTATGTTTCACGGGTGACGTTTCACGGGTCTAGGTTTTACTGGTAAGTTTCACGGGTCAAGGTTTCACGGGTAAGTTTCACGGGTAAGTTTCACGGGTATGTTTCATGGGTGATGTTTCGCGGGTCTAGGTTTTACTGGTAAGTTTCACGGGTCAAGGTTTCACGGGTAAGTTTCACGGGTAAGTTTCACGGGTGACGTTTCACGGGTCTAGGTTTCACTGGTAAGTTTCACGGGTATGTTTCACGGGTGACGTTTCACGGGTCTAGGTTTCACTGGTAAGTTTCACGGGTCAAGGTTTCACGGGTAAGTTTCACGGGTAAGTTTCACGGGTATGTTTCACGGATGACGTTTCACGGGTCTTGGTTTCACTGGTAAGTTTCACGGGTCAAGGTTTCACGGGTAAGTTTCACGGGTAAGTTTTACGGGTATGTTTTACAGGTGACGTTTCACGGGTAAGTTTCACGGGTAAGTTTCACGGGTATGTTTCACGGGTGACGTTTCACGGGTCTAGGTTTCACTGGTAAGTTTCACGGGTCAAGGTTTCACGGGTAAGTTTCACGGGTAAGTTTCACGGGTATGTTTCATGGGTGATGTTTCACGGGTCTAGGTTTTACTGGTAAGTTTCACGGGTCAAGGTTTCACGGGTAAGTTTTACGGGTAAGTTTCACGGGTGACGTTTCACGGGTCTAGGTTTCACTGGTAAGTTTCACGGGTATGTTTCACGGGTGACGTTTCACGGGTCTAGGTTTCACTGGTAAGTTTCACGGGTCAAGGTTTCACGGGTAAGTTTCACGGGTAAGTTTCACGGGTAAGTTTCACGGGTAAGTTTCACGGGTAAGTTTCACGGGTATGTTTCACGGATGACGTTTCACGGGTCTTGGTTTCACTGGTAAGTTTCACGGGTCAAGGTTTCACGGGTAAGTTTCACGGGTAAGTTTTACGGGTATGTTTTACAGGTGACGTTTCACGGGTAAGTATCACGGGTAAGTTTCACGGGTATGTTTCACGGGTGACGTTTCACGGGTCTAGGTTTTACTGGTAAGTTTCACGGGTCAAGGTTTCACGGGTAAGTTTCACGGGTAAGTTTCACGGGTATGTTTCATGGGTGATGTTTCACGGGTCTAGGTTTTACTGGTAAGTTTCACGGGTCAAGGTTTCACGGGTAAGTTTCACGGGTAAGTTTCACGGGTGACGTTTCACGGGTCTAGGTTTCACTGGTAAGTTTCACGGGTATGTTTTACAGGTGACGTTTCACGGGTAAGTTTCACGGGTAAGTTTCACGGGTATGTTTCACGGGTGACGTTTCACGGGTCTTGGTTTCACTGGTAAGTTTCACGGGTCAAGGTTTCACGGGTAAGTTTCACGGGTATGTTTCACGGGTGACGTTTCACGGGTCTAGGTTTCACTGGTAAGTTTCACGGGTCAAGGTTTCACGGGTAAGTTTCACGGGTAAGTTTTACGGGTAAGTTTAACGGGTCTAGGTTTCACTGGTAAGTTTCACGGGTCAAGGTTTCACGGGTAAGTTTCACGGGTAAGTTTCACGGGTATGTTTCACGGGTGACGTTTCACGGGTCTAGGTTTCACTGGAAAGTTTCACGGATCAAGGTTTCACGGGTAAGTTTCACGGGTAAGTTTTACGGGTATGTTTTACAGGTGACGTTTCACGGGTCTAGGTTTCACTGGTAAGTTTCACGGGTCAAGGTTTCACGGGTAAGTTTCACGGGTAAGTTTCACGGGTATGTTTCATGGGTGATGTTTCACGGGTCTAGGTTTTACTGGTAAGTTTCACGGGTCAAGGTTTCACGGGTAAGTTTCACGGGTAAGTTTCACGGGTGACGTTTCACGGGTCTAGGTTTCACTGGTAAGTTTCACGGGTATGTTTAACGGGTGACGTTTCACGGGTCTAGGTTTCACTGGTAAGTTTCACGGGTCAAGGTTTCACGGGTAAGTTTCACGGGTAAGTTTCACGGGTATGTTTCACGGATGACGTTTCACGGGTCTTGGTTTCACTGGTAAGTTTCACGGGTCAAGGTTTTACGGGTAAGTTTCACGGGTAAGTTTTACGGGTATGTTTTACAGGTGACGTTTCACGGGTAAGTTTCACGGGTAAGTTTCACGGGTATGTTTCACGGGTGACGTTTCACGGGTCTAGGTTTCACTGGTAAGTTTCACGGGTCAAGGTTTCACGGGTAAGTTTCACGGGTAAGTTTTACGGGTAAGTTTCACGGGTGACGTTTCACGGGTCTAGGTTTCACTGGAAAGTTTCACGGGTCAAGGATTCACGGGTAAGTTTCACGGGTAAGTTTTACGGGTATGTTTTACAGGTGACGTTTCACGGGTCTAGGTTTCACTGGTAAGTTTCACGGGTCAAGGTTTCACGGGTAAGATTCACGGGTAAGTTTCACGGGTATGTTTCATGGGTGATGTTTCACGGGTCTAGTTTTCACTGGTAAGTTTCACGGGTCAAGGTTTTACGGGTAAGTTTCACGGGTAAGTTTCACGGGTATGTTTCATGGGTGATGTTTCACGGGTCTAGGTTTTACTGGTAAGTTTCACGGGTTAAGGTTTCACGGGTAAGTTTCACGGGTAAGTTTCACGGGTGACGTTTCACGGGTCTAGGTTTCACTGGTAAGTTTCACGGGTATGTTTCACGGGTGACGTTTCACGGGTCTAGGTTTCACTGGTAAGTTTCAAGGGTCAAGGTTTCACGGGTAAGTTTCACGGGTATGTTTCACGGATGACGTTTCACGGGTCTTGGTTTCACTGGTAAGTTTCACGGGTCAAGGTTTCACGGGTAAGTTTCACGGGTAAGTTTTACGGGTATGTTTTACAGGTGACGTTTCACGGGTAAGTTTCACGGGTAAGTTTCACGGGTATGTTTCACGGGTGACGTTTCACGGGTCTAGGTTTCACTGGTAAGTTTCACGGGTCAAGGTTTCACGGGTAAGTTTCACGGGTAAGTTTCACGGGTATGTTTAATGGGTGATGTTTCACGGGTCTAGGTTTTACTGGTAAGTTTCACGGGTCAAGGTTTCACGGATAAGTTTTACGGGTAAGTTTCACGGGTGACGTTTCACGGGTCTAGGTTTCACTGGTAAGTTTCACGGGTATGTTTCACGGGTGACGTTTCACGGGTCTAGGTTTCACTGGTAAGTTTCACGGGTCAAGGTTTCACGGGTAAGTTTCACGGGTAAGTTTCACGGGTAAGTTTCACGGGTATGTTTCACGGATGACGTTTCACGGGTCTTGGTTTCACTGGTAAGTTTCACGGGTCAAGGTTTCACGGGTAAGTTTCACGGGTAAGTTTTACGGGTATGTTTTACAGGTGACGTTTCACGGGTAAGTATCACGGGTAAGTTTCACGGGTATGTTTCACGGGTGACGTTTCACGGGTCTAGGTTTTACTGGTAAGTTTCACGGGTCAAGGTTTCACGGGTAAGTTTCACGGGTATGTTTCATGGGTGATGTTTCACGGGTCTAGGTTTTACTGGTAAGTTTCACGGGTCAAGGTTTCACGGGTAAGTTTCACGGGTAAGTTTCACGGGTGACGTTTCACGGGTCTAGGTTTCACTGGTAAGTTTCACGGGTATGTTTTACAGGTGACGTTTCACGGGTAAGTTTCACGGGTAAGTTTCACGGGTATGTTTCACGGGTGACGTTTCACGGGTCTTGGTTTCACTGGTAAGTTTCACGGGTCAAGGTTTCACGGGTAAGTTTCACGGGTATGTTTCACGGGTGACGTTTCACGGGTCTAGGTTTCACTGGTAAGTTTCACGGGTCAAGGTTTCACGGGTAAGTTTCACGGGTAAGTTTTACGGGTAAGTTTCACGGGTCTAGGTTTCACTGGTAAGTTTCACGGGTCAAGGTTTCACGGGTAAGTTTCACGGGTAAGTTTCACGGGTATGTTTCACGGGTGACGTTTCACGGGTCTAGGTTTCACTGGAAAGTTTCACGGATCAAGGTTTCACGGGTAAGTTTCACGGGTAAGTTTTACGGGTATGTTTTACAGGTGACGTTTCACGGGTCTAGGTTTCACTGGTAAGTTTCACGGGTCAAGGTTTCACGGGTAAGTTTCACGGGTATGTTTCATGGGTGATGTTTCACGGGTCTAGGTTTTACTGGTAAGTTTCACGGGTCAAGGTTTCACGGGTAAGTTTCACGGGTAAGTTTTACGGGTATGTTTTACAGGTGACGTTTCACGGGTAAGTTTCACGGGTAAGTTTCACGGGTATGTTTCACGGGTGACGTTTCACGGGTCTAGGTTTCACTGGTAAGTTTCACGGGTCAAGGTTTCACGGGTAAGTTTCACGGGTATGTTTCACGGGTGACGTTTCACGGGTCTAGGTTTCACTGGTAAGTTTCACGGGTCAAGGTTTCACGGGTAAGTTTCACGGGTAAGTTTTACGGGTAAGTTTAACGGGTCTAGGTTTCACTGGTAAGTTTCACGGGTCAAGGTTTCACGGGTAAGTTTCACGGGTAAGTTTCACGGGTATGTTTCACGGGTGACGTTTCACGGGTCTAGGTTTCACTGGAAAGTTTCACGGATCAAGGTTTCACGGGTAAGTTTCACGGGTAAGTTTTACGGGTATGTTTTACAGGTGACGTTTCACGGGTCTAGGTTTCACTGGTAAGTTTCACGGGTCAAGGTTTCACGGGTAAGTTTCACGGGTAAGTTTCACGGGTATGTTTCATGGGTGATGTTTCACGGGTCTAGGTTTTACTGGTAAGTTTCACGGGTCAAGGTTTCACGGGTAAGTTTCACGGGTAAGTTTCACGGGTGACGTTTCACGGGTCTAGGTTTCACTGGTAAGTTTCACGGGTATGTTTAACGGGTGACGTTTCACGGGTCTAGGTTTCACTGGTAAGTTTCACGGGTCAAGGTTTCACGGGTAAGTTTCACGGGTAAGTTTCACGGGTATGTTTCACGGATGACGTTTCACGGGTCTTGGTTTCACTGGTAAGTTTCACGGGTCAAGGTTTTACGGGTAAGTTTCACGGGTAAGTTTTACGGGTATGTTTTACAGGTGACGTTTCACGGGTAAGTTTCACGGGTAAGTTTCACGGGTAAGTTTCACGGGTATGTTTCACGGGTGACGTTTCACGGGTCTAGGTTTCACTGGTAAGTTTCACGGGTCAAGGTTTCACGGGTAAGTTTCACGGGTAAGTTTTACGGGTAAGTTTCACGGGTGACGTTTCACGGGTCTAGGTTTCACTGGAAAGTTTCACGGGTCAAGGATTCACGGGTAAGTTTCACGGGTAAGTTTTACGGGTATGTTTTACAGGTGACGTTTCACGGGTCTAGGTTTCACTGGTAAGTTTCACGGGTCAAGGTTTCACGGGTAAGATTCACGGGTAAGTTTCACGGGTATGTTTCATGGGTGATGTTTCACGGGTCTAGGTTTCACTGGTAAGTTTCACGGGTCAAGGTTTTACGGGTAAGTTTCACGGGTAAGTTTCACGGGTATGTTTCATGGGTGATGTTTCACGGGTCTAGGTTTTACTGGTAAGTTTCACGGGCCAAGGTTTCACGGGTAAGTTTCACGGGTAAGTTTCACGGGTGACGTTTCACGGGTCTAGGTTTCACTGGTAAGTTTCACGGGTATGTTTCACGGGTGACGTTTCACGGGTCTAGGTTTCACTGGTAAGTTTCAAGGGTCAAGGTTTCACGGGTAAGTTTCACGGGTAAGTTTCACGGGTATGTTTCACGGATGACGTTTCACGGGTCTTGGTTTCACTGGTAAGTTTCACGGGTCAAGGTTTCACGGGTAAGTTTCACGGGTAAGTTTTACGGGTATGTTTTACAGGTGACGTTTCACGGGTAAGTTTCACGGGTAAGTTTCACGGGTATGTTTCACGGGTGACGTTTCACGGGTCTAGGTTTCACTGGTAAGTTTCACGGGTCAAGGTTTCACGGGTAAGTTTCACGGGTAAGTTTCACGGGTATGTTTAATGGGTGATGTTTCACGGGTCTAGGTTTTACTGGTAAGTTTCACGGGTCAAGGTTTCACGGATAAGTTTTACGGGTAAGTTTCACGGGTGACGTTTCACGGGTCTAGGTTTCACTGGTAAGTTTCACGGGTATGTTTCACGGGTGACGTTTCACGGGTCTAGGTTTCACTGGTAAGTTTCACGGGTCAAGGTTTCACGGGTAAGTTTCACGGGTAAGTTTCACGGGTAAGTTTCACGGGTAAGTTTCACGGGTATGTTTCACGGATGACGTTTCACGGGTCTTGGTTTCACTGGTAAGTTTCACGGGTCAAGGTTTCACGGGTAAGTTTCACGGGTAAGTTTTACGGGTATGTTTTACAGGTGACGTTTCACGGGTAAGTATCACGGGTAAGTTTCACGGGTATGTTTCACGGGTGACGTTTCACGGGTCTAGGTTTTACTGGTAAGTTTCACGGGTCAAGGTTTCACGGGTAAGTTTCACGGGTATGTTTCATGGGTGATGTTTCACGGGTCTAGGTTTTACTGGTAAGTTTCACGGGTCAAGGTTTCACGGGTAAGTTTCACGGGTAAGTTTCACGGGTGACGTTTCACGGGCCTAGGTTTCACTGGTAAGTTTCACGGGTATGTTTTACAGGTGACGTTTCACGGGTAAGTTTCACGGGTAAGTTTCACGGGTATGTTTCACGGGTGACGTTTCACGGGTCTTGGTTTCACTGGTAAGTTTCACGGGTCAAGGTTTCACGGGTAAGTTTCACGGGTATGTTTCACGGGTGACGTTTCACGGGTCTAGGTTTCACTGGTAAGTTTCACGGGTCAAGGTTTCACGGGTAAGTTTCACGGGTAAGTTTTACGGGTAAGTTTCACGGGTCTAGGTTTCACTGGTAAGTTTCACGGGTCAAGGTTTCACGGGTAAGTTTCACGGGTAAGTTTCACGGGTATGTTTCACGGGTGACGTTTCACGGGTCTAGGTTTCACTGGAAAGTTTCACGGATCAAGGTTTCACGGGTAAGTTTCACGGGTAAGTTTTACGGGTATGTTTTACAGGTGACGTTTCACGGGTCTAGGTTTCACTGGTAAGTTTCACGGGTCAAGGTTTCACGGGTAAGTTTCACGGGTATGTTTCATGGGTGATGTTTCACGGGTCTAGGTTTTACTGGTAAGTTTCACGGGTCAAGGTTTCACGGGTAAGTTTCACGGGTAAGTTTTACGGGTATGTTTTACAGGTGACGTTTCACGGGTAAGTTTCACGGGTAAGTTTCACGGGTATGTTTCACGGGTGACGTTTCACGGGTCTAGGTTTCACTGGTAAGTTTCACGGGTCAAGGTTTCACGGGTAAGTTTCACGGGTAAGTTTCACGGGTATGTTTCATGGGTGATGTTTCACGGGTCTAGGTTTTACTGGTAAGTTTCACGGGTCAAGGTTTCACGGGTAAGTTTTACGGGTAAGTTTCACGGGTGACGTTTCACGGGTCTAGGTTTCACTGGTAAGTTTCACGGGTATGTTTCACGGGTGACGTTTCACGGGTCTAGGTTTCACTGGTAAGTTTCACGGGTCAAGGTTTCACGGGTAAGTTTCACGGGTAAGTTTCACGGGTAAGTTTCACGGGTAAGTTTCACGGGTATGTTTCACGGATGACGTTTCACGGGTCTTGGTTTCACTGGTAAGTTTCACGGGTCAAGGTTTCACGGGTAAGTTTCACGGGTAAGTTTTACGGGTATGTTTTACAGGTGACGTTTCACGGGTAAGTATCACGGGTAAGTTTCACGGGTATGTTTCACGGGTGACGTTACACGGGTCTAGGTTTTACTGGTAAGTTTCACGGGTCAAGGTTTCACGGGTAAGTTTCACGGGTAAGTTTCACGGGTATGTTTCATGGGTGATGTTTCGCGGGTCTAGGTTTTACTGGTAAGTTTCACGGGTCAAGGTTTCACGGGTAAGTTTCACGGGTAAGTTTCACGGGTGACGTTTCACGGGTCTAGGTTTCACTGGTAAGTTTCACGGGTATGTTTCACGGGTGACGTTTCACGGGTCTAGGTTTCACTGGTAAGTTTCACGGGTCAAGGTTTCACGGGTAAGTTTCACGGGTAAGTTTCACGGGTATGTTTCACGGATGACGTTTCACGGGTCTTGGTTTCACTGGTAAGTTTCACGGGTCAAGGTTTCACGGGTAAGTTTCACGGGTAAGTTTTACGGGTATGTTTTACAGGTGACGTTTCACGGGTAAGTTTCACGGGTAAGTTTCACGGGTATGTTTCACGGGTGACGTTTCACGGGTCTAGGTTTCACTGGTAAGTTTCACGGGTCAAGGTTTCACGGGTAAGTTTCACGGGTAAGTTTCACGGGTATGTTTAATGGGTGATGTTTCACGGGTCTAGGTTTTACTGGTAAGTTTCACGGGTCAAGGTTTCACGGATAAGTTTTACGGGTAAGTTTCACGGGTGACGTTTCACGGGTCTAGGTTTCACTGGTAAGTTTCACGGGTATGTTTCACGGGTGACGTTTCACGGGTCTAGGTTTCACTGGTAAGTTTCACGGGTCAAGGTTTCACGGGTAAGTTTCACGGGTAAGTTTCACGGGTAAGTTTCACGGGTAAGTTTCACGGGTATGTTTCACGGATGACGTTTCACGGGTCTTGGTTTCACTGGTAAGTTTCACGGGTCAAGGTTTCACGGGTAAGTTTCACGGGTAAGTTTTACGGGTAAGTTTAACGGGTCTAGGTTTCACTGGTAAGTTTCACGGGTCAAGGTTTCACGGGTAAGTTTCACGGGTAAGTTTCACGGGTATGTTTCACGGGTGACGTTTCACGGGTCTAGGTTTCACTGGAAAGTTTCACGGATCAAGGTTTCACGGGTAAGTTTCACGGGTAAGTTTTACGGGTATGTTTTACAGGTGACGTTTCACGGGTCTAGGTTTCACTGGTAAGTTTCACGGGTCAAGGTTTCACGGGTAAGTTTCACGGGTAAGTTTCACGGGTATGTTTCATGGGTGATGTTTCACGGGTCTAGGTTTTACTGGTAAGTTTCACGGGTCAAGGTTTCACGGGTAAGTTTCACGGGTAAGTTTCACGGGTGACGTTTCACGGGTCTAGGTTTCACTGGTAAGTTTCACGGGTATGTTTAACGGGTGACGTTTCACGGGTCTAGGTTTCACTGGTAAGTTTCACGGGTCAAGGTTTCACGGGTAAGTTTCACGGGTAAGTTTCACGGGTATGTTTCACGGATGACGTTTCACGGGTCTTGGTTTCACTGGTAAGTTTCACGGGTCAAGGTTTTACGGGTAAGTTTCACGGGTAAGTTTTACGGGTATGTTTTACAGGTGACGTTTCACGGGTAAGTTTCACGGGTAAGTTTCACGGGTAAGTTTCACGGGTATGTTTCACGGGTGACGTTTCACGGGTCTAGGTTTCACTGGTAAGTTTCACGGGTCAAGGTTTCACGGGTAAGTTTCACGGGTAAGTTTTACGGGTAAGTTTCACGGGTGACGTTTCACGGGTCTAGGTTTCACTGGAAAGTTTCACGGGTCAAGGATTCACGGGTAAGTTTCACGGGTAAGTTTTACGGGTATGTTTTACAGGTGACGTTTCACGGGTCTAGGTTTCACTGGTAAGTTTCACGGGTCAAGGTTTCACGGGTAAGATTCACGGGTAAGTTTCACGGGTATGTTTCATGGGTGATGTTTCACGGGTCTAGGTTTCACTGGTAAGTTTCACGGGTCAAGGTTTTACGGGTAAGTTTCACGGGTAAGTTTCACGGGTATGTTTCATGGGTGATGTTTCACGGGTCTAGGTTTTACTGGTAAGTTTCACGGGCCAAGGTTTCACGGGTAAGTTTCACGGGTAAGTTTCACGGGTGACGTTTCACGGGTCTAGGTTTCACTGGTAAGTTTCACGGGTATGTTTCACGGGTGACGTTTCACGGGTCTAGGTTTCACTGGTAAGTTTCAAGGGTCAAGGTTTCACGGGTAAGTTTCACGGGTAAGTTTCACGGGTATGTTTCACGGATGACGTTTCACGGGTCTTGGTTTCACTGGTAAGTTTCACGGGTCAAGGTTTCACGGGTAAGTTTCACGGGTATGTTTCACGGGTGACGTTTCACGGGTCTAGGTTTCACTGGTAAGTTTCACGGGTCAAGGTTTCACGGGTAAGTTTCACGGGTAAGTTTCACGGGTATGTTTAATGGGTGATGTTTCACGGGTCTAGGTTTTACTGGTAAGTTTCACGGGTCAAGGTTTCACGGATAAGTTTTACGGGTAAGTTTCACGGGTGACGTTTCACGGGTCTAGGTTTCACTGGTAAGTTTCACGGGTATGTTTCACGGGTGACGTTTCACGGGTCTAGGTTTCACTGGTAAGTTTCACGGGTCAAGGTTTCACGGGTAAGTTTCACGGGTAAGTTTCACGGGTAAGTTTCACGGGTAAGTTTCACGGGTATGTTTCACGGATGACGTTTCACGGGTCTTGGTTTCACTGGTAAGTTTCACGGGTCAAGGTTTCACGGGTAAGTTTCACGGGTAAGTTTTACGGGTATGTTTTACAGGTGACGTTTCACGGGTAAGTATCACGGGTAAGTTTCACGGGTATGTTTCACGGGTGACGTTTCACGGGTCTAGGTTTTACTGGTAAGTTTCACGGGTCAAGGTTTCACGGGTAAGTTTCACGGGTATGTTTCATGGGTGATGTTTCACGGGTCTAGGTTTTACTGGTAAGTTTCACGGGTCAAGGTTTCACGGGTAAGTTTCACGGGTAAGTTTCACGGGTGACGTTTCACGGGTCTAGGTTTCACTGGTAAGTTTCACGGGTATGTTTTACAGGTGACGTTTCACGGGTAAGTTTCACGGGTAAGTTTCACGGGTATGTTTCACGGGTGACGTTTCACGGGTCTTGGTTTCACTGGTAAGTTTCACGGGTCAAGGTTTCACGGGTAAGTTTCACGGGTATGTTTCACGGGTGACGTTTCACGGGTCTAGGTTTCACTGGTAAGTTTCACGGGTCAAGGTTTCACGGGTAAGTTTCACGGGTAAGTTTTACGGGTAAGTTTCACGGGTCTAGGTTTCACTGGTAAGTTTCACGGGTCAAGGTTTCACGGGTAAGTTTCACGGGTAAGTTTCACGGGTATGTTTCACGGGTGACGTTTCACGGGTCTAGGTTTCACTGGAAAGTTTCACGGATCAAGGTTTCACGGGTAAGTTTCACGGGTAAGTTTTACGGGTATGTTTTACAGGTGACGTTTCACGGGTCTAGGTTTCACTGGTAAGTTTCACGGGTCAAGGTTTCACGGGTAAGTTTCACGGGTATGTTTCATGGGTGATGTTTCACGGGTCTAGGTTTTACTGGTAAGTTTCACGGGTCAAGGTTTCACGGGTAAGTTTCACGGGTAAGTTTTACGGGTATGTTTTACAGGTGACGTTTCACGGGTAAGTTTCACGGGTAAGTTTCACGGGTATGTTTCACGGGTGACGTTTCACGGGTCTAGGTTTCACTGGTAAGTTTCACGGGTCAAGGTTTCACGGGTAAGTTTCACGGGTAAGTTTCACGGGTATGTTTCATGGGTGATGTTTCACGGGTCTAGGTTTTACTGGTAAGTTTCACGGGTCAAGGTTTCACGGGTAAGTTTTACGGGTAAGTTTCACGGGTGACGTTTCACGGGTCTAGGTTTCACTGGTAAGTTTCACGGGTATGTTTCACGGGTGACGTTTCACGGGTCTAGGTTTCACTGGTAAGTTTCACGGGTCAAGGTTTCACGGGTAAGTTTCACGGGTAAGTTTCACGGGTAAGTTTCACGGGTAAGTTTCACGGGTATGTTTCACGGATGACGTTTCACGGGTCTTGGTTTCACTGGTAAGTTTCACGGGTCAAGGTTTCACGGGTAAGTTTCACGGGTAAGTTTTACGGGTATGTTTTACAGGTGACGTTTCACGGGTAAGTATCACGGGTAAGTTTCACGGGTATGTTTCACGGGTGACGTTACACGGGTCTAGGTTTTACTGGTAAGTTTCACGGGTCAAGGTTTCACGGGTAAGTTTCACGGGTAAGTTTCACGGGTATGTTTCATGGGTGATGTTTCGCGGGTCTAGGTTTTACTGGTAAGTTTCACGGGTCAAGGTTTCACGGGTAAGTTTCACGGGTAAGTTTCACGGGTGACGTTTCACGGGTCTAGGTTTCACTGGTAAGTTTCACGGGTATGTTTCACGGGTGACGTTTCACGGGTCTAGGTTTCACTGGTAAGTTTCACGGGTCAAGGTTTCACGGGTAAGTTTCACGGGTAAGTTTCACGGGTATGTTTCACGGATGACGTTTCACGGGTCTTGGTTTCACTGGTAAGTTTCACGGGTCAAGGTTTCACGGGTAAGTTTCACGGGTAAGTTTTACGGGTATGTTTTACAGGTGACGTTTCACGGGTAAGTTTCACGGGTAAGTTTCACGGGTATGTTTCACGGGTGACGTTTCACGGGTCTAGGTTTCACTGGTAAGTTTCACGGGTCAAGGTTTCACGGGTAAGTTTCACGGGTAAGTTTTACGGGTAAGTTTCACGGGTGACGTTTCACGGGTCTAGGTTTCACTGGAAAGTTTCACGGGTCAAGGATTCACGGGTAAGTTTCACGGGTAAGTTTTACGGGTATGTTTTACAGGTGACGTTTCACGGGTCTAGGTTTCACTGGTAAGTTTCACGGGTCAAGGTTTCACGGGTAAGATTCACGGGTAAGTTTCACGGGTATGTTTCATGGGTGATGTTTCACGGGTCTAGGTTTCACTGGTAAGTTTCACGGGTCAAGGTTTTACGGGTAAGTTTCACGGGTAAGTTTCACAGGTATGTTTCATGGGTGATGTTTCACGGGTCTAGGTTTTACTGGTAAGTTTCACGGGTCAAGGTTTCACGGGTAAGTTTCACGGGTATGTTTCATGGGTGATGTTTCACGGGTCTAGGTTTTACTGGTAAGTTTCACGGGTCAAGGTTTCACGGGTAAGTTTTACGGGTAAGTTTCACGGGTGACGTTTCACGGGTCTAGGTTTCACTGGTAAGTTTCAAGGGTATGTTTCACGGGTGACGTTTCACGGGTCTAGGTTTCACTGGTAAGTTTCACGGGTCAAGGTTTCACGGGTAAGTTTCACGGGTAAGTTTCACGGGTAAGTTTCACGGGTATGTTTCACGGATGACGTTTCACGGGTCTTGGTTTCACTGGTAAGTTTCACGGGTCAAGGTTTCACGGGTAAGTTTCACGGGTAAGTTTTACGGGTATGTTTTACAGGTGACGTTTCACGGGTAAGTATCACGGGTAAGTTTCACGGGTATGTTTCACGGGTGACGTTTCACGGGTCTAGGTTTTACTGGTAAGTTTCACGGGTCAAGGTTTCACGGGTAAGTTTCACGGGTAAGTTTCACGGGTATGTTTCATGGGTGATGTTTCACGGGTCTAGGTTTTACTGGTAAGTTTCACGGGTCAAGGTTTCACGGGTAAGTTTCACGGGTAAGTTTCACGGGTGACGTTTCACGGGTCTAGGTTTCACTGGTAAGTTTCACGGGTATGTTTTACAGGTGACGTTTCACGGGTAAGTTTCACGGGTAAGTTTCACGGGTATGTTTCACGGGTGACGTTTCACGGGTCTTGGTTTCACTGGTAAGTTTCACGGGTCAAGGTTTCACGGGTAAGTTTCACGGGTATGTTTCACGGGTGACGTTTCACGGGTCTAGGTTTCACTGGTAAGTTTCACGGGTCAAGGTTTCACGGGTAAGTTTCACGGGTAAGTTTTACGGGTAAGTTTCACGGGTCTAGGTTTCACTGGTAAGTTTCACGGGTCAAGGTTTCACGGGTAAGTTTCACGGGTAAGTTTCACGGGTATGTTTCACGGGTGACGTTTCACGGGTCTAGGTTTCACTGGAAAGTTTCACGGATCAAGGTTTCACGGGTAAGTTTCACGGGTAAGTTTTACGGGTATGTTTTACAGGTGACGTTTCACGGGTCTAGGTTTCACTGGTAAGTTTCACGGGTCAAGGTTTCACGGGTAAGTTTCACGGGTATGTTTCATGGGTGATGTTTCACGGGTCTAGGTTTTACTGGTAAGTTTCACGGGTCAAGGTTTCACGGGTAAGTTTCACGGGTAAGTTTCACGGGTGACGTTTCACGGGTCTAGGTTTCACTGGTAAGTTTCACGGGTATGTTTCACGGGTGACGTTTCACGGGTCTAGGTTTCACTGGTAAGTTTCACGGGTCAAGGTTTCACGGGTAAGTTTCACTGGTAAGTTTCACGGGTATGTTTCACGGATGACGTTTCACGGGTCTTGGTTTCACTGGTAAGTTTCACGGGTCAAGGTTTCACGGGTAAGTTTCACGGGTAAGTTTTACGGGTAAGTTTCACGGGTCTAGGTTTCACTGGTAAGTTTTACGGGTCAAGGTTTCACGGGTAAGTTTCACGGGTAAGTTTCACGGGTATGTTTCACGGGTGACGTTTCACGGGTCTAGGTTTCACTGGAAAGTTTCACGGATCAAGGTTTCACGGGTAAGTTTCACGGGTAAGTTTTACGGGTATGTTTTACAGGTGACGTTTCACGGGTCTAGGTTTCACTGGTAAGTTTCACGGGTCAAGGTTTCACGGGTAAGTTTCACGGGTATGTTTCATGGGTGATGTTTCACGGGTCTAGGTTTTACTGGTAAGTTTCACGGGTCAAGGTTTCACGGGTAAGTTTCACGGGTAAGTTTTACGGGTATGTTTTACAGGTGACGTTTCACGGGTAAGTTTCACGGGTAAGTTTCACGGGTATGTTTCACGGGTGACGTTTCACGGGTCTAGGTTTCACTGGTAAGTTTCACGGGTCAAGGTTTCACGGGTAAGTTTCACGGGTAAGTTTCACGGGTATGTTTCATGGGTGATGTTTCACGGGTCTAGGTTTTACTGGTAAGTTTCACGGGTCAAGGTTTCACGGGTAAGTTTTACGGGTAAGTTTCACGGGTGACGTTTCACGGGTCTAGGTTTCACTGGTAAGTTTCACGGGTATGTTTCACGTGTGACGTTTCACGGGTCTAGGTTTCACTGGTAAGTTTCACGGGTCAAGGTTTCACGGGTAAGTTTCACGGGTAAGTTTCACGGGTAAGTTTCACGGGTAAGTTTCACGGGTATGTTTCACGGATGACGTTTCACGGGTCTTGGTTTCACTGGTAAGTTTCACGGGTCAAGGTTTCACGGGTAAGTTTCACGGGTAAGTTTTACGGTTATGTTTTACAGGTGACGTTTCACGGGTAAGTATCACGGGTAAGTTTCACGGGTATGTTTCACGGGTGACGTTTCACGGGTCTAGGTTTTACTGGTAAGTTTCACGGGTCAAGGTTTCACGGGTAAGTTTCACGGGTAAGTTTCACGGGTATGTTTCATGGGTGATGTTTCGCGGGTCTAGGTTTTACTGGTAAGTTTCACGGGTCAAGGTTTCACGGGTAAGTTTCACGGGTAAGTTTCACGGGTGACGTTTCACGGGTCTAGGTTTCACTGGTAAGTTTCACGGGTATGTTTCACGGGTGACGTTTCACGGGTCTAGGTTTCACTGGTAAGTTTCACGGGTCAAGGTTTCACGGGTAAGTTTCACGGGTAAGTTTCACGGGTATGTTTCACGGATGACGTTTCACGGGTCTTGGTTTCACTGGTAAGTTTCACGGGTCAAGGTTTCACGGGTAAGTTTCACGGGTAAGTTTTACGGGTATGTTTTACAGGTGACGTTTCACGGGTAAGTTTCACGGGTAAGTTTCACGGGTATGTTTCACGGGTGACGTTTCACGGGTCTAGGTTTCACTGGTAAGTTTCACGGGTCAAGGTTTCACGGGTAAGTTTCACGGGTAAGTTTTACGGGTAAGTTTCACGGGTGACGTTTCACGGGTCTAGGTTTCACTGGAAAGTTTCACGGGTCAAGGATTCACGGGTAAGTTTCACGGGTAAGTTTTACGGGTATGTTTTACAGGTGACGTTTCACGGGTCTAGGTTTCACTGGTAAGTTTCACGGGTCAAGGTTTCACGGGTAAGATTCACGGGTAAGTTTCACGGGTATGTTTCATGGGTGATGTTTCACGGGTCTAGGTTTCACTGGTAAGTTTCACGGGTCAAGGTTTTACGGGTAAGTTTCACGGGTAAGTTTCACGGGTATGTTTCATGGGTGATGTTTCACGGGTCTAGGTTTTACTGGTAAGTTTCACGGGTCAAAGTTTCACGGGTAAGTTTCACGGGTATGTTTCATGGGTGATGTTTCACGGGTCTAGGTTTTACTGGTAAGTTTCACGGGTCAAGGTTTCACGGGTAAGTTTTACGGGTAAGTTTCACGGGTGACGTTTCACGGGTCAAGGTTTCACTGGTAAGTTTCACGGGTATGTTTCACGGGTGACGTTTCACGGGTCTAGGTTTCACTGGTAAGTTTCACGGGTCAAGGTTTCACGGGTAAGTTTCACGGGTAAGTTTCACGGGTAAGTTTCACGGGTAAGTTTTACGGGTATGTTTTACAGGTGACGTTTCACGGGTAAGTATCACGGGTAAGTTTCACGGGTATGTTTCACGGGTGACGTTTCACGGGTCTAGGTTTTACTGGTAAGTTTCACGGGTCAAGGTTTCACGGGTAAGTTTCACGGGTAAGTTTCACGGGTATGTTTCATGGGTGATGTTTCACGGGTCTAGGTTTTACTGGTAAGTTTCACGGGTCAAGGTTTCACGGGTAAGTTTCACGGGTAAGTTTCACGGGTGACGTTTCACGGGTCTAGGTTTCACTGGTAAGTTTCACGGGTATGTTTTACAGGTGACGTTTCACGGGTAAGTTTCACGGGTAAGTTTCACGGGTATGTTTCACGGGTGACGTTTCACGGGTCTTGGTTTCACTGGTAAGTTTCACGGGTCAAGGTTTCACGGGTAAGTTTCACGGGTATGTTTCACGGGTGACGTTTCACGGGTCTAGGTTTCACTGGTAAGTTTCACGGGTCAAGGTTTCACGGGTAAGTTTCACGGGTAAGTTTTACGGGTAAGTTTCACGGGTCTAGGTTTCACTGGTAAGTTTCACGGGTCAAGGTTTCACGGGTAAGTTTCACGGGTAAGTTTCACGGGTATGTTTCACGGGTGACGTTTCACGGGTCTAGGTTTCACTGGAAAGTTTCACGGATCAAGGTTTCACGGGTAAGTTTCACGGGTAAGTTTTACGGGTATGTTTTACAGGTGACGTTTCACGGGTCTAGGTTTCACTGGTAAGTTTCACGGGTCAAGGTTTCACGGGTAAGTTTCACGGGTATGTTTCATGGGTGATGTTTCACGGGTCTAGGTTTTACTGGTAAGTTTCACGGGTCAAGGTTTCACGGGTAAGTTTCACGGGTAAGTTTCACGGGTGACGTTTCACGGGTCTAGGTTTCACTGGTAAGTTTCACGGGTATGTTTCACGGGTGACGTTTCACGGGTCTAGGTTTCACTGGTAAGTTTCACGGGTCAAGGTTTCACGGGTAAGTTTCACTGGTAAGTTTCACGGGTATGTTTCACGGATGACGTTTCACGGGTCTTGGTTTCACTGGTAAGTTTCACGGGTCAAGGTTTCACGGGTAAGTTTCACGGGTAAGTTTTACGGGTAAGTTTCACGGGTCTAGGTTTCACTGGTAAGTTTTACGGGTCAAGGTTTCACGGGTAAGTTTCACGGGTAAGTTTCACGGGTATGTTTCACGGGTGACGTTTCACGGGTCTAGGTTTCACTGGAAAGTTTCACGGATCAAGGTTTCACGGGTAAGTTTCACGGGTAAGTTTTACGGGTATGTTTTACAGGTGACGTTTCACGGGTCTAGGTTTCACTGGTAAGTTTCACGGGTCAAGGTTTCACGGGTAAGTTTCACGGGTATCTTTCATGGGTGATGTTTCACGGGTCTAGGTTTTACTGGTAAGTTTCACGGGTCAAGGTTTCACGGGTAAGTTTCACGGGTAAGTTTTACGGGTATGTTTTACAGGTGACGTTTCACGGGTAAGTTTCACGGGTAAGTTTCACGGGTATGTTTCACGGGTGACGTTTCACGGGTCTAGGTTTCACTGGTAAGTTTCACGGGTCAAGGTTTCACGGGTAAGTTTAACGGGTAAGTTTCACGGGTATGTTTCATGGGTGATGTTTCACGGGTCTAGGTTTTACTGGTAAGTTTCACGGGTCAAGGTTTCACGGGTAAGTTTTACGGGTAAGTTTCACGGGTGACGTTTCACGGGTCTAGGTTTCACTGGTAAGTTTCACGGGTATGTTTCACGTGTGACGTTTCACGGGTCTAGGTTTCACTGGTAAGTTTCACGGGTCAAGGTTTCACGGGTAAGTTTCACGGGTAAGTTTCACGGGTAAGTTTCACGGGTAAGTTTCACGGGTATGTTTCACGGATGACGTTTCACGGGTCTTGGTTTCACTGGTAAGTTTCACGGGTCAAGGTTTCACGGGTAAGTTTCACGGGTAAGTTTTACGGGTATGTTTTACAGGTGACGTTTCACGGGTAAGTATCACGGGTAAGTTTCACGGGTATGTTTCACGGGTGACGTTTCACGGGTCTAGGTTTTACTGGTAAGTTTCACGGGTCAAGGTTTCACGGGTAAGTTTCACGGGTAAGTTTCACGGGTATGTTTCATGGGTGATGTTTCGCGGGTCTAGGTTTTACTGGTAAGTTTCACGGGTCAAGGTTTCACGGGTAAGTTTCACGGGTAAGTTTCACGGGTGACGTTTCACGGGTCTAGGTTTCACTGGTAAGTTTCACGGGTATGTTTCACGGGTGACGTTTCACGGGTCTAGGTTTCACTGGTAAGTTTCACGGGTCAAGGTTTCACGGGTAAGTTTCACGGGTAAGTTTCACGGGTATGTTTCACGGATGACGTTTCACGGGTCTTGGTTTCACTGGTAAGTTTCACGGGTCAAGGTTTCACGGGTAAGTTTCACGGGTATGTTTTACAGGTGACGTTTCACGGGTAAGTTTCACGGGTAAGTTTCACGGGTATGTTTCACGGGTGACGTTTCACGGGTCTAGGTTTCACTGGTAAGTTTCACGGGTCAAGGTTTCACGGGTAAGTTTCACGGGTAAGTTTTACGGGTAAGTTTTACGGGTGACGTTTCACGGGTCTAGGTTTCACTGGAAAGTTTCACGGGTCAAGGATTCACGGGTAAGTTTCACGGGTAAGTTTTACGGGTATGTTTTACAGGTGACGTTTCACGGGTCTAGGTTTCACTGGTAAGTTTCACGGGTCAAGGTTTCACGGGTAAGATTCACGGGTAAGTTTCACGGGTATGTTTCATGGGTGATGTTTCACGGGTCTAGGTTTCACTGGTAAGTTTCACGGGTCAAGGTTTTACGGGTAAGTTTCACGGGTAAGTTTCACGGGTATGTTTCATGGGTGATGTTTCACGGGTCTAGGTTTTACTGGTAAGTTTCACGGGTCAAGGTTTCACGGGTAAGTTTCACGGGTATGTTTCATGGGTGATGTTTCACGGGTCTAGGTTTTACTGGTAAGTTTCACGGGTCAAGGTTTCACGGGTAAGTTTTACGGGTAAGTTTCACGGGTGACGTTTCACGGGTCAAGGTTTCACTGGTAAGTTTCACGGGTATGTTTCACGGGTGACGTTTCACGGGTCTAGGTTTCACTGGTAAGTTTCACGGGTCAAGGTTTCACGGGTAAGTTTCACGGGTAAGTTTCACGGGTAAGTTTCACGGGTAAGTTTCACGGGTATGTTTCACGGATGACGTTTCACGGGTCTTGGTTTCACTGGTAAGTTTCACGGGTAAGATTCACGGGTAAGTTTCACGGGTATGTTTCACGGGTGACGTTTCACGGGTATAGGTTTCACTAGTAAGTTTCACGGGTCAAGGTTTCACGGGTAAGTTTCACGGGTAAGTTTCACGGGTATGTTTCACGGGTATGTTTCACGGGTGACGTTTCACGGGTCTAGGTTTCACTGGTAAGTTTCACGGGTCAAGGTTTCCCGGGTAAGTTTCACGGGTAAGTTTCACGGGTATGTTTCACGGGTGACGTTTCACGGGTCTAGGTTTCACTGGTAAGTTTCACGGGTCAAGGTTTCACGGGTAAGTTTTACGGGTAAGTTTCACGGGTAAGTTTTACGCGTAAGTTTCACGGGTGACGTTTCACGGGTCTAGGTTTCACTGGTAAGTTTCACGGGTCAAGGTTTCACGGGTAAGTTTAACGGGTAAGTTTTACGGATAAGTTTCACGGGTGACGTTTCACGGGTCTAGGTTTCACTGGTAAGTTTCACGGGTCTAGGTTTCACTGTTAAGTTTCACGGGTCAAGGTTTCACGGGTAAGTTTCACGGGTAAGTTTCACGGGTATGTTTCACGGGTGACGTTTCACGGGTCTAGGTTTCACTGGAAAGTTTCACGGATCAAGGTTTCACGGGTAAGTTTCACGGGTATGTTTTACAGGTGACGTTTCACGGGTCTAGGTTTCACTGGTAAGTTTCACGGGTCAAGGTTTCACGGGTAAGTTTCACGGGTAAGTTTCACGGGTATGTTTCATGGGTGATGTTTCACGGGTCTAGGTTTTACTGGTAAGTTTCACTTGTCAAGGTTTCACGGGTAAGTTTCACGGGTGACGTTTCACGGGTCTAGGTTTCACTGGTAAGTTTCACGGGTCAAGGTTTCACGGGTGACGTTTCACGGGTCTAGGTTTCACTGGTAAGTTTCACGGGTCAAGGTTTCACGGGTAAGTTTCACTGGTAAGTTTCACGGGTATGTTTCACGGATGACGTTTCACGGGTCTTGGTTTCACTAGTAAGTTTCACGGGTCAAGGTTTCACGGGTAAGTTTCACGGGTAAGTTTTACGGGTATGTTTTACAGGTGACGTTTCACGGGAAAGTTTCACGGGTAAGTTTCACGGGTATGTTTCACGGGTGACGTTTCACGGGTCTAGGTTTCACTGGTAAGTTTCACGGGTCAAGGTTTCACGGGTAAGTTTTACGGGTAAGTTTCACGGGTGACGTTTCACGGGTCTAGGTTTCACTGGAAAGTTTTACGGGTCAAGGATTCACGGGTAAGTTTCACGGGTAAGTTTTACGGGTATGTTTTACAGGTGACGTTTCACGGGTCTAGGTTTCACTGGTAAGTTTCACGGGTCAAGGTTTCACGGGTAAGTTTCACGGGTATGTTTCATGGGTGATGTTTCACGGGTCTAGGTTTCACTGGTAAGTTTCACGGGTCAAGGTTTTACGGGTAAGTTTCACGGGTAAGTTTCACGGGTATGTTTCACGGGTGACGTTTCACGGGTCTTGGTTTCGCTGGTAAGTTTCACGGGTCAAGGTTTCACGGGTAAGTTTCACGGGTAAGTTTCACGGGTATGTTTCACGGGTGACGTTTCACGGGTCTAGGTTTCACTAGTAAGTTTCACGGGTCAAGGTTTCACGGGTAAGTTTCACGGGTAAGTTTCCCGGGTTTGTTTCATGGGTGATGTTTCACGGGTCTAGGTTTTACTGGTAAGTTTCACGGGTCAAGGTTTCACGGGTAAGTTTCACTGGTAAGTTTCACGGGTGACGTTTCACGGGTCTAGGTTTCACTGGTAAGTTTCACGGGTATGTTTCACGGGTAAGTTTTACGGGTATGTTTTACAGGTGACGTTTCACGGGTCTAGGTTTCACTGGTAAGTTTCACGGGTCAAGGTTTCACGGGTCAAGGTTTCACGGGTCAAGGTTTCACGGGTAAGTTTCACGGGTAAGTTTCACGGGTATGTTTTACAGGTGACGTTTCACGGGTCTAGGTTTCACTGGTAAGTTTCACTGGTCAAGGTTTCACGGGTAAGATTCACGGGTAAGTTTCACGGGTATGTTTCATGAGTGATGTTTCACGGGTCTAGGTTTCACTGGTAAGTTTCACGGGTCAAGGTTTTACGGGTAAGTTTCACGGGTATGTTTCACGGGTGACGTTTCACGGGTCTAGGTTTCACTGGTAAGTTTCACGGGTCAAGGTTTCACGGGTAAGTTTCACGGGTAAGTTTCACGGGTATGTTTCACGGGTGACGTTTCACGGGTCTAGGTTTCACTAGTAAGTTTCACGGGTCAAGGTTTCACGGGTAAGTTTCACGGGTAAGTTTCACGGGTGACGTTTCACGGGTCTAGGTTTCACTGGTAAGTTTCACGGGTATGTTTCACGGGTGACGTTTCACGGGTCTAGGTTTCACTGGTAAGTTTCACGGGTCAAGGTTTCACGGGTAAGTTTCACGGGTAAGTTTCACGGGTATGTTTCACGGATGACGTTTCACGGGTCTTGGTTTCACTGGTAAGTTTCACGGGTCAAGGTTTCACGGGTAAGTTTCACGGGTAAGTTTTACGGGTATGTTTTACAGGTGACGTTTCACGGGTAAGTTTCACGGGTAAGTTTCACGGGTATGTTTCACGGGTGACGTTTCACGGGTCTAGGTTTCACTGGTAAGTTTCACGGGTCAAGGTTTCACGGGTAAGTTTCACGGGTAAGTTTTACGGGTAAGTTTCACGGGTGACGTTTCACGGGTCTAGGTTTCACTGGAAAGTTTCACGGGTCAAGGATTCACGGGTAAGTTTCACGGGTAAGTTTTACGGGTATGTTTTACAGGTGACGTTTCACGGGTCTAGGTTTCACTGGTAAGTTTCACGGGTCAAGGTTTCACGGGTAAGATTCACGGGTAAGTTTCACGGGTATGTTTCATGGGTGATGTTTCACGGGTCTAGGTTTCACTGGTAAGTTTCACGGGTCAAGGTTTTACGGGTAAGTTTCACGGGTAAGTTTCACGGGTATGTTTCACGGGTGACGTTTCACGGGTCTAGGTTTCGCTGGTAAGTTTCACGGGTCAAGGTTTCACGGGTAAGTTTCACGGGTAAGTTTCACGGGTAAGTTTCACGGGTATGTTTCACGGGTGACGTTTCACTGGTCTAGGTTTCACTAGTAAGTTTCACGGGTCAAGGTTTCACGGGTAAGTTTCACGGGTAAGTTTCACCGGTATGTTTCATGGGTGATGTTTCACGGGTCTAGGTTTTACTGGTAAGTTTCACGGGTCAAGGTTTCACGGGTAAGTTTCACGGGTAAGTTTCACGGGTGACGTTTCACGGGTCTAGGTTTCACTGGTAAGTTTCACGGGTATGTTTCACGGGTAAGTTTTACGGGTATGTTTTACAGGTGACGTTTCACGGGTCTAGGTTTCACTGGTAAGTTTCACGGGTCAAGGTTTCACGGGTCAAGGTTTCACGGGTAAGTTTCACGGGTAAGTTTCACGGGTATGATTTACAGGTGACGTTTCACGGGTCTAGGTTTCACTGGTAAGTTTCACGGGTCAAGGTTTCACGGGTAAGATTCACAGGTAAGTTTCACGGGTATGTTTCATGAGTGATGTTTCACGGGTCTAGGTTTCACTGGTAAGTTTCACGGGTCAAGGTTTTACGGGTAAGTTTCACGGGTAAGTTTCACGGGTATGTTTCACGGGTGACGTTTCACGGGTCTAGGTTTCACTGGTAAGTTTCACGGGTCAAGGTTTCACGGGTAAGTTTCACGGGTAAGTTTCACGGGTATGTTTCACGGGTGACGTTTCACGGGTCTAGGTTTCACTAGTAAGTTTCACTTGTCAAGGTTTCACGGGTAAGTTTCACGGGTAAGTTTCACGGGTATGTTTCACGGGTGACGTTTCACGGGTCTAGGTTTCACTGGTAAGTTTCACGGGTCAAGGTTTCACGGGTAAGTTTCACGGGTAAGTTTCACGGATATGTTTCACGGGTGACGTTTCACGGGTCTAGGTTTCACTGGTAAGTTTCACGGGTCAAGGTTTCACGGGTAAGTTTCACGGGTATGTTTCACGGGTGACGTTTCACGGGTCTAGGTTTCACTGGTAAGTTTCACGGGTCAAGGTTTTACGGGTAAGTTTCACGGGTAAATTTCACGGGTATGTTTCACGGGTGACGTTTCACGGGTAAGTTTCACGGGTATGTTTCACAAGTGACGTTTCACGGGTCTAGGTTTCACTGGAAAGTTTCACGGGTCAAGGTTTTACGGGTAAGTTTCACGGGTAAGTTTTACGGGTATGTTTTACAGGCGACGTTTCACGGGTCTAGGTTTCACTGGTAAGTTTCACGGGTCTAGGTTTCACGGGTAAGTTTCACGGGTAAGTTTCACGGGTATGTTTCACGGGTGACGTTTCACGGGTCTAGGTTTCACTGGTAAGTTTCACGGGTCAAGGTTTCACGGGTAAGTTTCACGGGTAAATTTCACGGGTATTTTTCACGGGTGACGTTTCACGGGTCTAGGTTTTACTGGTAAGTTTCACAGTTCAAGGTTTTACGGGTAAGTTTCACGGGTAAGTTTCACGGGTATGTTTCACGGGTGACGTTTCACGGGTCTAGGTTTCACTGGTAAGTTTCACGGGTCAAGGTTTCACGGGTAAGTTTCACGGGTAAGTTTTACGGGTAAGTTTCACGGGTGACGTTTCACGGGTGCGTTTCACGGGTCTAGGTTTCACTGGTAAGTTTCACGGGTCAAGGTTTCACGGGTAAGTTTCACCGGTAAGTTTCACGGGTATGTTTCACAAGTGACGTTTCACGGGTCTAGGTTTCACTGGAAAGTTTCACGGGTCAAGGTTTCACGGGTAAGTTTCACGGGTAAGTTTTACGGGTATGTTTTACAGGCGACGTTTCACGGGTCTAGGTTTCACTGGTAAGTTTCACGGGTCTAGGTTTCACGGGTAAGTTTCACGGGTAAGTTTCACGGGTAAGTTTTACGGGTATGTTTTACAGGTGACGTTTCACGGGTCTAGGTTTCACTGGTAAGTTTCACGGGTCAAGGTTTCACGGGTAAGTTTCACGGGTAAGTTTCACGGGTATGTTTCATGGGTGATGTTTCACGGGTCTAGGTTTTACTGGTAAGTTTCACGGGTCAAGGTTTCACGGGTAAGTTTCACGGGTAAGTTTCACGGGTGACGTTTCACGGGTCTAGGTTTCACTGGTAAGTTTCACGGGTATGTTTCACGGGTGACGTTTCACGGGTCTAGGTTTCACTGGTAAGTTTCACGGGTCAAAGTTGCACGGGTAAGTTTCACGGGTAAGTTTCACGGGTATGTTTCACGGATGACGTTTCACGGGTCTTGGTTTCACTGGTAAGTTTCACGGGTCAAGGTTTCACGGGTAAGTTTCACGGGTAAGTTTTACGGGTATGTTTTACAGGTGACGTTTCACGGGTAAGTTTCACGGGTAGGTTTCACGGGTATGTTTCACGGGTGAAGTTTCACGGGTCTTGGTTTCACTGGTAAGTTTCACGGGTCAAGGTTTCACGGGTAAGTTTCACGGGTAAGTTTTACGGGTATGTTTTACAGGTGACGTTTCACGGGTAAGTTTCACGGGTAAGTTTCACGGGTATGTTTCACGGGTGAAGTTTCACGGGTCTAGGTTTCACTGGTAAGTTTCACGGGTCAAGGTTTCACGGGTAAGTTTCACGGGTAAGTTTTACGGGTAAGTTTCACGGGTGACGTTTCACGGGTCTAGGTTTCACTGGAAAGTTTCACGGGTCAAGGATTCACGGGTAAGTTTCACGGGTAAGTTTTACGGGTATGTTTTACAGGTGACGTTTCACGGGTCTAGGTTTCACTGGTAAGTTTCACATGTCAAGGTTTCACGGGTAAGATTCACGGGTAAGTTTCACGGGTATGTTTCATGGGTGATGTTTCACGGGTCTAGGTTTCACTGGTAAGTTTCACGGGTCAAGGTTTTACGGGTAAGTTTCACGGGTAAGTTTCACGGGTATGTTTCACGGGTGACGTTTCACGGGTCTAGGTTTCACTGGTAAGTTTCACGGGTCAAGGTTTCACGGGTAAGTTTCACGGGTATGTTTCACGGGTGACGTTTCACGGGTCTAGGTTTCACTGGTAAGTTTCACGGGTCAAGGTTTCACGGGTAAGTTTTACGGGTAAGTTTCACGGGTAAGTTTTACGCGTAAGTTTCACGGGTGACGTTTCACGGGTCTAGGTTTCACTGGTAAGTTTCACGGGTCAAGGTTTCACGGGTAAGTTTAACGGGTAAGTTTTACGGGTAAGTTTCACGGGTGACGTTTCACGGGTCTAGGTTTCACTGGTAAGTTTCACGGGTCTAGGTTTCACTGGTAAGTTTCACGGGTCAAGGTTTCACGGGTAAGTTTCACGGGTAAGTTTTACGGGTATGTTTCACGGGTGACGTTTCACGGGTCTAGGTTTCACTGGAAAGTTTCACGGATCAAGGTTTCACGGGTAAGTTTCACGGGTAAGTTTCACGGGTAAGTTTTACGGGTATGTTTTACAGGTGACGTTTCACGGGTCTAGGTTTCACTGGTAAGTTTCACGGGTCAAGGTTTCACGGGTAAGTTTCACGGGTATGTTTCATGGGTGATGTTTCACGGGTCTAGGTTTTACTGGTAAGTTTCACGGGTCAAGGTTTCACGGGTAAGTTTCACGGGTAAGTTTCACGGGTGACGTTTCACGGGTCTAGGTTTCACTGGTAAGTTTCACGGGTATGTTTCACGGGTGACGTTTCACGGGTCTAGGTTTCACTGGTAAGTTTCACGGGTCAAGGTTTCACGGGTAAGATTCACGGGTAAGTTTTACGGGTATGTTTCATGGGTGATGTTTCACGGGTCTAGGTTTCACTGGTAAGTTTCACGGGTCAAGGTTTTACGGGTAAGTTTCACGGGTAAGTTTCACGGGTATGTTTCACGGGTGACGTTTCACGGGTCTAGATTTCACTGGTAAGTTTCACGGGTCAAGGTTTCTCGGGTAAGTTTCACGGGTAAGTTTCACGGGTATGTTTCACGAATGACGTTTCACGGGTCTTGGTTTCACTGGTAAGTTTCACGGGTCAAGGTTTCACGGGTAAGTTTCACGGGTAAGTTTTACGGGTATGTTTTACAGGTGACGTTTCACGGGTAAGTTTCACGGGTAAGTTTCACGGGTAAGTTTCACGGGTATGTTTCACGGGTGACGTTTCACGGGTCTAGGTTTCACTAGTAAGTTTCACGGGTCAAGGTTTCACGGGTAAGTTTCACGGGTAAGTTTCACGGGTATGTTTCATGGGTGATGTTTCACGGGTCTAGGTTTTACTGGTAAGTTTCACGGGTCAAGGTTTCACGGGTAAGTTTCACGGGTAAGTTTCACGGGTGACGTTTCACGGGTCTAGGTTTCACTGGTAAGTTTCACGGGTATGTTTCACGGGTAAGTTTAACGGGTATGTTTTACAGGTGACGTTTCACGGGTCTAGGTTTCACTGGTAAGTTTCACGGGTCAAGGTTTCACGGTTCAAGGTTTCACGGGTAAGTTTCACGGGTATGTTTTACAGGTGACGTTTCACGGGTCTAGGTTTCACTGGTAAGTTTCACGGGTCAAGGTTTCACGGGTAAGATTCACGGGTAAGTTTCACGGGTATGTTTCATGAGTGATGTTTTACGGGTCTAGGTTTCACTGGTAAGTTTCACGGGTCAAGGTTTTACGGGTAAGTTTCACGGGTAAGTTTCACGGGTATGTTTCACGGGTGACGTTTCACGGGTCTATGTTTCACTGGTAAGTTTCACGGGTCAAGGTTTCACGGGTAAGTTTCACGGGTAAGTTTCACGGGTATGTTTCACGGGTGACGTTTCACGGGTCTAGGTTTCACTAGTAAGTTTCACTTGTCAAGGTTTCACGGGTAAATTTCACGGGTAAGTTTCACGGGTATGTTTCACGGGTGACGTTTCACGGGTCTAGGTTTTACTGGTAAGTTTCACGGGTCAAGGTTTCACGGGTAAGTTTCACGGGTAAGTTTCACGGATATGTTTCACGGGTGACGTTTCACGGGTCTAGGTTTCACTGGTAAGTTTCACGGGTCAAGGTTTCACGGGTAAGTTTCACGGGTAAGTTTTACGGGTGACGTTTCACGGGTCTAGGTTTCACTGGTAAGTTTCACGGGTATGTTTCACGGGTGACGTTTCACGGGTCTAGGTTTCACTGGTAAGTTTCACGGGTCAAGGTTTCACGGGTAAGTTTCACGGGTAAGTTTCACGGGTATGTTTCACGGATGACGTTTCACGGGTCTTGGTTTCACTGGTAAGTTTCACGGGTCAAGGTTTCACGGGTAAGTTTCACGGGTAAGTTTTACGGGTATGTTTTTCAGGTGACGTTTCACGGGTAAGTTTCACGGGAAAGTTTCACGGGTATGTTTCACGGGTGAAGTTTCACGGGTCTTGGTTTCACTGGTAAGTTTCACGGGTCAAGGTTTCACGGGTAAGTTTCACGGGTAAGTTTTACGGGTATGTTTTACAGGTGACGTTTCACGGGTAAGTTTCACGGGTAAGTTTCACGGGTATGTTTCACGGGTGAAGTTTCACGGGTCTAGGTTTCACTGGTAAGTTTCACGGGTCAAGGTTTCACGGGTAAGTTTCACGGGTAAGTTTTACGGGTAAGTTTCACGGGTCAAGGTTTCACGGGTAAGATTCACGGGTAAGTTTCACGGGTATGTTTCATGGGTGATGTTTCACGGGTCTAGGTTTCACTGGTAAGTTTCACGGGTCAAGGTTTTACGGGTAAGTTTCACGGGTAAGTTTCACGGGTATGTTTCACGGGTGACGTTTCACGGGTCTAGGTTTCACTGGTAAGTTTCACGGGTCAAGGTTTCACGGGTAAGTTTCACGGGTAAGTTTCACGGGTATGTTTCACGGGTGACGTTTCACGGGTCTAGGTTTCACTAGTAAGTTTCACGGGTCAAGGTTTCACGGGTAAGTTTCACGGGTAAGTTTCACGGGTATGTTTCATGGGTGATGTTTCACGGGTCTAGGTTTTACTGGTAAGTTTCACGGGTCAAGGTTTCACGGGTAAGTTTCACGGGTAAGTTTCACGGGTGACGTTTCACGGGTCTAGGTTTCACTGGTAAGTTTCACGGGTATGTTTCACGGGTAAGTTTTACGGGTATGTTTTACAGGTGACGTTTCACGGGTCTAGGTTTCACTGGTAAGTTTCACGGGTCAAGGTTTCACGGGTCAAGGTTTCACGGGTAAGTTTCACGGGTAAGTTTCACGGGTATGTTTTACAGGTGACGTTTCACGGGTCTAGGTTTCACTGGTAAGTTTCACGGGTCAAGGTTTCACGGGTAAGATTCACGGGTTAGTTTCACGGGTATGTTTCACGGGTGACGTTTCACGGGTCTAGGTTTCACTGGAAAGTTTCACAAGTCAAGGTTTCACGGGTTAGTTTCACGGGTAAGTTTCACGGGTATGTTTCACGGGTGACGTTTCATAGGTCTAGGTTTCACTGGTAAGTTTCACGGGTCAAGGTTTCACGGGTAAGTTTCACGGGTAAGTTTCACGGGTATGTTTCACGGGTGACGTTTCACGGGTCTAGGTTTCACTGGTAAGTTTCACGGGTCAAGGTTTCACGGGTAAGTTTCACGGGTAAGTTTCACGGGTATGTTTCACGGATGACGTTTCACGGGTCTTGGTTTCACTGGTAAGTTTCACGGGTCAAGGTTTCACGGATAAGTTTCACGGGTAAGTTTTACGGGTATGTTTTACAGGTGACGTTTCACGGGTAAGTTTCACGGGTAAGTTTCACGGGTATGTTTCACGGGTCTAGGTTTCACTGGTAAGTTTCACGGGTCAAGGTTTCACGGGTAAGTTTCACGGGTAAGTTTTACGGGTAAGTTTCACGGGTGACGTTTCACGGGTCTAGGTTTCACTGGAAAGTTTCACGGGTCAAGGATTCACGGGTAAGTTTCACGGGTAAGTTTTACGGGTATGTTTTACAGGTGACGTTTCACGGGTCTAGGTTTCACTGGTAAGTTTCACGGGTCAAGGTTTCACGGGTAAGTTTCACGGGTAAGTTTCACGGGTATGTTTCATGGGTGATGTTTCACGGGTCTAGGTTTTACTGGTAAGTTTCACGGGTCAAGGTTTCACGGGTAAGTTTCACGGGTAAGTTTCACGGGTGACGTTTCACGGGTCTAGGTTTCACTGGTAAGTTTCACGGGTATGTTTCACGGGTGACGTTTCACGGGTCTAGGTTTCACTGGTAAGTTTCACGGGTCAAGGTTTCACGGGTAAGTTTCACTGGTAAGTTTCACGGGTATGTTTCACGGATGACGTTTCACGGGTCTTGGTTTCACTGGTAAGTTTCACGGGTCAAGGTTTCACGGGTAAGTTTCACGGGTAAGTTTTACGGGTATGTTTTACAGGTGACGTTTCACGGGTAAGTTTCACGGGTAAGTTTCACGGGTATGTTTCACGGGTCTAGGTTTCACTGGTAAGTTTCACGGGTCAAGGTTTCACGGGTAAGTTTCACGGGTAAGTTTTACGGGTAAGTTTCACGGGTGACGTTTCACGGGTCTAGGTTTCACTGGAAAGTTTCACGGGTCAAGGATTCACGGGTAAGTTTCACGGGTAAGTTTTACGGGTATGTTTTACAGGTGACGTTTCACGGGTCTAGGTTTCACTGGTAAGTTTCACGGGTCAAGGTTTCACGGGTAAGATTCACGGGTAAGTTTCACGGGTATGTTTCATGGGTGATGTTTCACGGGTCTAGGTTTCACTGGTAAGTTTCACGGGTCAAGGTTTTACGGGTAAGTTTAACGGGTATGTTTCACGGGTGACGTTTCACGGGTCTAGGTTTCACTGGTAAGTTTCACGGGTCAAGGTTTCACGGGTAAGATTCACGGGTAAGTTTCACGGGTATGTTTCACGGGTGACGTTTCACGGGTCTAGGTTTCACTGGTAAGTTTCACGGGTCAAGGTTTCACGGGTAAGTTTCACGGGTAAGTTTCACGGGTATGTTTCACGGGTGACGTTTCACGGGTCTAGGTTTCACTGGTAAGTTTCACGGGTCAAGGTTTCACGGGTAAGTTTTACGGGTAAGTTTCACGGGTAAGTTTTACGCGTAAGTTTCACGGGTGACGTTTCACGGGTCTAGGTTTCACTGGTAAGTTTCACGGGTCAAGGTTTCACGGGTAAGATTCACGGGTAAGTTTCACGGGTATGTTTCACGGGTGACGTTTCACGGGTATAGGTTTCACTAGTAAGTTTCACGGGTCAAGGTTTCACGGGTAAGTTTCACGGGTAAGTTTCACGGGTATGTTTCACGGGTGACGTTTCACGGGTCTAGGTTTCACTGGTAAGTTTCACGGGTCAAGGTTTCACGGGTAAGTTTCACGGGTAAGTTTCACGGGTATGTTTCACGGGTGACGTTTCACGGGTCTAGGTTTCACTGGTAAGTTTCACGGGTCAAGGTTTCACGGGTAAGTTTTACGGGTAAGTTTCACGGGTAAGTTTTACGCGTAAGTTTCACGGGTGACGTTTCACGGGTCTAGGTTTCACTGGTAAGTTTCACGGGTCAAGGTTTCACGGGTAAGTTTAACGGGTAAGTTTTACGGGTAAGTTTCACGGGTGACGTTTCACGGGTCTAGGTTTCACTGGTAAGTTTCACGGGTCTAGGTTTCACTGGTAAGTTTCACGGGTCAAGGTTTCACGGGTAAGTTTCACGGGTAAGTTTCACGGGTATGTTTCACGGGTGACGTTTCACGGGTCTAGGTTTCACTGGAAAGTTTCACGGATCAAGGTTTCACGGGTCAAGGATTCACGGGTAAGTTTCACGGGTAAGTTTTACGGGTATGTTTTACAGGTGACGTTTCACGGGTCTAGGTTTCACTGGTAAGTTTCACGGGTCAAGGATTCACGGGTAAGTTTCACGGGTAAGTTTTACGGGTATGTTTTACAGGTGACGTTTCACGGGTCTAGGTTTCACTGGTAAGTTTCACGGGTCAAGGTTTCACGGGTAAGTTTCACGGGTAAGTTTCACGGGTAAGTTTCACGGGTATGTTTCATGGGTGATGTTTCACGGGTCTAGGTTTTACTGGTAAGTTTCACGGGTAAGTTTCACGGGTGACGTTTCACGGGTCTAGGTTTCACTGGTAAGTTTCACGGGTATGTTTCACGGGTGACGTTTCACGGGTCTAGGTTTCACTGGTAAGTTTCACGGGTCAAGGTTTCACGGGTAAGTTTTACGGGTATGTTTCACGGATGACGTTTCACGGGTCTTGGTTTCACTGGTAAGTTTCACGGGTCAAGGTTTCACGGGTAAGTTTCACGGGTAAGTTTTACGGGTATGTTTTACAGGTGACGTTTCACGGGTAAGTTTCACGGGTAAGTTTCACGGGTATGTTTCACGGGTGACGTTTCACGGGTCTAGGTTTCACTGGTAAGTTTCACGGGTCAAGGTTTCACGGGTAAGTTTCACGGGTAAGTTTTACGGGTAAGTTTCACGGGTGACGTTTCACGGGTCTAGGTTTCACTGGAAAGTTTCACGGGTCAAGGATTCACGGGTAAGTTTCACGGGTAAGTTTTACGGGTATGTTTTACAGGTGACGTTTCACGGGTCTAGGTTTCACTGGTAAGTTTCACGGGTCAAGGTTTCACGGGTAAGATTCACGGGTAAGTTTCACGGGTATGTTTCATGGGTGATGTTTCACGGGTCTAGGTTTCACTGGTAAGTTTCACGGGTCAAGGTTTTACGGGTAAGTTTCACGGGTAAGTTTCACGGGTATGTTTCACGGGTGACGTTTCACGGGTCTAGGTTTCGCTGGTAAGTTTCACGGGTCAAGGTTTCACGGGTAAGTTTCACGGGTAAGTTTCACGGGTATGTTTCACGGGTGACGTTTCACGGGTCTAGGTTTCACTAGTAAGTTTCACGGGTCAAGGTTTCACGGGTAAGTTTCACGGGTAAGTTTCACGGGTATGTTTCATGGGTGATGTTTCACGGGTCTAGGTTTTACTGGTAAGTTTCACGGGTCAAGGTTTCACGGGTAAGTTTCACGGGTAAGTTTCACGGGTGACGTTTCACGGGTCTAGGTTTCACTGGTAAGTTTCACGGGTATGTTTCACGGGTGACGTTTCACGGGTCTAGGTTTCACTGGTAAGTTTCACGGGTCAAGGTTTCACGGGTAAGTTTCACGGGTAAGTTTCACGGGTATGTTTCACGGATGACGTTTCACGGGTCTTGGTTTCACTGGTAAGTTTCACGGGTCAAGGTTTCACGGGTAAGTTTCACGGGTAAGTTTTACGGGTATGTTTTACAGGTGACGTTTCACGGGTAAGTTTCACGGGTAAGTTTCACGGGTATGTTTCACGGGTGACGTTTCACGGGTCTAGGTTTCACTGGAAAGTTTCACGGGTCAAGGTTTCACGGGTAAGTTTCACGGGTAAATTTCACGGGTATGTTTCACGGGTGACGTTTCACGGGTCTAGGTTTCACTGGTAAGTTTCACAGTTTAAGGTTTTACGGGTAAGTTTCACGGGTAAGTTTCACGGGTATGTTTCACGGGTGACGTTTCACGGGTCCAGGTTTCACTGGTAAGTTTCACGGGTCAAGGTTTCACGGGTAAGTTTCACGGGTAAGTTTTACGGGTCAGTTTCACGGGTGACGTTTCACGGGTGCGTTTCACGGGTCTAGGTTTCACTGGTAAGTTTCACGGGTCAAGGTTTCACGGGTAAGTTTCACCGGTAAGTTTCACGGGTATGTTTCACAAGTGACGTTTCACGGGTCTAGGTTTCACTGGAAAGTTTCACGGGTCAAGGTTTCACGGGTAAGTTTCACGGGTAAGTTTTACGGGTATGTTTTACAGGCGACGTTTCACGGGTCTAGGTTTCACTGGTAAGTTTCACGGGTAAAGGTTTCACGGGTAAGATTCACGGGTAAGTTTCACGGGTATGTTTCATGGGTGATGTTTCACGGGTCTAGGTTTCACTGGTAAGTTTCACGGGTCAAGGTTTTACGGGTAAGTTTCACGGGTAAGTTTCACGGGTATGTTTCACGGGTGACGTTTCACGGGTCTAGGTTTCGCTGGTAAGTTTCACGGGTCAAGGTTTCACGGGTAAGTTTCACGGGTAAGTTTCACGGGTATGTTTCACGGGTGACGTTTCACGGGTCTAGGTTTCACTAGTAAGTTTCACGGGTCAAGGTTTCACGGGTAAGTTTCACGGGTAAGTTTCACGGGTATGTTTCATGGGTGATGTTTCACGGGTCTAGGTTTTACTGGTAAGTTTCACGGGTCAAGGTTTCACGGGTAAGTTTCACGGGTAAGTTTCACGGGTGACGTTTCACGGGTCTAGGTTTCACTGGTAAGTTTCACGGGTATGTTTCACGGGTAAGTTTTACGGGTATGTTTTACAGGTGACGTTTCACGGGTCTAGGTTTCACTGGTAAGTTTCACGGGTCAAGGTTTCACGGGTCAAGGTTTCACGGGTAAGTTTCACGGGTGAGTTTCACGGGTATGTTTTACAGGTGACGTTTCACGGGTCTAGGTTTCACTGGTAAGTTTCACGGGTCAAGGTTTCACGGGTAAGATTCACGGGTAAGTTTCACGGGTATGTTTCATGAGTGATGTTTCACGGGTCTAGGTTTCACTGGTAAGTTTCACGGGTCAAGGTTTTACGGGTAAGTTTCACGGGTAAGTTTCACGGGTATGTTTCACGGGTGACGTTTCACGGGTCTAGGTTTCACTGGTAAGTTTCACGGGTCAAGGTTTCACGGGTAAGTTTCACGGGTAAGTTTCACGGGTATGTTTCACGGGTGACGTTTCACGGGTCTAGGTTTCACTGGTAAGTTTCACGGGTCAAGGTTTTACGGGTAAGTTTCACGGGTAAATTTCACGGGTATGTTTTACGGGTGACGTTTCACGGGTCTAGGTTTCACGGGTAAGTTTCACGGGTCAAGGTTTCACGGGTAAGTTTCACGGGTAAGTTTCACGGGTATGTTTCACAAGTGACGTTTCACGGGTCTAGGTTTCACTGGAAAGTTTCACGGGTCAAGGTTTCACGGGTAAGTTTCACGGGTAAGTTTTACGGGTATGTTTTACAGGCGACGTTTCACGGGTCTAGGTTTCACTGGTAAGTTTCACGGGTCTAGGTTTCACGGGTAAGTTTCACGGGTAAGTTTCACGGGTATGTTTCACGGGTGACGTTTCACGGGTCTAGGTTTCACTGGTAAGTTTCACGGGTCAAGGTTTCACGGGTAAGTTTCTAGGGTAAATTTCACGGGTATGTTTCACGGGTGACGTTTCACGGGTCTAGGTTTCACTGGTAAGTTTCACAGTTCAAGGTTTTACGGGTAAGTTTCACGGGTAAGTTTCACGGGTATGTTTCACGGGTGACGTTTCACGGGTCTAGGTTTCACTGGTAAGTTTCACGGGTCAAGGTTTCAAGGGTAAGTTTCACGGGTAAGTTTCACGGGTATGTTTCATGGGTGATGTTTCACGGGTCTAGGTTTTACTGGTAAGTTTCACGGGTCAAGGTTTCACGGGTAAGTTTCACGGGTAAGTTTCACGGGTGACGTTTCACGGGTCTAGGTTTCACTGGTAAGTTTCACGGGTATGTTTCACGGGTGACGTTTCACGGGTCTAGGTTTCACTGGTAAGTTTCACGGGTCAAGGTTTCACGGGTAAGTTTCACGGGTAAGTTTCACGGGTATGTTTCACGGATGACGTTTCACGGGTCTTGGTTTCACTGGTAAGTTTCACGGGTCAAGGTTTCACGGGTAAGTTTCACGGGTAAGTTTTACGGGTATGTTTTACAGGTGACGTTTCACGGGTAAGTTTCACGGGTAAGTTTCACAAGTATGTTTCACGGGTGACGTTTCACGGGTCTAGGTTTCACTGGTAAGTTTCACGGGTCAAGGTTTCACGGGTAAGTTTCACGGGTAAATTTCACGGGTATGTTTCACGGGTGACGTTTCACGGGTCTAGGTTTCACTGGTAAGTTTCACAGTTCAAGGTTTTACGGGTAAGTTTCACGGGTAAGTTTCACGGGTAAGTTTTACGGGTATGTTTTACAGGTGACGTTTCACGGGTAAGTTTCACGGGTAAGTTTCACAAGTATGTTTCACGGGTGACGTTTCACGGGTCTAGGTTTCACTGGTAAGTTTCACGGGTCAAGGTTTCACGGGTAAGTTTCACGGGTAAATTTCACGGGTATGTTTCACGGGTGACGTTTCACGGGTCTAGGTTTCACTGGTAAGTTTCACAGTTCAAGGTTTTACGGGTAAGTTTCACGGGTAAGTTTCACGGGTATGTTTCACGGGTGACGTTTCACGGGTCTAGGTTTCACTGGTAAGTTTCACGGGTCAAGGTTTCACGGGTAAGTTTTACGGGTAAGTTTCACGGGTGACGTTTCACGGGTGCGTTTCACGGGTCTAGGTTTCACTGGTAAGTTTCACGGGTTAAGGTTTCACGGGTAAGTTTCACCGGTAAGTTTCACGGGTATGTTTCACAAGTGACGTTTCACGGGTCTAGGTTTCACTGGAAAGTTTCACGGGTCAAGGTTTCACGGGTAAGTTTCACGGGTAAGTTTCACGGGTGACGTTTCACGGGTCTAGGTTTCACTGGTAAGTTTCACGGGTATGTTTCACGGGTGACGTTTCACGGGTCTAGGTTTCACTGGTAAGTTACACGGGTCAAGGTTTCACGGGTAAGTTTCACGGGTAAGTTTCACGGGTATGTTTCACGGATGACGTTTCACGGGTCTAGGTTTCACTGGTAAGTTTCACGGGTATGTTTCACGGGTGACGTTTCACGGGTCTAGGTTTCACTGGTAAGTTTCACGGGTCAAGGTTTCACGGGTAAGTTTCACGGGTAAGTTTTACGGGTATGTTTTACAGGTGACGTTTTACGGGTAAGTTTCACGGGTAAGTTTCACGGGTATGTTTCACGGGTGAAGTTTCACGGGTCTTGGTTTCACTGGTAAGTTTCACGGGTCAAGGTTTCACGGGTAAGTTTCACGGGTAAGTTTTACGGGTATGTTTTACAGGTGACGTTTCACGGGTAAGTTTCACGGGTAAGTTTCACGGGTATGTTTAACGGGTGAAGTTTCACGGGTCTAGGTTTCACTGGTAAGTTTCACGGGTCAAGGTTTCACGGGTAAGTTTCACGGGTAAGTTTTACGGGTAAGTTTCACGGGTGACGTTTCACGGGTCTAGGTTTCACTGAAAAGTTTCACGGGTCAAGGATTCACGGGTAAGTTTCACGGGTAAGTTTTACGGGTATGTTTTACAGGTGACGTTTCACGGGTCTAGGTTTCACTGGTAAGTTTCACGGGTCAAGGTTTCACGGGTAAGATTCACGGGTAAGTTTCACGGGTATGTTTCATGGGTGATGTTTCACGGGTCTAGGTTTCACTGGTAAGTTTCACGGGTCAAGGTTTTACGGGTAAGTTTCACGGGTAAGTTTCACGGGTATGTTTCACGGGTGACGTTTCACGGGTATAGGTTTCACTGGTAAGTTTCACGGGTCAAGGTTTCACGGGTAAGTTTCACGGGTAAGTTTCACGGGTATGTTTCACGGGTGACGTTTCACGGGTCTAGGTTTCACTAGTAAGTTTCACGGGTCAAGGTTTCACGGGTAAGTTTCACGGGTAAGTTTCACGGGTATGTTTCATGGGTGATGTTTCACGGGTCTAGGTTTTACTGGCAAGTTTCACGGGTCAAAGTTTCACGGGTAAGTTTCACGGGTAAGTTTCACGGGTGACGTTTCACGGGTCTAGGTTTCACTGGTAAGTTTCACGGGTCAAGGTTTCACGGGTCAAGGTTTCACGGGTAAGTTTCACGGGTAAGTTTCACGGGTATGTTTTACAGGTGACGTTTCACGGGTCTAGGTTTCACTGGTAAGTTTCACGGGTCAAGGTTTCACGGGTAAGATTCACGGGTTAGTTTCACGGGTATGTTTCACGGGTGACGTTTCACGGGTCTAGGTTTCACTGGAAAGTTTCACGGGTCAAGGTTTCACGGGTAAGTTTCACGGGTAAGTTTCACGGGTATGTTTCACGGGTGACGTTTCACAGGTCTAGGTTTCACTGGTAAGTTTCACGGGTCAAGGTTTCACGGGTAAGTTTCACGGGTAAGTTTCACGGGTATGTTTCACGGGTGACGTTTCACGGGTCTAGGTTTCACTGGTAAGTTTCACGGGTCAAGGTTTCACGGGTAAGTTTCACGGGTAAGTTTCACGGGTATGTTTCACGGATGACGTTTCACGGGTCTTGGTTTCACTGGTAAGTTTCACGGGTCAAGGTTTCACGGGTAAGTTTCACGGGTAAGTTTTACGGGTATGTTTTACAGGTGACGTTTCACGGGTAAGTTTCACGGGTAAGTTTCACGGGTATGTTTCACGGGTGACGTTTCACGGGTCTAGGTTTCACTGCTAAGTTTCACGGGTCAAGGTTTCACGGGTAAGTTTCACGGGTAAGTTTCACGGGTAAGTTTAACGGGTGACGTTTCACGGGTCTAGGTTTCACTGGAAAGTTTCACGGGTCAAGGATTCACGGGTAAGTTTCACGGGTAAGTTTTACGGGTATGTTTTACAGGTGACGTTTCACGGGTCTAGGTTTCACTTGTAAGTTTCACGGGTCAAGGTTTCACGGGTAAGTTTCACGGGTATGTTTCATGGGTGATGTTTCACGGGTCTAAGTTTTACTGGTAAGTTTCACGGGTCAAGGTTTCACGGGTAAGTTTCACGGGTAAGTTTCACGGGTGACGTTTCACGGGTCTAGGTTTCACTGGTAAGTTTCACGGGTATGTTTCACGGGTGACGTTTCACGGGTCTAGGTTTCACTGGTAAGTTTCACGGGTCAAGGTTTCACGGGTAAGTTTCACGGGTAAGTTTCACGGGTATGTTTCACGGATGACGTTTCACGGGTCTTGGTTTCACTGGTAAGTTTCACGGGTCAAGGTTCACGGGTATGTTTCACGGGTAAGTTTCACGGGTAAGTTTTACGGGTATGTTTTACAGGTGACGTTTCACGGGTAAGTTTCACGGGTAAGTTTCACGGGTATGTTTCACGGGTGACGTTTCACGGGTCTTGGTTTCACTGGTAAGTTTCACGGGTCAAGGTTTCACGGGTAAGTTTCACGGGTATGTTTCACGGGTGACGTTTCACGGGTCTAGGTTTCACTGGTAAGTTTCACGGGTCAAGGTTTCACGGGTAAGTTTCACGGGTAAGTTTTACGGGTAAGTTTCACGGGTCTAGGTTTCAATGGTAAGTTTCACGGGTCAAGGTTTCACGGGTAAGTTTCACGGGTAAGTTTCACGGGTATGTTTCACGGGTGACGTTTCACGGGTCTAGGTTTCACTGGAAAGTTTTACGGATCAAGGGGTAAGTTTCACGGGTAAGTTTTACGGGTATGTTTTACAGTTGACGTTTCACGGGTCTAGGTTTCACTGGTAAGTTTCACGGGTCAAGGTTTCACGGGTAAGATTCACGGGTAAGTTTCACGGGTATGTTTCATGGGTGATGTTTCACGGGTCTAGGTTTCACTGGTAAGTTTCACGGGTCAAGGTTTTACAAGTAAGTTTCACGGGCAAGTTTCACGGGTATGTTTCACGGGTGACGTTTCACGGGTCTAGGTTTCGCTGGTAAGTTTTACGGGTCAAGGTTTCACGGGTAAGTTTCACGGGTAAGTTTCACGGGTATGTTTCACGGGTGACGTTTCACGGGTCTAGGTTTCACTAGTAAGTTTCACGGGTCAAGGTTTCACGGGTAAGTTTCACGGGTAAGTTTCACGGGTGACATTTCACGGGTCTAGGTTTCACTGGTAAGTTTCACGGGTATGTTTCACGGGTGACGTTTCACGGGTCTAGGTTTCACTGGTAAGTTTCACGGGTCAAGGTTTCACGGGTAAGTTTCACGGGTAAGTTTCACGGGTATGTTTCACGGATGACGTTTCACGGGTCTTGGTTTCACTGGTAAGTTTCACGGGTCAAGGTTTCACGGGTAAGTTTCACGGGTAAGTTTTACGGGTATGTTTTACAGGTGACGTTTCACGGGTAAGTTTCACGGGTAAGTTTCACGGGTATGTTTCACGGGTGACGTTTCACGGGTCTAGGTTTCACTGGTAAGTTTCACGGGTCAAGGTTTCACGGGTAAGTTTCACGGGTAAATTTCACGGGTATGTTTCACGGGTGACGTTTCACGGGTCTAGGTTTCACTGATAAGTTTCACAGTTCAAGGTTTTACGGGTAAGTTTCACGGGTAAGTTTCACGGGTATGTTTCACGGGTGACGTTTCACGGGTCTAGGTTTCACTGGTAAGTTTCACGGGTCAAGGTTTCACGGGTAAGTTTCACGGGTAAGTTTTACGGGTAAGTTTCACGGGTGACGTTTCACGGGTGCGTTTCACGGGTCTAGGTTTCACTGGTAAGTTTCACGGGTCAAGGTTTCACGGGTAAGTTTCACCGGTAAGTTTCACGGGTATGTTTCACAAGTGACGTTTCACGGGTCTAGGTTTCACTGGAAAGTTTCACGGGTCAAGGTTTCACGGGTAAGTTTCACGGGTAAGTTTTACGGGTATGTTTTACAGGCGACGTTTCACGGGTCTAGGTTTCACTGGTAAGTTTCACGGGTCTAGGTTTCACGGGTAAGTTTCACGGGTAAGTTTCACGGGTATGTTTCATGGGTGATGTTTCACGGGTCTAGGTTTCACTGGTAAGTTTCACGGGTCAAGGTTTCACGGGTAAGTTACACGGGTAAGTTTCACGGGTAAGTTTTACGGGTATGTTTTACAGGTGACGTTTCACGGGTCTAGGTTTCACTGGTAAGTTTCACGGGTCAAGGTTTCACGGGTAAGTTTCACGGGTATGTTTCATGGGTGATGTTTCACGGGTCTAGGTTTTACTGGTAAGTTTCACGGGTCAAGGTTTCACGGGTAAGTTTCACGGGTAAGTTTCACGGGTGACGTTTCACGGGTCTAGGTTTCACTGGTAAGTTTCACGGGTATGTTTCACGGGTGACGTTTCACGGGTAAGTTTTACGGGTAAGTTTCACGGGTGACGTTTCACGGGTCTAGGTTTCACTGAAAAGTTTCACGGGTCAAGGATTCACGGGTAAGTTTCACGGGTAAGTTTTACGGGTATGTTTTACAGGTGACGTATCACGGGTCTAGGTTTCACTGGTAAGTTTCACGGGTCAAGGTTTTACGGGTAAGATTCACGGGTAAGTTTCACGGGTATGTTTCATGGGTGATGTTTCACGGGTCTAGGTTTCACTGGTAAGTTTCACGGGTCAAGGTTTTACGGGTAAGTTTCACGGGTAAGTTTCACGGGTATGTTTCACGGGTGACGTTTCACGGGTATAGGTTTCACTGGTAAGTTTCACGGGTCAAGGTTTCACGGGTAAGTTTCACGGGTAAGTTTCACGGGTATGTTTCACGGGTGACGTTTCACGGGTCTAGGTTTCACTAGTAAGTTTCACGGGTCAAGGTTTTACGGGTAAGTTTCACGGGTAAGTTTCACGGGTATGTTTCATGGGTGATGTTTCACGGGTCTAGGTTTTACTGGCAAGTTTCACGGGTCAAAGTTTCACGGGTAAGTTTCACGGGTAAGTTTCACGGGTAAGTTTCACGGGTGACGTTTCACGGGTCTAGGTTTCACTGGTAAGTTTCACGGGTCAAGGTTTCACGGGTCAAGGTTTCACGGGTAAGTTTCACGGGTAAGTTTCACGGGTATGTTTTACAGGTGACGTTTCACGGGTCTAGGTTTCACTGGTAAGTTTCACGGGTCAAGGTTTCACGGGTAAGATTCACGGGTTAGTTTCACGGGTATGTTTCACGGGTGACGTTTCACGGGTCTAGGTTTCACTGGAAAGTTTCACGGGTCAAGGTTTCACGGGTAAGTTTCACGGGTAAGTTTCACGGGTATGTTTCACGGGTGACGTTTCACAGGTCTAGGTTTCACTGGTAAGTTTCACGGGTCAAGGTTTCACGGGTAAGTTTCACGGGTAAGTTTCACGGGTATGTTTCACGGGTGACGTTTCACGGGTCTAGGTTTCACTGGTAAGTTTCACGGGTCAAGGTTTCACGGGTAAGTTTCACGGGTAAGTTTCACGGGTAAGTTTCACGGGTATGTTTCACGGATGACGTTTCACGGGTCTTGGTTTCACTGGTAAGTTTCACGGGTCAAGGTTTCACGGGTAAGTTTCACGGGTAAGTTTTACGGGTATGTTTTACAGGTGACGTTTCACGGGTAAGTTTCACGGGTAAGTTTCACGGGTATGTTTCACGGGTGACGTTTCACGGGTCTAGGTTTCACTGCTAAGTTTCACGGGTCAAGGTTTCACGGGTAAGTTTCACGGGTAAGTTTCACGGGTAAGTTTAACGGGTGACGTTTCACGGGTCTAGGTTTCACTGGAAAGTTTCACGGGTCAAGGATTCACGGGTAAGTTTCACGGGTAAGTTTTACGGGTATGTTTTACAGGTGACGTTTCACGGGTCTAGGTTTCACTTGTAAGTTTCACGGGTCAAGGTTTCACGGGTAAGTTTCACGGGTATGTTTCATGGGTGATGTTTCACGGGTCTAAGTTTTACTGGTAAGTTTCACGGGTCAAGGTTTCACGGGTAAGTTTCACGGGTAAGTTTCACGGGTGACGTTTCACGGGTCTAGGTTTCACTGGTAAGTTTCACGGGTATGTTTCACGGGTGACGTTTCACGGGTCTAGGTTTCACTGGTAAGTTTCACGGGTCAAGGTTTCACGGGTAAGTTTCACGGGTAAGTTTCACGGGTATGTTTCACGGATGACGTTTCACGGGTCTTGGTTTCACTGGTAAGTTTCACGGGTCAAGGTTTCACGGGTAAGTTTCACGGGTAAGTTTTACGGGTATGTTTTACAGGTGACGTTTCACGGGTAAGTTTCACGGGTAAGTTTCACGGGTATGTTTCACGGGTGACGTTTCACGGGTCTTGGTTTCACTGGTAAGTTTCACGGGTCAAGGTTTCACGGGTAAGTTTCACGGGTATGTTTCACGGGTGACGTTTCACGGGTCTAGGTTTCACTGGTAAGTTTCACGGGTCAAGGTTTCACGGGTAAGTTTCACGGGTCAGTTTTACGGGTAAGTTTCACGGGTCTAGGTTTCAATGGTAAGTTTCACGGGTCAAGGTTTCACGGGTAAGTTTCACGGGTAAGTTTCACGGGTATGTTTCACGGGTG
The DNA here is from genome assembly GCA_947534325.1 of Agonum fuliginosum. Taxonomy (NCBI): domain Eukaryota; kingdom Metazoa; phylum Arthropoda; class Insecta; order Coleoptera; family Carabidae; genus Agonum; species Agonum fuliginosum. The sequence goes on from OX384036.1 coordinate 27,780,646, forward strand.
ACGTTTCACGGGTCTAGGTTTCACTGGAAAGTTTTACGGATCAAGGTTTCACGGGTAAGTTTCACGGGTAAGTTTTACGGGTATGTTTTGCAGTTGACGTTTCACGGGTCTAGGTTTCACTGGTAAGTTTCACGGGTCAAGGTTTCACGGGTAAGATTCACGGGTAAGTTTCACGGGTATGTTTCATGGGTGATGTTTCACGGGTCTAGGTTTCACTGGTAAGTTTCACGGGTCAAGGTTTTACAAGTAAGTTTCACGGGCAAGTTTCACGGGTATGTTTCACGGGTGACGTTTCACGGGTCTAGGTTTCGCTGGTAAGTTTTACGGGTCAAGGTTTCACGGGTAAGTTTCACGGGTAAGTTTCACGGGTATGTTTCACGGGTGACGTTTCACGGGTCTAGGTTTCACTAGTAAGTTTCACGGGTCAAGGTTTCACGGGTAAGTTTCACGGGTAAGTTTCACGGGTGACATTTCACGGGTCTAGGTTTCACTGGTAAGTTTCACGGGTATGTTTCACGGGTGACGTTTCACGGGTCTAGGTTTCACTGGTAAGTTTCACGGGTCAAGGTTTCACGGGTAAGTTTCACGGGTAAGTTTCACGGGTATGTTTCACGGATGACGTTTCACGGGTCTTGGTTTCACTGGTAAGTTTCACGGGTCAAGGTTTCACGGGTAAGTTTCACGGGTAAGTTTTACGGGTATGTTTTACAGGTGACGTTTCACGGGTAAGTTTCACGGGTAAGTTTCACGGGTATGTTTCACGGGTGACGTTTCACGGGTCTAGGTTTCACTGGTAAGTTTCACGGGTCAAGGTTTCACGGGTAAGTTTCACGGGTAAATTTCACGGGTATGTTTCACGGGTGACGTTTCACGGGTCTAGGTTTCACTGGTAAGTTTCACAGTTCAAGGTTTTACGGGTAAGTTTCACGGGTAAGTTTCACGGGTATGTTTCACGGGTGACGTTTCACGGGTCTAGGTTTCACTGGTAAGTTTCACGGGTCAAGGTTTCACGGGTAAGTTTCACGGGTAAGTTTTACGGGTAAGTTTCACGGGTGACGTTTCACGGGTGCGTTTCACGGGTCTAGGTTTCACTGGTAAGTTTCACGGGTCAAGGTTTCACGGGTAAGTTTCACCGGTAAGTTTCACGGGTATGTTTCACAAGTGACGTTTCACGGGTCTAGGTTTCACTGGAAAGTTTCACGGGTCAAGGTTTCACGGGTAAGTTTCACGGGTAAGTTTTACGGGTATGTTTTACAGGCGACGTTTCACGGGTCTAGGTTTCACTGGTAAGTTTCACGGGTCTAGGTTTCACGGGTAAGTTTCACGGGTAAGTTTCACGGGTATGTTTCATGGGTGATGTTTCACGGGTCTAGGTTTCACTGGTAAGTTTCACGGGTCAAGGTTTCACGGGTAAGTTACACGGGTAAGTTTCACGGGTAAGTTTTACGGGTATGTTTTACAGGTGACGTTTCACGGGTCTAGGTTTCACTGGTAAGTTTCACGGGTCAAGGTTTCACGGGTAAGTTTCACGGGTATGTTTCATGGGTGATGTTTCACGGGTCTAGGTTTTACTGGTAAGTTTCACGGGTCAAGGTTTCACGGGTAAGTTTCACGGGTAAGTTTCACGGGTGACGTTTCACGGGTCTAGGTTTCACTGGTAAGTTTCACGGGTATGTTTCACGGGTGACGTTTCACGGGTCTAGGTTTCACTGGTAAGTTTCACGGGTCAAGGTTTCACGGGTAAGTTTCACGGGTAAGTTTCACGGGTAAGTTTCACGGGTATGTTTCACGGATGACGTTTCACGGGTCTTGGTTTCACTGGTAAGTTTCACGGGTCAAGGTTTCACGGGTAAGTTTCACGGGTAAGTTTTACGGGTATGTTTTACAGGTGACGTTTCACGGGTAAGTTTCACGGGTAAGTTTCACGGGTATGTTTCACGGGTGAAGTTTCACGGGTCTTGGTTTCACTGGTAAGTTTCACGGGTCAAGGTTTCACGGGTAAGTTTCACGGGTAAGTTTTACGGGTATGTTTTACAGGTGACGTTTCACGGGTAAGTTTCACGGGTAAGTTTCACGGGTATGTTTAACGGGTGAAGTTTCACGGGTCTAGGTTTCACTGGTAAGTTTCACGGGTCAAGGTTTCACGGGTAAGTTTCACGGGTAAGTTTTACGGGTAAGTTTCACGGGTGACGTTTCACGGGTCTAGGTTTCACTGGAAAGTTTCACGGGTCAAGGATTCACGGGTAAGTTTCACGGGTAAGTTTTACGGGTATGTTTTACAGGTGACGTTTCACGGGTCTAGGTTTCACTGGTAAGTTTCACGGGTCAAGGTTTCACGGGTAACTTTCACGGGTAAGTTTCACGGGTATGTTTCACGGATGACGTTTCACGGGTCTTGGTTTCACTGGTAAGTTTCACGGGTCAAGGTTTCACGGGTAAGTTTCACGGGTAAGTTTTACGGGTATGTTTTACAGGTGACGTTTCACGGGTAAGTTTCACGGGTAAGTTTCACGGGTATGTTTCACGGGTGACGTTTCACGGGTCTAGGTTTCACTGCTAAGTTTCACGGGTCAAGGTTTCACGGGTAAGTTTCACGGGTAAGTTTCACGGGTAAGTTTAACGGGTGACGTTTCACGGGTCTAGGTTTCACTGGAAAGTTTCACGGGTCAAGGATTCACGGGTAAGTTTCACGGGTAAGTTTTACGGGTATGTTTTACAGGTGACGTTTCACGGGTCTAGGTTTCACTTGTAAGTTTCACGGGTCAAGGTTTCACGGGTAAGTTTCACGGGTATGTTTCATGGGTGATGTTTCACGGGTCTAAGTTTTACTGGTAAGTTTCACGGGTCAAGGTTTCACGGGTAAGTTTCACGGGTAAGTTTCACGGGTGACGTTTCACGGGTCTAGGTTTCACTGGTAAGTTTCACGGGTATGTTTCACGGGTGACGTTTCACGGGTCTAGGTTTCACTGGTAAGTTTCACGGGTCAAGGTTTCACGGGTAAGTTTCACGGGTAAGTTTCACGGGTATGTTTCACGGATGACGTTTCACGGGTCTTGGTTTCACTGGTAAGTTTCACGGGTCAAGGTTTCACGGGTAAGTTTCACGGGTAAGTTTTACGGGTATGTTTTACAGGTGACGTTTCACGGGTAAGTTTCACGGGTAAGTTTCACGGGTATGTTTCACGGGTGACGTTTCACGGGTCTTGGTTTCACTGGTAAGTTTCACGGGTCAAGGTTTCACGGGTAAGTTTCACGGGTATGTTTCACGGGTGACGTTTCACGGGTCTAGGTTTCACTGGTAAGTTTCACGGGTCTAGGTTTCACGGGTAAGTTTCACGGGTCAGTTTTACGGGTAAGTTTCACGGGTCTAGGTTTCAATGGTAAGTTTCACGGGTCAAGGTTTCACGGGTAAGTTTCACGGGTAAGTTTCACGGGTATGTTTCACGGGTGACGTTTCACGGGTCTAGGTTTCACTGGAAAGTTTTACGGATCAAGGTTTCACGGGTAAGTTTCACGGGTAAGTTTTACGGGTATGTTTTGCAGTTGACGTTTCACGGGTCTAGGTTTCACTGGTAAGTTTCACGGGTCAAGGTTTCACGGGTAAGATTCACGGGTAAGTTTCACGGGTATGTTTCATGGGTGATGTTTCACGGGTCTAGGTTTCACTGGTAAGTTTCACGGGTCAAGGTTTTACAAGTAAGTTTCACGGGCAAGTTTCACGGGTATGTTTCACGGGTGACGTTTCACGGGTCTAGGTTTCGCTGGTAAGTTTTACGGGTCAAGGTTTCACGGGTAAGTTTCACGGGTAAGTTTCACGGGTATGTTTCACGGGTGACGTTTCACGGGTCTAGGTTTCACTAGTAAGTTTCACGGGTCAAGGTTTCACGGGTAAGTTTCACGGGTAAGTTTCACGGGTGACATTTCACGGGTCTAGGTTTCACTGGTAAGTTTCACGGGTATGTTTCACGGGTGACGTTTCACGGGTCTAGGTTTCACTGGTAAGTTTCACGGGTCAAGGTTTCACGGGTAAGTTTCACGGGTAAGTTTCACGGGTATGTTTCACGGATGACGTTTCACGGGTCTTGGTTTCACTGGTAAGTTTCACGGGTCAAGGTTTCACGGGTAAGTTTCACGGGTAAGTTTTACGGGTATGTTTTACAGGTGACGTTTCACGGGTAAGTTTCACGGGTAAGTTTCACGGGTATGTTTCACGGGTGACGTTTCACGGGTCTAGGTTTCACTGGTAAGTTTCACGGGTCAAGGTTTCACGGGTAAGTTTCACGGGTAAATTTCACGGGTATGTTTCACGGGTGACGTTTCACGGGTCTAGGTTTCACTGGTAAGTTTCACAGTTCAAGGTTTTACGGGTAAGTTTCACGGGTAAGTTTCACGGGTATGTTTCACGGGTGACGTTTCACGGGTCTAGGTTTCACTGGTAAGTTTCACGGGTCAAGGTTTCACGGGTAAGTTTCACGGGTAAGTTTTACGGGTAAGTTTCACGGGTGACGTTTCACGGGTGCGTTTCACGGGTCTAGGTTTCACTGGTAAGTTTCACGGGTCAAGGTTTCACGGGTAAGTTTCACCGGTAAGTTTCACGGGTATGTTTCACAAGTGACGTTTCACGGGTCTAGGTTTCACTGGAAAGTTTCACGGGTCAAGGTTTCACGGGTAAGTTTCACGGGTAAGTTTTACGGGTATGTTTTACAGGCGACGTTTCACGGGTCTAGGTTTCACTGGTAAGTTTCACGGGTCTAGGTTTCACGGGTAAGTTTCACGGGTAAGTTTCACGGGTATGTTTCATGGGTGATGTTTCACGGGTCTAGGTTTCACTGGTAAGTTTCACGGGTCAAGGTTTCACGGGTAAGTTACACGGGTAAGTTTCACGGGTAAGTTTTACGGGTATGTTTTACAGGTGACGTTTCACGGGTCTAGGTTTCACTGGTAAGTTTCACGGGTCAAGGTTTCACGGGTAAGTTTCACGGGTATGTTTCATGGGTGATGTTTCACGGGTCTAGGTTTTACTGGTAAGTTTCACGGGTCAAGGTTTCACGGGTAAGTTTCACGGGTAAGTTTCACGGGTGACGTTTCACGGGTCTAGGTTTCACTGGTAAGTTTCACGGGTATGTTTCACGGGTGACGTTTCACGGGTCTAGGTTTCACTGGTAAGTTTCACGGGTCAAGGTTTCACGGGTAAGTTTCACGGGTAAGTTTCACGGGTAAGTTTCACGGGTATGTTTCACGGATGACGTTTCACGGGTCTTGGTTTCACTGGTAAGTTTCACGGGTCAAGGTTTCACGGGTAAGTTTCACGGGTAAGTTTTACGGGTATGTTTTACAGGTGACGTTTCACGGGTAAGTTTCACGGGTAAGTTTCACGGGTATGTTTCACGGGTGAAGTTTCACGGGTCTTGGTTTCACTGGTAAGTTTCACGGGTCAAGGTTTCACGGGTAAGTTTCACGGGTAAGTTTTACGGGTATGTTTTACAGGTGACGTTTCACGGGTAAGTTTCACGGGTAAGTTTCACGGGTATGTTTAACGGGTGAAGTTTCACGGGTCTAGGTTTCACTGGTAAGTTTCACGGGTCAAGGTTTCACGGGTAAGTTTCACGGGTAAGTTTTACGGGTAAGTTTCACGGGTGACGTTTCACGGGTCTAGGTTTCACTGGAAAGTTTCACGGGTCAAGGATTCACGGGTAAGTTTCACGGGTAAGTTTTACGGGTATGTTTTACAGGTGACGTTTCACGGGTCTAGGTTTCACTGGTAAGTTTCACGGGTCAAGGTTTCACGGGTAACTTTCACGGGTAAGTTTCACGGGTATGTTTCACGGATGACGTTTCACGGGTCTTGGTTTCACTGGTAAGTTTCACGGGTCAAGGTTTCACGGGTAAGTTTCACGGGTAAGTTTTACGGGTATGTTTTACAGGTGACGTTTCACGGGTAAGTTTCACGGGTAAGTTTCACGGGTATGTTTCACGGGTGACGTTTCACGGGTCTAGGTTTCACTGCTAAGTTTCACGGGTCAAGGTTTCACGGGTAAGTTTCACGGGTAAGTTTCACGGGTAAGTTTAACGGGTGACGTTTCACGGGTCTAGGTTTCACTGGAAAGTTTCACGGGTCAAGGATTCACGGGTAAGTTTCACGGGTAAGTTTTACGGGTATGTTTTACAGGTGACGTTTCACGGGTCTAGGTTTCACTTGTAAGTTTCACGGGTCAAGGTTTCACGGGTAAGTTTCACGGGTATGTTTCATGGGTGATGTTTCACGGGTCTAAGTTTTACTGGTAAGTTTCACGGGTCAAGGTTTCACGGGTAAGTTTCACGGGTAAGTTTCACGGGTGACGTTTCACGGGTCTAGGTTTCACTGGTAAGTTTCACGGGTATGTTTCACGGGTGACGTTTCACGGGTCTAGGTTTCACTGGTAAGTTTCACGGGTCAAGGTTTCACGGGTAAGTTTCACGGGTAAGTTTCACGGGTATGTTTCACGGATGACGTTTCACGGGTCTTGGTTTCACTGGTAAGTTTCACGGGTCAAGGTTTCACGGGTAAGTTTCACGGGTAAGTTTTACGGGTATGTTTTACAGGTGACGTTTCACGGGTAAGTTTCACGGGTAAGTTTCACGGGTATGTTTCACGGGTGACGTTTCACGGGTCTTGGTTTCACTGGTAAGTTTCACGGGTCAAGGTTTCACGGGTAAGTTTCACGGGTATGTTTCACGGGTGACGTTTCACGGGTCTAGGTTTCACTGGTAAGTTTCACGGGTCAAGGTTTCACGGGTAAGTTTCACGGGTAAGTTTTACGGGTAAGTTTCACGGGTCTAGGTTTCAATGGTAAGTTTCACGGGTCAAGGTTTCACGGGTAAGTTTCACGGGTAAGTTTCACGGGTATGTTTCACGGGTGACGTTTCACGGGTCTAGGTTTCACTGGAAAGTTTTACGGATCAAGGTTTCACGGGTAAGTTTCACGGGTAAGTTTTACGGGTATGTTTTACAGTTGACGTTTCACGGGTCTAGGTTTCACTGGTAAGTTTCACGGGTCAAGGTTTCACGGGTAAGATTCACGGGTAAGTTTCACGGGTATGTTTCATGGGTGATGTTTCACGGGTCTAGGTTTCACTGGTAAGTTTCACGGGTCAAGGTTTTACAAGTAAGTTTCACGGGCAAGTTTCACGGGTATGTTTCACGGGTGACGTTTCACGGGTCTAGGTTTCGCTGGTAAGTTTTACGGGTCAAGGTTTCACGGGTAAGTTTCACGGGTAAGTTTCACGGGTATGTTTCACGGGTGACGTTTCACGGGTCTAGGTTTCACTAGTAAGTTTCACGGGTCAAGGTTTCACGGGTAAGTTTCACGGGTAAGTTTCACGGGTGACATTTCACGGGTCTAGGTTTCACTGGTAAGTTTCACGGGTATGTTTCACGGGTGACGTTTCACGGGTCTAGGTTTCACTGGTAAGTTTCACGGGTCAAGGTTTCACGGGTAAGTTTCACGGGTAAGTTTCACGGGTATGTTTCACGGATGACGTTTCACGGGTCTTGGTTTCACTGGTAAGTTTCACGGGTCAAGGTTTCACGGGTAAGTTTCACGGGTAAGTTTTACGGGTATGTTTTACAGGTGACGTTTCACGGGTAAGTTTCACGGGTAAGTTTCACGGGTATGTTTCACGGGTGACGTTTCACGGGTCTAGGTTTCACTGGTAAGTTTCACGGGTCAAGGTTTCACGGGTAAGTTTCACGGGTAAATTTCACGGGTATGTTTCACGGGTGACGTTTCACGGGTCTAGGTTTCACTGGTAAGTTTCACAGTTCAAGGTTTTACGGGTAAGTTTCACGGGTAAGTTTCACGGGTATGTTTCACGGGTGACGTTTCACGGGTCTAGGTTTCACTGGTAAGTTTCACGGGTCAAGGTTTCACGGGTAAGTTTCACGGGTAAGTTTTACGGGTAAGTTTCACGGGTGACGTTTCACGGGTGCGTTTCACGGGTCTAGGTTTCACTGGTAAGTTTCACGGGTCAAGGTTTCACGGGTAAGTTTCACCGGTAAGTTTCACGGGTATGTTTCACAAGTGACGTTTCACGGGTCTAGGTTTCACTGGAAAGTTTCACGGGTCAAGGTTTCACGGGTAAGTTTCACGGGTAAGTTTTACGGGTATGTTTTACAGGCGACGTTTCACGGGTCTAGGTTTCACTGGTAAGTTTCACGGGTCTAGGTTTCACGGGTAAGTTTCACGGGTAAGTTTCACGGGTATGTTTCATGGGTGATGTTTCACGGGTCTAGGTTTCACTGGTAAGTTTCACGGGTCAAGGTTTCACGGGTAAGTTACACGGGTAAGTTTCACGGGTAAGTTTTACGGGTATGTTTTACAGGTGACGTTTCACGGGTCTAGGTTTCACTGGTAAGTTTCACGGGTCAAGGTTTCACGGGTAAGTTTCACGGGTATGTTTCATGGGTGATGTTTCACGGGTCTAGGTTTTACTGGTAAGTTTCACGGGTCAAGGTTTCACGGGTAAGTTTCACGGGTAAGTTTCACGGGTGACGTTTCACGGGTCTAGGTTTCACTGGTAAGTTTCACGGGTATGTTTCACGGGTGACGTTTCACGGGTCTAGGTTTCACTGGTAAGTTTCACGGGTCAAGGTTTCACGGGTAAGTTTCACGGGTAAGTTTCACGGGTATGTTTCACGGATGACGTTTCACGGGTCTTGGTTTCACTGGTAAGTTTCACGGGTCAAGGTTTCACGGGTAAGTTTCACGGGTAAGTTTTACGGGTATGTTTTACAGGTGACGTTTCACGGGTAAGTTTCACGGGTAAGTTTCACGGGTATGTTTCACGGGTGAAGTTTCACGGGTCTTGGTTTCACTGGTAAGTTTCACGGGTCAAGGTTTCACGGGTAAGTTTCACGGGTAAGTTTTACGGGTATGTTTTACAGGTGACGTTTCACGGGTAAGTTTCACGGGTAAGTTTCACGGGTATGTTTAACGGGTGAAGTTTCACGGGTCTAGGTTTCACTGGTAAGTTTCACGGGTCAAGGTTTCACGGGTAAGTTTCACGGGTAAGTTTTACGGGTAAGTTTCACGGGTGACGTTTCACGGGTCTAGGTTTCACTGGAAAGTTTCACGGGTCAAGGATTCACGGGTAAGTTTCACGGGTAAGTTTTACGGGTATGTTTTACAGGTGACGTTTCACGGGTCTAGGTTTCACTGGTAAGTTTCACGGGTCAAGGTTTCACGGGTAAGATTCACGGGTAAGTTTCACGGGTATGTTTCATGGGTGATGTTTCACGGGTCTAGGTTTCACTGGTAAGTTTCACGGGTCAAGGTTTTACGGGTAAGTTTCACGGGTAAGTTTCACGGGTATGTTTCACGGGTGACGTTTCACGGGTCTAGGTTTCACTGGTAAGTTTCACGGGTCAAGGTTTCACGGGTAAGTTTCACGGGTAAGTTTCACGGGTATGTTTCACGGGTGACGTTTCACGGGTCTAGGTTTCACTAGTAAGTTTCACGGGTCAAGGTTTCACGGGTAAGTTTCACGGGTAAGTTTCACGGGTATGTTTCATGGGTGATGTTTCACGGGTCTAGGTTTTACTGGTAAGTTTCACGGGTCAAGGTTTCACGGGTAAGTTTCACGGGTAAGTTTCACGGGTGACGTTTCACGGGTCTAGGTTTCACTGGTAAGTTTCACGGGTATGTTTCACGGGTAAGTTTTACGGGTATGTTTTACAGGTGACGTTTCCCGGGTCTAGGTTTCACTGGTAAGTTTCACGGGTCAAGGTTTCACGGGTCAAGGTTTCACGGGTAAGTTTCACGGGTAAGTTTCACGGGTATGTTTTACAGGTGACGTTTCACGGGTCTAGGTTTCACTGGTAAGTTTCACGGGTCAAGGTTTCACGGGTAAGATTCACGGGTTAGTTTCACGGGTATGTTTCACGGGTGACGTTTCACGGGTCTAGGTTTCACTGGAAAGTTTCACGGGTCAAGGTTTCACGGGTAAGTTTCACGGGTAAGTTTCACGGGTATGTTTCACGGGTGACGTTTCACAGGTCTAGGTTTCACTGGTAAGTTTCACGGGTCAAGGTTTCACGGGTAAGTTTCACGGGTAAGTTTCACGGGTATGTTTCACGGGTGACGTTTCACGGGTCTAGGTTTCACTGGTAAGTTTCACGGGTCAAGGTTTCACGGGTAAGTTTCACGGGTATGTTTTACAGGTGACGTTTCACGGGTAAGTTTCACGGGTAAGTTTCACGGGTATGTTTTACAGGTGACGTTTCACGGGTAAGTTTCACGGGTAAGTTTCACGGGTATGTTTCACGGGTGACGTTTCACGGGTCTAGGTATCACTGGTAAGTTTCACGGGTCAAGGTTTCACGGGTAAGTTTCACGGGTAAGTTTTACGGGTAAGTTTCACGGGTGACGTTTCACGGGTCTAGGTTTCACTGGAAAGTTTCACGGGTCAAGGATTCACGGGTAAGTTTCACGGGTAAGTTTTACGGGTATGTTTTACAGGTGACGTTTCACGGGTCTAGGTTTCACTTGTAAGTTTCACGGGTCAAGGTTTCACGGGTAAGTTTCACGGGTAAGTTTCACGGGTATGTTTCATGGGTGATGTTTCACGGGTCTAGGTTTTACTGGTAAGTTTCACGGGTCAAGGTTTCACGGGTAAGTTTCACGGGTAAGTTTCACGGGTGACGTTTCACGGGTCTAGGTTTCACTGGTAAGTTTCACGGGTATGTTTCACGGGTGACGTTTCACGGGTCTAGGTTTCACTGGTAAGTTTCACGGGTCAAGGTTTCACGGGTAAGTTTCACGGGTAAGTTTCACGGGTATGTTTCACGGGTAAGTTTCACGGGTGACGTTTCACGGGTCTAGGTTTCACTGGTAAGTTTCACGGGTATGTTTCACGGGTGACGTTTCACGGGTCTAGGTTTCACTGGTAAGTTTCACGGGTCAAGGTTTCACGGGTAAGTTTCACGGGTAAGTTTCACGGGTATGTTTCACGGATGACGTTTCACGGGTCTTGGTTTCACTGGTAAGTTTCACGGGTCAAGGTTTCACGGGTAAGTTTCACGGGTAAGTTTTACGGGTATGTTTTATAGGTGACGTTTCACGGGTAAGTTTCACGGGTAAGTTTCACGGGTATGTTTCACGGGTGACGTTTCACGGGTCTTGGTTTCACTGGTAAGTTTCACGGGTCAAGGTTTCACGGGTAAGTTTCACGGGTATGTTTCACGGGTGACGTTTCACGGGTCTAGGTTTCACTGGTCAGTTTCACGGGTCAAGGTTTCACGGGTAAGTTTCACGGGTAAGTTTTACGGGTAAGTTTCACGGGTCTAGGTTTCAATGGTAAGTTTCACGGGTCAAGGTTTCACGGGTAAGTTTCACGGGTATGTTTCACGGGTGACGTTTCACGGGTCTAGGTTTCACTGGAAAGTTTCACGGATCAAGGTTTCACGGGTAAGTTTCACGGGTAAGTTTTACGGGTATGTTTTACAGGTGACGTTTCACGGGTCTAGGTTTCACTGGTAAGTTTCACGGGTCAAGGTTTCACAGGTAAGTTTCACGGGTAAGTTTCACGGGTATGTTTCATGGGTGATGTTTCACGGGTCTAGGTTTTACTGGTAAGTTTCACAGGTCAAGGTTTCACGGGTAAGTTTCACGGGTAAGTTTCACGGGTGACGTTTCACGGGTCTAGGTTTCACTGGTAAGTTTCACGGGTATGTTTCACGGGTGACGTTTCACGGGTCTAGGTTTCACTGGTAAGTTTCACGGGTCAAGGTTTCACGGGTAAGTTTCACTGGTAAGTTTCACGGGTATGTTTCACGGATGACGTTTCACGGGTCTTGGTTTCACTGGTAAGTTTCACGGGTCAAGGTTTCACGGGTAAGTTTCACGGGTAAGTTTCACGGGTGACGTTTCACGGGTCTAGGTTTCACTGGTAAGTTTCACGGGTATGTTTCACGGGTGACGTTTCACGGGTCTAGGTTTCACTGGTAAGTTTCACGGGTCAAGGTTTCACGGGTAAGTTTCACTGGTAAGTTTCACGGGTATGTTTCACGGATAACGTTTCACGGGTCTTGGTTTCACTGGTAAGTTTCACGGGTCAAGGTTTCACGGGTAAGTTTCACGGGTAAGTTTCACGGGTAAATTTCACGGGTATGTTTCACGGGTGACGTTTCACGGGTCTAGGTTTCACTGGTAAGTTTCACAGTTCAAGGTTTTACGGGTAAGTTTCACGGGTAAGTTTCACGGGTATGTTTCACGGGTGACGTTTCACGGGTCTAGGTTTCACTGGTAAGTTTCACGGGTCAAGGTTGCACGGGTAAGTTTCACGGGTAAGTTTTACGGGTAAGTTTCACGGGTGACGTTTCACGGGTGCGTTTCACGGGTCTAGGTTTCACTGGTAAGTTTCACGGGTCAAGGTTTCACGGGTAAGTTTCACCGGTAAGTTTCACGGGTATGTTTCACAAGTGACGTTTCACGGGTCTAGGTTTCACTGGAAAGTTTCACGGGTCAAGGTTTCACGGGTAAGTTTCACGGGTAAGTTTTACGGGTATGTTTTACAGGCGACGTTTCACGGGTCTAGGTTTCACTGGTAAGTTTCACGGGTCTAGGTTTCACGGGTAAGTTTCACGGGTAAGTTTCACGGGTATGTTTCATGGGTGATGTTTCACGGGTCTAGGTTTCACTGGTAAGTTTCACGGGTCAAGGTTTCACGGGTAAGTTACACGGGTAAGTTTCACGGGTAAGTTTTACGGGTATGTTTTACAGGTGACGTTTCACGGGTCTAGGTTTCACTGGTAAGTTTCACGGGTCAAGGTTTCACGGATAAGTTTCACGGGTATGTTTCATGGGTGATGTTTCACGGGTCTAGGTTTTACTGGTAAGTTTCACGGGTCAAGGTTTCACGGGTAAGTTTCACGGGTAAGTTTCACGGGTGACGTTTCACGGGTCTAGGTTTCACTGGTAAGTTTCACGGGTATGTTTCACGGGTGACGTTTCACGGGTCTAGGTTTCACTGGTAAGTTTCACGGGTCAAGGTTTCACGGGTAAGTTTCACGGGTAAGTTTCACGGGTATGTTTCACGGATGACGTTTCACGGGTCTTGGTTTCACTGGTAAGTTTCACGGGTCAAGGTTTCACGGGTAAGTTTCACGGGTAAGTTTTACGGGTATGTTTTACAGGTGACGTTTCACGGGTAAGTTTCACGGGTAAGTTTCACGGGTATGTTTCACGGGTGAAGTTTCACGGGTCTTGGTTTCACTGGTAAGTTTCACGGGTCAAGGTTTCACGGGTAAGTTTCACGGGTAAGTTTTACGGGTATGTTTTACAGTTGACGTTTCACGGGTAAGTTTCACGGGTATGTTTAACGGGTGAAGTTTCACGGGTCTAGGTTTCACTGGTAAGTTTCACGGGTCAAGGTTTCACGGGTAAGTTTCACGGGTAAGTTTTACGGGTAAGTTTCACGGGTGACGTTTCACGGGTCTAGGTTTCACTGGAAAGTTTCACGGGTCAAGGATTCACGGATAAGTTTCACGGGTAAGTTTTACGGGTATGTTTTACAGGTGACGTTTCACGGGTCTAGGTTTCACTGGTAAGTTTCACGGGTCAAGGTTTCACGGGTAAGATTCACGGGTAAGTTTCACGGGTATGTTTCATGGGTGATGTTTCACGGGTCTAGGTTTCACTGGTAAGTTTCACGGGTCAAGGTTTTACGGGTAAGTTTCACGGGTAAGTTTCACGGGTATGTTTCACGGGTGACGTTTCACGGGTCTAGGTTTCACTGGTAAGTTTCACGGGTCAAGGTTTCACGGGTAAGTTTCACGGGTAAGTTTCACGGGTATGTTTCACGGGTGACGTTTCACGGGTCTAGGTTTCACTAGTAAGTTTCACGGGTCAAGGTTTCACGGGTAAGTTTCACGGGTAAGTTTCACGGGTATGTTTCATGGGTGATGTTTCACGGGTCTAGGTTTTACTGGTAAGTTTCACGGGTCAAGGTTTCACGGGTAAGTTTCACGGGTAAGTTTTACGGGTGACGTTTCACGGGTCTAGGTTTCACTGGTAAGTTTCACGGGTATGTTTCACGGGTAAGTTTTACGGGTATGTTTTACAGGTGACGTTTCACGGGTCTAGGTTTCACTGGTAAGTTTCACGGGTCAAGGTTTCACGGGTCAAGGTTTCACGGGTAAGTTTCACGGGTAAGTTTCACGGGTATGTTTTACAGGTGACGTTTCACGGGTCTAGGTTTCACTGGTAAGTTTCACGGGTCAAGGTTTCACGGGTAAGATTCACGGGTTAGTTTCACGGGTATGTTTCACGGGTGACGTTTCACGGGTCTAGGTTTCACTGGAAAGTTTCACGGGTCAAGGTTTCACGGGTAAGTTTCACGGGTAAGTTTCACGGGTATGTTTCACGGGTGACGTTTCACAGGTCTAGGTTTCACTGGTAAGTTTCACAAGTCAAGGTTTCACGGGTAAGTTTCACGGGTAAGTTTCACGGGTATGTTTCACGGGTGACGTTTCACGGGTCTAGGTTTCACTGGTAAGTTTCACGGGTCAAGGTTTCACGGGTAAGTTTCACGGGTAAGTTTCACGGGTATGTTTTACAGGTGACGTTTCACGGGTAAGTTTCACGGGTAAGTTTCACGGGTATGTTTTACAGGTGACGTTTCACGGGTAAGTTTCACGGGTAAGTTTCACGGGTATGTTTCACGGGTGACGTTTCACGGGTCTAGGTATCACTGGTAAGTTTCACGGGTCAAGGTTTCACGGGTAAGTTTCACGGGTAAGTTTTACGAGTAAGTTTCACGGGTGACGTTTCACGGGTCTAGGTTTCACTGGAAAGTTTCACGGGTCAAGGATTCACGGGTAAGTTTCACGGGTAAGTTTTACGGGTATGTTTTACAGGTGACGTTTCACGGGTCTAGGTTTCACTTGTAAGTTTCACGGGTCAAGGTTTCACGGGTAAGTTTCACGGGTAAGTTTCACGGGTATGTTTCATGGGTGATGTTTCACGG
Source organism: Agonum fuliginosum (assembly GCA_947534325.1). NCBI lineage: Eukaryota > Metazoa > Arthropoda > Insecta > Coleoptera > Carabidae > Agonum > Agonum fuliginosum. Next base: position 27,795,648 of record OX384036.1, read on the forward strand.
GTCTAGGTTTTACTGGTAAGTTTCACGGGTCAAGGTTTCACGGGTAAGTTTCACGGGTAAGTTTCACGGGTGACGTTTCACGGGTCTAGGTTTCACTGGTAAGTTTCACGGGTATGTTTCACGGGTGACGATTCACGGGTCTAGGTTTCACTGGTAAGTTTCACGGGTCAAGGTTTCACGGGTAAGTTTCACGGGTAAGTTTCACGGGTATGTTTCACGGGTAAGTTTCACGGGTGACGTTTCACGGGTCTAGGTTTCACTGGTAAGTTTCACGGGTATGTTTCACGGGTGACGTTTCACGGGTCTAGGTTTCACTGGTAAGTTTCACGGGTCAAGGTTTCACGGGTAAGTTTCACGGGTAAGTTTCACGGGTATGTTTCACGGATGACGTTTCACGGGTCTTGGTTTCACTGGTAAGTTTCACGGGTCAAGGTTTCACGGGTAAGTTTCACGGGTAAGTTTTACGGGTATGTTTTATAGGTGACGTTTCACGGGTAAGTTTCACGGGTAAGTTTCACGGGTAAGTTTCACGGGTATGTTTCACGGGTGACGTTGCACGGGTCTTGGTTTCACTGGTAAGTTTCACGGGTCAAGGTTTCACGGGTAAGTTTCACGGGTATGTTTCACGGGTGACGTTTCACGGGTCTAGGTTTCACTGGTCAGTTTCACGGGTCAAGGTTTCACGGGTAAGTTTCACGGGTAAGTTTTACGGGTAAGTTTCACGGGTCTAGGTTTCAATGGTAAGTTTCACGGGTCAAGGTTTCACGGGTAAGTTTCACGGGTATGTTTCACGGGTGACGTTTCACGGGTCTAGGTTTCACTGGAAAGTTTCACGGATCAAGGTTTCACGGGTAAGTTTCACGGGTAAGTTTTACGGGTATGTTTTACAGGTGACGTTTCACGGGTCTAGGTTTCACTGGTAAGTTTCACGGGTCAAGGTTTCACAGGTAAGTTTCACGGGTAAGTTTCACGGGTATGTTTCATGGGTGATGTTTCACGGGTCTAGGTTTTACTGGTAAGTTTCACGGGTCAAGGTTTCACGGGTAAGTTTCACGGGTAAGTTTCACGGGTGACGTTTCACGAGTCTAGGTTTCACTGGTAAGTTTCACGGGTATGTTTCACGGGTGACGTTTCACGGGTCTAGGTTTCACTGGTAAGTTTCACGGGTCAAGGTTTCACGGGTAAGTTTCACTGGTAAGTTTCACGGATATGTTTCACGGATGACGTTTCACGGGTCTTGGTTTCACTGGTAAGTTTCACGGGTCAAGGTTTCACGGGTAAGTTTCACGGGTAAGTTTTACGGGTATGTTTTACAGGTGACGTTTCACGGGTAAGTTTCACGGGTAAGTTTCACGGGTATGTTTCACGGGTGACGTTTCACGGGTCTAGGTTTCACTGGTAAGTTTCACGGGTCAAGGTTTCACGGGTAAGTTTCACGGGTAAGTTTTACGGGTATGTTTTACAGGTGACGTTTCACGGGTCTAGGTTTCACTGGTAAGTTTCACGGGTCAAGGTTTCACGGGTAAGATTCACGGGTAAGTTTCACGGGTATGTTTCATGGGTGATGTTTCACGGGTCTAGGTTTCACTGGTAAGTTTCATGGGTCAAGGTTTTACGGGTAAGTTTCACGGGTATGTTTCACGGGTGACGTTTCACGGGTCTAGGTTTCACTGGTAAGTTTCACGGGTCAAGGTTTCACGGGTAAGATTCACGGGTAAGTTTCACGGGTATGTTTCACGGGTGACGTTTCACGGGTATAGGTTTCACTAGTAAGTTTCACGGGTCAAGGTTTCACGGGTAAGTTTCACGGGTAAGTTTCACGGGTATGTTTCACGGGTGACGTTTCACGGGTCTAGGTTTCACTGGTAAGTTTCACGGGTCAAGGTTTCACGGGTAAGTTTCACGGGTAAGTTTCACGGGTATGTTTCACGGGTGACGTTTCACGGGTCTAGGTTTCACTGATAAGTTTCACGGGTCAAGGTTTCACGGGTAAGTTTTACGGGTAAGTTTCACGGGTAAGTTTTACGCGTAAGTTTCACGGGTGACGTTTCACGGGTCTAGGTTCCACTGGTAAGTTTCACGGGTCAAGGTTTCACGGGTAAGTTTAACGGGTAAGTTTTACGGGTAAGTTTCACGGGTGACGTTTCACGGGTCTAGGTTTCACTGGTAAGTTTCACGGGTCTAGGTTTCACTGGTAAGTTTCACGGGTCAAGGTTTCACGGGTAAGTTTCACGGGTAAGTTTCACGGGTATGTTTCACGGGTGACGTTTCACGGGTCTAGGTTTCACTGGAAAGTTTCACGGATCAAGGTTTCACGGGTAAGTTTCACGGGTAAGTTTCACGGGTAAGTTTTACGGGTATGTTTTACAGGTGACGTTTCACGGGTCTAGGTTTCACTGGTAAGTTTCACGGGTCAAGGTTTCACGGGTAAGTTTCACGGGTAAGTTTCACGGGTATGTTTCATGGGTGATGTTTCACGGGTCTAGGTTTTACTGGTAAGTTTCACGGGTCAAGGTTTCACGGGTAAGTTTTACGGGTAAGTTTCACGGGTGACGTTTCACGGGTCTAGGTTTCACTGGTAAGTTTCACGGGTATGTTTCACGGGTGACGTTTCACGGGTCTAGGTTTCACTGGTAAGTATCACGGGTCAAGGTTTCACGGGTAAGTTTCACGGGTATGTTTCACGGGTGACGTTTCACGGGTCTAGGTTTCACTGGAAAGTTTCACGGGTCAAGGATTCACGGGTAAGTTTCACGGGTAAGTTTTACGGGTATGTTTTACAGGTGACGTTTCACGGGTCTAGGTTTCACTGGTAAGTTTCACGAGTCAAGGTTTCACGGGTAAGATTCACGGGTAAGTTTCACGGGTATGTTTCATGGGTGATGTTTCACGGGTCTAGGTTTCACTGGTAAGTTTCACGGGTCAAGGTTTTACGGGTAAGTTTCACGGGTATGTTTCACGTGTGACGTTTCACGGGTCTTGGTTTCGCTGGTAAGTTTCACGGGTCAAGGTTTCACGGGTAAGTTTCACGGGTAAGTTTCACGGGTATGTTTCACGGGTGACGTTTCACGGGTCTAGGTTTCACTAGTAAGTTTCACGGGTCAAGTTTTCACGGGTAAGTTTCACGGGTAAGTTTCACGGGTATGTTTCATGGGTGATGTTTCACGGGTCTAGGTTTTACTGGTAAGTTTCACGGGTCAAGGTTTCACGGGTAAGTTTCACGGGTAAGTTTCACGGGTGACGTTTCACGGGTCTAGGTTTCACTGGTAAGTTTCACGGGTATGTTTCACGGGTAAGTTTTACGGGTATGTTTTACAGGTGACGTTTCACGGGTTTAGGTTTCACTGGTAAGTTTCACGGGTCAAGGTTTCACGGGTCAAGGTTTCACAGGTAAGTTTCACGGGTAAGTTTCACGGGTATGTTTTACAGGTGACGTTTCACGGGTCTAGGTTTCACTGGTAAGTTTCACGGGTCAAGGTTTCACGGGTAAGATTCACGGGTAAGTTTCACGGGTATGTTTCATGAGTGATGTTTCACGGGTCTAGGTTTCACTGGTAAGTTTCACGGGTCAAGGTTTTACGGGTAAGTTTCACGGGTAAGTTTCACGGGTATGTTTCACGGGTGACGTTTCACGGGTCTAGGTTTCACTAGTAAGTTTCACTTGTCAAGGTTTCACGGGTAAGTTTCACGGGTAAGTTTCACGGGTAAGTTTCACGGGTATGTTTCACGGGTGACGTTTCACGGGTCTAGGTTTCACGGGTAAGTTTCACGGGTCAAGGTTTCACGGGTAAGTTTCACGGGTAAGTTTCACGGGTATGTTTCACAAGTGACGTTTCACGGGTCTAGGTTTCACTGGAAAGTTTCACGGGTCAAGGTTTCACGGGTAAGTTTCACGGGTAAGTTTCACGGGTATGTTTCACGGGTGACGTTTCACGGGTCTAGGTTTCACTGGTAAGTTTCACGGGTCAAGGTTTCACGGGTAAGTTTCACGGGTAAGTTTTACGGGTAAGTTTCACGGGTGACGTTTCACGGGTGCGTTTCACGGGTCTAGGTTTCACTGGTAAGTTTCACGGGTCAAGGTTTCACGGGTAAGTTTCACCGGTAAGTTTCACGGGTATGTTTCAAAAGTGACGTTTCACGGGTCTAGGTTTCACTGGAAAGTTTCACGGGTCAAGGTTTCACGGGTAAGTTTCACGGTTTAAGTTTTACGGGTATGTTTTACAGGCGACGTTTCACGGGTCTAGGTTTCACTGGTAAGTTTCACGGGTCTAGGTTTCACGGGTAAGTTTCACGGGTAAGTTTCACGGGTATGTTTCATGGGTGATGTTTCACGGGTCTAGGTTTCACTGGTAAGTTTCACGGGTCAAGGTTTCACGGGTAAGTTTCACGGGTAAGTTTCACGGGTAAGTTTTACGAGTATGTTTTACAGGTGACGTTTCACGGGTCTAGGTTTCACTGGTAAGTTTCACGGGTCAAGGTTTCACGGGTAAGTTTCACGGGTAAGTTTCACGGGTATGTTTCACGGGTGACGTTTCACGGGTCTAGGTTTCACTGGTAAGTTTCACAGTTCAAGGTTTTACGGGTAAGTTTCACGGGTAAGTTTCACGGGTATGTTTCACGGGTGACGTTTCACGGGTCTAGGTTTCACTGGTAAGTTTCACAGTTCAAGGTTTTACGGGTAAGTTTCACTTGTAAGTTTCACGGGTATGTTTCACGGGTGACGTTTCACGGGTCTAGGTTTCACTGGTAAGTTTCACGGGTCAAGGTTTCACGGGTAAGTTTCACGGGTAAGTTTTACGGGTAAGTTTCACGGGTGACGTTTCACGGGTGCGTTTCACGGGTCTAGGTTTCACTGGTAAGTTTCACGGGTCAAGGTTTCACGGGTAAGTTTCACCGGTAAGTTTCACGGGTATGTTTCACAAGTGACGTTTCACGGGTCTAGGTTTCACTGGAAAGTTTCACGGGTCAAGGTTTCACGGGTAAGTTTCACGGTTTAAGTTTTACGGGTATGTTTTACAGGCGACGTTTCACGGGTCTAGGTTTCACTGGTAAGTTTCACGGGTCTAGGTTTCACGGGTAAGTTTCACGGGTAAGTTTCACGGGTATGTTTCATGGGTGATGTTTCACGGGTCTAGGTTTCACTGGTAAGTTTCACGGGTCAAGGTTTCACGGGTAAGTTTCACGGGTAAGTTTCACGGGTAAGTTTTACGAGTATGTTTTACAGGTGACGTTTCACGGGTCTAGGTTTCACTGGTAAGTTTCACGGGTCAAGGTTTCACGGGTAAGTTTCACGGGTAAGTTTCACGGGTATGTTTCATGGGTGATGTTTCACGGGTCTAGGTTTTACTGGTAAGTTTCACGGGTCAAGGTTTCACGGGTAAGTTTCACGGGTGACGTTTCACGGGTCTAGGTTTCACTGGTAAGTTTCACGGGTATGTTTCACGGGTGACGTTTCACGGGTCTAGGTTTCACTGGTAAGTTTCACGGGTCAAGGTTTCACGGGTAAGTTTCACGGGTAAGATTCACGGGTATGTTTCACGGATGACGTTTCACGGGTCTTGGTTTCACTGGTAAGTTTCACGGGTCAAGGTTTCACGGGTAAGTTTCACGGGTAAGTTTTACGGGTATGTTTTACAGGTGACGTTTCACGGGTAAGTTTCACGGGTAAGTTTCACGGGTATGTTTCACGGGTGAAGTTTCACGGGTCTTGGTTTCACTGGTAAGTTTCACGGGTCAAGGTTTCACGGGTAAGTTTCACGGGTAAGTTTTACGGGTATGTTTTACAGGTGACGTTTCACGGGTAAGTTTCACGGGTAAGTTTCACGGGTAAGTTTCACGGGTGACGTTTCACGGGTCTAGGTTTCACTGGAAAGTTTCACGGGTCAAGGATTCACGGGTAAGTTCACGGGTAAGTTTTACGGGTATGTTTTACAGGTGACGTTTCACGGGTCTAGGTTTCACTGGTAAGTTTCACGAGTCAAGGTTTCACGGGTAAGATTCACGGGTAAGTTTCACGGGTATGTTTCATGGGTGATGTTTCACGGGTCTAGGTTTCACTGGTAAGTTTCACGGGTCAAGGTTTTACGGGTAAGTTTCACGGGTAAGTTTCACGGGTATGTTTCACGTGTGACGTTTCACGGGTCTTGGTTTCGCTGGTAAGTTTCACGGGTCAAGGTTTCACGGGTAAGTTTCACGGGTAAGTTTCACGGGTATGTTTCACGGGTGACGTTTCACGGGTCTAGGTTTCACTAGTAAGTTTCACGGGTCAAGTTTTCACGGGTAAGTTTCACGGGTAAGTTTCACGGGTATGTTTCATGGGTGATGTTTCACGGGTCTAGGTTTTACTGGTAAGTTTCACGGGTCAAGGTTTCACGGGTAAGTTTCACGGGTAAGTTTCACGGGTGACGTTTCACGGGTCTAGGTTTCACTGGTAAGTTTCACGGGTATGTTTCACGGGTAAGTTTTACGGGTATGTTTTACAGGTGACGTTTCACGGGTCTAGGTTTCACTGGTAAGTTTCACGGGTCAAGGTTTCACGGGTCAAGGTTTCACGGGTAAGTTTCACGGGTAAGTTTCACGGGTATGTTTTACAGGTGACGTTTCACGAGTCTAGGTTTCACTGGTAAGTTTCACGGGTCAAGGTTTCACGGGTAAGATTCACGGGTAAGTTTCACGGGTAAGTTTCACGGGTATGTTTCACGGGTGACGTTTCACGGGTCTAGGTTTCACTAGTAAGTTTCACTTGTCAAGGTTTCACGGGTAAGTTTCACGGGTAAGTTTCACGGGTAAGTTTCACGGGTATGTTTCACGGGTGACGTTTCACGGGTCTAGGTTTCACGGGTAAGTTTTACGGGTCAAGGTTTCACGGGTAAGTTTCACGGGTAAGTTTCACGGGTATGTTTCACAAGTGACGTTTCACGGGTCTAGGTTTCACTGGAAAGTTTCACGGGTCAAGGTTTCACGGGTAAGTTTCACGGGTAAGTTTTACGGGTATGTTTTACAGGTGACGTTTCACGGGTCTAGGTTTTACTGGTAAGTTTCACGGGTCTAGGTTTCACGGGTAAGTTTCACGGGTAAGTTTCACGGGTATGTTTCACGGGTGACGTTTCACGGGTCTAGGTTTCACTGGTAAGTTTCACGGGTAAAGGTTTCACGGGTAAGTTTCACGGGTAAGTTTCACGGGTATGTTTCACGGGTGACGTTTCACGGGTCTAGGTTTCACTAGTAAGTTTCACTTGTCAAGGTTTCACGGGTAAGTTTCACGGGTAAGTTTCACGGGTATGTTTCACGGGTGACGTTTCACGGGTCTAGGTTTCACTGGTAAGTTTCACGGGTCAAGGTTTCACGGGTAAGTTTCACGGGTAAGTTTCACGGGTATGTTTCACGGGTGACGTTTTACGGGTCTAGGTTTCACTGGTAAGTTTCACGGGTCAAGGTTTCACGGGTAAGTTTCACGGGTAAGTTTCACGGGTATGTTTCACGGGTGACGTTTCACGGGTCTAGGTTTCACTGGTAAGTTTCACGGGTCAAGGTTTTACGGGTAAGTTTCACGGGTAAATTTCACGGGTATGTTTCACGGGTGACGTTTCACGGGTCTAGGTTTCACGGGTAAGTTTTACGGGTCAAGGTTTCACGGGTAAGTTTCACGGGTAAGTTTCACGGGTATGTTTCACAAGTGACGTTTCACGGGTCTAGGTTTCACTGGAAAGTTTCACGGGTCAAGGTTTCACGGGTAAGTTTCACGGGTAAGTTTTACGGGTATGTTTTACAGGCGACGTTTCACGGGTCTAGGTTTCACTGGTAAGTTTCACGGGTCTAGGTTTCACGGGTAAGTTTCACGGGTATGTTTCACTGGTGACGTTTCACGGGTCTAGGTTTCACTGGTAAGTTTCACGGGTCAAGGTTTCACGGGTAAGTTTCACGGGTAAATTTCACGGGTATGTTTCACGGGTGACGTTTCACGGGTCTAGGTTTCACTGGTAAGTTTCACAGTTCAAGGTTTTACGGGTAAGTTTCACGGGTAAGTTTCACGGGTATGTTTCACGGGTGACGTTTTACGGGTCTAGGTTTCACTGGTAAGTTTCACGGGTCAAGGTTTCACGGGTAAGTTTCACGGGTAAGTTTCACGGGTATGTTTCATGGGTGATGTTTCACGGGTCTAGGTTTTACTGGTAAGTTTCACGGGTCAAGGTTTCACGGGTAAGTTTCACGGGTTACGTTTCACGGGTCTAGGTTTCACTGGTAAGTTTCACGGGTATGTTTCACGGGTGACGTTTCACGGGTCTAGGTTTCACTGGTAAGTTTCACGGGTCAAGGTTTCACGGGTAAGTTTCACGGGTAAGTTTCACGGGTATGTTTCACGGATGACGTTTCACGGGTCTTGGTTTCACTGGTAAGTTTCACGGGTCAAGGTTTCACGGGTAAGTTTCACGGGTAAGTTTTACGGGTATGTTTTACAGGTGACGTTTCACGGGTAAGTTTCACGGGTAAGTTTCACGGGTATGTTTCACGGGTGACGTTTCACGGGTCTAGGTTTCACTGGTAAGTTTCACGGGTCAAGGTTTCACGGGTAAGTTTCACGGGTAAATTTCACGGGTATGTTTCACGGGTGACGTTTCACGGGTCTAGGTTTCACTGGTAAGTTTCACAGTTCAAGGTTTTACGGGTAAGTTTCACGGGTAAGTTTCACGGGTATGTTTCACGGGTGACGTTTCACGGGTCTAGGTTTCACTGGTAAGTTTCACGGGTCAAGGTTTCACGGGTAAGTTTCACGGGTAAGTTTTACGGGTAAGTTTCACGGGTGACGTTTCACGGGTGCGTTTCACGGGTCTAGGTTTCACTGGTAAGTTTCACGGGTCAAGGTTTCACGGGTAAGTTTCACCGGTAAGTTTCACGGGTATGTTTCACAAGTGACGTTTCACGGGTCTAGGTTTCACTGGAAAGTTTCACGGGTCAAGGTTTCACGGGTAAGTTTCACGGGTAAGTTTTACGGGTATGTTTTACAGGCGACGTTTCACGGTTCTAGGTTACACTGGTAAGTTTCACGGGTCTAGGTTTCACGGGTAAGTTTCACGGGTAAGTTTCACGGGTATGTTTCATGGGTGATGTTTCACGGGTCTAGGTTTCACTGGTAAGTTTCACGGGTCAAGGTTTCACGGGTAAGTTTCACGGGTAAGTTTCACGGGTCTAGGTTTCACTGGTAAGTTTCACGGGTCTAGGTTTCACTGGTAAGTTTCACGGGTCAAGGTTTCACGGGTAAGTTTCACGGGTAAGGTTCACGGGTATGTTACACGGGTGACGTTTCACGGGTCTAGGTTTCACTGGAAAGTTTCACGGATCAAGGTTTCACGGGTAAGTTTCACGGGTAAGTTTCACGGGTAAGTTTTACGGGTATGTTTTACAGGTGACGTTTCACGGGTCTAGGTTTCACTGGTAAGTTTCACGGGTCAAGGTTTCACGGGTAAGTTTCACGGGTAAGTTTCACGGGTATGTTTCATGGGTGATGTTTCACGGGTCTAGGTTTTACTGGTAAGTTTCACGGGTCAAGGTTTCACGGGTAAGTTTCACGGGTAAGTTTCACGGGTGACGTTTCACGGGTCTAGGTTTCACTGGTAAGTTTCACGGGTATGTTTCACGGGTGACGTTTCACGGGTCTAGGTTTCACTGGTAAGTTTCACAAGTCAAGGTTTCACGGGTAAGTTTCACGGGTAAGTTTCACGGGTATGTTTCACGGATGACGTTTCACGGGTCTTGGTTTCACTGGTAAGTTTCACGGGTCAAGTTTTCACGGGTAAGTTTCACGGGTAAGTTTTACGGGTATGTTTTACAGGTGACGTTTCACGGGTAAGTTTCACGGGTAAGTTTCACGGGTATGTTTCACGGGTGAAGTTTTACGGGTCTTGGTTTCACTGGTAAGTTTCACGGGTCAAGGTTTCACGGGTAAGTTTCACGGGTAAGTTTTACGGGTATGTTTTACAGGTGACGTTTCACGGGTAAGTTTCACGGGTATGTTTAACGGGTGAAGTTTCACGGGTCTAGGTTTCACTGGTAAGTTTCACGGGTCAAGGTTTCACGGGTAAGTTTCACGGGTAAGTTTTACGGGTAAGTTTCACGGGTGACGTTTCACGGGTCTAGGTTTCACTGGAAAGTTTCACGGGTCAAGGATTCACGGGTAAGTTTCACGGGTAAGTTTTACGGGTATGTTTTACAGGTGACGTTTCACGGGTCTAGGTTTCACTGGTAAGTTTCACGGGTCAAGGTTTCACGGGTAAGATTCACGGGTAAGTTTCACGGGTATGTTTCATGGGTGATGTTTCACGGGTCTAGGTTTCACTGGTAAGTTTCACGGGTCAAGGTTTTACGGGTAAGTTTCACGGGTAAGTTTCACGGGTATGTTTCACGGGTGACGTTTCACGGGTATAGGTTTCACTGGTAAGTTTCACGGGTCAAGGTTTCACGGGTAAGTTTCACGGGTAAGTTTCACGGGTATGTTTCACGGGTGACGTTTCACGGGTCTAGGTTTCACTAGTAAGTTTCACGGGTCAAGGTTTCACGGGTAAGTTTCACGGGTAAGTTTCACGGGTATGTTTCATGGGTGATGTTTCACGGGTCTAGGTTTTACTGGTAAGTTTCACGGGTCAAGGTTTCACGGGTAAGTTTCACGGGTAAGTTTCACGGGTGACGTTTCACGGGTCTAGGTTTCACTGGTAAGTTTCACGGGTATGTTTCACGGGTAAGTTTTACGGGTATGTTTTACAGGTGACGTTTCACGGGTCTAGGTTTCACTGGTAAGTTTCACGGGTAAGTTTCACGGGTATGTTTCACGGGTGACGTTTCACAGGTCTAGGTTTCACTGGTAAGTTTCACGGGTCAAGGTTTCACGGGTAAGTTTCACGGGTATGTTTCACGGGTGACGTTTCACGGGTCTAGGTTTCACTGGTAAGTTTCACGGGTCAAGGTTTCACGGGTAAGTTTCACGGGTAAGTTTCACGGGTATGTTTCACGGATGACGTTTCACGGGTCAAGGTTTCACGGGTAAGTTTCACGGGTAAGTTTTACGGGTAAGTTTCACGGGTGACGTTTCACGGGTGCGTTTCACGGGTCTAGGTTTCACTGGTAAGTTTCACGGGTCAAGGTTTCACGGGTAAGTTTCACCGGTAAGTTTCACGGGTATGTTTCACAAGTGACGTTTCACGGGTCTAGGTTTCACTGGAAAGTTTCACGGGTCAAGGTTTCACGGGTAAGTTTCACGGGTAAGTTTTACGGGTATGTTTTACAGGCGACGTTTCACGGGTCTAGGTTTCACTGGTAAGTTTCACGGGTCTAGGTTTCACGGGTAAGTTTCACGGGTAAGTTTCACGGGTATGTTTCATGGGTGATGTTTCACGGGTCTAGGTTTCACTGGTAAGTTTCACGGGTCAAGGTTTCACGGGTAAGTTACACGGGTAAGTTTCACGGGTAAGTTTTACGGGTATGTTTTACAGGTGACGTTTCACGGGTCTAGGTTTCACTGGTAAGTTTCACGAGTCAAGGTTTCACGGGTAAGTTTCACGGGTATGTTTCATGGGTGATGTTTCACGGGTCTAGGTTTTACTGGTAAGTTTCACGGGTCAAGGTTTCACGGGTAAGTTTCACGGGTAAGTTTTACGGGTGACGTTTCACGGGTCTAGGTTTCACTGGTAAGTTTCACGGGTATGTTTCACGGGTGACGTTTCACGGGTCTAGGTTTCACTGGTAAGTTTCACGGGTCAAGGTTTCACGGGTAAGTTTCACGGGTAAGTTTCACGGGTATGTTTCACGGATGACGTTTCACGGGTCTTGGTTTCACTGGTAAGTTTCACGGGTCAAGGTTTCACGGGTAAGTTTCACGGGTAAGTTTTACGGGTATGTTTTACAGGTGACGTTTCACGGGTAAGTTTCACGGGTAAGTTTCACGGGTATGTTTCACGGGTGAAGTTTCACGGGTCTTGGTTTCACTGGTAAGTTTCACGGGTCAAGGTTTCACGGGTAAGTTTCATGGGTAAGTTTTACGGGTATGTTTTACAGGTGACGTTTCACGGGTAAGTTTCACGGGTAAGTTTCACGGGTATGTTTAACGGGTGAAGTTTCACGGGTCTAGGTTTCACTGGTAAGTTTCACGGGTCAAGGTTTCACGGGTAAGTTTCACGGGTAAGTTTTACGGGTAAGTTTCACGGGTGACGTTTCACGGGTCTAGGTTTCACTGGAAAGTTTCACGGGTCAAGGATTCACGGGTAAGTTTCACGGGTAAGTTTTACGGGTATGTTTTACAGGTGACGTTTCACGGGTCTAGGTTTCACTGGTAAGTTTCACGGGTCAAGGTTTCACGGGTAAGATTCACGGGTAAGTTTCACGGGTATGTTTCATGGGTGATGTTTCACGGGTCTAGGTTTCACTGGTAAGTTTCACGGGTCAAGGTTTTACGGGTAAGTTTCACGGGTAAGTTTCACGGGTATGTTTCACGGGTGACGTTTCACGGGTCTAGGTTTCACTGGTAAGTTTCACGGGTCAAGGTTTCACGGGTAAGTTTCACGGGTAAGTTTCACGGGTATGTTTCACGGGTGACGTTTCACGGGTCTAGGTTTCACTAGTAAGTTTCACGGGTCAAGGTTTCACGGGTAAGTTTCACGGGTAAGTTTCACGGGTATGTTTCATGGGTGATGTTTCACGGGTCTAGGTTTTACTGGTAAGTTTCACGGGTCAAGGTTTCACGGGTAAGTTTCACGGGTAAGTTTCACGGGTGACGTTTCACGGGTCTAGGTTTCACTGGTAAGTTTCACGGGTATGTTTCACGGGTAAGTTTTACGGGTATGTTTTACAGGTGACGTTTCAAGGGTCTAGGTTTCACTGGTAAGTTTCACGGGTCAAGGTTTCACGGGTCAAGGTTTCACGAGTCAAGGTTTCACGGGTAAGTTTCACGGGTAAGTTTCAAGGGTATGTTTTACAGGTGACGTTTCACGGGTCTAGGTTTCACTGGTAAGTTTCACGGGTCAAGGTTTCACGGGTAAGATTCACGGGTTAGTTTCACGGGTATGTTTCACGGGTGACGTTTCACGGGTCTAGGTTTCACTGAAAAGTTTCACGGGTCAAGGTTTCACGGGTAAGTTTCACGGGTATGTTTCACGGGTGACGTTTCACAGGTCTAGGTTTCACTGGTAAGTTTCACGGGTCAAGGTTTCACGGGTAAGTTTCACGGGTAAGTTTCACGGGTATGTTTCACGGGTGACGTTTCACGGGTCTAGGTTTCACTGGTAAGTTTCACGGGTCAAGGTTTCACGGGTAAGTTTCACGGGTAAGTTTCACGGGTATGTTTTACAGGTGACGTTTCACGGGTAAGTTTCACGGGTAAGTTTCACGGGTCAAGGTTTCACGGGTAAGATTCACGGGTTAGTTTCACGGGTATGTTTCACGGGTGACGTTTCACGGGTCTAGGTTTCACTGGAAAGTTTCACGGGTCAAGGTTTCACGGGTAAGTTTCACGGGTATGTTTCACGGGTGACGTTTCACAGGTCTAGGTTTCACTGGTAAGTTTCACGGGTCAAGGTTTCACGGGTAAGTTTCACGGGTAAGTTTCACGGGTATGTTTCACGGGTGACGTTTCACGGGTCTAGGTTTCACTGGTAAGTTTCACGGGTCAAGGTTTCACGGGTAAGTTTCACGGGTAAGTTTCACGGGTATGTTTTACAGGTGACGTTTCACGGGTAAGTTTCACGGGTAAGTTTCACGGGTATGTTTTACAGGTGACGTTTCACGGGTAAGTTTCACGGGTAAGTTTCACGGGTATGTTTCACGGGTGACGTTTCACGGGTCTAGGTATCACTGGTAAGTTTCACGGGTCAAGGTTTCACGGGTAAGTTTCACGGGTAAGTTTTACGGGTAAGTTTCACGGGTGACGTTTCACGGGTCTAGGTTTCACTGGAAAGTTTCACGGGTCAAGGATTCACGGGTAAGTTTCACGGGTAAGTTTTACGGGTATGTTTTACAGGTGACGTTTCACGGGTCTAGGTTTCACTTGTAAGTTTCACGGGTCAAGGTTTCACGGGTAAGTTTCACGGGTATGTTTCATGGGTGATGTTTCACGGGTCTAGGTTTTACTGGTAAGTTTCACGGGTCAAGGTTTCACGGGTAAGTTTCACGGGTAAGTTTCACGGGTGACGTTTCACGGGTCTAGGTTTCACTGGTAAGTTTCACGGGTATGTTTCACGGGTGACGTTGCACGGGTCTAGGTTTCACTGGTAAGTTTCACGGGTCAAGGTTTCACGGGTAAGTTTCACGGGTAAGTTTCACGGGTATGTTTCACGGGTAAGTTTCACGGGTGACGTTTCACGGGTCTAGGTTTCACTGGTAAGTTTCACGGGTATGTTTCACGGGTGACGTTTCACGGGTCTAGGTTTCACTGGTAAGTTTCACGGGTCAAGGTTTCACGGGTAAGTTTCACGGGTAAGTTTCACGGGTATGTTTCACGGATGACGTTTCACGGGTCTTGGTTTCACTGGTAAGTTTCACGGGTCAAGGTTTCACGGGTAAGTTTCACGGGTAAGTTTTACGGGTATGTTTTACAGGTGACGTTTCACGGGTAAGTTTCACGGGTAAGTTTCACGGGTATGTTTCACGGGTGACGTTTCACGGGTCTTGGTTTCACTGGTAAGTTTCACGGGTCAAGGTTTCACGGGTAAGTTTCACGGGTATGTTTCACGGGTGACGTTTCACGGGTCTAGGTTTCACTGGTCAGTTTCACGGGTCAAGGTTTCACGGGTAAGTTTCACGGGTAAGTTTTACGGGTAAGTTTCACGGGTCTAGGTTTCAATGGTAAGTTTCACGGGTCAAGGTTTCACGGGTAAGTTTCACGGGTATGTTTCACGGGTGACGTTTCACGGGTCTAGGTTTCACTGGAAAGTTTCACGGATCAAGGTTTCACGGGTAAGTTTCACGGGTAAGTTTTACGGGTATGTTTTACAGGTGACGTTTCACGGGTCTAGGTTTCACTGGTAAGTTTCACGGGTCAAGGTTTCACAGGTAAGTTTCACGGGTAAGTTTCACGGGTATGTTTCATGGGTGATGTTTCACGGGTCTAGGTTTTACTGGTAAGTTTCACGGGTCAAGGTTTCACGGGTAAGTTTCACGGGTAAGTTTCACGGGTGACGTTTCACGGGTCTAGGTTTCACTGGTAAGTTTCACGGGTATGTTTCACGGGTGACGTTTCACGGGTCTAGGTTTCACTGGTAAGTTTCACGGGTCAAGGTTTCACGGGTAAGTTTCACTGGTAAGTTTCACGGGTATGTTTCACGGATGACGTTTCACGGGTCTTGGTTTCACTGGTAAGTTTCACGGGTCAAGGTTTCACGGGTAAGTTTCACGGGTAAGTTTTACGGGTATGTTTTACAGGTGACGTTTTACGGGTAAGTTTCACGGGTAAGTTTCACGGGTAAGTTTCACGGGTAAGTTTCACGGGTATGTTTCACGGGTGACGTTTCACGGGTCTAGGTTTCACTGGTAAGTTTCACGGGTCAAGGTTTCACGGGTAAGTTTCACGGGTAAGTTTTACGGGTATGTTTTACAGGTGACGTTTCACGGGTCTAGGTTTCACTGGTAAGTTTCACGGGTCAAGGTTTCACGGGTAAGATTCACGGGTAAGTTTCACGGGTATGTTTCATGGGTGATGTTTCACGGGTCTAGGTTTCACTGGTAAGTTTCACGGGTCAAGGTTTTACGGGTAAGTTTCACGGGTATGTTTCACGGGTGACGTTTCACGGGTCTAGGTTTCACTGGTAAGTTTCACGGGTCAAGGTTTCACGGGTAAGATTCACGGGTAAGTTTCACGGGTATGTTTCACGGGTGACGTTTCACGGGTATAGGTTTCACTAGTAAGTTTCACGGGTCAAGGTTTCACGGGTAAGTTTCACGGGTAAGTTTCACGGGTATGTTTCACGGGTGACGTTTCACGGGTCTAGGTTTCACTGGTAAGTTTCACGGGTCAAGGTTTTACGGGTAAGTTTCACGGGTAAGTTTCACGGGTATGTTTCACGGGTGACGTTTCACGGGTCTAGGTTTCACTGGTAAGTTTCACGGGTCAAGGTTTCACGGGTAAGTTTTACGGGTAAGTTTCACGGGTAAGTTTTACGCGTAAGTTTCACGGGTGACGTTTCACGGGTCTAGGTTTCACTGGTAAGTTTCACGGGTCAAGGTTTCACGGGTAAGTTTAACGGGTAAGTTTTACGGGTAAGTTTCACGGGTGACGTTTCACGGGTCTAGGTTTCACTGGTAAGTTTCACGGGTCTAGGTTTCACTGGTAAGTTTCACGGGTCAAGGTTTCACGGGTAAGTTTCACGGGTAAGTTTCACGGGTATGTTTCACGGGTGACGTTTCATGGGTCTAGGTTTCACTGGAAAGTTTCACGGATCAAGGTTTCACGGGTAAGTTTCACGGGTAAGTTTCACGGGTAAGTTTTACGGGTATGTTTTACAGGTGACGTTTCACGGGTCTAGGTTTCACTGGTAAGTTTCACGGGTCAAGGTTTCACGGGTAAGTTTCACGGGTAAGTTTCACGGGTATGTTTCATGGGTGATGTTTCACGGGTCTAGGTTTTACTGGTAAGTTTCACGGGTCAAGGTTTCACGGGTAAGTTTCACGGGTAAGTTTCACGGGTGACGTTTCACGGGTCTAGGTTTCACTGGTAAGTTTCACGGGTATGTTTCACGGGTGACGTTTCACGGGTCTAGGTTTCACTGGTAAGTTTCACGGGTCAAGGTTTCACGGGTAAGTTTCACGGGTAAGATTCACGGGTATGTTTCACGGATGACGTTTCACGGGTCTTGGTTTCACTGGTAAGTTTCACGGGTCAAGGTTTCACGGGTAAGTTTCACGGGTAAGTTTTACGGGTATGTTTTACAGGTGACGTTTCACGGGTAAGTTTCACGGGTAAGTTTCACGGGTATGTTTCACTGGTAAGTTTCACGGGTCAAGGTTTCACGGGTAAGTTTTACGGGTAAGTTTCACGGGTGACGTTTCACGGGTCTAGGTTTCACTGGTAAGTTTCACGGGTATGTTTCACGGGTGACGTTTCACGGGTCTAGGTTTCACTGGTAAGTATCACGGGTCAAGGTTTCACGGGTAAGTTTCACGGGTATGTTTCACGGGTGACGTTTCACGGGTCTAGGTTTCACTGGAAAGTTTCACGGGTCAAGGATTCACGGGTAAGTTTCACGGGTAAGTTTTACGGGTATGTTTTACAGGTGACGTTTCACGGGTCTAGGTTTCACTGGTAAGTTTCACGAGTCAAGGTTTCACGGGTAAGATTCACGTGTAAGTTTCACGGGTATGTTTCATGGGTGATGTTTCACGGGTCTAGGTTTCACTGGTAAGTTTCACGGGTCAAGGTTTTACGGGTAAGTTTCACGGGTAAGTTTCACGGGTATGTTTCACGTGTGACGTTTCACGGGTCTTGGTTTCGCTGGTAAGTTTCACGGGTCAAGGTTTCACGGGTAAGTTTCACGGGTAAGTTTCACGGGTATGTTTCACGGGTGACGTTTCACGGGTCTAGGTTTCACTAGTAAGTTTCACGGGTCAAGTTTTCACGGGTAAGTTTCACGGGTAAGTTTCACGGGTATGTTTCATGGGTGATGTTTCACGGGTCTAGGTTTTACTGGTAAGTTTCACGGGTCAAGGTTTCACGGGTAAGTTTCACGGGTAAGTTTCACGGGTGACGTTTCACGGGTCTAGGTTTCACTGGTAAGTTTCACGGGTATGTTTCACGGGTAAGTTTTACGGGTATGTTTTACAGGTGACGTTTCACGGGTCTAGGTTTCACTGGTAAGTTTCACGGGTCAAGGTTTCACGGGTCAAGGTTTCACGGGTAAGTTTCACGGGTAAGTTTCACGGGTATGTTTTACAGGTGACGTTTCACGGGTCTAGGTTTCACTGGTAAGTTTCACGGGTCAAGGTTTCACGGGTAAGATTCACGGGTAAGTTTCACGGGTATGTTTCATGAGTGATGTTTCACGGGTCTAGGTTTCACTGGTAAGTTTCACGGGTCAAGGTTTTAAGGGTAAGTTTCACGGGTAAGTTTCACGGGTATGTTTCACGGGTGACGTTTCACGGGTCTAGGTTTCACTAGTAAGTTTCACTTGTCAAGGTTTCACGGGTAAGTTTCACGGGTAAGTTTCACGGGTATGTTTCACGGGTGACGTTTCACGGGTCTAGGTTTCACGGGTAAGTTTCACGGGTCAAGGTTTCACGGGTAAGTTTCACGGGTAAGTTTCACGGGTATGTTTCACAAGTGACGTTTCACGGGTCTAGGTTTCACTGGAAAGTTTCACGGGTCAAGGTTTCACGGGTAAGTTTCAGGGGTAAGTTTCACGGGTATGTTTCACGGGTGACGTTTCACGGGTCTAGGTTTCACTGGTAAGTTTCACGGGTCAAGGTTTCACGGGTAAGTTTCACGGGTAAGTTTTACGGGTAAGTTTCACGGGTGACGTTTCACGGGTGCGTTTCACGGGTCTAGGTTTCACTGGTAAGTTTCACGGGTCAAGGTTTCACGGGTAAGTTTCACCGGTAAGTTTCACGGGTATGTTTTACAAGTGACGTTTCACGGGTCTAGGTTTCACTGGAAAGTTTCACGGGTCAAGGTTTCACGGGTAAGTTTCACGGTTTAAGTTTTACGGGTATGTTTTACAGGCGACGTTTCACGGGTCTAGGTTTCACTGGTAAGTTTCACGGGTCTAGGTTTCACGGGTAAGTTTCACGGGTAAGTTTCACGGGTATGTTTCATGGGTGATGTTTCACGGGTCTAGGTTTTACTGGTAAGTTTCACGGGTCAAGGTTTCACGGGTAAGTTTCACGGGTAAGTTTCACGGGTAAGTTTTACGAGTATGTTTTACAGGTGACGTTTCACGGGTCTAGGTTTCACTGGTAAGTTTCACGGGTCAAGGTTTCACGGGTAAGTTTCACGGGTAAGTTTCACGGGTATGTTTCATGGGTGATGTTTCACGGGTCTAGGTTTCACTGGTAAGTTTCACAGTTCAAGGTTTTACGGGTAAGTTTCACGGGTAAGTTTCACGGGTATGTTTCACGGGTGACGTTTCACGGGTCTAGGTTTCACTGGTAAGTTTCACGGGTCAAGGTTTCACGGGTAAGTTTCACGGGTAAGTTTTACGGGTAAGTTTCACGGGTGACGTTTCACGGGTGCGTTTCACGGGTCTAGGTTTCACTGGTAAGTTTCACGGGTCAAGGTTTCACGGGTAAGTTTCACCGGTAAGTTTCACGGGTATGTTTCACAAGTGACGTTTCACGGGTCTAGGTTTCACTGGAAAGTTTCACGGGTCAAGGTTTCACGGGTAAGTTTCACGGTTTAAGTTTTACGGGTATGTTTTACAGGCGACGTTTCACGGGTCTAGGTTTCACTGGTAAGTTTCACGGGTCTAGGTTTCACGGGTAAGTTTCACGGGTAAGTTTCACGGGTATGTTTCATGGGTGATGTTTCACGGGTCTAGGTTTCACTGGTAAGTTTCACGGGTCAAGGTTTCACGGGTAAGTTTCACGGGTAAGTTTCACGGGTAAGTTTTACGAGTATGTTTTACAGGTGACGTTTCACGGGTCTAGGTTTCACTGGTAAGTTTCACGGGTCAAGGTTTCACGGGTAAGTTTCACGGGTAAGTTTCACGGGTATGTTTCATGGGTGATGTTTCACGGGTCTAGGTTTTACTGGTAAGTTTCACGGGTCAAGGTTTCACGGGTAAGTTTCACGGGTAAGTTTCACGGGTGACGTTTCACGGGTCTAGGTTTCACTGGTAAGTTTCACGGGTATGTTTCACGGGTGACGTTTCACGGGTCTAGGTTTCACTGGTAAGTTTCACGGGTCAAGGTTTCACGGGTAAGTTTCACGGGTAAGATTCACGGGTATGTTTCACGGATGACGTTTCACGGGTCTTGGTTTCACTGGTAAGTTTCACGGGTCAAGGTTTCACGGGTAAGTTTCACGGGTAAGTTTTACGGGTATGTTTTACAGGTGACGTTTCACGGGTAAGTTTCACGGGTAAGTTTCACGGGTATGTTTCACGGGTGAAGTTTCACGGGTCTTGGTTTCACTGGTAAGTTTCACGGGTCAAGGTTTCACGGGTAAGTTTCACGGGTAAGTTTTACGGGTATGATTTACAGGTGACGTTTCACGGGTAAGTTTCACGGGTAAGTTTCACGGGTGACGTTTCACGGGTCTAGGTTTCACTGGAAAGTTTCACGGGTCAAGGATTCACGGGTAAGTTTCACGGGTAAGTTTTACGGGTATGTTTTACAGGTGACGTTTCACGGGTCTAGGTTTCACTGGTAAGTTTCACGAGTCAAGGTGTCACGGGTAAGATTCACGGGTAAGTTTCACGGGTATGTTTCATGGGTGATGTTTCACGGGTCTAGGTTTCACTGGTAAGTTTCACGGGTCAAGGTTTTACGGGTAAGTTTCACGGGTAAGTTTCACGGGTATGTTTCACGTGTGACGTTTCACGGGTCTTGGTTTCGCTGGTAAGTTTCACGGGTCAAGGTTTCACGGGTAAGTTTCACGGGTAAGTTTCACGGGTATGTTTCACGGGTGACGTTTCACGGGTCTAGGTTTCACTAGTAAGTTTCACGGGTCAAGTTTTCACGGGTAAGTTTCACGGGTAAGTTTCACGGGTATGTTTCATGGGTGATGTTTCACGGGTCTAGGTTTTACTGGTAAGTTTCACGGGTCAAGGTTTCACGGGTAAGTTTCACGGGTAAGTTTCACGGGTGACGTTTCACGGGTCTAGGTTTCACTGGTAAGTTTCACGGGTATGTTTCACGGGTAAGTTTTACGGGTATGTTTTACAGGTGACGTTTCACGGGTCTAGGTTTCACTGGTAAGTTTCACGGGTCAAGGTTTCACGGGTCAAGGTTTCACGGGTCAAGGTTTCACGGGTAAGTTTCACGGGTAAGTTTCACGGGTATGTTTTACAGGTGACGTTTCACGGGTCTAGGTTTCACTGGTAAGTTTCACGGGTCAAGGTTTCACGGGTAAGATTCACGGGTAAGTTTCACGGGTATGTTTCATGAGTGATGTTTCACGGGTCTAGGTTTCACTGGTAAGTTTCACGGGTCAAGGTTTTACGGGTAAGTTTCACGGGTAAGTTTCACGGGTATGTTTCACGGGTGACGTTTCACGGGTCTAGGTTTCACTAGTAAGTTTCACTTGTCAAGGTTTCACGGGTAAGTTTCACGGGTAAGTTTCACGGGTATGTTTCACGGGTGACGTTTCACGGGTCTAGGTTTCACGGGTAAGTTTCACGGGTCAAGGTTTCACGGGTAAGTTTCACGGGTAAGTTTCACGGGTATGTTTCACAAGTGACGTTTCACGGGTCTAGGTTTCACTGGAAAGTTTCACGGGTCAAGGTTTCACGGGTAAGTTTCACGGGTAAGTTTTACGGGTATGTTTTACAGGTGACGTTTCACGGGTCTAGGTTTCACTGGTAAGTTTCACGGGTCTAGGTTTCACGGGTAAGTTTCACGGGTAAGTTTCACGGGTATGTTTCACGGGTGACGTTTCACGGGTCTAGGTTTCACTGGTAAGTTTCACGGGTCAAGGTTTCACGGGTAAGTTTCACGGGTAAATTTCACGGGTATGTTTCACGGGTGACGTTTCACGGGTCTAGGTTTCACTGGTAAGTTTCACAGTTCAAGGTTTTACGGGTAAGTTTCACGGGTAAGTTTCACGGGTATGTTTCACGGGTGACGTTTCACGGGTCTAGGTTTCACTGGTAAGTTTCACGGGTCAAGGTTTCAAGGGTAAGTTTCACGGGTAAGTTTTACGGGTAAGTTTCACGGGTGACGTTTCACGGGTGCGTTTCACGGGTCTAGGTTTCACTGGTAAGTTTCACGGGTCAAGGTTTTACGGGTAAGTTTCACCGGTAAGTTTCACGGGTATGTTTCACAAGTGACGTTTCACGGGTCTAGGTTTCACTGGAAAGTTTCACGGGTCAAGGTTTCACGGGTAAGTTTCACGGTTTAAGTTTTACGGGTATGTTTTACAGGCGACGTTTCACGGGTCTAGGTTTCACTGGTAAGTTTCACGGGTCTAGGTTTCACGGGTAAGTTTCACGGGTAAGTTTCACGGGTATGTTTCATGGGTGATGTTTCACGGGTCTAGGTTTCACTGGTAAGTTTCACGGGTCAAGGTTTCACGGGTAAGTTTCACGGGTAAGTTTCACGGGTAAGTTTTACGAGTATGTTTTACAGGTGACGTTTCACGGGTCTAGGTTTCACTGGTAAGTTTCACGGGTCAAGGTTTCACGGGTAAGTTTCACGGGTAAGTTTCACGGGTATGTTTCATGGGTGATGTTTCACGGGTCTAGGTTTTACTGGTAAGTTTCACGGGTCAAGGTTTCACGGGTAAGTTTCACGGGTAAGTTTCACGGGTGACGTTTCACGGGTCTAGGTTTCACTGGTAAGTTTCACGGGTATGTTTCACGGGTGACGTTTCACGGGTCTAGGTTTCACTGGTAAGTTTCACGGGTCAAGGTTTCACGGGTAAGTTTCACGGGTAAGATTCACGGGTATGTTTCACGGATGACGTTTCACGGGTCTTGGTTTCACTGGTAAGTTTCACGGGTCAAGGTTTCACGGGTAAGTTTCACGGGTAAGTTTTACGGGTATGTTTTACAGGTGACGTTTCACGGGTAAGTTTCACGGGTAAGTTTCACGGGTATGTTTCACGGGTGAAGTTTCACGGGTCTTGGTTTCACTGGTAAGTTTCACGGGTCAAGGTTTCACGGGTAAGTATCACGGGTAAGTTTTACGGGTATGTTTTACAGGTGACGTTTCACGGGTAAGTTTCACGGGTAAGTTTCACGGGTATGTTTCACGGGTGAAGTTTCACGGGTCTAGGTTTCACTGGTAAGTTTCACGGGTCAAGGTTTCACGGGTAAGTTTCACGGGTAAGTTTTACGGGTAAGTTTCACGGGTGACGTTTCACGGGTCTAGGTTTCACTGGAAAGTTTCACGGGTCAAGGATTCACGGGTCAAGGATTCACGGGTAAGTTTCACGGGTAAGTTTTACGGGTATGTTTTACAGGTGACGTTTCACGGGTCTAGGTTTCACTGGTAAGTTTCACGGGTCAAGGTTTCACGGGTAAGATTCACGGGTAAGTTTCACGGGTATGTTTCATGGGTGATGTTTCACGGGTCTAGGTTTCACTGGTAAGTTTCACGGGTCAAGGTTTTACGGGTAAGTTTCACGGGTAAGTTTCACGGGTATGTTTCACGGGTGACGTTTCACGGGTCTAGGTTTCACTGGTAAGTTTCACGGGTCAAGGTTTCACGGGTAAGTTTCACGGGTAAGTTTCACGGGTATGTTTCACGGGTGACGTTTCACGGGTCTAGGTTTCACTAGTAAGTTTCACGGGTCAAGGTTTCACGGGTAAGTTTCACGGGTAAGTTTCACGGGTATGTTTCATGGGTGATGTTTCACTGGTCTAGGTTTTACTGGTAAGTTTCACGGGTCAAGGTTTCACGGGTAAGTTTCACGGGTAAGTTTCACGGGTATGTTTTACGGGTGACGTTTCACGGGTCTAGGTTTCACTAGTAAGTTTCACGGGTCAAGGTTTCACGGGTAAGTTTCACGGGTAAGTTTCACGGGTATGTTTCACGGGTGATGTTTCAAGGGTCTAGGTTTCACTGGAAAGTTTCACGGATCAAGGTTTTACGGGTAAGTTTCACGGGTAAGTTTCACGGGTAAGTTTTACGGGTATGTTTTACAGGTGACGTTTCACGGGTCTAGGTTTCACTGGTAAGTTTCACGGGTCAAGGTTTCACGGGTAAGTTTCACGGGTAAGTTTCACGGGTATGTTTCATGGGTGATGTTTCACGGGTCTAGGTTTTACTGGTAAGTTTCACGGGTCAAGGTTTCACGGGTAAGTTTCACGGGTAAGTTTCACGGGTGACGTTTCACGGGTCTAGGTTTCACTGGTAAGTTTCACGGGTATGTTTCACGGGTGACGTTTCACGGGTCTAGGTTTCACTGGTAAGTTTCACGGGTCAAGGTTTCACGGGTAAGTTTCACGGGTAAGTTTCACGGGTATGTTTCACGGATGACGTTTCACGGGTCTTGGTTTCACTGGTAAGTTTCACGGGTCAAGGTTTCACGGGTAAGTTTCACGGGTATGTTTTACAGGTGACGTTTCACGGGTAAGTTTCACGGGTAAGTTTCACGGGTATGTTTCACGGGTGACGTTTCACGGGTCTAGGTTTCACTGGTAAGTTTCACGGGTCAAGGTTTCACGGGTAAGTTTCACGGGTAAGTTTCACGGGTATGTTTCATGGGTGATGTTTCACGGGTCTAGGTTTTACTGGTAAGTTTCACGGGTCAAGGTTTCACGGGTAAGTTTTACGGGTAAGTTTCACGGGTGACGTTTCACGGGTCTAGGTTTCACTGGTAAGTTTCACGGGTATGTTTCACGGGTGACGTTTCACGGGTCTAGGTTTCACTGGTAAGTTTCACGGGTCAAGGTTTCACGGGTAAGTTTCACGGGTAAGTTTCACGGGTAAGTTTCACGGGTAAGTTTCACGGGTATGTTTCACGGATGACGTTTCACGGGTCTTGGTTTCACTGGTAAGTTTCACGGGTCAAGGTTTCACGGGTAAGTTTCACGGGTAAGTTTTACGGGTATGTTTTACAGGTGACGTTTCACGGGTAAGTTTCACGGGTATGTTTCACGGGTGACGTTTCACGGGTCTAGGTTTCACTGGTAAGTTTCACGGGTCAAGGTTTCACGGGTAAGTTTCACGGGTAAGTTTCACGGGTATGTTTCATGGGTGATGTTTCACGGGTCTAGGTTTTACTGGTTAGTTTCACGGGTATGTTTTACAGGTGACGTTTTACGGGTAAGTTTCACGGGTAAGTTTCACGGGTATGTTTCACGGGTGACGTTTCACGGGTCTTGGTTTCACTGGTAAGTTTCACGGGTCAAGGTTTCACGGGTAAGTTTCACGGGTATGTTTCACGGGTGACGTTTCACGGGTCTAGGTTTCACTGGTAAGTTTCACGGGTCAAGGTTTCACGGGTAAGTTTCACGGGTAAGTTTTACGGGTAAGTTTCACGGGTCTAGGTTTCACTGGTAAGTTTCACGGGTCAAGGTTTCACGGGTAAGTTTCACGGGTAAGTTTCACGGGTATGTTTCACGGGTGACGTTTCACGGGTCTAGGTTTCACTGGAAAGTTTCACGGATCAAGGTTTCACGGGTAAGTTTAACGGGTAAGTTTTACGGGTATGTTTTACAGGTGACGTTTCACGGGTCTAGGTTTCACTGGTAAGTTTCACGGGTCAAGGTTTCACGGGTAAGTTTCACGGGTAAGTTTCACGGGTATGTTTCATGGGTGATGTTTCACGGGTCTAGGTTTTACTGGTAAGTTTCACGGGTCAAGGTTTCACGGGTAAGTTTCACGGGTAAGTTTCACGGGTGACGTTTCACGGGTCTAGGTTTCACTGGTAAGTTTCACGGGTATGTTTCACGGGTGACGTTTCACGGGTCTAGGTTTCACTGGTAAGTTTCACGGGTCAAGGTTTCACGGGTAAGTTTAACGGGTAAGTTTTACGGGTAAGTTTCACGGGTGACGTTTCACGGGTCTAGGTTTCACTGGTAAGTTTCACGGGTCTAGGTTTCACTGGTAAGTTTCACGGGTCAAGGTTTCACGGGTAAGTTTCACGGGTAAGTTTCACGGGTATGTTTCACGGGTGACGTTTCACGGGTCTAGGTTTCACTGGAAAGTTTCACGGATCAAGGTTTCACGGGTAAGTTTCACGGGTAAGTTTCACGGGTAAGTTTTACGGGTATGTTTTACAGGTGACGTTTCACGTGTCTAGGTTTCACTGGTAAGTTTCACGGGTCAAGGTTTCACGGGTAAGTTTCACGGGTAAGTTTCACGGGTATGTTTCATGGGTGATGTTTCACGGGTCTAGGTTTTACTGGTAAGTTTCACGGGTCAAGGTTTCACGGGTAAGTTTTACGGGTAAGTTTCACGGGTGACGTTTCACGGGTCTAGGTTTCACTGGTAAGTTTCACGGGTATGTTTCACGGGTGACGTTTCACGGGTCTAGGTTTCACTGGTAAGTATCACGGGTCAAGGTTTCACGGGTAAGTTTCACGGGTATGTTTCACGGATGACGTTTCACGGGTCTTGGTTTCACTGGTAAGTTTCACGGGTCAAGGTTTCACGGGTAAGTTTCACGGGTAAGTTTTACGGGTATGTTTTACAGGTGACGTTTCACGGGTAAGTTTCACGGGTCAGTTTCACGGGTATGTTTCACGGGTGACGTTTCACGGGTCTAGGTTTCACTGGTAAGTTTCACGGGTCAAGGTTTCACGGGTAAGTTTCACGGGTAAGTTTTACGGGTAAGTTTCACGGGTGACGTTTCACGGGTCTAGGTTTCACTGGAAAGTTTCACGGGTCAAGGATTCACGGGTAAGTTTCACGGGTAAGTTTTACGGGTATGTTTTACAGGTGACGTTTCACGGGTCTAGGTTTCACTGGTAAGTTTCACGAGTCAAGGTTTCACGGGTAAGATTCACGGGTAAGTTTCACGGGTATGTTTCATGGGTGATGTTTCACGGGTCTAGGTTTCACTGGTAAGTTTCACGGGTCAAGGTTTTACGGGTAAGTTTCACGGGTATGTTTCACGGGTGACGTTTCACGGGTCTAGGTTTCACTGGTAAGTTTCACGGGTCAAGGTTTCACGGGTAAGATTCACGGGTAAGTTTCACGGGTATGTTTCACGGGTGACGTTTCACGGGTATAGGTTTCACTAGTAAGTTTCACGGGTCAAGGTTTCACGGGTAAGTTTCACGGGTAAGTTTCACGGGTATGTTTCACGGGTGACGTTTCACGGGTCTAGGTTTCACTGGTAAGTTTCACGGGTCAAGGTTTCACGGGTAAGTTTCACGGGTGACGTTTCACGGGTCTAGGTTTCACTGGTAAGTTTCACGGGTCAAGGTTTCACGGGTAAGTTTTACGGGTAAGTTTCACGGGTAAGTTTTACGCGTAAGTTTCACGGGTGACGTTTCACGGGTCTAGGTTTCACTGGTAAGTTTCACGGGTCAAGGTTTCACGGGTAAGTTTAACGGGTAAGTTTTACGGGTAAGTTTCACGGGTGACGTTTCACGGGTCTAGGTTTCACTGGTAAGTTTCACGGGTCTAGGTTTCACTGGTAAGTTTCACGGGTCAAGGTTTCACGGGTAAGTTTCACGGGTAAGTTTCACGGGTATGTTTCACGGGTGACGTTTCACGGGTCTAGGTTTCACTGGAAAGTTTCACGGATCAAGGTTTCACGGGTAAGTTTCACGGGTAAGTTTTACGGGTATGTTTTACAGGTGACGTTTCACGGGTCTAGGTTTCACTGGTAAGTTTCACGGGTCAAGGTTTCACGGGTAAGTTTCACGGGTAAGTTTCACGGGTATGTTTCATGGGTGATGTTTCACGGGTCTAGGTTTTACTGGTAAGTTTCACGGGTCAAGGTTTCACGGGTAAGTTTCACGGGTAAGTTTCACGGGTGACGTTTCACGGGTCTAGGTTTCACTGGTAAGTTTCACGGGTATGTTTCACGGGTGACGTTTCACGGGTCTAGGTTTCACTGGTAAGTTTCACGGGTCAAGGTTTCACGGGTAAGTTTCACTGGTAAGTTTCACGGGTATGTTTCACGGATGACGTTTCACGGGTCTTGGTTTCACTGGTAAGTTTCACGGGTCAAGGTTTCACGGGTAAGTTTCACGGGTAAGTTTTACGGGTATGTTTTACAGGTGACGTTTCACGGGTAAGTTTCACGGGTAAGTTTCACGGGTAAGTTTCACGGGTATGTTTCACGGGTGACGTTTCACGGGTCTAGGTTTCACTGGTAAGTTTCACGGGTCAAGGTTTCACGGGTAAGTTTCACGGGTAAGTTTTACGGGTAAGTTTCACGGGTGACGTTTCACGGGTCTAGGTTTCACTGGAAAGTTTCACGGGTCAAGGATTCACGGGTAAGTTTCACGGGTAAGTTTTACGGGTATGTTTTACAGGTGACGTTTCACGGGTCTAGGTTTCACTGGTAAGTTTCACGGGTCAAGGTTTCACGGGTAAGATTCACGGGTAAGTTTCACGGGTATGTTTCATGGGTGATGTTTCACGGGTCTAGGTTTCACTGGTAAGTTTCACGGGTCAAGGTTTTACGGGTAAGTTTCACGGGTAAGTTTCACGGGTATGTTTCACGGGTGACGTTTCACGGGTCTAGGTTTCGCTGGTAAGTTTCACGGGTCAAGGTTTCACGGGTAAGTTTCACGGGTAAGTTTCACGGGTATGTTTCACGGGTGACGTTTCACGGGTCTAGGTTTCACTGGTAAGTTTCACGGGTCAAGGTTTCACGGGTAAGTTTCACGGGTAAGTTTTACGGGTAAGTTTCACGGGTCTAGGTTTCACTGGTAAGTTTCACGGGTCAAGGTTTCACGGGTAAGTTTCACGGGTAAGTTTCACGGGTATGTTTCACGGGTGACGTTTCACGGGTCTAGGTTTCACTGGAAAGTTTCACGGATCAAGGTTTCACGGGTAAGTTTAACGGGTAAGTTTTACGGGTATGTTTTACAGGTGACGTTTCACGGGTCTAGGTTTCACTGGTAAGTTTCACGGGTCAAGGTTTCACGGGTAAGTTTCACGGGTAAGTTTCACGGGTATGTTTCATGGGTAATGTTTCACGGGTCTAGGTTTTACTGGTAAGTTTCACGGGTCAAGGTTTCACGGGTAAGTTTCACGGGTGACGTTTCACGGGTCTAGGTTTCACTGGTAAGTTTCACGGGTATGTTTCACGGGTGACGTTTCACGGGTCTAGGTTTCACTGGTAAGTTTCACGGGTCAAGGTTTCACGGGTAAGTTTAACGGGTAAGTTTTAGGGGTAAGTTTCACGGGTGACGTTTCACGGGTCTAGGTTTCACTGGTAAGTTTCACGGGTCTAGGTTTCACTGGTAAGTTTCACGGGTCAAGGTTTCACGGGTAAGTTTCACGGGTAAGTTTCACGGGTATGTTTCACGGGTGACGTTTCACGGGTCTAGGTTTCACTGGAAAGTTTCACGGATCAAGGTTTCACGGGTAAGTTTCACGGGTAAGTTTCACGGGTAAGTTTTACGGGTATGTTTTACAGGTGACGTTTCACGGGTCTAGGTTTCACTGGTAAGTTTCACGGGTCAAGGTTTCACGGGTAAGTTTCAAGGGTAAGTTTCACGGGTATGTTTCATGGGTGATGTTTCACGGGTCTAGGTTTTACTGGTAAGTTTCACGGGTCAAGGTTTCACGGGTAAGTTTTACGGGTAAGTTTCACGGGTGACGTTTCACGGGTCTAGGTTTCACTGGTAAGTTTCACGGGTATGTTTCACGGGTGACGTTTCACGGGTCTAGGTTTCACTGGTAAGTATCACGGGTCAAGGTTTCACGGGTAAGTTTCACGGGTAAGTTTCACGGGTATGTTTCACGGATGACGTTTCACGGGTCTTGGTTTCACTGGTAAGTTTCACGGGTCAAGGTTTCACGGGTAAGTTTCACGGGTAAGTTTTACGGGTATGTTTTACAGGTGACGTTTCACGGGTAAGTTTCACGGGTCAGTTTCACGGGTATGTTTCACGGGTGACGTTTCACGGGTCTAGGTTTCACTGGTAAGTTTCACGGGTCAAGGTTTCACGGGTAAGTTTCACGGGTAAGTTTTACGGGTAAGTTTCACGGGTGACGTTTCACGGGTCTAGGTTTCACTGGAAAGTTTCACGGGTCAAGGATTCACGGGTATGTTTCACGGGTAAGTTTTACGGGTATGTTTTACAGGTGACGTTTCACGGGTCTAGGTTTCACTGGTAAGTTTCACGAGTCAAGGTTTCACGGGTAAGATTCACGGGTAAGTTTCACGGGTATGTTTCATGGGTGATGTTTCACGGGTCTAGGTTTCACTGGTAAGTTTCACGGGTCAAGGTTTTACGGGTAAGTTTCACGGGTATGTTTCACGGGTGACGTTTCACGGGTCTAGGTTTCACTGGTAAGTTTCACGGGTCAAGGTTTCACGGGTAAGATTCACGGGTAAGTTTAACGGGTATGTTTCACGGGTGACGTTTCACGGGTATAGGTTTCACTAGTAAGTTTCACGGGTCAAGGTTTCACGGGTAAGTTTCACGGGTAAGTTTCACGGGTATGTTTCACGGGTGACGTTTCACGGGTCTAGGTTTCACTGGTAAGTTTCACGGGTCAAGGTTTCACGGGTAAGTTTCACGGGTAAGTTTCACGGGTGACGTTTCACGGGTCTAGGTTTCACTGGTAAGTTTCACGGGTCAAGGTTTCACGGGTAAGTTTTACGGGTAAGTTTCACGGGTAAGTTTTACGCGTAAGTTTCACGGGTGACGTTTCACGGGTCTAGGTTTCACTGGTAAGTTTCACGGGTCAAGGTTTCACGGGTAAGTTTAACGGGTAAGTTTTACGGGTAAGTTTCACGGGTGACGTTTCACGGGTCTAGGTTTCACTGGTAAGTTTCACGGGTCTAGGTTTCACTGGTAAGTTTCACGGGTCAAGGTTTCACGGGTAAGTTTCACGGGTAAGTTTCACGGGTATGTTTCACGGGTGACGTTTCACGGGTCTAGGTTTCACTGGAAAGTTTCACGGATCAAGGTTTCACGGGTAAGTTTCACGGGTAAGTTTTACGGGTATGTTTTACAGGTGACGTTTCACGGGTCTAGGTTTCACTGGTAAGTTTCACGGGTCAAGGTTTCACGGGTAAGTTTCACGGGTAAGTTTCACGGGTATGTTTCATGGGTGATGTTTCACGGGTCTAGGTTTTACTGGTAAGTTTCACGGGTCAAGGTTTCACGGGTAAGTTTTACGGGTAAGTTTCACGGGTGACGTTTCACGGGTCTAGGTTTCACTGGTAAGTTTCACGGGTATGTTTCACGGGTGACGTTTCACGGGTCTAGGTTTCACTGGTAAGTTTCACGGGTCAAGGTTTCACGGGTAAGTTTCACTGGTAAGTTTCACGGGTATGTTTCACGGATGACGTTTCACGGGTCTTGGTTTCACTGGTAAGTTTCACGGGTCAAGGTTTCACGGGTAAGTTTCACGGGTAAGTTTTACGGGTATGTTTTACAGGTGACGTTTCACGGGTAAGTTTCACGGGTAAGTTTCACGGGTAAGTTTCACGGGTATGTTTCACGGGTGACGTTTCACGGGTCTAGGTTTCACTGGTAAGTTTCACGAGTCAAGGTTTCACGGGTAAGTTTCACGGGTAAGTTTTACGGGTAAGTTTCACGGGTGACGTTTCACGGGTCTAGGTTTCACTGGAAAGTTTCACGGGTCAAGGATTCACGGGTAAGTTTCACGGGTAAGTTTTACGGGTATGTTTTACAGGTGACGTTTCACGGGTCTAGGTTTCACTGGTAAGTTTCACGGGTCAAGGTTTCACGGGTAAGATTCACGGGTAAGTTTCACGGGTATGTTTCATGGGTGATGTTTCACGGGTCTAGGTTTCACTGGTAAGTTTCACGGGTCAAGGTTTTACGGGTAAGTTTCACGGGTAAGTTTCACGGGTATGTTTCACGGGTGACGTTTCACGGGTCTAGGTTTCGCTGGTAAGTTTCACGGGTCAAGGTTTCACGGGTAAGTTTCACGGGTAAGTTTCACGGGTATGTTTCACGGGTGACGTTTCACGGGTCTAGGTTTCACTAGTAAGTTTCACGGGTCAAGGTTTCACGGGTAAGTTTCACGGGTAAGTTTCACGGGTATGTTTCATGGGTGATGTTTCACGGGTCTAGGTTTTACTGGTAAGTTTCACGGGTCAAGGTTTCACGGGTAAGTTTTACGGGTATGTTTTACAGGTGACGTTTCACGGGTCTAGGTTTCACTGGTAAGTTTCACGGGTCAAGGTTTCACGGGTCAAGGTTTCACGGGTAAGTTTCACGGGTAAGTTTCACGGGTATGTTTTACAGGTGACGTTTCACGGGTCTAGGTTTCACTGGTAAATTTCACGGGTCAAGGTTTCACGGGTAAGATTCACGGGTAAGTTTCACGGGTATGTTTCATGAGTGATGTTTCACGGGTCTAGGTTTCACTGGTAAGTTTCACGGGTCAAGGTTTTACGGGTAAGTTTCACGGGTAAGTTTCACGGGTATGTTTCACGGGTGACGTTTCACGGGTCTAGGTTTCACTGGTAAGTTTCACGGGTCAAGGTTTCACGGGTAAGTTTCACGGGTAAGTTTCACGGGTATGTTTCACGGGTGACGTTTCACGGGTCTAGGTTTCACTAGTAAGTTTCACGGGTCAAGGTTTCACGGGTAAGTTTCACGGGTAAGTTTCACGGGTATGTTTCACGAGTGACGTTTCACGGGTCTAGGTTTCACTGGTAAGTTTCACGGGTCAAGGTTTCACGGGTAAGTTTCACGGGTAAGTTTCACGGGTATGTTTCACGGGTGACGTTTCACGGGTCTAGGTTTCACTGGTAAGTTTCACGGGTCAAGGTTTCACGGGTAAGTTTCACGGGTAAGTTTCACGGGTATGTTTCACGGGTGACGTTTCACAGGTCTAGGTTTCACTGGTAAGTTTCACGGGTCAAGGTTTTACGGGTAAGTTTCACGGGTAAATTTCACGGGTATGTTTCACGGGTGACGTTTCACGGGTCTAGGTTTCACGGGTAAGTTTCACGGGTCAAGGTTTCACGGGTAAGTTTCACGGGTAAGTTTCACGGGTATGTTTCACAAGTGACGTTTCACGGGTCTAGGTTTCACTGGAAAGTTTCACGGGTCAAGGTTTCACGGGTAAGTTTCACGGGTAAGTTTTACGGGTATGTTTTACAGGCGACGTTTCACGGGTCTAGGTTTCACTGGTAAGTTTCACGGGTCTAGGTTTCACGGGTAAGTTTCACGGGTAAGTTTCACGGGTATGTTTTACGGGTGACGTTTCACGGGTCTAGGTTTCACTGGTAAGTTTCACGGGTCAAGGTTTCACGGGTAAGTTTCACGGGTAAGTTTCACGGGTATGTTTCACGGGTGACGTTTCACGGGTCTAGGTTTCACTGGTAAGTTTCACAGTTCAAGGTTTTACGGGTAAGTTTCACGGGTATGTTTCACGGGTGACGTTTCACGGGTCTAGGTTTCACTGGTAAGTTTCACGGGTCAAGGTTTCACGGGTAAGTTTCACGAGTAAGTTTTACGGGTAAGTTTCACGGGTGACGTTTCACGGGTGCGTTTCACGGGTCTAGGTTTCACTGGTAAGTTTCACGGGTCAAGGTTTCACGGGTAAGTTTCACCGGTAAGTTTCACGGGTATGTTTCACAAGTGACGTTTCACGGGTCTAGGTTTAACTGGAAAGTTTCACGGGTCAAGGTTTCACGGGTAAGTTTCACGGGTAAGTTTTACGGGTATGTTTTACAGGCGACGTTTCACGGGTCTAGGTTTCACTGGTAAGTTTCACGGGTCTAGGTTTCACGGGTAAGTTTCACGGGTAAGTTTCACGGGTATGTTTCATGGGTGATGTTTCACGGGTCTAGGTTTCACTGGTAAGTTTCACGGGTCAAGGTTTCACGGGTAAGTTTCACGGGTAAGTTTCACGGGTAAGTTTTACGGGTATGTTTTACAGGTGACGTTTCACGGGTCTAGGTTTCACTGGTAAGTTTCACGGGTCAAGGTTTCACGGGTAAGTTTCACGGGTAAGTTTCACGGGTATGTTTCATGGGTGATGTTTCACGGGTCTAGGTTTTACTGGTAAGTTTCACGGGTCAAGGTTTCACGGGTAAGTTTCACGGGTAAGTTTCACGGGTGACGTTTCACGGGTCTAGGTTTCACTGGTAAGTTTCACGGGTATGTTTCACGGGTGACGTTTCACGGGTCTAGGTTTCACTGGTAAGTTTCACGGGTCAAGGTTTCACGGGTAAGTTTCACGGGTAAGTTTCACGGGTATGTTTCACGGATGACGTTTCACGGGTCTTGGTTTCACTGGTAAGTTTCACGGGTCAAGGTTTCACGGGTAAGTTTCACGGGTAAGTTTTACGGGTATGTTTTACAGGTGACGTTTCACGGGTAAGTTTCACGGGTAAGTTTCACGGGTATGTTTCACGGGTGACGTTTCACGGGTCTAGGTTTCACTGGTAAGTTTCACGGGTCAAGGTTTCACGGGTAAGTTTCACGGGTAAGTTTTACGGGTAAGTTTCACGTGTGACGTTTCACGGGTCTAGGTTTCACTGGAAAGTTTCACGGGTCAAGGATTCACGGGTAAGTTTCACGGGTAAGTTTTACGGGTATGTTTTACAGGTGACGTTTCACGGGTCTAGGTTTCACTGGTAAGTTTCACGGGTCAAGGTTTCACGGGTAAGTTTCACGGGTAAGTTTCACGGGTATGTTTCATGGGTGATGTTTCACGGGTCTAGGTTTTACTGGTAAGTTTCACGGGTCAAGGTTTCACGGGTAAGTTTCACGGGTAAGTTTCACGGGTGACGTTTCACGGGTCTAGGTTTCACTGGTAAGTTTCAAGGGTATGTTTCACGGGTAAGTTTTACGGGTATGTTTTACAGGTGACGTTTCACGGGTCTAGGTTTCACTGGTAAGTTTCACGGGTCAAGGTTTCACGGGTCAAGGTTTCACGGGTAAGTTTCACGGGTATGTTTTACAGGTGACGTTTCACGGGTCTAGGTTTCACTGGTAAATTTCACGGGTCAAGGTTTCACGGGTAAGATTCACGGGTAAGTTTCACGGGTATGTTTCATGAGTGATGTTTCACGGGTCTAGGTTTCACTGGTAAGTTTCACGGGTCAAGGTTTTACGGGTAAGTTTCACGGGTAAGTTTCACGGGTATGTTTCACGGGTGACGTTTCACGGGTCTAGGTTTCACTGGTAAGTTTCACGGGTCAAGGTTTCACGGGTAAGTTTCACGGGTAAGTTTCACGGGTATGTTTCACGGGTGACGTTTCACAGGTCTAGGTTTCACTGGTAAGTTTCACGGGTCAAGGTTTTACGGGTAAGTTTCACGGGTAAATTTCACGGGTATGTTTCACGGGTGACGTTTCACGGGTCTAGGTTTCACGGGTAAGTTTCACGGGTCAAGGTTTCACGGGTAAGTTTCACGGGTAAGTTTCACGGGTATGTTTCACAAGTGACGTTTCACGGGTCTAGGTTTCACTGGAAAGTTTCACGGGTCAAGGTTTCACGGGTAAGTTTCACGGGTAAGTTTTACGGGTATGTTTTACAGGCGACGTTTCACGGGTCTAGGTTTCACTGGTAAGTTTCACGGGTCTAGGTTTCACGGGTAAGTTTCACGGGTAAGTTTCACGGGTATGTTTTACGGGTGACGTTTCACGGGTCTAGGTTTCACTGGTAAGTTTCACGGGTCAAGGTTTCACGGGTAAGTTTCACGGGTAAGTTTCACGGGTATGTTTCACGGGTGACGTTTCACGGGTCTAGGTTTCACTGGTAAGTTTCACAGTTCAAGGTTTTACGGGTAAGTTTCACGGGTATGTTTCACGGGTGACGTTTCACGGGTCTAGGTTTCACTGGTAAGTTTCACGGGTCAAGGTTTCACGGGTAAGTTTCACGAGTAAGTTTTACGGGTAAGTTTCACGGGTGACGTTTCACGGGTGCGTTTCACGGGTCTAGGTTTCACTGGTAAGTTTCACGGGTCAAGGTTTCACGGGTAAGTTTCACCGGTAAGTTTCACGGGTATGTTTCACAAGTGACGTTTCACGGGTCTAGGTTTAACTGGAAAGTTTCACGGGTCAAGGTTTCACGGGTAAGTTTCACGGGTAAGTTTTACGGGTATGTTTTACAGGCGACGTTTCACGGGTCTAGGTTTCACTGGTAAGTTTCACGGGTCTAGGTTTCACGGGTAAGTTTCACGGGTAAGTTTCACGGGTATGTTTCATGGGTGATGTTTCACGGGTCTAGGTTTCACTGGTAAGTTTCACGGGTCAAGGTTTCACGGGTAAGTTTCACGGGTAAGTTTCACGGGTAAGTTTTACGGGTATGTTTTACAGGTGACGTTTCACGGGTCTAGGTTTCACTGGTAAGTTTCACGGGTCAAGGTTTCACGGGTAAGTTTCACGGGTAAGTTTCACGGGTATGTTTCATGGGTGATGTTTCACGGGTCTAGGTTTTACTGGTAAGTTTCACGGGTCAAGGTTTCACGGGTAAGTTTCACGGGTAAGTTTCACGGGTGACGTTTCACGGGTCTAGGTTTCACTGGTAAGTTTCACGGGTATGTTTCACGGGTGACGTTTCACGGGTCTAGGTTTCACTGGTAAGTTTCACGGGTCAAGGTTTCACGGGTAAGTTTCACGGGTAAGTTTCACGGGTATGTTTCACGGATGACGTTTCACGGGTCTTGGTTTCACTGGTAAGTTTCACGGGTCAAGGTTTCACGGGTAAGTTTCACGGGTAAGTTTTACGGGTATGTTTTACAGGTGACGTTTCACGGGTAAGTTTCACGGGTAAGTTTCACGGGTATGTTTCACGGGTGACGTTTCACGAGTCTAGGTTTCACTGGTAAGTTTCACGGGTCAAGGTTTCACGGGTAAGTTTCACGGGTAAGTTTTACGGGTAAGTTTCACGTGTGACGTTTCACGGGTCTAGGTTTCACTGGAAAGTTTCACGGGTCAAGGATTCACGGGTAAGTTTCACGGGTAAGTTTTACGGGTATGTTTTACAGGTGACGTTTCACGGGTCTAGGTTTCACTGGTAAGTTTCACGGGTCAAGGTTTCACGGGTAAGTTTCACGGGTAAGTTTCACGGGTATGTTTCATGGGTGATGTTTCACGGGTCTAGGTTTTACTGGTAAGTTTCACGGGTCAAGGTTTCACGGGTAAGTTTCACGGGTAAGTTTCACGGGTGACGTTTCACGGGTCTAGGTTTCACTGGTAAGTTTCAAGGGTATGTTTCACGGGTAAGTTTTACGGGTATGTTTTACAGGTGACGTTTCACGGGTCTAGGTTTCACTGGTAAGTTTCACGGGTCAAGGTTTCACGGGTCAAGGTTTCACGGGTAAGTTTCACGGGTATGTTTTACAGGTGACGTTTCACGGGTCTAGGTTTCACTGGTAAATTTCACGGGTCAAGGTTTCACGGGTAAGATTCACGGGTAAGTTTCACGGGTATGTTTCATGAGTGATGTTTCACGGGTCTAGGTTTCACTGGTAAGTTTCACGGGTCAAGGTTTTACGGGTAAGTTTCACGGGTAAGTTTCACGGGTATGTTTCACGGGTGACGTTTCACGGGTCTAGGTTTCACTGGTAAGTTTCACGGGTCAAGGTTTCACGGGTAAGTTTCACGGGTAAGTTTCACGGGTATGTTTCACGGGTGACGTTTCACGGGTCTAGGTTTCACTAGTAAGTTTCACGGGTCAAGGTTTCACGGGTAAGTTTCACGGGTAAGTTTCACGGGTATGTTTCACGAGTGACGTTTCACGGGTCTAGGTTTCACTGGTAAGTTTCACGGGTCAAGGTTTCACGGGTAAGTTTCACGGGTAAGTTTCACGGGTATGTTTCACGGGTGACGTTTCACGGGTCTAGGTTTCACTGGTAAGTTTCACGGGTCAAGGTTTCACGGGTAAGTTTCACGGGTAAGTTTCACGGGTATGTTTCACGGGTGACGTTTCACGGGTCTAGGTTTCACTGGTAAGTTTCACGGGTCAAGGTTTTACGGGTAAGTTTCACGGGTAAATTTCACGGGTATGTTTCACGGGTGACGTTTCACGGGTCTAGGTTTCACGGGTAAGTTTCACGGGTCAAGGTTTCACGGGTAAGTTTCACGGGTAAGTTTCACGGGTATGTTTCACAAGTGACGTTTCACGGGTCTAGGTTTCACTGGAAAGTTTCACGGGTCAAGGTTTCACGGGTAAGTTTCACGGGTAAGTTTTACGGGTATGTTTTACAGGCGACGTTTCACGGGTCTAGGTTTCACTGGTAAGTTTCACGGGTCTAGGTTTCACGGGTAAGTTTCACGGGTAAGTTTCACGGGTATGTTTTACGGGTGACGTTTCACGGGTCTAGGTTTCACTGGTAAGTTTCACGGGTCAAGGTTTCACGGGTAAGTTTCACGGGTAAGTTTCACGGGTATGTTTCACGGGTGACGTTTCACGGGTCTAGGTTTCACTGGTAAGTTTCACAGTTCAAGGTTTTACGGGTAAGTTTCACGGGTATGTTTCACGGGTGACGTTTCACGGGTCTAGGTTTCACTGGTAAGTTTCACGGGTCAAGGTTTCACGGGTAAGTTTCACGAGTAAGTTTTACGGGTAAGTTTCACGGGTGACGTTTCACGGGTGCGTTTCACGGGTCTAGGTTTCACTGGTAAGTTTCACGGGTCAAGGTTTCACGGGTAAGTTTCACCGGTAAGTTTCACGGGTATGTTTCACAAGTGACGTTTCACGGGTCTAGGTTTAACTGGAAAGTTTCACGGGTCAAGGTTTCACGGGTAAGTTTCACGGGTAAGTTTTACGGGTATAATAATAATAATAATAATATTTATTTATTGTATTGCAATACAAAAGGATAAAGTTCAGCGATTGCTGATTTTCAACTTAACCCTAAATAAAGTTTACAAAAAACAATTTGACATTTACAAATGCTTAAAACCTGAGAGTTAAAAACAAAGATATTACAAATAAAATTTCACATACTTAAAATAAATGAAAAAATAACAAATATATATATTAAGAATTAAATTTAAGAAGATACTAAATAAAAAAATTAAATATCATATGATTATTTAACAGTGAAACTAAAATAGAATCAAGTACATTATTTAATACAACATTGGCTGCACTGCGACTAGAAATAAATGATAATTTCATACATGTTTACAATAACTAATTATAACTTGACAGATGTTGACCTTGAGTTAAGTGTCGACGAAGAAATTATTATTTTTGCAATCTGACATGAAATCATTAAGAGAATAATATTCCTTAAAAAGTAAAATATTCTTTACAGTGCGTAAGATTGATTGTGAAGTTCCACCTGTTTTAATAGTGTTGGGCAAAGCATTGAATAATTTTATGCCAGCATAGTGCGGAGTAGACTCAAACGCTTGCGTTTTATGGATTGGAACAGTAATGCTGAGGTTAGTTGATCTTGTATTGTAATGCTCATTGTTGATCAAAGTGAATTGTTTCAGATTATAAAGTACATACTTGATTATTTCATATATGTAAATAGATGGAACGGTCAGGACATTAAGTTTTCTGAATTCACCTCTGCAGGACTGGCGCGGATGCAATTTATTTAAAATTCGAACAGCTCTTTTTTGCACTCGGAAGACCTCCTGAAGCAACGGAGAAGAACCCCAGACAGTTATTCCGTATGTTGCAGCTGAGTAAAAGTAGGCATAGTAGACAGACAATAAAACGGAAGTCTCAAGCAGTGGACAGAGTGTGCGAAGACAGTAACAGCACCTACTGAGTTTGGTAATAACATTTCTCACATTTGTTAGCCATTTGTTGTCACCGTCCAAATGTATTCCTAGACATTTTGTAGATTCTGTACGAGAAATTTGTATATCAGAAGGCGAAATTTCTAATCGGCTGCTAGCATGAAGATAGAACTGTATAAAGTTGGTTTTCTCAAGATTCAATGTAAGTGCGTTGTCAGAGCACCAGCGTATAATATCATTTACAGTATTATTAATTATTATAGGATCGAATTCACTTCTTCTACATGATAGCAGAAAATAGGCATCATCAGCATACAGTGCACATATAGAGTTTTTGACTGATTTAGGTAAGTCATTAATATATATGATGAAGAGTAGAGGGCCTAGGACAGAGCCCTGAGGTACTCCACGTAGGACAGAGCCCTTATTGGAAAATACTGGAGCGTTGCTGTCTCTGTCGATGACTTTAACAGTTTGACTTCTACCGGACAAATAGGAACTAAACCATGCTAATGCAACTCCGCGTACGCCGTAATTTTCCAGTTTATGCAATAAAATAGAGTGACATACGGAGTCGAAGGCCTTGGATAAGTCACTGGAGACACAAAATACACTTAAGTTCATGTCCAAGTCACCAATTAACTTATTTACTAAGAAGTTCACTGCATCTAACGTTGACTTATTTTTTTGAAAGCCGTACTGACAATCAACTACAAGATTATGTTTGTTAAAGAAACCCGTAAGTCTTTTATAGACTAATCGCTCAAGTATTTTAGAGAAGTTGGTAAGTAAGGATATCGGCCTGTAGTTTTGAATGTTGTTATGATCACCTTTCTTTAGAACTGGAGTCACTATCGAATGTTTAAAGGAATCTGGAAACACACCATCACTCAAAGATAAATTATATAGGTGGGTAAGAGGTAACACTGTAAATGGTGCACTACGTTTTATCACTTCACTCGGGATTTCATCATGGCCACACGAGAAAGATTTTTTTAAGGAGAGTATAGTAGTTAACAATTCATCTTCGGTTACTGGAGATAAAAATAAAGAGTGCTGAAGCCGTTCGATGTTGTAGTTATAATTGCTGACAGGAGCTGAAGTATGTGACAAGAATAAGTTATTGAAGTCATTGGCTACAGCTGAAGGGTCACCTTCTACTGAATGATGTGAGGTTGATTTTCCAGTTAATTTATTTACTACGTTCCACGTAGACTTTGATTTATTTTTCGATGTCAGTATGTAATTAGAAAGGCTTTTCTTTTTTGCAAGTTTTATTACAGATCTCAATGTTGCACAGTATTTTTTATAGTGTATTCGTAGATCCGTAGAGTCAACATGAAGGAGACGGGATCGTAGGTTATTTTTAGTACGGCAGGAGATGCGTATACCTTTAGTGATCCAAGGAATGTTCTGATCTTTCGTACGAGCATGTCTTAGAGGAAAAGCTTCTTGCAAAATGTTACTAAACTTCGTAAGAAACAGATCAAGACATACATTAACATCAGACTCGTTAAGTACGTGTGACCAAGATTGAGTACTCAATATGTTTAGGAAATTAGAAAAATTGTGACTACTGTAGTATCTTTTTTGTGAGTTTATTTTAGGTTTACTAGTTTTGTAAATGAGAGAATCGCAGAGTATAGCTTCGTGATCTGACAAGCCGTTATTAACTATACGAAATGAAGCAGTGACGTTAGAAGATGATATGAAGTTGTCGATGCAAGTGGAAGAGTTAGCTGATATGCGAGTTGGTTCTGAAATATTTATCATGAGATTTAAGGATTCGACAAGTGATTGAAGTTTAACTTTGTTTGTAGATTCAGTTAAAAAATTAACATTGAAATCACCATAAATTAGTAGCTGCTCCTTTGGTCTATAGATGAGAGTGAGCAGTTGATCTAAATGACTAATGAAGGTGTCAAAATTTCCATCAGGCGATCTATATAACACTAGCAGAACAGAAGGTGGCGAGGTACTTAACATTTTAATGAGAGAGAACTCGAAATGTTTTTCTAGAAGTAGGTTGTTATGTGTAGTTATATTTTCAAATTTCAGGTTATCATGCAGCAGAATACAGGTGCCACCTCTTTCAAAATAAGTTCTGCAGAAAATCGACGCCATTTTATAAGGAGATATCTGTAAAGTACAAGATTCATCATTCTTAAGCCAGTGTTCGTTCATCAGTATAACATCAGGATGAATATTAAGTGATTCGAAAGATGCCTCTAGTTCCAGTTGTTTGTTTTTTAGACCTTGAATGTTTTGATAAAATATTTTAATTTGATTTTTTGGTCTGGCTGCGAAAGTTATAACTATTGCTGGGTTTAGGTGGTATATGTAATTGACTAGAACTTGATGTCGAGGGATTTGGTACAAGAGGTACAGAAGTTGAAGACGAGCCATTTCCACCATCCAAATCTAAAAATTGTTGGAGTTCTGATAGTGGCGGCAGATCATTAAAGGAAAATTCCCTGTCGTTTATCTTCAGCCCTAGCTTGTACTGAACAGCTTTGTAACCAAGTTTCCGAGCGTCATGTTTGTAGGCAGTGATATATTTTTGAATTTCCTGATCACTAGAAGTAAGGTCACGATTTATTATATATCTTGGAACCTTTTAGTTTGTGAGAATTCTGCAAAATATTAGTTTTTAAATTGTTTTTGTTAAATTTGACAAGGATCGGTCTCTTATTATTTCGATTATTTGAACCGAGTCTTCTTACTGTATTTATATCATGATCAGAGACAGTGATGTGCAAAGAATTAGAAAACAAGCTGCGAACTAATACTTCAGTATTTTCATTGACATTTTCCTGTATACCAGTAATCACTATGTTATTTGATTTTGTGTCAAGTTCAAGTTTATTTATAATATTTTTAAGTTTTTTGTTCTCTTCTTTTAACTCTTGTAGTTCGATATTAGTATCTTTAATAAAGTTTGATAAACTTGATGTTAAAGTGTCAATTTTACCCGACAAATTATCCTGTAAAGTGTTAATTTCCCCTTTTATTTGGTTTAAGAGCTCAGTGTTAGTAATCTCCATTGGAATTTCTAATAAAGTTGCGTACGTGAATATTTAGATTCACGTCAAGGTCTTGGAGACAGCTGAACAGGATGTGCGCCTAAGTATGCGCACTACACCAACACACTTAAGTTAAAAAGATAGGTTAAACCAAAATTTACTAGAAAAATTGTGAATTAAGCAAAATAGATGAATAATAAAACAGTCAAAAATAACACAGATTGAACACACACTAGACTGAGCCGCCCGACAACAAATCAGCAATTTTTCAGAGCATTAACTGTATAAAACTAGTGACACACTTCTTTCGTAACTCTCTCGTCACTTTCTCGTCACTTTCACGCAGCAGTTACAGGCGACGTTTCACGGGTCTAGGTTTCACTGGTAAGTTTCACGGGTCTAGGTTTCACGGGTAAGTTTCACGGGTAAGTTTCACGGGTATGTTTCATGGGTGATGTTTCACGGGTCTAGGTTTCACTGGTAAGTTTCACGGGTCAAGGTTTCACGGGTAAGTTTCACGGGTAAGTTTCACGGGTAAGTTTTACGGGTATGTTTTACAGGTGACGTTTCACGGGTCTAGGTTTCACTGGTAAGTTTCACGGGTCAAGGTTTCACGGGTAAGTTTCACGGGTAAGTTTCACGGGTATGTTTCATGGGTGATGTTTCACGGGTCTAGGTTTTACTGGTAAGTTTCACGGGTCAAGGTTTCACGGGTAAGTTTCACGGGTAAGTTTCACGGGTGACGTTTCACGGGTCTAGGTTTCACTGGTAAGTTTCACGGGTATGTTTCACGGGTGACGTTTCACGGGTCTAGGTTTCACTGGTAAGTTTCACGGGTCAAGGTTTCACTGGTAAGTTTCACGGGTAAGTTTCACGGGTATGTTTCACGGATGACGTTTCACGGGTCTTGGTTTCACTGGTAAGTTTCACGGGTCAAGGTTTCACGGGTAAGTTTCACGGGTAAGTTTTACGGGTATGTTTTACAGGTGACGTTTCACGGGTAAGTTTCACGGGTATGTTTCACGGGTGACGTTTCACGGGTCTAGGTTTCACTGGTAAGTTTCACGGGTCAAGGTTTCACGGGTAAGTTTCACGGGTAAGTTTTACGGGTAAGTTTCACGTGTGACGTTTCACGGGTCTAGGTTTCACTGGAAAGTTTCACGGGTCAAGGATTCACGGGTAAGTTTCACGGGTAAGTTTTACGGGTATGTTTTACAGGTGACGTTTCACGGGTCTAGGTTTCACTGGTAAGTTTCACGGGTCAAGGTTTCACGGGTAAGTTTCACGGGTAAGTTTCACGGGTATGTTTCATGGGTGATGTTTCACGGGTCTAGGTTTTACTGGTAAGTTTCACGGGTCAAGGTTTCACGGGTAAGTTTCACGGGTAAGTTTCACGGGTGACGTTTCACGGGTCTAGGTTTCACTGGTAAGTTTCACGGGTATATTTCACGGGTGACGTTTCACGGATCTAGGTTTCACTGGTAAGTTTCACGGGTCAAGGTTTCACGGGTAAGTTTCACGAGTAAGTTTCACGGGTATGTTTCACGGGTAAGTTTCACGGGTGACGTTTCACGGGTCTAGGTTTCACTGGTAAGTTTCACGGGTATGTTTCACGGGTGACGTTTCACGGGTCTAGGTTTCACTGGTAAGTTTCACGGGTCAAGGTTTCACGGGTAAGTTTCACGGGTAAGTTTCACGGGTATGTTTCACGGATGACGTTTCACGGGTC
The DNA here is from genome assembly GCA_947534325.1 of Agonum fuliginosum. Classification (NCBI taxonomy): domain Eukaryota; kingdom Metazoa; phylum Arthropoda; class Insecta; order Coleoptera; family Carabidae; genus Agonum; species Agonum fuliginosum. The sequence goes on from OX384036.1 coordinate 27,839,806, forward strand.
TTGGTTTCACTGGTAAGTTTCACGGGTCAAGGTTTCACGGGTAAGTTTCACGGGTAAGTTTTACGGGTATGTTTTACAGGTGACGTTTCACGGGTAAGTTTCACGGGTAAGTTTCACGGGTATGTTTCACGGGTGACGTTTCACGGGTCTTGGTTTCACTGGTAAGTTTCACGGGTCAAGGTTTCACGGGTAAGTTTCACGGGTATGTTTCACGGGTGACGTTTCACGGGTCTAGGTTTCACTGGTAAGTTTCACGGGTCAAGGTTTCACGGGTAAGTTTCACGGGTAAGTTTTACGGGTAAGTTTCACGGGTCTAGGTTTCAATGGTAAGTTTCACGGGTCAAGGTTTCACGGGTAAGTTTCACGGGTAAGTTTCACGGGTATGTTTCACGGGTGACGTTTCACGGGTCTAGGTTTCACTGGAAAGTTTCACGGATCAAGGTTTCACGGGTAAGTTTCACGGGTAAGTTTTACGGGTATGTTTTACAGGTGACGTTTCACGGGTCTAGGTTTCACTGGTAAGTTTCACGGGTCAAGGTTTCACGGGTAAGTTTCACGGGTAAGTTTCACGGGTATGTTTCATGGGTGATGTTTCACGGGTCTAGGTTTTACTGGTAAGTTTCACGGGTCAAGGTTTCACGGGTAAGTTTCACGGGTAAGTTTCACGGGTGACGTTTCACGGGTCTAGGTTTCACTGGTAAGTTTCACGGGTATGTTTCACGGGTGACGTTTCACGGGTCTAGGTTTCACTGGTAAGTTTCACGGGTCAAGGTTTCACTGGTAAGTTTCACGGGTAAGTTTCACGGGTATGTTTCACGGATGACGTTTCACGGGTCTTGGTTTCACTGGTAAGTTTCACGGGTCAAGGTTTCACGGGTAAGTTTCACGGGTAAGTTTTACGGGTATGTTTTACAGGTGACGTTTCACGGGTAAGTTTCACGGGTATGTTTCACGGGTGACGTTTCACGGGTCTAGGTTTCACTGGTAAGTTTCACGGGTCAAGGTTTCACGGGTAAGTTTCACGGGTAAGTTTTACGGGTAAGTTTCACGTGTGACGTTTCACGGGTCTAGGTTTCACTGGAAAGTTTCACGGGTCAAGGATTCACGGGTAAGTTTCACGGGTAAGTTTTACGGGTATGTTTTACAGGTGACGTTTCACGGGTCTAGGTTTCACTGGTAAGTTTCACGGGTCAAGGTTTCACGGGTAAGTTTCACGGGTAAGTTTCACGGGTATGTTTCATGGGTGATGTTTCACGGGTCTAGGTTTTACTGGTAAGTTTCACGGGTCAAGGTTTCACGGGTAAGTTTCACGGGTAAGTTTCACGGGTGACGTTTCACGGGTCTAGGTTTCACTGGTAAGTTTCACGGGTATATTTCACGGGTGACGTTTCACGGATCTAGGTTTCACTGGTAAGTTTCACGGGTCAAGGTTTCACGGGTAAGTTTCACGAGTAAGTTTCACGGGTATGTTTCACGGGTAAGTTTCACGGGTGACGTTTCACGGGTCTAGGTTTCACTGGTAAGTTTCACGGGTATGTTTCACGGGTGACGTTTCACGGGTCTAGGTTTCACTGGTAAGTTTCACGGGTCAAGGTTTCACGGGTAAGTTTCACGGGTAAGTTTCACGGGTATGTTTCACGGATGACGTTTCAAGGGTCTTGGTTTCACTGGTAAGTTTCACGGGTCAAGGTTTCACGGGTAAGTTTCACGGGTAAGTTTTACGGGTATGTTTTACAGGTGACGTTTCACGGGTAAGTTTCACGGGTAAGTTTCACGGGTATGTTTCACGGGTGACGTTTCACGGGTCTTGGTTTCACTGGTAAGTTTCACGGGTCAAGGTTTCACGGGTAAGTTTCACGGGTATGTTTCACGGGTGACGTTTCACGGGTCTAGGTTTCACTGGTAAGTTTCACGGGTCAAGGTTTCACGGGTAAGTTTCACGGGTAAGTTTTACGGGTAAGTTTCACGGGTCTAGGTTTCAATGGTAAGTTTCACGGGTCAAGGTTTCACGGGTAAGTTTCACGGGTAAGTTTCACGGGTATGTTTCACGGGTGACGTTTCACGGGTCTAGGTTTCACTGGAAAGTTTCACGGATCAAGGTTTCACGGGTAAGTTTCACGGGTAAGTTTTACGGGTATGTTTTACAGGTGACGTTTCACGGGTCTAGGTTTCACTGGTAAGTTTCACGGGTCTAGGTTTCACGGGTAAGTTTCACGGGTAAGTTTCACGGGTATGTTTCATGGGTGATGTTTCACGGGTCTAGGTTTCACTGGTAAGTTTCACGGGTCAAGGTTTCACGGGTAAGTTTCACGGGTAAGTTTCACGGGTAAGTTTTACGGGTATGTTTTACAGGTGACGTTTCACGGGTCTAGGTTTCACTGGTAAGTTTCACGGGTCAAGGTTTCACGGGTAAGTTTCACGGGTAAGTTTCACGGGTATGTTTCATGGGTGATGTTTCACGGGTCTAGGTTTTACTGGTAAGTTTCACGGGTCAAGGTTTCACGGGTAAGTTTCACGGGTGACGTTTCACGGGTCTAGGTTTCACTGGTAAGTTTCACGGGTATGTTTCACGGGTGACGTTTCACGGGTCTAGGTTTCACTGGTAAGTTTCACGGGTCAAGGTTTCACTGGTAAGTTTCACGGGTAAGTTTCACGGGTATGTTTCACGGATGACGTTTCACGGGTCTTGGTTTCACTGGTAAGTTTCACGGGTCAAGGTTTCACGGGTAAGTTTCACGGGTAAGTTTTACGGGTATGTTTTACAGGTGACGTTTCACGGGTAAGTTTCACGGGTATGTTTCACGGGTGACGTTTCACGGGTCTAGGTTTCACTGGTAAGTTTCACGGGTCAAGGTTTCACTGGTAAGTTTCACGGGTAAGTTTTACGGGTAAGTTTCACGTGTGACGTTTCACGGGTCTAGGTTTCACTGGAAAGTTTCACGGGTCAAGGATTCACGGGTAAGTTTCACGGGTAAGTTTTACGGGTATGTTTTACAGGTGACGTTTCACGGGTCTAGGTTTCACTGGTAAGTTCCACGGGTCAAGGTTTTACGGGTAAGTTTCACGGGTAAGTTTCACGGGTATGTTTCATGGGTGATGTTTCACGGGTCTAGGTTTTACTGGTAAGTTTCACGGGTCAAGGTTTCACGGGTAAGTTTCACGGGTAAGTTTCACGGGTGACGTTTCACGGGTCTAGGTTTCACTGGTAAGTTTCACGGGTATATTTCACGGGTGACGTTTCACGGATCTAGGTTTCTTTGGTAAGTTTCACGGGTCAAGGTTTCACGGGTAAGTTTCACGAGTAAGTTTCACGGGTATGTTTCACGGGTAAGTTTCACGGGTGACGTTTCACGGGTCTAGGTTTCACTGGTAAGTTTCACGGGTATGTTTCACGGGTGACGTTTCACGGGTCTAGGTTTCACTGGTAAGTTTCACGGGTCAAGGTTTCACGGGTAAGTTTCACGGGTAAGTTTCACGGGTATGTTTCACGGATGACGTTTCACGGGTCTTGGTTTCACTGGTAAGTTTCACGGGTCAAGGTTTCACGGGTAAGTTTCACGGGTAAGTTTTACGGGTATGTTTTACAGGTGACGTTTCACGGGTAAGTTTCACGGGTAAGTTTCACGGGTATGTTTCACGGGTGACGTTTCACGGGTCTTGGTTTCACTGGTAAGTTTCACGGGTCAAGGTTTCACGGGTAAGTTTCACGGGTATGTTTCACGGGTGACGTTTTACGGGTCTAGGTTTCACTGGTAAGTTTCACGGGTCAAGGTTTCACGGGTAAGTTTCACGGGTAAGTTTTACGGGTAAGTTTCACGGGTCTAGGTTTCAATGGTAAGTTTCACGGGTCAAGGTTTCACGGGTAAGTTTCACGGGTAAGTTTCACGGGTATGTTTCACGGGTGACGTTTCACGGGTCTAGGTTTCACTGGAAAGTTTCACGGATCAAGGTTTCACGGGTAAGTTTCACGGGTAAGTTTTACGGGTATGTTTTACAGGTGACGTTTCACGGGTCTAGGTTTCACTGGTAAGTTTCACGGGTCTAGGTTTCACGGGTAAGTTTCACGGGTAAGTTTCACGGGTATGTTTCATGGGTGATGTTTCACGGGTCTAGGTTTCACTGGTAAGTTTCACGGGTCAAGGTTTCACGGGTAAGTTTCACGGGTAAGTTTCACGGGTAAGTTTTACGGGTATGTTTTACAGGTGACGTTTCACGGGTCTAGGTTTCACTGGTAAGTTTCACGGGTCAAGGTTTCACGGGTAAGTTTCACGGGTAAGTTTCACGGGTATGTTTCATGGGTGATGTTTCACGGGTCTAGGTTTTACTGGTAAGTTTCACGGGTCAAGGTTTCACGGGTAAGTTTCACGGGTAAGTTTCACGGGTGACGTTTCACGGGTCTAGGTTTCACTGGTAAGTTTCACGGGTCAAGGTTTCACGGGTAAGTTTCACGGGTAAGTTTTACGGGTAAGTTTCACGGGTCTAGGTTTCAATGGTAAGTTTCACGGGTCAAGGTTTCACGGGTAAGTTTCACGGGTAAGTTTCACGGGTATGTTTCACGGGTGACGTTTCACGGGTCTAGGTTTCACTGGAAAGTTTCACGGATCAAGGTTTCACGGGTAAGTTTCACGGGTAAGTTTTACGGGTATGTTTTACAGGTGACGTTTCACGGGTCTAGGTTTCACTGGTAAGTTTCACGGGTCTAGGTTTCACGGGTAAGTTTCACGGGTAAGTTTCACGGGTATGTTTCATGGGTGATGTTTCACGGGTCTAGGTTTCACTGGTAAGTTTCACGGGTCAAGGTTTCACGGGTAAGTTTCACGGGTAAGTTTCACGGGTAAGTTTTACGGGTATGTTTTACAGGTGACGTTTCACGGGTCTAGGTTTCACTGGTAAGTTTCACGGGTCAAGGTTTCACGGGTAAGTTTCACGGGTAAGTTTCACGGGTATGTTTCATGGGTGATGTTTCACGGGTCTAGGTTTTACTGGTAAGTTTCACGGGTCAAGGTTTCACGGGTAAGTTTCACGGGTGACGTTTCACGGGTCTAGGTTTCACTGGTAAGTTTCACGGGTATGTTTCACGGGTGACGTTTCACGGGTCTAGGTTTCACTGGTAAGTTTCACGGGTCAAGGTTTCACTGGTAAGTTTCACGGGTAAGTTTCACGGGTATGTTTCACGGATGACGTTTCACGGGTCTTGGTTTCACTGGTAAGTTTCACGGGTCAAGGTTTCACGGGTAAGTTTCACGGGTAAGTTTTACGGGTATGTTTTACAGGTGACGTTTCACGGGTAAGTTTCACGGGTATGTTTCACGGGTGACGTTTCACGGGTCTAGGTTTCACTGGTAAGTTTCACGGGTCAAGGTTTCACGGGTAAGTTTCACGGGTAAGTTTTACGGGTAAGTTTCACGTGTGACGTTTCACGGGTCTAGGTTTCACTGGAAAGTTTCACGGGTCAAGGATTCACGGGTAAGTTTCACGGGTAAGTTTTACGGGTATGTTTTACAGGTGACGTTTCACGGGTCTAGGTTTCACTGGTAAGTTCCACGGGTCAAGGTTTTACGGGTAAGTTTCACGGGTAAGTTTCACGGGTATGTTTCATGGGTGATGTTTCACGGGTCTAGGTTTTACTGGTAAGTTTCACGGGTCAAGGTTTCACGGGTAAGTTTCACGGGTAAGTTTCACGGGTGACGTTTCACGGGTCTAGGTTTCACTGGTAAGTTTCACGGGTATATTTCACGGGTGACGTTTCACGGATCTAGGTTTCACTGGTAAGTTTCACGGGTCAAGGTTTCACGGGTAAGTTTCACGAGAAAGTTTCACGGGTATGTTTCACGGGTAAGTTTCACGGGTGACGTTTCACGGGTCTAGGTTTCACTGGTAAGTTTCACGGGTATGTTTCACGGGTGACGTTTCACGGGTCTAGGTTTCACTGGTAAGTTTCACGGGTCAAGGTTTCACGGGTAAGTTTCACGGGTAAGTTTCACGGGTATGTTTCACGGATGACGTTTCACGGGTCTTGGTTTCACTGGTAAGTTTCACGGGTCAAGGTTTCACGGGTAAGTTTCACGGGTAAGTTTTACGGGTATGTTTTACAGGTGACGTTTCACGGGTAAGTTTCACGGGTAAGTTTCACGGGTATGTTTCACGGGTGACGTTTCACGGGTCTTGGTTTCACTGGTAAGTTTCACGGGTCAAGGTTTCACGGGTAAGTTTCACGGGTATGTTTCACGGGTGACGTTTTACGGGTCTAGGTTTCACTGGTAAGTTTCACGGGTCAAGGTTTCACGGGTAAGTTTCACGGGTAAGTTTTACGGGTAAGTTTCACGGGTCTAGGTTTCAATGGTAAGTTTCACGGGTCAAGGTTTCACGGGTAAGTTTCACGGGTAAGTTTCACGGGTATGTTTCACGGGTGACGTTTCACGGGTCTAGGTTTCACTGGAAAGTTTCACGGATCAAGGTTTCACGGGTAAGTTTCACGGGTAAGTTTTACGGGTATGTTTTACAGGTGACGTTTCACGGGTCTAGGTTTCACTGGTAAGTTTCACGGGTCTAGGTTTCACGGGTAAGTTTCACGGGTAAGTTTCACGGGTATGTTTCATGGGTGATGTTTCACGGGTCTAGGTTTCACTGGTAAGTTTCACGGGTCAAGGTTTCACGGGTAAGTTTCACGGGTAAGTTTCACGGGTAAGTTTTACGGGTATGTTTTACAGGTGACGTTTCACGGGTCTAGGTTTCACTGGTAAGTTTCACGGGTCAAGGTTTCACGGGTAAGTTTCACGGGTAAGTTTCACGGGTATGTTTCATGGGTGATGTTTCACGGGTCTAGGTTTTACTGGTAAGTTTCACGGGTCAAGGTTTCACGGGTAAGTTTCACGGGTAAGTTTCACGGGTGACGTTTCACGGGTCTAGGTTTCACTGGTAAGTTTCACGGGTATGTTTCACGGGTGACGTTTCACGGGTCTAGGTTTCACTGGTAAGTTTCACGGGTCAAGGTTTCACTGGTAAGTTTCACGGGTAAGTTTCACGGGTATGTTTCACGGATGACGTTTCACGGGTCTTGGTTTCACTGGTAAGTTTCACGGGTCAAGGTTTCACGGGTAAGTTTCACGGGTAAGTTTTACGGGTATGTTTTACAGGGGACGTTTCACGGGTAAGTTTCACGGGTATGTTTCACGGGTGACGTTTCACGGGTCTAGGTTTCACTGGTAAGTTTCACGGGTCAAGGTTTCACGGGTAAGTTTCACGGGTAAGTTTTACGGGTAAGTTTCACGTGTGACGTTTCACGGGTCTAGGTTTCACTGGAAAGTTTCACGGGTCAAGGATTCACGGGTAAGTTTCACGGGTAAGTTTTACGGGTATGTTTTACAGGTGACGTTTCACGGGTCTAGGTTTCACTGGTAAGTTTCACGGGTCAAGGTTTCACGGGTAAGTTTCACGGGTAAGTTTCACGGGTATGTTTCATGGGTGATGTTTCACGGGTCTAGGTTTTACTGGTAAGTTTCACGGGTCAAGGTTTCACGGGTAAGTTTCACGGGTAAGTTTCACGGGTGACGTTTCACGGGTCTAGGTTTCACTGGTAAGTTTCACGGGTATATTTCACGGGTGACGTTTCACGGATCTAGGTTTCACTGGTAAGTTTCACGGGTCAAGGTTTCACGGGTAAGTTTCACGAGTAAGTTTCACGGGTATGTTTCACGGGTAAGTTTCACGGGTGACGTTTCACGGGTCTAGGTTTCACTGGTAAGTTTCACGGGTATGTTTCACGGGTGACGTTTCACGGGTCTAGGTTTCACTGGTAAGTTTCACGGGTCAAGGTTTCACGGGTAAGTTTCACGGGTAAGTTTCACGGGTATGTTTCACGGATGACGTTTCACGGGTCTTGGTTTCACTGGTAAGTTTCACGGGTCAAGGTTTCACGGGTAAGTTTCACGGGTAAGTTTTACGGGTATGTTTTACAGGTGACGTTTCACGGGTAAGTTTCACGGGTAAGTTTCACGGGTAAGTTTTACGGGTAAGTTTCACGGGTCTAGGTTTCAATGGTAAGTTTCACGGGTCAAGGTTTCACGGGTAAGTTTCACGGGTAAGTTTCACGGGTATGTTTCACGGGTGACGTTTCACGGGTCTAGGTTTCACTGGAAAGTTTCACGGATCAAGGTTTCACGGGTAAGTTTCACGGGTAAGTTTTACGGGTATGTTTTACAGGTGACGTTTCACGGGTCTAGGTTTCACTGGTAAGTTTCACGGGTCAAGGTTTCACGGGTAAGTTTCACGGGTAAGTTTCACGGGTATGTTTCATGGGTGATGTTTCACGGGTCTAGGTTTTACTGGTAAGTTTCACGGGTCAAGGTTTCACGGGTAAGTTTCACGGGTAAGTTTCACGGGTGACGTTTCACGGGTCTAGGTTTCACTGGTAAGTTTCACGGGTATGTTTCACGGGTGACGTTTCACGGGTCTAGGTTTCACTGGTAAGTTTCACGGGTCAAGGTTTCACTGGTAAGTTTCACGGGTAAGTTTCACGGGTATGTTTCACGGATGACGTTTCACGGGTCTTGGTTTCACTGGTAAGTTTCACGGGTCAAGGTTTCACGGGTAAGTTTCACGGGTAAGTTTTACGGGTATGTTTTACAGGTGACGTTTCACGGGTAAGTTTCACGGGTAAGTTTCACGGGTATGTTTCACGGGTGACGTTTCACGGGTCTAGGTTTCACTGGTAAGTTTCACGGGTCAAGGTTTCACGGGTAAGTTTCACGGGTAAGTTTTACGGGTAAGTTTCACGTGTGACGTTTCACGGGTCTAGGTTTCACTGGAAAGTTTCACGGGTCAAGGATTCACGGGTAAGTTTCACGGGTAAGTTTTACGGGTATGTTTTACAGGTGACGTTTCACGGGTCTAGGTTTCACTGGTAAGTTTCACGGGTCAAGGTTTCACGGGTAAGTTTCACGGGTAAGTTTCACGGGTATGTTTCATGGGTGATGTTTCACGGGTCTAGGTTTTACTGGTAAGTTTCACGGGTCAAGGTTTCACGGGTAAGTTTCACGGGTAAGTTTCACGGGTGACGTTTCACGGGTCTAGGTTTCACTGGTAAGTTTCACGGGTATATTTCACGGGTGACGTTTCACGGATCTAGGTTTCACTGGTAAGTTTCACGGGTCAAGGTTTCACGGGTAAGTTTCACGAGTAAGTTTCACGGGTATGTTTCACGGGTAAGTTTCACGGGTGACGTTTCACGGGTCTAGGTTTCACTGGTAAGTTTCACGGGTATGTTTCACGGGTGACGTTTCACGGGTCTAGGTTTCACTGGTAAGTTTCACGGGTCAAGGTTTCACGGGTAAGTTTCACGGGTAAGTTTCACGGGTATGTTTCACGGGTAAGTTTCACGGGTGACGTTTCACGGGTCTAGGTTTTACTGGTAAGTTTCACGGGTAAGTTTCACGGGTAAGTTTTACGGGTATGTTTTACAGGTGACGTTTCACGGGTAAGTTTCACGGGTAAGTTTCACGGGTATGTTTCACGGGTGACGTTTCAAGGGTCTTGGTTTCACTGGTAAGTTTCACGGGTCAAGGTTTCACGGGTAAGTTTCACGGGTATGTTTCACGGGTGACGTTTCACGGGTCTAGGTTTCACTGGTAAGTTTCACGGGTCAAGGTTTCACGGGAAAGTTTCACGGGTAAGTTTTACGGGTAAGTTTCACGGGTCTAGGTTTCAATGGTAAGTTTCACGGGTCAAGGTTTCACGGGTAAGTTTCACGGGTAAGTTTCACGGGTATGTTTCACGGGTGACGTTTCACGGGTCTAGGTTTCACTGGAAAGTTTCACGGATCAAGGTTTCACGGGTAAGTTTCACGGGTAAGTTTTACGGGTATGTTTTACAGGTGACGTTTCACGGGTCTAGGTTTCACTGGTAAGTTTCACGGGTCTAGGTTTCACGGGTAAGTTTCACGGGTAAGTTTCACGGGTATGTTTCATGGGTGATGTTTCACGGGTCTAGGTTTCACTGGTAAGTTTCACGGGTCAAGGTTTCACGGGTAAGTTTCACGGGTAAGTTTCACGGGTAAGTTTCACGGGTAAGTTTTACGGGTATGTTTTACAGGTGACGTTTCACGGGTCTAGGTTTCACTGGTAAGTTTCACGGGTCAAGGTTTCACGGGTAAGTTTCACGGGTATGTTTCATGGGTGATGTTTCACGGGTCTAGGTTTTACTGGTAAGTTTCACGGGTCAAGGTTTCACGGGTAAGTTTCACGGGTAAGTTTCACGGGTGACGTTTCACGGGTCTAGGTTTCACTGGTAAGTTTCACGGGTATGTTTCACGGGTGACGTTTCACGGGTCTAGGTTTCACTGGTAAGTTTCACGGGTATGTTTCACGGGTGACGTTTCACGGGTCTAGGTTTCACTGGTAAGTTTCACGGGTCAAGGTTTCACTGGTAAGTTTCACGGGTAAGTTTCACGGGTATGTTTCACGGATGACGTTTCACGGGTCTTGGTTTCACTGGTAAGTTTCACGGGTCAAGGTTTCACGGGTAAGTTTCACGGGTAAGTTTTACGGGTATGTTTTACAGGTGACGTTTCACGGGTAAGTTTCACGGGTAAGTTTCACGGGTATGTTTCACGGGTGACGTTTCACGGGTCTAGGTTTCACTGGTAAGTTTCACGGGTCAAGGTTTCACGGGTAAGTTTCACGGGTAAGTTTTACGGGTAAGTTTCACGTGTGACGTTTCACGGGTCTAGGTTTCACTGGAAAGTTTCACGGGTCAAGGATTCACGGGTAAGTTTCACGGGTAAGTTTTACGGGTATGTTTTACAGGTGACGTTTCACGGGTCTAGGTTTCACTGGTAAGTTTCACGGGTCAAGGTTTCACGGGTAAGTTTCACGGGTAAGTTTCACGGGTATGTTTCATGGGTGATGTTTCACGGGTCTAGGTTTTACTGGTAAGTTTCACGGGTCAAGGTTTCACGGGTAAGTTTCACGGGTAAGTTTCACGGGTGACGTTTCACGGGTCTAGGTTTCACTGGTAAGTTTCACGGGTATATTTCACGGGTGACGTTTCACGGATCTAGGTTTCACTGGTAAGTTTCACGGGTCAAGGTTTCACGGGTAAGTTTCACGAGTAAGTTTCACGGGTATGTTTCACGGGTAAGTTTCACGGGTGACGTTTCACGGGTCTAGGTTTCACTGGTAAGTTTCACGGGTATGTTTCACGGGTGACGTTTCACGGGTCTAGGTTTCACTGGTAAGTTTCACGGGTCAAGGTTTCACGGGTAAGTTTCACGGGTAAGTTTCACGGGTATGTTTCACGGATGACGTTTCACGGGTCTTGGTTTCACTGGTAAGTTTCACGGGTCAAGGTTTCACGGGTAAGTTTCACGGGTAAGTTTTACGGGTATGTTTTACAGGTGACGTTTCACGGGTAAGTTTCACGGGTAAGTTTTACGGGTATGTTTCACGGGTGACGTTTCACGGGTCTTGGTTTCACTGGTAAGTTTCACGGGTCAAGGTTTCACGGGTAAGTTTCACGGGTATGTTTCACGGGTGACGTTTCACGGGTCTAGGTTTCACTGGTAAGTTTCACGGGTCAAGGTTTCACGGGTAAGTTTCACGGGTAAGTTTTACGGGTAAGTTTCACGGGTCTAGGTTTCAATGGTAAGTTTCACGGGTCAAGGTTTCACGGGTAAGTTTCACGGGTAAGTTTCACGGGTATGTTTCACGGGTGACGTTTCACGGGTCTAGGTTTCACTGGAAAGTTTCACGGATCAAGGTTTCACGGGTAAGTTTCACGGGTAAGTTTTACGGGTATGTTTTACAGGTGACGTTTCACGGGTCTAGGTTTCACTGGTAAGTTTCACGGGTCTAGGTTTCACGGGTAAGTTTCACGGGTAAGTTTCACGGGTATGTTTCATGGGTGATGTTTCACGGGTCTAGGTTTCACTGGTAAGTTTCACGGGTCAAGGTTTCACGGGTAAGTTTCACGGGTAAGTTTCACGGGTAAGTTTCACGGGTAAGTTTTACGGGTATGTTTTACAGGTGACGTTTCACGGGTCTAGGTTTCACTGGTAAGTTTCACGGGTCAAGGTTTCACGGGTAAGTTTCACGGGTATGTTTCACGTGTGACGTTTCACGGGTCTAGGTTTCACTGGAAAGTTTCACGGGTCAAGGATTCACGGGTAAGTTTCACGGGTAAGTTTTACGGGTATGTTTTACAGGTGACGTTTCACGGGTCTAGGTTTCACTGGTAAGTTTCACGGGTCAAGGTTTCACGGGTAAGTTTCACGGGTAAGTTTTACGGGTATGTTTCATGGGTGATGTTTCACGGGTCTAGGTTTTACTGGTAAGTTTCACGGGTCAAGGTTTCACGGGTAAGTTTCACGGGTAAGTTTCACGGGTGACGTTTCACGGGTCTAGGTTTCACTGGTAAGTTTCACGGGTATATTTCACGGGTGACGTTTCACGGATCTAGGTTTCACTGGTAAGTTTCACGGGTCAAGGTTTCACGGGTAAGTTTCACGAGTAAGTTTCACGGGTATGTTTCACGGGTAAGTTTCACGGGTGACGTTTCACGGGTCTAGGTTTCACTGGTAAGTTTCACGGGTATGTTTCACGGGTGACGTTTCACGGGTCTAGGTTTCACTGGTAAGTTTCACGGGTCAAGGTTTCACGGGTAAGTTTCACGGGTAAGTTTTACGGGTAAGTTTCACGTGTGACGTTTCACGGGTCAAGGTTTCACGGGTAAGTTTCACGGGTAAGTTTTACGGGTAAGTTTCACGTGTGACGTTTCACGGGTCTAGGTTTCACTGGAAAGTTTCACGGGTCAAGGATTCACGGGTAAGTTTCACGGGTAAGTTTTACGGGTATGTTTTACAGGTGACGTTTCACGGGTCTAGGTTTCACTGGTAAGTTTCACGGGTCAAGGTTTCACGGGTAAGTTTCACGGGTAAGTTTCACGGGTATGTTTCATGGGTGATGTTTCACGGGTCTAGGTTTTACTGGTAAGTTTCACGGGTCAAGGTTTCACGGGTAAGTTTCACGGGTAAGTTTCACGGGTGACGTTTCACGGGTCTAGGTTTCACTGGTAAGTTTCACGGGTATATTTCACGGGTGACGTTTCACGGATCTAGGTTTCACTGGTAAGTTTCACGGGTCAAGGTTTCACGGGTAAGTTTCACGAGTAAGTTTCACGGGTATGTTTCACGGGTAAGTTTCACGGGTGACGTTTCACGGGTCTAGGTTTCACTGGTAAGTTTCACGGGTATGTTTCACGGGTGACGTTTCACGGGTCTAGGTTTCACTGGTAAGTTTCACGGGTCAAGGTTTCACGGGTAAGTTTCACGGGTAAGTTTCACGGGTATGTTTCACGGATGACGTTTCACGGGTCTTGGTTTCACTGGTAAGTTTCACGGGTCAAGGTTTCACGGGTAAGTTTCACGGGTAAGTTTTACGGGTATGTTTTACAGGTGACGTTTCACGGGTAAGTTTCACGGGTAAGTTTTACGGGTATGTTTCACGGGTGACGTTTCACGGGTCTTGGTTTCACTGGTAAGTTTCACGGGTCAAGGTTTCACGGGTAAGTTTCACGGGTATGTTTCACGGGTGACGTTTCACGGGTCTAGGTTTCACTGGTAAGTTTCACGGGTCAAGGTTTCACGGGTAAGTTTCACGGGTAAGTTTTACGGGTAAGTTTCACGGGTCTAGGTTTCAATGGTAAGTTTCACGGGTCAAGGTTTCACGGGTAAGTTTCACGGGTAAGTTTCACGGGTATGTTTCACGGGTGACGTTTCACGGGTCTAGGTTTCACTGGAAAGTTTCACGGATCAAGGTTTCACGGGTAAGTTTCACGGGTAAGTTTTACGGGTATGTTTTACAGGTGACGTTTCACGGGTCTAGGTTTCACTGGTAAGTTTCACGGGTCTAGGTTTCACGGGTAAGTTTCACGGGTAAGTTTCACGGGTATGTTTCATGGGTGATGTTTCACGGGTCTAGGTTTCACTGGTAAGTTTCACGGGTCAAGGTTTCACGGGTAAGTTTCACGGGTAAGTTTCACGGGTAAGTTTCACGGGTAAGTTTTACGGGTATGTTTTACAGGTGACGTTTCACGGGTCTAGGTTTCACTGGTAAGTTTCACTGGTCAAGGTTTCACGGGTAAGTTTCACGGGTATGTTTCACGTGTGACGTTTCACGGGTCTAGGTTTCACTGGAAAGTTTCACGGGTCAAGGATTCACGGGTAAGTTTCACGGGTAAGTTTTACGGGTATGTTTTACAGGTGACGTTTCACGGGTCTAGGTTTCACTGGTAAGTTTCACGGGTCAAGGTTTCACGGGTAAGTTTCACGGGTAAGTTTCACGGGTATGTTTCATGGGTGATGTTTCACGGGTCTAGGTTTTACTGGTAAGTTTCACGGGTCAAGGTTTCACGGGTAAGTTTCACGGGTAAGTTTCACGGGTGACGTTTCACGGGTCTAGGTTTCACTGGTAAGTTTCACGGGTATATTTCACGGGTGACGTTTCACGGATCTAGGTTTCACTGGTAAGTTTCACGGGTCAAGGTTTCACGGGTAAGTTTCACGAGTAAGTTTCACGGGTATGTTTCACGGGTAAGTTTCACGGGTGACGTTTCACGGGTCTAGGTTTCACTGGTAAGTTTCACGGGTATGTTTCACGGGTGACGTTTCACGGGTCTAGGTTTCACTGGTAAGTTTCACGGGTCAAGGTTTCACGGGTAAGTTTCACGGGTAAGTTTTACGGGTAAGTTTCACGTGTGACGTTTCACGGGTCTAGGTTTCACTGGAAAGTTTCACGGGTCAAGGATTCACGGGTAAGTTTCACGGGTAAGTTTTACGGGTATGTTTTACAGGTGACGTTTCACGGGTCTAGGTTTCACTGGTAAGTTTCACGGGTCAAGGTTTCACGGGTAAGTTTCACGGGTAAGTTTCACGGGTATGTTTCATGGGTGATGTTTCACGGGTCTAGGTTTTACTGGTAAGTTTCACGGGTCAAGGTTTCACGGGTAAGTTTTACGGGTATGTTTTACAGGTGACGTTTCACGGGTCTAGGTTTCACTGGTAAGTTTCACGGGTCAAGGTTTCACGGGTAAGTTTCACGGGTAAGTTTCACGGGTATGTTTCATGGGTGATGTTTCACGGGTCTAGGTTTCACTGGTAAGTTTCACGGGTATATTTCACGGGTGACGTTTCACGGATCTAGGTTTCACTGGTAAGTTTCACGGGTCAAGGTTTCACGGGTAAGTTTCACGAGTAAGTTTCACGGGTATGTTTCACGGGTAAGTTTCACGGGTATGTTTCACGGGTAAGTTTCACGGGTGACGTTTCACGGGTCTAGGTTTCACTGGTAAGTTTCACGGGTATGTTTCACGGGTGACGTTTCACGGGTCTAGGTTTCACTGGTAAGTTTCACGGGTCAAGGTTTCACGGGTAAGTTTCACGGGTAAGTTTCACGGGTATGTTTCACGGATGACGTTTCACGGGTCTTGGTTTCACTGGTAAGTTTCACGGGTCAAGGTTTCACGGGTAAGTTTCACGGGTAAGTTTTACGGGTAAGTTTTACGGGTATGTTTTACAGGTGACGTTTCACGGGTAAGTTTCACGGGTAAGTTTCACGGGTATGTTTCACGGGTGACGTTTCACGGGTCTTGGTTTCACTGGTAAGTTTCACGGGTCAAGGTTTCACGGGTAAGTTTCACGGGTATGTTTCACGGGTGACGTTTCACGGGTCTAGGTTTCACTGGTAAGTTTCACGGGTCAAGGTTTCACGGGTAAGTTTCACGGGTAAGTTTTACGGGTAAGTTTCACGGGTCTAGGTTTCAATGGTAAGTTTCACGGGTCAAGGTTTCACGGGTAAGTTTCACGGGTAAGTTTCACGGGTATGTTTCACGGGTGACGTTTCACGGGTCTAGGTTTCACTGGAAAGTTTCACGGATCAAGGTTTCACGGGTAAGTTTCACGGGTAAGTTTTACGGGTATGTTTTACAGGTGACGTTTCACGGGTCTAGGTTTCACTGGTAAGTTTCACGGGTCAAGGTTTCACGGGTAAGTTTCACGGGTAAGTTTCACGGGTATGTTTCATGGGTGATGTTTCACGGGTCTAGGTTTTACTGGTAAGTTTCACGGGTCAAGGTTTCACGGGTAAGTTTCACGGGTAAATTTCACGGGTGACGTTTCACGGGTCTAGGTTTCACTGGTAAGTTTCACGGGTATGTTTCACGGGTGACGTTTCACGGGTCTAGGTTTCACTGGTAAGTTTCACGGGTCAAGGTTTCACTGGTAAGTTTCACGGGTAAGTTTCACGGGTATGTTTCACGGATGACGTTTCACGGGTCTTGGTTTCACTGGTAAGTTTCACGGGTCAAGGTTTCACGGGTAAGTTTCACGGGTAAGTTTTACGGGTATGTTTTACAGGTGACGTTTCACGGGTAAGTTTCACGGGTATGTTTCACGGGTGACGTTTCACGGGTCTAGGTTTCACTGGTAAGTTTCACGGGTCAAGGTTTCACGGGTAAGTTTCACGGGTAAGTTTTACGGGTAAGTTTCACGTGTGACGTTTCACGGGTCTAGGTTTCACTGGAAAGTTTCACGGGTCAAGGATTCACGGGTAAGTTTCACGGGTAAGTTTTACGGGTATGTTTTACAGGTGACGTTTCACGGGTCTAGGTTTCACTGGTAAGTTTCACGGGTCAAGGTTTCACGGGTAAGTTTCACGGGTAAGTTTCACGGGTATGTTTCATGGGTGATGTTTCACGGGTCTAGGTTTTACTGGTAAGTTTCACGGGTCAAGGTTTCACGGGTAAGTTTCACGGGTAAGTTTCACGGGTGACGTTTCACGGGTCTAGGTTTCACTGGTAAGTTTCACGGGTATATTTCACGGGTGACGTTTCACGGATCTAGGTTTCACTGGTAAGTTTCACGGGTCAAGGTTTCACGGGTAAGTTTCACGAGTAAGTTTCACGGGTATGTTTCACGGGTAAGTTTCACGGGTGACGTTTCACGGGTCTAGGTTTCACTGGTAAGTTTCACGGGTATGTTTCACGGGTGACGTTTCACGGGTCTAGGTTTCACTGGTAAGTTTCACGGGTCAAGGTTTCACGGGTAAGTTTCACGGGTAAGTTTCACGGGTATGTTTCACGGATGACGTTTCACGGGTCTTGGTTTCACTGGTAAGTTTCACGGGTCAAGGTTTCACGGGTAAGTTTCACGGGTAAGTTTTACGGGTATGTTTTACAGGTGACGTTTCACGGGTAAGTTTCACGGGTAAGTTTCACGGGTATGTTTCACGGGTGACGTTTCACGGGTCTTGGTTTCACTGGTAAGTTTCACGGGTCAAGGTTTCACGGGTAAGTTTCACGGGTATGTTTCACGGGTGACGTTTCACGGGTCTAGGTTTCACTGGTAAGTTTCACGGGTCAAGGTTTCACGGGTAAGTTTCACGGGTAAGTTTTACGGGTAAGTTTCACGGGTCTAGGTTTCAATGGTAAGTTTCACGGGTCAAGGTTTCACGGGTAAGTTTCACGGGTAAGTTTCACGGGTATGTTTCACGGGTGACGTTTCACGGGTCTAGGTTTCACTGGAAAGTTTCACGGATCAAGGTTTCACGGGTAAGTTTCACGGGTAAGTTTTACGGGTATGTTTTACAGGTGACGTTTCACGGGTCTAGGTTTCACTGGTAAGTTTCACGGGTCAAGGTTTCACGGGTAAGTTTCACGGGTAAGTTTCACGGGTATGTTTCATGGGTGATGTTTCACGGGTCTAGGTTTTACTGGTAAGTTTCACGGGTCAAGGTTTCACGGGTAAGTTTCACGGGTAAGTTTCACGGGTGACGTTTCACGGGTCTAGGTTTCACTGGTAAGTTTCACGGGTATGTTTCACGGGTGACGTTTCACGGGTCTAGGTTTCACTGGTAAGTTTCACGGGTCAAGGTTTCACTGGTAAGTTTCACGGGTAAGTTTCACGGGTATGTTTCACGGATGACGTTTCACGGGTCTTGGTTTCACTGGTAAGTTTCACGGGTCAAGGTTTCACGGGTAAGTTTCACGGGTAAGTTTTACGGGTATGTTTTACAGGTGACGTTTCACGGGTAAGTTTCACGGGTATGTTTCACGGGTGACGTTTCACGGGTCTAGGTTTCACTGGTAAGTTTCACGGGTCAAGGTTTCACGGGTAAGTTTCACGGGTAAGTTTTACGGGTAAGTTTCACGTGTGACGTTTCACGGGTCTAGGTTTCACTGGAAAGTTTCACGGGTCAAGGATTCACGGGTAAGTTTCACGGGTAAGTTTTACGGGTATGTTTTACAGGTGACGTTTCACGGGTCTAGGTTTCACTGGTAAGTTTCACGGGTCAAGGTTTCACGGGTAAGTTTCACGGGTAAGTTTCACGGGTATGTTTCATGGGTGATGTTTCACGGGTCTAGGTTTTACTGGTAAGTTTCACGGGTCAAGGTTTCACGGGTAAGTTTCACGGGTAAGTTTCACGGGTGACGTTTCACGGGTCTAGGTTTCACTGGTAAGTTTCACGGGTATATTTCACGGGTGACGTTTCACGGATCTAGGTTTCACTGGTAAGTTTCACGGGTCAAGGTTTCACGGGTAAGTTTCACGAGTAAGTTTCACGGGTATGTTTCACGGGTAAGTTTCACGGGTGACGTTTCACGGGTCTAGGTTTCACTGGTAAGTTTCACGGGTATGTTTCACGGGTGACGTTTCACGGGTCTAGGTTTCACTGGTAAGTTTCACGGGTCAAGGTTTCACGGGTAAGTTTCACGGGTAAGTTTCACGGGTATGTTTCACGGATGACGTTTCAAGGGTCTTGGTTTCACTGGTAAGTTTCACGGGTCAAGGTTTCACGGGTAAGTTTCACGGGTAAGTTTTACGGGTATGTTTTACAGGTGACGTTTCACGGGTAAGTTTCACGGGTAAGTTTCACGGGTATGTTTCACGGGTGACGTTTCACGGGTCTTGGTTTCACTGGTAAGTTTCACGGGTCAAGGTTTCACGGGTAAGTTTCACGGGTATGTTTCACGGGTGACGTTTCACGGGTCTAGGTTTCACTGGTAAGTTTCACGGGTCAAGGTTTCACGGGTAAGTTTCACGGGTAAGTTTTACGGGTAAGTTTCACGGGTCTAGGTTTCAATGGTAAGTTTCACGGGTCAAGGTTTCACGGGTAAGTTTCACGGGTAAGTTTCACGGGTATGTTTCACGGGTGACGTTTCACGGGTCTAGGTTTCACTGGAAAGTTTCACGGATCAAGGTTTCACGGGTAAGTTTCACGGGTAAGTTTTACGGGTATGTTTTACAGGTGACGTTTCACGGGTCTAGGTTTCACTGGTAAGTTTCACGGGTCTAGGTTTCACGGGTAAGTTTCACGGGTAAGTTTCACGGGTATGTTTCATGGGTGATGTTTCACGGGTCTAGGTTTCACTGGTAAGTTTCACGGGTCAAGGTTTCACGGGTAAGTTTCACGGGTAAGTTTCACGGGTAAGTTTTACGGGTATGTTTTACAGGTGACGTTTCACGGGTCTAGGTTTCACTGGTAAGTTTCACGGGTCAAGGTTTCACGGGTAAGTTTCACGGGTAAGTTTCACGGGTATGTTTCATGGGTGATGTTTCACGGGTCTAGGTTTTACTGGTAAGTTTCACGGGTCAAGGTTTCACGGGTAAGTTTCACGGGTAAGTTTCACGGGTGACGTTTCACGGGTCTAGGTTTCACTGGTAAGTTTCACGGGTATGTTTCACGGGTGACGTTTCACGGGTCTAGGTTTCACTGGTAAGTTTCACGGGTCAAGGTTTCACTGGTAAGTTTCACGGGTAAGTTTCACGGGTATGTTTCACGGATGACGTTTCACGGGTCTTGGTTTCACTGGTAAGTTTCACGGGTCAAGGTTTCACGGGTAAGTTTCACGGGTAAGTTTTACGGGTATGTTTTACAGGTGACGTTTCACGGGTCTAGGTTTCACTGGTAAGTTTCACGGGTCAAGGTTTCACGGGTAAGTTTCACGGGTAAGTTTTACGGGTAAGTTTCACGTGTGACGTTTCACGGGTCTAGGTTTCACTGGAAAGTTTCACGGGTCAAGGATTCACGGGTAAGTTTCACGGGTAAGTTTTACGGGTATGTTTTACAGGTGACGTTTCACGGGTCTAGGTTTCACTGGTAAGTTCCACGGGTCAAGGTTTTACGGGTAAGTTTCACGGGTAAGTTTCACGGGTATGTTTCATGGGTGATGTTTCACGGGTCTAGGTTTTACTGGTAAGTTTCACGGGTCAAGGTTTCACGGGTAAGTTTCACGGGTAAGTTTCACGGGTGACGTTTCACGGGTCTAGGTTTCACTGGTAAGTTTCACGGGTATATTTCACGGGTGACGTTTCACGGATCTAGGTTTCACTGGTAAGTTTCACGGGTCAAGGTTTCACGGGTAAGTTTCACGAGTAAGTTTCACGGGTATGTTTCACGGGTAAGTTTCACGGGTGACGTTTCACGGGTCTAGGTTTCACTGGTAAGTTTCACGGGTATGTTTCACGGGTGACGTTTCACGGGTCTAGGTTTCACTGGTAAGTTTCACGGGTCAAGGTTTCACGGGTAAGTTTCACGGGTAAGTTTCACGGGTATGTTTCACGGATGACGTTTCACGGGTCTTGGTTTCACTGGTAAGTTTCACGGGTCAAGGTTTCACGGGTAAGTTTCACGGGTAAGTTTTACGGGTATGTTTTACAGGTGACGTTTCACGGGTAAGTTTCACGGGTAAGTTTCACGGGTATGTTTCACGGGTGACGTTTCACGGGTCTTGGTTTCACTGGTAAGTTTCACGGGTCAAGGTTTCACGGGTAAGTTTCACGGGTATGTTTCACGGGTGACGTTTTACGGGTCTAGGTTTCACTGGTAAGTTTCACGGGTCAAGGTTTCACGGGTAAGTTTCACGGGTAAGTTTTACGGGTAAGTTTCACGGGTCTAGGTTTCAATGGTAAGTTTCACGGGTCAAGGTTTCACGGGTAAATTTCACGGGTAAGTTTCACGGGTATGTTTCACGGGTGACGTTTCACGGGTCTAGGTTTCACTGGAAAGTTTCACGGATCAAGGTTTCACGGGTAAGTTTCACGGGTAAGTTTTACGGGTATGTTTTACAGGTGACGTTTCACGGGTCTAGGTTTCACTGGTAAGTTTCACGGGTCTAGGTTTCACGGGTAAGTTTCACGGGTAAGTTTCACGGGTATGTTTCATGGGTGATGTTTCACGGGTCTAGGTTTCACTGGTAAGTTTCACGGGTCAAGGTTTCACGGGTAAGTTTCACGGGTAAGTTTCACGGGTAAGTTTTACGGGTATGTTTTACAGGTGACGTTTCACGGGTCTAGGTTTCACTGGTAAGTTTCACGGGTCAAGGTTTCACGGGTAAGTTTCACGGGTAAGTTTCACGGGTATGTTTCATGGGTGATGTTTCACGGGTCTAGGTTTTACTGGTAAGTTTCACGGGTCAAGGTTTCACGGGTAAGTTTCACGGGTAAGTTTCACGGGTGACGTTTCACGGGTCTAGGTTTCACTGGTAAGTTTCACGGGTATGTTTCACGGGTGACGTTTCACGGGTCTAGGTTTCACTGGTAAGTTTCACGGGTCAAGGTTTCACTGGTAAGTTTCACGGGTAAGTTTCACGGGTATGTTTCACGGATGACGTTTCACGGGTCTTGGTTTCACTGGTAAGTTTCACGGGTCAAGGTTTCACGGGTAAGTTTCACGGGTAAGTTTTACGGGTATGTTTTACAGGTGACGTTTCACGGGTAAGTTTCACGGGTATGTTTCACGGGTGACGTTTCACGGGTCTAGGTTTCACTGGTAAGTTTCACGGGTCAAGGTTTCACGGGTAAGTTTCACGGGTAAGTTTTACGGGTAAGTTTCACGTGTGACGTTTCACGGGTCTAGGTTTCACTGGAAAGTTTCACGGGTCAAGGATTCACGGGTAAGTTTCACGGGTAAGTTTTACGGGTATGTTTTACAGGTGACGTTTCACGGGTCTAGGTTTCACTGGTAAGTTTCACGGGTCAAGGTTTCACGGGTAAGTTTCACGGGTAAGTTTCACGGGTATGTTTCATGGGTGATGTTTCACGGGTCTAGGTTTTACTGGTAAGTTTCACGGGTCAAGGTTTCACGGGTAAGTTTCACGGGTAAGTTTCACGGGTGACGTTTCACGGGTCTAGGTTTCACTGGTAAGTTTCACGGGTATATTTCACGGGTGACGTTTCACGGATCTAGGTTTCACTGGTAAGTTTCACGGGTCAAGGTTTCACGGGTAAGTTTCACGAGTAAGTTTCACGGGTATGTTTCACGGGTAAGTTTCACGGGTGACGTTTCACGGGTCTAGGTTTCACTGGTAAGTTTCACGGGTATGTTTCACGGGTGACGTTTCACGGGTCTAGGTTTCACTGGTAAGTTTCACGGGTCAAGGTTTCACGGGTAAGTTTCACGGGTAAGTTTCACGGGTATGTTTCACGGATGACGTTTCACGGGTCTTGGTTTCACTGGTAAGTTTCACGGGTCAAGGTTTCACGGGTAAGTTTCACGGGTAAGTTTTACGGGTATGTTTTACAGGTGACGTTTCACGGGTAAGTTTCACGGGTAAGTTTCACGGGTAAGTTTTACGGGTAAGTTTCACGGGTCTAGGTTTCAATGGTAAGTTTCACGGGTCAAGGTTTCACGGGTAAGTTTCACGGGTAAGTTTCACGGGTATGTTTCACGGGTGACGTTTCACGGGTCTAGGTTTCACTGGAAAGTTTCACGGATCAAGGTTTCACGGGTAAGTTTCACGGGTAAGTTTTACGGGTATGTTTTACAGGTGACGTTTCACGGGTCTAGGTTTCACTGGTAAGTTTCACGGGTCAAGGTTTCACGGGTAAGTTTCACGGGTAAGTTTCACGGGTATGTTTCATGGGTGATGTTTCACGGGTCTAGGTTTTACTGGTAAGTTTCACGGGTCAAGGTTTCACGGGTAAGTTTCACGGGTAAGTTTCACGGGTGACGTTTCACGGGTCTAGGTTTCACTGGTAAGTTTCACGGGTATGTTTCACGGGTGACGTTTCACGGGTCTAGGTTTCACTGGTAAGTTTCACGGGTCAAGGTTTCACTGGTAAGTTTCACGGGTAAGTTTCACGGGTATGTTTCACGGATGACGTTTCACGGGTCTTGGTTTCACTGGTAAGTTTCACGGGTCAAGGTTTCACGGGTAAGTTTCACGGGTAAGTTTTACGGGTATGTTTTACAGGTGACGTTTCACGGGTAAGTTTCACGGGTAAGTTTCACGGGTATGTTTCACGGGTGACGTTTCACGGGTCTAGGTTTCACTGGTAAGTTTCACGGGTCAAGGTTTCACGGGTAAGTTTCACGGGTAAGTTTTACGGGTAAGTTTCACGTGTGACGTTTCACGGGTCTAGGTTTCACTGGAAAGTTTTACGGGTCAAGGATTCACGGGTAAGTTTCACGGGTAAGTTTTACGGGTATGTTTTACAGGTGACGTTTCACGGGTCTAGGTTTCACTGGTAAGTTTCACGGGTCAAGGTTTCACGGGTAAGTTTCACGGGTAAGTTTCACGGGTATGTTTCATGGGTGATGTTTCACGGGTCTAGGTTTTACTGGTAAGTTTCACGGGTCAAGGTTTCACGGGTAAGTTTCACGGGTAAGTTTCACGGGTGACGTTTCACGGGTCTAGGTTTCACTGGTAAGTTTCACGGGTATATTTCACGGGTGACGTTTCACGGATCTAGGTTTCACTGGTAAGTTTCACGGGTCAAGGTTTCACGGGTAAGTTTCACGAGTAAGTTTCACGGGTATGTTTCACGGGTAAGTTTCACGGGTGACGTTTCACGGGTCTAGGTTTCACTGGTAAGTTTCACGGGTATGTTTCACGGGTGACGTTTCACGGGTCTAGGTTTCACTGGTAAGTTTCACGGGTCAAGGTTTCACGGGTAAGTTTCACGGGTAAGTTTCACGGGTATGTTTCACGGGTAAGTTTCACGGGTGACGTTTCACGGGTCTAGGTTTCACTGGTAAGTTTCACGGGTAAGTTTCACGGGTAAGTTTTACGGGTATGTTTTACAGGTGACGTTTCACGGGTAAGTTTCACGGGTAAGTTTCACGGGTATGTTTCACGGGTGACGTTTCACGGGTCTTGGTTTCACTGGTAAGTTTCACGGGTCAAGGTTTCACGGGTAAGTTTCACGGGTATGTTTCACGGGTGACGTTTCACGGGTCTAGGTTTCACTGGTAAGTTTCACGGGTCAAGGTTTCACGGGAAAGTTTCACGGGTAAGTTTTACGGGTAAGTTTCACGGGTCTAGGTTTCAATGGTAAGTTTCACGGGTCAAGGTTTCACGGGTAAGTTTCACGGGTAAGTTTCACGGGTATGTTTCACGGGTGACGTTTCACGGGTCTAGGTTTCACTGGAAAGTTTCACGGATCAAGGTTTCACGGGTAAGTTTCACGGGTAAGTTTTACGGGTATGTTTTACAGGTGACGTTTCACGGGTCTAGGTTTCACTGGTAAGTTTCACGGGTCTAGGTTTCACGGGTAAGTTTCACGGGTAAGTTTCACGGGTATGTTTCATGGGTGATGTTTCACGGGTCTAGGTTTCACTGGTAAGTTTCACGGGTCAAGGTTTCACGGGTAAGTTTCACGGGTAAGTTTCACGGGTAAGTTTCACGGGTAAGTTTTACGGGTATGTTTTACAGGTGACGTTTCACGGGTCTAGGTTTCACTGGTAAGTTTCACGGGTCAAGGTTTCACGGGTAAGTTTCACGGGTATGTTTCATGGGTGATGTTTCACGGGTCTAGGTTTTACTGGTAAGTTTCACGGGTCAAGGTTTCACGGGTAAGTTTCACGGGTAAGTTTCACGGGTGACGTTTCACGGGTCTAGGTTTCACTGGTAAGTTTCACGGGTATGTTTCACGGGTGACGTTTCATGGGTCTAGGTTTCACTGGTAAGTTTCACGGGTATGTTTCACGGGTGACGTTTCACGGGTCTAGGTTTCACTGGTAAGTTTCACGGGTCAAGGTTTCACTGGTAAGTTTCACGGGTAAGTTTCACGGGTATGTTTCACGGATGACGTTTCACGGGTCTTGGTTTCACTGGTAAGTTTCACGGGTCAAGGTTTCACGGGTAAGTTTCACGGGTAAGTTTTACGGGTATGTTTTACAGGTGACGTTTCACGGGTAAGTTTCACGGGTATGTTTCACGGGTGACGTTTCACGGGTCTAGGTTTCACTGGTAAGTTTCACGGGTCAAGGTTTCACGGGTAAGTTTCACGGGTAAGTTTTACGGGTAAGTTTCACGTGTGACGTTTCACGGGTCTAGGTTTCACTGGAAAGTTTCACGGGTCAAGGATTCACGGGTAAGTTTCACGGGTAAGTTTTACGGGTATGTTTTACAGGTGACGTTTCACGGGTCTAGGTTTCACTGGTAAGTTTCACGGGTCAAGGTTTCACGGGTAAGTTTCACGGGTAAGTTTCACGGGTATGTTTCATGGGTGATGTTTCACGGGTCTAGGTTTTACTGGTAAGTTTCACGGGTCAAGGTTTCACGGGTAAGTTTCACGGGTAAGTTTCACGGGTGACGTTTCACGGGTCTAGGTTTCACTGGTAAGTTTCACGGGTATATTTCACGGGTGACGTTTCACGGATCTAGGTTTCACTGGTAAGTTTCACGGGTCAAGGTTTCACGGGTAAGTTTCACGAGTAAGTTTCACGGGTATGTTTCACGGGTAAGTTTCACGGGTGACGTTTCACGGGTCTAGGTTTCACTGGTAAGTTTCACGGGTATGTTTCACGGGTGACGTTTCACGGGTCTAGGTTTCACTGGTAAGTTTCACGGGTCAAGGTTTCACGGGTAAGTTTCACGGGTAAGTTTCACGGGTATGTTTCACGGATGACGTTTCACGGGTCTTGGTTTCACTGGTAAGTTTCACGGGTCAAGGTTTCACGGGTAAGTTTCACGGGTAAGTTTTACGGGTATGTTTTACAGGTGACGTTTCACGGGTAAGTTTCACGGGTAAGTTTTACGGGTATGTTTCACGGGTGACGTTTCACGGGTCTTGGTTTCACTGGTAAGTTTCAGGGGTCAAGGTTTCACGGGTAAGTTTCACGGGTATGTTTCACGGGTGACGTTTCACGGGTCTAGGTTTCACTGGTAAGTTTCACGGGTCAAGGTTTCACGGGTAAGTTTCACGGGTAAGTTTTACGGGTAAGTTTCACGGGTCTAGGTTTCAATGGTAAGTTTCACGGGTCAAGGTTTCACGGGTAAGTTTCACGGGTAAGTTTCACGGGTATGTTTCACGGGTGACGTTTCACGGGTCTAGGTTTCACTGGAAAGTTTCACGGATCAAGGTTTCACGGGTAAGTTTCACGGGTAAGTTTTACGGGTATGTTTTACAGGTGACGTTTCACGGGTCTAGGTTTCACTGGTAAGTTTCACGGGTCTAGGTTTCACGGGTAAGTTTCACGGGTAAGTTTCACGGGTATGTTTCATGGGTGATGTTTCACGGGTCTAGGTTTCACTGGTAAGTTTCACGGGTCAAGGTTTCACGGGTAAGTTTCACGGGTAAGTTTCACGGGTAAGTTTCACGGGTAAGTTTTACGGGTATGTTTTACAGGTGACGTTTCACGGGTCTAGGTTTCACTGGTAAGTTTCACGGGTCAAGGTTTCACGGGTAAGTTTCACGGGTATGTTTCACGTGTGACGTTTCACGGGTCTAGGTTTCACTGGAAAGTTTCACGGGTCAAGGATTCACGGGTAAGTTTCACGGGTAAGTTTTACGGGTATGTTTTACAGGTGACGTTTCACGGGTCTAGGTTTCACTGGTAAGTTTCACGGGTCAAGGTTTCACGGGTAAGTTTCACGGGTAAGTTTCACGGGTATGTTTCATGGGTGATGTTTCACGGGTCTAGGTTTTACTGGTAAGTTTCACGGGTCAAGGTTTCACGGGTAAGTTTCACGGGTAAGTTTCACGGGTGACGTTTCACGGGTCTAGGTTTCACTGGTAAGTTTCACGGGTATATTTCACGGGTGACGTTTCACGGATCTAGGTTTCACTGGTAAGTTTCACGGGTCAAGGTTTCACGGGTAAGTTTCACGAGTAAGTTTCACGGGTATGTTTCACGGGTAAGTTTCACGGGTGACGTTTCACGGGTCTAGGTTTCACTGGTAAGTTTCACGGGTATGTTTCACGGGTGACGTTTCACGGGTCTAGGTTTCACTGGTAAGTTTCACGGGTCAAGGTTTCACGGGTAAGTTTCACGGGTAAGTTTTACGGGTAAGTTTCACGTGTGACGTTTCACGGGTCTAGGTTTCACTGGAAAGTTTCACGGGTCAAGGATTCACGGGTAAGTTTCACGGGTAAGTTTTACGGGTATGTTTTACAGGTGACGTTTCACGGGTCTAGGTTTCACTGGTAAGTTTCACGGGTCAAGGTTTCACGGGTAAGTTTCACGGGTAAGTTTCACGGGTATGTTTCATGGGTGATGTTTCACGGGTCTAGGTTTTACTGGTAAGTTTCACGGGTCAAGGTTTCACGGGTAAGTTTTACGGGTATGTTTTACAGGTGACGTTTCACGGGTCTAGGTTTCACTGGTAAGTTTCACGGGTCAAGGTTTCACGGGTAAGTTTCACGGGTAAGTTTCACGGGTATGTTTCATGGGTGATGTTTCACGGGTCTAGGTTTCACTGGTAAGTTTCACGGGTATATTTCACGGGTGACGTTTCACGGATCTAGGTTTCACTGGTAAGTTTCACGGGTCAAGGTTTCACGGGTAAGTTTCACGAGTAAGTTTCACGGGTATGTTTCACGGGTAAGTTTCACGGGTGACGTTTCACGGGTCTAGGTTTCACTGGTAAGTTTCACGGGTATGTTTCACGGGTGACGTTTCACGGGTCTAGGTTTCACTGGTAAGTTTCACGGGTCAAGGTTTCACGGGTAAGTTTCACGGGTAAGTTTCACGGGTATGTTTCACGGATGACGTTTCACGGGTCTTGGTTTCACTGGTAAGTTTCACGGGTCAAGGTTTCACGGGTAAGTTTCACGGGTAAGTTTTACGGGTATGTTTTACAGGTGACGTTTCACGGGTAAGTTTCACGGGTAAGTTTCACGGGTATGTTTCACGGGTGACGTTTCACGGGTCTTGGTTTCACTGGTAAGTTTCACGGGTCAAGGTTTCACGGGTAAGTTTCACGGGTATGTTTCACGGGTGACGTTTCACGGGTCTAGGTTTCACTGGTAAGTTTCACGGGTCAAGGTTTCACGGGTAAGTTTCACGGGTAAGTTTTACGGGTAAGTTTCACGGGTCTAGGTTTCAATGGTAAGTTTCACGGGTCAAGGTTTCACGGGTAAGTTTCACGGGTAAGTTTCACGGGTATGTTTCACGGGTGACGTTTCACGGGTCTAGGTTTCACTGGAAAGTTTCACGGATCAAGGTTTCACGGGTAAGTTTCACGGGTAAGTTTTACGGGTATGTTTTACAGGTGACGTTTCACGGGTCTAGGTTTCACTGGTAAGTTTCACGGGTCAAGGTTTCACGGGTAAGTTTCACGGGTAAGTTTCACGGGTATGTTTCATGGGTGATGTTTCACGGGTCTAGGTTTTACTGGTAAGTTTCACGGGTCAAGGTTTCACGGGTAAGTTTCACGGGTAAGTTTCACGGGTGACGTTTCACGGGTCTAGGTTTCACTGGTAAGTTTCACGGGTATGTTTCACGGGTGACGTTTCACGGGTCTAGGTTTCACTGGTAAGTTTCACGGGTCAAGGTTTCACTGGTAAGTTTCACGGGTAAGTTTCACGGGTATGTTTCACGGATGACGTTTCACGGGTCTTGGTTTCACTGGTAAGTTTCACGGGTCAAGGTTTCACGGGTAAGTTTCACGGGTAAGTTTTACGGGTATGTTTTACAGGTGACGTTTCACGGGTAAGTTTCACGGGTATGTTTCACGGGTGACGTTTCACGGGTCTAGGTTTCACTGGTAAGTTTCACGGGTCAAGGTTTCACGGGTAAGTTTCACGGGTAAGTTTTACGGGTAAGTTTCACGTGTGACGTTTCACGGGTCTAGGTTTCACTGGAAAGTTTCACGGGTCAAGGATTCACGGGTAAGTTTCACGGGTAAGTTTTACGGGTATGTTTTACAGGTGACGTTTCACGGGTCTAGGTTTCACTGGTAAGTTTCACGGGTCAAGGTTTCACGGGTAAGTTTCACGGGTAAGTTTCACGGGTATGTTTCATGGGTGATGTTTCACGGGTCTAGGTTTTACTGGTAAGTTTCACGGGTCAAGGTTTCACGGGTAAGTTTCACGGGTAAGTTTCACGGGTGACGTTTCACGGGTCTAGGTTTCACTGGTAAGTTTCACGGGTATATTTCACGGGTGACGTTTCACGGATCTAGGTTTCACTGGTAAGTTTCACGGGTCAAGGTTTCACGGGTAAGTTTCACGAGTAAGTTTCACGGGTATGTTTCACGGGTAAGTTTCACGGGTGACGTTTCACGGGTCTAGGTTTCACTGGTAAGTTTCACGGGTATGTTTCACGGGTGACGTTTCACGGGTCTAGGTTTCACTGGTAAGTTTCACGGGTCAAGGTTTCACGGGTAAGTTTCACGGGTAAGTTTCACGGGTATGTTTCACGGATGACGTTTCACGGGTCTTGGTTTCACTGGTAAGTTTCACGGGTCAAGGTTTCACGGGTAAGTTTCACGGGTAAGTTTTACGGGTATGTTTTACAGGTGACGTTTCACGGGTAAGTTTCACGGGTAAGTTTCACGGGTATGTTTCACGGGTGACGTTTCACGGGTCTTGGTTTCACTGGTAAGTTTCACGGGTCAAGGTTTCACGGGTAAGTTTCACGGGTATGTTTCACGGGTGACGTTTTACGGGTCTAGGTTTCACTGGTAAGTTTCACGGGTCAAGGTTTCACGGGTAAGTTTCACGGGTAAGTTTTACGGGTAAGTTTCACGGGTCTAGGTTTCAATGGTAAGTTTCACGGGTCAAGGTTTCACGGGTAAGTTTCACGGGTAAGTTTCACGGGTATGTTTCACGGGTGACGTTTCACGGGTCTAGGTTTCACTGGAAAGTTTCACGGATCAAGGTTTCACGGGTAAGTTTCACGGGTAAGTTTTACGGGTATGTTTTACAGGTGACGTTTCACGGGTCTAGGTTTCACTGGTAAGTTTCACGGGTCTAGGTTTCACGGGTAAGTTTCACGGGTAAGTTTCACGGGTATGTTTCATGGGTGATGTTTCACGGGTCTAGGTTTCACTGGTAAGTTTCACGGGTCAAGGTTTCACTGGAAAGTTTCACGGGTAAGTTTCACGGGTAAGTTTTACGGGTATGTTTTACAGGTGACGTTTCACGGGTCTAGGTTTCACTGGTAAGTTTCACGGGTCAAGGTTTCACGGGTAAGTTTCACGGGTAAGTTTCACGGGTATGTTTTATGGGTGATGTTTCACGGGTCTAGGTTTTACTGGTAAGTTTCACGGGTCAAGGTTTCACGGGTAAGTTTCACGGGTAAGTTTCACGGGTGACGTTTCACGGGTCTAGGTTTCACTGGTAAGTTTCACGGGTATGTTTCACGGGTGACGTTTCACGGGTCTAGGTTTCACTGGTAAGTTTCACGGGTCAAGGTTTCACTGGTAAGTTTCACGGGTAAGTTTCACGGGTATGTTTCACGGATGACGTTTCACGGGTCTTGGTTTCACTGGTAAGTTTCACGGGTCAAGGTTTCACGGGTAAGTTTCACGGGTAAGTTTTACGGGT
Source organism: Agonum fuliginosum (assembly GCA_947534325.1). Classification (NCBI taxonomy): domain Eukaryota; kingdom Metazoa; phylum Arthropoda; class Insecta; order Coleoptera; family Carabidae; genus Agonum; species Agonum fuliginosum. The sequence continues at coordinate 27,870,569 of OX384036.1, forward strand.
ATGTTTTACAGGTGACGTTTCACGGGTAAGTTTCACGGGTATGTTTCACGGGTGACGTTTCACGGGTCTAGGTTTCACTGGTAAGTTTCACGGGTCAAGGTTTCACGGGTAAGTTTCACGGGTAAGTTTTACGGGTAAGTTTCACGTGTGACGTTTCACGGGTCTAGGTTTCACTGGAAAGTTTCACGGGTCAAGGATTCACGGGTAAGTTTCACGGGTAAGTTTTACGGGTATGTTTTACAGGTGACGTTTCACGGGTCTAGGTTTCACTGGTAAGTTTCACGGGTCAAGGTTTCACGGGTAAGTTTCACGGGTAAGTTTCACGGGTATGTTTCATGGGTGATGTTTCACGGGTCTAGGTTTTACTGGTAAGTTTCACGGGTCAAGGTTTCACGGGTAAGTTTCACGGGTAAGTTTCACGGGTGACGTTTCACGGGTCTAGGTTTCACTGGTAAGTTTCACGGGTATATTTCACGGGTGACGTTTCACGGATCTAGGTTTCACTGGTAAGTTTCACGGGTCAAGGTTTCACGGGTAAGTTTCACGAGTAAGTTTCACGGGTATGTTTCACGGGTAAGTTTCACGGGTGACGTTTCACGGGTCTAGGTTTCACTGGTAAGTTTTACGGGTATGTTTCACGGGTGACGTTTCACGGGTCTAGGTTTCACTGGTAAGTTTCACGGGTCAAGGTTTCACGGGTAAGTTTCACGGGTAAGTTTCACGGGTATGTTTCACGGATGACGTTTCACGGGTCTTGGTTTCACTGGTAAGTTTCACGGGTCAAGGTTTCACGGGTAAGTTTCACGGGTAAGTTTTACGGGTATGTTTTACAGGTGACGTTTCACGGGTAAGTTTCACGGGTAAGTTTCACGGGTAAGTTTTACGGGTAAGTTTCACGGGTCTAGGTTTCAATGGTAAGTTTCACGGGTCAAGGTTTCACGGGTAAGTTTCACGGGTAAGTTTCACGGGTATGTTTCACGGGTGACGTTTCACGGGTCTAGGTTTCACTGGAAAGTTTCACGGATCAAGGTTTCACGGGTAAGTTTCACGGGTAAGTTTTACGGGTATGTTTTACAGGTGACGTTTCACGGGTCTAGGTTTCACTGGTAAGTTTCACGGGTCAAGGTTTCACGGGTAAGTTTCACGGGTAAGTTTCACGGGTATGTTTCATGGGTGATGTTTCACGGGTCTAGGTTTTACTGGTAAGTTTCACGGGTCAAGGTTTCACGGGTAAGTTTCACGGGTAAGTTTCACGGGTGACGTTTCACGGGTCTAGGTTTCACTGGTAAGTTTCACGGGTATGTTTCACGGGTGACGTTTCACGGGTCTAGGTTTCACTGGTAAGTTTCACGGGTCAAGGTTTCACTGGTAAGTTTCACGGGTAAGTTTCACGGGTATGTTTCACGGATGACGTTTCACGGGTCTTGGTTTCACTGGTAAGTTTCACGGGTCAAGGTTTCACGGGTAAGTTTCACGGGTAAGTTTTACGGGTATGTTTTACAGGTGACGTTTCACGGGTAAGTTTCACGGGTAAGTTTCACGGGTATGTTTCACGGGTGACGTTTCACGGGTCTAGGTTTCACTGGTAAGTTTCACGGGTCAAGGTTTCACGGGTAAGTTTCACGGGTAAGTTTTACGGGTAAGTTTCACGTGTGACGTTTCACGGGTCTAGGTTTCACTGGAAAGTTTCACGGGTCAAGGATTCACGGGTAAGTTTCACGGGTAAGTTTTACGGGTATGTTTTACAGGTGACGTTTCACGGGTCTAGGTTTCACTGGTAAGTTTCACGGGTCAAGGTTTCACGGGTTAGTTTCACGGGTAAGTTTCACGGGTATGTTTCATGGGTGATGTTTCACGGGTCTAGGTTTTACTGGTAAGTTTCACGGGTCAAGGTTTCACGGGTAAGTTTCACGGGTAAGTTTCACGGGTGACGTTTCACGGGTCTAGGTTTCACTGGTAAGTTTCACGGGTATATTTCACGGGTGACGTTTCACGGATCTAGGTTTCACTGGTAAGTTTCACGGGTCAAGGTTTCACGGGTAAGTTTCACGAGTAAGTTTCACGGGTATGTTTCACGGGTAAGTTTCACGGGTGACGTTTCACGGGTCTAGGTTTCACTGGTAAGTTTCACGGGTATGTTTCACGGGTGACGTTTCACGGGTCTAGGTTTCACTGGTAAGTTTCACGGGTCAAGGTTTCACGGGTAAGTTTCACGGGTAAGTTTCACGGGTATGTTTCACGGATGACGTTTCACGGGTCTTGGTTTCACTGGTAAGTTTCACGGGTCAAGGTTTCACGGGTAAGTTTCACGGGTAAGTTTTACGGGTATGTTTTACAGGTGACGTTTCACGGGTAAGTTTCACGGGTAAGTTTCACGGGTATGTTTCACGGGTGACGTTTCACGGGTCTTGGTTTCACTGGTAAGTTTCACGGGTCAAGGTTTCACGGGTAAGTTTCACGGGTATGTTTCACGGGTGACGTTTCACGGGTCTAGGTTTCACTGGTAAGTTTCACGGGTCAAGGTTTCACGGGTAAGTTTCACGGGTAAGTTTTACGGGTAAGTTTCACGGGTCTAGGTTTCAATGGTAAGTTTCACGGGTCAAGGTTTCACGGGTAAGTTTCACGGGTAAGTTTCACGGGTATGTTTCACGGGTGACGTTTCACGGGTCTAGGTTTCACTGGAAAGTTTCACGGATCAAGGTTTCACGGGTAAGTTTCACGGGTAAGTTTTACGGGTATGTTTTACAGGTGACGTTTCACGGGTCTAGGTTTCACTGGTAAGTTTCACGGGTCTAGGTTTCACGGGTAAGTTTCACGGGTAAGTTTCACGGGTATGTTTCATGGGTGATGTTTCACGGGTCTAGGTTTCACTGGTAAGTTTCACGGGTCAAGGTTTCACGGGTAAGTTTCACGGGTAAGTTTCACGGGTAAGTTTCACGGGTAAGTTTTACGGGTATGTTTTACAGGTGACGTTTCACGGGTCTAGGTTTCACTGGTAAGTTTCACGGGTCAAGGTTTCACGGGTAAGTTTCACGGGTATGTTTCATGGGTGATGTTTCACGGGTCTAGGTTTTACTGGTAAGTTTCACGGGTCAAGGTTTCACGGGTAAGTTTCACGGGTAAGTTTCACGGGTGACGTTTCACGGGTCTAGGTTTCACTGGTAAGTTTCACGGGTATGTTTCACGGGTGACGTTTCACGGGTCTAGGTTTCACTGGTAAGTTTCACGGGTCAAGGTTTCACTGGTAAGTTTCACGGGTAAGTTTCACGGGTATGTTTCACGGATGACGTTTCACGGGTCTTGGTTTCACTGGTAAGTTTCACGGGTCAAGGTTTCACGGGAAAGTTTCACGGGTAAGTTTTACGGGTATGTTTTACAGGTGACGTTTCACGGGTAAGTTTCACGGGTATGTTTCACGGGTGACGTTTCACGGGTCTAGGTTTCACTGGTAAGTTTCACGGGTCAAGGTTTCACGGGTAAGTTTCACGGGTAAGTTTTACGGGTAAGTTTCACGTGTGACGTTTCACCGTTCTAGGTTTCACTGGAAAGTTTCACGGGTCAAGGATTCACGGGTAAGTTTCACGGGTAAGTTTTACGGGTATGTTTTACAGGTGACGTTTCACGGGTCTAGGTTTCACTGGTAAGTTTCACGGGTCAAGGTTTCACGGGTAAGTTTCACGGGTAAGTTTCACGGGTATGTTTCATGGGTGATGTTTCACGGGTCTAGGTTTTACTGGTAAGTTTCACGGGTCAAGGTTTCACGGGTAAGTTTCACGGGTAAGTTTCACGGGTGACGTTTCACGGGTCTAGGTTTCACTGGTAAGTTTCATGGGTATATTTCACGGGTGACGTTTCACGGATCTAGGTTTCACTGGTAAGTTTCACGGGTCAAGGTTTCACGGGTAAGTTTCACGAGTAAGTTTCACGGGTATGTTTCACGGGTAAGTTTCACGGGTGACGTTTCACGGGTCTAGGTTTCACTGGTAAGTTTCACGGGTATGTTTCACGGGTGACGTTTCACGGGTCTAGGTTTCACTGGTAAGTTTCACGGGTCAAGGTTTCACGGGTAAGTTTCACGGGTAAGTTTCACGGGTATGTTTCACGGATGACGTTTCACGGGTCTTGGTTTCACTGGTAAGTTTCACGGGTCAAGGTTTCACGGGTAAGTTTCACGGGTAAGTTTTACGGGTATGTTTTACAGGTGACGTTTCACGGGTAAGTTTCACGGGTAAGTTTCACGGGTATGTTTCACGGGTGACGTTTCACGGGTCTTGGTTTCACTGGTAAGTTTCACGGGTCAAGGTTTCACGGGTAAGTTTCACGGGTATGTTTCACGGGTGACGTTTCACGGGTCTAGGTTTCACTGGTAAGTTTCACGGGTCAAGGTTTCACGGGTAAGTTTCACGGGTAAGTTTTACGGGTAAGTTTCACGGGTCTAGGTTTCAATGGTAAGTTTCACGGGTCAAGGTTTCACGGGTAAGTTTCACGGGTAAGTTTCACGGGTATGTTTCACGGGTGACGTTTCACGGGTCTAGGTTTCACTGGAAAGTTTCACGGATCAAGGTTTCACGGGTAAGTTTCACGGGTAAGTTTTACGGGTATGTTTTACAGGTGACGTTTCACGGGTCTAGGTTTCACTGGTAAGTTTCACGGGTCAAGGTTTCACGGGTAAGTTTCACGGGTAAGTTTCACGGGTATGTTTCATGGGTGATGTTTCACGGGTCTAGGTTTTACTGGTAAGTTTCACGGGTCAAGGTTTCACGGGTAAGTTTCACGGGTAAGTTTCACGGGTGACGTTTCACGGGTCTAGGTTTCACTGGTAAGTTTCACGGGTATGTTTCACGGGTGACGTTTCACGGGTCTAGGTTTCACTGGTAAGTTTCACGGGTCAAGGTTTCACTGGTAAGTTTCACGGGTAAGTTTCACGGGTATGTTTCACGGATGACGTTTCACGGGTCTTGGTTTCACTGGTAAGTTTCACGGGTCAAGGTTTCACGGGTAAGTTTCACGGGTAAGTTTTACGGGTATGTTTTACAGGTGACGTTTCACGGGTAAGTTTCACGGGTATGTTTCACGGGTGACGTTTCACGGGTCTAGGTTTCACTGGTAAGTTTCACGGGTCAAGGTTTCACGGGTAAGTTTCACGGGTAAGTTTTACGGGTAAGTTTCACGTGTGACGTTTCACGGGTCTAGGTTTCACTGGAAAGTTTCACGGGTCAAGGATTCACGGGTAAGTTTCACGGGTAAGTTTTACGGGTATGTTTTACAGGTGACGTTTCACGGGTCTAGGTTTCACTGGTAAGTTTCACGGGTCAAGGTTTCACGGGTAAGTTTCACGGGTAAGTTTCACGGGTATGTTTCATGGGTGATGTTTCACGGGTCTAGGTTTTACTGGTAAGTTTCACGGGTCAAGGTTTCACGGGTAAGTTTCACGGGTAAGTTTCACGGGTGACGTTTCACGGGTCTAGGTTTCACTGGTAAGTTTCACGGGTATATTTCACGGGTGACGTTTCACGGATCTAGGTTTCACTGGTAAGTTTCACGGGTCAAGGTTTCACGGGTAAGTTTCACGAGTAAGTTTCACGGGTATGTTTCACGGGTAAGTTTCACGGGTGACGTTTCACGGGTCTAGGTTTCACTGGTAAGTTTCACGGGTATGTTTCACGGGTGACGTTTCACGGGTCTAGGTTTCACTGGTAAGTTTCACGGGTCAAGGTTTCACGGGTAAGTTTCACGGGTAAGTTTCACGGGTATGTTTCACGGATGACGTTTCACGGGTCTTGGTTTCACTGGTAAGTTTCACGGGTCAAGGTTTCACGGGTAAGTTTCACGGGTAAGTTTTACGGGTATGTTTTACAGGTGACGTTTCACGGGTAAGTTTCACGGGTAAGTTTCACGGGTATGTTTCACGGGTGACGTTTCACGGGTCTTGGTTTCACTGGTAAGTTTCACGGGTCAAGGTTTCACGGGTAAGTTTCACGGGTATGTTTCACGGGTGACGTTTCACGGGTCTAGGTTTCACTGGTAAGTTTCACGGGTCAAGGTTTCACGGGTAAGTTTCACGGGTAAGTTTTACGGGTAAGTTTCACGGGTCTAGGTTTCAATGGTAAGTTTCACGGGTCAAGGTTTCACGGGTAAGTTTCACGGGTAAGTTTCACGGGTATGTTTCACGGGTGACGTTTCACGGGTCTAGGTTTCACTGGAAAGTTTCACGGATCAAGGTTTCACGGGTAAGTTTCACGGGTAAGTTTTACGGGTATGTTTTACAGGTGACGTTTCACGGGTCTAGGTTTCACTGGTAAGTTTCACGGGTCTAGGTTTCACGGGTAAGTTTCACGGGTAAGTTTCACGGGTATGTTTCATGGGTGATGTTTCACGGGTCTAGGTTTCACTGGTAAGTTTCACGGGTCAAGGTTTCACGGGTAAGTTTCACGGGTAAGTTTCACGGGTAAGTTTTACGGGTATGTTTTACAGGTGACGTTTCACGGGTCTAGGTTTCACTGGTAAGTTTCACGGGTCAAGGTTTCACGGGTAAGTTTCACGGGTAAGTTTCACGGGTATGTTTCATGGGTGATGTTTCACGGGTCTAGGTTTTACTGGTAAGTTTCACGGGTCAAGGTTTCACGGGTAAGTTTCACGGGTAAGTTTCACGGGTGACGTTTCACGGGTCTAGGTTTCACTGGTAAGTTTCACGGGTATGTTTCACGGGTGACGTTTCACGGGTCTAGGTTTCACTGGTAAGTTTCACGGGTCAAGGTTTCACTGGTAAGTTTCACGGGTAAGTTTCACGGGTATGTTTCACGGATGACGTTTCACGGGTCTTGGTTTCACTGGTAAGTTTCACGGGTCAAGGTTTCACGGGTAAGTTTCACGGGTAAGTTTTACGGGTATGTTTTACAGGTGACGTTTCACGGGTAAGTTTCACGGGTATGTTTCACGGGTGACGTTTCACGGGTCTAGGTTTCACTGGTAAGTTTCACGGGTCAAGGTTTCACGGGTAAGTTTCACGGGTAAGTTTTACGGGTAAGTTTCACGTGTGACGTTTCACGGGTCTAGGTTTCACTGGAAAGTTTCACGGGTCAAGGATTCACGGGTAAGTTTCACGGGTAAGTTTTACGGGTATGTTTTACAGGTGACGTTTCACGGGTCTAGGTTTCACTGGTAAGTTCCACGGGTCAAGGTTTTACGGGTAAGTTTCACGGGTAAGTTTCACGGGTATGTTTCATGGGTGATGTTTCACGGGTCTAGGTTTTACTGGTAAGTTTCACGGGTCAAGGTTTCACGGGTAAGTTTCACGGGTAAGTTTCACGGGTGACGTTTCACGGGTCTAGGTTTCACTGGTAAGTTTCACGGGTATATTTCACGGGTGACGTTTCACGGATCTAGGTTTCACTGGTAAGTTTCACGGGTCAAGGTTTCACGGGTAAGTTTCACGAGTAAGTTTCACGGGTATGTTTCACGGGTAAGTTTCACGGGTGACGTTTCACGGGTCTAGGTTTCACTGGTAAGTTTTACGGGTATGTTTCACGGGTGACGTTTCACGGGTCTAGGTTTCACTGGTAAGTTTCACGGGTCAAGGTTTAACGGGTAAGTTTCACGGGTAAGTTTCACGGGTAAGTTTCACGGGTAAGTTTCACGGGTATGTTTCACGGATGACGTTTCACGGGTCTTGGTTTCACTGGTAAGTTTCACGGGTCAAGGTTTCACGGGTAAGTTTCACGGGTAAGTTTTACGGGTATGTTTTACAGGTGACGTTTCACGGGTAAGTTTCACGGGTAAGTTTCACGGGTATGTTTCACGGGTGACGTTTCACGGGTCTTGGTTTCACTGGTAAGTTTCACGGGTCAAGGTTTCACTGGTAAGTTTCACGGGTCAAGGTTTCACGGGTAAGTTTCACGGGTAAGTTTTACGGGTATGTTTTACAGGTGACGTTTCACGGGTAAGTTTCACGGGTATGTTTCACGGGTGACGTTTCACGGGTCTAGGTTTCACTGGTAAGTTTCACGGGTCAAGGTTTCACGGGTAAGTTTCACGGGTAAGTTTTACGGGTAAGTTTCACGTGTGACGTTTCACGGGTCTAGGTTTCACTGGAAAGTTTCACGGGTCAAGGATTCACGGGTAAGTTTCACGGGTAAGTTTTACGGGTATGTTTTACAGGTGACGTTTCACGGGTCTAGGTTTCACTGGTAAGTTCCACGGGTCAAGGTTTTACGGGTAAGTTTCACGGGTAAGTTTCACGGGTATGTTTCATGGGTGATGTTTCACGGGTCTAGGTTTTACTGGTAAGTTTCACGGGTCAAGGTTTCACGGGTAAGTTTCACGGGTAAGTTTCACGGGTGACGTTTCACGGGTCTAGGTTTCACTGGTAAGTTTCACGGGTATATTTCACGGGTGACGTTTCACGGATCTAGGTTTCACTGGTAAGTTTCACGGGTCAAGGTTTCACGGGTAAGTTTCACGAGTAAGTTTCACGGGTATGTTTCACGGGTAAGTTTCACGGGTGACGTTTCACGGGTCTAGGTTTCACTGGTAAGTTTTACGGGTATGTTTCACGGGTGACGTTTCACGGGTCTAGGTTTCACTGGTAAGTTTCACGGGTCAAGGTTTAACGGGTAAGTTTCACGGGTAAGTTTCACGGGTAAGTTTCACGGGTAAGTTTCACGGGTATGTTTCACGGATGACGTTTCACGGGTCTTGGTTTCACTGGTAAGTTTCACGGGTCAAGGTTTCACGGGTAAGTTTCACGGGTAAGTTTTACGGGTATGTTTTACAGGTGACGTTTCACGGGTAAGTTTCACGGGTAAGTTTCACGGGTATGTTTCACGGGTGACGTTTCACGGGTCTTGGTTTCACTGGTAAGTTTCACGGGTCAAGGTTTCACGGGTAAGTTTCACGGGTATGTTTCACGGGTGATGTTTCACGGGTCTAGGTTTCACTGGTAAGTTTCACGGGTCAAGGTTTCACGGGTAAGTTTCACGGGTAAGTTTCACGGGTAAGTTTTACGGGTATGTTTTACAGGTGACGTTTCACGGGTCTAGGTTTCACTGGTAAGTTTCACGGGTCAAGGTTTCACGGGTAAGTTTCACGGGTAAGTTTCACGGGTATGTTTCATGGGTGATGTTTCACGGGTCTAGGTTTTACTGGTAAGTTTCACGGGTCAAGGTTTCACGGGTAAGTTTCACGGGTAAGTTTCACGGGTGACGTTTCACGGGTCTAGGTTTCACTGGTAAGTTTCACGGGTATATTTCACGGGTGACGTTTCACGGATCTAGGTTTCACTGGTAAGTTTCACGGGTCAAGGTTTCACGGGTAAGTTTCACGAGTAAGTTTCACGGGTATGTTTCACGGGTAAGTTTCACGGGTGACGTTTCACGGGTCTAGGTTTCACTGGTAAGTTTCACGGGTATGTTTCACGGGTGACGTTTCACGGGTCTAGGTTTCACTGGTAAGTTTCACGGGTCAAGGTTTCACGGGTAAGTTTCACGGGTAAGTTTCACGGGTATGTTTCACGGATGACGTTTCACGGGTCTTGGTTTCACTGGTAAGTTTCACGGGTCAAGGTTTCACGGGTAAGTTTCACGGGTAAGTTTTACGGGTATGTTTTACAGGTGACGTTTCACGGGTAAGTTTCACGGGTAAGTTTCACGGGTATGTTTCACGGGTGACGTTTCACGGGTCTTGGTTTCACTGGTAAGTTTCACGGGTCAAGGTTTCACGGGTAAGTTTCACGGGTATGTTTCACGGGTGACGTTTCACGGGTCTAGGTTTCACTGGTAAGTTTCACGGGTCAAGGTTTCACGGGTAAGTTTCACGGGTAAGTTTTACGGGTAAGTTTCACGGGTCTAGGTTTCAATGGTAAGTTTCACGGGTCAAGGTTTCACGGGTAAGTTTCACGGGTAAGTTTCACGGGTATGTTTCACGGGTGACGTTTCACGGGTCTAGGTTTCACTGGAAAGTTTCACGGATCAAGGTTTCACGGGTAAGTTTCACGGGTAAGTTTTACGGGTATGTTTTACAGGTGACGTTTCACGGGTCTAGGTTTCACTGGTAAGTTTCACGGGTCTAGGTTTCACGGGTAAGTTTCACGGGTAAGTTTCACGGGTATGTTTCATGGGTGATGTTTCACGGGTCTAGGTTTCACTGGTAAGTTTCACGGGTCAAGGTTTCACGGGTAAGTTTCACGGGTAAGTTTCACGGGTAAGTTTCACGGGTAAGTTTTACGGGTATGTTTTACAGGTGACGTTTCACGGGTCTAGGTTTCACTGGTAAGTTTCACGGGTCAAGGTTTCACGGGTAAGTTTCACGGGTATGTTTCATGGGTGATGTTTCACGGGTCTAGGTTTTACTGGTAAGTTTCACGGGTCAAGGTTTCACGGGTAAGTTTCACGGGTAAGTTTCACGGGTAAGTTTCACGGGTGACGTTTCACGGGTCTAGGTTTCACTGGTAAGTTTCACGGGTATGTTTCACGGGTGACGTTTCACGGGTCTAGGTTTCACTGGTAAGTTTCACGGGTCAAGGTTTCACTGGTAAGTTTCACGGGTAAGTTTCACGGGTATGTTTCACGGATGACGTTTCACGGGTCTTGGTTTCACTGGTAAGTTTCACGGGTCAAGGTTTCACGGGTAAGTTTCACGGGTAAGTTTTACGGGTATGTTTTACAGGTGACGTTTCACGGGTAAGTTTCACGGGTATGTTTCACGGGTGACGTTTCACGGGTCTAGGTTTCACTGGTAAGTTTCACGGGTCAAGGTTTCACGGGTAAGTTTCACGGGTAAGTTTTACGGGTAAGTTTCACGTGTGACGTTTCACGGGTCTAGGTTTCACTGGAAAGTTTCACGGGTCAAGGATTCACGGGTAAGTTTCACGGGTAAGTTTTACGGGTATGTTTTACAGGTGACGTTTCACGGGTCTAGGTTTCACTGGTAAGTTTCACGGGTCAAGGTTTCACGGGTAAGTTTCACGGGTAAGTTTTACGGGTATGTTTCATGGGTGATGTTTCACGGGTCTAGGTTTTACTGGTAAGTTTCACGGGTCAAGGTTTCACGGGTAAGTTTCACGGGTAAGTTTCACGGGTGACGTTTCACGGGTCTAGGTTTCACTGGTAATTTTCACGGGTATATTTCACGGGTGACGTTTCACGGATCTAGGTTTCACTGGTAAGTTTCACGGGTCAAGGTTTCACGGGTAAGTTTCACGAGTAAGTTTCACGGGTATGTTTCACGGGTAAGTTTCACGGGTAAGTTTCACGGGTGACGTTTCACGGGTCTAGGTTTCACTGGTAAGTTTCACGGGTATGTTTCACGGGTGACGTTTCACGGGTCTAGGTTTCACTGGTAAGTTTCACGGGTCAAGGTTTCACGGGTAAGTTTCACGGGTAAGTTTCACGGGTATGTTTCACGGGTCTTGGTTTCACTGGTAAGTTTCACGGGTCAAGGTTTCACGGGTAAGTTTCACGGGTAAGTTTTACGGGTATGTTTTACAGGTGACGTTTCACGGGTAAGTTTCACGGGTAAGTTTCACGGGTATGTTTCACGGGTGACGTTTCACGGGTCTTGGTTTCACTGGTAAGTTTCACGGGTCAAGGTTTCACGGGTAAGTTTCACGGGTATGTTTCACGGGTGACGTTTCACGGGTCTAGGTTTCACTGGTAAGTTTCACGGGTCAAGGTTTCACGGGTAAGTTTCACGGGTAAGTTTTACGGGTAAGTTTCACGGGTCTAGGTTTCAATGGTAAGTTTCACGGGTCAAGGTTTCACGGGTAAGTTTCACGGGTAAGTTTCACGGGTATGTTTCACGGGTGACGTTTCACGGGTCTAGGTTTCACTGGAAAGTTTCACGGATCAAGGTTTCACGGGTAAGTTTCACGGGTAAGTTTTACGGGTATGTTTTACAGGTGACGTTTCACGGGTCTAGGTTTCACTGGTAAGTTTCACGGGTCAAGGTTTCACGGGTAAGTTTCACGGGTAAGTTTCACGGGTATGTTTCATGGGTGATGTTTCACGGGTCTAGGTTTTACTGGTAAGTTTCACGGGTCAAGGTTTCACGGGTAAGTTTCACGGGTAAGTTTCACGGGTGACGTTTCACGGGTCTAGGTTTCACTGGTAAGTTTCACGGGTATGTTTCACGGGTGACGTTTCACGGGTCTAGGTTTCACTGGTAAGTTTCACGGGTCAAGGTTTCACTGGTAAGTTTCACGGGTAAGTTTCACGGGTATGTTTCACGGATGACGTTTCACGGGTCTTGGTTTCACTGGTAAGTTTCACGGGTCAAGGTTTCACGGGTAAGTTTCACGGGTAAGTTTTACGGGTATGTTTTACAGGTGACGTTTCACGGGTAAGTTTCGCGGGTAAGTTTCACGGGTATGTTTCACGGGTGACGTTTCACGGGTCTAGGTTTCACTGGTAAGTTTCACGGGTCAAGGTTTCACGGGTAAGTTTCACGGGTAAGTTTTACGGGTAAGTTTCACGTGTGACGTTTCACGGGTCTAGGTTTCACTGGAAAGTTTCACGGGTCAAGGATTCACGGGTAAGTTTCACGGGTAAGTTTTACGGGTATGTTTTACAGGTGACGTTTCACGGGTCTAGGTTTCACTGGTAAGTTTCACGGGTCAAGGTTTCACGGGTAAGTTTCACGGGTAAGTTTCACGGGTATGTTTCATGGGTGATGTTTCACGGGTCTAGGTTTTACTGGTAAGTTTCACGGGTCAAGGTTTCACGGGTAAGTTTCACGGGTAAGTTTCACGGGTGACGTTTCACGGGTCTAGGTTTCACTGGTAAGTTTCACGGGTATGTTTCACGGGTGACGTTTCACGGGTCTAGGTTTCACTGGTAAGTTTCACGGGTCAAGGTTTCACTGGTAAGTTTCACGGGTAAGTTTCACGGGTATGTTTCACGGATGACGTTTCACGGGTCTTGGTTTCACTGGTAAGTTTCACGGGTCAAGGTTTCACAGGTAAGTTTCACGGGTAAGTTTCACGGGTATGTTTCACGGGTGACGTTTCACGGGTCTAGGTTTCACTGGTAAGTTTCACGGGTCAAGGTTTCACGGGTAAGTTTCACGGGTAAGTTTTACGGGTAAGTTTCACGTGTGACGTTTCACGGGTCTAGGTTTCACTGGAAAGTTTCACGGGTCAAGGATTCACGGGTAAGTTTCACGGGTAAGTTTTACGGGTATGTTTTACAGGTGACGTTTCACGGGTCTAGGTTTCACTGGTAAGTTTCACGGGTCAAGGTTTCACGGGTAAGTTTCACGGGTAAGTTTCACGGGTATGTTTCATGGGTGATGTTTCACGGGTCTAGGTTTTACTGGTAAGTTTCACGGGTCAAGGTTTCACGGGTAAGTTTCACGGGTGACGTTTCACGGGTCTAGGTTTCACTGGTAAGTTTCACGGGTATATTTCACGGGTGACGTTTCACGGATCTAGGTTTCACTGGTAAGTTTCACGGGTCAAGGTTTCACGGGTAAGTTTCACGAGTAAGTTTCACGGGTATGTTTCACGGGTAAGTTTCACGGGTGACGTTTCACGGGTCTAGGTTTCACTGGTAAGTTTCACGGGTATGTTTCACGGGTGACGTTTCACGGGTCTAGGTTTCACTGGTAAGTTTCACGGGTCAAGGTTTCACGGGTAAGTTTCACGGGTAAGTTTCACGGGTATGTTTCACGGATGACGTTTCACGGGTCTTGGTTTCACTGGTAAGTTTCACGGGTCAAGGTTTCACGGGTAAGTTTCACGGGTAAGTTTTACGGGTATGTTTTACAAGTGACGTTTCACGGGTAAGTTTCACGGGTAAGTTTCACGGGTATGTTTCACGGGTGACGTTTCACGGGTCTTGGTTTCACTGGTAAGTTTCACGGGTCAAGGTTTCACGGGTAAGTTTCACGGGTATGTTTCACGGGTGACGTTTCACGGGTCTAGGTTTCACTGGAAAGTTTCACGGATCAAGGTTTCACGGGTAAGTTTCACGGGTAAGTTTTACGGGTATGTTTTACAGGTGACGTTTCACGGCTCTAGGTTTCACTGGTAAGTTTCACGGGTCAAGGTTTCACGGGTAAGTTTCACGGGTAAGTTTCACGGGTATGTTTCATGGGTGATGTTTCACGGGTCTAGGTTTTACTGGTAAGTTTCACGGGTCAAGGTTTCACGGGTAAGTTTCACGGGTAAGTTTCACGGGTGACGTTTCACGGGTCTAGGTTTCACTGGTAAGTTTCACGGGTATGTTTCACGGGTGACGTTTCACGGGTCTAGGTTTCACTGGTAAGTTTCACGGGTCAAGGTTTCACTGGTAAGTTTCACGGGTAAGTTTCACGGGTATGTTTCACGGATGACGTTTCACGGGTCTTGGTTTCACTGGTAAGTTTCACGGGTCAAGGTTTCACGGGTAAGTTTCACGGGTAAGTTTTACGGGTATGTTTTACAGGTGACGTTTCACGGGTAAGTTTCACGGGTAAGTTTCACGGGTATGTTTCACGGGTGACGTTTCACGGGTCTAGGTTTCACTGGTAAGTTTCACGGGTCAAGGTTTCACGGGTAAGTTTCACGGGTAAGTTTTACGGGTAAGTTTCACGTGTGACGTTTCACGGGTCTAGGTTTCACTGGAAAGTTTCACGGGTCAAGGATTCACGGGTAAGTTTCACGGGTAAGTTTTACGGGTATGTTTTACAGGTGACGTTTCACGGGTCTAGGTTTCACTGGTAAGTTTCACGGTGTCTAGGTTTCACGGGTAAGTTTCACGGGTAAGTTTCACGGGTATGTTTCATGGGTGATGTTTCACGGGTCTAGGTTTCACTGGTAAGTTTCACGGGTCAAGGTTTCACGGGTAAGTTTCACGGGTAAGTTTCACGGGTAAGTTTTACGGGTATGTTTTACAGGTGACGTTTCACGGGTCTAGGTTTCACTGGTAAGTTTCACGGGTCAAGGTTTCACGGGTAAGTTTCACGGGTAAGTTTCACGGGTATGTTTCATGGGTGATGTTTCACGGGTCTAGGTTTTACTGGTAAGTTTCACGGGTCAAGGTTTCACGGGTAAGTTTCACGGGTAAGTTTCACGGGTGACGTTTCACGGGTCTAGGTTTCACTGGTAAGTTTCACGGGTATGTTTCACGGGTGACGTTTCACGGGTCTAGGTTTCACTGGTAAGTTTCACGGGTCAAGGTTTCACTGGTAAGTTTCACGGGTAAGTTTCACGGGTATGTTTCACGGATGACGTTTCACGGGTCTTGGTTTCACTGGTAAGTTTCACGGGTCAAGGTTTCACGGGTAAGTTTCACGGGTAAGTTTTACGGGTATGTTTTACAGGTGACGTTTCACGGGTAAGTTTCACGGGTATGTTTCACGGGTGACGTTTCACGGGTCTAGGTTTCACTGGTAAGTTTCACGGGTCAAGGTTTCACGGGTAAGTTTCACGGGTAAGTTTTACGGGTAAGTTTCACGTGTGACGTTTCACGGGTCTAGGTTTCACTGGAAAGTTTCACGGGTCAAGGATTCACGGGTAAGTTTCACGGGTAAGTTTTACGGGTATGTTTTACAGGTGACGTTTCACGGGTCTAGGTTTCACTGGTAAGTTTCACGGGTCAAGGTTTCACGGGTAAGTTTCACGGGTAAGTTTCACGGGTATGTTTCATGGGTGATGTTTCACGGGTCTAGGTTTTACTGGTAAGTTTCACGGGTCAAGGTTTCACGGGTAAGTTTCACGGGTAAGTTTCACGGGTGACGTTTCACGGGTCTAGGTTTCACTGGTAAGTTTCACGGGTATATTTCACGGGTGACGTTTCACGGATCTAGGTTTCACTGGTAAGTTTCACGGGTCAAGGTTTCACTGGTAAGTTTCACGGGTATGTTTCACGGGTGACGTTTCACGGGTCTAGGTTTCACTGGTAAGTTTCACGGGTCAAGGTTTCACGGGTAAGTTTCACGGGTAAGTTTCACGGGTATGTTTCACGGATGACGTTTCACGGGTCTTGGTTTCACTGGTAAGTTTCACGGGTCAAGGTTTCACGGGTAAGTTTCACGGGTAAGTTTTACGGGTATGTTTTACAGGTGACGTTTCACGGGTAAGTTTCACGGGTAAGTTTCACGGGTATGTTTCACGGGTGACGTTTCACGGGTCTTGGTTTCACTGGTAAGTTTCACGGGTCAAGGTTTCACGGGTAAGTTTCACGGGTATGTTTCACGGGTGACGTTTCACGGGTCTAGGTTTCACTGGAAAGTTTCACGGATCAAGGTTTCACGGGTAAGTTTCACGGGTAAGTTTTACGGGTATGTTTTACAGGTGACGTTTCACGGGTCTAGGTTTCACTGGTAAGTTTCACGGGTCTAGGTTTCACGGGTAAGTTTCACGGGTATGTTTCATGGGTGATGTTTCACGGGTCTAGGTTTCACTGGTAAGTCTCACGGGTCAAGGTTTCACGGGTAAGTTTCACGGGTAAGTTTCACGGGTAAGTTTTACGGGTATGTTTTACAGGTGACGTTTCACGGGTCTAGGTTTCACTGGTAAGTTTCACGGGTCAAGGTTTCACGGGTAAGTTTCACGGGTAAGTTTCACGGGTATGTTTCATGGGTGATGTTTCACGGGTCTAGGTTTTACTGGTAAGTTTCACGGGTCAAGGTTTCACGGGTAAGTTTCACGGGTAAGTTTCACGGGTGACGTTTCACGGGTCTAGGTTTCACTGGTAAGTTTCACGGGTATGTTTCACGGGTGACGTTTCACGGGTCTAGGTTTCACTGGTAAGTTTCACGGGTCAAGGTTTCACTGGTAAGTTTCACGGGTAAGTTTCACGGGTATGTTTCACGGATGACGTTTCACGGGTCTTGGTTTCACTGGTAAGTTTCACGGGTCAAGGTTTCACGGGTAAGTTTCACGGGTAAGTTTTACGGGTATGTTTTACAGGTGACGTTTCACGGGTAAGTTTCACGGGTATGTTTCACGGGTGACGTTTCACGGGTCTAGGTTTCACTGGTAAGTTTCACGGGTCAAGGTTTCACGGGTAAGTTTCACGGGTAAGTTTTACGGGTAAGTTTCACGTGTGACGTTTCACGGGTCTAGGTTTCACTGGAAAGTTTCACGGGTCAAGGATTCACGGGTAAGTTTCACGGGTAAGTTTTACGGGTATGTTTTACAGGTGACGTTTCACGGGTCTAGGTTTCACTGGTAAGTTTCACGGGTCAAGGTTTCACGGGTAAGTTTCACGGGTAAGTTTCACGGGTATGTTTCATGGGTGATGTTTCACGGGTCTAGGTTTTACTGGTAAGTTTCACGGGTCAAGGTTTCACGGGTAAGTTTCACGGGTAAGTTTCACGGGTGACGTTTCACGGGTCTAGGTTTCACTGGTAAGTTTCACGGGTGACGTTTCACGGATCTAGGTTTCACTGGTAAGTTTCACGGGTCAAGGTTTCACGGGTAAGTTTCACGAGTAAGTTTCACGGGTATGTTTCACGGGTAAGTTTCACGGGTGACGTTTCACGGGTCTAGGTTTCACTGGTAAGTTTCACGGGTATGTTTCACGGGTGACGTTTCACGGGTCTAGGTTTCACTGGTAAGTTTCACGGGTCAAGGTTTCACGGGTAAGTTTCACGGGTAAGTTTCACGGGTATGTTTCACGGATGACGTTTCACGGGTCTTGGTTTCACTGGTAAGTTTCACGGGTCAAGGTTTCACGGGTAAGTTTCACGGGTAAGTTTTACGGGTATGTTTTACAGGTGACGTTTCACGGGTAAGTTTCACGGGTAAGTTTCACGGGTATGTTTCACGGGTGACGTTTCACGGGTCTTGGTTTCACTGGTAAGTTTCACGGGTCAAGGTTTCACGGGTAAGTTTCACGGGTATGTTTCACGGGTGACGTTTCACGGGTCTAGGTTTCACTGGTAAGTTTCACGGGTCAAGGTTTCACGGGTAAGTTTCACGGGTAAGTTTTACGGGTAAGTTTCACGGGTCTAGGTTTCAATGGTAAGTTTCACGGGTCAAGGTTTCACGGGTAAGTTTCACTGGTAAGTTTCACGGGTCAAGGTTTCACGGGTAAGTTTCACGGGTAAGTTTCACGGGTATGTTTCATGGGTGATGTTTCACGGGTCTAGGTTTTACTGGTAAGTTTCACGGGTCAAGGTTTCACGGGTAAGTTTCACGGGTAAGTTTCACGGGTGACGTTTCACGGGTCTAGGTTTCACTGGTAAGTTTCACGGGTCAAGGTTTCACTGGTAAGTTTCACGGGTAAGTTTCACGGGTATGTTTCACGGATGACGTTTCACGGGTCTTGGTTTCACTGGTAAGTTTCACGGGTCAAGGTTTCACGGGTAAGTTTCACGGGTAAGTTTTACGGGTATGTTTTACAGGTGACGTTTCACGGGTAAGTTTCACGGGTAAGTTTCACGGGTATGTTTCACGGGTGACGTTTCACGGGTCTAGGTTTCACTGGTAAGTTTCACGGGTCAAGGTTTCACGGGTAAGTTTCACGGGTAAGTTTTACGGGTAAGTTTCACGTGTGACGTTTCACGGGTCTAGGTTTCACTGGAAAGTTTCACGGGTCAAGGATTCACGGGTAAGTTTCACGGGTAAGTTTTACGGGTATGTTTTACAGGTGACGTTTCACGGGTCTAGGTTTCACTGGTAAGTTTCACGGGTCAAGGTTTCACGGGTAAGTTTCACGGGTAAGTTTCACGGGTAAGTTTCACGGGTATGTTTCATGGGTGATGTTTCACGGGTCTAGGTTTTACTGGTAAGTTTCACGGGTCAAGGTTTCACGGGTAAGTTTCACGGGTAAGTTTCACGGGTAAGTTTCACGGGTGACGTTTCACGGGTCTAGGTTTCACTGGTAAGTTTCACGGGTATATTTCACGGGTGACGTTTCACGGATCTAGGTTTCACTGGTAAGTTTCACGGGTCAAGGTTTCACGGGTAAGTTTCACGAGTAAGTTTCACGGGTATGTTTCACGGGTAAGTTTCACGGGTGACGTTTCACGGGTCTAGGTTTCACTGGTAAGTTTCACGGGTATGTTTCACGGGTGACGTTTCACGGGTCTAGGTTTCACTGGTAAGTTTCACGGGTCAAGGTTTCACGGGTAAGTTTCACGGGTAAGTTTCACGGGTATGTTTCACGGATGACGTTTCACGGGTCTTGGTTTCACTGGTAAGTTTCACGGGTCAAGGTTTCACGGGTAAGTTTCACGGGTAAGTTTTACGGGTATGTTTTACAGGTGACGTTTCACGGGTAAGTTTCACGGGTAAGTTTCACGGGTATGTTTCACGGGTGACGTTTCACGGGTCTTGGTTTCACTGGTAAGTTTCACGGGTCAAGGTTTCACGGGTAAGTTTCACGGGTATGTTTCACGGGTGACGTTTCACGGGTCTAGGTTTCACTGGTAAGTTTCACGGGTCAAGGTTTCACGGGTAAGTTTCACGGGTAAGTTTTACGGGTAAGTTTCACGGGTCTAGGTTTCAATGGTAAGTTTCACGGGTCAAGGTTTCACGGGTAAGTTTCACGGGTATGTTTCACGGGTGACGTTTCACGGGTCTAGGTTTCACTGGAAAGTTTCACGGATCAAGGTTTCACGGGTAAGTTTCACGGGTAAGTTTTACGGGTATGTTTTACAGGTGACGTTTCACGGGTCTAGGTTTCACTGGTAAGTTTCACGGGTCAAGGTTTCACGGGTAAGTTTCACGGGTAAGTTTCACGGGTATGTTTCATGGGTGATGTTTCACGGGTCTAGGTTTTACTGGTAAGTTTCACGGGTCAAGGTTTCACGGGTAAGTTTCACGGGTAAGTTTCACGGGTGACGTTTCACGGGTCTAGGTTTCACTGGTAAGTTTCACGGGTATGTTTCACGGGTGACGTTTCACGGGTCTAGGTTTCACTGGTAAGTTTCACGGGTCAAGGTTTCACTGGTAAGTTTCACGGGTAAGTTTCACGGGTATGTTTCACGGATGACGTTTCACGGGTCTTGGTTTCACTGGTAAGTTTCACGGGTCAAGGTTTCACGGGTAAGTTTCACGGGTAAGTTTTACGGGTATGTTTTACAGGTGACGTTTCACGGGTAAGTTTCACGGGTAAGTTTCACGGGTATGTTTCACGGGTGACGTTTCACGGGTCTAGGTTTCACTGGTAAGTTTCACGGGTCAAGGTTTCACGGGTAAGTTTCACGGGTAAGTTTTACGGGTAAGTTTCACGTGTGACGTTTCACGGGTCTAGGTTTCACTGGAAAGTTTCACGGGTCAAGGATTCACGGGTAAGTTTCACGGGTAAGTTTTACGGGTATGTTTTACAGGTGACGTTTCACGGGTCTAGGTTTCACTGGTAAGTTTCACGGGTCTAGGTTTCACGGGTAAGTTTCACGGGTAAGTTTCACGGGTATGTTTCATGGGTGATGTTTCACGGGTCTAGGTTTCACTGGTAAGTTTCACGGGTCAAGGTTTCACGGGTAAGTTTCACGGGTAAGTTTCACGGGTAAGTTTTACGGGTATGTTTTACAGGTGACGTTTCACGGGTCTAGGTTTCACTGGTAAGTTTCACGGGTCAAGGTTTCACGGGTAAGTTTCACGGGTAAGTTTCACGGGTATGTTTCATGGGTGATGTTTCACGGGTCTAGGTTTTACTGGTAAGTTTCACGGGTCAAGGTTTCACGGGTAAGTTTCACGGGTAAGTTTCACGGGTGACGTTTCACGGGTCTAGGTTTCACTGGTAAGTTTCACGGGTATGTTTCACGGGTGACGTTTCACGGGTCTAGGTTTCACTGGTAAGTTTCACGGGTCAAGGTTTCACGGGTAAGTTTCACGGGTAAGTTTCACGGGTATGTTTCACGGATGACGTTTCACGGGTCTTGGTTTCACTGGTAAGTTTCACGGGTCAAGGTTTCACGGGTAAGTTTCACGGGTAAGTTTTACGGGTATGTTTTACAGGTGACGTTTCACGGGTAAGTTTCACGGGTAAGTTTCACGGGTATGTTTCACGGGTGACGTTTCACGGGTCTTGGTTTCACTGGTAAGTTTCACGGGTCAAGGTTTCACGGGTAAGTTTCACGGGTATGTTTCACGGGTGACGTTTCACGGGTCTAGGTTTCACTGGTAAGTTTCACGGGTCAAGGTTTCACGGGTAAGTTTCACGGGTAAGTTTTACGGGTAAGTTTCACGGGTCTAGGTTTCAATGGTAAGTTTCACGGGTCAAGGTTTCACGGGTAAGTTTCACGGGTAAGTTTCACGGGTATGTTTCACGGGTGACGTTTCACGGGTCTAGGTTTCACTGGAAAGTTTCACGGATCAAGGTTTCACGGGTAAGTTTCACGGGTAAGTTTTACGGGTATGTTTTACAGGTGACGTTTCACGGGTCTAGGTTTCACTGGTAAGTTTCACGGGTCAAGGTTTCACGGGTAAGTTTCACGGGTAAGTTTCACGGGTATGTTTCATGGGTGATGTTTCACGGGTCTAGGTTTTACTGGTAAGTTTCACGGGTCAAGGTTTCACGGGTAAGTTTCACGGGTAAGTTTCACGGGTGACGTTTCACGGGTCTAGGTTTCACTGGTAAGTTTCACGGGTATGTTTCACGGGTGACGTTTCACGGGTCTAGGTTTCACTGGTAAGTTTCACGGGTCAAGGTTTCACTGGTAAGTTTCACGGGTAAGTTTCACGGGTATGTTTCACGGGTGACGTTTCACGGGTCTAGGTTTCACTGGTAAGTTTCACGGGTCAAGGTTTCACGGGTAAGTTTCACGGGTAAGTTTTACGGGTAAGTTTCACGTGTGACGTTTCACGGGTCTAGGTTTCACTGGAAAGTTTCACGGGTCAAGGATTCACGGGTAAGTTTCACGGGTAAGTTTTACGGGTATGTTTTACAGGTGACGTTTCACGGGTCTAGGTTTCACTGGTAAGTTTCACGGGTCAAGGTTTCACGGGTAAGTTTCACGGGTAAGTTTCACGGGTAAGTTTCACGGGTATGTTTCATGGGTGATGTTTCACGGGTCTAGGTTTTACTGGTAAGTTTCACGGGTCAAGGTTTCACGGGTAAGTTTCACGGGTAAGTTTCACGGGTGACGTTTCACGGGTCTAGGTTTCACTGGTAAGTTTCACGGGTATATTTCACGGGTGACGTTTCACGGATCTAGGTTTCACTGGTAAGTTTCACGGGTCAAGGTTTCACGGGTAAGTTTCACGAGTAAGTTTCACGGGTATGTTTCACGGGTAAGTTTCACGGGTGACGTTTCACGGGTCTAGGTTTCACTGGTAAGTTTCACGGGTATGTTTCACGGGTGACGTTTCACGGGTCTAGGTTTCACTGGTAAGTTTCACGGGTCAAGGTTTCACGGGTAAGTTTCACGGGTAAGTTTCACGGGTATGTTTCACGGATGACGTTTCACGGGTCTTGGTTTCACTGGTAAGTTTCACGGGTCAAGGTTTCACGGGTAAGTTTCACGGGTAAGTTTTACGGGTATGTTTTACAGGTGACGTTTCACGGGTAAGTTTCACGGGTAAGTTTCACGGGTATGTTTCACGGGTGACGTTTCACGGGTCTTGGTTTCACTGGTAAGTTTCACGGGTCAAGGTTTCACGGGTAAGTTTCACGGGTATGTTTCACGGGTGACGTTTCACGGGTCTAGGTTTCACTGGTAAGTTTCACGGGTCAAGGTTTCACGGGTAAGTTTCACGGGTAAGTTTTACGGGTAAGTTTCACGGGTCTAGGTTTCAATGGTAAGTTTCACGGGTCAAGGTTTCACGGGTAAGTTTCACGGGTAAGTTTCACGGGTATGTTTCACGGGTGACGTTTCACGGGTCTAGGTTTCACTGGAAAGTTTCACGGATCAAGGTTTCACGGGTAAGTTTCACGGGTAAGTTTTACGGGTATGTTTTACAGGTGACGTTTCACGGGTCTAGGTTTCACTGGTAAGTTTAACGGGTCAAGGTTTCACGGGTAAGTTTCACGGGTAAGTTTCACGGGTATGTTTCATGGGTGATGTTTCACGGGTCTAGGTTTTACTGGTAAGTTTCACGGGTCAAGGTTTCACGGGTAAGTTCCACGGGTAAGTTTCACGGGTGACGTTTCACGGGTCTAGGTTTCACTGGTAAGTTTCACGGGTATGTTTCACGGGTGACGTTTCACGGGTCTAGGTTTCACTGGTAAGTTTCACGGGTCAAGGTTTCACTGGTAAGTTTCACGGGTAAGTTTCACGGGTATGTTTCACGGATGACGTTTCACGGGTCTTGGTTTCACTGGTAAGTTTCACGGGTCAAGGTTTCACGGGTAAGTTTCACGGGTAAGTTTTACGGGTATGTTTTACAGGTGACGTTTCACGGGTAAGTTTCACGGGTAAGTTTCACGGGTATGTTTCACGGGTGACGTTTCACGGGTCTAGGTTTCACTGGTAAGTTTCACGGGTCAAGGTTTCACGGGTAAGTTTCACGGGTAAGTTTTACGGGTAAGTTTCACGTGTGACGTTTCACGGGTCTAGGTTTCACTGGAAAGTTTCACGGGTCAAGGATTCACGGGTAAGTTTCACGGGTAAGTTTTACGGGTATGTTTTACAGGTGACGTTTCACGGGTCTAGGTTTCACTGGTAAGTTTCACGGGTCTAGGTTTCACGGGTAAGTTTCACGGGTAAGTTTCACGGGTATGTTTCATGGGTGATGTTTCACGGGTCTAGGTTTCACTGGTAAGTTTCACGGGTCAAGGTTTCACGGGTAAGTTTCACGGGTAAGTTTCACGGGTAAGTTTTACGGGTATGTTTTACAGGTGACGTTTCACGGGTCTAGGTTTCACTGGTAAGTTTCACGGGTCAAGGTTTCACGGGTAAGTTTCACGGGTAAGTTTCACGGGTATGTTTCATGGGTGATGTTTCACGGGTCTAGGTTTTACTGGTAAGTTTCACGGGTCAAGGTTTCACGGGTAAGTTTCACGGGTAAGTTTCACGGGTTACGTTTCACGGGTCTAGGTTTCACTGGTAAGTTTCACGGGTATGTTTCACGGGTGACGTTTCACGGGTCTAGGTTTCACTGGTAAGTTTCACGGGTCTAGGTTTCACGGGTAAGTTTCACGGGTAAGTTTCACGGGTATGTTTCATGGGTGATGTTTCACGGGTCTAGGTTTCACTGGTAAGTTTCACGGGTCAAGGTTTCACGGGTAAGTTTCACGGGTAAGTTTCACGGGTAAGTTTGACGGGTATGTTTTACAGGTGACGTTTCACGGGTCTAGGTTTCACTGGTAAGTTTCACGGGTCAAGGTTTCACGGGTAAGTTTCACGGGTAAGTTTCACGGGTATGTTTCATGGGTGATGTTTCACGGGTCTAGGTTTTACTGGTAAGTTTCACGGGTCAAGGTTTCACGGGTAAGTTTCACGGGTAAGTTTCACGGGTGACGTTTCACGGGTCTAGGTTTCACTGGTAAGTTTCACGGGTATGTTTCACGGGTGACGTTTCACGGGTCTAGGTTTCACTGGTAAGTTTCACGGGTCAAGGTTTCACTGGTAAGTTTCACGGGTAAGTTTCACGGGTATGTTTCACGGATGACGTTTCACGGGTCTTGGTTTCACTGGTAAGTTTCACGGGTCAAGGTTTCACGGGTAAGTTTCACGGGTAAGTTTTACGGGTATGTTTTACAGGTGACGTTTCACGGGTAAGTTTCACGGGTATGTTTCACGGGTGACGTTTCACGGGTCTAGGTTTCACTGGTAAGTTTCACGGGTCAAGGTTTCACGGGTAAGTTTCACGGGTAAGTTTTACGGGTAAGTTTCACGTGTGACGTTTCACGGGTCTAGGTTTCACTGGAAAGTTTCACGGGTCAAGGATTCACGGGTAAGTTTCACGGGTAAGTTTTACGGGTATGTTTTACAGGTGACGTTTCACGGGTCTAGGTTTCACTGGTAAGTTTCACGGGTCAAGGTTTCACGGGTAAGTTTCACGGGTAAGTTTCACGGGTATGTTTCATGGGTGATGTTTCACGGGTCTAGGTTTTACTGGTAAGTTTCACGGGTCAAGGTTTCACGGGTAAGTTTCACGGGTAAGTTTCACGGGTGACGTTTCACGGGTCTAGGTTTCACTGGTAAGTTTCACGGGTATATTTCACGGGTGACGTTTCACGGATCTAGGTTTCACTGGTAAGTTTCACGGGTCAAGGTTTCACGGGTAAGTTTCACGAGTAAGTTTCACGGGTATGTTTCACGGGTAAGTTTCACGGGTGACGTTTCACGGGTCTAGGTTTCACTGGTAAGTTTCACGGGTATGTTTCACGGGTGACGTTTCACGGGTCTAGGTTTCACTGGTAAGTTTCACGGGTCAAGGTTTCACGGGTAAGTTTCACGGGTAAGTTTCACGGGTATGTTTCACGGATGACGTTTCACGGGTCTTGGTTTCACTGGTGAGTTTCACGGGTCAAGGTTTCACTTGTAAGTTTCACGGGTAAGTTTTACGGGTATGTTTTACAGGTGACGTTTCACGGGTAAGTTTCACGGGTAAGTTTCACGGGTATGTTTCACGGGTGACGTTTCACGGGTCTTGGTTTCACTGGTAAGTTTCACGGGTCAAGGTTTCACGGGTAAGTTTCACGGGTATGTTTCACGGGTGACGTTTCACGGGTCTAGGTTTCACTGGTAAGTTTCACGGGTCAAGGTTTCACGGGTAAGTTTCACGGGTAAGTTTTACGGGTAAGTTTCACGGGTCTAGGTTTCAATGGTAAGTTTCACGGGTCAAGGTTTCACGGGTAAGTTTCACGGGTAAGTTTCACGGGTATGTTTCACGGGTGACGTTTCACGGGTCTAGGTTTCACTGGAAAGTTTCACGGATCAAGGTTTCACGGGTAAGTTTCACGGGTAAGTTTTACGGGTATGTTTTACAGGTGACGTTTCACGGGTCTAGGTTTCACTGGTAAGTTTCACGGGTCTAGGTTTCACGGGTAAGTTTCACGGGTAAGTTTCACGGGTATGTTTCATGGGTGATGTTTCACGGGTCTAGGTTTCACTGGTAAGTTTCACGGGTCAAGGTTTCACGGGTAAGTTTCACGGGTAAGTTTCACGGGTAAGTTTTACGGGTATGTTTTACAGGTGACGTTTCACGGGTCTAGGTTTCACTGGTAAGTTTCACGGGTCAAGGTTTCACGGGTAAGTTTCACGGGTAAGTTTCACGGGTATGTTTCATGGGTGATGTTTCACGGGTCTAGGTTTTACTGGTAAGTTTCACGGGTCAAGGTTTCACGGGTAAGTTTCACGGGTAAGTTTCACGGGTGACGTTTCACGGGTCTAGGTTTCACTGGTAAGTTTCACGGGTATGTTTCACGGGTGACGTTTCACGGGTCTAGGTTTCACTGGTAAGTTTCACGGGTCAAGGTTTCACTGGTAAGTTTCACGGGTAAGTTTCACGGGTATGTTTCACGGATGACGTTTCACGGGTCTTGGTTTCACTGGTAAGTTTCACGGGTCAAGGTTTCACGGGTAAGTTTCACGGGTAAGTTTTACGGGTATGTTTTACAGGTGACGTTTCACGGGTAAGTTTCACGGGTATGTTTCACGGGTGACGTTTCACGGGTCTAGGTTTCACTGGTAAGTTTCACGGGTCAAGGTTTCACGGGTAAGTTTCACGGGTAAGTTTTACGGGTAAGTTTCACGTGTGACGTTTCACGGGTCTAGGTTTCACTGGAAAGTTTCACGGGTCAAGGATTCACGGGTAAGTTTCACGGGTAAGTTTTACGGGTATGTTTTACAGGTGACGTTTCACGGGTCTAGGTTTCACTGGTAAGTTTCACGGGTCAAGGTTTCACGGGTAAGTTTCACGGGTAAGTTTCACGGGTATGTTTCATGGGTGATGTTTCACGGGTCTAGGTTTTACTGGTAAGTTTCACGGGTCAAGGTTTCACGGGTAAGTTTCACGGGTAAGTTTCACGGGTGACGTTTCACGGGTCTAGGTTTCACTGGTAAGTTTCACGGGTATATTTCACGGGTGACGTTTCACGGATCTAGGTTTCACTGGTAAGTTTCACGGGTCAAGGTTTCACGGGTAAGTTTTACGAGTAAGTTTCACGGGTATGTTTCACGGGTAAGTTTCACGGGTGACGTTTCACGGGTCTAGGTTTCACTGGTAAGTTTCACGGGTATGTTTCACGGGTGACGTTTCACGGGTCTAGGTTTCACTGGTAAGTTTCACGGGTCAAGGTTTCACGGGTAAGTTTCACGGGTAAGTTTCACGGGTATGTTTCACGGATGACGTTTCACGGGTCTTGGTTTCACTGGTAAGTTTCACGGGTCAAGGTTTCACGGGTAAGTTTCACGGGTAAGTTTTACGGGTATGTTTTACAGGTGACGTTTCACGGGTAAGTTTCACAGGTAAGTTTCACGGGTATGTTTCACGGGTGACGTTTCACGGGTCTTGGTTTCACTGGTAAGTTTCACGGGTCAAGGTTTCACGGGTAAGTTTCACGGGTATGTTTCACGGGTGACGTTTCACGGGTCTAGGTTTCACTGGTAAGTTTCACGGGTCAAGGTTTCACGGGTAAGTTTCACGGGTAAGTTTTACGGGTAAGTTTCACGGGTCTAGGTTTCAATGGTAAGTTTCACGGGTCAAGGTTTCACGGGTAAGTTTCACGGGTATGTTTCACGGGTGACGTTTCACGGGTCTAGGTTTCACTGGAAAGTTTCACGGATCAAGGTTTCACGGGTAAGTTTCACGGGTAAGTTTTACGGGTATGTTTTACAGGTGACGTTTCACGGGTCTAGGTTTCACTGGTAAGTTTCACGGGTCTAGGTTTCACGGGTAAGTTTCACGGGTAAGTTTCACGGGTATGTTTCATGGGTGATGTTTCACGGGTCTAGGTTTCACTGGTAAGTTTCACGGGTCAAGGTTTCACGGGTAAGTTTCACGGGTAAGTTTCACGGGTAAGTTTTACGGGTATGTTTTACAGGTGACGTTTCACGGGTCTAGGTTTCACTGGTAAGTTTCACGGGTCAAGGTTTCACGGGTAAGTTTCACGGGTAAGTTTCACGGGTATGTTTCATGGGTGATGTTTCACGGGTCTAGGTTTTACTGGTAAGTTTCACGGGTCAAGGTTTCACGGGTAAGTTTCACGGGTAAGTTTCACGGGTGACGTTTCACGGGTCTAGGTTTCACTGGTAAGTTTCACGGGTATGTTTCACGGGTGACGTTTCACGGGTCTAGGTTTCACTGGTAAGTTTCACGGGTCAAGGTTTCACTGGTAAGTTTCACGGGTAAGTTTCACGGGTATGTTTCACGGATGACGTTTCACGGGTCTTGGTTTCACTGGTAAGTTTCACGGGTCAAGGTTTCACGGGTAAGTTTCACGGGTAAGTTTTACGGGTATGTTTTACAGGTGACGTTTCACGGGTAAGTTTCACGGGTATGTTTCACGGGTGACGTTTCACGGGTCTAGGTTTCACTGGTAAGTTTCACGGGTCAAGGTTTCACGGGTAAGTTTCACGGGTAAGTTTTACGGGTAAGTTTCACGTGTGACGTTTCACGGGTCTAGGTTTCACTGGAAAGTTTCACGGGTCAAGGATTCACGGGTAAGTTTCACGGGTAAGTTTTACGGGTATGTTTTACAGGTGACGTTTCACGGGTCTAGGTTTCACTGGTAAGTTTCACGGGTCAATGTTTCACGGGTAAGTTTCACGGGTAAGTTTCACGGGTATGTTTCATGGGTGATGTTTCACGGGTCTAGGTTTTACTGGTAAGTTTCACGGGTCAAGGTTTCACGGGTAAGTTTCACGGGTAAGTTTCACGGGTGACGTTTCACGGGTCTAGGTTTCACTGGTAAGTTTCACGGGTATATTTCACGGGTGACGTTTCACGGATCTAGGTTTCACTGGTAAGTTTCACGGGTCAAGGTTTCACGGGTAAGTTTCACGAGTAAGTTTCACGGGTATGTTTCACGGGTAAGTTTCACGGGTGACGTTTCACGGGTCTAGGTTTCACTGGTAAGTTTCACGGGTATGTTTCACGGGTGACGTTTCACGGGTCTAGGTTTCACTGGTAAGTTTCACGGGTCAAGGTTTCACGGGTAAGTTTCACGGGTAAGTTTCACGGGTATGTTTCACGGATGACGTTTCACGGGTCTTGGTTTCACTGGTAAGTTTGACGGGTCAAGGTTTCACGGGTAAGTTTCACGGGTAAGTTTTACGGGTATGTTTTACAGGTGACGTTTCACGGGTAAGTTTCACGGGTAAGTTTCACGGGTATGTTTCACGGGTGACGTTTCACGGGTCTTGGTTTCACTGGTAAGTTTCACGGGTCAAGGTTTCACGGGTAAGTTTCACGGGTATGTTTCACGGGTGACGTTTCACGGGTCTAGGTTTCACTGGTAAGTTTCACGGGTCAAGGTTTCACGGGTAAGTTTCACGGGTAAGTTTTACGGGTAAGTTTCACGGGTCTAGGTTTCAATGGTAAGTTTCACGGGTCAAGGTTTCACGGGTAAGTTTCACGGGTAAGTTTCACGGGTATGTTTCACGGGTGACGTTTCACGGGTCTAGGTTTCACTGGAAAGTTTCACGGATCAAGGTTTCACGGGTAAGTTTCACGGGTAAGTTTTACGGGTATGTTTTACAGGTGACGTTTCACGGGTCTAGGTTTCACTGGTAAGTTTCACGGGTCAAGGTTTCACGGGTAAGTTTCACGGGTAAGTTTCACGGGTATGTTTCATGGGTGATGTTTTACGGGTCTAGGTTTTACTGGTAAGTTTCACGGGTCAAGGTTTCACGGGTAAGTTTCACGGGTAAGTTTCACGGGTGACGTTTCACGGGTCTAGGTTTCACTGGTAAGTTTCACGGGTATGTTTCACGGGTGACGTTTCACGGGTCTAGGTTTCACTGGTAAGTTTCACGGGTCAAGGTTTCACTGGTAAGTTTCACGGGTAAGTTTCACGGGTATGTTTCACGGATGACGTTTCACGGGTCTTGGTTTCACTGGTAAGTTTCACGGGTCAAGGTTTCACGGGTAAGTTTCACGGGTAAGTTTTACGGGTATGTTTTACAGGTGACGTTTCACGGGTAAGTTTCACGGGTATGTTTCACGGGTGACGTTTCACGGGTCTAGGTTTCACTGGTAAGTTTCACGGGTCAAGGTTTCACGGGTAAGTTTCACGGGTAAGTTTTACGGGTAAGTTTCACGTGTGACGTTTCACGGGTCTAGGTTTCACTGGAAAGTTTCACGGGTCAAGGATTCACGGGTAAGTTTTACGGGTATGTTTTACAGGTGACGTTTCACGGGTCTAGGTTTCACTGGTAAGTTTCACGGGTCAAGGTTTCACGGGTAAGTTTCACGGGTAAGTTTCACGGGTATGTTTCATGGGTGATGTTTCACGGGTCTAGGTTTTACTGGTAAGTTTCACGGGTCAAGGTTTTACGGGTAAGTTTCACGGGTAAGTTTCACGGGTGACGTTTCACGGGTCTAGGTTTCACTGGTAAGTTTCACGGGTATATTTCACGGGTGACGTTTCACGGATCTAGGTTTCACTGGTAAGTTTCACGGGTCAAGGTTTCACGGGTAAGTTTCACGAGTAAGTTTCACGGGTATGTTTCACGGGTAAGTTTCACGGGTGACGTTTCACGGGTCTAGGTTTCACTGGTAAGTTTCACGGGTATGTTTCACGGGTGACGTTTCACGGGTCTAGGTTTCACTGGTAAGTTTCACGGGTCAAGGTTTCACGGGTCAAGGTTTCACGGGTAAGTTTCACGGGTAAGTTTCACGGGTATGTTTCACGGATGACGTTTCACGGGTCTTGGTTTCACTGGTAAGTTTCACGGGTCAAGGTTTCACGGGTAAGTTTCACGGGTAAGTTTTACGGGTATGTTTTACAGGTGACGTTTCACGGGTAAGTTTCACGGGTAAGTTTCACGGGTATGTTTCACGGGTGACGTTTCACGGGTCTTGGTTTCACTGGTAAGTTTCACGGGTCAAGGTTTCACGGGTAAGTTTCACGGGTATGTTTCACGGGTGACGTTTCACGAGTCTAGGTTTCACTGGTAAGTTTCACGGGTCAAGGTTTCACGGGTAAGTTTCACGGGTAAGTTTTACGGGTAAGTTTCACGGGTCTAGGTTTCAATGGTAAGTTTCACGGGTCAAGGTTTCACGGGTAAGTTTCACGGGTAAGTTTCACGGGTATGTTTCACGGGTGACGTTTCACGGGTCTAGGTTTCACTGGAAAGTTTCACGGATCAAGGTTTCACGGGTAAGTTTTACGGGTATGTTTTACAGGTGACGTTTCACGGGTCTAGGTTTCACTGGTAAGTTTCACGGGTCTAGGTTTCACGGGTAAGTTTCACGGGTAAGTTTCACGGGTATGTTTCATGGGTGATGTTTCACGGGTCTAGGTTTCACTGGTAAGTTTCACGGGTCAAGGTTTCACGGGTAAGTTTCACGGGTAAGTTTCACGGGTAAGTTTTACGGGTATGTTTTACAGGTGACGTTTCACGGGTCTAGGTTTCACTGGTAAGTTTCACGGGTCAAGGTTTCACGGGTAAGTTTCACGGGTAAGTTTCACGGGTATGTTTCATGGGTGATGTTTCACGGGTCTAGGTTTTACTGGTAAGTTTCACGGGTCAAGGTTTCACGGGTAAGTTTCACGGGTAAGTTTCACGGGTGACGTTTCACGGGTCTAGGTTTCACTGGTAAGTTTCACGGGTATGTTTCACGGGTGACGTTTCACGGGTCTAGGTTTCACTGGTAAGTTTCACGGGTCAAGGTTTCACTGGTAAGTTTCACGGGTAAGTTTCACGGGTATGTTTCACGGATGACGTTTCACGGGTCTTGGTTTCACTGGTAAGTTTCACGGGTCAAGGTTTCACGGGTAAGTTTCACGGGTAAGTTTTACGGGTATGTTTTACAGGTGACGTTTCACGGGTAAGTTTCACGGGTATGTTTCACGGGTGACGTTTCACGGGTCTAGGTTTCACTGGTAAGTTTCACGGGTCAAGGTTTCACGGGTAAGTTTCACGGGTAAGTTTTACGGGTAAGTTTCACGTGTGACGTTTCACGGGTCTAGGTTTCACTGGAAAGTTTCACGGGTCAAGGATTCACGGGTAAGTTTCACGGGTAAGTTTTACGGGTATGTTTTACAGGTGACGTTTCACGGGTCTAGGTTTCACTGGTAAGTTTCACGGGTCAAGGTTTCACGGGTAAGTTTCACGGGTAAGTTTCACGGGTAAGTTTCACGGGTATGTTTCATGGGTGATGTTTCACGGGTCTAGGTTTTACTGGTAAGTTTCACGGGTCAAGGTTTCACGGGTAAGTTTCACGGGTAAGTTTCACGGGTGACGTTTCACGGGTCTAGGTTTCACTGGTAAGTTTCACGGGTATATTTCACGGGTGACGTTTCACGGATCTAGGTTTCACTGGTAAGTTTCACGGGTCAAGGTTTCACGGGTAAGTTTCACGAGTAAGTTTCACGGGTATGTTTCACGGGTAAGTTTCACGGGTGACGTTTCACGGGTCTAGGTTTCACTGGTAAGTTTCACGGGTATGTTTCACGGGTGACGTTTCACGGGTCTAGGTTTCACTGGTAAGTTTCACGGGTCAAGGTTTCACGGGTAAGTTTCACGGGTAAGTTTCACGGGTATGTTTCACGGATGACGTTTCACGGGTCTTGGTTTCACTGGTAAGTTTCACGGGTCAAGGTTTCACGGGTAAGTTTCACGGGTAAGTTTTACGGGTATGTTTTACAGGTGACGTTTCACGGGTAAGTTTCACGGGTAAGTTTCACGGGTATGTTTCACGGGTGACGTTTCACGGGTCTTGGTTTCACTGGTAAGTTTCACGGGTCAAGGTTTCACGGGTAAGTTTCACGGGTATGTTTCACGGGTGACGTTTCACGGGTCTAGGTTTCACTGGTAAGTTTCACGGGTCAAGGTTTCACGGGTAAGTTTCACGGGTAAGTTTTACGGGTAAGTTTAACGGGTCAAGGTTTCACGGGTAAGTTTCACGGGTAAGTTTCACGGGTGACGTTTCACGGGTCTAGGTTTCACTGGTAAGTTTCACGGGTATATTTCACGGGTGACGTTTCACGGATCTAGGTTTCACTGGTAAGTTTCACGGGTCAAGGTTTCACGGGTAAGTTTCACGAGTAAGTTTCACGGGTATGTTTCACGGGTAAGTTTCACGGGTGACGTTTCACGGGTCTAGGTTTCACTGGTAAGTTTCACGGGTATGTTTCACGGGTGACGTTTCACGGGTCTAGGTTTCACTGGTAAGTTTCACGGGTCAAGGTTTCACGGGTAAGTTTCACGGGTAAGTTTCACGGGTATGTTTCACGGATGACGTTTCACGGGTCTTGGTTTCACTGGTAAGTTTCACGGGTCAAGGTTTCACGGGTAAGTTTCACGGGTAAGTATTACGTGTATGTTTTACAGGTGACGTTTCACGGGTAAGTTTCACGGGTAAGTTTCACGGGTAAGTTTCACGGGTATGTTTCACGGGTGACGTTTCACGGGTCTTGGTTTCACTGGTAAGTTTCACGGGTCAAGGTTTCACGGGTAAGTTTCACGGGTATGTTTCACGGGTGACGTTTCACGGGTCTAGGTTTCACTGGTAAGTTTCACGGGTCAAGGTTTCACGGGTAAGTTTCACGGGTAAGTTTTACGGGTAAGTTTCACGGGTCTAGGTTTCAATGGTAAGTTTCACGGGTCAAGGTTTCACGGGTAAGTTTCACGGGTAAGTTTCACGGGTATGTTTCACGGGTGACGTTTCACGGGTCTAGGTTTCACTGGAAAGTTTCACGGATCAAGGTTTCACGGGTAAGTTTCACGGGTAAGTTTTACGGGTATGTTTTACAGGTGACGTTTCACGGGTCTAGGTTTCACTGGTAAGTTTCACGGGTCAAGGTTTCACGGGTAAGTTTCACGGGTAAGTTTCACGGGTATGTTTCATGGGTGATGTTTCACGGGTCTAGGTTTTACTGGTAAGTTTCACGGGTCAAGGTTTCACGGGTAAGTTTCACGGGTAAGTTTCACGGGTGACGTTTCACGGGTCTAGGTTTCACTGGTAAGTTTCACGGGTATGTTTCACGGGTGACGTTTCACGGGTCTAGGTTTCACTGGTAAGTTTCACGGGTCAAGGTTTCACTGGTAAGTTTCACGGGTAAGTTTCACGGGTATGTTTCACGGATGACGTTTCACGGGTCTTAGTTTCACTGGTAAGTTTCACGGGTCAAGGTTTCACGGGTAAGTTTCACGGGTAAGTTTTACGGGTATGTTTTACAGGTGACGTTTCACGGGTAAGTTTCACGGGTAAGTTTCACGGGTATGTTTCACGGGTGACGTTTCACGGGTCTAGGTTTCACTGGTAAGTTTCACGGGTCAAGGTTTCACGGGTAAGTTTCACGGGTAAGTTTTACGGGTAAGTTTCACGTGTGACGTTTCACGGGTCTAGGTTTCACTGGAAAGTTTCACGGGTCAAGGATTCACGGGTAAGTTTCACGGGTAAGTTTTACGGGTATGTTTTACAGGTGACGTTTCACGGGTCTAGGTTTCACTGGTAAGTTTCACGGGTCTAGGTTTCACGGGTAAGTTTCACGGGTAAGTTTCACGGGTATGTTTCATGGGTGATGTTTCACGGGTCTAGGTTTCACTGGTAAGTTTCACGGGTCAAGGTTTCACGGGTAAGTTTCACGGGTAAGTTTCACGGGTAAGTTTTACGGGTATGTTTTACAGGTGACGTTTCACGGGTCTAGGTTTCACTGGTAAGTTTCACGGGTCAAGGTTTCACGGGTAAGTTTCACGGGTAAGTTTCACGGGTATGTTTCATGGGTGATGTTTCACGGGTCTAGGTTTTACTGGTAAGTTTCACGGGTCAAGGTTTCACGGGTAAGTTTCACGGGTAAGTTTCACGGGTGACGTTTCACGGGTCTAGGTTTCACTGGTAAGTTTCACGGGTATGTTTCACGGGTGACGTTTCACGGGTCTAGGTTTCACTGGTAAGTTTCACGGGTCAAGGTTTCACTGGTAAGTTTCACGGGTAAGTTTCACGGGTATGTTTCACGGATGACGTTTCACGGGTCTTGGTTTCACTGGTAAGTTTCACGGGTCAAGGTTTCACGGGTAAGTTTCCCGGGTAAGTTTTACGGGTATGTTTTACAGGTGACGTTTCACGGGTAAGTTTCACGGGTATGTTTCACGGGTGACGTTTCACGGGTCTAGGTTTCACTGGTAAGTTTCACGGGTCAAGGTTTCACGGGTAAGTTTCACGGGTAAGTTTTACGGGTAAGTTTCACGTGTGACGTTTCACGGGTCTAGGTTTCACTGGAAAGTTTCACGGGTCAAGGATTCACGGGTAAGTTTCACGGGTAAGTTTTACGGGTATGTTTTACAGGTGACGTTTCACGGGTCTAGGTTTCACTGGTAAGTTTCACGGGTCAAGGTTTCACGGGTAAGTTTCACGGGTAAGTTTCACGGGTATGTTTCATGGGTGATGTTTCACGGGTCTAGGTTTTACTGGTAAGTTTCACGGGTCAAGGTTTCACGGGTAAGTTTCACGGGTAAGTTTCACGGGTGACGTTTCACGGGTCTAGGTTTCACTGGTAAGTTTCACGGGTATATTTCACGGGTGACGTTTCACGGATCTAGGTTTCACTGGTAAGTTTCACGGGTCAAGGTTTCACGGGTAAGTTTCACGAGTAAGTTTCACGGGTATGTTTCACGGGTAAGTTTCACGGGTGACGTTTCACGGGTCTAGGTTTCACTGGTAAGTTTCACGGGTATGTTTCACGGGTGACGTTTCACGGGTCTAGGTTTCACTGGTAAGTTTCACGGGTCAAGGTTTCACGGGTAAGTTTCACGGGTAAGTTTCACGGGTATGTTTCACGGATGACGTTTCACGGGTCTTGGTTTCACTGGTAAGTTTCACGGGTCAAGGTTTCACGGGTAAGTTTCACGGGTAAGTTTTACGGGTATGTTTTACAGGTGACGTTTCACGGGTAAGTTTCACGGGTAAGTTTCACGGGTATGTTTCACGGGTGACGTTTCACGGGTCTTGGTTTCACTGGTAAGTTTCACGGGTCAAGGTTTCACGGGTAAGTTTCACGGGTATGTTTCACGGGTGACGTTTCACGGGTCTAGGTTTCACTGGTAAGTTTCACGGGTCAAGGTTTCACGGGTAAGTTTCACGGGTAAGTTTTACGGGTAAGTTTAACGGGTCAAGGTTTCACGGGTAAGTTTCACGGGTAAGTTTCACGGGTGACGTTTCACGGGTCTAGGTTTCACTGGTAAGTTTCACGGGTATATTTCACGGGTGACGTTTCACGGATCTAGGTTTCACTGGTAAGTTTCACGGGTCAAGGTTTCACGGGTAAGTTTCACGAGTAAGTTTCACGGGTATGTTTCACGGGTAAGTTTCACGGGTGACGTTTCACGGGTCTAGGTTTCACTGGTAAGTTTCACGGGTATGTTTCACGGGTGACGTTTCACGGGTCTAGGTTTCACTGGTAAGTTTCACGGGTCAAGGTTTCACGGGTAAGTTTCACGGGTAAGTTTCACGGGTATGTTTCACGGATGACGTTTCACGGGTCTTGGTTTCACTGGTAAGTTTCACGGGTCAAGGTTTCACGGGTAAGTTTCACGGGTAAGTATTACGTGTATGTTTTACAGGTGACGTTTCACGGGTAAGTTTCACGGGTAAGTTTCACGGGTAAGTTTCACGGGTATGTTTCACGGGTGACGTTTCACGGGTCTTGGTTTCACTGGTAAGTTTCACGGGTCAAGGTTTCACGGGTAAGTTTCACGGGTATGTTTCACGGGTGACGTTTCACGGGTCTAGGTTTCACTGGTAAGTTTCACGGGTCAAGGTTTCACGGGTAAGTTTCACGGGTAAGTTTTACGGGTAAGTTTCACGGGTCTAGGTTTCAATGGTAAGTTTCACGGGTCAAGGTTTCACGGGTAAGTTTCACGGGTAAGTTTCACGGGTATGTTTCACGGGTGACGTTTCACGGGTCTAGGTTTCACTGGAAAGTTTCACGGATCAAGGTTTCACGGGTAAGTTTCACGGGTAAGTTTTACGGGTATGTTTTACAGGTGACGTTTCACGGGTCTAGGTTTCACTGGTAAGTTTCACGGGTCAAGGTTTCACGGGTAAGTTTCACGGGTAAGTTTCACGGGTATGTTTCATGGGTGATGTTTCACGGGTCTAGGTTTTACTGGTAAGTTTCACGGGTCAAGGTTTCACGGGTAAGTTTCACGGGTAAGTTTCACGGGTGACGTTTCACGGGTCTAGGTTTCACTGGTAAGTTTCACGGGTATGTTTCACGGGTGACGTTTCACGGGTCTAGGTTTCACTGGTAAGTTTCACGGGTCAAGGTTTCACTGGTAAGTTTCACGGGTAAGTTTCACGGGTATGTTTCACGGATGACGTTTCACGGGTCTTAGTTTCACTGGTAAGTTTCACGGGTCAAGGTTTCACGGGTAAGTTTCACGGGTAAGTTTTACGGGTATGTTTTACAGGTGACGTTTCACGGGTAAGTTTCACGGGTAAGTTTCACGGGTATGTTTCACGGGTGACGTTTCACGGGTCTAGGTTTCACTGGTAAGTTTCACGGGTCAAGGTTTCACGGGTAAGTTTCACGGGTAAGTTTTACGGGTAAGTTTCACGTGTGACGTTTCACGGGTCTAGGTTTCACTGGAAAGTTTCACGGGTCAAGGATTCACGGGTAAGTTTCACGGGTAAGTTTTACGGGTATGTTTTACAGGTGACGTTTCACGGGTCTAGGTTTCACTGGTAAGTTTCACGGGTCTAGGTTTCACGGGTAAGTTTCACGGGTAAGTTTCACGGGTATGTTTCATGGGTGATGTTTCACGGGTCTAGGTTTCACTGGTAAGTTTCACGGGTCAAGGTTTCACGGGTAAGTTTCACGGGTAAGTTTCACGGGTAAGTTTTACGGGTATGTTTTACAGGTGACGTTTCACGGGTCTAGGTTTCACTGGTAAGTTTCACGGGTCAAGGTTTCACGGGTAAGTTTCACGGGTAAGTTTCACGGGTATGTTTCATGGGTGATGTTTCACGGGTCTAGGTTTTACTGGTAAGTTTCACGGGTCAAGGTTTCACGGGTAAGTTTCACGGGTAAGTTTCACGGGTGACGTTTCACGGGTCTAGGTTTCACTGGTAAGTTTCACGGGTATGTTTCACGGGTGACGTTTCACGGGTCTAGGTTTCACTGGTAAGTTTCACGGGTCAAGGTTTCACTGGTAAGTTTCACGGGTAAGTTTCACGGGTATGTTTCACGGATGACGTTTCACGGGTCTTGGTTTCACTGGTAAGTTTCACGGGTCAAGGTTTCACGGGTAAGTTTCCCGGGTAAGTTTTACGGGTATGTTTTACAGGTGACGTTTCACGGGTAAGTTTCACGGGTATGTTTCACGGGTGACGTTTCACGGGTCTAGGTTTCACTGGTAAGTTTCACGGGTCAAGGTTTCACGGGTAAGTTTCACGGGTAAGTTTTACGGGTAAGTTTCACGTGTGACGTTTCACGGGTCTAGGTTTCACTGGAAAGTTTCACGGGTCAAGGATTCACGGGTAAGTTTCACGGGTAAGTTTTACGGGTATGTTTTACAGGTGACGTTTCACGGGTCTAGGTTTCACTGGTAAGTTTCACGGGTCAAGGTTTCACGGGTAAGTTTCACGGGTAAGTTTCACGGGTATGTTTCATGGGTGATGTTTCACGGGTCTAGGTTTTACTGGTAAGTTTCACGGGTCAAGGTTTCACGGGTAAGTTTCACGGGTAAGTTTCACGGGTGACGTTTCACGGGTCTAGGTTTCACTGGTAAGTTTCACGGGTATATTTCACGGG
The DNA here is from genome assembly GCA_947534325.1 of Agonum fuliginosum. Lineage (NCBI taxonomy): Eukaryota > Metazoa > Arthropoda > Insecta > Coleoptera > Carabidae > Agonum > Agonum fuliginosum. The sequence goes on from OX384036.1 coordinate 27,909,304, forward strand.
TGACGTTTCACGGATCTAGGTTTCACTGGTAAGTTTCACGGGTCAAGGTTTCACGGGTAAGTTTCACGAGTAAGTTTCACGGGTATGTTTCACGGGTAAGTTTCACGGGTGACGTTTCACGGGTCTAGGTTTCACTGGTAAGTTTCACGGGTATGTTTCACGGGTGACGTTTCACGGGTCTAGGTTTCACTGGTAAGTTTCACGGGTCAAGGTTTCACGGGTAAGTTTCACGGGTAAGTTTCACGGGTATGTTTCACGGATGACGTTTCACGGGTCTTGGTTTCACTGGTAAGTTTCACGGGTCAAGGTTTCACGGGTAAGTTTCACGGGTAAGTTTTACGGGTATGTTTTACAGGTGACGTTTCACGGGTAAGTTTCACGGGTAAGTTTCACTGGTATGTTTCACGGGTGACGTTTCACGGGTCTTGGTTTCACTGGTAAGTTTCACGGGTCAAGGTTTCACGGGTAAGTTTCACGGGTATGTTTCACGGGTGACGTTTCACGGGTCTAGGTTTCACTGGTAAGTTTCACGGGTCAAGGTTTCACGGGTAAGTTTCACGGGTAAGTTTTACGGGTAAGTTTCACGGGTCTAGGTTTCAATGGTAAGTTTCACGGGTCAAGGTTTCACGGGTAAGTTTCACGGGTAAGTTTCACGGGTATGTTTCACGGGTGACGTTTCACGGGTCTAGGTTTCACTGGAAAGTTTCACGGATCAAGGTTTCACGGGTAAGTTTCACGGGTAAGTTTTACGGGTATGTTTTACAGGTGACGTTTCACGGGTCTAGGTTTCACTGGTAAGTTTCACGGGTCAAGGTTTCACGGGTAAGTTTCACGGGTAAGTTTCACGGGTATGTTTCATGGGTGATGTTTCACGGGTCTAGGTTTTACTGGTAAGTTTCACGGGTCAAGGTTTCACGGGTAAGTTTCACGGGTAAGTTTCACGGGTGACGTTTCACGGGTCTAGGTTTCACTGGTAAGTTTCACGGGTATGTTTCACGGGTGACGTTTCACGGGTCTAGGTTTCACTGGTAAGTTTCACGGGTCAAGGTTTCACTGGTAAGTTTCACGGGTAAGTTTCACGGGTATGTTTCACGGATGACGTTTCACGGGTCTTGGTTTCACTGGTAAGTTTCACGGGTCAAGGTTTCACGGGTAAGTTTCACGGGTAAGTTTTACGGGTATGTTTTACAGGTGACGTTTCACGGGTAAGTTTCACGGGTAAGTTTCACGGGTATGTTTCACGGGTGACGTTTCACGGGTCTAGGTTTCACTGGTAAGTTTCACGGGTCAAGGTTTCACGGGTAAGTTTCACGGGTAAGTTTTACGGGTAAGTTTCACGTGTGACGTTTCACGGGTCTAGGTTTCACTGGAAAGTTTCACGGGTCAAGGATTCACGGGTAAGTTTCACGGGTAAGTTTTACGGGTATGTTTTACAGGTGACGTTTCACGGGTCTAGGTTTCACTGGTAAGTTTCACGGGTCAAGGTTTCACGGGTAAGTTTCACGGGTAAGTTTCACAGGTATGTTTCATGGGTGATGTTTCACGGGTCTAGGTTTTACTGGTAAGTTTCACGGGTCAAGGTTTCACGGGTAAGTTTCACGGGTAAGTTTTACGGGTGACGTTTCACGGGTCTAGGTTTCACTGGTAAGTTTCACGGGTATATTTCACGGGTGACGTTTCACGGATCTAGGTTTCACTGGTAAGTTTCACGGGTCAAGGTTTCACGGGTAAGTTTCACGAGTAAGTTTCACGGGTATGTTTCACGGGTAAGTTTCACGGGTGACGTTTCACGGGTCTAGGTTTCACTGGTAAGTTTCACGGGTATGTTTCACGGGTGACGTTTCACGGGTCTAGGTTTCACTGGTAAGTTTCACGGGTCAAGGTTTCACGGGTAAGTTTCACGGGTAAGTTTCACGGGTATGTTTCACGGATGACGTTTCACGGGTCTTGGTTTCACTGGTAAGTTTCACGGGTCAAGGTTTCACGGGTAAGTTTCACGGGTAAGTTTTACGGGTATGTTTTACAGGTGACGTTTCACGGGTAAGTTTCACGGGTAAGTTTCACGGGTATGTTTCACGGGTGACGTTTCACGGGTCTTGGTTTCACTGGTAAGTTTCACGGGTCAAGGTTTCACGGGTAAGTTTCACGGGTATGTTTCACGGGTGACGTTTCACGGGTCTAGGTTTCACTGGTAAGTTTCACGGGTCAAGGTTTCACGGGTAAGTTTCACGGGTAAGTTTTACGGGTAAGTTTCACGGGTCTAGGTTTCAATGGTAAGTTTCACGGGTCAAGGTTTCACGGGTAAGTTTCACGGGTAAGTTTCACGGGTATGTTTCACGGGTGACGTTTCACGGGTCTAGGTTTCACTGGAAAGTTTCACGGATCAAGGTTTCACGGGTAAGTTTCACGGGTAAGTTTTACGGGTATGTTTTACAGGTGACGTTTCACGGGTCTAGGTTTCACTAGTAAGTTTCACGGGTCAAGGTTTCACGGGTAAGTTTCACGGGTAAGTTTCACGGGTATGTTTCATGGGTGATGTTTCACGGGTCTAGGTTTTACTGGTAAGTTTCACGGGTCAAGGTTTCACGGGTAAGTTTCACGGGTAAGTTTCACGGGTGACGTTTCACGGGTCTAGGTTTCACTGGTAAGTTTCACGAGTATGTTTCACGGGTGACGTTTCACGGGTCTAGGTTTCACTGGTAAGTTTCACGGGTCAAGGTTTCACTGGTAAGTTTCACGGGTAAGTTTCACGGGTATGTTTCACGGATGACGTTTCACGGGTCTTGGTTTCACTGGTAAGTTTCACGGGTCAAGGTTTCACGGGTAAGTTTCACGGGTAAGTTTTACGGGTATGTTTTACAGGTGACGTTTCACGGGTAAGTTTCACGGGTAAGTTTCACGGGTATGTTTCACGGGTGACGTTTCACGGGTCTAGGTTTCACTGGTAAGTTTCACGGGTCAAGGTTTCACGGGTAAGTTTCACGGGTAAGTTTTACGGGTAAGTTTCACGTGTGACGTTTCACGGGTCTAGGTTTCACTGGAAAGTTTCACGGGTCAAGGATTCACGGGTAAGTTTCACGGGTAAGTTTTACGGGTATGTTTTACAGGTGACGTTTCACGGGTCTAGGTTTCACTGGTAAGTTTCACGGGTCAAGGTTTCACGGGTAAGTTTCACGGGTATGTTTCATGGGTGATGTTTCACGGGTCTAGGTTTTACTGGTAAGTTTCACGGGTCAAGGTTTCACGGGTAAGTTTCACGGGTAAGTTTCACGGGTGACGTTTCACGGGTCTAGGTTTCACTGGTAAGTTTCACGGGTATATTTCACGGGTGACGTTTCACGGATCTAGGTTTCACTGGTAAGTTTCACGGGTCAAGGTTTCACGGGTAAGTTTCACGAGTAAGTTTCGCGGGTATGTTTCACGGGTAAGTTTCACGGGTGACGTTTCACGGGTCTAGGTTTCACTGGTAAGTTTCACGGGTATGTTTCACGGGTGACGTTTCACGGGTCTAGGTTTCACTGGTAAGTTTCACGGGTCAAGGTTTCACGGGTAAGTTTCACGGGTAAGTTTCACGGGTATGTTTCACGGATGACGTTTCACGGGTCTTGGTTTCACTGGTAAGTTTCACGGGTCAAGGTTTCACGGGTAAGTTTCACGGGTAAGTTTTACGGGTATGTTTTACAGGTGACGTTTCACGGGTAAGTTTCACGGGTAAGTTTCACGGGTATGTTTCACGGGTGACGTTTCACGGGTCTTGGTTTCACTGGTAAGTTTCACGGGTCAAGGTTTCACGGGTAAGTTTCACGGGTATGTTTCACGGGTGACGTTTCACGGGTCTAGGTTTCACTGGTAAGTTTCACGGGTCAAGGTTTCACTGGTAAGTTTCACGGGTAAGTTTCACGGGTAAGTTTCACGGGTATGTTTCACGGATGACGTTTCACGGGTCTTGGTTTCACTGGTAAGTTTCACGAGTCAAGGTTTCACGGGTAAGTTTCACGGGTAAGTTTTACGGGTATGTTTTACAGGTGACGTTTCACGGGTAAGTTTCACGGGTATGTTTCACGGGTGACGTTTCACGGGTCTAGGTTTCACTGGTAAGTTTCACGGGTCAAGGTTTCACGGGTAAGTTTCACGGGTAAGTTTTACGGGTAAGTTTCACGTGTGACGTTTCACGGGTCTAGGTTTCACTGGAAAGTTTCACGGGTCAAGGATTCACGGGTAAGTTTCACGGGTAAGTTTTACGGGTATGTTTTACAGGTGACGTTTCACGGGTCTAGGTTTTACTGGTAAGTTTCACGGGTCAAGGTTTCACGGGTAAGTTTCACGGGTAAGTTTCACGGGTATGTTTCATGGGTGATGTTTCACGGGTCTAGGTTTTACTGGTAAGTTTCACGGGTCAAGGTTTCACGGGTAAGTTTCACGGGTAAGTTTCACGGGTGACGTTTCACGGGTCTAGGTTTCACTGGTAAGTTTCACGGGTATATTTCACGGGTGACGTTTCACGGATCTAGGTTTCACTGGTAAGTTTCACGGGTCAAGGTTTCACGGGTAAGTTTCACGAGTAAGTTTCACGGGTATGTTTCACGGGTAAGTTTCACGGGTGACGTTTCACGGGTCTAGGTTTCACTGGTAAGTTTCACGGGTATGTTTCACGGGTGACGTTTCACGGGTCTAGGTTTCACTGGTAAGTTTCACGGGTCAAGGTTTCACGGGTAAGTTTCACGGGTAAGTTTCACGGGTAAGTTTCACGGGTATGTTTCACGGATGACGTTTCACGGGTCTTGGTTTCACTGGTAAGTTTCACGGGTCAAGGTTTCACGGGTAAGTTTCACGGGTAAGTTTTACGGGTATGTTTTACAGGTGACGTTTCACGGGTAAGTTTCACGGGTAAGTTTCACGGGTATGTTTCACGGGTGACTTTTCACGGGTCTTGGTTTCACTGGTAAGTTTCACGGGTCAAGGTTTCACGGGTAAGTTTCACGGGTATGTTTCACGGGTGACGTTTCACGGGTCTAGGTTTCACTGGTAAGTTTCACGGGTCAAGGTTTCACGGGTAAGTTTCACGGGTAAGTTTTACGGGTAAGTTTCACGGGTCTAGGTTTCAATGGTAAGTTTCACGGGTCAAGGTTTCACGGGTAAGTTTCACGGGTAAGTTTCACGGGTATGTTTCACGGGTGACGTTTCACGGGTCTAGGTTTCACTGGAAAGTTTCACGGATCAAGGTTTCACGGGTAAGTTTCACGGGTAAGTTTTACGGGTATGTTTTACAGGTGACGTTTCACGGGTCTAGGTTTCACTGGTAAGTTTCACGGGTCAAGGTTTCACGGGTAAGTTTCACGGGTAAGTTTCACGGGTATGTTTCATGGGTGATGTTTCACGGGTCTAGGTTTTACTGGTAAGTTTCACGGGTCAAGGTTTCACGGGTAAGTTTCACGGGTAAGTTTCACGGGTGACGTTTCACGGGTCTAGGTTTCACTGGTAAGTTTCACGGGTATGTTTCACGGGTGACGTTTCACGGGTCTAGGTTTCACTGGTAAGTTTCACGGGTCAAGGTTTCACTGGTAAGTTTCACGGGTAAGTTTCACGGGTATGTTTCACGGATGACGTTTCACGGGTCTTGGTTTCACTGGTAAGTTTCACGGGTCAAGGTTTCACGGGTAAGTTTCACGGGTAAGTTTTACGGGTATGTTTTACAGGTGACGTTTCACGGGTAAGTTTCACGGGTAAGTTTCACGGGTATGTTTCACGGGTGACGTTTCACGGGTCTAGGTTTCACTGGTAAGTTTCACGGGTCAAGGTTTCACGGGTAAGTTTCACGGGTAAGTTTTACGGGTAAGTTTCACGTGTGACGTTTCACGGGTCTAGGTTTCACTGGAAAGTTTCACGGGTCAAGGATTCACGGGTAAGTTTCACGGGTAAGTTTTACGGGTATGTTTTACAGGTGACGTTTCACGGGTCTAGGTTTCACTGGTAAGTTTCACGGGTCAAGGTTTCACGGGTAAGTTTCACGGGTAAGTTTCACGGGTATGTTTCATGGGTGATGTTTCACGGGTCTAGGTTTTACTGGTAAGTTTCACGGGTCAAGGTTTCACGGGTAAGTTTCACGGGTAAGTTTCACAGGTGACGTTTCACGGGTCTAGGTTTCACTGGTAAGTTTCACGGGTATATTTCACGGGTGACGTTTCACGGATCTAGGTTTCACTGGTAAGTTTCACGGGTCAAGGTTTCACGGGTAAGTTTCACGAGTAAGTTTCACGGGTATGTTTCACGGGTAAGTTTCACGGGTGACGTTTCACGGGTCTAGGTTTCACTGGTAAGTTTCACGGGTATGTTTCACGGGTGACGTTTCACGGGTCTAGGTTTCACTGGTAAGTTTCACGGGTCAAGGTTTCACGGGTAAGTTTCACGGGTAAGTTTCACGGGTATGTTTCACGGATGACGTTTCACGGGTCTTGGTTTCACTGGTAAGTTTCACGGGTCAAGGTTTCACGGGTAAGTTTCACGGGTAAGTTTTACGGGTATGTTTTACAGGTGACGTTTCACGGGTAAGTTTCACGGGTAAGTTTCACGGGTATGTTTCACGGGTGACGTTTCACGGGTCTTGGTTTCACTGGTAAGTTTCACGGGTCAAGGTTTCACGGGTAAGTTTCACGGGTATGTTTCACGGGTGACGTTTCACGGGTCTAGGTTTCACTGGTAAGTTTCACGGGTCAAGGTTTCACGGGTAAGTTTCACGGGTAAGTTTTACGGGTAAGTTTCACGGGTCTAGGTTTCAATGGTAAGTTTCACGGGTCAAGGTTTCACGGGTAAGTTTCACGGGTAAGTTTCACGGGTATGTTTCACGGGTGACGTTTCACGGGTCTAGGTTTCACTGGAAAGTTTCACGGATCAAGGTTTCACGGGTAAGTTTCACGGGTAAGTTTTACGGGTATGTTTTACAGGTGACGTTTCACGGGTCTAGGTTTCACTGGTAAGTTTCACGGGTCAAGGTTTCACGGGTAAGTTTCACGGGTAAGTTTCACGGGTATGTTTCATGGGTGATGTTTCACGGGTCTAGGTTTTACTGGTAAGTTTCACGGGTCAAGGTTTCACGGGTAAGTTTCACGGGTAAGTTTCACGGGTGACGTTTCACGGGTCTAGGTTTCACTGGTAAGTTTCACGGGTATGTTTCACGGGTGACGTTTCACGGGTCTAGGTTTCACTGGTAAGTTTCACGGGTCAAGGTTTCACTGGTAAGTTTCACGGGTAAGTTTCACGGGTATGTTTCACGGATGACGTTTCACGGGTCTTGGTTTCACTGGTAAGTTTCACGGGTCAAGGTTTCACGGGTAAGTTTCACGGGTAAGTTTTACGGGTATGTTTTACAGGTGACGTTTCACGGGTAAGTTTCACGGGTAAGTTTCACGGGTATGTTTCACGGGTGACGTTTCACGGGTCTAGGTTTCACTGGTAAGTTTCACGGGTCAAGGTTTCACGGGTAAGTTTCACGGGTAAGTTTTACGGGTAAGTTTCACGTGTGACGTTTCACGGGTCTAGGTTTCACTGGAAAGTTTCACGGGTCAAGGATTCACGGGTAAGTTTCACGGGTAAGTTTTACGGGTATGTTTCATGGGTGATGTTTCACGGGTCTAGGTTTCACTGGTAAGTTTCACGGGTCAAGGTTTCACGGGTAAGTTTCACGGGTGACGTTTCACGGGTCTAGGTTTCACTGGTAAGTTTCACGGGTATATTTCACGGGTGACGTTTCACGGATCTAGGTTTCACTGGTAAGTTTCACGGGTCAAGGTTTCACGGGTAAGTTTCACGAGTAAGTTTCACGGGTATGTTTCACGGGTAAGTTTCACGGGTGACGTTTCACGGGTCTAGGTTTCACTGGTAAGTTTCACGGGTATGTTTCACGGGTGACGTTTCACGGGTCTAGGTTTCACTGGTAAGTTTCACGGGTCAAGGTTTCACGGGTAAGTTTCACGGGTAAGTTTCACGGGTATGTTTCACGGATGACGTTTCACGGGTCTTGGTTTCACTGGTAAGTTTCACGGGTCAAGGTTTCACGGGTAAGTTTCACGGGTAAGTTTTACGGGTATGTTTTACAGGTGACGTTTCACGGGTAAGTTTCACGGGTAAGTTTCACGGGTATGTTTCACGGGTGACGTTTCACGGGTCTTGGTTTCACTGGTAAGTTTCACGGGTCAAGGTTTCACGGGTAAGTTTCACGGGTATGTTTCACGGGTGACGTTTCACGGGTCTAGGTTTCACTGGTAAGTTTCACGGGTCAAGGTTTCACGGGTAAGTTTCACGGGTAAGTTTTACGGGTAAGTTTCACGGGTCTAGGTTTCAATGGTAAGTTTCACGGGTCAAGGTTTCACGGGTAAGTTTCACGGGTAAGTTTCACGGGTATGTTTCACGGGTGACGTTTCACGGGTCTAGGTTTCACTGGAAAGTTTCACGGATCAAGGTTTCACGGGTAAGTTTCACGGGTAAGTTTTACGGGTATGTTTTACAGGTGACGTTTCACGGGTCTAGGTTTCACTGGTAAGTTTCACGGGTCAAGGTTTCACGGGTAAGTTTCACGGGTAAGTTTCACGGGTATGTTTCATGGGTGATGTTTCACGGGTCTAGGTTTTACTGGTAAGTTTCACGGGTCAAGGTTTCACGGGTAAGTTTCACGGGTAAGTTTCACGGGTGACGTTTCACGGGTCTAGGTTTCACTGGTAAGTTTCACGGGTATGTTTCACGGGTGACGTTTCACGGGTCTAGGTTTCACTGGTAAGTTTCACGGGTCAAGGTTTCACTGGTAAGTTTCACGGGTAAGTTTCACGGGTATGTTTCACGGATGACGTTTCACGGGTCTTGGTTTCACTGGTAAGTTTCACGGGTCAAGGTTTCACGGGTAAGTTTCACGGGTAAGTTTTACGGGTATGTTTTACAGGTGACGTTTCACGGGTAAGTTTCACGGGTAAGTTTCACGGGTATGTTTCACGGGTGACGTTTCACGGGTCTAGGTTTCACTGGTAAGTTTCACGGGTCAAGGTTTCACGGGTAAGTTTCACGGGTAAGTTTTACGGGTAAGTTTCACGTGTGACGTTTCACGGGTCTAGGTTTCACTGGAAAGTTTCACGGGTCAAGGATTCACGGGTAAGTTTCACGGGTAAGTTTTACGGGTATGTTTTACAGGTGACGTTTCACGGGTCTAGGTTTCACTGGTAAGTTTCACGGGTCAAGGTTTCACGGGTAAGTTTCACGGGTAAGTTTCACGGGTATGTTTCATGGGTGATGTTTCACGGGTCTAGGTTTTACTGGTAAGTTTCACGGGTCAAGGTTTCACGGGTAAGTTTCACGGGTAAGTTTCACGGGTGACGTTTCACGGGTCTAGGTTTCACTGGTAAGTTTCACGGGTATATTTCACGGGTGACGTTTCACGGATCTAGGTTTCACTGGTAAGTTTCACGGGTCAAGGTTTCACGGGTAAGTTTCACGAGTAAGTTTCAAGGGGAAGTTTCACGGGTAAGTTTCACGGGTGACGTTTCACGGGTCTAGGTTTCACTGGTAAGTTTCACGGGTATGTTTCACGGGTGACGTTTCACGGGTCTAGGTTTCACTGGTAAGTTTCACGGGTCAAGGTTTCACGGGTAAGTTTCACGGGTAAGTTTCACGGGTATGTTTCACGGATGACGTTTCACGGGTCTTGGTTTCACTGGTAAGTTTCACGGGTCAAGGTTTCACGGGTAAGTTTCACGGGTAAGTTTTACGGGTATGTTTTACAGGTGACGTTTCACGGGTAAGTTTCACGGGTAAGTTTCACGGGTATGTTTCACGGGTGACGTTTCACGGGTCTTGGTTTCACTGGTAAGTTTCACGGGTCAAGGTTTCACGGGTAAGTTTCACGGGTATGTTTCACGGGTGACGTTTCACGGGTCTAGGTTTCACTGGTAAGTTTCACGGGTCAAGGTTTCACGGGTAAGTTTCACGGGTAAGTTTTACGGGTAAGTTTCACGGGTCTAGGTTTCAATGGTAAGTTTCACGGGTCAAGGTTTCACGGGTAAGTTTCACGGGTAAGTTTCACGGGTATGTTTCACGGGTGACGTTTCACGGGTCTAGGTTTCACTGGAAAGTTTCACGGATCAATGTTTCACGGGTAAGTTTCACGGGTAAGTTTTACGGGTATGTTTTACAGGTGACGTTTCACGGGTCTAGGTTTCACTGGTAAGTTTCACGGGTCAAGGTTTCACGGGTAAGTTTCACGGGTAAGTTTCACGGGTATGTTTCATGGGTGATGTTTCACGGGTCTAGGTTTTACTGGTAAGTTTCACGGGTCAAGGTTTCACGGGTAAGTTTCACGGGTAAGTTTCACGGGTGACGTTTCACGGGTCTAGGTTTCACTGGTAAGTTTCACGGGTATGTTTCACGGGTGACGTTTCACGGGTATAGGTTTCACTGGTAAGTTTCACGGGTCAAGGTTTCACTGGTAAGTTTCACGGGTAAGTTTCACGGGTATGTTTCACGGATGACGTTTCACGGGTCTTGGTTTCACTGGTAAGTTTCACGGGTCAAGGTTTCACGGGTAAGTTTCACGGGTAAGTTTTACGGGTATGTTTTACAGGTGACGTTTCACGGGTAAGTTTCACGGGTAAGTTTCACGGGTATGTTTCACGGGTGACGTTTCACGGGTCTAGGTTTCACTGGTAAGTTTCACGGGTCAAGGTTTCACGGGTAAGTTTCACGGGTAAGTTTTACGGGTAAGTTTCACGTGTGACGTTTCACGGGTCTAGGTTTCACTGGAAAGTTTCACGGGTCAAGGATTCACGGGTAAGTTTCACGGGTAAGTTTTACGGGTATGTTTTACAGGTGACGTTTCACGGGTCTAGGTTTCACTGGTAAGTTTCACGGGTCAAGGTTTCACGGGTAAGTTTCACGGGTAAGTTTCACGGGTATGTTTCATGGGTGATGTTTCACGGGTCTAGGTTTTACTGGTAAGTTTCACGGGTCAAGGTTTCACGGGTAAGTTTCACGGGTAAGTTTCACGGGTGACGTTTCACGGGTCTAGGTTTCACTGGTAAGTTTCACGGGTATATTTCACGGGTGACGTTTCACGGATCTAGGTTTCACTGGTAAGTTTCACGGGTCAAGGTTTCACGGGTAAGTTTCACGAGTAAGTTTCACGGGTATGTTTCACGGGTAAGTTTCACGGGTGACGTTTCACGGGTCTAGGTTTCACTGGTAAGTTTCACGGGTATGTTTCACGGGTGACGTTTCACGGGTCTAGGTTTCACTGGTAAGTTTCACGGGTCAAGGTTTCACGGGTAAGTTTCACGGGTAAGTTTCACGGGTATGTTTCACGGATGACGTTTCACGGGTCTTGGTTTCACTGGTAAGTTTCACGGGTCAAGGTTTCACGGGTAAGTTTCACGGGTAAGTTTTACGGGTATGTTTTACAGGTGACGTTTCACGGGTAAGTTTCACGGGTAAGTTTCACGGGTATGTTTCACGGGTGACGTTTCACGGGTCTTGGTTTCACTGGTAAGTTTCACGGGTCAAGGTTTCACGGGTAAGTTTCACGGGTATGTTTCACGGGTGACGTTTCACGGGTCTAGGTTTCACTGGTAAGTTTCACGGGTCAAGGTTTCACTGGTAAGTTTCACGGGTAAGTTTCACGGGTATGTTTCACGGATGACGTTTCACGGGTCTTGGTTTCACTGGTAAGTTTCACGGGTCAAGGTTTCACGGGTAAGTTTCACGGGTAAGTTTTACGGGTATGTTTTACAGGTGACGTTTCACGGGTAAGTTTCACGGGTATGTTTCACGGGTGACGTTTCACGGGTCTAGGTTTCACTGGTAAGTTTCACGGGTCAAGGTTTCACGGGTAAGTTTCACGGGTAAGTTTTACGGGTAAGTTTCACGTGTGACGTTTCACGGGTCTAGGTTTCACTGGAAAGTTTCACGGGTCAAGGATTCACGGGTAAGTTTCACGGGTAAGTTTTACGGGTATGTTTTACAGGTGACGTTTCACGGGTCTAGGTTTCACTGGTAAGTTTCACGGGTCAAGGTTTCACGGGTAAGTTTCACGGGTAAGTTTCACGGGTATGTTTCATGGGTGATGTTTCACGGGTCTAGGTTTTACTGGTAAGTTTCACGGGTCAAGGTTTCACGGGTAAGTTTCACGGGTAAGTTTCACGGGTGACGTTTCACGGGTCTAGGTTTCACTGGTAAGTTTCACGGGTATATTTCACGGGTGACGTTTCACGGATCTAGGTTTCACTGGTAAGTTTCACGGGTCAAGGTTTCACGGGTAAGTTTCACGAGTAAGTTTCACGGGTATGTTTCACGGGTAAGTTTCACGGGTGACGTTTCACGGGTCTAGGTTTCACTGGTAAGTTTCACGGGTATGTTTCACGGGTGACGTTTCACGGGTCTAGGTTTCACTGGTAAGTTTCACGGGTCAAGGTTTCACGGGTAAGTTTCACGGGTAAGTTTCACGGGTATGTTTCACGGATGACGTTTCACGGGTCTTGGTTTCACTGGTAAGTTTCACGGGTCAAGGTTTCACGGGTAAGTTTCACGGGTAAGTTTTACGGGTATGTTTTACAGGTGACGTTTCACGGGTAAGTTTCACGGGTAAGTTTCACGGGTATGTTTCACGGGTGACGTTTCACGGGTCTTGGTTTCACTGGTAAGTTTCACGGGTCAAGGTTTCACGGGTAAGTTTCACGGGTATGTTTCACGGGTGACGTTTCACGGGTCTAGGTTTCACTGGTAAGTTTCACGGGTCAAGGTTTCACTGGTAAGTTTCACGGGTAAGTTTCACGGGTATGTTTCACGGATGACGTTTCACGGGTCTTGGTTTCACTGGTAAGTTTCACGGGTCAAGGTTTCACGGGTAAGTTTCACGGGTAAGTTTTACGGGTATGTTTTACAGGTGACGTTTCACGGGTAAGTTTCACGGGTATGTTTCACGGGTGACGTTTCACGGGTCTAGGTTTCACTGGTAAGTTTCACGGGTCAAGGTTTCACGGGTAAGTTTCACGGGTAAGTTTTACGGGTAAGTTTCACGTGTGACGTTTCACGGGTCTAGGTTTCACTGGAAAGTTTCACGGGTCAAGGATTCACGGGTAAGTTTCACGGGTAAGTTTTACGGGTATGTTTTACAGGTGACGTTTCACGGGTCTAGGTTTCACTGGTAAGTTTTACGGGTCAAGGTTTCACGGGTAAGTTTCACGGGTAAGTTTCACGGGTATGTTTCATGGGTGATGTTTCACGGGTCTAGGTTTTACTGGTAAGTTTCACGGGTCAAGGTTTCACGGGTAAGTTTCACGGGTAAGTTTCACGGGTGACGTTTCACGGGTCTAGGTTTCACTGGTAAGTTTCACGGGTATATTTCACGGGTGACGTTTCACGGATCTAGGTTTCACTGGTAAGTTTCACGGGTCAAGGTTTCACGGGTAAGTTTCACGAGTAAGTTTCACGGGTATGTTTCACGGGTAAGTTTCACGGGTGACGTTTCACGGGTCTAGGTTTCACTGGTAAGTTTCACGGGTATGTTTCACGGGTGACGTTTCACGGGTCTAGGTTTCACTGGTAAGTTTCACGGGTCAAGGTTTCACGGGTAAGTTTCACGGGTAAGTTTCACGGGTATGTTTCACGGATGACGTTTCACGGGTCTTGGTTTCACTGGTAAGTTTCACGGGTCAAGGTTTCACGGGTAAGTTTCACGGGTAAGTTTTACGGGTATGTTTTACAGGTGACGTTTCACGGGTAAGTTTCACGGGTAAGTTTCACGGGTATGTTTCACGGGTGACGTTTCACGGGTCTTGGTTTCACTGGTAAGTTTCACGGGTCAAGGTTTCACGGGTAAGTTTCACGGGTATGTTTCACGGGTGACGTTTCACGGGTCTAGGTTTCACTGGTAAGTTTCACGGGTCAAGGTTTCACGGGTAAGTTTCACGGGTAAGTTTTACGGGTAAGTTTCACGGGTCTAGGTTTCAATGGTAAGTTTCACGGGTCAAGGTTTCACGGGTAAGTTTCACGGGTAAGTTTCACGGGTATGTTTCACGGGTGACGTTTCACGGGTCTAGGTTTCACTGGAAAGTTTAACGGATCAAGGTTTCACGGGTAAGTTTCACGGGTAAGTTTTACGGGTATGTTTTACAGGTGACGTTTCACGGGTCTAGGTTTCACTGGTAAGTTTCACGGGTCAAGGTTTCACGGGTAAGTTTCACGGGTAAGTTTCACGGGTATGTTTCATGGGTGATGTTTCACGGGTCTAGGTTTTACTGGTAAGTTTCACGGGTCAAGGTTTCACGGGTAAGTTTCACGGGTAAGTTTCACGGGTGACGTTTCACGGGTCTAGGTTTCACTGGTAAGTTTCACGGGTATGTTTCACGGGTGACGTTTCACGGGTCTAGGTTTCACTGGTAAGTTTCACGGGTCAAGGTTTCACGGGTAAGTTTCACGGGTAAGTTTCACGGGTATGTTTCACGGGTGACGTTTCACGGGTCTAGGTTTCACTGGAAAGTTTCACGGATCAAGGTTTCACGGGTAAGTTTCACGGGTAAGTTTTACGGGTATGTTTTACAGGTGACGTTTCACGGGTCTAGGTTTCACTGGTAAGTTTCACGGGTCAAGGTTTCACGGGTAAGTTTCACGGGTAAGTTTCACGGGTATGTTTCATGGGTGATGTTTCACGGGTCTAGGTTTTACTGGTAAGTTTCACGGGTCAAGGTTTCACGGGTAAGTTTCACGGGTAAGTTTCACGGGTGACGTTTCACGGGTCTAGGTTTCACTGGTAAGTTTCACGGGTATGTTTCACGGGTGACGTTTCACGGGTCTAGGTTTCACTGGTAAGTTTCACGGGTCAAGGTTTCACTGGTAAGTTTCACGGGTAAGTTTCACGGGTATGTTTCACGGATGACGTTTCACGGGTCTAGGTTTCACGGGTAAGTTTCACGGGTAAGTTTTACGGGTATGTTTTACAGGTGACGTTTCACGGGTAAGATTCACGGGTAAGTTTCACGGGTATGTTTCACGGGTGACGTTTCACGGGTCTAGGTTTCACTGGTAAGTTTCACGGGTCAAGGTTTCACGGGTAAGTTTCACGGGTAAGTTTTACGGGTAAGTTTCACGTGTGACGTTTCACGGGTCTAGGTTTCACTGGAAAGTTTCACGGGTCAAGGATTCACGGGTAAGTTTCACGGGTAAGTTTTACGGGTATGTTTTACAGGTGACGTTTCACGGGTCTAGGTTTCACTGGTAAGTTTCACGGGTCAAGGTTTCACGGGTAAGTTTCACGGGTAAGTTTCACGGGTATGTTTCATAGGTGATGTTTCACGGGTCTAGGTTTTACTGGTAAGTTTCACGGGTCAAGGTTTCACGGGTAAGTTTCACGGGTAAGTTTTACGGGTGACGTTTCACGGGTCTAGGTTTCACTGGTAAGTTTCACGGGTATATTTCACGGGTGACGTTTCACGGATCTAGGTTTCACTGGTAAGTTTCACGGGTCAAGGTTTCACGGGTAAGTTTCACGAGTAAGTTTCACGGGTATGTTTCACGGGTAAGTTTCACGGGTGACGTTTCACGGGTCTAGGTTTCACTGGTAAGTTTCACGGGTATGTTTCACGGGTGACGTTTCACGGGTCTAGGTTTCACTGGTAAGTTTCACGGGTCAAGGTTTCACGGGTAAGTTTCACGGGTAAGTTTCACGGGTATGTTTCACGGATGACGTTTCACGGGTCTTGGTTTCACTGGTAAGTTTCACGGGTCAAGGTTTCACGGGTAAGTTTCACGGGTAAGTTTTACGGGTATGTTTTACAGGTGACGTTTCACGGGTAAGTTTCACGGGTAAGTTTCACGGGTATGTTTCACGGGTGACGTTTCACGGGTCTTGGTTTCACTGGTAAGTTTCACGGGTCAAGGTTTCACGGGTAAGTTTCACGGGTATGTTTCACGGGTGACGTTTCACGGGTCTAGGTTTCACTGGTAAGTTTCACGGGTCAAGGTTTCACGGGTAAGTTTCACGGGTAAGTTTTACGGGTAAGTTTCACGGGTCTAGGTTTCAATGGTAAGTTTCACGGGTCAAGGTTTCACGGGTAAGTTTCACGGGTAAGTTTCACGGGTATGTTTCACGGGTGACGTTTCACGGGTCTAGGTTTCACTGGAAAGTTTCACGGATCAAGGTTTCACGGGTAAGTTTCACGGGTAAGTTTTACGGGTATGTTTTACAGGTGACGTTTCACGGGTCTAGGTTTCACTGGTAAGTTTCACGGGTCAAGGTTTCACGGGTAAGTTTCACGGGTATGTTTCATGGGTGATGTTTCACGGGTTTAGGTTTTACTGGTAAGTTTCACGGGTCAAGGTTTCACGGGTAAGTTTCACGGGTAAGTTTCACGGGTGACGTTTCACGGGTCTAGGTTTCACTGGTAAGTTTCACGGGTATGTTTCACGGGTGACGTTTCACGGGTCTAGGTTTCACTGGTAAGTTTCACGGGTCAAGGTTTCACTGGTAAGTTTCACGGGTAAGTTTCACGGGTATGTTTCACGAATGACGTTTCACGGGTCTTGGTTTCACTGGTAAGTTTCACGGGTCAAGGTTTCACGGGTAAGTTTCACGGGTAAGTTTTACGGGTATGTTTTACAGGTGACGTTTCACGGGTAAGTTTCACGGGTAAGTTTCACGGGTATGTTTCACGGGTGACTTTTCACGGGTCTAGGTTTCACTGGTAAGTTTCACGGGTCAAGGTTTCACGGGTAAGTTTCACGGGTAAGTTTTACGGGTAAGTTTCACGTGTGACGTTTCACGGGTCTAGGTTTCACTGGAAAGTTTCACGGGTCAAGGATTCACGGGTAAGTTTCACGGGTAAGTTTTACGGGTATGTTTTACAGGTGACGTTTCACGGGTCTAGGTTTCACTGGTAAGTTTCACGGGTCAAGGTTTCACGGGTAAGTTTCACGGGTAAGTTTCACGGGTATGTTTCATGGGTGATGTTTCACGGGTCTAGGTTTTACTGGTAAGTTTCACGGGTCAAGGTTTCACGGGTAAGTTTCACGGGTAAGTTTCACGGGTGACGTTTCACGGGTCTAGGTTTCACTGGTAAGTTTCACGGGTATATTTCACGGGTGACGTTTCACGGATCTAGGTTTCACTGGTAAGTTTCACGGGTCAAGGTTTCACGGGTAAGTTTCACGAGTAAGTTTCACGGGTATGTTTCACGGGTAAGTTTCACGGGTGACGTTTCACGGGTCTAGGTTTCACTGGTAAGTTTCACGGGTATGTTTCACGGGTGACGTTTCACGGGTCTAGGTTTCACTGGTAAGTTTCACGGGTCAAGGTTTCACGGGTAAGTTTCACGGGTAAGTTTCACGGGTATGTTTCACGGATGACGTTTCACGGGTCTTGGTTTCACTGGTAAGTTTCACGGGTCAAGGTTTCACGGGTAAGTTTCACGGGTAAGTTTTACGGGTATGTTTTACAGGTGACGTTTCACGGGTAAGTTTCACGGGTAAGTTTCACGGGTATGTTTCACGGGTGACGTTTCACGGGTCTTGGTTTCACTGGTAAGTTTCACGGGTCAAGGTTTCACGGGTAAGTTTCACGGGTATGTTTCACGGGTGACGTTTCACGGGTCTAGGTTTCACTGGTAAGTTTCACGGGTCAAGGTTTCACGGGTAAGTTTCACGGGTAAGTTTTACGGGTAAGTTTCACGGGTCTAGGTTTCAATGGTAAGTTTCACGGGTCAAGGTATCACGGGTAAGTTTCACGGGTAAGTTTCACGGGTATGTTTCACGGGTGACGTTTCACGGGTCTAGGTTTCACTGGAAAGTTTCACGGATCAAGGTTTCACGGGTAAGTTTCACGGGTAAGTTTTACGGGTATGTTTTACAGGTGACGTTTCACGGGTCTAGGTTTCACTGGTAAGTTTCACGGGTCAAGTTTTCACGGGTAAGTTTCACGGGTAAGTTTCACGGGTATGTTTCATGGGTGATGTTTCACGGGTTTAGGTTTTACTGGTAAGTTTCACGGGTCAAGGTTTCACGGGTAAGTTTCACGGGTAAGTTTCACGGGTGACGTTTCACGGGTCTAGGTTTCACTGGTAAGTTTCACGGGTATGTTTCACGGGTGACGTTTCACGGGTCTAGGTTTCACTGGTAAGTTTCACGGGTCAAGGTTTCACTGGTAAGTTTCACGGGTAAGTTTCACGGGTATGTTTCACGGATGACGTTTCACGGGTCTTGGTTTCACTGGTAAGTTTCACGGGTCAAGGTTTCACGGGTAAGTTTCACGGGTAAGTTTTACGGGTATGTTTTACAGGTGACGTTTCACGGGTAAGTTTCACGGGTAAGTTTCACGGGTATGTTTCACGGGTGACTTTTCACGGGTCTAGGTTTCACTGGTAAGTTTCACGGGTCAAGGTTTCACGGGTAAGTTTCACGGGTAAGTTTTACGGGTAAGTTTCACGGGTCTAGGTTTCAATGGTAAGTTTCACGGGTCAAGGTTTCACGGGTAAGTTTCACGGGTAAGTTTCACGGGTATGTTTCATGGGTGATGTTTCACGGGTCTAGGTTTTACTGGTAAGTTTCACGGGTCAAGGTTTCACGGGTAAGTTTCACGGGTAAGTTTCACGGGTGACGTTTCACGGGTCTAGGTTTCACTGGTAAGTTTCACGGGTATGTTTCACGGGTGACGTTTCACGGGTCTAGGTTTCACTGGTAAGTTTCACGGGTCAAGGTTTCACTGGTAAGTTTCACGGGTAATTTTCACGGGTATGTTTCACGGATGACGTTTCACGGGTCTTGGTTTCACTGGTAAGTTTCACGGGTCAAGGTTTCACGGGTAAGATTCACGGGTAAGTTTTACGGGTATGTTTTACTGGTGACGTTTCACGGGTAAGTTTCACGGGTAAGTTTCACGGGTATGTTTCACGGGTGACGTTTCACGGGTCTAGGTTTCACTGGTAAGTTTCACGGGTCAAGGTTTCACGGGTAAGTTTCACGGGTAAGTTTTACGGGTAAGTTTCACGTGTGACGTTTCACGGGTCTAGGTTTCACTGGAAAGTTTCACGGGTCAAGGATTCACGGGTAAGTTTCACGGGTAAGTTTTACGGGTATGTTTTACAGGTGACGTTTCACGGGTCTAGGTTTCACTGGTAAGTTTCACGGGTCAAGGTTTCACGGGTAAGTTTCACGGGTAAGTTTCACGGGTATGTTTCATGGGTGATGTTTCACGGGTCTAGGTTTTACTGGTAAGTTTCACGGGTCAAGGTTTCACGGGTAAGTTTCACGGGTAAGTTTCACGGGTGACGTTTCACGGGTCTAGGTTTCACTGGTAAGTTTCACGGGTATATTTCACGGGTGACGTTTCACGGATCTAGGTTTCACTGGTAAGTTTCACGGGTCAAGGTTTCACGGGTAAGTTTCACGAGTAAGTTTCACGGGTATGTTTCACGGGTAAGTTTCACGGGTGACGTTTCACGGGTCTAGGTTTCACTGGTAAGTTTCACGGGTATGTTTCACGGGTGACGTTTCACGGGTCTAGGTTTCACTGGTAAGTTTCACGGGTCAAGGTTTCACGGGTAAGTTTCACGGGTAAGTTTCACGGGTATGTTTCACGGATGACGTTTCACGGGTCTTGGTTTCACTGGTAAGTTTCACGGGTCAAGGTTTCACGGGTAAGTTTCACGGGTAAGTTTTACGGGTATGTTTTACAGGTGACGTTTCACGGGTAAGTTTCACGGGTAAGTTTCACGGGTATGTTTCACGGGTGACGTTTCACGGGTCTTGGTTTCACTGGTAAGTTTCACGGGTCAAGGTTTCACGGGTAAGTTTCACGGGTATGTTTCACGGGTGACGTTTCACGGGTCTAGGTTTCACTGGTAAGTTTCACGGGTCAAGGTTTCACTGGTAAGTTTCACGGGTAAGTTTCACGGGTATGTTTCACGGATGACGTTTCACGGGTCTTGGTTTCACTGGTAAGTTTCACGGGTCAAGGTTTCACGGGTAAGTTTCACGGGTAAGTTTTACGGGTATGTTTTACAGGTGACGTTTCACGGGTAAGTTTCACGGGTATGTTTCACGGGTGACGTTTCACGGGTCTAGGTTTCACTGGTAAGTTTCACGGGTCAAGGTTTCACGGGTAAGTTTCACGGGTAAGTTTTACGGGTAAGTTTCACGTGTGACGTTTCACGGGTCTAGGTTTCACTGGAAAGTTTCACGGGTCAAGGATTCACGGGTAAGTTTCACGGGTAAGTTTTACGGGTATGTTTTACAGGTGACGTTTCACGGGTCTAGGTTTCACTGGTAAGTTTCACGGGTCAAGGTTTCACGGGTAAGTTTCACGGGTAAGTTTCACGGGTATGTTTCATGGGTGATGTTTCACGGGTCTAGGTTTTACTGGTAAGTTTCACGGGTCAAGGTTTCACGGGTAAGTTTCACGGGTAAGTTTCACGGGTGACGTTTCACGGGTCTAGGTTTCACTGGTAAGTTTCACGGGTATATTTCACGGGTGACGTTTCACGGATCTAGGTTTCACTGGTAAGTTTCACGGGTCAAGGTTTCACGGGTAAGTTTCACGAGTAAGTTTCACGGGTATGTTTCACGGGTAAGTTTCACGGGTGACGTTTCACGGGTCTAGGTTTCACTGGTAAGTTTCACGGGTATGTTTCACGGGTGACGTTTCACGGGTCTAGGTTTCACTGGTAAGTTTCACGGGTCAAGGTTTCACGGGTAAGTTTCACGGGTAAGTTTCACGGGTATGTTTCACGGATGACGTTTCACGGGTCTTGGTTTCACTGGTAAGTTTCACGGGTCAAGGTTTCACGGGTAAGTTTCACGGGTAAGTTTTACGGGTATGTTTTACAGGTGACGTTTCACGGGTAAGTTTCACGGGTATGTTTCACGGGTGACGTTTCACGGGTCTTGGTTTCACTGGTAAGTTTCACGGGTCAAGGTTTCACGGGTAAGTTTCACGGGTATGTTTCACGGGTGACGTTTCACGGGTCTAGGTTTCACTGGTAAGTTTCACGGGTCAAGGTTTCACGGGTAAGTTTCACGGGTAAGTTTTACGGGTAAGTTTCACGGGTCTAGGTTTCAATGGTAAGTTTCACGGGTCAAGGTTTCACGGGTAAGTTTCACGGGTAAGTTTCACGGGTATGTTTCACGGGTGACGTTTCACGGGTCTAGGTTTCACTGGAAAGTTTCACGGATCAAGGTTTCACGGGTAAGTTTCACGGGTAAGTTTTACGGGTATGTTTTACAGGTGACGTTTCACGGGTCTAGGTTTCACTGGTAAGTTTCACGGGTCAAGGTTTCACGGGTAAGTTTCACGGGTAAGTTTCACGGGTATGTTTCATGGGTGATGTTTCACGGGTCTAGGTTTTACTGGTAAGTTTCACGGGTCAAGGTTTCACGGGTAAGTTTCACGGGTAAGTTTCACGGGTGACGTTTCACGGGTCTAGGTTTCACTGGTAAGTTTCACGGGTATGTTTCACGGGTGACGTTTCACGGGTCTAGGTTTCACTGGTAAGTTTCACGGGTCAAGGTTTCACTGGTAAGTTTCACGGGTAATTTTCACGGGTATGTTTCACGGATGACGTTTCACGGGTCTTGGTTTCACTGGTAAGTTTCACGGGTCAAGGTTTCACGGGTAAGTTTCACGGGTAAGTTTTACGGGTATGTTTTACTGGTGACGTTTCACGGGTAAGTTTCACGGGTAAGTTTCACGGGTATGTTTCACGGGTGACGTTTCACGGGTCTAGGTTTCACTGGTAAGTTTCACGGGTCAAGGTTTCACGGGTAAGTTTCACGGGTAAGTTTTACGGGTAAGTTTCACGTGTGACGTTTCACGGGTCTAGGTTTCACTGGAAAGTTTCACGGGTCAAGGATTCACGGGTAAGTTTCACGGGTAAGTTTTACGGGTATGTTTTACAGGTGACGTTTCACGGGTCTAGGTTTCACTGGTAAGTTTCACGGGTCAAGGTTTCACGGGTAAGTTTCACGGGTAAGTTTCACGGGTATGTTTCATGGGTGATGTTTCACGGGTCTAGGTTTTACTGGAAAGTTTCACGGGTCAAGGTTTCACGGGTAAGTTTCACGGGTAAGTTTCACGGGTGACGTTTCACGGGTCTAGGTTTCACTGGTAAGTTTCACGGGTATATTTCACGGGTGACGTTTCACGGATCTAGGTTTCACTGGTAAGTTTCACGGGTCAAGGTTTCACGGGTAAGTTTCACGAGTAAGTTTCACGGGTATGTTTCACGGGTAAGTTTCACGGGTGACGTTTCACGGGTCTAGGTTTCACTGGTAAGTTTCACGGGTATGTTTCACGGGTGACGTTTCACGGGTCTAGGTTTCACTGGTAAGTTTCACGGGTCAAGGTTTCACGGGTAAGTTTCACGGGTAAGTTTCACGGGTATGTTTCACGGATGACGTTTCACGGGTCTTGGTTTCACTGGTAAGTTTCACGGGTCAAGGTTTCACGGGTAAGTTTCACGGGTAAGTTTTACGGGTATGTTTTACAGGTGACGTTTCACGGGTAAGTTTCACGGGTAAGTTTCACGGGTATGTTTCACGGGTGACGTTTCACGGGTCTTGGTTTCACTGGTAAGTTTCACGGGTCAAGGTTTCACGGGTAAGTTTCACGGGTATGTTTCACGGGTGACGTTTCACGGGTCTAGGTTTCACTGGTAAGTTTCACGGGTCAAGGTTTCACTGGTAAGTTTCACGGGTAAGTTTCACGGGTATGTTTCACGGATGACGTTTCACGGGTCTTGGTTTCACTGGTAAGTTTCACGGGTCAAGGTTTCACGGGTAAGTTTCACGGGTAAGTTTTACGGGTATGTTTTACAGGTGACGTTTCACGGGTAAGTTTCACGGGTATGTTTCACGGGTGACGTTTCACGGGTCTAGGTTTCACTGGTAAGTTTCACGGGTCAAGGTTTCACGGGTAAGTTTCACGGGTAAGTTTTACGGGTAAGTTTCACGTGTGACGTTTCACGGGTCTAGGTTTCACTGGAAAGTTTCACGGGTCAAGGATTCACGGGTAAGTTTCACGGGTAAGTTTTACGGGTATGTTTTACAGGTGACGTTTCACGGGTCTAGGTTTCACTGGTAAGTTTCACGGGTCAAGGTTTCACGGGTAAGTTTCACGGGTAAGTTTCACGGGTATGTTTCATGGGTGATGTTTCACGGGTCTAGGTTTTACTGGTAAGTTTCACGGGTCAAGGTTTCACGGGTAAGTTTCACGGGTAAGTTTCACGGGTGACGTTTCACGGGTCTAGGTTTCACTGGTAAGTTTCACGGGTATATTTCACGGGTGACGTTTCACGGATCTAGGTTTCACTGGTAAGTTTCACGGGTCAAGGTTTCACGGGTAAGTTTCACGAGTAAGTTTCACGGGTATGTTTCACGGGTAAGTTTCACGGGTGACGTTTCACGGGTCTAGGTTTCACTGGTAAGTTTCACGGGTATGTTTCACGGGTGACGTTTCACGGGTCTAGGTTTCACTGGTAAGTTTCACGGGTCAAGGTTTCACGGGTAAGTTTCACGGGTAAGTTTCACGGGTATGTTTCACGGATGACGTTTCACGGGTCTTGGTTTCACTGGTAAGTTTCACGGGTCAAGGTTTCACGGGTAAGTTTCACGGGTAAGTTTTACGGGTATGTTTTACAGGTGACGTTTCACGGGTAAGTTTCACGGGTAAGTTTCACGGGTATGTTTCACGGGTGACGTTTCACGGGTCTTGGTTTCACTGGTAAGTTACACGGGTCAAGGTTTCACGGGTAAGTTTCACGGGTATGTTTCACGGGTGACGTTTCACGGGTCTAGGTTTCACTGGTAAGTTTTACGGGTATGTTTTACAGGTGACGTTTCACGGGTAAGTTTCACGGGTATGTTTCACGGGTGACGTTTCACGGGTCTTGGTTTCACTGGTAAGTTTCACGGGTCAAGGTTTCACGGGTAAGTTTCACGGGTATGTTTCACGGGTGAAGTTTCACGGGTCTAGGTTTCACTGGTAAGTTTCACGGGTCAAGGTTTCACGGGTAAGTTTCACGGGTAAGTTTTACGGGTAAGTTTCACGGGTCTAGGTTTCAATGGTAAGTTTCACGGGTCAAGGTTTCACGGGTAAGTTTCACGGGTAAGTTTCACGGGTATGTTTCACGGGTGACGTTTCACGGGTCTAGGTTTCACTGGAAAGTTTCACGGATCAAGGTTTCACGGGTAAGTTTCACGGGTAAGTTTTACGGGTATGTTTTACAGGTGACGTTTCACGGGTCTAGGTTTCACTGGTAAGTTTCACGGGTCAAGGTTTCACGGGTAAGTTTCACGGGTAAGTTTCACGGGTATGTTTCATGGGTGATGTTTCACGGGTTTAGGTTTTACTGGTAAGTTTCACGGGTCAAGGTTTCACGGGTAAGTTTCACGGGTAAGTTTCACGGGTGACGTTTCACGGGTCTAGGTTTCACTGGTAAGTTTCACGGGTATGTTTCACGGGTGACGTTTCACGGGTCTAGGTTTCACTGGTAAGTTTCACGGGTCAAGGTTTCACTGGTAAGTTTCACGGGTAAGTTTCACGGGTATGTTTCACGGATGACGTTTCACGGGTCTTGGTTTCACTGGTAAGTTTCACGGGTCAAGGTTTCACGGGTAAGTTTCACGGGTAAGTTTTACGGGTATGTTTTACAGGTGACGTTTCACGGGTAAGTTTCACGGGTAAGTTTCACGGGTATGTTTCACGGGTGACTTTTCACGGGTCTAGGTTTCACTGGTAAGTTTCACGGGTCAAGGTTTCACGGGTAAGTTTCACGGGTAAGTTTTACGGGTAAGTTTCACGTGTGACGTTTCACGGGTCTAGGTTTCACTGGAAAGTTTCACGGGTCAAGGATTCACGGGTAAGTTTCACGGGTAAGTTTTACGGGTATGTTTTACAGGTGACGTTTCACGGGTCTAGGTTTCACTGGTAAGTTTCACGGGTCAAGGTTTCACGGGTAAGTTTCACGGGTAAGTTTCACGGGTATGTTTCATGGGTGATGTTTCACGGGTCTAGGTTTTACTGGTAAGTTTCACGGGTCAAGGTTTCACGGGTAAGTTTCACGGGTAAGTTTCACGGGTGACGTTTCACGGGTCTAGGTTTCACTGGTAAGTTTCACGGGTATATTTCACGGGTGACGTTTCACGGATCTAGGTTTCACTGGTAAGTTTCACGGGTCAAGGTTTCACGGGTAAGTTTCACGAGTAAGTTTCACGGGTATGTTTCACGGGTAAGTTTCACGGGTGACGTTTCACGGGTCTAGGTTTCACTGGTAAGTTTCACGGGTATGTTTCACGGGTGACGTTTCACGGGTCTAGGTTTCACTGGTAAGTTTCACGGGTCAAGGTTTCACGGGTAAGTTTCACGGGTAAGTTTCACGGGTATGTTTCACGGATGACGTTTCACGGGTCTTGGTTTCACTGGTAAGTTTCACGGGTCAAGGTTTCACGGGTAAGTTTCACGGGTAAGTTTTACGGGTATGTTTTACAGGTGACGTTTCACGGGTAAGTTTCACGGGTATGTTTCACGGGTGACGTTTCACGGGTCTTGGTTTCACTGGTAAGTTTCACGGGTCAAGGTTTCACGGGTAAGTTTCACGGGTATGTTTCACGGGTGACGTTTCACGGGTCTAGGTTTCACTGGTAAGTTTCACGGGTCAAGGTTTCACGGGTAAGTTTCACGGGTAAGTTTTACGGGTAAGTTTCACGGGTCTAGGTTTCAATGGTAAGTTTCACGGGTCAAGGTTTCACGGGTAAGTTTCACGGGTAAGTTTCACGGGTATGTTTCACGGGTGACGTTTCACGGGTCTAGGTTTCACTGGAAAGTTTCACGGATCAAGGTTTCACGGGTAAGTTTCACGGGTAAGTTTTACGGGTATGTTTTACAGGTGACGTTTCACGGGTCTAGGTTTCACTGGTAAGTTTCACGGGTCAAGGTTTCACGGGTAAGTTTCACGGGTAAGTTTCACGGGTATGTTTCATGGGTGATGTTTCACGGGTCTAGGTTTTACTGGTAAGTTTCACGGGTCAAGGTTTCACGGGTAAGTTTCACGGGTAAGTTTCACGGGTGACGTTTCACGGGTCTAGGTTTCACTGGTAAGTTTCACGGGTATGTTTCACGGGTGACGTTTCACGGGTCTAGGTTTCACTGGTAAGTTTCACGGGTCAAGGTTTCACTGGTAAGTTTCACGGGTAATTTTCACGGGTATGTTTCACGGATGACGTTTCACGGGTCTTGGTTTCACTGGTAAGTTTCACGGGTCAAGGTTTCACGGGTAAGTTTCACGGGTAAGTTTTACGGGTATGTTTTACTGGTGACGTTTCACGGGTAAGTTTCACGGGTAAGTTTCACGGGTATGTTTCACGGGTGACGTTTCACGGGTCTAGGTTTCACTGGTAAGTTTCACGGGTCAAGGTTTCACGGGTAAGTTTCACGGGTAAGTTTTACGGGTAAGTTTCACGTGTGACGTTTCACGGGTCTAGGTTTCACTGGAAAGTTTCACGGGTCAAGGATTCACGGGTAAGTTTCACGGGTAAGTTTTACGGGTATGTTTTACAGGTGACGTTTCACGGGTCTAGGTTTCACTGGTAAGTTTCACGGGTCAAGGTTTCACGGGTAAGTTTCACGGGTAAGTTTCACGGGTATGTTTCATGGGTGATGTTTCACGGGTCTAGGTTTTACTGGTAAGTTTCACGGGTCAAGGTTTCACGGGTAAGTTTCACGGGTAAGTTTCACGGGTGACGTTTCACGGGTCTAGGTTTCACTGGTAAGTTTCACGGGTATATTTCACGGGTGACGTTTCACGGATCTAGGTTTCACTGGTAAGTTTCACGGGTCAAGGTTTCACGGGTAAGTTTCACGAGTAAGTTTTACGGGTATGTTTCACGGGTAAGTTTCACGGGTGACGTTTCACGGGTCTAGGTTTCACTGGTAAGTTTCACGGGTATGTTTCACGGGTGACGTTTCACGGGTCTAGGTTTCACTGGTAAGTTTCACGGGTCAAGGTTTCACGGGTAAGTTTCACGGGTAAGTTTCACGGGTATGTTTCACGGATGACGTTTCACGGGTCTTGGTTTCACTGGTAAGTTTCACGGGTCAAGGTTTCACGGGTAAGTTTCACGGGTAAGTTTTACGGGTATGTTTTACAGGTGACGTTTCACGGGTAAGTTTCACGGGTAAGTTTCACGGGTATGTTTCACGGGTGACGTTTCACGGGTCTTGGTTTCACTGGTAAGTTTCACGGGTCAAGGTTTCACGGGTAAGTTTCACGGGTATGTTTCACGGGTGACGTTTCACGGGTCTAGGTTTCACTGGTAAGTTTCACGGGTCAAGGTTTCACTGGTAAGTTTCACGGGTAAGTTTCACGGGTATGTTTCACGGATGACGTTTCACGGGTCTTGGTTTCACTGGTAAGTTTCACGGGTCAAGGTTTCACGGGTAAGTTTCACGGGTAAGTTTTACGGGTATGTTTTACAGGTGACGTTTCACGGGTAAGTTTCACGGGTATGTTTCACGGGTGACGTTTCACGGGTCTAGGTTTCACTGGTAAGTTTCACGGGTCAAGGTTTCACGGGTAAGTTTCACGGGTAAGTTTTACGGGTAAGTTTCACGTGTGACGTTTCACGGGTCTAGGTTTCACTGGAAAGTTTCACGGGTCAAGGATTCACGGGTAAGTTTCACGGGTAAGTTTTACGGGTATGTTTTACAGGTGACGTTTCACGGGTCTAGGTTTCACTGGTAAGTTTCACGGGTCAAGGTTTCACGGGTAAGTTTCACGGGTAAGTTTCACGGGTATGTTTCATGGGTGATGTTTCACGGGTCTAGGTTTTACTGGTAAGTTTCACGGGTCAAGGTTTCACGGGTAAGTTTCACGGGTAAGTTTCACGGGTGACGTTTCACGGGTCTAGGTTTCACTGGTAAGTTTCACGGGTATATTTCACGGGTGACGTTTCACGGATCTAGGTTTCACTGGTAAGTTTCACGGGTCAAGGTTTCACGGGTAAGTTTCACGAGTAAGTTTCACGGGTATGTTTCACGGGTAAGTTTCACGGGTGACGTTTCACGGGTCTAGGTTTCACTGGTAAGTTTCACGGGTATGTTTCACGGGTGACGTTTCACGGGTCTAGGTTTCACTGGTAAGTTTCACGGGTCAAGGTTTCACGGGTAAGTTTCACGGGTAAGTTTCACGGGTATGTTTCACGGATGACGTTTCACGGGTCTTGGTTTCACTGGTAAGTTTCACGGGTCAAGGTTTCACGGGTAAGTTTCACGGGTAAGTTTTACGGGTATGTTTTACAGGTGACGTTTCACGGGTAAGTTTCACGGGTATGTTTCACGGGTGACGTTTCACGGGTCTTGGTTTCACTGGTAAGTTTCACGGGTCAAGGTTTCACGGGTAAGTTTCACGGGTATGTTTCACGGGTGACGTTTCACGGGTCTAGGTTTCACTGGTAAGTTTCACGGGTCAAGGTTTCACTGGTAAGTTTCACGGGTAAGTTTCACGGGTATGTTTCACGGATGACGTTTCACGGGTCTTGGTTTCACTGGTAAGTTTCACGGGTCAAGGTTTCACGGGTAAGTTTCACGGGTAAGTTTTACGGGTATGTTTTACAGGTGACGTTTCACGGGTAAGTTTCACGGGTATGTTTCACGGGTGACGTTTCACGGGTCTAGGTTTCACTGGTAAGTTTCACGGGTCAAGGTTTCACGGGTAAGTTTCACGGGTAAGTTTTACGGGTAAGTTTCACGTGTGACGTTTCACGGGTCTAGGTTTCACTGGAAAGTTTCACGGGTCAAGGATTCACGGGTAAGTTTCACGGGTAAGTTTTACGGGTATGTTTTACAGGTGACGTTTCACGGGTCTAGGTTTCACTGGTAAGTTTCACGGGTCAAGGTTTCACGGGTAAGTTTCACGGGTAAGTTTCACGGGTATGTTTCATGGGTGATGTTTCACGGGTCTAGGTTTTACTGGTAAGTTTCACGGGTCAAGGTTTCACGGGTAAGTTTCACGGGTAAGTTTCACGGGTGACGTTTCACGGGTCTAGGTTTCACTGGTAAGTTTCACGGGTATATTTCACGGGTGACGTTTCACGGATCTAGGTTTCACTGGTAAGTTTCACGGGTCAAGGTTTCACGGGTAAGTTTCACGAGTAAGTTTCACGGGTATGTTTCACGGGTAAGTTTCACGGGTGACGTTTCACGGGTCTAGGTTTCACTGGTAAGTTTCACGGGTATGTTTCACGGGTGACGTTTCACGGGTCTAGGTTTCACTGGTAAGTTTCACGGGTCAAGGTTTCACGGGTAAGTTTCACGGGTAAGTTTCACGGGTATGTTTCACGGATGACGTTTCACGGGTCTTGGTTTCACTGGTAAGTTTCACGGGTCAAGGTTTCACGGGTAAGTTTCACGGGTAAGTTTTACGGGTATGTTTTACAGGTGACGTTTCACGGGTAAGTTTCACGGGTAAGTTTCACGGGTATGTTTCACGGGTGACGTTTCACGGGTCTTGGTTTCACTGGTAAGTTACACGGGTCAAGGTTTCACGGGTAAGTTTCACGGGTATGTTTCACGGGTGACGTTTCACGGGTCTAGGTTTCACTGGTAAGTTTCACGGGTCAAGGTTTCACGGGTAAGTTTCACGGGTAAGTTTTACGGGTAAGTTTCACGGGTCTAGGTTTCAATGGTAAGTTTCACGGGTCAAGGTTTCACGGGTAAGTTTCACGGGTAAGTTTCACGGGTATGTTTCACGGGTGACGTTTCACGGGTCTAGGTTTCACTGGAAAGTTTCACGGATCAAGGTTTCACGGGTAAGTTTCACGGGTAAGTTTTACGGGTATGTTTTACAGGTGACGTTTCACGGGTCTAGGTTTCACTGGTAAGTTTCACGGGTCAAGGTTTCACGGGTAAGTTTCACGGGTAAGTTTCACGGGTATGTTTCATGGGTGATGTTTCACGGGTCTAGGTTTTACTGGTAAGTTTCACGGGTCAAGGTTTCACGGGTAAGTTTCACGGGTAAGTTTCACGGGTGACGTTTCACGGGTCTAGGTTTCACTGGTAAGTTTCACGGGTATGTTTCACGGGTGACGTTTCACGGGTCTAGGTTTCACTGGTAAGTTTCACGGGTCAAGGTTTCACTGGTAAGTTTCACGGGTAAGTTTCACGGGTATGTTTCACGGATGACGTTTCACGGGTCTTGGTTTCACTGGTAAGTTTCACGGGTCAAGGTTTCACGGGTAAGTTTCACGGGTAAGTTTTACGGGTATGTTTTACAGGTGACGTTTCACGGGTAAGTTTCACGGGTAAGTTTCACGGGTATGTTTCACGGGTGACGTTTCACGGGTCTAGGTTTCACTGGTAAGTTTCACGGGTCAAGGTTTCACGGGTATGTTTCACGGGTGACGTTTCACGGGTCTTGGTTTCACTGGTAAGTTTCACGGGTCAAGGTTTCACGGGTAAGTTTCACGGGTATGTTTCACGGGTGACGTTTCACGGGTCTAGGTTTCACTGGTAAGTTTCACGGGTCAAGGTTTCACTGGTAAGTTTCACGGGTAAGTTTCACGGGTATGTTTCACGGATGACGTTTCACGGGTCTTGGTTTCACTGGTAAGTTTCACGGGTCAAGGTTTCACGGGTAAGTTTCACGGGTAAGTTTTACGGGTATGTTTTACAGGTGACGTTTCACGGGTAAGTTTCACGGGTATGTTTCACGGGTGACGTTTCACGGGTCTAGGTTTCACTGGTAAGTTTCACGGGTCAAGGTTTCACGGGTAAGTTTCACGGGTAAGTTTTACGGGTAAGTTTCACGTGTGACGTTTCACGGGTCTAGGTTTCACTGGAAAGTTTCACGGGTCAAGGATTCACGGGTAAGTTTCACGGGTAAGTTTTACGGGTATGTTTTACAGGTGACGTTTCACGGGTCTAGGTTTCACTGGTAAGTTTCACGGGTCAAGGTTTCACGGGTAAGTTTCACGGGTAAGTTTCACGGGTATGTTTCATGGGTGATGTTTCACGGGTCTAGGTTTTACTGGTAAGTTTCACGGGTCAAGGTTTCACGGGTAAGTTTCACGGGTAAGTTTCACGGGTGACGTTTCACGGGTCTAGGTTTCACTGGTAAGTTTCACGGGTATATTTCACGGGTGACGTTTCACGGATCTAGGTTTCACTGGTAAGTTTCACGGGTCAAGGTTTCACGGGTAAGTTTCACGAGTAAGTTTCACGGGTATGTTTCACGGGTAAGTTTCACGGGTGACGTTTCACGGGTCTAGGTTTCACTGGTAAGTTTCACGGGTATGTTTCACGGGTGACGTTTCACGGGTCTAGGTTTCACTGGTAAGTTTCACGGGTCAAGGTTTCACGGGTAAGTTTCACGGGTAAGTTTCACGGGTATGTTTCACGGATGACGTTTCACGGGTCTTGGTTTCACTGGTAAGTTTCACGGGTCAAGGTTTCACGGGTAAGTTTCACGGGTAAGTTTTACGGGTATGTTTTACAGGTGACGTTTCACGGGTAAGTTTCACGGGTAAGTTTCACGGGTATGTTTCACGGGTGACGTTTCACGGGTCTTGGTTTCACTGGTAAGTTACACGGGTCAAGGTTTCACGGGTAAGTTTCACGGGTATGTTTCACGGGTGACGTTTCACGGGTCTAGGTTTCACTGGTAAGTTTCACGGGTCAAGGTTTCACGGGTAAGTTTCACGGGTAAGTTTTACGGGTAAGTTTCACGGGTCTAGGTTTCAATGGTAAGTTTCACGGGTCAAGGTTTCACGGGTAAGTTTCACGGGTAAGTTTCACGGGTATGTTTCACGGGTGACGTTTCACGGGTCTAGGTTTCACTGGAAAGTTTCACGGATCAAGGTTTCACGGGTAAGTTTCACGGGTAAGTTTTACGGGTATGTTTTACAGGTGACGTTTCACGGGTCTAGGTTTCACTGGTAAGTTTCACGGGTCAAGGTTTCACGGGTAAGTTTCACGGGTAAGTTTCACGGGTATGTTTCATGGGTGATGTTTCACGGGTCTAGGTTTTACTGGTAAGTTTCACGGGTCAAGGTTTCACGGGTAAGTTTCACGGGTAAGTTTCACGGGTGACGTTTCACGGGTCTAGGTTTCACTGGTAAGTTTCACGGGTATGTTTCACGGGTGACGTTTCACGGGTCTAGGTTTCACTGGTAAGTTTCACGGGTCAAGGTTTCACTGGTAAGTTTCACGGGTAAGTTTCACGGGTATGTTTCACGGATGACGTTTCACGGGTCTTGGTTTCACTGGTAAGTTTCACGGGTCAAGGTTTCACGGGTAAGTTTCACGGGTAAGTTTTACGGGTATGTTTTACAGGTGACGTTTCACGGGTAAGTTTCACGGGTAAGTTTCACGGGTATGTTTCACGGGTGACGTTTCACGGGTCTAGGTTTCACTGGTAAGTTTCACGGGTCAAGGTTTCACGGGTAAGTTTCACGGGTAAGTTTTACGGGTAAGTTTCACGTGTGACGTTTCACGGGTCTAGGTTTCACTGGAAAGTTTCACGGGTCAAGGATTCACGGGTAAGTTTCACGGGTAAGTTTTACGGGTATGTTTTACAGGTGACGTTTCACGGGTCTAGGTTTCACTGGTAAGTTTCACGGGTCAAGGTTTCACGGGTAAGTTTCACGGGTAAGTTTCACGGGTATGTTTCATGGGTGATGTTTCACGGGTCTAGGTTTTACTGGTAAGTTTCACGGGTCAAGGTTTCACGGGTAAGTTTCACGGGTAAGTTTCACGGGTGACGTTTCACGGGTCTAGGTTTCACTGGTAAGTTTCACGGGTATATTTCACGGGTGACGTTTCACGGATCTAGGTTTCACTGGTAAGTTTAACGGGTCAAGGTTTCACGGGTAAGTTTCACGAGTAAGTTTCACGGTTATGTTTCACGGGTAAGTTTCACGGGTGACGTTTCACGGGTCTAGGTTTCACTAGTAAGTTTCACGGGTATGTTTCACGGGTGACGTTTCACGGGTCTAGGTTTTCACTGGTAAGTTTCACGGGTCAAGGTTTCACGGGTAAGTTTCACGGGTAAGTTTCACGGGTATGTTTCACGGATGACGTTTCACGGGTCTTGGTTTCACTGGTAAGTTTCACGGGTCAAGGTTTCACGGGTAAGTTTCACGGGTAAGTTTTACGGGTATGTTTTACAGGTGACGTTTCACGGGTAAGTTTCACGGGTAAGTTTCACGGGTATGTTTCACGGGTGACGTTTCACGGGTCTTGGTTTCACTGGTAAGTTTCACGGGTCAAGGTTTCACGGGTAAGTTTCACGGGTATGTTTCACGGGTGACGTTTCACGGGTCTAGGTTTCACTGGTAAGTTTCACGGGTCAAGGTTTCACGGGTAAGTTTCACGGGTAAGTTTTACGGGTAAGTTTCACGGGTCTAGGTTTCAATGGTAAGTTTCACGGGTCAAGGTTTCACGGGTAAGTTTCACGGGTAAGTTTCACGGGTATGTTTCACGGGTGACGTTTCACGGGTCTAGGTTTCACTGGAAAGTTTCACGGATCAAGGTTTCACGGGTAAGTTTCACGGGTAAGTTTTACGGGTATGTTTTACAGGTGACGTTTCACGGGTCTAGGTTTCACTGGTAAGTTTCACGGGTCAAGGTTTCACGGGTAAGTTTCACGGGTAAGTTTCACGGGTATGTTTCATGGGTGATGTTTCACGGGTCTAGGTTTTACTGGTAAGTTTCACGGGTCAAGGTTTCACGGGTAAGTTTCACGGGTAAGTTTCACGGGTGACGTTTCACGGGTCTAGGTTTCACGGGTATGTTTCACGGGTGACGTTTCACGGGTCTAGGTTTCACTGGTAAGTTTCACGGGTCAAGGTTTCACTGGTAAGTTTCACGGGTAAGTTTCACGGGTATGTTTCACGGATGACGTTTCACGGGTCTTGGTTTCACTGGTAAGTTTCACGGGTCAAGGTTTCACGGGTAAGTTTCACGGGTAAGTTTTACGGGTATGTTTTACTGGTGACGTTTCACGGGTAAGTTTCACGGGTAAGTTTCACGGGTATGTTACACGGGTGACGTTTCACGGGTCTAGGTTTCACTGGTAAGTTTCACGGGTCAAGGTTTCACGGGTAAGTTTCACGGGTAAGTTTTACGGGTAAGTTTCACGTGTGACGTTTCACGGGTCTAGGTTTCACTGGAAAGTTTCACGGGTCAAGGATTCACGGGTAAGTTTCACGGGTAAGTTTTACGGGTATGTTTTACAGGTGACGTTTCACGGGTCTAGGTTTCACTGGTATGTTTCACGGGTCAAGGTTTCACGGGTAAGTTTCACGGGTAAGTTTCACGGGTATGTTTCATGGGTGATGTTTCACGGGTCTAGGTTTTACTGGTAAGTTTCACGGGTCAAGGTTTCACGGGTAAGTTTCACGGGTAAGTTTCACGGGTGACGTTTCACGGGTCTAGGTTTCACTGGTAAGTTTCACGGGTATATTTCACGGGTGACGTTTCACGGATCTAGGTTTCACTGGTAAGTTTCACGGGTCAAGGTTTCACGGGTAAGTTTCACGAGTAAGTTTCACGGGTATGTTTCACGGGTAAGTTTCACGGGTGACGTTTCACGGGTCTAGGTTTCACTGGTAAGTTTCACGGGTATGTTTCACGGGTGACGTTTCACGGGTCTAGGTTTCACTGGTAAGTTTCACGGGTCAAGGTTTCACGGGTAAGTTTCACGGGTATGTTTCACGGATGACGTTTCACGGGTCTTGGTTTCACTGGTAAGTTTCACGGGTCAAGGTTTCACGGGTAAGTTTCACGGGTAAGTTTTACGGGTATGTTTTACAGGTGACGTTTCACGGGTAAGTTTCACGGGTAAGTTTCACGGGTATGTTTCACGGGTGACGTTTCACGGGTCTTGGTTTCACTGGTAAGTTTCACGGGTCAAGGTTTCACGGGTAAGTTTCACGGGTATGTTTCACGGGTGACGTTTCACGGGTCTAGGTTTCACTGGTAAGTTTCACGGGTCAAGGTTTCACTGGTAAGTTTCACGGGTAAGTTTCACGGGTATGTTTCACGGATGACGTTTCACGGGTCTTGGTTTCACTGGTAAGTTTCACGGGTCAAGGTTTCACGGGTAAGTTTCACGGGTAAGTTTTACGGGTATGTTTTACAGGTGACGTTTCACGGGTAAGTTTCACGGGTATGTTTCACGGGTGACGTTTCACGGGTCTAGGTTTCACTGGTAAGTTTCACGGGTCAAGGTTTCACGGGTAAGTTTCACGGGTAAGTTTTACGGGTAAGTTTCACGTGTGACGTTTCACGGGTCTAGGTTTCACTGGAAAGTTTCACGGGTCAAGGATTCACGGGTAAGTTTCACGGGTAAGTTTTACGGGTATGTTTTACAGGTGACGTTTCACGGGTCTAGGTTTCACTGGTAAGTTTCACGGGTCAAGGTTTCACGGGTAAGTTTCACGGGTAAGTTTCACGGGTATGTTTCATGGGTGATGTTTCACGGGTCTAGGTTTTACTGGTAAGTTTCACGGGTCAAGGTTTCACGGGTAAGTTTCACGGGTAAGTTTCACGGGTGACGTTTCACGGGTCTAGGTTTCACTGGTAAGTTTCACGGGTATATTTCACGGGTGACGTTTCACGGATCTAGGTTTCACTGGTAAGTTTCACGGGTCAAGGTTTCACGGGTAAGTTTCACGAGTAAGTTTCACGGGTATGTTTCACGGGTAAGTTTCACGGGTGACGTTTCACGGGTCTAGGTTTCACTGGTAAGTTTCACGGGTATGTTTCACGGGTGACGTTTCACGGGTCTAGGTTTCACTGGTAAGTTTCACGGGTCAAGGTTTCACGGGTAAGTTTCACGGGTAAGTTTCACGGGTATGTTTCACGGATGACGTTTCACGGGTCTTGGTTTCACTGGTAAGTTTCACGGGTCAAGGTTTCACGGGTAAGTTTCACGGGTAAGTTTTACGGGTATGTTTTACAGGTGACGTTTCACGGGTAAGTTTCACGGGTAAGTTTCACGGGTATGTTTCACGGGTGACGTTTCACGGGTCTTGGTTTCACTGGTAAGTTTCACGGGTCAAGGTTTCACGGGTAAGTTTCACGGGTATGTTTCACGGGTGACGTTTCACGGGTCTAGGTTTCACTGGTAAGTTTCACGGGTCAAGGTTTCACGGGTAAGTTTCACGGGTAAGTTTTACGGGTAAGTTTCACGGGTCTAGGTTTCAATGGTAAGTTTCACGGGTCAAGGTTTCACGGGTAAGTTTCACGGGTAAGTTTCACGGGTATGTTTCACGGGTGACGTTTCACGGGTCTAGGTTTCACTGGAAAGTTTCACGGATCAAGGTTTCACGGGTAAGTTTCACGGGTAAGTTTTACGGGTATGTTTTACAGGTGACGTTTCACGGGTCTAGGTTTCACTGGTAAGTTTCACGGGTCAAGGTTTCACGGGTAAGTTTCACGGGTAAGTTTCACGGGTATGTTTCATGGGTGATGTTTCACGGGTCTAGGTTTTACTGGTAAGTTTCACGGGTCAAGGTTTCACGGGTAAGTTTCACGGGTAAGTTTCACGGGTGACGTTTCACGGGTCTAGGTTTCACTGGTAAGTTTCACGGGTATGTTTCACGGGTGACGTTTCACGGGTCTAGGTTTCACTGGTAAGTTTCACGGGTCAAGGTTTCACTGGTAAGTTTCACGGGTAAGTTTCACGGGTATGTTTCACGGATGACGTTTCACGGGTCTTGGTTTCACTGGTAAGTTTCACGGGTCAAGGTTTCACGGGTTAGTTTCACGGGTAAGTTTTACGGGTATGTTTTACAGGTGACGTTTCACGGGTAAGTTTCACGGGTAAGTTTCACGGGTATGTTTCACGGGTGACGTTTCACGGGTCTAGGTTTCACTGGTAAGTTTCACGGGTCAAGGTTTCACGGGTAAGTTTCACGGGTAAGTTTTACGGGTAAGTTTCACGTGTGACGTTTCACGGGTCTAGGTTTCACTGGAAAGTTTCACGGGTCAAGGATTCACGGGTAAGTTTCACGGGTAAGTTTTACGGGTATGTTTTACAGGTGACGTTTCACGGGTCTAGGTTTCACTGGTAAGTTTCACGGGTCAAGGTTTCACGGGTAAGTTTCACGGGTAAGTTTCACGGGTGACGTTTCACGGGTCTAGGTTTCACTGGTAAGTTTCACGGGTATATTTCACGGGTGACGTTTCACGGATCTAGGTTTCACTGGTAAGTTTCACGGGTCAAGGTTTCACGGGTAAGTTTCACGAGTAAGTTTCACGGGTATGTTTCACGGGTAAGTTTCACGGGTGACGTTTCACGGGTCTAGGTTTCACTGGTAAGTTTCACGGGTATGTTTCACGGGTGACGTTTCACGGGTCTAGGTTTCACTGGTAAGTTTCACGGGTCAAGGTTTCACGGGTAAGTTTCACGGGTAAGTTTCACGGGTATGTTTCACGGATGACGTTTCACGGGTCTTGGTTTCACTGGTAAGTT
The DNA here is from genome assembly GCA_947534325.1 of Agonum fuliginosum. NCBI lineage: Eukaryota > Metazoa > Arthropoda > Insecta > Coleoptera > Carabidae > Agonum > Agonum fuliginosum. Next base: position 27,946,788 of record OX384036.1, read on the forward strand.
TCACGGGTCAAGGTTTCACGGGTAAGTTTCACGGGTAAGTTTTACGGGTATGTTTTACAGGTGACGTTTCACGGGTAAGTTTCACGGGTAAGTTTCACGGGTATGTTTCACGGGTGACGTTTCACGGGTCTTGGTTTCACTGGTAAGTTTCACGGGTCAAGGTTTCACGGGTAAGTTTCACGGGTATGTTTCACGGGTGACGTTTCACGGGTCTAGGTTTCACTGGTAAGTTTCACGGGTCAAGGTTTCACGGGTAAGTTTCACGGGTAAGTTTTACGGGTAAGTTTCACGGGTCTAGGTTTCAATGGTAAGTTTCACGGGTCAAGGTTTCACGGGTAAGTTTCACGGGTAAGTTTCACGGGTATGTTTCACGGGTGACGTTTCACGGGTCTAGGTTTCACTGGAAAGTTTCACGGATCAAGGTTTCACGGGTAAGTTTCACGGGTAAGTTTTACGGGTATGTTTTACAGGTGACGTTTCACGGGTCTAGGTTTCACTGGTAAGTTTCACGGGTCAAGGTTTCACGGGTAAGTTTCACGGGTAAGTTTCACGGGTATGTTTCATGGGTGATGTTTCACGGGTCTAGGTTTTACTGGTAAGTTTCACGGGTCAAGGTTTCACGGGTAAGTTTCACGGGTAAGTTTCACGGGTGACGTTTCACGGGTCTAGGTTTCACTGGTAAGTTTCACGGGTATGTTTCACGGGTGACGTTTCACGGGTCTAGGTTTCACTGGTAAGTTTCACGGGTCAAGGTTTCACTGGTAAGTTTCACGGGTAAGTTTCACGGGTATGTTTCACGGATGACGTTTCACGGGTCTTGGTTTCACTGGTAAGTTTCACGGGTCAAGGTTTCACGGGTAAGTTTCACGGGTAAGTTTTACGGGTATGTTTTACAGGTGACGTTTCACGGGTAAGTTTCACGGGTAAGTTTCACGGGTATGTTTCACGGGTGACGTTTCACGGGTCTAGGTTTCACTGGTAAGTTTCACGGGTCAAGGTTTCACGGGTAAGTTTCACGGGTAAGTTTTACGGGTAAGTTTCACGTGTGACGTTTCACGGGTCTAGGTTTCACTGGAAAGTTTCACGGGTCAAGGATTCACGGGTAAGTTTCACGGGTAAGTTTTACGGGTATGTTTTACAGGTGACGTTTCACGGGTCTAGGTTTCACTGGTAAGTTTTACGGGTCAAGGTTTCACGGGTAAGTTTCACGGGTAAGTTTCACGGGTATGTTTCATGGGTGATGTTTCACGGGTCTAGGTTTTACTGGTAAGTTTCACGGGTCAAGGTTTCACGGGTAAGTTTCACGGGTAAGTTTCACGGGTGACGTTTCACGGGTCTAGGTTTCACTGGTAAGTTTCACGGGTATATTTCACGGGTGACGTTTCACGGATCTAGGTTTCACTGGTAAGTTTCACGGGTCAAGGTTTCACGGGTAAGTTTCACGAGTAAGTTTCACGGGTATGTTTCACGGGTAAGTTTCACGGGTGACGTTTCACGGGTCTAGGTTTCACTGGTAAGTTTCACGGGTATGTTTCACGGGTGACGTTTCACGGGTCTAGGTTTCACTGGTAAGTTTCACGGGTCAAGGTTTCACGGGTAAGTTTCACGGGTAAGTTTCACGGGTATGTTTCACGGATGACGTTTCACGGGTCTTGGTTTCACTGGTAAGTTTCACGGGTCAAGGTTTCACGGGTAAGTTTCACGGGTAAGTTTTACGGGTATGTTTTACAGGTGACGTTTCACGGGTAAGTTTCACGGGTAAGTTTCACGGGTATGTTTCACGGGTGACGTTTCACGGGTCTTGGTTTCACTGGTAAGTTTCACGGGTCAAGGTTTCACGGGTAAGTTTCACGGGTATGTTTCACGGGTGACGTTTCACGGGTCTAGGTTTCACTGGTAAGTTTCACGGGTCAAGGTTTCACGGGTAAGTTTCACGGGTAAGTTTTACGGGTAAGTTTCACGGGTCTAGGTTTCAATGGTAAGTTTCACAGGTCAAGGTTTCACGGGTAAGTTTCACGGGTAAGTTTCACGGGTATGTTTCACGGGTGACGTTTCACGGGTCTAGGTTTCACTGGAAAGTTTCACGGATCAAGGTTTCACGGGTAAGTTTCACGGGTAAGTTTTACGGGTATGTTTTACAGGTGACGTTTCACGGGTCTAGGTTTCACTGGTAAGTTTCACGGGTCAAGGTTTCACGGGTAAGTTTCACGGGTAAGTTTCACGGGTATGTTTCATGGGTGATGTTTCACGGGTCTAGGTTTTACTGGTAAGTTTCACGGGTCAAGGTTTCACGGGTAAGTTTCACGGGTAAGTTTCACGGGTGAAGTTTCACGGGTCTAGGTTTCACTGGTAAGTTTCACGGGTATGTTTCACGGGTGACGTTTCACGGGTCTAGGTTTCACTGGTAAGTTTCACGGGTCAAGGTTTCACTGGTAAGTTTCACGGGTAAGTTTCACGGGTATGTTTCACGGATGACGTTTCACGGGTCTTGGTTTCACTGGTAAGTTTCACGGGTCAAGGTTTCACGGGTAAGTTTCACGGGTAAGTTTTACGGGTATGTTTTACAGGTGACGTTTCACGGGTAAGTTTCACGGGTAAGTTTCACGGGTATGTTTCACGGGTGACGTTTCACGGGTCTAGGTTTCACTGGTAAGTTTCACGGGTCAAGGTTTCACGGGTAAGTTTCACGGGTAAGTTTTACGGGTAAGTTTCACGTGTGACGTTTCACGGGTCTAGGTTTTACTGGAAAGTTTCACGGGTCAAGGATTCACGGGTAAGTTTCACGGGTAAGTTTTACGGGTATGTTTTACAGGTGACGTTTCACGGGTCTAGGTTTCACTGGTAAGTTTCACGGGTCAAGGTTTCACGGGTAAGTTTCACGGGTAAGTTTCACGGGTATGTTTCATGGGTGATGTTTCACGGGTCTAGGTTTTACTGGTAAGTTTCACGGGTCAAGGTTTCACGGGTAAGTTTCACGGGTAAGTTTCACGGGTGACGTTTCACGGGTCTAGGTTTCACTGGTAAGTTTCACGGGTATATTTCACGGGTGACGTTTCACGGATCTAGGTTTCACTGGTAAGTTTCACGGGTCAAGGTTTCACGGGTAAGTTTCACGAGTAAGTTTCACGGGTATGTTTCACGGGTAAGTTTCACGGGTGACGTTTCACGGGTCTAGGTTTCACTGGTAAGTTTCACGGGTATGTTTCACGGGTGACGTTTCACGGGTCTAGGTTTCACTGGTAAGTTTCACGGGTCAAGGTTTCACGGGTAAGTTTCACGGGTAAGTTTCACGGGTATGTTTCACGGATGACGTTTCACGGGTCTTGGTTTCACTGGTAAGTTTCACGGGTCAAGGTTTCACGGGTAAGTTTCACGGGTAAGTTTTACGGGTATGTTTTACAGGTGACGTTTCACGGGTAAGTTTCACGGGTAAGTTTCACGGGTATGTTTCACGGGTGACGTTTCACGGGTCTTGGTTTCACTGGTAAGTTTCACGGGTCAAGGTTTCACGGGTAAGTTTCACGGGTATGTTTCACGGGTGACGTTTCACGGGTCTAGGTTTCACTGGTAAGTTTCACGGGTCAAGGTTTCACGGGTAAGTTTCACGGGTAAGTTTTACGGGTAAGTTTCACGGGTCTAGGTTTCAATGGTAAGTTTCACGGGTCAAGGTTTCACGGGTAAGTTTCACGGGTAAGTTTCACGGGTATGTTTCACGGGTGACGTTTCACGGGTCTAGGTTTCACTGGAAAGTTTCACGGATCAAGGTTTCACGGGTAAGTTTTACGGGTAAGTTTTACGGGTATGTTTTACAGGTGACGTTTCACGGGTCTAGGTTTCACTGGTAAGTTTCACGGGTCAAGGTTTCACGGGTAAGTTTCACGGGTAAGTTTCACGGGTATGTTTCATGGGTGATGTTTCACGGGTCTAGGTTTTACTGGTAAGTTTCACGGGTCAAGGTTTCACGGGTAAGTTTCACGGGTAAGTTTCACGTGTGACGTTTCACGGGTCTAGGTTTCACTGGTAAGTTTCACGGGTATGTTTCACGGGTGACGTTTCACGGGTCTAGGTTTCACTGGTAAGTTTCACGGGTCAAGGTTTCACTGGTAAGTTTCACGGGTAAGTTTCACGGGTATGTTTCACGGATGACGTTTCACGGGTCTTGGTTTCACTGGTAAGTTTCACGGGTCAAGGTTTCACGGGTAAGTTTCACGGGTAAGTTTTACGGGTATGTTTTACAGGTGACGTTTCACGGGTAAGTTTCACGGGTAAGTTTCACGGGTATGTTTCACGGGTGACGTTTCACGGGTCTAGGTTTCACTGGTAAGTTTCACGGGTCAAGGTTTCACGGGTAAGTTTCACGGGTAAGTTTTACGGGTAAGTTTCACGTGTGACGTTTCACGGGTCTAGGTTTCACTGGAAAGTTTCACGGGTCAAGGATTCACGGGTAAGTTTCACGGGTAAGTTTTACGGGTATGTTTTACAGGTGACGTTTCACGGGTCTAGGTTTCACTGGTAAGTTTCACGGGTCAAGGTTTCACGGGTAAGTTTCACGGGTAAGTTTCACGGGTATGTTTCATGGGTGATGTTTCACGGGTCTAGGTTTTACTGGTAAGTTTCACGGGTCAAGGTTTCACGGGTAAGTTTCACGGGTAAGTTTCACGGGTGACGTTTCACGGGTCTAGGTTTCACTGGTAAGTTTCACGGGTATATTTCACGGGTGACGTTTCACGGATCTAGGTTTCACTGGTAAGTTTCACGGGTCAAGGTTTCACGGGTAAGTTTCACGAGTAAGTTTCACGGGTATGTTTCACGGGTAAGTTTCACGGGTGACGTTTCACGGGTCTAGGTTTCACTGGTAAGTTTCACGGGTATGTTTCACGGGTGACGTTTCACGGGTCTAGGTTTCACTGGTAAGTTTCACGGGTCAAGGTTTCACGGGTAAGTTTCACGGGTAAGTTTCACGGGTATGTTTCACGGATGACGTTTCACGGGTCTTGGTTTCACTGGTAAGTTTCACGGGTCAAGGTTTCACGGGTAAGTTTCACGGGTAAGTTTTACGGGTATGTTTTACAGGTGACGTTTCACGGGTAAGTTTCACGGGTAAGTTTCACGGGTATGTTTCACGGGTGACGTTTCACGGGTCTTGGTTTCACTGGTAAGTTTCACGGGTCAAGGTTTCACGGGTAAGTTTCACGGGTATGTTTCACGGGTGACGTTTCACGGGTCTAGGTTTCACTGGTAAGTTTCACGGGTCAAGGTTTCACGGGTAAGTTTCACGGGTAAGTTTTACGGGTAAGTTTCACGGGTCTAGGTACAATGGTAAGTTTCACAGGTCAAGGTTTCACGGGTAAGTTTCACGGGTAAGTTTCACGGGTATGTTTCACGGGTGACGTTTCACGGATCTAGGTTTCACTGGAAAGTTTCACGGATCAAGGTTTCACGGGTAAGTTTCACGGGTAAGTTTTACGGGTATGTTTTACAGGTGACGTTTCACGGGTCTAGGTTTCACTGGTAAGTTTCACGGGTCAAGGTTTCACGGGTAAGTTTCACGGGTAAGTTTCACGGGTATGTTTCATGGGTGATGTTTCACGGGTCTAGGTTTTACTGGTAAGTTTCACGGGTCAAGGTTTCACGGGTAAGTTTCACGGGTGACGTTTCACGGGTCTAGGTTTCACTGGTAAGTTTCACGGGTATGTTTCACGGGTGACGTTTCACGGGTCTAGGTTTCACTGGTAAGTTTCACGGGTCAAGGTTTCACTGGTAAGTTTCACGGGTAAGTTTCACGGGTATGTTTCACGGATGACGTTTCACGGGTCTTGGTTTCACTGGTAAGTTTCACGGGTCAAGGTTTCACGGGTAAGTTTCACGGGTAAGTTTTACGGGTATGTTTTACAGGTGACGTTTCACGGGTAAGTTTCACGGGTAAGTTTCACGGGTATGTTTCACGGGTGACGTTTCACGGGTCTAGGTTTCACTGGTAAGTTTCACGGGTCAAGGTTTCACGGGTAAGTTTCACGGGTAAGTTTTACGGGTAAGTTTCACGTGTGACGTTTCACGGGTCTAGGTTTCACTGGAAAGTTTCACGGGTCAAGGATTCACGGGTAAGTTTCACGGGTAAGTTTTACGGGTATGTTTTACATGTGACGTTTCACGGGTCTAGGTTTCACTGGTAAGTTTCACGGGTCAAGGTTTCACGGGTAAGTTTCACGGGTAAGTTTCACGGGTATGTTTCATGGGTGATGTTTCACGGGTCTAGGTTTTACTGGTAAGTTTCACGGGTCAAGGTTTCACGGGTAAGTTTCACGGGTAAGTTTCACGGGTGACGTTTCACGGGTCTAGGTTTCACTGGTAAGTTTCACGGGTATATTTCACGGGTGACGTTTCACGGATCTAGGTTTCACTGGTAAGTTTCACGGGTCAAGGTTTCACGGGTAAGTTTCACGAGTAAGTTTCACGGGTATGTTTCACGGGTAAGTTTCACGGGTGACGTTTCACGGGTCTAGGTTTCACTGGTAAGTTTCACGGGTATGTTTCACGGGTGACGTTTCACGGGTCTAGGTTTCACTGGTAAGTTTCACGGGTCAAGGTTTCACGGGTAAGTTTCACGGGTAAGTTTCACGGGTATGTTTCACGGATGACGTTTCACGGGTCTTGGTTTCACTGGTAAGTTTCACGGGTCAAGGTTTCACGGGTAAGTTTCACGGGTAAGTTTTACGGGTATGTTTTACAGGTGACGTTTCACGGGTAAGTTTCACGGGTAAGTTTCACGGGTATGTTTCACGGGTGACGTTTCACGGGTCTTGGTTTCACTGGTAAGTTTCACGGGTCAAGGTTTCACGGGTAAGTTTCACGGGTATGTTTCACGGGTGACGTTTCACGGGTCTAGGTTTCACTGGTAAGTTTCACGGGTCAAGGTTTCACGGGTAAGTTTCACGGGTAAGTTTTACGGGTAAGTTTCACGGGTCTAGGTTTCAATGGTAAGTTTCACGGGTCAAGGTTTCACGGGTAAGTTTCACGGGTAAGTTTCACGGGTATGTTTCACGGGTGACGTTTCACGGGTCTAGGTTTCACTGGAAAGTTTCACGGATCAAGGTTTCACGGGTAAGTTTCACGGGTAAGTTTTACGGGTATGTTTTACAGGTGACGTTTCACGGGTCTAGGTTTCACTGGTAAGTTTCACGGGTCAAGGTTTCACGGGTAAGTTTCACGGGTAAGTTTCACGGGTATGTTTCATGGGTGATGTTTCACGGGTCTAGGTTTTACTGGTAAGTTTCACGGGTCAAGGTTTCACGGGTAAGTTTCACGGGTAAGTTTCACGGGTGACGTTTCACGGGTCTAGGTTTCACTGGTAAGTTTCACGGGTATGTTTCACGGGTGACGTTTCACGGGTCTAGGTTTCACTGGTAAGTTTCACGGGTCAAGGTTTCACTGGTAAGTTTCACGGGTAAGTTTCACGGGTATGTTTCACGGATGACGTTTCACGGGTCTTGGTTTCACTGGTAAGTTTCACGGGTCAAGGTTTCACGGGTAAGTTTCACGGGTAAGTTTTACGGGTATGTTTTACAGGTGACGTTTCACGGGTAAGTTTCACGGGTAAGTTTCACGGGTATGTTTCACGGGTGACGTTTCACGGGTCTAGGTTTCACTGGTAAGTTTCACGGGTCAAGGTTTCACGGGTAAGTTTCACGGGTAAGTTTTACGGGTAAGTTTCACGTGTGACGTTTCACGGGTCTAGGTTTCACTGGAAAGTTTCACGGGTCAAGGATTCACGGGTAAGTTTCACGGGTAAGTTTTACGGGTATGTTTTACAGGTGACGTTTCACGGGTCTAGGTTTCACTGGTAAGTTTCACGGGTCAAGGTTTCACGGGTAAGTTTCACGGGTAAGTTTCACGGGTATGTTTCATGGGTGATGTTTCACGGGTCTAGGTTTTACTGGTAAGTTTCACGGGTCAAGGTTTCACGGGTAAGTTTCACGGGTAAGTTTCACGGGTGACGTTTCACGGGTCTAGGTTTCACTGGTAAGTTTCACGGGTATATTTCACGGGTGACGTTTCACGGATCTAGGTTTCACTGGTAAGTTTCACGGGTCAAGGTTTCACGGGTAAGTTTCACGAGTAAGTTTCACGGGTATGTTTCACGGGTAAGTTTCACGGGTGACGTTTCACGGGTCTAGGTTTCACTGGTAAGTTTCACGGGTATGTTTCACGGGTGACGTTTCACGGGTCTAGGTTTCACTGGTAAGTTTCACGGGTCAAGGTTTCACGGGTAAGTTTCACGGGTAAGTTTCACGGGTATGTTTCACGGGTATGTTTCACGGATGACGTTTCACGGGTCTTGGTTTCACTGGTAAGTTTCACGGGTCAAGGTTTCACGGGTAAGTTTCACGGGTAAGTTTTACGGGTATGTTTTACAGGTGACGTTTCACGGGTAAGTTTCACGGGTAAGTTTCACGGGTATGTTTCACGGGTGACGTTTCACGGGTCTTGGTTTCACTGGTAAGTTTCACGGGTCAAGGTTTCACGGGTAAGTTTCACGGGTATGTTTCACGGGTGACGTTTCACGGGTCTAGGTTTCACTGGTAAGTTTCACGGGTCAAGGTTTCACGGGTAAGTTTCACGGGTAAGTTTTACGGGTAAGTTTCACGGGTCTAGGTTTCAATGGTAAGTTTCACGGGTCAAGGTTTCACGGGTAAGTTTCACGGGTAAGTTTCACGGGTATGTTTCACGGGTGACGTTTCACGGGTCTAGGTTTCACTGGAAAGTTTCACGGATCAAGGTTTCACGGGTAAGTTTCACGGGTAAGTTTTACGGGTATGTTTTACAGGTGACGTTTCACGGGTCTAGGTTTCACTGGTAAGATTCACGGGTCAAGGTTTCACGGGTAAGTTTCACGGGTAAGTTTCACGGGTATGTTTCATGGGTGATGTTTCACGGGTCTAGGTTTTACTGGTAAGTTTCACGGGTCAAGGTTTCACGGGTAAGTTTCACGGGTAAGTTTCACGGGTGACGTTTCACGGGTCTAGGTTTCACTGGTAAGTTTCACGGGTATGTTTCACGGGTGACGTTTCACGGGTCTAGGTTTCACTGGTAAGTTTCACGGGTCAAGGTTTCACTGGTAAGTTTCACGGGTAAGTTTCACGGGTATGTTTCACGGATGACGTTTCACGGGTCTTGGTTTCACTGGTAAGTTTCACGGGTCAAGGTTTCACGGGTAAGTTTCACGGGTAAGTTTTACGGGTATGTTTTACAGGTGACGTTTCACGGGTAAGTTTCACGGGTAAGTTTCACGGGTATGTTTCACGGGTGACGTTTCACGGGTCTAGGTTTCACTGGTAAGTTTCACGGGTCAAGGTTTCACGGGTAAGTTTCACGGGTAAGTTTTACGGGTAAGTTTCACGTGTGACGTTTCACGGGTCTAGGTTTCACTGGAAAGTTTCACGGGTCAAGGATTCACGGGTAAGTTTCACGGGTAAGTTTTACGGGTATGTTTTACAGGTGACGTTTCACGGGTCTAGGTTTCACTGGTAAGTTTCACGGGTCAAGGTTTCACGGGTAAGTTTCACGGGTAAGTTTCACGGGTATGTTTCATGGGTGATGTTTCACGGGTCTAGGTTTTACTGGTAAGTTTCACGGGTCAAGGTTTCACGGGTAAGTTTCACGGGTAAGTTTCACGGGTGACGTTTCACGGGTCTAGGTTTCACTGGTAAGTTTCACGGGTATATTTCACGGGTGACGTTTCACGGATCTAGGTTTCACTGGTAAGTTTCACGGGTCAAGGTTTCACGGGTAAGTTTCACGAGTAAGTTTCACGGGTATGTTTCACGGGTAAGTTTCACGGGTGACGTTTCACGGGTCTAGGTTTCACTGGTAAGTTTCACGGGTATGTTTCACGGGTGACGTTTCACGGGTCTAGGTTTCACTGGTAAGTTTCACGGGTCAAGGTTTCACGGGTAAGTTTCACGGGTAAGTTTCACGGGTATGTTTCACGGATGACGTTTCACGGGTCTTGGTTTCACTGGTAAGTTTCACGGGTCAAGGTTTCACGGGTAAGTTTCACGGGTAAGTTTTACGGGTATGTTTTACAGGTGACGTTTCACGGGTAAGTTTCACGGGTAAGTTTCACGGGTATGTTTCACGGGTGACGTTTCACGGGTCTTGGTTTCACTGGTAAGTTTCACGGGTCAAGGTTTCACGGGTAAGTTTCACGGGTATGTTTCACGGGTGACGTTTCACGGGTCTAGGTTTCACTGGTAAGTTTCACGGGTCAAGGTTTCACGGGTAAGTTTCACGGGTAAGTTTTACGGGTAAGTTTCACGGGTCTAGGTTTCAATGGTAAGTTTCACGGGTCAAGGTTTCACGGGTAAGTTTCACGGGTAAGTTTCACGGGTATGTTTCACGGGTGACGTTTCACGGGTCTAGGTTTCACTGGAAAGTTTCACGGATCAAGGTTTCACGGGTAAGTTTCACGGGTAAGTTTTACGGGTATGTTTTACAGGTGACGTTTCACGGGTCTAGGTTTCACTGGTAAGTTTCACGGGTCAAGGTTTCACGGGTAAGTTTCACGGGTAAGTTTCACGGGTATGTTTCATGGGTGATGTTTCACGGGTCTAGGTTTTACTGGTAAGTTTCACGGGTCAAGGTTTCACGGGTAAGTTTCACGGGTAAGTTTCACGGGTGACGTTTCACGGGTCTAGGTTTCACTGGTAAGTTTCACGGGTATGTTTCACGGGTGACGTTTCACGGGTCTAGGTTTCACTGGTAAGTTTCACGGGTCAAGGTTTCACTGGTAAGTTTCACGGGTAAGTTTCACGGGTATGTTTCACGGATGACGTTTCACGGGTCTTGGTTTCACTGGTAAGTTTCACGGGTCAAGGTTTCACGGGTAAGTTTCACGGGTAAGTTTTACGGGTATGTTTTACAGGTGACGTTTCACGGGTAAGTTTCACGGGTAAGTTTCACGGGTATGTTTCACGGGTGACGTTTCACGGGTCTAGGTTTCACTGGTAAGTTTCACGGGTCAAGGTTTCACGGGTAAGTTTCACGGGTAAGTTTTACGGGTAAGTTTCACGTGTGACGTTTCACGGGTCTAGGTTTCACTGGAAAGTTTCACGGGTCAAGGATTCACGGGTAAGTTTCACGGGTAAGTTTTACGGGTATGTTTTACAGGTGACGTTTCACGGGTCTAGGTTTCACTGGTAAGTTTCACGGGTCAAGGTTTCACGGGTAAGTTTCACGGGTAAGTTTCACGGGTATGTTTCATGGGTGATGTTTCACGGGTCTAGGTTTTACTGGTAAGTTTCACGGGTCAAGGTTTCACGGGTAAGTTTCACGGGTAAGTTTCACGGGTGACGTTTCACGGGTCTAGGTTTCACTGGTAAGTTTCACGGGTATATTTCACGGGTGACGTTTCACGGATCTAGGTTTCACTGGTAAGTTTCACGGGTCAAGGTTTCACGGGTAAGTTTCACGAGTAAGTTTCACGGGTATGTTTCACGGGTAAGTTTCACGGGTGACGTTTCACGGGTCTAGGTTTCACTGGTAAGTTTCACGGGTATGTTTCACGGGTGACGTTTCACGGGTCTAGGTTTCACTGGTAAGTTTCACGGGTCAAGGTTTCACGGGTAAGTTTCACGGGTAAGTTTCACGGGTATGTTTCACGGATGACGTTTCACGGGTCTTGGTTTCACTGGTAAGTTTCACGGGTCAAGGTTTCACGGGTAAGTTTCACGGGTAAGTTTTACGGGTATGTTTTACAGGTGACGTTTCACGGGTAAGTTTCACGGGTAAGTTTCACGGGTATGTTTCACGGGTGACGTTTCACGGGTCTTGGTTTCACTGGTAAGTTTCACGGGTCAAGGTTTCACGGGTAAGTTTCACGGGTATGTTTCACGGGTGACGTTTCACGGCTCTAGGTTTCACTGGTAAGTTTCACGGGTCAAGGTTTCACGGGTAAGTTTCACGGGTAAGTTTTACGGGTAAGTTTCACGGGTCTAGGTTTCAATGGTAAGTTTCACGGGTCAAGGTTTCACGGGTAAGTTTCACGGGTAAGTTTCACGGGTATGTTTCACGGGTGACGTTTCACGGGTCTAGGTTTCACTGGAAAGTTTCACGGATCAAGGTTTCACGGGTAAGTTTCACGGGTAAGTTTTACGGGTATGTTTTACAGGTGACGTTTCACGGGTCTAGGTTTCACTGGTAAGTTTCACGGGTCAAGGTTTCACGGGTAAGTTTCACGGGTAAGTTTCACGGGTATGTTTCATGGGTGATGTTTCACGGGTCTAGGTTTTACTGGTAAGTTTCACGGGTCAAGGTTTCACGGGTAAGTTTCACGGGTAAGTTTCACGGGTGACTTTTCACGGGTCTAGGTTTCACTGGTAAGTTTCACGGGTATGTTTCACGGGTGACGTTTCACGGGTCTAGGTTTCACTGGTAAGTTTCACGGGTCAAGGTTTCACTGGTAAGTTTCACGGGTAAGTTTCACGGGTATGTTTCACGGATGACGTTTCACGGGTCTTGGTTTCACTGGTAAGTTTCACGGGTCAAGGTTTCACGGGTAAGTTTCACGGGTAAGTTTTACGGGTATGTTTTACAGGTGACGTTTCACGGGTAAGTTTCACGGGTAAGTTTCACGGGTATGTTTCACGGGTGACGTTTCACGGGTCTAGGTTTCACTGGTAAGTTTCACGGGTCAAGGTTTCACGGGTAAGTTTCACGGGTAAGTTTTACGGGTAAGTTTCACGTGTGACGTTTCACGGGTCTAGGTTTCACTGGAAAGTTTCACGGGTCAAGGATTCACGGGTAAGTTTCACGGGTAAGTTTTACGGGTATGTTTTACAGGTGACGTTTCACGGGTCTAGGTTTCACTGGTAAGTTTCACGGGTCAAGGTTTCACGGGTAAGTTTCACGAGTAAGTTTCACGGGTATGTTTCACGGGTAAGTTTCACGGGTGACGTTTCACGGGTCTAGGTTTCACTGGTAAGTTTCACGGGTATGTTTCACGGGTGACGTTTCACGGGTCTAGGTTTCACTGGTAAGTTTCACGGGTCAAGGTTTCACGGGTAAGTTTCACGGGTAAGTTTCACGGGTATGTTTCACGGATGACGTTTCACGGGTCTTGGTTTCACTGGTAAGTTTCACGGGTCAAGGTTTCACGGGTAAGTTTCACGGGTAAGTTTTACGGGTATGTTTTACAGGTGACGTTTCACGGGTAAGTTTCACGGGTAAGTTTCACGGGTATGTTTCACGGGTGACGTTTCACGGGTCTTGGTTTCACTGGTAAGTTTCACGGGTCAAGGTTTCACGGGTAAGTTTCACGGGTATGTTTCACGGGTGACGTTTTACGGGTCTAGGTTTCACTGGTAAGTTTCACGGGTCAAGGTTTCACGGGTAAGTTTCACGGGTAAGTTTTACGGGTAAGTTTCACGGGTCTAGGTTTCAATGGTAAGTTTCACGGGTCAAGGTTTCACGGGTAAGTTTCACGGGTAAGTTTCACGGGTATGTTTCACGGGTGACGTTTCACGGGTCTAGGTTTCACTGGAAAGTTTCACGGATCAAGGTTTCACGGGTAAGTTTCACGGGTAAGTTTTACGGGTATGTTTTACAGGTGACGTTTCACGGGTCTAGGTTTCACTGGTAAGTTTCACGGGTCAAGGTTTCACGGGTAAGTTTCACGGGTAAGTTTCACGGGTATGTTTCATGGGTGATGTTTCACGGGTCTAGGTTTTACTGGTAAGTTTCACGGGTCAAGGTTTCACGGGTAAGTTTCACGGGTAAGTTTCACGGGTGACGTTTCACGGGTCTAGGTTTCACTGGTAAGTTTCACGGGTATGTTTCACGGGTGACGTTTCACGGGTCTAGGTTTCACTGGTAAGTTTCACGGGTATGTTTCACGGGTGACGTTTCACGGGTCTAGGTTTCACTGGTAAGTTTCACGGGTCAAGGTTTCACTGGTAAGTTTCACGGGTAAGTTTCACGGGTATGTTTCACGGATGACGTTTCACGGGTCTTGGTTTTACTGGTAAGTTTCACGGGTCAAGGTTTCACGGGTAAGTTTCACGGGTAAGTTTTACGGGTATGTTTTACAGGTGACGTTTCACGGGTAAGTTTCACGGGTATGTTTCACGGGTGACGTTTCACGGGTCTAGGTTTCACTGGTAAGTTTCACGGGTCAAGGTTTCACGGGTAAGTTTCACGGGTAAGTTTTACGGGTAAGTTTCACGTGTGACGTTTCACGGGTCTAGGTTTCACTGGAAAGTTTCACGGGTCAAGGATTCACGGGTAAGTTTCACGGGTAAGTTTTACGGGTATGTTTTACAGGTGACGTTTCACGGGTCTAGGTTTCACTGGTAAGTTTCACGGGTCAAGGTTTCACGGGTAAGTTTCACGGGTAAGTTTCACGGGTATGTTTCATGGGTGATGTTTCACGGGTCTAGGTTTTACTGGTAAGTTTCACGGGTCAAGGTTTCACGGGTAAGTTTCACGGGTAAGTTTCACGGGTGACGTTTCACGGATCTAGGTTTCACTGGTAAGTTTCACGGGTCAAGGTTTCACGGGTAAGTTTCACGAGTAAGTTTCACGGGTATGTTTCACGGGTAAGTTTCACGGGTGACGTTTCACGGGTCTAGGTTTCACTGGTAAGTTTCACGGGGATGTTTCACGGGTGACGTTTCACGGGTCTAGGTTTCACTGGTAAGTTTCACGGGTCAAGGTTTCACGGGTAAGTTTCACGGGTAAGTTTCACGGGTATGTTTCACGGATGACGTTTCACGGGTCTTGGTTTCACTGGTAAGTTTCACGGGTCAAGGTTTCACGGGTAAGTTTCACGGGTAAGTTTTACGGGTATGTTTTACAGGTGACGTTTCACGGGTAAGTTTCACGGGTAAGTTTCACGGGTATGTTTCACGGGTGACGTTTCACGGGTCTTGGTTTCACTGGTAAGTTTCACGGGTCAAGGTTTCACGGGTAAGTTTCACGGGTATGTTTCACGGGTGACGTTTCACGGGTCTAGGTTTCACTGGTAAGTTTCACGGGTCAAGGTTTCACGGGTAAGTTTCACGGGTAAGTTTTACGGGTAAGTTTCACGGGTCTAGGTTTCAATGGTAAGTTTCACGGGTCAAGGTTTCACGGGTAAGTTTCACGGGTAAGTTTCACGGGTATGTTTCACGGGTGACGTTTCACGGGTCTAGGTTTCACTGGAAAGTTTCACGGATCAAGGTTTCACGGGTAAGTTTCACGGGTTAGTTTTACGGGTATGTTTTACAGGTGACGTTTCACGGGTCTGGGTTTCACTGGTAAGTTTCACGGGTCAAGGTTTCACGGGTAAGTTTCACGGGTAAGTTTCACGGGTATGTTTCATGGGTGATGTTTCACGGGTCTAGGTTTTACTGGTAAGTTTCACGGGTCAAGGTTTCACGGGTAAGTTTCACGGGTAAGTTTCACGGGTGACGTTTCACGGGTCTAGGTTTCACTGGTAAGTTTCACGGGTATGTTTCACGGGTGACGTTTCACGGGTCTAGGTTTTACTGGTAAGTTTCACGGGTCAAGGTTTCACTGGTAAGTTTCACGGGTAAGTTTCACGGGTATGTTTCACGGATGACGTTTCACGGGTCTTGGTTTCACTGGTAAGTTTCACGGGTCAAGGTTTCACGGGTAAGTTTCACGGGTAAGTTTTACGGGTATGTTTTACAGGTGACGTTTCACGGGTAAGTTTCACGGGTAAGTTTCACGGGTATGTTTCACGGGTGACGTTTCACGGGTCTAGGTTTCACTGGTAAGTTTCACGGGTCAAGGTTTCACGGGTAAGTTTCACGGGTAAGTTTTACGGGTAAGTTTCACGTGTGACGTTTCACGGGTCTAGGTTTCACTGGAAAGTTTCACGGGTCAAGGATTCACGGGTAAGTTTCACGGGTAAGTTTTACGGGTATGTTTTACAGGTGACGTTTCACGGGTCTAGGTTTCACTGGTAAGTTTCACGGGTCAAGGTTTCACGGGTAAGTTTCACGGGTATGTTTCATGGGTGATGTTTCACGGGTCTAGGTTTTACTGGTAAGTTTCACGGGTCAAGGTTTCACGGGTAAGTTTCACGGGTAAGTTTCACGGGTGACGTTTCACGGGTCTAGGTTTCACTGGTAAGTTTCACGGGTATATTTTACGGGTGACGTTTCACGGATCTAGGTTTCACTGGTAAGTTTCACGGGTCAAGGTTTCACGGGTAAGTTTCACGAGTAAGTTTCACGGGTATGTTTCACGGGTAAGTTTCACGGGTGACGTTTCACGGGTCTAGGTTTCACTGGTAAGTTTCACGGGTATGTTTCACGGGTGACGTTTCACGGGTCTAGGTTTCACTGGTAAGTTTCACGGGTCAAGGTTTCACGGGTAAGTTTCACGGGTAAGTTTCACGGGTATGTTTCACGGATGACGTTTCACGGGTCTTGGATTCACTGGTAAGTTTCACGGGTCAAGGTTTCACGGGTAAGTTTCACGGGTAAGTTTTACGGGTATGTTTTACAGGTGACGTTTCACGGGTAAGTTTAACGGGTAAGTTTCACGGGTATGTTTCACGGGTGACGTTTCACGGGTCTTGGTTTCACTGGTAAGTTTCACGGGTCAAGGTTTCACGGGTAAGTTTCACGGGTATGTTTCACGGGTGACGTTTCACGGGTCTAGGTTTCACTGGTAAGTTTCACGGGTCAAGGTTTCACGGGTAAGTTTCACGGGTAAGTTTTACGGGTAAGTTTTACGGGTAAGTTTCACGGGTCTAGGTTTCAATGGTAAGTTTCACGGGTCAAGGTTTCACGGGTAAGTTTCACGGGTAAGTTTCACGGGTATGTTTCACGGGTGACGTTTCACGGGTCTAGGTTTCACTGGAAAGTTTCACGGATCAAGGTTTCACGGGTAAGTTTCACGGGTAAGTTTTACGGGTATGTTTTACAGGTGACGTTTCACGGGTCTAGGTTTCACTGGTAAGTTTCACGGGTCAAGGTTTCACGGGTAAGTTTCACGGGTAAGTTTCACGGGTATGTTTCATGGGTGATGTTTCACGGGTCTAGGTTTTACTGGTAAGTTTCACGGGTCAAGGTTTCACGGGTAAGTTTCACGGGTAAGTTTCACGGGTGACGTTTCACGGGTCTAGGTTTCACTGGTAAGTTTCACGGGTATGTTTCACGGGTGACGTTTCACGGGTCTAGGTTTCACTGGTAAGTTTCACGGGTCAAGGTTTCACTGGTAAGTTTCACGGGTAAGTTTCACGGGTATGTTTCACGGATGACGTTTCACGGGTCTTGGTTTCACTGGTAAGTTTCACGGGTCAAGGTTTCACGGGTAAGTTTCACGGGTAAGTTTTACGGGTATGTTTTACAGGTGACGTTTCACGGGTAAGTTTCACGGGTAAGTTTCACGGGTATGTTTCACGGGTGACGTTTCACGGGTCTAGGTTTCACTGGTAAGTTTCACGGGTCAAGGTTTCACGGGTAAGTTTCACGGGTAAGTTTTACGGGTAAGTTTCACGTGTGACGTTTCACGGGTCTAGGTTTCACTGGAAAGTTTCACGGGTCAAGGATTCACGGGTAAGTTTCACGGGTAAGTTTTACGGGTATGTTTTACAGGTGACGTTTCACGGGTCTAGGTTTCACTGGTAAGTTTCACGGGTCAAGGTTTCACGGGTAAGTTTCACGGGTAAGTTTCACGGGTATGTTTCATGGGTGATGTTTCACGGGTCTAGGTTTTACTGGTAAGTTTCACGGGTCAAGGTTTCACGGGTAAGTTTCACGGGTAAGTTTCACGGGTGACGTTTCACGGGTCTAGGTTTCACTGGTAAGTTTCACGGGTATATTTCACGGGTGACGTTTCACGGATCTAGGTTTCACTGGTAAGTTTCACGGGTCAAGGTTTCACGGGTAAGTTTCACGAGTAAGTTTCACGGGTATGTTTCACGGGTAAGTTTCACGGGTGACGTTTCACGGGTCTAGGTTTCACTGGTAAGTTTCACGGGTATGTTTCACGGGTGACGTTTCACGGGTCTAGGTTTCACTGGTAAGTTTCACGGGTCAAGGTTTCACGGGTAAGTTTCACGGGTAAGTTTCACGGGTATGTTTCACGGATGACGTTTCACGGGTCTTGGTTTCACTGGTAAGTTTCACGGGTCAAGGTTTCACGGGTAAGTTTCACGGGTAAGTTTTACGGGTATGTTTTACAGGTGACGTTTCACGGGTAAGTTTCACGGGTAAGTTTCACGGGTATGTTTCACGGGTGACGTTTCACGGGTCTTGGTTTCACTGGTAAGTTTCACGGGTCAAGGTTTCACGGGTAAGTTTCACGGGTATGTTTCACGGGTGACGTTTCACGGGTCTAGGTTTCACTGGTAAGGTTCACGGGTCAAGGTTTCACGGGTAAGTTTCACGGGTAAGTTTTACGGGTAAGTTTCACGGGTCTAGGTTTCAATGGTAAGTTTCACGGGTCAAGGTTTCACGGGTAAGTTTCACGGGTAAGTTTCACGGGTATGTTTCACGGGTGACGTTTCACGGGTCTAGGTTTCACTGGAAAGTTTCACGGATCAAGGTTTCACGGGTAAGTTTCACGGGTAAGTTTTACGGGTATGTTTTACAGGTGACGTTTCACGGGTCTAGGTTTCACTGGTAAGTTTCACGGGTCAAGGTTTCACGGGTAAGTTTCACGGGTAAGTTTCACGGGTATGTTTCATGGGTGATGTTTCACGGGTCTAGGTTTTACTGGTAAGTTTCACGGGTCAAGGTTTCACGGGTAAGTTTCACGGGTAAGTTTCACGGGTGACGTTTCACGGGTCTAGGTTTCACTGGTAAGTTTCACGGGTCTAGGTTTCACGGGTAAGTTTCACGGGTAAGTTTCACGGGTATGTTTCATGGGTGATGTTTCACGGGTCTAGGTTTCACTGGTAAGTTTCACGGGTCAAGGTTTCACGGGTAAGTTTCACGGGTAAGTTCCACGGGTAAGTTTTACGGGTATGTTTTACAGGTGACGTTTCACGGGTCTAGGTTTCACTGGTAAGTTTCACGGGTCAAGGTTTCACGGGTAAGTTTCACGGGTAAGTTTCACGGGTAAGTTTCACGGGTATGTTTCATGGGTGATGTTTCACGGGTCTAGGTTTCACTGGTAAGTTTCACGGGTCTAGGTTTCACGGGTAAGTTTCACGGGTAAGTTTCACGGGTATGTTTCATGGGTGATGTTTCACGGGTCTAGGTTTCACTGGTAAGTTTCACGGGTCAAGGTTTCACGGGTAAGTTTCACGGGTAAGTTTCACGGGTAAGTTTTACGGGTATGTTTTACAGGTGACGTTTCACGGGTCTAGGTTTCACTGGTAAGTTTCACGGGTCAAGGTTTCACGGGTAAGTTTCACGGGTAAGTTTCACGGGTATGTTTCATGGGTGATGTTTCACGGGTCTAGGTTTTACTGGTAAGTTTCACGGGTCAAGGTTTCACGGGTAAGTTTCACGGGTAAGTTTCACGGGTGACGTTTCACGGGTCTAGGTTTCACTGGTAAGTTTCACGGGTATGTTTCACGGGTGACGTTTCACGGGTCTAGGTTTCACTGGTAAGTTTCACGGGTCAAGGTTTCACTGGTAAGTTTCACGGGTAAGTTTCACGGGTATGTTTCACGGATGACGTTTCACGGGTCTTGGTTTCACTGGTAAGTTTCACGGGTCAAGGTTTCACGGGTAAGTTTCACGGGTAAGTTTTACGGGTATGTTTTACAGGTGACGTTTCACGGGTAAGTTTCACGGGTATGTTTCACGGGTGACGTTTCACGGGTCTAGGTTTCACTGGTAAGTTTCACGGGTCAAGGTTTCACGGGTAAGTTTCACGGGTAAGTTTTACGGGTAAGTTTCACGTGTGACGTTTCACGGGTCTAGGTTTCACTGGAAAGTTTCACGGGTCAAGGATTCACGGGTAAGTTTCACGGGTAAGTTTTACGGGTATGTTTTACAGGTGACGTTTCACGGGTCTAGGTTTCACTGGTAAGTTTCACGGGTCAAGGTTTCACGGGTAAGTTTCACGGGTAAGTTTCACGGGTATGTTTCATGGGTGATGTTTCACGGGTCTAGGTTTTACTGGTAAGTTTCACGGGTCAAGGTTTCACGGGTAAGTTTCACGGGTAAGTTTCACGGGTGACGTTTCACGGGTCTAGGTTTCACTGGTAAGTTTCACAGGTATATTTCACGGGTGACGTTTCACGGATCTAGGTTTCACTGGTAAGTTTCACGGGTCAAGGTTTTACGGGTAAGTTTCACGAGTAAGTTTCACGGGTAAGTTTCACGGGTAAGTTTTACGGGTATGTTTTACAGGTGACGTTTCACGGGTCTAGGTTTCACTGGTAAGTTTCACGGGTCAAGGTTTCACGGGTAAGTTTCACGGGTAAGTTTCACGGGTGACGTTTCACGGGTCTAGGTTTCACTGGTAAGTTTCACGGGTATATTTCACGGGTGACGTTTCACGGATCTAGGTTTCACTGGTAAGTTTCACGGGTCAAGGTTTCACGGGTAAGTTTCACGAGTAAGTTTCACGGGTATGTTTCACGGGTAAGTTTCACGGGTGACGTTTCACGGGTCTAGGTTTCACTAGTAAGTTTCACGGGTATGTTTCACGGGTGACGTTTCACGGGTCTAGGTTTCACTGGTAAGTTTCACGGGTCAAGGTTTCACGGGTAAGTTTCACGGGTAAGTTTCACGGGTATGTTTCACGGATGACGTTTCACGGGTCTTGGTTTCACTGGTAAGTTTCACGGGTCAAGGTTTCACGGGTAAGTTTCACGGGTAAGTTTTACGGGTATGTTTTACAGGTGACGTTTCACGGGTAAGTTTCACGGGTAAGTTTCACGGGTATGTTTCACGGGTGACGTTTCACGGGTCTTGGTTTCACTGGTAAGTTTCACGGGTCAAGGTTTCACGGGTAAGTTTCACGGGTATGTTTCACGGGTGACGTTTCACGGGTCTAGGTTTCACTGGTAAGTTTCACGGGTCAAGGTTTCACGGGTAAGTTTCACGGGTAAGTTTTACGGGTAAGTTTCACGGGTCTAGGTTTCAATGGTAAGTTTCACGGGTCAAGGTTTCACGGGTAAGTTTCACGGGTAAGTTTCACGGGTATGTTTCACGGGTGACGTTTCACGGGTCTAGGTTTCACTGGAAAGTTTCACGGATCAAGGTTTCACGGGTAAGTTTCACGGGTAAGTTTTACGGGTATGTTTTACAGGTGACGTTTCACGGGTCTAGGTTTCACTGGTAAGTTTCACGGGTCAAGGTTTCACGGGTAAGTTTCACGGGTAAGTTTCACGGGTATGTTTCATGGGTGATGTTTCACGGGTCTAGGTTTTACTGGTAAGTTTCACGGGTCAAGGTTTCACGGGTAAGTTTCACGGGTAAGTTTCACGGGTGACGTTTCACGGGTCTAGGTTTCACTGGTAAGTTTCACGGGTATGTTTCACGGGTGACGTTTCACGGGTCTAGGTTTCACTGGTAAGTTTCACGGGTCAAGGTTTCACTGGTAAGTTTCACGGGTAAGTTTCACGGGTATGTTTCACGGATGACGTTTCACGGGTCTTGGTTTCACTGGTAAGTTTCACGGGTCAAGGTTTCACGGGTAAGTTTCACGGGTAAGTTTTACGGGTATGTTTTACAGGTGACGTTTCACGGGTAAGTTTCACGGGTAAGTTTCACGGGTATGTTTTACGGGTGACGTTTCACGGGTCTAGGTTTCACTGGTAAGTTTCACGGGTCAAGGTTTCACGGGTAAGTTTCACGGGTAAGTTTTACGGGTAAGTTTCACGTGTGACGTTTCACGGGTCTAGGTTTCACTGGAAAGTTTCACGGGTCAAGGATTCACGGGTAAGTTTCACGGGTAAGTTTTACGGGTATGTTTTACAGGTGACGTTTCACGGGTCTAGGTTTCACTGGTAAGTTTCACGGGTCAAGGTTTCACGGGTAAGTTTCACGGGTAAGTTTCACGGGTATGTTTCATGGGTGATGTTTCACGGGTCTAGGTTTTACTGGTAAGTTTCACGGGTCAAGGTTTCACGCGTAAGTTTCACGGGTAAGTTTCACGGGTGACGTTTCACGGGTCTAGGTTTCACTGGTAAGTTTCATGGGTATATTTCACGGGTGACGTTTCACGGATCTAGGTTTCACTGGTAAGTTTCACGGGTCAAGGTTTCACGGGTAAGTTTCACGAGTAAGTTTCACGGGTATGTTTCACGGGTAAGTTTCACGGGTGACGTTTCACGGGTCTAGGTTTCACTGGTAAGTTTCACGGGTATGTTTCACGGGTGACGTTTCACGGGTCTAGGTTTCACTGGTAAGTTTCACGGGTCAAGGTTTCACGGGTAAGTTTCACGGGTAAGTTTCACGGGTATGTTTCACGGATGACGTTTCACGGGTCTTGGTTTCACTGGTAAGTTTCACGGGTCAAGGTTTCACGGGTAAGTTTCACGGGTAAGTTTTACGGGTATGTTTTACAGGTGACGTTTCACGGGTAAGTTTCACGGGTAAGTTTCACGGGTATGTTTCACGGGTGACGTTTCACGGGTCTTGGTTTCACTGGTAAGTTTCACGGGTCAAGGTTTCACGGGTAAGTTTCACGGGTATGTTTCACGGGTGACGTTTCACGGGTCTAGGTTTCACTGGTAAGTTTCACGGGTCAAGGTTTCACGGGTAAGTTTCACGGGTAAGTTTTACGGGTAAGTTTCACGGGTCTAGGTTTCAATGGTAAGTTTCACGGGTCAAGGTTTCACGGGTAAGTTTCACGGGTAAGTTTCACGGGTATGTTTGACGGGTGACGTTTCACGGGTCTAGGTTTCACTGGAAAGTTTCACGGATCAAGGTTTCACGGGTAAGTTTCACGGGTAAGTTTTACGGGTATGTTTTACAGGTGACGTTTCACGGGTCTAGGTTTTACTGGTAAGTTTCACGGGTCAAGGTTTCACGGGTAAGTTTCACGGGTAAGTTTCACGGGTATGTTTCATGGGTGATGTTTCACGGGTCTAGGTTTTACTGGTAAGTTTCACGGGTCAAGGTTTCACGGGTAAGTTTCACGGGTAAGTTTCACGGGTGACGTTTCACGGGTCTAGGTTTCACTGGTAAGTTTCACGGGTATGTTTCACGGGTGACGTTTCACGGGTCTAGGTTTCACTGGTAAGTTTCACGGGTCAAGGTTTCACTGGTAAGTTTCACGGGTAAGTTTCACGGGTATGTTTCACGGATGACGTTTCACGGGTCTTGGTTTCACTGGTAAGTTTCACGGGTCAAGGTTTCACGGGTAAGTTTCACGGGTAAGTTTTACGGGTATGTTTTACAGGTGACGTTTCACGGGTAAGTTTCACGGGTAAGTTTCACGGGTAAGTTTCACGGGTATGTTTCACGGGTGACGTTTCACGGGTCTAGGTTTCACTGGTAAGTTTCACGGGTCAAGGTTTCACGGGTAAGTTTCACGGGTAAGTTTTACGGGTAAGTTTCACGTGTGACGTTTCACGGGTCTAGGTTTCACTGGAAAGTTTCACGGGTCAAGGATTCACGGGTAAGTTTCACGGGTAAGTTTTACGGGTATGTTTTACAGGTGACGTTTCACGGGTCTAGGTTTCACTGGTAAGTTTCACGGGTCAAGGTTTCACGGGTAAGTTTCACGGGTAAGTTTCACGGGTATGTTTCATGGGTGATGTTTCACGGGTCTAGGTTTTACTGGTAAGTTTCACGGGTCAAGGTTTCACGGGTAAGTTTCACGGGTAAGTTTCACGGGTGACGTTTCACGGGTCTAGGTTTCACTGGTAAGTTTCACGGGTATATTTCACGGGTGACGTTTCACGGATCTAGGTTTCACTGGTAAGTTTCACGGGTCAAGGTTTCACGGGTAAGTTTCACGAGTAAGTTTCACGGGTATGTTTCACGGGTAAGTTTCACGGGTGACGTTTCACGGGTCTAGGTTTCACTGGTAAGTTTCACGGGTATGTTTCACGGGTGACGTTTCACGGGTCTCGGTTTCACTGGTAAGTTTCACGGGTCAAGGTTTCACGGGTAAGTTTCACGGGTAAGTTTCACGGGTATGTTTCACGGATGACGTTTCACGGGTCTTGGTTTCACTGGTAAGTTTCACGGGTCAAGGTTTCACGGGTAAGTTTCACGGGTAAGTTTTACGGGTATGTTTTACAGGTGACGTTTCACGGGTAAGTTTCACGGGTAAGTTTCACGGGTATGTTTCACGGGTGACGTTTCACGGGTCTTGGTTTCACTGGTAAGTTTCACGGGTCAAGGTTTCACGGGTAAGTTTCACGGGTATGTTTCACGGGTGACGTTTCACGGGTCTAGGTTTCACTGGTAAGTTTCACGGGTCAAGGTTTCACGGGTAAGTTTCACGGGTAAGTTTTACGGGTAAGTTTCACGGGTCTAGGTTTCAATGGTAAGTTTCACGGGTCAAGGTTTCACGGGTAAGTTTCACGGGTAAGTTTCACGGGTATGTTTCACGGGTGACGTTTCACGGGTCTAGGTTTCACTGGAAAGTTTCACGGATCAAGGTTTCACGGGTAAGTTTCACGGGTAAGTTTTACGGGTATGTTTTACAGGTGACGTTTCACGGGTCTAGGTTTCACTGGTAAGTTTCACGGGTCAAGGTTTCACGGGTAAGTTTCACGGGTAAGTTTCACGGGTATGTTTCATGGGTGATGTTTCAAGGGGTCTAGGTTTTACTGGTAAGTTTCACGGGTCAAGGTTTCACGGGTAAGTTTCACGGGTAAGTTTCACGGGTGACGTTTCACGGGTCTAGGTTTCACTGGTAAGTTTCACGGGTATGTTTCACGGGTGACGTTTCACGGGTCTAGGTTTCACTGGTAAGTTTTACGGGTCAAGGTTTCACTGGTAAGTTTCACGGGTAAGTTTCACGGGTATGTTTCACGGATGACGTTTCACGGGTCTTGGTTTCACTGGTAAGTTTCACGGGTCAAGGTTTCACGGGTAAGTTTCACGGGTAAGTTTTACGGGTATGTTTTACAGGTGACGTTTCACGGGTAAGTTTCACGGGTAAGTTTCACGGGTATGTTTCACGGGTGACGTTTCACGGGTCTAGGTTTCACTGGTAAGTTTCACGGGTCAAGGTTTCACGGGTAAGTTTCACGGGTAAGTTTTACGGGTAAGTTTCACGTGTGACGTTTCACGGGTCTAGGTTTCACTGGAAAGTTTCACGGGTCAAGGATTCACGGGTAAGTTTCACGGGTAAGTTTTACGGGTATGTTTTACAGGTGACGTTTCACGGGTCTAGGTTTCACTGGTAAGTTTCACGGGTCAAGGTTTCACGGGTAAGTTTCACGGGTAAGTTTCACGGGTATGTTTCATGGGTGATGTTTCACGGGTCTAGGTTTTACTGGTAAGTTTCACGGGTCAAGGTTTCACGGGTAAGTTTCACGGGTAAGTTTCACGGGTGACGTTTCACGGGTCTAGGTTTCACTGGTAAGTTTCACGGGTATATTTCACGGGTGACGTTTCACGGATCTAGGTTTCACTGGTAAGTTTCACGGGTCAAGGTTTCACGGGTAAGTTTCACGAGTAAGTTTCACGGGTATGTTTCACGGGTAAGTTTCACGGGTGACGTTTCACGGGTCTAGGTTTCACTGGTAAGTTTCACGGGTATGTTTCACGGGTGACGTTTCACGGGTCTAGGTTTCACTGGTAAGTTTCACGGGTCAAGGTTTCACGGGTAAGTTTCACGGGTAAGTTTCACGGGTATGTTTCACGGATGACGTTTCACGGGTCTTGGTTTCACTGGTAAGTTTCACGGGTCAAGGTTTCACGGGTAAGTTTCACGGGTAAGTTTTACGGGTATGTTTTACAGGTGACGTTTCACGGGTAAGTTTCACGGGTAAGTTTCACGGGTAAGTTTTACGGGTAAGTTTCACGGGTCTAGGTTTCAATGGTAAGTTTCACGGGTCAAGGTTTCACGGGTAAGTTTCACGGGTAAGTTTCACGGGTATGTTTCACGGGTGACGTTTCACGGGTCTAGGTTTCACTGGAAAGTTTCACGGATCAAGGTTTCACGGGTAAGTTTCACGGGTAAGTTTTACGGGTATGTTTTACAGGTGACGTTTCACGGGTCTAGGTTTCACTGGTAAGTTTCACGGGTCAAGGTTTCACGGGTAAGTTTCACGGGTAAGTTTCACGGGTATGTTTCATGGGTGATGTTTCACGGGTCTAGGTTTTACTGGTAAGTTTCACGGGTCAAGGTTTCACGGGTAAGTTTCACGGGTAAGTTTCACGGGTGACGTTTCACGGGTCTAGGTTTCACTGGTAAGTTTCACGGGTATGTTTCACGGGTGACGTTTCACGGGTCTAGGTTTCACTGGTAAGTTTCACGGGTCAAGGTTTCACTGGTAAGTTTCACGGGTAAGTTTCACGGGTATGTTTCACGGATGACGTTTCACGGGTCTTGGTTTCACTGGTAAGTTTCACGGGTCAAGGTTTCACGGGTAAGTTTCACGGGTAAGTTTTACGGGTATGTTTTACAGGTGACGTTTCACGGGTAAGTTTCACGGGTAAGTTTCACGGGTATGTTTCACGGGTGACGTTTCACGGGTCTAGGTTTCACTGGTAAGTTTCACGGGTCAAGGTTTCACGGGTAAGTTTCACGGGTAAGTTTTACGGGTAAGTTTCACGTGTGACGTTTCACGGGTCTAGGTTTCACTGGAAAGTTTTACGGGTCAAGGATTCACGGGTAAGTTTCACGGGTAAGTTTTACGGGTATGTTTTACAGGTGACGTTTCACGGGTCTAGGTTTCACTGGTAAGTTTCACGGGTCAAGGTTTCACGGGTAAGTTTCACGGGTAAGTTTCACGGGTATGTTTCATGGGTGATGTTTCACGGGTCTAGGTTTTACTGGTAAGTTTCACGGGTCAAGGTTTCACGGGTAAGTTTCACGGGTAAGTTTCACGGGTGACGTTTCACGGGTCTAGGTTTCACTGGTAAGTTTCACGGGTATATTTCACGGGTGACGTTTCACGGAGTATGTTTCACGGGTGACGTTTCACGGGTATAGGTTTCACTAGTAAGTTTCACGGGTCAAGGTTTCACGGGTAAGTTTCACGGGTAAGTTTCACGGGTATGTTTCACGGGTGACGTTTCACGGGTCTAGATTTCACTGGTAAGTTTCACGGGTCAAGGTTTCACGGGTAAGATTCACGGGTAAGTTTCACGGGTATGTTTCACGGGTGACGTTTCACGGGTCTAGGTTTCACTGGTAAGTTTCCCGGGTCAAGGTTTCACGAGTAAGTTTTACGGGTAAGTTTTACGCGTAAGTTTCACGGGTGGCGTTTCACGGGTCTAGGTTTCACTGGAAAGTTTCACGGGTCAAGGTTTCACGGGTAAGTTTCACGGGTAAGTTTTACGGGTATGTTTCATGGGTGATGTTTCACGGGTCTAGGTTTCACTGGTAAGTTTCACGGGTCAAGGTTTCACGGGTAAGTTTCACGGGTAAGTTTCACGGGTAAGTTTTACGGGTATGTTTTACAGGTGACGTTTCACGGGTCTAGGTTTCACTGGTAAGTTTCACGGGTCAAGGTTTCACGGGTAAGTTTCACGGGTAAGTTTCACGGGTATGTTTCATGGGTGATGTTTCACGGGTCTAGGTTTTACTGGTAAGTTTCACGGGTCAAGGTTTCACGGGTAAGTTTCACGGGTAAGTTTCACGGGTGACGTTTCACGGGTCTAGGTTTCACTGGTAAGTTTCACGGGTGACGTTTCACGGGTCTAGGTTTCACTGGTAAGTTTCCCGGGTCAAGGTTTCACGAGTAAGTTTTACGGGTAAGTTTTACGCGTAAGTTTCACGGGTGACGTTTCACGGGTCTAGGTTTCACTGGTAAGTTTCACGGGTCAAGGTTTCACGGGTAAGTTTAACGGGTAAGTTTTACGGGTAAGTTTCACGGGTGACGTTTCACGAGTCTAGGTTTCACTGGTAAGTTTCACGGGTCTAGGTTTCACTGGTAAGTTTCACGGGTCAAGGTTTCACGGGTAAGTTTCACGGGTAAGTTTCACGGGTATGTTTCACGGGTGACGTTTCACGGGTCTAGGTTTCACTGGAAAGTTTCACAGATCAAGGTTTCACGGGTAAGTTTCACGGGTAAGTTTCACGGGTAAGTTTTACGGGTATGTTTTACAGGTGACGTTTCACGGGTCTAGGTTTCACTGGTAAGTTTCACGGGTCAAGGTTTCACGGGTAAGTTTCACGGGTAAGTTTCACGGGTATGTTTCATGGGTGATGTTTCACGGGTCTAGGTTTTACTGGTAAGTTTCACGGGTCAAGGTTTCACGGGTAAGTTTTACGGGTCTATGTTTCACTGGTAAGTTTCACGGGTATGTTTCACGGGTGACATTTCACGGGTCTAGGTTTCACTGGTAAGTTTCACGGGTCAAGGTTTCACGGGTAAGTTTCACGGGTAAGTTTCGCGGGTATGTTTCACGGATGACGTTTCACGGGTCTTGGTTTCACTGGTAAGTTTCACGGGTCAAGGTTTCACGGGTAAGTTTCACGGGTAAGTTTTACGGGTATGTTTTACAGGTGACGTTTCACGGGTAAGTTTCACGGGTAAGTTTCACGGGTATGTTTCACGGGTGACGTTTCACGGGTCTAGGTTTCACTGGTAAGTTTCACGGGTCAAGGTTTCACGGGTAAGTTTCACGGGTAAGTTTCACGGGTATGTTTCATGGGTGATGTTTCACGGGTCTAGGTTTTACTGGTAAGTTTCACGGGTCAAGGTTTCACGGGTAAGTTTTACGGGTCTATGTTTCACTGGTAAGTTTCACGGGTATGTTTCACGGGTGACGTTTCACGGGTCTAGGTTTCACTGGTAAGTTTCACGGGTCAAGGTTTCACGGGTAAGTTTCACGGGTAAGTTTCGCGGGTATGTTTCACGGATGACGTTTCACGGGTCTTGGTTTCACTGGTAAGTTTCACGGGTCAAGGTTTCACGGGTAAGTTTCACGGGTAAGTTTTACGGGTATGTTTTACAGGTGACGTTTCACGGGTAAGTTTCACGGGTAAGTTTCACGGGTATGTTTCACGGGTGACGTTTCACGGGTCTAGGTTTCACTGGTAAGTTTCACGGGTCAAGGTTTCACGGGTAAGTTTCACGGGTAAGTTTTACGGGTAAGTTTCACGGGTGACGTTTCACGGGTCTAGGTTTCACTGGAAAGTTTCACGGGTCAAGGATTCACGGGTAAGTTTCACGGGTAAGTTTTACGGGTATGTTTTACAGGTGACGTTTCACGGGTCTAGGTTTCACTGGTAAGTTTCACGGGTCAAGGTTTCACGGGTAAGATTCACGGGTAAGTTTTACGGGTATGTTTCATAAGTGATGTTTCACGGGTCTAGGTTTCACTGGTAAGTTTCACGGGTCAAGGTTTTACGGGTAAGTTTCACGGGTAAGTTTCACGGGTATGTTTCACGGGTGACGTTTCACGGGTCTAGGTTTCGCTGGTAAGTTTCACGGGTCAAGGTTTCACGGGTAAGTTTCACGGGTAAGTTTCACGGGTATATTTCACGGGTGACGTTTCACGGGTCTAGGTTTCACTAGTAAGTTTCACGGGTCAAGGTTTCACGGGTAAGTTTCACGGGTAAGTTTCACGGGTATGTTTCATGGGTGATGTTTCACGGGTCTAGGTTTTACTGGTAAGTTTCACGGGTCAAGGTTTCACGGGTAAGTTTCACGGGTAAGTTTCACGGGTGACGTTTCACGGGTCTAGGTTTCACTGGTAAGTTTCACGGGTATGTTTCACGGGTAAGTTTTACGGGTATGTTTTACAGGTGACGTTTCACGGGTAAAGGTTTCACGGGTCAAGGTTTCACGGGTAAGTTTCACGGGTAAGTTTCACGGGTATGTTTTACAGGTGTCGTTTCACGGGTCTAGGTTTCACTGGTAAGTTTCACGGGTCAAGGTTTCACTGGTAAGATTCACGGGTAAGTTTCACGGGTATGTTTCATGAGTGATGTTTCACGGGTCTAGGTTTCACTGGTAAGTTTCACGGGTCAAGGTTTTACGGGTAAGTTTCACGGGTAAGTTTCACGGGTATGTTTCACGGGTGACGTTTCACGGGTCTAGGTTTCACTGGTAAGTTTCACGGGTCAAGGTTTCACGGGTCAAGGTTTCACGGGTAAGTTTCACGGGTAAGTTTCACGGGTATGTTTCACGGGTGACGTTTCACGGGTCTAGGTTTCACTAGTAAGTTTCACTTGTCAAGGTTTCACGGGTAAGTTTCACGGGTAAGTTTCACGGGTATGTTTCACGGGTGACGTTTCACGGGTCTAGGTTTCACTGGTAAGTTTCACGGGTCAAGGTTTCACGGGTAAGTTTCACGGGTAAGTTTCACGGGTATGTTTCACGGGTGACGTTTCACGGGTCTAGGTTTCACTGGTAAGTTTCACGGGTCAAGGTTTCACGGGTAAGTTTCACGGGTAAGTTTCACGGGTATGTTTCACGGGTGACGTTTCACGGGTCTAGGTTTCACTGGTAAGTTTCACGGGACAAGGTTTTACGGGTAAGTTTCACGGGTAAATTTCACGGGTATGTTTCACGGGTGACGTTTCACGGGTCTAGGATTCACGGGTAAGTTTCACGGGTCAAGGTTTCACGGGTAAGTTTCACGGGTAAGTTTCACGGGTATGTTTCACAAGTGACGTTTCACGGGTCTAGGTTTCACTGGAAAGTTTCACGGGTCAAGGTTTCACGGGTAAGTTTCACGGGTAAGTTTTACGGGTATGTTTTACAGGCGAAGTTTCACGGGTATGTTTCACGGGTGACGTTTCACGGGTCTAGGTTTCACTGGTAAGTTTCACGGGTCAAGGTTTCACGGGTAAGTTTCACGGGTAAATTTCACGGGTATGTTTCACGGGTGACGTTTCACGGGTCTAGGTTTCACTGGTAAGTTTCACAGTTCAAGGTTTTACGGGTAAGTTTCACGGGTAAGTTTCACGGGTATGTTTCACGGGTGACGTTTCACGGGTCTAGGTTTCACTGGTAAGTTTCACGGGTCAAGGTTTCACGGGTAAGTTTCACGGGTAAGTTTTACGGGTAAGTTTCACGGGTGACGTTTCACGGGTGCGTTTCACGGGTCTAGGTTTCACTGGTAAGTTTCACGGGTCAAGGTTTCACGGGTAAGTTTCACCGGTAAGTTTCACGGGTATGTTTCACAAGTGACGTTTCACGGGTCTAGGTTTCACTGGAAAGTTTCACGGGTCAAGGTTTCACGGGTAAGTTTCACGGGTAAGTTTTACGGGTATGTTTCAAGGGTGATGTTTCACGGGTCTAGGTTTCACTGGTAAGTTTCACGGGTCAAGGTTTCACGGGTAAGTTTCACGGGTAAGTTTCACGGGTAAGTTTTACGGGTATGTTTTACAGGTGACGTTTCACGGGTCTAGGTTTCACTGGTAAGTTTCACGGGTCAAGGTTTCACGGGTAAGTTTCACGGGTAAGTTTCACGGGTATGTTTCATGGGTTATGTTTCACGGGTCTAGGTTTTACTGGTAAGTTTCACGGGTCAAGGTTTCACGGGTAAGTTTCACGGGTAAGTTTCACGGGTGACGTTTCACGGGTCTAGGTTTCACTGGTAAGTTTCACGGGTATGTTTCACGGGTGACGTTTCACGGGTCTAGGTTTCACTGGTAAGTTTCACGGGTCAAGGTTTCACGGGTAAGTTTCACGGGTAAGTTTCACGGGTATGTTTCACGGATGACGTTTCACGGGTCTTGGTTTCACTGGTAAGTTTCACGGGTCAAGGTTTCACGGGTAAGTTTCACGGGTAAGTTTTACGGGTATGTTTTACAGGTGACGTTTCACGGGTAAGTTTCACGGGTAAGTTTCACGGGTATGTTTCACGGGTGAAGTTTCACGGGTCTAGGTTTCACTGGTAAGTTTCACGGGTCAAGGTTTCACGGGTAAGTTTCACGGGTAAGTTTTACGGGTAAGTTTCACGGGTGACGTTTCACGGGTCTAGGTTTCACTGGAAAGTTTCACGGGTCAAGGATTCACGGGTAAGTTTCACGGGTAAGTTTTACGGGTATGTTTTACAGGTGACGTTTCACGGGTCTAGGTTTCACTGGTAAGTTTCACGGGTCAAGGTTTCACGGGTAAGATTGACGGGTAAGTTTCACGGGTATGTTTCGTGGGTGATGTTTCACGGGTCTAGGTTTCACTGGTAAGTTTCACGGGTCAAGGTTTTACGGGTAAGTTTCACGGGTAAGTTTCACGGGTAAGTTTCACGGGTATGTTTCACGGGTGACGTTTCACGGGTCTAGGTTTCACTGGTAAGTTTCACGGGTCAAGGTTTCACGGGTAAGTTTCACGGGTAAGTTTCACGGGTATGTTTCATGGGTGATGTTTCACGGGTCTAGGTTTTACTGGTACGTTTCACGGGTCAAGGTTTCACGGGTAAGTTTCACGGGTAAGTTTCACGGGTGACGTTTCACGGGTCTAGGTTTCACTGGTAAGTTTCACGGGTATGTTTCACGGGTGACGTTTCACGGGTCTAGGTTTCACTGGTAAGTTTCACGGGTCAAGGTTTCACGGGTAAGTTTCACGGGTAAGTTTCACGGGTATGTTTCACGGATGACGTTTCACGGGTCTTGGTTTCACTGGTAAGTTTCACGGGTCAAGGTTTCACGGGTAAGTTTCACGGGTAAGTTTTACGGGTATGTTTTACAGGTGACGTTTCACGGGTAAGTTTCACGGGTAAGTTTCTCGGGTATGTTTCACGGGTGACGTTTCACGGGTCTAGGTTTCACTGGTAAGTTTCACGGGTCAAGGTTTCACGGGTAAGTTTCACGGGTAAGTTTTACGGGTAAGTTTCACGTGTGACGTTTCACGGGTCTAGGTTTCACTGGAAAGTTTTACGGGTCAAGGATTCACGGGTAAGTTTCACGGGTAAGTTTTACGGGTATGTTTTACAGGTGACGTTTCACGGGTCTAGGTTTCACTGGTAAGTTTCACGGGTCAAGGTTTCACGGGTAAGTTTCACGGGTAAGTTTCACGGGTATGTTTCATGGGTGATGTTTCACGGGTCTAGGTTTTACTGGTAAGTTTCACGGGTCAAGGTTTCACGGGTAAGTTTCACGGGTAAGTTTCACGGGTGACGTTTCACGGGTCTAGGTTTCACTGGTAAGTTTCACGGGTCAAGGTTTCACGGGTAAGATTCACGGGTAAGTTTCACGGGTATGTTTCACGGGTGACGTTTCACGGGTATAGGTTTCACTAGTAAGTTTCACGGGTCAAGGTTTCACGGGTAAGTTTCACGGGTAAGTTTCACGGGTATGTTTCACGGGTGACGTTTCACGGGTCTAGGTTTCACTGGTAAGTTTCACGGGTCAAGGTTTCACGGGTAAGATTCACGGGTAAGTTTCACGGGTATGTTTCACGGGTGACGTTTCACGGGTCTAGGTTTCACTGGTAAGTTTCCCGGGTCAAGGTTTCACGAGTAAGTTTTACGGGTAAGTTTTACGCGTAAGTTTCACGGGTGACGTTTCACGGGTCTAGGTTTCACTGGAAAGTTTCACGGGTCAAGGTTTCACGGGTAAGTTTCACGGGTAAGTTTTACGGGTATGTTTCATGGGTGATGTTTCACGGGTCTAGGTTTCACTGGTAAGTTTCACGGGTCAAGGTTTCACGGGTAAGTTTCACGGGTAAGTTTCACGGGTAAGTTTTACGGGTATGTTTTACAGGTGACGTTTCACGGGTCTAGGTTTCACTGGTAAGTTTCACGGGTCAAGGTTTCACGGGTAAGTTTCACGGGTAAGTTTCACGGGTATGTTTCATGGGTGATGTTTCACGGGTCTAGGTTTTACTGGTAAGTTTCACGGGTCAAGGTTTCACGGGTAAGTTTCACGGGTAAGTTTCACGGGTGACGTTTCACGGGTCTAGGTTTCACTGGTAAGTTTCACGGGTGACGTTTCACGGGTCTAGGTTTCACTGGTAAGTTTCACGGGTCAAGGTTTCACGGGTAAGTTTCACGGGTAAGTTTCACGGGTATGTTTCACGGATGACGTTTCACGGGTCTTGGTTTCACTGGTAAGTTTCACGGGTCAAGGTTTCACGGGTAAGTTTCACGGGTAAGTTTTACGGGTATGTTTTACAGGTGACGTTTCACGGGTAAGTTTCACGGGTAAGTTTCACGGGTATGTTTCACGGGTGACGTTTCACGGGTCTAGGTTTCACTGGTAAGTTTCACGGGTCAAGGTTTCACGGGTAAGTTTCACGGGTAAGTTTTACGGGTAAGTTTCACGTGTGACGTTTCACGGGTCTAGGTTTCACTGGAAAGTTTCACGGGTCAAGGATTCACGGGTAAGTTTCACGGGTAAGTTTTACGGGTATGTTTTACAGGTGACGTTTCACGGGTCTAGGTTTAACTGGTAAGTTTCACGGGTCAAGGTTTCACGGGTAAGTTTCACGGGTAAGTTTCACGGGTATGTTTCATGGGTGATGTTTCACGGGTCTAGGTTTTACTGGTAAGTTTCACGGGTCAAGGTTTCACGGGTAAGTTTCACGGGTAAGTTTCACGGGTGACGTTTCACGGGTCTAGGTTTCACTGGTAAGTTTCACGGGTATATTTCACGGGTGACGTTTCACGGATCTAGGTTTCACTGGTAAGTTTCACGGGTCAAGGTTTCACGGGTAAGTTTCACGAGTAAGTTTCACGGGTATGTTTCACGGGTAAGTTTCACGGGTGACGTTTCACGGGTCTAGGTTTCACTGGTAAGTTTCACGGGTATGTTTCACGGGTGACGTTTCACGGGTCTAGGTTTCACTGGTAAGTTTCACGGGTCAAGGTTTCACGGGTAAGTTTCACGGGTAAGTTTCACGGGTATGTTTCACGGATGACGTTTCACGGGTCTTGGTTTCACTGGTAAGTTTCACGGGTCAAGGTTTCACGGGTAAGTTTCACAGGTAAGTTTTACGGGTATGTTTTACAGGTGACGTTTCACGGGTAAGTTTCACGGGTAAGTTTCACGGGTATGTTTCTCGGGTGACGTTTCACGGGTCTTGGTTTCACTGGTAAGTTTCACGGGTCAAGGTTTCACGGGTAAGTTTCACGGGTATGTTTCACGGGTGACGTTTCACGGGTCTAGGTTTCACTGGTAAGTTTCACGGGTCAAGGTTTCACGGGTAAGTTTCACGGGTAAGTTTTACGGGTAAGTTTCACGGGTCTAGGTTTCAATGGTAAGTTTCACGGGTCAAGGTTTCACGGGTAAGTTTCACGGGTAAGTTTCACGGGTATGTTTCACGGGTGACGTTTCACGGGTCTAGGTTTCACTGGAAAGTTTCACGGATCAAGGTTTCACGGGTAAGTTTCACGGGTAAGTTTTACGGGTATGTTTTACAGGTGACGTTTCACGGGTCTAGGTTTCACTGGTAAGTTTCACGGGTCAAGGTTTCACGGGTAAGTTTCACGGGTAAGTTTCACGGGTATGTTTCATGGGTGATGTTTCACGGGTCTAGGTTTTACTGGTAAGTTTCACGGGTCAAGGTTTCACGGGTAAGTTTCACGGGTAAGTTTCACGGGTGACGTTTCACGGGTCTAGGTTTCACTGGTAAGTTTCACGGGTATGTTTCACGGGTGACGTTTCACGGGTCTAGGTTTCACTGGTAAGTTTCACGGGTCAAGGTTTCACGGGTAAGTTTCACTGGTAAGTTTCAGGGTATGTTTCACGGATGACGTTTCACGGGTCTTGGTTTCACTGGTAAGTTTCACGGGTCAAGGTTTCACGGGTAAGTTTCACGGGTAAGTTTTACGGGTATGTTTTACAGGTGACGTTTCACGGGTAAGTTTCACGGGTAAGTTTCACGGGTATGTTTCACGGGTGACGTTTCACGGGTCTAGGTTTCACTGGTAAGTTTCACGGGTCAAGGTTTCACGGGTAAGTTTCACGGGTAAGTTTTACGGGTAAGTTTCACGGGTGACGTTTCACGGGTCTAGGTTTCACTGGAAAGTTTCACGGGTCAAGGATTCACGGGTAAGTTTCACGGGTAAGTTTTACGGGTATGTTTTACAGGTGACGTTTCACGGGTCTAGGTTTCACTGGTAAGTTTCACGGGTCAAGGTTTCACGGGTAAGATTCACGGGTAAGTTTCACGGGTATGTTTCATGGGTGATGTTTCACGGGTCTAGGTTTCACTGGTAAGTTTCACGGGTCAAGGTTTTACGGGTAAGTTTCACGGGTATGTTTCACGGGTGACGTTTGACGGGTCTAGGTTTCACTGGTAAGTTTCACGGGTCAAGGTTTCACGGGTAAGATTCACGGGTAAGTTTCACGGGTATGTTTCACGGGTGACGTTTCACGGGTATAGGTTTCACTAGTAAGTTTCACGGGTCAAGGTTTCACGGGTAAGTTTCACGGGTAAGTTTCACGGGTATGTTTCACGGGTGACGTTTCACGGGTCTAGGTTTCACTGGTAAGTTTCACGGGTCAAGGTTTCACGGGTAAGATTCACGGGTAAGTTTCACGGGTATGTTTCACGGGTGACGTTTCACGGGTCTAGGTTTCACTGGTAAGTTTCCCGGGTCAAGGTTTCACGAGTAAGTTTTACGGGTAAGTTTTACGCGTAAGTTTCACGGGTGACGTTTCACGGGTCTAGGTTTCACTGGTAAGTTTCACGGGTCAAGGTTTCACGGGTAAGTTTAACGGGTAAGTTTTACGGGTAAGTTTTACGGGTGACGTTTCACGGGTCTAGGTTTCACTGGTAAGTTTCACGGGTCTAGGTTTCACTGGTAAGTTTCACGGGTCAAGGTTTCACGGGTAAGTTTCACGGGTAAGTTTCACGGGTATGTTTCACGGGTGACGTTTCACGGGTCTAGTTTCACTGGAAAGTTTCACAGATCAAGGTTTCACGGGTAAGTTTCACGGGTAAGTTTCACGGGTAAGTTTTACGGGTATGTTTTACAGGTGACGTTTCACGGGTCTAGGTTTCACTGGTAAGTTTCACGGGTCAAGGTTTCACGGGTAAGTTTCACGGGTAAGTTTCACGGGTATGTTTCATGGGTGATGTTTCACGGGTCTAGGTTTTACTGGTAAGTTTCACGGGTCAAGGTTTCACGGGTAAGTTTTACGGGTCTATGTTTCACTGGTAAGTTTCACGGGTATGTTTCACGGGTGACGTTTCACGGGTCTAGGTTTCACTGGTAAGTTTCACGGGTCAAGGTTTCACGGGTAAGTTTCACGGGTAAGTTTCACGGGTATGTTTCACGGATGACGTTTCACGGGTCTTGGTTTCACTGGTAAGTTTCACGGGTCAAGGTTTCACGGGTAAGTTTCACGGGTAAGTTTTACGGGTATGTTTTACAGGTGACGTTTCACGGGTAAGTTTCACGGGTAAGTTTCACGGGTATGTTTCACGGGTGACGTTTCACGGGTCTAGGTTTCACTGGTAAGTTTCACGGGTCAAGGTTTCACGGGTAAGTTTCACGGGTAAGTTTTACGGGTAAGTTTCACAGGTGACGTTTCACGGGTCTAGGTTTCACTGGAAAGTTTCACGGGTCAAGGATTCACGGGTAAGTTTCACGGGTAAGTTTTACGGGTATGTTTTACAGGTGACGTTTCACGGGTCTAGGTTTCACTGGTAAGTTTCACGGGTCAAGGTTTCACGGGTAAGATTCACGGGTAAGTTTTACGGGTATGTTTCATAAGTGATGTTTCACGGGTCTAGGTTTCACTGGTAAGTTTCACGGGTCAAGGTTTTACGGGTAAGTTTCACGGGTAAGTTTCACGGGTATGTTTTACGGGTGACGTTTCACGGGTCTAGGTTTCGCTGGTAAGTTTCACGGGTCAAGGTTTCACGGGTAAGTTTCACGGGTAAGTTTCACGGGTATATTTCACGGGTGACGTTTCACGGGTCTAGGTTTCACTAGTAAGTTTCACGGGTCAAGGTTTCACGGGTAAGTTTCACGGGTATGTTTCATGGGTGATGTTTCACGGGTCTAGGTTTTACTGGTAAGTTTCACGGGTCAAGGTTTCACGGGTAAGTTTCACGGGTAAGTTTCACGGGTGACGTTTCACGGGTCTAGGTTTCACTGGTAAGTTTCACGGGTATGTTTCACGGGTAAGTTTTACGGGTATGTTTTACAGGTGACGTTTCACGGGTAAAGGTTTCACGGGTCAAGGTTTCACGGGTAAGTTTCACGGGTAAGTTTCACGGGTATGTTTTACAGGTGTCGTTTCACGGGTCTAGGTTTCACTGGTAAGTTTCACGGGTCAAGGTTTCACTGGTAAGATTCACGGGTAAGTTTCACGGGTATGTTTCATGAGTGATGTTTCACGGGTCTAGGTTTCACTGGTAAGTTTCACG
This sequence comes from Agonum fuliginosum, assembly GCA_947534325.1. Lineage (NCBI taxonomy): Eukaryota > Metazoa > Arthropoda > Insecta > Coleoptera > Carabidae > Agonum > Agonum fuliginosum. Next base: position 27,985,108 of record OX384036.1, read on the forward strand.
GGTCAAGGTTTTACGGGTAAGTTTCACGGGTAAGTTTCACGGGTATGTTTCACGGGTGACGTTTCACGGGTCTAGGTTTCACTGGTAAGTTTCACGGGTCAAGGTTTCACGGGTCAAGGTTTCACGGGTAAGTTTCACGGGTAAGTTTCACGGGTATGTTTCACGGGTGACGTTTCACGGGTCTAGGTTTCACTAGTAAGTTTCACTTGTCAAGGTTTCACGGGTAAGTTTCACGGGTAAGTTTCACGGGTATGTTTCACGGGTGACGTTTCACGGGTCTAGGTTTCACTGGTAAGTTTCACGGGTCAAGGTTTCACGGGTAAGTTTCACGGGTAAGTTTCACGGGTAAGTTTCACGGGTATGTTTCACGGGTGACGTTTCACGGGTCTAGGTTTCACTGGTAAGTTTCACGGGTCAAGGTTTCACGGGTAAGTTTCACGGGTAAGTTTCACGGGTAAGTTTCACGGGTATGTTTCACGGGTGACGTTTCACGGGTCTAGGTTTCACTGGTAAGTTTCACGGGACAAGGTTTTACGGGTAAGTTTCACGGGTAAATTTCACGGGTATGTTTCACGGGTGACGTTTCACGGGTCTAGGATTCACGGGTAAGTTTCACGGGTCAAGGTTTCACGGGTAAGTTTCACGGGTAAGTTTCACGGGTATGTTTCACAAGTGACGTTTCACGGGTCTAGGTTTCACTGGAAAGTTTCACGGGTCAAGGTTTCACGGGTAAGTTTCACGGGTAAGTTTTACGGGTATGTTTTACAGGCGAAGTTTCACGGGTATGTTTCACGGGTGACGTTTCACGGGTCTAGGTTTCACTGGTAAGTTTCACGGGTCAAGGTTTCACGGGTAAGTTTCACGGGTAAATTTCACGGGTATGTTTCACGGGTGACGTTTCACGGGTCTAGGTTTCACTGGTAAGTTTCACAGTTCAAGGTTTTACGGGTAAGTTTCACGGGTAAGTTTCACGGGTATGTTTCACGGGTGACGTTTCACGGGTCTAGGTTTCACTGGTAAGTTTCACGGGTCAAGGTTTCACGGGTAAGTTTCACGGGTAAGTTTTACGGGTAAGTTTCACGGGTGACGTTTCACGGGTGCGTTTCACGGGTCTAGGTTTCACTGGTAAGTTTCACGGGTCAAGGTTTCACGGGTAAGTTTCACCGGTAAGTTTCACGGGTATGTTTCACAAGTGACGTTTCACGGGTCTAGGTTTCACTGGAAAGTTTCACGGGTCAAGGTTTCACGGGTAAGTTTCACGGGTAAGTTTTACGGGTATGTTTCATGGGTGATGTTTCACGGGTCTAGGTTTCACTGGTAAGTTTCACGGGTCAAGGTTTCACGGGTAAGTTTCACGGGTAAGTTTCACGGGTAAGTTTTACGGGTATGTTTTACAGGTGACGTTTCACGGGTCTAGGTTTCACTGGTAAGTTTCACGGGTCAAGGTTTCACGGGTAAGTTTCACGGGTAAGTTTCACGGGTATGTTTCATGGGTTATGTTTCACGGGTCTAGGTTTTACTGGTAAGTTTCACGGGTCAAGGTTTCACGGGTAAGTTTCACGGGTAAGTTTCACGGGTGACGTTTCACGGGTCTAGGTTTCACTGGTAAGTTTCACGGGTATGTTTCACGGGTGACGTTTCACGGGTCTAGGTTTCACTGGTAAGTTTCACGGGTCAAGGTTTCACGGGTAAGTTTCACGGGTAAGTTTCACGGGTATGTTTCACGGATGACGTTTCACGGGTCTTGGTTTCACTGGTAAGTTTCACGGGTCAAGGTTTCACGGGTAAGTTTCACGGGTAAGTTTTACGGGTATGTTTTACAGGTGACGTTTCACGGGTAAGTTTCACGGGTAAGTTTCACGGGTATGTTTCACGGGTGAAGTTTCACGGGTCTAGGTTTCACTGGTAAGTTTCACGGGTCAAGGTTTCACGGGTAAGTTTCACGGGTAAGTTTTACGGGTAAGTTTCACGGGTGACGTTTCACGGGTCTAGGTTTCACTGGAAAGTTTCACGGGTCAAGGATTCACGGGTAAGTTTCACGGGTAAGTTTTACGGGTATGTTTTACAGGTGACGTTTCACGGGTCTAGGTTTCACTGGTAAGTTTCACGGGTCAAGGTTTCACGGGTAAGATTGACGGGTAAGTTTCACGGGTATGTTTCGTGGGTGATGTTTCACGGGTCTAGGTTTCACTGGTAAGTTTCACGGGTCAAGGTTTTACGGGTAAGTTTCACGGGTAAGTTTCACGGGTAAGTTTCACGGGTATGTTTCACGGGTGACGTTTCACGGGTCTAGGTTTCACTGGTAAGTTTCACGGGTCAAGGTTTCACGGGTAAGTTTCACGGGTAAGTTTCACGGGTATGTTTCATGGGTGATGTTTCACGGGTCTAGGTTTTACTGGTAAGTTTCACGGGTCAAGGTTTCACGGGTAAGTTTCACGGGTAAGTTTCACGGGTGACGTTTCACGGGTCTAGGTTTCACTGGTAAGTTTCACGGGTATGTTTCACGGGTGACGTTTCACGGGTCTAGGTTTCACTGGTAAGTTTCACGGGTCAAGGTTTCACGGGTAAGTTTCACGGGTAAGTTTCACGGGTATGTTTCACGGATGACGTTTCACGGGTCTTGGTTTCACTGGTAAGTTTCACGGGTCAAGGTTTCACGGGTAAGTTTCACGGGTAAGTTTTACGGGTATGTTTTACAGGTGACGTTTCACGGGTAAGTTTCACGGGTAAGTTTCACGGGTATGTTTCACGGGTGACGTTTCACGGGTCTAGGTTTCACTGGTAAGTTTCACGGGTCAAGGTTTCACGGGTAAGTTTCACGGGTAAGTTTTACGGGTAAGTTTCACGTGTGACGTTTCACGGGTCTAGGTTTCACTGGAAAGTTTTACGGGTCAAGGATTCACGGGTAAGTTTCACGGGTAAGTTTTACGGGTATGTTTTACAGGTGACGTTTCACGGGTCTAGGTTTCACTGGTAAGTTTCACGGGTCAAGGTTTCACGGGTAAGTTTCACGGGTAAGTTTCACGGGTATGTTTCATGGGTGATGTTTCACGGGTCTAGGTTTTACTGGTAAGTTTCACGGGTCAAGGTTTCACGGGTAAGTTTCACGGGTAAGTTTCACGGGTGACGTTTCACGGGTCTAGGTTTCACTGGTAAGTTTCACGGGTATATTTCACGGGTGACGTTTCACGGATCTAGGTTTCACTGGTAAGTTTCACGGGTCAAGGTTTCACGGGTAAGTTTCACGGGTAAGTTTCACGGGTATGTTTCACGGATGACGTTTCACGGGTCTTGGTTTCACTGGTAAGTTTCACGGGTCAAGGTTTCACGGGTAAGTTTCACGGGTAAGTTTTACGGGTATGTTTTACAGGTGACGTTTCACGGGTAAGTTTCACGGGTAAGTTTCACGGGTATGTTTCACGGGTGACGTTTCACGGGTCTTGGTTTCACTGGTAAGTTTCACGGGTCAAGGTTTCACGGGTAAGTTTCACGGGTATGTTTCACGGGTGACGTTTCACGGGTCTAGGTTTCACTGGTAAGTTTCACGGGTCAAGGTTTCACGGGTAAGTTTCACGGGTAAGTTTTACGGGTAAGTTTCACGGGTCTAGGTTTCAATGGTAAGTTTCACGGGTCAAAGTTTCACGGGTAAGTTTCACGGGTAAGTTTCACGGGTATGTTTCACGGGTGACGTTTCACGGGTCTAGGTTTCACTGGAAAGTTTCACGGATCAAGGTTTCACGGGTAAGTTTCACGGGTAAGTTTCACGGGTATGTTTTACAGGTGACGTTTCACGGGTCTAGGTTTCACTGGTAAGTTTCACGGGTCAAGGTTTCACGGGTAAGTTTCACGGGTAAGTTTCACGGGTATGTTTCATGGGTGATGTTTCACGGGTCTAGGTTTTACTGGTAAGTTTCACGGGTCAAGGTTTCACGGGTAAGTTTCACGGGTAAGTTTCACGGGTGACGTTTCACGGGTCTAGGTTTCACTGGTAAGTTTCACGGGTATGTTTCACGGGTGACGTTTCACGGGTCTAGGTTTCACTGGTAAGTGTCACGGGTCAAGGTTTCACGGGTAAGTTTCACGGGTAAGTTTCACGGGTATGTTTCACGGGTAAGTTTCACGGGTGACGTTTCACGGGTCTAGGATTCACTGGTAAGTTTCACGGGTAAGTTTCACGGGTAAGTTTTACGGGTATGTTTTACAGGTGACGTTTCACGGGTAAGTTTCACGGGTAAGTTTCACGGGTATGTTTCACGGGTGACGTTTCACGGGTCTAGGTTTCACTGGTAAGTTTCACGGGTCAAGGTTTCACGGGTAAGTTTCACGGGTAAGTTTTACGGGTAAGTTTCACGGGTGACGTTTCACGGGTCTAGGTTTCACTGGAAAGTTTCACGGGTCAAGGATTCACGGGTAAGTTTCACGGGTAAGTTTTACGGGTATGTTTTACAGGTGACGTTTCACGGGTCTAGGTTTCACTGGTAAGTTTCACGGGTCAAGGTTTCACGGGTAAGATTCACAGGTAAGTTTCACGGGTATATTTCATGGGTGATGTTTCACGGGTCTAGGTTTCACTGGTAAGTTTCACGGGTCAAGGTTTTACGGGTAAGTTTCACGGGTATGTTTCACGGGTGACGTTTCACGGGTCTAGGTTTCACTGGTAAGTTTCACGGGTCAAGGTTTCACGGGTAAGATTCACGGGTAAGTTTCACGGGTATGTTTCACGGGTGACGTTTCACGGGTATAGGTTTCACTAGTAAGTTTCACGGGTCAAGGTTTCACGGGTAAGTTTCACGGGTAAGTTTCACGGGTATGTTTCACGGGTGACGTTTCACGGGTCTAGGTTTCACTGGTAAGTTTCACGGGTCAAGGTTTCACGGGTAAGATTCACGGGTAAGTTTCACGGGTATGTTTCACGGGTGACGTTTCACGGGTCTAGGTTTCACTGGTAAGTTTCACGGGTCTAGGTTTCACGGGTAAGTTTCACGGGTAAGTTTCACGGGTATGTTTCATGGGTGATGTTTCACGGGTCTAGGTTTCACTGGTAAGTTTCACGGGTCAAGGTTTCACGGGTAAGTTTCACGGGTAAGTTTCACGGGTAAGTTTTACGGGTATGTTTTACAGGTGACGTTTCACGGGTCTAGGTTTCACTGGTAAGTTTCACGGGTCAAGGTTTCACGGGTAAGTTTCACGGGTAAGTTTCACGGGTATGTTTCATGGGTGATGTTTCACGGGTCTAGGTTTTACTGGTAAGTTTCACGGGTCAAGGTTTCACGGGTAAGTTTCACGGGTAAGTTTCACGGGTGACGTTTCACGGGTCTAGGTTTCACTGGTAAGTTTCACGGGTATGTTTCACGGGTGACGTTTCACGGGTCTAGGTTTCACTGGTAAGTTTCACGGGTCAAGGTTTCACGGGTAAGTTTCACGGGTAAGTTTCACGGGTATGTTTCACGGATGACGTTTCACGGGTCTAGGTTTCACTGGTAAGTTTCACGGGTCAAGGTTTCACGGGTAAGTTTCACGGGTAAGTTTCACGGGTGACGTTTCACGGGTCTAGGTTTCACTGGTAAGTTTCACGGGTATATTTCACGGGTGACGTTTCACGGATCTAGGTTTCACTGGTAAGTTTCACGGGTCAAGGTTTCACGGGTAAGTTTCACGAGTAAGTTTCACGGGTATGTTTCACGGGTAAGTTTCACGGGTGACGTTTCACGGGTCTAGGTTTCACTGGTAAGTTTCACGGGTATGTTTCACGGGTGACGTTTCACGGGTCTAGGTTTCACTGGTAAGTTTCACGGGTCAAGGTTTCACGGGTAAGTTTCACGGGTAAGTTTCACGGGTATGTTTTACGGATGACGTTTCACGGGTCTTGGTTTCACTGGTAAGTTTCACGGGTCAAGGTTTCACGGGTAAGTTTCACGGGTAAGTTTTACGGGTATGTTTTACAGGTGACGTTTCACGGGTAAGTTTCACGGGTAAGTTTCACGGGTATGTTTCACGGGTGACGTTTCACGGGTCTTGGTTTCACTGGTAAGTTTCACGGGTCAAGGTTTCACGGGTAAGTTTCACGGGTATGTTTCACGGGTGACGTTTCACGGGTCTAGGTTTCACTGGTAAGTTTCACGGGTCAAGGTTTCACGGGTAAGTTTCACGGGTAAGTTTTACGGGTAAGTTTCACGGGTCTAGGTTTCAATGGTAAGTTTCACGGGTCAAGGTTTCACGGGTAAGTTTCACGGGTAAGTTTCACGGGTATGTTTCACGGGTGACGTTTCACGGGTCTAGGTTTCACTGGAAAGTTTCACGGATCAAGGTTTCACGGGTAAGTTTCACGGGTAAGTTTTACGGGTATGTTTTACAGGTGACGTTTCACGGGTCTAGGTTTCACTGGTAAGTTTCACGGGTCAAGGTTTCACGGGTAAGTTTCACGGGTAAGTTTCACGGGTATGTTTCATGGGTGATGTTTCACGGGTCTAGGTTTTACTGGTAAGTTTCACGGGTCAAGGTTTCACGGGTAAGTTTCACGGGTAAGTTTCACGGGTGACGTTTCACGGGTCTAGGTTTCACTGGTAAGTTTCACGGGTATGTTTCACGGGTGACGTTTCACGGGTCTAGGTTTCACTGGTAAGTTTCACGGGTCAAGGTTTCACGGGTAAGTTTCACTGGTAAGTTTCAGGGTATGTTTCACGGATGACGTTTCACGGGTCTTGGTTTCACTGGTAAGTTTCACGGGTCAAGGTTTCACGGGTAAGTTTCACGGGTAAGTTTTACGGGTATGTTTTACAGGTGACGTTTCACGGGTAAGTTTCACGGGTAAGTTTCACGGGTATGTTTCACGGGTGACGTTTCACGGGTCTAGGTTTCACTGGTAAGTTTCACGGGTCAAGGTTTCACGGGTAAGTTTCACGGGTAAGTTTTACGGGTAAGTTTCACGGGTGACGTTTCACGGGTCTAGGTTTCACTGGAAAGTTTCACGGGTCAAGGATTCACGGGTAAGTTTCACGGGTAAGTTTTACGGGTATGTTTTACAGGTGACGTTTCACGGGTCTAGGTTTCACTGGTAAGTTTCACGGGTCAAGGTTTCACGGGTAAGATTCACGGGTAAGTTTCACGGGTATGTTTCATGGGTGATGTTTCACGGGTCTAGGTTTCACTGGTAAGTTTCACGGGTCAAGGTTTTACGGGTAAGTTTCACGGGTATGTTTCACGGGTGACGTTTCACGGGTCTAGGTTTCACTGGTAAGTTTCACGGGTCAAGGTTTCACGGGTAAGATTCACGGGTAAGTTTCACGGGTATGTTTCACGGGTGACGTTTCACGGGTATAGGTTTCACTAGTAAGTTTCACGGGTCAAGGTTTCACGGGTAAGTTTCACGGGTAAGTTTCACGGGTATGTTTCACGGGTGACGTTTCACGGGTCTAGGTTTCACTGGTAAGTTTCACGGGTCAAGGTTTCACGGGTAAGATTCACGGGTAAGTTTCACGGGTATGTTTCACGGGTGACGTTTCACGGGTCTAGGTTTCACTGGTAAGTTTCCCGGGTCAAGGTTTCACGAGTAAGTTTTACGGGTAAGTTTTACGCGTAAGTTTCACGGGTGACGTTTCACGGGTCTAGGTTTCACTGGTAAGTTTCACGGGTCAAGGTTTCACGGGTAAGTTTAACGGGTAAGTTTTACGGGTAAGTTTTACGGGTGACGTTTCACGGGTCTAGGTTTCACTGGTAAGTTTCACGGGTCTAGGTTTCACTGGTAAGTTTCACGGGTCAAGGTTTCACGGGTAAGTTTCACGGGTAAGTTTCACGGGTATGTTTCACGGGTGACGTTTCACGGGTCTAGGTTTCACTGGAAAGTTTCACAGATCAAGGTTTCACGGGTAAGTTTCACGGGTAAGTTTCACGGGTAAGTTTTACGGGTATGTTTTACAGGTGACGTTTCACGGGTCTAGGTTTCACTGGTAAGTTTCACGGGTCAAGGTTTCACGGGTAAGTTTCACGGGTAAGTTTCACGGGTATGTTTCATGGGTGATGTTTCACGGGTCTAGGTTTTACTGGTAAGTTTCACGGGTCAAGGTTTCACGGGTAAGTTTTACGGGTCTATGTTTCACTGGTAAGTTTCACGGGTATGTTTCACGGGTGACGTTTCACGGGTCTAGGTTTCACTGGTAAGTTTCACGGGTCAAGGTTTCACGGGTAAGTTTCACGGGTAAGTTTCACGGGTATGTTTCACGGATGACGTTTCACGGGTCTTGGTTTCACTGGTAAGTTTCACGGGTCAAGGTTTCACGGGTAAGTTTCACGGGTAAGTTTTACGGGTATGTTTTACAGGTGACGTTTCACGGGTAAGTTTCACGGGTAAGTTTCACGGGTATGTTTCACGGGTGACGTTTCACGGGTCTAGGTTTCACTGGTAAGTTTCACGGGTCAAGGTTTCACGGGTAAGTTTCACGGGTAAGTTTTACGGGTAAGTTTCACGGGTGACGTTTCACGGGTCTAGGTTTCACTGGAAAGTTTCACGGGTCAAGGATTCACGGGTAAGTTTCACGGGTAAGTTTTACGGGTATGTTTTACAGGTGACGTTTCACGGGTCTAGGTTTCACTGGTAAGTTTCACGGGACAAGGTTTCACGGGTAAGATTCACGGGTAAGTTTTACGGGTATGTTTCATAAGTGATGTTTCACGGGTCTAGGTTTCACTGGTAAGTTTCACGGGTCAAGGTTTTACGGGTAAGTTTCACGGGTAAGTTTCACGGGTATGTTTCACGGGTGACGTTTCACGGGTCTAGGTTTCGCTGGTAAGTTTCACGGGTCAAGGTTTCACGGGTAAGTTTCACGGGTAAGTTTCACGGGTATATTTCACGGGTGACGTTTCACGGGTCTAGGTTTCACTAGTAAGTTTCACGGGTCAAGGTTTCACGGGTAAGTTTCACGGGTATGTTTCATGGGTGATGTTTCACGGGTCTAGGTTTTACTGGTAAGTTTCACGGGTCAAGGTTTCACGGGTAAGTTTCACGGGTAAGTTTCACGGGTGACGTTTCACGGGTCTAGGTTTCACTGGTAAGTTTCACGGGTATGTTTCACGGGTAAGTTTTACGGGTATGTTTTACAGGTGACGTTTCACGGGTAAAGGTTTCACGGGTCAAGGTTTCACGGGTAAGTTTCACGGGTAAGTTTCACGGGTATGTTTTACAGGTGTCGTTTCACGGGTCTAGGTTTCACTGGTAAGTTTCACGGGTCAAGGTTTCACTGGTAAGATTCACGGGTAAGTTTCACGGGTATGTTTCATGAGTGATGTTTCACGGGTCTAGGTTTCACTGGTAAGTTTCACGGGTCAAGGTTTTACGGGTAAGTTTCACGGGTATGTTTCACGGGTGACGTTTCACGGGTCTAGGTTTCACTGGTAAGTTTCACGGGTCAAGGTTTCACGGGTCAAGGTTTCACGGGTAAGTTTCACGGGTAAGTTTCACGGGTATGTTTCACGGGTGACGTTTCACGGGTCTAGGTTTCACTAGTAAGTTTCACTTGTCAAGGTTTCACGGGTAAGTTTCACGGGTAAGTTTCACGGGTATGTTTCACGGGTGACGTTTCACGGGTCTAGGTTTCACTGGTAAGTTTCACGGGTCAAGGTTTCACGGGTAAGTTTCACGGGTAAGTTTCACGGGTAAGTTTCACGGGTATGTTTCACGGGTGACGTTTCACGGGTCTAGGTTTCACTGGTAAGTTTCACGGGTCAAGGTTTCACGGGTAAGTTTCACGGGTAAGTTTCACGGGTATGTTTCACGGGTGACGTTTCACGGGTCTAGGTTTCACTGGTAAGTTTCACGGGACAAGGTTTTACGGGTAAGTTTCACGGGTAAATTTCACGGGTATGTTTCACGGGTGACGTTTCACGGGTCTAGGATTCACGGGTAAGTTTCACGGGTCAAGGTTTCACGGGTAAGTTTCACGGGTAAGTTTCACGGGTATGTTTCACAAGTGACGTTTCACGGGTCTAGGTTTCACTGGAAAGTTTCACGGGTCAAGGTTTCACGGGTAAGTTTCACGGGTAAGTTTTACGGGTATGTTTTACAGGCGAAGTTTCACGGGTATGTTTCACGGGTGACGTTTCACGGGTCTAGGTTTCACTGGTAAGTTTCACGGGTCAAGGTTTCACGGGTAAGTTTCACGGGTAAATTTCACGGGTATGTTTCACGGGTGACGTTTCACGGGTCTAGGTTTCACTGGTAAGTTTCACAGTTCAAGGTTTTACGGGTAAGTTTCACGGGTAAGTTTCACGGGTATGTTTCACGGGTGACGTTTCACGGGTCTAGGTTTCACTGGTAAGTTTCACGGGTCAAGGTTTCACGGGTAAGTTTCACGGGTAAGTTTTACGGGTAAGTTTCACGGGTGACGTTTCACGGGTGCGTTTCACGGGTCTAGGTTTCACTGGTAAGTTTCACGGGTCAAGGTTTCACGGGTAAGTTTCACCGGTAAGTTTCACGGGTATGTTTCACAAGTGACGTTTCACGGGTCTAGGTTTCACTGGAAAGTTTCACGGGTCAAGGTTTCACGGGTAAGTTTCACGGGTAAGTTTTACGGGTATGTTTCATGGGTGATGTTTCACGGGTCTAGGTTTCACTGGTAAGTTTCACGGGTCAAGGTTTCACGGGTAAGTTTCACGGGTAAGTTTCACGGGTAAGTTTTACGGGTATGTTTTACAGGTGACGTTTCACGGGTCTAGGTTTCACTGGTAAGTTTCACGGGTCAAGGTTTCACGGGTAAGTTTCACGGGTAAGTTTCACGGGTATGTTTCATGGGTTATGTTTCACGGGTCTAGGTTTTACTGGTAAGTTTCACGGGTCAAGGTTTCACGGGTAAGTTTCACGGGTAAGTTTCACGGGTGACGTTTCACGGGTCTAGGTTTCACTGGTAAGTTTCACGGGTATGTTTCACGGGTGACGTTTCACGGGTCTAGGTTTCACTGGTAAGTTTCACGGGTCAAGGTTTCACGGGTAAGTTTCACGGGTAAGTTTCACGGGTATGTTTCACGGATGACGTTTCACGGGTCTTGGTTTCACTGGTAAGTTTCACGGGTCAAGGTTTCACGGGTAAGTTTCACGGGTAAGTTTTACGGGTATGTTTTACAGGTGACGTTTCACGGGTAAGTTTCACGGGTAAGTTTCACGGGTATGTTTCACGGGTGAAGTTTCACGGGTCTAGGTTTCACTGGTAAGTTTCACGGGTCAAGGTTTCACGGGTAAGTTTCACGGGTAAGTTTTACGGGTAAGTTTCACGGGTGACGTTTCACGGGTCTAGGTTTCACTGGAAAGTTTCACGGGTCAAGGATTCACGGGTAAGTTTCACGGGTAAGTTTTACGGGTATGTTTTACAGGTGACGTTTCACGGGTCTAGGTTTCACTGGTAAGTTTCACGGGTCAAGGTTTCACGGGTAAGATTGACGGGTAAGTTTCACGGGTATGTTTCGTGGGTGATGTTTCACGGGTCTAGGTTTCACTGGTAAGTTTCACGGGTCAAGGTTTTACGGGTAAGTTTCACGGGTAAGTTTCACGGGTAAGTTTCACGGGTATGTTTCACGGGTGACGTTTCACGGGTCTAGGTTTCACTGGTAAGTTTCACGGGTCAAGGTTTCACGGGTAAGTTTCACGGGTAAGTTTCACGGGTATGTTTCATGGGTGATGTTTCACGGGTCTAGGTTTTACTGGTAAGTTTCACGGGTCAAGGTTTCACGGGTAAGTTTCACGGGTAAGTTTCACGGGTGACGTTTCACGGGTCTAGGTTTCACTGGTAAGTTTCACGGGTATGTTTCACGGGTGACGTTTCACGGGTCTAGGTTTCACTGGTAAGTTTCACGGGTCAAGGTTTCACGGGTAAGTTTCACGGGTAAGTTTCACGGGTATGTTTCACGGATGACGTTTCACGGGTCTTGGTTTCACTGGTAAGTTTCACGGGTCAAGGTTTCACGGGTAAGTTTCACGGGTAAGTTTTACGGGTATGTTTTACAGGTGACGTTTCACGGGTAAGTTTCACGGGTAAGTTTCACGGGTATGTTTCACGGGTGACGTTTCACGGGTCTAGGTTTCACTGGTAAGTTTCACGGGTCAAGGTTTCACGGGTAAGTTTCACGGGTAAGTTTTACGGGTAAGTTTCACGTGTGACGTTTCACGGGTCTAGGTTTCACTGGAAAGTTTTACGGGTCAAGGATTCACGGGTAAGTTTCACGGGTAAGTTTTACGGGTATGTTTTACAGGTGACGTTTCACGGGTCTAGGTTTCACTGGTAAGTTTCACGGGTCAAGGTTTCACGGGTAAGTTTCACGGGTAAGTTTCACGGGTATGTTTCATGGGTGATGTTTCACGGGTCTAGGTTTTACTGGTAAGTTTCACGGGTCAAGGTTTCACGGGTAAGTTTCACGGGTAAGTTTCACGGGTGACGTTTCACGGGTCTAGGTTTCACTGGTAAGTTTCACGGGTATATTTCACGGGTGACGTTTCACGGATCTAGGTTTCACTGGTAAGTTTCACGGGTCAAGGTTTCACGGGTAAGTTTCACGAGTAAGTTTCACGGGTATGTTTCACGGGTAAGTTTCACGGGTGACGTTTCACGGGTCTAGGTTTCACTGGTAAGTTTCACGGGTATGTTTCACGGGTGACGTTTCACGGGTCTAGGTTTCACTGGTAAGTTTCACGGGTCAAGGTTTCACGGGTAAGTTTCACGGGTAAGTTTCACGGGTATGTTTCACGGATGACGTTTCACGGGTCTTGGTTTCACTGGTAAGTTTCACGGGTCAAGGTTTCACGGGTAAGTTTCACGGGTAAGTTTTACGGGTATGTTTTACAGGTGACGTTTCACGGGTAAGTTTCACGGGTAAGTTTCACGGGTATGTTTCACGGGTGACGTTTCACGGGTCTTGGTTTCACTGGTAAGTTTCACGGGTCAAGGTTTCACGGGTAAGTTTCACGGGTATGTTTCACGGGTGACGTTTCACGGGTCTAGGTTTCACTGGTAAGTTTCACGGGTCAAGGTTTCACGGGTAAGTTTCACGGGTAAGTTTTACGGGTAAGTTTCACGGGTCTAGGTTTCAATGGTAAGTTTCACGGGTCAAAGTTTCACGGGTAAGTTTCACGGGTAAGTTTCACGGGTATGTTTCACGGGTGACGTTTCACGGGTCTAGGTTTCACTGGAAAGTTTCACGGATCAAGGTTTCACGGGTAAGTTTCACGGGTAAGTTTTACGGGTATGTTTTACAGGTGACGTTTCACGGGTCTAGGTTTCACTGGTAAGTTTCACGGGTCAAGGTTTCACGGGTAAGTTTCACGGGTAAGTTTCACGGGTATGTTTCATGGGTGATGTTTCACGGGTCTAGGTTTTACTGGTAAGTTTCACGGGTCAAGGTTTCACGGGTAAGTTTCACGGGTAAGTTTCACGGGTGACGTTTCACGGGTCTAGGTTTCACTGGTAAGTTTCACGGGTATGTTTCACGGGTGACGTTTCACGGGTCTAGGTTTCACTGGTAAGTTTCACGGGTCAAGGTTTCACGGGTAAGTTTCACGGGTAAGTTTCACGGGTATGTTTCACGGGTAAGTTTCACGGGTGACGTTTCACGGGTCTAGGATTCACTGGTAAGTTTCACGGGTAAGTTTCACGGGTAAGTTTTACGGGTATGTTTTACAGGTGACGTTTCACGGGTAAGTTTCACGGGTAAGTTTCACGGGTATGTTTCACGGGTGACGTTTCACGGGTCTAGGTTTCACTGGTAAGTTTCACGGGTCAAGGTTTCACGGGTAAGTTTCACGGGTAAGTTTTACGGGTAAGTTTCACGGGTGACGTTTCACGGGTCTAGGTTTCACTGGAAAGTTTCACGGGTCAAGGATTCACGGGTAAGTTTCACGGGTAAGTTTTACGGGTATGTTTTACAGGTGACGTTTCACGGGTCTAGGTTTCACTGGTAAGTTTCACGGGTCAAGGTTTCACGGGTAAGATTCACGGGTAAGTTTCACGGGTATGTTTCACGGGTGACGTTTCACGGGTCTAGGTTTCACTGGTAAGTTTCACGGGTCAAGGTTTCACGGGTAAGTTTCACGGGTAAGTTTTACGGGTAAGTTTCACGGGTGACGTTTCACGGGTGCGTTTCACGGGTCTAGGTTTCACTGGTAAGTTTCACGGGTCAAGGTTTCACGGGTAAGTTTCACCGGTAAGTTTCACGGGTATGTTTCACAAGTGACGTTTCACGGGTCTAGGTTTCACTGGAAAGTTTCACGGGTCAAGGTTTCACGGGTAAGTTTCACGGGTAAGTTTTACGGGTATGTTTCATGGGTGATGTTTCACGGGTCTAGGTTTCACTGGTAAGTTTCACGGGTCAAGGTTTCACGGGTAAGTTTCACGGGTAAGTTTCACGGGTAAGTTTTACGGGTATGTTTTACAGGTGACGTTTCACGGGTCTAGGTTTCACTGGTAAGTTTCACGGGTCAAGGTTTCACGGGTAAGTTTCACGGGTAAGTTTCACGGGTATGTTTCATGGGTTATGTTTCACGGGTCTAGGTTTTACTGGTAAGTTTCACGGGTCAAGGTTTCACGGGTAAGTTTCACGGGTAAGTTTCACGGGTGACGTTTCACGGGTCTAGGTTTCACTGGTAAGTTTCACGGGTATGTTTCACGGGTGACGTTTCACGGGTCTAGGTTTCACTGGTAAGTTTCACGGGTCAAGGTTTCACGGGTAAGTTTCACGGGTAAGTTTCACGGGTATGTTTCACGGATGACGTTTCACGGGTCTTGGTTTCACTGGTAAGTTTCACGGGTCAAGGTTTCACGGGTAAGTTTCACGGGTAAGTTTTACGGGTATGTTTTACAGGTGACGTTTCACGGGTAAGTTTCACGGGTAAGTTTCACGGGTATGTTTCACGGGTGAAGTTTCACGGGTCTAGGTTTCACTGGTAAGTTTCACGGGTCAAGGTTTCACGGGTAAGTTTCACGGGTAAGTTTTACGGGTAAGTTTCACGGGTGACGTTTCACGGGTCTAGGTTTCACTGGAAAGTTTCACGGGTCAAGGATTCACGGGTAAGTTTCACGGGTAAGTTTTACGGGTATGTTTTACAGGTGACGTTTCACGGGTCTAGGTTTCACTGGTAAGTTTCACGGGTCAAGGTTTCACGGGTAAGATTGACGGGTAAGTTTCACGGGTATGTTTCGTGGGTGATGTTTCACGGGTCTAGGTTTCACTGGTAAGTTTCACGGGTCAAGGTTTTACGGGTAAGTTTCACGGGTAAGTTTCACGGGTAAGTTTCACGGGTATGTTTCACGGGTGACGTTTCACGGGTCTAGGTTTCACTGGTAAGTTTCACGGGTCAAGGTTTCACGGGTAAGTTTCACGGGTAAGTTTCACGGGTATGTTTCATGGGTGATGTTTCACGGGTCTAGGTTTTACTGGTAAGTTTCACGGGTCAAGGTTTCACGGGTAAGTTTCACGGGTAAGTTTCACGGGTGACGTTTCACGGGTCTAGGTTTCACTGGTAAGTTTCACGGGTATGTTTCACGGGTGACGTTTCACGGGTCTAGGTTTCACTGGTAAGTTTCACGGGTCAAGGTTTCACGGGTAAGTTTCACGGGTAAGTTTCACGGGTATGTTTCACGGATGACGTTTCACGGGTCTTGGTTTCACTGGTAAGTTTCACGGGTCAAGGTTTCACGGGTAAGTTTCACGGGTAAGTTTTACGGGTATGTTTTACAGGTGACGTTTCACGGGTAAGTTTCACGGGTAAGTTTCACGGGTATGTTTCACGGGTGACGTTTCACGGGTCTAGGTTTCACTGGTAAGTTTCACGGGTCAAGGTTTCACGGGTAAGTTTCACGGGTAAGTTTTACGGGTAAGTTTCACGTGTGACGTTTCACGGGTCTAGGTTTCACTGGAAAGTTTTACGGGTCAAGGATTCACGGGTAAGTTTCACGGGTAAGTTTTACGGGTATGTTTTACAGGTGACGTTTCACGGGTCTAGGTTTCACTGGTAAGTTTCACGGGTCAAGGTTTCACGGGTAAGTTTCACGGGTAAGTTTCACGGGTATGTTTCATGGGTGATGTTTCACGGGTCTAGGTTTTACTGGTAAGTTTCACGGGTCAAGGTTTCACGGGTAAGTTTCACGGGTAAGTTTCACGGGTGACGTTTCACGGGTCTAGGTTTCACTGGTAAGTTTCACGGGTATATTTCACGGGTGACGTTTCACGGATCTAGGTTTCACTGGTAAGTTTCACGGGTCAAGGTTTCACGGGTAAGTTTCACGAGTAAGTTTCACGGGTATGTTTCACGGGTAAGTTTCACGGGTGACGTTTCACGGGTCTAGGTTTCACTGGTAAGTTTCACGGGTATGTTTCACGGGTGACGTTTCACGGGTCTAGGTTTCACTGGTAAGTTTCACGGGTCAAGGTTTCACGGGTAAGTTTCACGGGTAAGTTTCACGGGTATGTTTCACGGATGACGTTTCACGGGTCTTGGTTTCACTGGTAAGTTTCACGGGTCAAGGTTTCACGGGTAAGTTTCACGGGTAAGTTTTACGGGTATGTTTTACAGGTGACGTTTCACGGGTAAGTTTCACGGGTAAGTTTCACGGGTATGTTTCACGGGTGACGTTTCACGGGTCTTGGTTTCACTGGTAAGTTTCACGGGTCAAGGTTTCACGGGTAAGTTTCACGGGTATGTTTCACGGGTGACGTTTCACGGGTCTAGGTTTCACTGGTAAGTTTCACGGGTCAAGGTTTCACGGTTAAGTTTCACGGGTAAGTTTTACGGGTAAGTTTCACGGGTCTAGGTTTCAATGGTAAGTTTCACGGGTCAAAGTTTCACGGGTAAGTTTCACGGGTAAGTTTCACGGGTATGTTTCACGGGTGACGTTTCACGGGTCTAGGTTTCACTGGAAAGTTTCACGGATCAAGGTTTCACGGGTAAGTTTCACGGGTAAGTTTTACGGGTATGTTTTACAGGTGACGTTTCACGGGTCTAGGTTTCACTGGTAAGTTTCACGGGTCAAGGTTTCACGGGTAAGTTTCACGGGTATGTTTCATGGGTGATGTTTCACGGGTCTAGGTTTTACTGGTAAGTTTCACGGGTCAAGGTTTCACGGGTAAGTTTCACGGGTAAGTTTCACGGGTGACGTTTCACGGGTCTAGGTTTCACTGGTAAGTTTCACGGGTATGTTTCACGGGTGACGTTTCACGGGTCTAGGTTTCACTGGTAAGTTTCACGGGTCAAGGTTTCACGGGTAAGTTTCACGGGTAAGTTTCACGGGTATGTTTCACGGGTAAGTTTCACGGGTGACGTTTCACGGGTCTAGGATTCACTGGTAAGTTTCACGGGTAAGTTTCACGGGTAAGTTTTACGGGTATGTTTTACAGGTGACGTTTCACGGGTAAGTTTCACGGGTAAGTTTCACCGGTATGTTTCACGGGTGACGTTTCACGGGTCTAGGTTTCACTGGTAAGTTTCACGGGTCAAGGTTTCACGGGTAAGTTTCACGGGTAAGTTTTACGGGTAAGTTTCACGGGTGACGTTTCACGGGTCTAGGTTTCACTGGAAAGTTTCACGGGTCAAGGATTCACGGGTAAGTTTCACGGGTAAGTTTTACGGGTATGTTTTACAGGTGACGTTTCACGGGTCTAGGTTTCACTGGTAAGTTTCACGGGTCAAGGTTTCACGGGTAAGATTCACGGGTAAGTTTCACGGGTATGTTTCATGGGTGATGTTTCACGGGTCTAGGTTTCACTGGTAAGTTTCACGGGTCAAGGTTTTACGGGTAAGTTTCACGGGTATGTTTCACGGGTGACGTTTCACGGGTCTAGGTTTCACTGGTAAGTTTCACGGGTCAAGGTTTCACGGGTAAGATTCACGGGTAAGTTTCACGGGTATGTTTCACGGGTGACGTTTCACGGGTATAGGTTTCACTAGTAAGTTTCACGGGTCAAGGTTTCACGGGTAAGTTTCACGGGTAAGTTTCACGGGTATGTTTCACGGGTGACGTTTCACGGGTCTAGGTTTCACTGGTAAGTTTTACGGGTCAAGGTTTCACGGGTAAGATTCACGGGTAAGTTTCACGGGTATGTTTCACGGGTGACGTTTCACGGGTCTAGGTTTCACTGGTAAGTTTCCCGGGTCAAGGTTTCACGAGTAAGTTTTACGGGTAAGTTTTACGCGTAAGTTTCACGGGTGACGTTTCACGGGTCTAGGTTTCACTGGTAAGTTTCACGGGTCAAGGTTTCACGGGTAAGTTTAACGGGTAAGTTTTACGGGTAAGTTTCACGGGTGACGTTTCACGGGTCTAGGTTTCACTGGTAAGTTTCACGGGTCTAGGTTTCACTGGTAAGTTTCATGGGTCAAGGTTTCACGGGTAAGTTTCACGGGTAAGTTTCACGGGTATGTTTCACGGGTGACGTTTCACGGGTCTAGGTTTCACTGGAAAGTTTCACAGATCAAGGTTTCACGGGTAAGTTTCACGGGTAAGTTTCACGGGTAAGTTTTACGGGTATGTTTTACAGGTGACGTTTCACGGGTCTAGGTTTCACTGGTAAGTTTCACGGGTCAAGGTTTCACGGGTAAGTTTCACGGGTAAGTTTCACGGGTATGTTTCATGGGTGATGTTTCACGGGTCTAGGTTTTACTGGTAAGTTTCACGGGTCAAGGTTTCACGGGTAAGTTTTACGGGTCTATGTTTCACTGGTAAGTTTCACGGGTATGTTTCACGGGTGACGTTTCACGGGTCTAGGTTTCACTGGTAAGTTTCACGGGTCAAGGTTTCACGGGTAAGTTTCACGGGTAAGTTTCACGGGTATGTTTCACGGATGACGTTTCACGGGTCTTGGTTTCACTGGTAAGTTTCACGGGTCAAGGTTTCACGGGTAAGTTTCACGGGTAAGTTTTACGGGTATGTTTTACAGGTGACGTTTCACGGGTAAGTTTCACGGGTAAGTTTCACGGGTATGTTTCACGGGTGACGTTTCACGGGTCTAGGTTTCACTGGTAAGTTTCACGGGTCAAGGTTTCACGGGTAAGTTTCACAGGTAAGTTTTACGGGTAAGTTTCACGGGTGACGTTTTACGGGTCTAGGTTTCACTGGAAAGTTTCACGGGTCAAGGATTCACGGGTAAGTTTCACGGGCAAGTTTTACGGGTATGTTTTACAGGTGACGTTTCACGGGTCTAGGTTTCACTGGTAAGTTTCACGGGTCAAGGTTTCACGGGTAAGATTCACGGGTAAGTTTTACGGGTATGTTTCATAAGTGATGTTTCACGGGTCTAGGTTTCACTGGTAAGTTTCACGGGTCAAGGTTTTACGGGTAAGTTTCACGGGTAAGTTTCACGGGTATGTTTCACGGGTGACGTTTCACGGGTCTAGGTTTCGCTGGTAAGTTTCACGGGTCAAGGTTTCACGGGTAAGTTTCACGGGTAAGTTTCACGGGTATATTTCACGGGTGACGTTTCACGGGTCTAGGTTTCACTAGTAAGTTTCACGGGTCAAGGTTTCACGGGTAAGTTTCACGGGTAAGTTTCACGGGTATGTTTCATGGGTGATGTTTCACGGGTCTAGGTTTTACTGGTAAGTTTCACGGGTCAAGGTTTCACGGGTAAGTTTCACGGGTAAGTTTCACGGGTGACGTTTCACGGGTCTAGGTTTCACTGGTAAGTTTCACGGGTATGTTTCACGGGTAAGTTTTACGGGTATGTTTTACAGGTGACGTTTCACGGGTAAAGGTTTCACGGGTCAAGGTTTCACGGGTAAGTTTCACGGGTAAGTTTCACGGGTATGTTTTACAGGTGACGTTTCACGGGTCTAGGTTTCACTGGTAAGTTTCACGGGTCAAGGTTTCACTGGTAAGATTCACGGGTAAGTTTCACGGGTATGTTTCATGAGTGATGTTTCACGGGTCTAGGTTTCACTGGTAAGTTTCACGGGTCAAGGTTTTACGGGTAAGTTTCACGGGTAAGTTTCACGGGTATGTTTCACGGGTGACGTTTCACGGGTCTAGGTTTCACTGGTAAGTTTCACGGGTCAAGGTTTCACGGGTCAAGGTTTCACGGGTAAGTTTCACGGGTAAGTTTCACGGGTATGTTTCACGGGTGACGTTTCACGGGTCTAGGTTTCACTAGTAAGTTTCACTTGTCAAGGTTTCACGGGTAAGTTTCACGGGTAAGTTTCACGGGTATGTTTCACGGGTGACGTTTCACGGGTCTAGGTTTCACTGGTAAGTTTCACGGGTCAAGGTTTCACGGGTAAGTTTCACGGGTAAGTTTCACGGGTATGTTTCACGGGTGACGTTTCACGGGTCTAGGTTTCACTGGTAAGTTTCACGGGTCAAGGTTTCACGGGTAAGTTTCACGGGTAAGTTTCACGGGTATGTTTCACGGGTGACGTTTCACGGGTCTAGGTTTCACTGGTAAGTTTCACGGGTCAAGGTTTTACGGGTAAGTTTCACGGGTAAATTTCACGGGTATGTTTCACGGGTGACGTTTCACGGGTCTAGGATTCACGGGTAAGTTTCACGGGTCAAGGTTTCACGGGTAAGTTTCACGGGTAAGTTTCACGGGTATGATTCACAAGTGACGTTTCACGGGTCTAGGTTTCACTGGAAAGTTTCACGGGTCAAGGTTTCATGGGTAAGTTTCACGGGTAAGTTTTACGGGTATGTTTTATAGGCGACGTTTCACGGGTCTAGGTTTCACTGGTAAGTTTCACGGGTCTAGGTTTCACGGGTAAGTTTCACGGGTAAGTTTCACGGGTATGTTTCACGGGTGACGTTTCACGGGTCTAGGTTTCACTGGTAAGTTTCACGGGTCAAGGTTTCACGGGTAAGTTTCACGGGTAAATTTCACGGGTATGTTTCACGGGTGACGTTTCACGGGTCTAGGTTTCACTGGTAAGTTTCACAGTTCAAGGTTTTACGGGTAAGTTTCACGGGTATGTTTCACGGGTGACGTTTCACGGGTCTAGGTTTCACTGGTAAGTTTCACGGGTCAAGGTTTCACGGGTAAGTTTCACGGGTAAGTTTTACGGGTAAGTTTCACGGGTGACGTTTCACGGGTGCGTTTCACGGGTCTAGGTTTCACTGGTAAGTTTCACGGGTCAAGGTTTCACGGGTAAGTTTCACCGGTAAGTTTCACGGGTATGTTTCACAAGTGACGTTTCACGGGTCTAGGTTTCACTGGAAAGTTTCACGGGTCAAGGTTTCACGGGTAAGTTTCACGG
Source organism: Agonum fuliginosum (assembly GCA_947534325.1). Lineage (NCBI taxonomy): Eukaryota > Metazoa > Arthropoda > Insecta > Coleoptera > Carabidae > Agonum > Agonum fuliginosum. The sequence goes on from OX384036.1 coordinate 28,006,316, forward strand.
GTAAGTTTTACGGGTATGTTTCATGGGTGATGTTTCACGGGTCTAGGTTTCACTGGTAAGTTTCACGGGTCAAGGTTTCACGGGTAAGTTTCACGGGTAAGTTTCACGGGTAAGTTTTACGGGTATGTTTTACAGGTGACGTTTCACGGGTCTAGGTTTCACTGGTAAGTTTCACGGGTCAAGGTTTCACGGGTAAGTTTCACGGGTAAGTTTCACGGGTATGTTTCATGGGTGATGTTTCACGGGTCTAGGTTTTACTGGTAAGTTTCACGGGTCAAGGTTTCACGGGTAAGTTTCACGGGTAAGTTTCACGGGTGACGTTTCACGGGTCTAGGTTTCACTGGTAAGTTTCACGGGTATGTTTCACGGGTGACGTTTCACGGGTCTAGGTTTCACTGGTAAGTTTCACGGGTAAAGGTTTCACGGGTAAGTTTCACGGGTAAGTTTCACGGGTATGTTTCACGGATGACGTTTCACGGGTCTTGGTTTCACTGGTAAGTTTCACGGGTCAAGGTTTCACGGGTAAGTTTCACGGGTAAGTTTTACGGGTATGTTTTACAGGTGACGTTTCACGGGTAAGTTTCACGGGTAAGTTTCACGGGTATGTTTCACGGGTGACGTTTCACGGGTCTAGGTTTCACTGGTAAGTTTCACGGGCCAAGGTTTCACGGGTAAGTTTCACGGGTAAGTTTTACGGGTAAGTTTCACGTGTGACGTTTCACGGGTCTAGGTTTCACTGGAAAGTTTCACGGGTCAAGGATTCACGGGTAAGTTTCACGGGTAAGTTTTACGGGTATGTTTTACAGGTGACGTTTCACGGGTCTAGGTTTCACTGGTAAGTTTCACGGGTCAAGGTTTCACGGGTAAGTTTCACGGGTAAGTTTCACGGGTATGTTTCATGGGTGATGTTTCACGGGTCTAGGTTTTACTGGTAAGTTTCACGGGTCAAGGTTTCACGGGTAAGTTTCACGGGTAAGTTTCACGGGTGACGTTTCACGGGTCTAGGTTTCACTGGTAAGTTTCACGGGTATATTTCACGGGTGACGTTTCACGGATCTAGGTTTCACTGGTAAGTTTCACGGGTCAAGGTTTCACGGGTAAGTTTCACGAGTAAGTTTCACGGGTATGTTTCACGGGTAAGTTTCACGGGTGACGTTTCACGGGTCTAGGTTTCACTGGTAAGTTTCACGGGTATGTTTCACGGGTGACGTTTCACGGGTCTAGGTTTCACTGGTAAGTTTCACGGGTCAAGGTTTCACGGGTAAGTTTCACGGGTAAGTTTTACGGGTATGTTTCACGGATGACGTTTCACGGGTCTTGGTTTCACTGGTAAGTTTCACGGGTCAAGGTTTTACGGGTAAGTTTCACGGGTAAGTTTTACGGGTATGTTTTACAGGTGACGTTTCACGGGTAAGTTTCACGGGTAAGTTTCACGGGTATGTTTCACGGGTGACGTTTCACGGGTCTTGGTTTCACTGGTAAGTTTCACGGGTCAAGGTTTCACGGGTAAGTTTCACGGGTATGTTTCACGGGTGACGTTTCACGGGTCTAGGTTTCACTGGTAAGTTTCACGGGTCAAGGTTTCACGGGTAAGTTTCACGGGTAAGTTTTACGGGTAAGTTTCACGGGTCTAGGTTTCAATGGTAAGTTTCACGGGTCAAGGTTTCACGGGTAAGTTTCACGGGTAAGTTTCACGGGTATGTTTCACGGGTGACGTTTCACGGGTCTAGGTTTCACTGGAAAGTTTCACGGATCAAGGTTTCACGGGTAAGTTTCACGGGTAAGTTTTACGGGTATGTTTTACAGGTGACGTTTCACGGGTCTAGGTTTCACTGGTAAGTTTCACGGGTCAAGGTTTCACGGGTAAGTTTCACGGGTAAGTTTCACGGGTATGTTTCATGGGTGATGTTTCACGGGTCTAGGTTTTACTGGTAAGTTTCACGGGTCAAGGTTTCACGGGTAAGTTTCACGGGTAAGTTTCACGGGTGACGTTTCACGGGTCTAGGTTTCACTGGTAAGTTTCACGGGTATGTTTCACGGGTGACGTTTCACGGGTCTAGGTTTCACTGGTAAGTTTCACGGGTCAAGGTTTCACGGGTAAGTTTCACTGGTAAGTTTCAGGGTATGTTTCACGGATGACGTTTCACGGGTCTTGGTTTCACTGGTAAGTTTCACGGGTCAAGGTTTCACGGGTAAGTTTCACGGGTAAGTTTTACGGGTATGTTTTACAGGTGACGTTTCACGGGTAAGTTTCACGGGTAAGTTTCACGGGTATGTTTCACGGGTGACGTTTCACGGGTCTAGGTTTCACTGGTAAGTTTCACGGGTCAAGGTTTCACGGGTAAGTTTCACGGGTAAGTTTTACGGGTAAGTTTCACGGGTGACGTTTCACGGGTCTAGGTTTCACTGGAAAGTTTCACGGGTCAAGGATTCACGGGTAAGTTTCACGGGTAAGTTTTACGGGTATGTTTTACAGGTGACGTTTCACGGGTCTATTTTTCACTGGTAAGTTTCACGGGTCAAGGTTTCACGGGTAAGATTCACGGGTAAGTTTCACGGGTATGTTTCATGGGTGATGTTTCACGGGTCTAGGTTTCACTGGTAAGTTTCACGGGTCAAGGTTTTACGGGTAAGTTTCACGGGTATGTTTCACGGGTGACGTTTCACGGGTCTAGGTTTCACTGGTAAGTTTCACGGGTCAAGGTTTCACGGGTAAGATTCACGGGTAAGTTTCACGGGTATGTTTCACGGGTGACGTTTCACGGGTATAGGTTTCACTAGTAAGTTTCACGGGTCAAGGTTTCACGGGTAAGTTTCACGGGTAAGTTTCACGGGTATGTTTCACGGGTGACGTTTCACGGGTCTAGGTTTCACTGGTAAGTTTCACGGGTCAAGGTTTCACGGGTAAGATTCACGGGTAAGTTTCACGGGTATGTTTCACGGGTGACGTTTCACGGGTCTAGGTTTCACTGGTAAGTTTCCCGGGTCAAGGTTTCACGAGTAAGTTTTACGGGTAAGTTTTACGCGTAAGTTTCACGGGTGACGTTTCACGGGTCTAGGTTTCACTGGTAAGTTTCACGGGTCAAGGTTTCACGGGTAAGTTTAACGGGTAAGTTTTACGGGTAAGTTTCACGGGTGACGTTTCACGGGTCTAGGTTTCACTGGTAAGTTTCACGGGTCTAGGTTTCACTGGTAAGTTTCACGGGTCAAGGTTTCACGGGTAAGTTTCACGGGTAAGTTTCACGGGTATGTTTCACGGGTGACGTTTCACGGGTCTAGGTTTCACTGGAAAGTTTCACAGATCAAGGTTTCACGGGTAAGTTTCACGGGTAAGTTTCACGGGTAAGTTTTACGGGTATGTTTTACAGGTGACGTTTCACGGGTCTAGGTTTTACTGGTAAGTTTCACGGGTCAAGGTTTCACGGGTAAGTTTCACGGGTAAGTTTCACGGGTGACGTTTCACGGGTCTAGGTTTCACTGGTAAGTTTCACGGGTATGTTTCACGGGTGACGTTTCACGGGTCTAGGTTTCACTGGTAAGTTTCACGGGTCAAGGTTTCACGGGTAAGTTTCACTGGTAAGTTTCAGGGTATGTTTCACGGATGACGTTTCACGGGTCTTGGTTTCACTGGTAAGTTTCACGGGTCAAGGTTTCACGGGTAAGTTTCACGGGTAAGTTTTACGGGTATGTTTTACAGGTGACGTTTCACGGGTAAGTTTCACGGGTAAGTTTCACGGGTATGTTTCACGGGTGACGTTTCACGGGTCTAGGTTTCACTGGTAAGTTTCACGGGTCAAGGTTTCACGGGTAAGTTTCACGGGTAAGTTTTACGGGTAAGTTTCACGGGTGACGTTTCACGGGTCTAGGTTTCACTGGAAAGTTTCACGGGTCAAGGATTCACGGGTAAGTTTCACGGGTAAGTTTTACGGGTATGTTTTACAGGTGACGTTTCACGGGTCTAGGTTTCACTGGTAAGTTTCACGGGTCAAGGTTTCACGGGTAAGATTCACGGGTAAGTTTCACGGGTATGTTTCATGGGTGATGTTTCACGGGTCTAGGTTTCACTGGTAAGTTTCACGGGTCAAGGTTTTACGGGTAAGTTTCACGGGTATGTTTCACGGGTGACGTTTCACGGGTCTAGGTTTCACTGGTAAGTTTCACGGGTCAAGGTTTCACGGGTAAGATTCACGGGTAAGTTTCACGGGTATGTTTCACGGGTGACGTTTCACGGGTATAGGTTTCACTAGAAAGTTTCACGGGTCAAGGTTTCACGGGTAAGTTTCACGGGTAAGTTTCACGGGTATGTTTCACGGGTGACGTTTCACGGGTCTAGGTTTCACTGGTAAGTTTCACGGGTCAAGGTTTCACGGGTAAGATTCACGGGTAAGTTTCACGGGTATGTTTCACGGGTGACGTTTCACGGGTCTAGGTTTCACTGGTAAGTTTCCCGGGTCAAGGTTTCACGAGTAAGTTTTACGGGTAAGTTTTACGCGTAAGTTTCACGGGTGACGTTTCACGGGTCTAGGTTTCACTGGTAAGTTTCACGGGTCAAGGTTTCACGGGTAAGTTTAACGGGTAAGTTTTACGGGTAAGTTTCACGGGTGACGTTTCACGGGTCTAGGTTTCACTGGTAAGTTTCACGGGTCTAGGTTTCACTGGTAAGTTTCACGGGTCAAGGTTTCACGGGTAAGTTTCACGGGTAAGTTTCACGGGTATGTTTCACGGGTGACGTTTCACGGGTCTAGGTTTCACTGGAAAGTTTCACAGATCAAGGTTTCACGGGTAAGTTTCACGGGTAAGTTTCACGGGTAAGTTTTACGGGTATGTTTTACAGGTGACGTTTCACGGGTCTAGGTTTCACTGGTAAGTTTCACGGGTCAAGGTTTCACGGGTAAGTTTCACGGGTAAGTTTCACGGGTATGTTTCATGGGTGATGTTTCACGGGTCTAGGTTTTACTGGTAAGTTTCACGGGTCAAGGTTTCACGGGTAAGTTTTACGGGTCTATGTTTCACTGGTAAGTTTCACGGGTATGTTTCACGGGTGACGTTTCACGGGTCTAGGTTTCACTGGTAAGTTTCACGGGTCAAGGTTTCACGGGTAAGTTTCACGGGTAAGTTTCACGGGTATGTTTCACGGATGACGTTTCACGGGTCTTGGTTTCACTGGTAAGTTTCACGGGTCAAGGTTTCACGGGTAAGTTTCACGGGTAAGTTTTACGGGTATGTTTTACAGGTGACGTTTCACGGGTAAGTTTCACGGGTAAGTTTCACGGGTATGTTTCACGGGTGACGTTTCACGGGTCTAGGTTTCACTGGTAAGTTTCACGGGTCAAGGTTTCACGGGTAAGTTTCACGGGTAAGTTTTACGGGTAAGTTTCACGGGTGACGTTTCACGGGTCTAGGTTTCACTGGAAAGTTTCACGGGTCAAGGATTCACGGGTAAGTTTCACGGGTAAGTTTTACGGGTATGTTTTACAGGTGACGTTTCACGGGTCTAGGTTTCACTGGTAAGTTTCACGGGTCAAGGTTTCACGGGTAAGATTCACGGGTAAGTTTTACGGGTATGTTTCATAAGTGATGTTTCACGGGTCTAGGTTTCACTGGTAAGTTTCACGGGTCAAGGTTTTACGGGTAAGTTTCACGGGTAAGTTTCACGGGTATGTTTCACGGGTGACGTTTCACGGGTCTAGGTTTCGCTGGTAAGTTTCACGGGTCAAGGTTTCACGGGTAAGTTTCACGGGTAAGTTTCACGGGTATATTTCACGGGTGACGTTTCACGGGTCTAGGTTTCACTAGTAAGTTTCACGGGTCAAGGTTTCACGGGTAAGATTCACGGGTAAGTTTCACGGGTATGTTTCACGGGTGACGTTTCACGGGTATAGGTTTCACTAGTAAGTTTCACGGGTCAAGGTTTCACGGGTAAGTTTCACGGGTAAGTTTCACGGGTATGTTTCACGGGTGACGTTTCACGGGTCTAGGTTTCACTGGTAAGTTTCACGGGTCAAGGTTTCACGGGTAAGATTCACGGGTAAGTTTCACGGGTATGTTTCACGGGTGACGTTTCACGGGTCTAGGTTTCACTGGTAAGTTTCACGGGTCTAGGTTTCACGGGTAAGTTTCACGGGTATGTTTCATGGGTGATGTTTCACGGGTCTAGGTTTCACTGGTAAGTTTCACGGGTCAAGGTTTCACGGGTAAGTTCCACGGGTAAGTTTCACGGGTAAGTTTTACGGGTATGTTTTACAGGTGACGTTTCACGGGTCTAGGTTTCACTGGTAAGTTTCACGGGTCAAGGTTTCACGGGTAAGTTTCACGGGTAAGTTTCACGGGTATGTTTCATGGGTGATGTTTCACGGGTCTAGGTTTTACTGGTAAGTTTCACGGGTCAAGGTTTCACGGGTAAGTTTCACGGGTAAGTTTCACGGGTGACGTTTCACGGGTCTAGGTTTCACTGGTAAGTTTCACGGGTATGTTTCACGGGTGACGTTTCACGGGTCTAGGTTTCACTGGTAAGTTTCACGGGTCAAGGTTTCACGGGTAAGTTTCACGGGTAAGTTTCACGGGTATGTTTCACGGATGACGTTTCACGGGTCTTGGTTTCACTGGTAAGTTTCACGGGTCAAGGTTTCACGGGTAAGTTTCACGGGTAAGTTTTACGGGTATGTTTTACAGGTGACGTTTCACGGGTAAGTTTCACGGGTAAGTTTCACGGGTATGTTTCACGGGTGACGTTTCACGGGTCTAGGTTTCACTGGTAAGTTTCACGGGTCAAGGTTTCACGGGTAAGTTTCACGGGTAAGTTTTACGGGTAAGTTTCACGTGTGACGTTTCACGGGTCTAGGTTTCACTGGAAAGTTTCACGGGTCAAGGATTCACGGGTAAGTTTCACGGGTAAGTTTTACGGGTATGTTTTACAGGTGACGTTTCACGGGTCTAGGTTTCACTGGTAAGTTTCACGGGTCAAGGTTTCACGGGTAAGTTTCACGGGTAAGTTTCACGGGTATGTTTCATGGGTGATGTTTCACGGGTCTAGGTTTTACTGGTAAGTTTCACGGGTCAAGGTTTCAAGGGTAAGTTTCACGGGTAAGTTTCACGGGTGACGTTTCACGGGTCTAGGTTTCACTGGTAAGTTTCACGGGTATATTTCACGGGTGACGTTTCACGGATCTAGGTTTCACTGGTAAGTTTCACGGGTCAAGGTTTCACGGGTAAGTTTCACGAGTAAGTTTCACGGGTATGTTTCACGGGTAAGTTTCACGGGTGACGTTTCACGGGTCTAGGTTTCACTGGTAAGTTTCACGGGTATGTTTCACGGGTGACGTTTCACGGGTCTAGGTTTCACTGGTAAGTTTCACGGGTCAAGGTTTCACGGGTAAGTTTCACGGGTAAGTTTCACGGGTATGTTTCACGGATGACGTTTCACGGGTCTTGGTTTCACTGGTAAGTTTCACGGGTCAAGGTTTCACGGGTAAGTTTCACGGGTAAGTTTTACGGGTATGTTTTACAGGTGACGTTTCACGGGTAAGTTTCACGGGTAAGTTTCACGGGTATGTTTCACGGGTGACGTTTCACGGGTCTTGGTTTCACTGGTAAGTTTCACGGGTCAAGGTTTCACGGGTAAGTTTCACGGGTATGTTTCACGGGTGACGTTTCACGGGTCTAGGTTTCACTGGTAAGTTTCACGGGTCAAGGTTTCACGGGTAAGTTTCACGGGTAAGTTTTACGGGTAAGTTTCACGGGTCTAGGTTTCAATGGTAAGTTTCACGGGTCAAGGTTTCACGGGTAAGTTTCACGGGTAAGTTTCACGGGTATGTTTCACGGGTGACGTTTCACGGGTCTAGGTTTCACTGGAAAGTTTCACGGATCAAGGTTTCACGGGTAAGTTTCACGGGTAAGTTTTACGGGTATGTTTTACAGGTGACGTTTCACGGGTCTAGGTTTCACTGGTAAGTTTCACGGGTCAAGGTTTCACGGGTAAGTTTCACGGGTCAAGGTTTCACGGGTAAGTTTCACGGGTAAGTTTTACGGGTAAGTTTCACGGGTGACGTTTCACGGGTGCGTTTCACGGGTCTAGGTTTCACTGGTAAGTTTCACGGGTCAAGGTTTCACGGGTAAGTTTCACCGGTAAGTTTCACGGGTATGTTTCACAAGTGACGTTTCACGGGTCTAGGTTTCACTGGAAAGTTTCACGGGTCAAGGTTTCACGGGTAAGTTTCACGGGTAAGTTTTACGGGTATGTTTCATGGGTGATGTTTCACGGGTCTAGGTTTCACTGGTAAGTTTCACGGGTCAAGGTTTCACGGGTAAGTTTCACGGGTAAGTTTTACGGGTATGTTTTACAGGTGACGTTTCACGGGTCTAGGTTTCACTGGTAAGTTTCACGGGTCAAGGTTTCACGGGTAAGTTTCACGGGTAAGTTTCACGGGTATGTTTCATGGGTTATGTTTCACGGGTCTAGGTTTTACTGGTAAGTTTCACGGGTCAAGGTTTCACGGGTAAGTTTCACGGGTAAGTTTCACGGGTGACGTTTCACGGGTCTAGGTTTCACTGGTAAGTTTCACGGGTATGTTTCACGGGTGACGTTTCACGGGTCTAGGTTTCACTGGTAAGTTTCACGGGTCAAGGTTTCACGGGTAAGTTTCACGGGTAAGTTTCACGGGTATGTTTCACGGATGACGTTTCACGGGTCTTGGTTTCACTGGTAAGTTTCACGGGTCAAGGTTTCACGGGTAAGTTTCACGGGTAAGTTTTACGGGTATGTTTTACAGGTGACGTTTCACGGGTAAGTTTCACGGGTAAGTTTCACGGGTATGTTTCACGGGTGAAGTTTTACGGGTCTAGGTTTCACTGGTAAGTTTCACGGGTCAAGGTTTCAGGGGTAAGTTTCACGGGTAAGTTTTACGGGTAAGTTTCACGGGTGACGTTTCACGGGTCTAGGTTTCACTGGAAAGTTTCACGGGTAAGTTTCACGGGTAAGTTTTACGGGTATGTTTTACAGGTGACGTTTCACGGGTCTAGGTTTCACTGGTAAGTTTCACGGGTCAAGGTTTCACATGTAAGATTCACGGGTAAGTTTCACGGGTATGTTTCGTGGGTGATGTTTCACGGGTCTAGGTTTCACTGGTAAGTTTCACGGGTCAAGGTTTTACGGGTAAGTTTCACGGGTAAGTTTTACGGGTATGTTTCACGGGTGACGATTCACGGGTCTAGGTTTCACTGGTAAGTTTCACGGGTCAAGGTTTCACGGGTAAGTTTCACGGGTAAGTTTCACGGGTAAGTTTTACGGGTATGTTTTACAGGCGACGTTTCACGGGTCTAGGTTTCACTGGTAAGTTTCACGGGTCTAGGTTTCACGGGTAAGTTTCACGGGTAAGTTTCACGGGTATGTTTCATGGGTGATGTTTCACGGGTCTAGGTTTCACTGGTAAGTTTCACGGGTCAAGGTTTCACGGGTAAGTTTCACGGGTAAGTTTCACGGGTAAGTTTTACGGGTATGTTTTACAGGTGACGTTTCACGGGTCTAGGTTTCACTGGTAAGTTTCACGGGTCAAGGTTTCACGGGTAAGTTTCACGGGTAAGTTTCACGGGTATGTTTCATGGGTGATGTTTCACGGGTCTAGGTTTTACTGGTAAGTTTCACGGGTCAAGGTTTCACGGGTAAGTTTCACGGGTAAGTTTCACGGGTGACGTTTCACGGGTCTAGGTTTCACTGGTAAGTTTCACGGGTATGTTTCACGGGTGACGTTTCACGGGTCTAGGTTTCACTGGTAAGTTTCACGGGTCAAGGTTTCACGGGTAAGTTTCACGGGTAAGTTTCACGGGTATGTTTCACGGATGACGTTTCACGGGTCTTGGTTTCACTGGTAAGTTTCACGGGTCAAGGTTTCACGGGTAAGTTTCACGGGTAAGTTTTACGGGTATGTTTTACAGGTGACGTTTCACGGGTAAGTTTCACGGGTAAGTTTCACGGGTATGTTTCACGGGTGACGTTTCACGGGTCTAGGTTTCACTGGTAAGTTTCACGGGTCAAGGTTTCACGGGTAAGTTTCACGGGTAAGTTTTACGGGTAAGTTTCACGTGTGACGTTTCACGGGTCTAGGTTTCACTGGAAAGTTTCACGGGTCAAGGATTCACGGGTAAGTTTCACGGGTAAGTTTTACGGGTATGTTTTACAGGTGACGTTTCACGGGTCTAGGTTTCACTGGTAAGTTTCACGGGTCAAGGTTTCACGGGTAAGTTTCACGGGTAAGTTTCACGGGTATGTTTCATGGGTGATGTTTCACGGGTCTAGGTTTTACTGGTAAGTTTCACGGGTCAAGGTTTCACGGGTAAGTTTCACGGGTAAGTTTCACGGGTGACGTTTCACGGGTCTAGGTTTCACTGGTAAGTTTCACGGGTATATTTCACGGGTGACGTTTCACGGATCTAGGTTTCACTGGTAAGTTTCACGGGTCAAGGTTTCACGGGTAAGTTTCACGAGTAAGTTTCACGGGTATGTTTCACGGGTAAGTTTCACGGGTGACGTTTCACGGGTCTAGGTTTCACTGGTAAGTTTCACGGGTATGTTTCACGGGTGACGTTTCACGGGTCTAGGTTTCACTGGTAAGTTTCACGGGTCAAGGTTTCACGGGTAAGTTTCACGGGTAAGTTTCACGGGTATGTTTTACGGATGACGTTTCACGGGTCTTGGTTTCACTGGTAAGTTTCACGGGTCAAGGTTTCACGGGTAAGTTTCACGGGTAAGTTTTACGGGTATGTTTTACAGGTGACGTTTCACGGGTAAGTTTCACGGGTAAGTTTCACGGGTATGTTTCACGGGTGAAGTTTCACGGGTCTTGGTTTCACTGGTAAGTTTCACGGGTCAAGGTTTCACGGGTAAGTTTCACGGGTATGTTTCACGGGTGACGTTTCACGGGTCTAGGTTTCACTGGTAAGTTTCACGGGTCAAGGTTTCACGGGTAAGTTTCACGGGTAAGTTTTACGGGTAAGTTTCACGGGTCTAGGTTTCAATGGTAAGTTTCACGGGTCAAGGTTTCACGGGTAAGTTTCACGGGTAAGTTTCACGGGTATGTTTCACGGGTGACGTTTCACGGGTCTAGGTTTCACTGGAAAGTTTCACGGATCAAGGTTTCACGGGTAAGTTTCACGGGTAAGTTTTACGGGTATGTTTTACAGGTGACGTTTCACGGGTCAAGGTTTCACGGGTAAGTTTCACTGGTAAGTTTCACGGGTATGTTTCATGGGTGATGTTTCACGGGTCTAGGTTTTACTGGTAAGTTTCACGGGTCAAGGTTTCACGGGTAAGTTTCACGAGTAAGTTTCACGGGTGACGTTTCACGGGTCTAGGTTTCACTGGTAAGTTTCACGGGTATGTTTCACGGGTGACGTTTCACGGGTCTAGGTTTCACTGGTAAGTTTCACGGGTCAAGGTTTCACGGGTAAGTTTCACTGGTAAGTTTCACGGGTATGTTTCACGGATGACGTTTCACGGGTCTTGGTTTCACTGGTAAGTTTCACGGGTCAAGGTTTCACGGGTAAGTTTCACGGGTAAGTTTTACGGGTATGTTTTACAGGTGACGTTTCACGGGTAAGTTTCACGGGTAAGTTTCACGGGTATGTTTCACGGGTGACGTTTCACGGGTCTAGGTTTCACTGGTAAGTTTCACGGGTCAAGGTTTCACGGGTAAGTTTCACGGGTAAGTTTTACGGGTAAGTTTCACGGGTGACGTTTCACGGGTCTAGGTTTCACTGGAAAGTTTCACGGGTCAAGGATTCACGGGTAAGTTTCACGGGTAAGTTTTACGGGTATGTTTTACAGGTGACGTTTCACGGGTCTAGGTTTCACTGGTAAGTTTCACGGGTCAAGGTTTCACGGGTAAGATTTACGGGTAAGTTTCACGGGTATGTTTCATGGGTGATGTTTCACGGGTCTAGGTTTCACTGGTAAGTTTCACGGGTCAAGGTTTTACGGGTAAGTTTCACGGGTATGTTTCACGGGTGACGTTTCACGGGTCTAGGTTTCACTGGTAAGTTTCACGGGTCAAGGTTTCACGGGTAAGATTCACGGGTAAGTTTCACGGGTATGTTTCACGGGTGACGTTTCACGGGTATAGGTTTCACTAGTAAGTTTCACGGGTCAAGGTTTCACGGGTAATTTTCACGGGTAAGTTTCACGGGTATGTTTCACGGGTGACGTTTCACGGGTCTAGGTTTCACTGGTAAGTTTCACGGGTCAAGGTTTCACGGGTAAGATTCACGGGTAAGTTTCACGGGTATGTTTCACGGGTGACGTTTCACGGGTCTAGGTTTCACTGGTAAGTTTCACGGGTCTAGGTTTCACGGGTAAGTTTCACGGGTATGTTTCATGGGTGATGTTTCACGGGTCTAGGTTTCACTGGTAAGTTTCACGGGTCAAGGTTTCACGGGTAAGTTCCACGGGTAAGTTTCACGGGTAAGTTTTACGGGTATGTTTTACAGGTGACGTTTCACGGGTCTAGGTTTCACTGGTAAGTTTCACGGGTCAAGGTTTCACGGGTAAGTTTCACGGGTAAGTTTCACGGGTATGTTTCATGGGTGATGTTTCACGGGTCTAGGTTTTACTGGTAAGTTTCACGGGTCAAGGTTTCACGGGTAAGTTTCACGGGTAAGTTTCACGGGTGACGTTTCACGGGTCTAGGTTTCACTGGTAAGTTTCACGGGTATGTTTCACGGGTGACGTTTCACGGGTCTAGGTTTCACTGGTAAGTTTCACGGGTCAAGGTTTCACGGGTAAGTTTCACGGGTAAGTTTCACGGGTATGTTTCACGGATGACGTTTCACGGGTCTTGGTTTCACTGGTAAGTTTCACGGGTCAAGGTTTCACGGGTAAGTTTCACGGGTAAGTTTTACGGGTATGTTTTACAGGTGACGTTTCACGGGTAAGTTTCACGGGTAAGTTTCACGGGTATGTTTCACGGGTGACGTTTCACGAATCTAGGTTTCACTGGTAAGTTTCACGGGTCAAGGTTTCACGGGTAAGTTTCACGGGTAAGTTTTACGGGTAAGTTTCACGTGTGACGTTTCACGGGTCTAGGTTTCACTGGAAAGTTTCACGGGTCAAGGATTCACGGGTAAGTTTCACGGGTAAGTTTTACGGGTATGTTTTACAGGTGACGTTTCACGGGTCTAGGTTTCACTGGTAAGTTTCACGGGTCAAGGTTTCACGGGTAAGTTTCACGGGTAAGTTTCACGGGTATGTTTCATGGGTGATGTTTCACGGGTCTAGGTTTTACTGGTAAGTTTCACGGGTCAAGGTTTCACGGGTAAGTTTCACGGGTAAGTTTCACGGGTGACGTTTCACGGGTCTAGGTTTCACTGGTAAGTTTCACGGGTATATTTCACGGGTGACGTTTCACGGATCTAGGTTTCACTGGTAAGTTTCACGGGTCAAGGTTTCACGGGTAAGTTTCACGAGTAAGTTTCACGGGTATGTTTCACGGGTAAGTTTCACGGGTGACGTTTCACGGGTCTAGGTTTCACTGGTAAGTTTCACGGGTATGTTTCACGGGTGACGTTTCACGGGTCTAGGTTTCACTGGTAAGTTTCACGGGTCAAGGTTTCACGGGTAAGTTTCACGGGTAAGTTTCACGGGTATGTTTTACGGATGACGTTTCACGGGTCTTGGTTTCACTGGTAAGTTTCACGGGTCAAGGTTTCACGGGTAAGTTTCACGGGTAAGTTTTACGGGTATGTTTTACAGGTGACGTTTCACGGGTAAGTTTCACGGGTAAGTTTCACGGGTATGTTTCACGGGTGACGTTTCACGGGTCTTGGTTTCACTGGTAAGTTTCACGGGTCAAGGTTTCACGGGTAAGTTTCACGGGTATGTTTCACGGGTGACGTTTCACGGGTCTAGGTTTCACTGGTAAGTTTCACGGGTCAAGGTTTCACGGGTAAGTTTCACGGGTAAGTTTTACGGGTAAGTTTCACGGGTCTAGGTTTCAATGGTAAGTTTCACGGGTCAAGGTTTCACGGGTAAGTTTCACGGGTAAGTTTCACGGGTATGTTTCACGGGTGACGTTTCACGGGTCTAGGTTTCACTGGAAAGTTTCACGGATCAAGGTTTCACGGGTAAGTTTCACGGGTAAGTTTTACGGGTATGTTTTACAGGTGACGTTTCACGGGTCAAGGTTTCACGGGTAAGTTTCACTGGTAAGTTTCACGGGTATGTTTCATGGGTGATGTTTCACGGGTCTAGGTTTTACTGGTAAGTTTCACGGGTCAAGGTTTCACGGGTAAGTTTCACGAGTAAGTTTCACGGGTGACGTTTCACGGGTCTAGGTTTCACTGGTAAGTTTCACGGGTATGTTTCACGGGTGACGTTTCACGGGTCTAGGTTTCACTGGTAAGTTTCACGGGTCAAGGTTTCACGGGTAAGTTTCACTGGTAAGTTTCACGGGTATGTTTCACGGATGACGTTTCACGGGTCTTGGTTTCACTGGTAAGTTTCACGGGTCAAGGTTTCACGGGTAAGTTTCACGGGTAAGTTTTACGGGTATGTTTTACAGGTGACGTTTCACGGGTAAGTTTCACGGGTAAGTTTCACGGGTATGTTTCACGGGTGACGTTTCACGGGTCTAGGTTTCACTGGTAAGTTTCACGGGTCAAGGTTTCACGGGTAAGTTTCACGGGTAAGTTTTACGGGTAAGTTTCACGGGTGACGTTTCACGGGTCTAGGTTTCACTGGAAAGTTTCACGGGTCAAGGATTCACGGGTAAGTTTCACGGGTAAGTTTTACGGGTATGTTTTACAGGTGACGTTTCACGGGTCTAGGTTTCACTGGTAAGTTTCACGGGTCAAGGTTTCACGGGTAAGATTTACGGGTAAGTTTCACGGGTATGTTTCATGGGTGATGTTTCACGGGTCTAGGTTTCACTGGTAAGTTTCACGGGTCAAGGTTTTACGGGTAAGTTTCACGGGTATGTTTCACGGGTGACGTTTCACGGGTCTAGGTTTCACTGGTAAGTTTCACGGGTCAAGGTTTCACGGGTAAGATTCACGGGTAAGTTTCACGGGTATGTTTCACGGGTGACGTTTCACGGGTATAGGTTTCACTAGTAAGTTTCACGGGTCAAGGTTTCACGGGTAATTTTCACGGGTAAGTTTCACGGGTATGTTTCACGGGTGACGTTTCACGGGTCTAGGTTTCACTGGTAAGTTTCACGGGTCAAGGTTTCACGGGTAAGATTCACGGGTAAGTTTCACGGGTATGTTTCACGGGTGACGTTTCACGGGTCTAGGTTTCACTGGTAAGTTTCACGGGTCTAGGTTTCACGGGTAAGTTTCACGGGTATGTTTCATGGGTGATGTTTCACGGGTCTAGGTTTCACTGGTAAGTTTCACGGGTCAAGGTTTCACGGGTAAGTTCCACGGGTAAGTTTCACGGGTAAGTTTTACGGGTATGTTTTACAGGTGACGTTTCACGGGTCTAGGTTTCACTGGTAAGTTTCACGGGTCAAGGTTTCACGGGTAAGTTTCACGGGTAAGTTTCACGGGTATGTTTCATGGGTGATGTTTCACGGGTCTAGGTTTTACTGGTAAGTTTCACGGGTCAAGGTTTCACGGGTAAGTTTCACGGGTAAGTTTCACGGGTGACGTTTCACGGGTCTAGGTTTCACTGGTAAGTTTCACGGGTATGTTTCACGGGTGACGTTTCACGGGTCTAGGTTTCACTGGTAAGTTTCACGGGTCAAGGTTTCACAGGTAAGTTTCACGGGTAAGTTTCACGGGTATGTTTCACGGATGACGTTTCACGGGTCTTGGTTTCACTGGTAAGTTTCACGGGTCAAGGTTTCACGGGTAAGTTTCACGGGTAAGTTTTACGGGTATGTTTTACAGGTGACGTTTCACGGGTAAGTTTCACGGGTAAGTTTCACGGGTATGTTTCACGGGTGACGTTTCACGAATCTAGGTTTCACTGGTAAGTTTCACGGGTCAAGGTTTCACGGGTAAGTTTCACGGGTAAGTTTTACGGGTAAGTTTCACGTGTGACGTTTCACGGGTCTAGGTTTCACTGGAAAGTTTCACGGGTCAAGGATTCACGGGTAAGTTTCACGGGTAAGTTTTACGGGTATGTTTTACAGGTGACGTTTCACGGGTCTAGGTTTCACTGGTAAGTTTCACGGGTCAAGGTTTCACGGGTAAGTTTCACGGGTAAGTTTCACGGGTATGTTTCATGGGTGATGTTTCACGGGTCTAGGTTTTACTGGTAAGTTTCACGGGTCAAGGTTTCACGGGTAAGTTTCACGGGTAAGTTTCACGGGTGACGTTTCACGGGTCTAGGTTTCACTGGTAAGTTTCACGGGTATATTTCACGGGTGACGTTTCACGGATCTAGGTTTCACTGGTAAGTTTCACGGGTCAAGGTTTCACGGGTAAGTTTCACGAGTAAGTTTCACGGGTATGTTTCACGGGTAAGTTTCACGGGTGACGTTTCACGGGTCTAGGTTTCACTGGTAAGTTTCACGGGTATGTTTCACGGGTGACGTTTCACGGGTCTAGGTTTCACTGGTAAGTTTCACGGGTCAAGGTTTCACGGGTAAGTTTCACGGGTAAGTTTCACGGGTATGTTTCACGGATGACGTTTCACGGTTCTTGGTTTCACTGGTAAGTTTCACGGGTCAAGGTTTCACGGGTAAGTTTCACGGGTAAGTTTTACGGGTATGTTTTACAGGTGACGTTTCACGGGTAAGTTTCACGGGTAAGTTTCACGGGTATGTTTCACGGGTGACGTTTCACGGGTCTTGGTTTCACTGGTAAGTTTCACGGGTCAAGGTTTCACGGGTAAGTTTCACGGGTATGTTTCACGGGTGACGTTTCACGGGTCTAGGTTTCACTGGTAAGTTTCACGGGTCAAGGTTTCACGGGTAAGTTTCACGGGTAAGTTTTACGGGTAAGTTTCACGGGTCTAGGTTTCAATGGTAAGTTTCACGGGTCAAGGTTTCACGGGTAAGTTTCACGGGTAAGTTTCACGGGTATGTTTCACGGGTGACGTTTCACGGGTCTAGGTTTCACTGGAAAGTTTCACGGATCAAGGTTTCACGGGTAAGTTTCACGGGTAAGTTTTACGGGTATGTTTTACAGGTGACGTTTCACGGGTCTAGGTTTCACTGGTAAGTTTCACGGGTCAAGGTTTCACGGGTAAGTTTCACGGGTAAGTTTCACGGGTATGTTTCATGGGTGATGTTTCACGGGTCTAGGTTTTACTGGTAAGTTTCACGGGTCAAGGTTTCACGGGTAAGTTTCACGGGTAAGTTTCACGGGTGACGTTTCACGGGTCTAGGTTTCACTGGTAAGTTTCACGGGTATGTTTCACGGGTGACGTTTCACGGGTCTAGGTTTCACTGGTAAGTTTCACGGGTCAAGGTTTCACGGGTAAGTTTCACTGGTAAGTTTCACGGGTATGTTTCACGGATGACGTTTCACGGGTCTTGGTTTCACTGGTAAGTTTCACGGGTCAAGGTTTCACGGGTAAGTTTCACGGGTAAGTTTTACGGGTATGTTTTACAGGTGACGTTTCACGGGTAAGTTTCACGGGTAAGTTTCACGGGTATGTTTCACGGGTGACGTTTCACGGGTCTAGGTTTCACTGGTAAGTTTCACGGGTCAAGGTTTCACGGGTAAGTTTCACGGGTAAGTTTTACGGGTAAGTTTCACGGGTGACGTTTCACGGGTCTAGGTTTCACTGGAAAGTTTCACGGGTCAAGGATTCACGGGTAAGTTTCACGGGTAAGTTTTACGGGTATGTTTTACAGGTGACGTTTCACGGGTCTAGGTTTCACTGGTAAGTTTCACGGGTCAAGGTTTCACGGGTAAGATTCACGGGTAAGTTTCACGGGTATGTTTCATGGGTGATGTTTCACGGGTCTAGGTTTCACTGGTAAGTTTCACGGGTCAAGGTTTTACGGGTAAGTTTCACGGGTATGTTTCACGGGTGACGTTTCACGGGTCTAGGTTTCACTGGTAAGTTTCACGGGTCAAGGTTTCACGGGTAAGATTCACGGGTAAGTTTCACGGGTATGTTTCACGGGTGACGTTTCACGGGTATAGGTTTCACTAGTAAGTTTCACGGGTCAAGGTTTCACGGGTAAGTTTCACGGGTAAGTTTCACGGGTATGTTTCACGGGTGACGTTTCACGGGTCTAGGTTTCACTGGTAAGTTTCACGGGTCAAGGTTTCACGGGTAAGATTCACGGGTAAGTTTCACGGGTATGTTTCACGGGTGACGTTTCACGGGTCTAGGTTTCACTGGTAAGTTTCCCGGGTCAAGGTTTCACGAGTAAGTTTTACGGGTAAGTTTTACGCGTAAGTTTCACGGGTGACGTTTCACGGGTCTAGGTTTCACTGGTAAGTTTCACGGGTCAAGGTTTCACGGGTAAGTTTAACGGGTAAGTTTTACGGGTAAGTTTCACGGGTGACGTTTCACGGGTCTAGGTTTCACTGGTAAGTTTCACGGGTCTAGGTTTCACTGGTAAGTTTCACGGGTCAAGGTTTCACGGGTAAGTTTCACGGGTAAGTTTCACGGGTATGTTTCACGGGTGACGTTTCACGGGTCTAGGTTTTACTGGAAAGTTTCACAGATCAAGGTTTCACGGGTAAGTTTCACGGGTAAGTTTCACGGGTAAGTTTTACGGGTATGTTTTACAGGTGACGTTTCACGGGTCTAGGTTTCACTGGTAAGTTTCACGGGTCAAGGTTTCACGGGTAAGTTTCACGGGTAAGTTTCACGGGTATGTTTCATGGGTGATGTTTCACGGGTCTAGGTTTTACTGGTAAGTTTCACGGGTCAAGGTTTCACGGGTAAGTTTTACGGGTCTATGTTTCACTGGTAAGTTTCACGGGTATGTTTCACGGGTGACGTTTCACGGGTCTAGGTTTCACTGGTAAGTTTCACGGGTCAAGGTTTCACGGGTAAGTTTTACGGGTATGTTTCACGGATGACGTTTCACGGGTCTTGGTTTCACTGGTAAGTTTCACGGGTCAAGGTTTCACGGGTAAGTTTCACGGGTAAGTTTTACGGGTATGTTTTACAGGTGACGTTTCACGGGTAAGTTTCACGGGTAAGTTTCACGGGTATGTTTCACGGGTGACGTTTCATGGGTCTAGGTTTCACTGGTAAGTTTCACGGGTCAAGGTTTCACGGGTAAGTTTCACGGGTAAGTTTTACGGGTAAGTTTCACGGGTGACGTTTCACGGGTCTAGGTTTCACTGGAAAGTTTCACGGGTCAAGGATTCACGGGTAAGTTTCACGGGTAAGTTTTACGGGTATGTTTTACAGGTGACGTTTCACGGGTCTAGGTTTCACTGGTAAGTTTCACGGGTCAAGGTTTCACGGGTAAGATTCACGGGTAAGTTTTACGGGTATGTTTCATAAGTGATGTTTCACGGGTCTAGGTTTCACTGGTAAGTTTCACGGGTCAAGGTTTTACGGGTAAGTTTCACGGGTAAGTTTCACGGGTATGTTTCACGGGTGACGTTTCACGGGTCTAGGTTTCGCTGGTAAGTTTCACGGGTCAAGGTTTCACGGGTTAGTTTCACGGGTAAGTTTCACGGGTATATTTCACGGGTGACGTTTCACTGGTCTAGGTTTCACTAGTAAGTTTCACGGGTCAAGGTTTCACGGGTAAGTTTCACGGGTAAGTTTCACGGGTATGTTTCATGGGTGATGTTTCACGGGTCTAGGTTTTACTGGTAAGTTTCACGGGTCAAGGTTTCACGGGTAAGTTTCACGGGTAAGTTTCACGGGTGACGTTTCACGGGTCTAGGTTTCACTGGTAAGTTTCACGGGTATGTTTCACGGGTAAGTTTTACGGGTATGTTTTACAGGTGACGTTTCACGGGTAAAGGTTTCACGGGTCAAGGTTTCACGGGTAAGTTTCACGGGTAAGTTTCACGGGTATGTTTTACAGGTGACGTTTCACGGGTCTAGGTTTCACTGGTAAGTTTAACGGGTCAAGGTTTCACTGGTAAGATTCACGGGTAAGTTTCACGGGTATGTTTCATGAGTGATGTTTCACGGGTCTAGGTTTCACTGGTAAGTTTCACGGGTCAAGGTTTTACGGGTAAGTTTCACGGGTAAGTTTCACGGGTATGTTTCACGGGTGACGTTTCACGGGTCTAGGTTTCACTGGTAAGTTTCACGGGTCAAGGTTTCACGGGTCAAGGTTTCACGGGTAAGTTTCACGGGTAAGTTTCACGGGTATGTTTCACGGGTGACGTTTCACGGGTCTAGGTTTCACTAGTAAGTTTCACTTGTCAAGGTTTCACGGGTAAGTTTCACGGGTAAGTTTCACGGGTATGTTTCACGGGTGACGTTTCACGGGTCTAGGTTTCACTGGTAAGTTTCACGGGTCAAGGTTTCACGGGTAAGTTTCACGGGTAAGTTTCACGGGTATGTTTCACGGGTGACGTTTCACGGGTCTAGGTTTCACTGGTAAGTTTCACGGGTCAAGGTTTCACGGGTAAGTTTCACGGGTAAGTTTCACGGGTATGTTTCACGGGTGACGTTTCACGGGTCTAGGTTTCACTGGTAAGTTTCACGGGTCAAGGTTTTACGGGTAAGTTTCACGGGTAAATTTCACGGGTATGTTTCACGGGTGACGTTTCACGGGTCTAGGATTCACGGGTAAGTTTCACGGGTCAAGGTTTCACGGGTAAGTTTCACGGGTAAGTTTCACGGGTATGTTTCACAAGTGACGTTTCACGGGTCTAGGTTTCACTGGAAAGTTTCACGGGTCAAGGTTTTACGGGTAAGTTTCACGGGTAAGTTTTACGGGTATGTTTTACAGGCGACGTTTCACGGGTCTAGGTTTCACTGGTAAGTTTCACGGGTCTAGGTTTCACGGGTAAGTTTCACGGGTAAGTTTCACGGGTATGTTTCACGGGTGACGTTTCACGGGTCTAGGTTTCACTGGTAAGTTTCACGGGTCAAGGTTTCACGGGTAAGTTTCACGGGTAAATTTCACGGGTATGTTTCACGGGTGACGTTTCACGGGTCTAGGTTTCACTGGTAAATTTCACAGTTCAAGGTTTTACGGGTAAGTTTCACGGGTAAGTTTCACGGGTATGTTTCACGGGTGACGTTTCACGGGTCTAGGTTTCACTGGTAAGTTTCACGGGTCAAGGTTTCACGGGTAAGTTTCACGGGTAAGTTTTACGGGTAAGTTTCACGGGTGACGTTTCACGGGTGCGTTTCACGGGTCTAGGTTTCACTGGTAAGTTTCACGGGTCAAGGTTTCACGGGTAAGTTTCACCGGTAAGTTTCACGGGTATGTTTCACAAGTGACGTTTCACGGGTCTAGGTTTCACTGGAAAGTTTCACGGGTCAAGGTTTCACGTGTAAGTTTCACAGGTAAGTTTTACGGGTATGTTTCATGGGTGATGTTTCACGGGTTTAGGTTTCACTGGTAAGTTTCACGGGTCAAGGTTTCACGGGCAAGTTTCACGGGTAAGTTTCACGGGTAAGTTTTACGGGTATGTTTTACAGGTGACGTTTCACGGGTCTAGGTTTCACTGGTAAGTTTCACGGGTCAAGGTTTCACGGGTAAGTTTCACGGGTAAGTTTCACGGGTATGTTTCATGGGTGATGTTTCACGGGTCTAGGTTTTACTGGTAAGTTTCACGGGTCAAGGTTTCACGGGTAAGTTTCACGGGTAAGTTTCACGGGTGACGTTTCACGGGTCTAGGTTTCACTGGTAAGTTTCACGGGTATGTTTCACGGGTGACGTTTCACGGGTCTAGGTTTCACTGGTAAGTTTCACGGGTCAAGGTTTCACGGGTAAGTTTCACGGGTAAGTTTCACGGGTATGTTTCACGGATGACGTTTCACGGGTCTTGGTTTCACTGGTAAGTTTCACGGGTCAAGGTTTCACGGGTAAGTTTCACGGGTAAGTTTTACGGGTATGTTTTACAGGTGACGTTTCACGGGTAAGTTTCACGGGTAAGTTTCACGGGTATGTTTCACGGGTGACGTTTCACGGGTCTAGGTTTCACTGGTAAGTTTCACGGGTCAAGGTTTCACGGGTAAGTTTCACGGGTAAGTTTTACGGGTAAGTTTCACGTGTGACGTTTCACGGGTCTAGGTTTCACTGGAAAGTTTCACGGGTCAAGGATTCACGGGTAAGTTTCACGGGTAAGTTTTACGGGTATGTTTTACAGGTGACGTTTCACGGGTCTAGGTTTCACTGGTAAGTTTCACGGGTCAAGGTTTTACGGGTAAGTTTCACGGGTAAGTTTCACGGGTATGTTTCATGGGTGATGTTTCACGGGTCTAGGTTTTACTGGTAAGTTTCACGGGTCAAGGTTTCACGGGTAAGTTTCACGGGTAAGTTTCACGGGTGACGTTTCACGGGTCTAGGTTTCACTGGTAAGTTTCACGGGTATATTTCACGGGTGACGTTTCACGGATCTAGGTTTCACTGGTAAGTTTCACGGGTCAAGGTTTCACGGGTAAGTTTCACGAGTAAGTTTCACGGGTATGTTTCACGGGTAAGTTTCACGGGTGACGTTTCACGGGTCTAGGTTTCACTGGTAAGTTTCACGGGTATGTTTCACGGGTGACGTTTCACGGGTCTAGGTTTCACTGGTAAGTTTCACGGGTCAAGGTTTCACGGGTAAGTTTCACGGGTAAGTTTCACGGGTATGTTTCACGGATGACGTTTCACGGGTCTTGGTTTCACTGGTAAGTTTCACGGGTCAAGGTTTCACGGGTAAGTTTCACGGGTAAGTTTTACGGGTATGTTTTACAGGTGACGTTTCACGGGTAAGTTTCACGGGTAAGTTTCACGGGTATGTTTCACGGGTGACGTTTCACGGGTCTTGGTTTCACTGGTAAGTTTCACGGGTCAAGGTTTCACGGGTAAGTTTCACGGGTATGTTTCACGGGTGACGTTTCACGGGTCTAGGTTTCACTGGTAAGTTTCACGGGTCAAGGTTTCACGGGTAAGTTTCACGGGTAAGTTTTACGGGTAAGTTTCACGGGTCTAGGTTTCAATGGTAAGTTTCACGGGTCAAGGTTTCACGGGTAAGTTTCACGGGTAAGTTTCACGGGTATGTTTCACGGGTGACGTTTCACGGGTCTAGGTTTCACTGGAAAGTTTCACGGATCAAGGTTTCACGGGTAAGTTTAACGGGTAAGTTTTACGGGTATGTTTTACAGGTGACGTTTCACGGGTCTAGGTTTCACTGGTAAGTTTCACGGGTCAAGGTTTCACGGGTAAGTTTCACGGGTAAGTTTCACGGGTATGTTTCATGGGTGATGTTTCACGGGTCTAGGTTTTACTGGTAAGTTTCACGGGTCAAGGTTTCACGGGTAAGTTTCACGGGTAAGTTTCACGGGTGACGTTTCACGGGTCTAGGTTTCACTGGTAAGTTTCACGGGTATGTTTCACGGGTAACGTTTCACGGGTCTAGGTTTCACTGGTAAGTTTCACGGGTCAAGGTTTCACGGGTAAGTTTCACTGGTAAGTTTCAGGGTATGTTTCACGGATGACGTTTCACGGGTCTTGGTTTCACTGGTAAGTTTCACGGGTCAAGGTTTCACGGGTAAGTTTCACGGGTAAGTTTTACGGGTATGTTTTACAGGTGACGTTTCACGGGTAAGTTTCACGGGTAAGTTTCACGGGTATGTTTCACGGGTGACGTTTCACGGGTCTAGGTTTCACTGGTAAGTTTCACGGGTCAAGGTTTCACGGGTAAGTTTCACGGGTAAGTTTTACGGGTAAGTTTCACGGGTGACGTTTCACGGGTCTAGGTTTCACTGGAAAGTTTCACGGGTCAAGGATTCACGGGTAAGTTTCACGGGTAAGTTTTACGGGTATGTTTTACAGGTGACGTTTCACGGGTCTAGGTTTCACTGGTAAGTTTCACGGGTCAAGGTTTCACGGGTAAGATTCACGGGTAAGTTTCACGGGTATGTTTCATGGGTGATGTTTCACGGGTCTAGGTTTCACTGGTAAGTTTCACGGGTCAAGGTTTTACGGGTAAGTTTCACGGGTATGTTTCACGGGTGACGTTTCACGGGTCTAGGTTTCACTGGTAAGTTTCACGGGTCAAGGTTTCACGGGTAAGATTCACGGGTAAGTTTCACGGGTATGTTTCACGGGTGACGTTTCACGGGTATAGGTTTCACTAGTAAGTTTCACGGGTCAAGGTTTCACGGGTAAGTTTCACGGGTAAGTTTCACGGGTATGTTTCACGGGTGACGTTTCACGGGTCTAGGTTTCACTGGTAAGTTTCACGGGTCAAGGTTTCACGGGTAAGATTCACGGGTAAGTTTCACGGGTATGTTTTACGGGTGACGTTTCACGGGTATAGGTTTCACTAGTAAGTTTCACGGGTCAAGGTTTCACGGGTAAGTTTCACGGGTGATGTTTCACGGGTGCGTTTCACGGGTCTAGGTTTCACTGGTAAGTTTCACGGGTCAAGGTTTCACGGGTAAGTTTCACCGGTAAGTTTCACGGGTATGTTTCACAAGTGACGTTTCACGGGTCTAGGTTTCACTGGAAAGTTTCACGGGTCAAGGTTTCACGTGTAAGTTTCACAGGTAAGTTTTACGGGTATGTTTCATGGGTGATGTTTCACGGGTTTAGGTTTCACTGGTAAGTTTCACGGGTCAAGGTTTCACGGGCAAGTTTCACGGGTAAGTTTCACGGGTAAGTTTTACGGGTATGTTTTACAGGTGACGTTTCACGGGTCTAGGTTTCACTGGTAAGTTTCACGGGTCAAGGTTTCACGGGTAAGTTTCACGGGTATGTTTCATGGGTGATGTTTCACGGGTCTAGGTTTTACTGGTAAGTTTCACGGGTCAAGGTTTCACGGGTAAGTTTCACGGGTAAGTTTCACGGGTGACGTTTCACGGGTCTAGGTTTCACTGGTAAGTTTCACGGGTATGTTTCACGGGTGACGTTTCACGGGTCTAGGTTTCACTGGTAAGTTTCACGGGTCAAGGTTTCACGGGTAAGTTTCACGGGTAAGTTTCACGGGTATGTTTCACGGATGACGTTTCACGGGTCTTGGTTTCACTGGTAAGTTTCACGGGTCAAGGTTTCACGGGTAAGTTTCACGGGTAAGTTTTACGGGTATGTTTTACAGGTGACGTTTCACGGGTAAGTTTCACGGGTAAGTTTCACGGGTATGTTTCACGGGTGACGTTTCACGGGTCTAGGTTTCACTGGTAAGTTTCACGGGTCAAGGTTTCACGGGTAAGTTTCACGGGTAAGTTTTACGGGTAAGTTTCACGTGTGACGTTTCACGGGTCTAGGTTTCACTGGAAAGTTTCACGGGTCAAGGATTCACGGGTAAGTTTCACGGGTAAGTTTTACGGGTATGTTTTACAGGTGACGTTTCACGGGTCTAGGTTTCACTGGTAAGTTTCACGGGTCAAGGTTTCACGGGTAAGTTTCACGGGTAAGTTTCACGGGTATGTTTCATGGGTGATGTTTCACGGGTCTAGGTTTTACTGGTAAGTTTCACGGGTCAAGGTTTCACGGGTAAGTTTCACGGGTAAGTTTCACGGGTGACGTTTCACGGGTCTAGGTTTCACTGGTAAGTTTCACGGGTATATTTCACGGGTGACGTTTCACGGATCTAGGTTTCACTGGTAAGTTTCACGGGTCAAGGTTTCACGGGTAAGTTTCACGAGTAAGTTTCACGGGTATGTTTCACGGGTAAGTTTCACGGGTGACGTTTCACGGGTCTAGGTTTCACTGGTAAGTTTCACGGGTATGTTTCACGGGTGACGTTTCACGGGTCTAGGTTTCACTGGTAAGTTTCACGGGTCAAGGTTTCACGGGTAAGTTTCACGGGTAAGTTTCACGGGTATGTTTCACGGATGACGTTTCACGGGTCTTGGTTTCACTGGTAAGTTTCACGGGTCAAGGTTTCACGGGTAAGTTTCACGGGTAAGTTTTACGGGTATGTTTTACAGGTGACGTTTCACGGGTAAGTTTCACGGGTAAGTTTCACGGGTATGTTTCACGGGTGACGTTTCACGGGTCTTGGTTTCACTGGTAAGTTTCACGGGTCAAGGTTTCACGGGTAAGTTTCACGGGTATGTTTCACGGGTGACGTTTCACGGGTCTAGGTTTCACTGGTAAGATTCACGGGTCAAGGTTTCACGGGTAAGTTTCACGGGTAAGTTTTACGGGTAAGTTTCACGGGTCTAGGTTTCAATGGTAAGTTTCACGGGTCAAGGTTTCACGGGTAAGTTTCACGGGTAAGTTTCACGGGTATGTTTCACGGGTGACGTTTCACGGGTCTAGGTTTCACTGGAAAGTTTCACGGATCAAGGTTTCACGGGTAAGTTTCACGGGTAATTTTTACGGGTATGTTTTACAGGTGACGTTTCACGGGTCTAGGTTTCACTGGTAAGTTTCACGGGTCAAGGTTTCACGGGTAAGTTTCACGGGTAAGTTTCACGGGTATGTTTCATGGGTGATGTTTCACGGGTCTAGGTTTTACTGGTAAGTTTCACGGGTCAAGGTTTCACGGGTAAGTTTCACGGGTAAGTTTCACGGGTGACGTTTCACGGGTCTAGGTTTCACTGGTAAGTTTCACGGGTATGTTTCACGGGTGACGTTTCACGGGTCTAGGTTTCACTGGTAAGTTTCACGGGTCAAGGTTTCACGGGTAAGTTTCACTGGTAAGTTTCAGGGTATGTTTCACGGATGACGTTTCACGGGTCTTGGTTTCACTGGTAAGTTTCACGGGTCAAGGTTTCACGGGTAAGTTTCACGGGTAAGTTTTACGGGTATGTTTTACAGGTGACGTTTCACGGGTAAGTTTCACGGGTAAGTTTCACGGGTATGTTTCACGGGTGACGTTTCACGGGTCTAGGTTTCACTGGTAAGTTTCACGGGTCAAGGTTTCACGGGTAAGTTTCACGGGTAAGTTTTACGGGTAAGTTTCACGGGTGACGTTTCACGGGTCTAGGTTTCACTGGAAAGTTTCACGGGTCAAGGATTCACGGGTAAGTTTCACGGGTAAGTTTTACGGGTATGTTTTACAGGTGACGTTTCACGGGTCTAGGTTTCACTGGTAAGTTTCACGGGTCAAGGTTTCACGGGTAAGATTCACGGGTAAGTTTCACGGGTATGTTTCATGGGTGATGTTTCACGGGTCTAGGTTTCACTGGTAAGTTTCACGGGTCAAGGTTTTACGGGTAAGTTTCACGGGTATGTTTCACGGGTGACGTTTCACGGGTCTAGGTTTCACTGGTAAGTTTCACGGGTCAAGGTTTCACGGGTAAGATTCACGGGTAAGTTTCACGGGTATGTTTCACGGGTGACGTTTCACGGGTATAGGTTTCACTAGTAAGTTTCACGGGTCAAGGTTTCACGGGTAAGTTTCACGGGTAAGTTTCACGGGTATGTTTCACGGGTGACGTTTCACGGGTCTAGGTTTCACTGGTAAGTTTCACGGGTCAAGGTTTCACGGGTAAGATTCACGGGTAAGTTTCACGGGTATGTTTCACGGGTGACGTTTCACGGGTCTAGGTTTCACTGGTAAGTTTCCCGGGTCAAGGTTTCACGAGTAAGTTTTACGGGTAAGTTTTACGCGTAAGTTTCACGGGTGACGTTTCACGGGTCTAGGTTTCACTGGTAAGTTTCACGGGTCAAGGTTTCACGGGTAAGTTTAACGGGTAAGTTTTACGGGTAAGTTTCACGGGTGACGTTTCACGGGTCTAGGTTTCACTGGTAAGTTTCACGGGTCTAGGTTTCACTGGTAAGTTTCACGGGTCAAGGTTTCACGGGTAAGTTTCACGGGTAAGTTTCACGGGTATGTTTCACGGGTGACGTTTCACGGGTCTAGGTTTCACTGGAAAGTTTCACAGATCAAGGTTTCACGGGTAAGTTTCACGGGTAAGTTTCACGGGTAAGTTTTACGGGTATGATTTACAGGTGACGTTTCACGGGTCTAGGTTTCACTGGTAAGTTTCACGGGTCAAGGTTTCACGGGTAAGTTTCACGGGTAAGTTTCACGGGTATGTTTCATGGGTGATGTTTCACGGGTCTAGGTTTTACTGGTAAGTTTCACGGGTCAAGGTTTCACGGGTAAGTTTTACGGGTCTATGTTTCACTGGTAAGTTTTACGGGTATGTTTCACGGGTGACGTTTCACGGGTCTAGGTTTCACTGGTAAGTTTCACGGGTCAAGGTTTCACGGGTAAGTTTCACGGGTAAGTTTCACGGGTATGTTTCACGGATGACGTTTCACGGGTCTTGGTTTCACTGGTAAGTTTCACGGGTCAAGGTTTCACGGGTAAGTTTCACGGGTAAGTTTTACGGGTATGTTTTACAGGTGACGTTTCACGGGTAAGTTTCACGGGTAAGTTTCACGGGTATGTTTCACGGGTGACGTTTCACGGGTCTAGGTTTCACTGGTAAGTTTCACGGGTCAAGGTTTCACGGGTAAGTTTCACGGGTAAGTTTTACGGGTAAGTTTCACGGGTGACGTTTCACGGGTCTAGGTTTCACTGGAAAGTTTCACGGGTCAAGGATTCACGGGTAAGTTTCACGGGTAAGTTTTACGGGTATGTTTTACAGGTGACGTTTCACGGGTCTAGGTTTCACTGGTAAGTTTCACGGGTCAAGGTTTCACGGGTAAGATTCACGGGTAAGTTTTACGGGTATGTTTCATAAGTGATGTTTCACGGGTCTAGGTTTCACTGGTAAGTTTCACGGGTCAAGGTTTTACGGGTAAGTTTCACGGGTAAGTTTCACGGGTATGTTTCACGGGTGACGTTTCACGGGTCTAGGTTTCGCTGGTAAGTTTCACGGGTCAAGGTTTCACGGGTAAGTTTCACGGGTAAGTTTCACGGGTATATTTCACGGGTGACGTTTCACGGGTCTAGGTTTCACTAGTAAGTTTCACGGGTCAAGGTTTCACGGGTAAGTTTCACGGGTAAGTTACACGGGTATGTTTCATGGGTGATGTTTCACGGGTCTAGGTTTTACTGGTAAGTTTCACGGGTCAAGGTTTCACGGGTAAGTTTCACGGGTGACGTTTCACGGGTCTAGGTTTCACTGGTAAGTTTCACGGGTATGTTTCACGGGTAAGTTTTACGGGTATGTTTTACAGGTGACGTTTCACGGGTAAAGGTTTCACGGGTCAAGGTTTCACGGGTAAGTTTCACGGGTAAGTTTCACGGGTATGTTTTACAGGTGACGTTTCACGGGTCTAGGTTTCACTGGTAAGTTTCACGGGTCAAGGTTTCACTGGTAAGATTCACGGGTAAGTTTCACGGGTATGTTTCATGAGTGATGTTTCACGGGTCTAGGTTTCACTGGTAAGTTTCACGGGTCAAGGTTTTACGGGTAAGTTTCACGGGTAAGTTTCACGGGTATGTTTCACGGGTGACGTTTCACGGGTCTAGGTTTCACTGGTAAGTTTCACGGGTCAAGGTTTCACGGGTCAAGGTTTCACGGGTAAGTTTCACGGGTAAGTTTCACGGGTAAGTTTCACGGGTATGTTTCACGGGTGACGTTTCACGGGTCTAGGTTTCACTAGTAAGTTTCACTTGTCAAGGTTTCACGGGTAAGTTTCACGGGTAAGTTTCACGGGTATGTTTCACGGGTGACGTTTCACGGGTCTAGGTTTCACTGGTAAGTTTCACGGGTCAAGGTTTCACGGGTAAGTTTCGCGGGTAAGTTTCACGGGTATGTTTCACGGGTGACGTTTCACGGGTCTAGGTTTCACTGGTAAGTTTCACGGGTCAAGGTTTCACGGGTAAGTTTCACGGGTAAGTTTCACGGGTATGTTTCACGGGTGACGTTTCACGGGTCTAGGTTTCACTGGTAAGTTTCACGGGTCAAGGTTTTACGGGTAAGTTTCACGGGTAAATTTCACGGGTATGTTTCACGGGTGACGTTTCACGGGTCTAGGATTCACGGGTAAGTTTCACGGGTCAAGGTTTCACGGGTAAGTTTCACGGGTAAGTTTCACGGGTATGTTTCACAAGTGACGTTTCACGGGTCTAGGTTTCACTGGAAAGTTTCACGGGTCAAGGTTTCACGGGTAAGTTTCACGGGTAAGTTTTACGGGTATGTTTTACAGGCGACGTTTCACGGGTCTAGGTTTCACTGGTAAGTTTCACGGGTCTAGGTTTCACGGGTAAGTTTCACGGGTAAGTTTCACGGGTATGTTTCACGGGTGACGTTTCACGGGTCTAGGTTTCACTGGTAAGTTTCACGGGTCAAGGTTTCACGGGTAAGTTTCACGGGTAAATTTCACGGGTATGTTTTACGGGTGACGTTTCACGGGTCTAGGTTTCACTGGTAAGTTTCACAGTTCAAGGTTTTACGGGTAAGTTTCAAGGGTTAGTTTCACGGGTATGTTTCACGGGTGACGTTTCACGGGTCTAGGTTTCACTGGTAAGTTTCACGGGTCAAGGTTTCACGGGTAAGTTTCACGGGTAAGTTTTACGGGTAAGTTTCACGGGTGACGTTTCACGGGTGCGTTTCACGGGTCTAGGTTTCACTGGTAAGTTTCACGGGTCAAGGTTTCACGGGTAAGTTTCACCGGTAAGTTTCACGGGTATGTTTCACAAGTGACGTTTCACGGGTCTAGGTTTCACTGGAAAGTTTCACGGGTCAAGGTTTCACGGGTAAGTTTCACGGGTAAGTTTTACGGGTATGTTTCATGGGTGATGTTTCACGGGTCTAGGTTTCACTGGTAAGTTTCACGGGTCAAGGTTTTACGGGTAAGTTTGACGGGTAAGTTTCACGGGTAAGTTTTACGGGTATGTTTTACAGGTGACGTTTCACGGGTCTAGTTTTCACTGGTAAGTTTCACGGGTCAAGGTTTCACGGGTAAGTTTCACGGGTAAGTTTCACGGGTATGTTTCATGGGTTATGTTTCACGGGTCTAGGTTTTACTGGTAAGTTTCACGGGTCAAGGTTTCACGGGTAAGTTTCACGGGTAAGTTTCACGGGTGACGTTTCACGGGTCTAGGTTTCACTGGTAAGTTTCACGGGTATGTTTCACGGGTGACGTTTCACGGGTCTAGGTTTCACTGGTAAGTTTCACGGGTCAAGGTTTCACGGGTAAGTTTCACGGGTAAGTTTCACGGGTATGTTTCACGGATGACGTTTCACGGGTCTTGGTTTCACTGGTAAGTTTCACGGGTCAAGGTTTCACGGGTAAGTTTCACGGGTAAGTTTTACGGGTATGTTTTACAGGTGACGTTTCACGGGTAAGTTTCACGGGTAAGTTTCACGGGTATGTTTCACTGGTGAAGTTTCACGGGTCTAGGTTTCACTGGTAAGTTTCACGGGTCAAGGTTTCACGGGTAAGTTTCACGGGTAAGTTTTACGGGTAAGTTTCACGGGTGACGTTTCACGGGTCTAGGTTTCACTGGAAAGTTTCACGGGTCAAGGATTCACGGGTAAGTTTCACGGGTAAGTTTTACGGGTATGTTTTACAGGTGACGTTTCACGGGTCTAGGTTTCACTGGTAAGTTTCACGGGTCAAGGTTTCACGGGTAAGATTCACGGGTAAGTTTCACGGGTATGTTTCGTGGGTGATGTTTCACGGGTCTAGGTTTCACTGGTAAGTTTCACGGGTCAAGGTTTTACGGGTAAGTTTCACGGGTAAGTTTTACGGGTATGTTTCACGGGTGACGTTTCACGGGTCTAGGTTTCACTGGTAAGTTTCACGGGTCAAGGTTTCACGGGTAAGTTTCACGGGTAAGTTTCACGGGTATGTTTCACGGGTGACGTTTCACGGGTCTAGGTTTCACTAGTAAGTTTCACGGGTCAAGGTTTCACGGGTAAGTTTCACGGGTAAGTTTCACGGGTATGTTTCATGGGTGATATTTCACGGGTCTAGGTTTTACTGGTAAGTTTCACGGGTCAAGGTTTCACGGGTAAGTTTCACGGGTAAGTTTCACGGGTGACGTTTCACGGGTCTAGGTTTCACTGGTAAGTTTCACGGGTATGTTTCACGGGTAAGTTTTACGGGTATGTTTTACAGGTGACGTTTCACGGGTAAGTTTTACGGGTAAGTTTAACGGGTCTAGGTTTCACTGGTAAGTTTCACGGGTCAAGGTTTCACGGGTAAGTTTCACGGGTAAGTTTCACGGGTATGTTTCACGGGTGAAATTTCACGGGTCTAGGTTTCACTGGAAAGTTTCACGGATCAAGGTTTCACGGGTAAGTTTCACGGGTAAGTTTTACGGGTATGTTTTACAGGTGACGTTTCACGGGTCTAGGTTTCACTGGTAAGTTTCACGGGTCAAGGTTTCACGGGTAAGTTTCACGGGTATGTTTCATGGGTGATGTTTCACGGGTCTAGGTTTTACTGGTAAGTTTCACGGGTCAAGGTTTCACGGGTAAGTTTCACGGGTAAGTTTCACGGGTGACGTTTCACGGGTCTAGGTTTCACTGTTAAGTTTCACGGGTATGTTTAACGGGTGACGTTTCACGGGTCTAGGTTTCACTGGTAAGTTTCACGGGTCAAGGTTTCACGGGTAAGTTTCACGGGTATGTTTCACGGATGACGTTTCACGGGTCTTGGTTTCACTGGTAAGTTTCACGGGTCAAGGTTTTACGGGTAAGTTTCACGGGTAAGTTTTACGGGTATGTTTTACAGGTGACGTTTCACGGGTAAGTTTCACGGGTAAGTTTCACGGGTATGTTTCACGGGTGACGTTTCACGGGTCTAGGTTTCACTGGTAAGTTTCACGGGTCAAGGTTTCACGGGTAAGTTTCACGGGTAAGTTTTACGGGTAAGTTTCACGGGTGACGTTTCACGGGTCTAGGTTTCACTGGAAAGTTTCACGGGTCAAGGATTCACGGGTAAGTTTCACGGGTAAGTTTTACGGGTATGTTTTACAGGTAACGTTTCACGGGTCTAGGTTTCACTGGTAAGTTTCACGGGTCAAGGTTTCACGGGTAAGATTCACGGGTAAGTTTCACGGGTATGTTTCATGGGTGATGTTTCACGGGTCTAGGTTTCACTGGTAAGTTTCACGGGTCAAGGTTTTACGGGTAAGTTTCACGGGTAAGTTTCACGGGTATGTTTCACGGGTGACGTTTCACGGGTCTAGGTTTCACTGGTAAGTTTCACGGGTCAAGGTTTCACGGGTAAGATTCACGGGTAAGTTTCACGGGTATGTTTCACGGGTGACGTTTCACGGGTCTAGGTTTCACTAGTAAGTTTCACGGGTCAAGGTTTCACGGGTAAGTTTCACGGGTATGTTTCACGGGTGACGTTTCACGGGTCTAGGTTTCACTGGTAAGTTTCACGGGTCAAGGTTTCACGGGTAAGTTTCACGGGTAAGTTTCACGGGTATGTTTCACGGGTGACGTTTCACGGGTCTAGGTTTCACTGGTAAGTTTCACGGGTCAAGGTTTCACGGGTAAGTTTCACGGGTAAGTTTCACGGGTATGTTTCACGGGTGACGTTTCACGGGTCTAGGATTCACTGGTAAGTTTCACGGGTCAAGGTTTTACGGGTAAGTTTCACTGGTAAGTTTCACGGGTATGTTTCACGGGTAAGTTTTACGGGTATGTTTTACAGGTGACGTTTCACGGGTAAGTTTCACGGGTAAGTTTCACAGGTAAGTTTCACGGGTATGTTTCACGGGTGACGTTTCACGGGTCTAGGTTTCACTGGTAAGTTTCACGGGTCAAGGTTTCACGGGTAAGTTTCACGGGTAAGTTTCACGGGTATGTTTCACGGATGACGTTTCACGGGTCTTGGTTTCACTGGTAAGTTTCACGGGTCAAGGTTTCACGGGTAAGTTTCACGGGTAAGTTTTACGGGTATGTTTTACAGGTGACGTTTCACGGGTAAGTTTCACGGGTAAGTTTCACGGGTATGTTTCACGGGTGACGTTTCACGGGTCTAGGTTTCACTGGTAAGTTTCACGGGTCAAGGTTTCACGGGTAAGTTTCACGGGTAAGTTTTACGGGTAAGTTTCACGTGTGACGTTTCACGGGTCTAGGTTTCACTGGAAAGTTTCACGGGTCAAGGATTCACGGGTAAGTTTCACGGGTAAGTTTTACGGGTATGTTTTACAGGTGACGTTTCACGGGTCTAGGTTTCACTGGTAAGTTTCACGGGTCAAGGTTTCACGGGTAAGTTTCACGGGTAAGTTTCACGGGTATGTTTCATGGGTGATGTTTCACGGGTCTAGGTTTTACTGGTAAGTTTCACGGGTCAAGGTTTCACGGGTAAGTTTCACGGGTAAGTTTCACGGGTCTAGGTTTCACTGGTAAGTTTCACGGGTATATTTCACGGGTGACGTTTCACGGATCTAGGTTTCACTGGTAAGTTTCACGGGTCAAGGTTTCACGGGTAAGTTTCACGAGTAAGTTTCACGGGTATGTTTCACGGGTAAGTTTCACGGGTGACGTTTCACGGGTCTAGGTTTCACTGGTAAGTTTCACGGGTATGTTTCACGGGTGACGTTTCACGGGTCTAGGTTTCACTGGTAAGTTTCACGGGTCAAGGTTTCACGGGTAAGTTTCACGGGTAAGTTTCACGGGTATGTTTCACGGATGACGTTTCACGGGTCTTGGTTTCACTGGTAAGTTTCACGGGTCAAGGTTTCACGGGTAAGTTTCACGGGTAAGTTTTACGGGTATGTTTTACAGGTGACGTTTCACGGGTAAGTTTCACGGGTAAGTTTCACGGGTATGTTTCACGGGTGACGTTTCACGGGTCTTGGTTTCACTGGTAAGTTTCACGGGTCAAGGTTTCACGGGTAAGTTTCACGGGTATGTTTCACGGGTGACGTTTCACGGGTCTAGGTTTCACTGGTAAGTTTCACGGGTCAAGGTTTCACGGGTAAGTTTCACGGGTAAGTTTCACGGGTATGTTTCACGGGTGACGTTTCACGGGTCTAGGTTTCACTGGAAAGTTTCACGGATCAAGGTTTCACGGGTAAGTTTCACGGGTAAGTTTTACGGGTGTTTTACAGGTGACGTTTCACGGGTCTAGGTTTCACTGGTAAGTTTCACGGGTCAAGGTTTCACGGGTAAGTTTCACGGGTAAGTTTCACGGGTATGTTTCATGGGTGATGTTTCACGGGTCTAGGTTTTACTGGTAAGTTTCACGGGTCAAGGTTTCACGGGTAAGTTTCACGGGTAAGTTTCACGGGTGACGTTTCACGGGTCTAGGTTTCACTGGTAAGTTTCACGGGTATGTTTCACGGGTGACGTTTCACGGGTCTAGGTTTCACTGGTAAGTTTCACGGGTCAAGGTTTCACGGGTAAGTTTCACTGGTAAGTTTCAGGGTATGTTTCACGGATGACGTTTCACGGGTCTTGGTTTCACTGGTAAGTTTCACGGGTCAAGGTTTCACGGGTAACTTTCACGGGTAAGTTTTACGGGTATGTTTTACAGGTGACGTTTCACGGGTAAGTTTCACGGGTAAGTTTCACGGGTATGTTTCACGGGTGACGTTTCACGGGTCTAGGTTTCACTGGTAAGTTTCACGGGTCAAGGTTTCACGGGTAAGTTTCACGGGTAAGTTTTACGGGTAAGTTTCACGGGTGACGTTTCACGGGTCTAGGTTTCACTGGAAAGTTTCACGGGTCAAGGATTCACGGGTAAGTTTCACGGGTAAGTTTTACGGGTATGTTTTACAGGTGACGTTTCACGGGTCTAGGTTTCACTGGTAAGTTTCACGGGTCAAGGTTTCACGGGTAAGATTCACGGGTAAGTTTCACGGGTATGTTTCATGGGTGATGTTTCACGGGTCTAGGTTTCACTGGTAAGTTTCACGGGTCAAGGTTCTACGGGTAAGTTTCACGGGTATGTTTCACGGGTGACGTTTCACGGGTCTAGGTTTCACTGGTAAGTTTCACGGGTCAAGGTTTCACGGGTAAGATTCACGGGTAAGTTTCACGGGTATGTTTCACGGGTGACGTTTCACGGGTATAGGTTTCACTAGTAAGTTTCACGGGTCAAGGTTTCACGGGTAAGTTTCACGGGTAAGTTTCACGGGTATGTTTCACGGGTGACGTTTCACGGGTCTAGGTTTCACTGGTAAGTTTCACGGGTCAAGGTTTCACGGGTAAGATTCACGGGTAAGTTTCACGGGTATGTTTCACGGGTGACGTTTCACGGGTCTAGGTTTCACTGGTAAGTTTCCCGGGTCAAGGTTTCACGAGTAAGTTTTACGGGTAAGTTTTACGCGTAAGTTTCACGGGTGACGTTTCACGGGTCTAGGTTTCACTGGTAAGTTTCACGGGTCAAGGTTTCACGGGTAAGTTTAACGGGTAAGTTTTACGGGTAAGTTTCACGGGTGACGTTTCACGGGTCTAGGTTTCACTGGTAAGTTTCACGGGTCTAGGTTTCACTGGTAAGTTTCACGGGTCAAGGTTTCACGGGTAAGTTTCACGGGTAAGTTTCACGGGTATGTTTCACGGGTGACGTTTCACGGGTCTAGGTTTCACTGGAAAGTTTCACAGATCAAGGTTTCACGGGTAAGTTTCACGGGTAAGTTTCACGGGTAAGTTTTACGGGTATGATTTACAGGTGACGTTTCACGGGTCTAGGTTTCACTGGTAAGTTTCACGGGTCAAGGTTTCACGGGTAAGTTTCACGGGTAAGTTTCACGGGTATGTTTCATGGGTGATGTTTCACGGGTCTAGGTTTTACTGGTAAGTTTCACGGGTCAAGGTTTCACGGGTAAGTTTTACGGGTCTATGTTTCACTGGTAAGTTTTACGGATATGTTTCACGGGTGACGTTTCACGGGTCTAGGTTTCACTGGTAAGTTTCACGGGTCAAGGTTTCACGGGTAAGTTTCACGGGTAAGTTTCACGGGTATGTTTCACGGATGACGTTTCACGGGTCTTGGTTTCACTGGTAAGTTTCACGGGTCAAGGTTTCACGGGTAACTTTCACGGGTAAGTTTTACGGGTATGTTTTACAGGTGACGTTTCACGGGTAAGTTTCACGGGTAAGTTTCACGGGTATGTTTCACGGGTGACGTTTCACGGGTCTAGGTTTCACTGGTAAGTTTCACGGGTCAAGGTTTCACGGGTAAGTTTCACGGGTAAGTTTTACGGGTAAGTTTCACGGGTGACGTTTCACGGGTCTAGGTTTCACTGGAAAGTTTCACGGGTCAAGGATTCACGGGTAAGTTTCACGGGTAAGTTTTACGGGTATGTTTTACAGGTGACGTTTCACGGGTCTAGGTTTCACTGGTAAGTTTCACGGGTCAAGGTTTCACGGGTAAGATTCACGGGTAAGTTTCACGGGTATGTTTCATGGGTGATGTTTCACGGGTCTAGGTTTCACTGGTAAGTTTCACGGGTCAAGGTTCTACGGGTAAGTTTCACGGGTATGTTTCACGGGTGACGTTTCACGGGTCTAGGTTTCACTGGTAAGTTTCACGGGTCAAGGTTTCACGGGTAAGATTCACGGGTAAGTTTCACGGGTATGTTTCACGGGTGACGTTTCACGGGTATAGGTTTCACTAGTAAGTTTCACGGGTCAAGGTTTCACGGGTAAGTTTCACGGGTAAGTTTCACGGGTATGTTTCACGGGTGACGTTTCACGGGTCTAGGTTTCACTGGTAAGATTCACGGGTAAGTTTCACGGGTATGTTTCACGGGTGACGTTTCACGGGTATAGGTTTCACTAGTAAGTTTCACGGGTCAAGGTTTCACGGGTAAGTTTCACGGGTAAGTTTCACGGGTATGTTTCACGGGTGACGTTTCACGGGTCTAGGTTTCACTGGTAAGTTTCACGGGTCAAGGTTTCACGGGTAAGATTCACGGGTAAGTTTCACGGGTATGTTTCACGGGTGACGTTTCACGGGTCTAGGTTTCACTGGTAAGTTTCCCGGGTCAAGGTTTCACGAGTAAGTTTTACGGGTAAGTTTTACGCGTAAGTTTCACGGGTGACGTTTCACGGGTCTAGGTTTCACTGGTAAGTTTCACGGGTCAAGGTTTCACGGGTAAGTTTAACGGGTAAGTTTTACGGGTAAGTTTCACGGGTGACGTTTCACGGGTCTAGGTTTCACTGGTAAGTTTCACGGGTCTAGGTTTCACTGGTAAGTTTCACGGGTCAAGGTTTCACGGGTAAGTTTCACGGGTAAGTTTCACGGGTAAGTTTTACGGGTATGATTTACAGGTGACGTTTCACGGGTCTAGGTTTCACTGGTAAGTTTCACGGGTCAAGGTTTCACGGGTAAGTTTCACGGGTAAGTTTCACGGGTATGTTTCATGGGTGATGTTTCACGGGTCTAGGTTTTACTGGTAAGTTTCACGGGTCAAGGTTTCACGGGTAAGTTTTACGGGTCTATGTTTCACTGGTAAGTTTTACGGATATGTTTCACGGGTGACGTTTCACGGGTCTAGGTTTCACTGGTAAGTTTCACGGGTCAAGGTTTCACGGGTAAGTTTCACGGGTAAGTTTCACGGGTATGTTTCACGGATGACGTTTCACGGGTCTTGGTTTCACTGGTAAGTTTCACGGGTCAAGGTTTCACGGGTAAGTTTCACGGGTAAGTTTTACGGGTATGTTTTACAGGTGACGTTTCACGGGTAAGTTTCACGGGTAAGTTTCACGGGTATGTTTCACGGGTGACGTTTCACGGGTCTAGGTTTCACTGGTAAGTTTCACGGGTCAAGGTTTCACGGGTAAGTTTCACGGGTAAGTTTTACGGGTAAGTTTCACGGGTGACGTTTCACGGGTCTAGGTTTCACTGGAAAGTTTCACGGGTCAAGGATTCACGGGTAAGTTTCACGGGTATGTTTCACGGATGACGTTTCACGGGTCTTGGTTTCACTGGTAAGTTTCACGGGTCAAGGTTTCACGGGTAACTTTCACGGGTAAGTTTTACGGGTATGTTTTACAGGTGACGTTTCACGGGTAAGTTTCACGGGTAAGTTTCACGGGTATGTTTCACGGGTGACGTTTCACGGGTCTAGGTTTCACTGGTAAGTTTCACGGGTCAAGGTTTCACGGGTAAGTTTCACGGGTAAGTTTTACGGGTAAGTTTCACGGGTGACGTTTCACGGGTCTAGGTTTCACTGGAAAGTTTCACGGGTCAAGGATTCACGGGTAAGTTTCACGGGTAAGTTTTACGGGTATGTTTTACAGGTGACGTTTCACGGGTCTAGGTTTCACTGGTAAGTTTCACGGGTCAAGGTTTCACGGGTAAGATTCACGGGTAAGTTTCACGGGTATGTTTCATGGGTGATGTTTCACGGGTCTAGGTTTCACTGGTAAGTTTCACGGGTCAAGGTTCTACGGGTAAGTTTCACGGGTATGTTTCACGGGTGACGTTTCACGGGTCTAGGTTTCACTGGTAAGTTTCACGGGTCAAGGTTTCACGGGTAAGATTCACGGGTAAGTTTCACGGGTATGTTTCACGGGTGACGTTTCACGGGTATAGGTTTCACTAGTAAGTTTCACGGGTCAAGGTTTCACGGGTAAGTTTCACGGGTAAGTTTCACGGGTATGTTTCACGGGTGACGTTTCACGGGTCTAGGTTTCACTGGTAAGATTCACGGGTAAGTTTCACGGGTATGTTTCACGGGTGACGTTTCACGGGTATAGGTTTCACTAGTAAGTTTCACGGGTCAAGGTTTCACGGGTAAGTTTCACGGGTAAGTTTCACGGGTATGTTTCACGGGTGACGTTTCACGGGTCTAGGTTTCACTGGTAAGTTTCACGGGTCAAGGTTTCACGGGTAAGATTCACGGGTAAGTTACACGGGTATGTTTCACGGGTGACGTTTCACGGGTCTAGGTTTCACTGGTAAGTTTCCCGGGTCAAGGTTTCACGAGTAAGTTTTACGGGTAAGTTTTACGCGTAAGTTTCACGGGTGACGTTTCACGGGTCTAGGTTTCACTGGTAAGTTTCACGGGTCAAGGTTTCACGGGTAAGTTTAACGGGTAAGTTTTACGGGTAAGTTTCACGGGTGACGTTTCACGGGTCTAGGTTTCACTGGTAAGTTTCACGGGTCTAGGTTTCACTGGTAAGTTTCACGGGTCAAGGTTTCACGGGTAAGTTTCACGGGTAAGTTTCACGGGTAAGTTTTACGGGTATGATTTACAGGTGACGTTTCACGGGTCTAGGTTTCACTGGTAAGTTTCACGGGTCAAGGTTTCACGGGTAAGTTTCACGGGTAAGTTTCACGGGTATGTTTCATGGGTGATGTTTCACGGGTCTAGGTTTTACTGGTAAGTTTCACGGGTCAAGGTTTCACGGGTAAGTTTTACGGGTCTATGTTTCACTGGTAAGTTTTACGGATATGTTTCACGGGTGACGTTTCACGGGTCTAGGTTTCACTGGTAAGTTTCACGGGTCAAGGTTTCACGGGTAAGTTTCACGGGTAAGTTTCACGGGTATGTTTCACGGATGACGTTTCACGGGTCTTGGTTTCACTGGTAAGTTTCACGGGTCAAGGTTTCACGGGTAAGTTTCACGGGTAAGTTTTACGGGTATGTTTTACAGGTGACGTTTCACGGGTAAGTTTCACGGGTAAGTTTCACGGGTATGTTTCACGGGTGACGTTTCACGGGTCTAGGTTTCACTGGTAAGTTTCACGGGTCAAGGTTTCACGGGTAAGTTTCACGGGTAAGTTTTACGGGTAAGTTTCACGGGTGACGTTTCACGGGTCTAGGTTTCACTGGAAAGTTTCACGGGTCAAGGATTCACGGGTAAGTTTCACGGGTAAGTTTTACGGGTATGTTTTACAGGTGACGTTTCACGGGTCTAGGTTTCACTGGTAAGTTTCACGGGTCAAGGTTTCACGGGTAAGATTCACGGGTAAGTTTTACGGGTATGTTTCATAAGTGATGTTTCACGGGTCTAGGTTTCACTGGTAAGTTTCACGGGTCAAGGTTTTACGGGTAAGTTTCACGGGTAAGTTTCACGGGTATGTTTCACGGGTGACGTTTCACGGGTCTAGGTTTCGCTGGTAAGTTTCACGGGTCAAGGTTTCACGGGTAAGTTTCACGGGTAAGTTTCACGGGTATATTTCACGGGTGACGTTTCACGGGTCTAGGTTTCACTAGTAAGTTTCACGGGTCAAGGTTTCACGGGTAAGTTTCACGGGTAAGTTTCACGGGTATGTTTCACGGGTGACGTTTCACGGGTCTAGGTTTCACTGGTAAGTTTCACGGGTCAAGGTTTTACGGGTAAGTTTCACGGGTAAATTTCACGGGTATGTTTCACGGGTGACGTTTCACGGGTCTAGGATTCACGGGTAAGTTTCACGGGTCAAGGTTTCACGGGTAAGTTTCACGGGTAAGTTTCACGGGTATGTTTCACAAGTGACGTTTCACGGGTCTAGGTTTCACTGGAAAGTTTCACGGGTCAAGGTTTCACGGGTAAGTTTCACGGGTAAGTTTTACGGGTATGTTTTACAGGCGACGTTTCACGGGTCTAGGTTTCACTGGTAAGTTTCACGGGTCTAGGTTTCACGGGTAAGTTTCACGGGTAAGTTTCACGGGTATGTTTCACGGGTGACGTTTCACGGGTCTAGGTTTCACTGGTAAGTTTCACGGGTCAAGGTTTCACGGGTAAGTTTCACGGGTAAATTTCACGGGTATGTTTCACGGGTGACGTTTCACGGGTCTAGGTTTCACTGGTAAGTTTCACAGTTCAAGGTTTTACGGGTAAGTTTCACGGGTAAGTTTCACGGGTATGTTTCACGGGTGACGTTTCACGGGTCTAGGTTTCACTGGTAAGTTTCACGGGTCAAGGTTTCACGGGTAAGTTTCACGGGTAAGTTTTACGGGTAAGTTTCACGGGTGACGTTTCACGGGTGCGTTTCACGGGTCTAGGTTTCACTGGTAAGTTTCACGGGTCAAGGTTTCACGGGTAAGTTTCACCGGTAAGTTTCACGGGTATGTTTCACAAGTGACGTTTCACGGGTCTAGGTTTCACTGGAAAGTTTCACGGGTCAAGGTTTCACGGGTAAGTTTTACGGGTAAGTTTTACGGGTATGTTTCATGGGTGATGTTTCACGGGTCTAGGTTTCACTGGTAAGTTTCACGGGTCAAGGTTTCACGGGTAAGTTTCACGGGTAAGTTTCACGGGTAAGTTTTACGGGTATGTTTTACAGGTGACGTTTCACGGGTCTAGGTTTCACTGGTAAGTTTCACGGGTCAAGGTTTCACGGGTAAGTTTCACGGGTAAGTTTCACGGGTATGTTTCATGGGTTATGTTTCACGGGTCTAGGTTTTACTGGTAAGTTTCACGGGTCAAGGTTTCACGGGTAAGTTTCACGGGTAAGTTTCACGGGTGACGTTTCACGGTTCTAGGTTTCACTGGTAAGTTTCACGGGTATGTTTCACGGGTGACGTTTCACGGGTCTAGGTTTCACTGGTAAGTTTCACGGGTCAAGGTTTCACGGGTAAGTTTCACGGGTAAGTTTCACGGGTATGTTTCACGGATGACGTTTCACGGGTCTTGGTTTCACTGGTAAGTTTCACGGGTCAAGGTTTCACGGGTAAGTTTCACGGGTAAGTTTTACGGGTATGTTTTACAGGTGACGTTTCACGGGTAAGTTTCACGGGTAAGTTTCACGGGTATGTTTCACGGGTGAAGTTTCACGGGTCTAGGTTTCACTGGTAAGTTTCACGGGTCAAGGTTTCACGGGTAAGTTTCACGGGTAAGTTTTACGGGTAAGTTTCACGGGTGACGTTTCACGGGTCTAGGTTTCACTGGAAAGTTTCACGGGTCAAGGATTCACGGGTAAGTTTCACGGGTAAGTTTTACGGGTATGTTTTACAGGTGACGTTTCACGGGTCTAGGTTTCACGGGTAAGATTCACGGGTAAGTTTCACGGGTATGTTTCGTGGGTGATGTTTCACGGGTCTAGGTTTCACTGGTAAGTTTCACGGGTCAAGGTTTTACGGGTAAGTTTCACGGGTAAGTTTTACGGGTATGTTTCACGGGTGACGTTTCACGGGTCTAGGTTTCACTGGTAAGTTTCACGGGTCAAGGTTTCACGGGTAAGTTTCACGGGTAAGTTTCACGGGTATGTTTCACGGGTGACGTTTCACGGGTCTAGGTTTCACTAGTAAGTTTCACGGGTCAAGGTTTCACGGGTAAGTTTCACGGGTAAGTTTCACGGGTATGTTTCATGGGTGATATTTCACGGGTCTAGGTTTTACTGGTAAGTTTCACGGGTCAAGGTTTCACGGGTAAGTTTCACGGGTAAGTTTCACGGGTGACGTTTCACGGGTCTAGGTTTCACTGGTAAGTTTCACGGGTATGTTTCACGGGTAAGTTTTACGGGTATGTTTTACAGGTGACGTTTCACGGGTAAGTTTTACGGGTAAGTTTAACGGGTCTAGGTTTCACTGGTAAGTTTCACGGGTCAAGGTTTCACGGGTAA
This sequence comes from Agonum fuliginosum, assembly GCA_947534325.1. Taxonomy (NCBI): domain Eukaryota; kingdom Metazoa; phylum Arthropoda; class Insecta; order Coleoptera; family Carabidae; genus Agonum; species Agonum fuliginosum. Next base: position 28,049,665 of record OX384036.1, read on the forward strand.
GTTTCACGGGTAAGTTTCACGGGTATGTTTCACGGGTGAAATTTCACGGGTCTAGGTTTCACTGGAAAGTTTCACGGATCAAGGTTTCACGGGTAAGTTTCACGGGTAAGTTTTACGGGTATGTTATACAGGTGACGTTTCACGGGTCTAGGTTTCACTGGTAAGTTTCACGGGTCAAGGTTTCACGGGTAAGTTTCACGGGTATGTTTCATGGGTGATGTTTCACGGGTCTAGGTTTTACTGGTAAGTTTCACGGGTCAAGGTTTCACGGGTAAGTTTCACGGGTGACGTTTCACGGGTCTAGGTTTCACTGGTAAGTTTCACGGGTATGTTTAACGGGTGACGTTTCACGGGTCTAGGTTTCACTGGTAAGTTTCACGGGTCAAGGTTTCACGGGTAAGTTTCACGGGTATGTTTCACGGATGACGTTTCACGGGTCTTGGTTTCACTGGTAAGTTTCACGGGTCAAGGTTTTACGGGTAAGTTTCACGGGTAAGTTTTACGGGTATGTTTTACAGGTGACGTTTCACGGGTAAGTTTCACGGGTAAGTTTCACGGGTATGTTTCACGGGTGACGTTTCACGGGTCTAGGTTTCACTGGTAAGTTTCACGGGTCAAGGTTTCACGGGTAAGTTTCACGGGTAAGTTTTACGGGTAAGTTTCACGGGTGACGTTTCACGGGTCTAGGTTTCACTGGAAAGTTTCACGGGTCAAGGATTCACGGGTAAGTTTCACGGGTAAGTTTTACGGGTATGTTTTACAGGTAACGTTTCACGGGTCTAGGTTTCACTGGTAAGTTTCACGGGTCAAGGTTTCACGGGTAAGATTCACGGGTAAGTTTCACGGGTATGTTTCATGGGTGATGTTTCACGGGTCTAGGATTCACTGGTAAGTTTCACGGGTCAAGGTTTTACGGGTAAGTTTCACGGGTAAGTTTCACGGGTATGTTTCACGGGTGACGTTTCACGGGTCTAGGTTTCACTGGTAAGTTTCACGGGTCAAGGTTTCACGGGTAAGATTCACGGGTAAGTTTCACGGGTATGTTTCACGGGTGACGTTTCACGGGTCTAGGTTTCACTAGTAAGTTTCACGGGTCAAGGTTTCACGGGTAAGTTTCACGGGTATGTTTCACGGGTGACGTTTCACGGGTCTAGGTTTCACTGGTAAGTTTCACGGGTCAAGGTTTCACGGGTAAGTTTCACGGGTAAGTTTCACGGGTATGTTTCACGGGTGACGTTTCACGGGTCTAGGTTTCACTGGTAAGTTTCACGGGTCAAGGTTTCACGGGTAAGTTTCACGGGTAAGTTTCACGGGTATGTTTCACGGGTGACGTTTCACGGGTCTAGGATTCACTGGTAAGTTTCACGGGTCAAGGTTTTACGGGTAAGTTTCACTGGTAAGTTTCACGGGTATGTTTCACGGGTAAGTTTTACGGGTATGTTTTACAGGTGACGTTTCACGGGTAAGTTTCACGGGTAAGTTTCACAGGTAAGTTTCACGGGTATGTTTCACGGGTGACGTTTCACGGGTCTAGGTTTCACTGGTAAGTTTCACGGGTCAAGGTTTCACGGGTAAGTTTCACGGGTATGTTTCACGGATGACGTTTCACGGGTCTTGGTTTCACTGGTAAGTTTCACGGGTCAAGGTTTCACGGGTAAGTTTCACGGGTAAGTTTTACGGGTATGTTTTACAGGTGATGTTTCACGGGTAAGTTTCACGGGTAAGTTTCACGGGTATGTTTCACGGGTGACGTTTCACGGGTCTAGGTTTCACTGGTAAGTTTCACGGGTCAAGGTTTCACGGGTAAGTTTCACGGGTAAGTTTTACGGGTAAGTTTCACGTGTGACGTTTCACGGGTCTAGGTTTCACTGGAAAGTTTCACGGGTCAAGGATTCACGGGTAAGTTTCACGGGTAAGTTTTACGGGTATGTTTTACAGGTGACGTTTCACGGGTCTAGGTTTCACTGGTAAGTTTCACGGGTCAAGGTTTCACGGGTAAGTTTCACGGGTAAGTTTCACGGGTATGTTTCATGGGTGATGTTTCACGGGTCTAGGTTTTACTGGTAAGTTTCACGGGTCAAGGTTTCACGGGTAAGTTTCACGGGTAAGTTTCACGGGTGACGTTTCACGGGTCTAGGTTTCACTGGTAAGTTTCACGGGTATATTTCACGGGTGACGTTTCACGGATCTAGGTTTCACTGGTAAGTTTCACGGGTCAAGGTTTCACGGGTAAGTTTCACGAGTAAGTTTCACGGGTATGTTTCACGGGTAAGTTTCACGGGTGACGTTTCACGGGTCTAGGTTTCACTGGTAAGTTTCACGGGTATGTTTCACGGGTGACGTTTCACGGGTCTAGGTTTCACTGGTAAGTTTCACGGGTCAAGGTTTCACGGGTAAGTTTCACGGGTAAGTTTCACGGGTATGTTTCACGGATGACGTTTCACGGGTCTTGGTTTCACTGGTAAGTTTCACGGGTCAAGGTTTCACGGGTAAGTTTCACGGGTAAGTTTTACGGGTATGTTTTACAGGTGACGTTTCACGGGTAAGTTTCACGGGTAAGTTTCACGGGTATGTTTCACGGGTGACGTTTCACGGGTCTTAGTTTCACTGGTAAGTTTCACGGGTCAAGGTTTCACGGGTAAGTTTCACGGGTATGTTTCACGGGTGACGTTTCACGGGTCTAGGTTTCACTGGTAAGTTTCACGGGTCAAGGTTTCACGGGTAAGTTTCACGGGTAAGTTTTACGGGTAAGTTTCACGGGTCTAGGTTTCAATGGTAAGTTTCACGGGTCAAGGTTTCACGGGTAAGTTTCACGGGTAAGTTTCACGGGTATGTTTCACGGGTGACGTTTCACGGGTCTAGGTTTCACTGGAAAGTTTCACGGATCAAGGTTTCACGGGTAAGTTTCACGGGTAAGTTTTACGGGTATGTTTTACAGGTGACGTTTTACGGGTCTAGGTTTCACTGGTAAGTTTCACGGGTCAAGGTTTCACGGGTAAGTTTCACGGGTAAGTTTCACGGGTATGTTTCATGGGTGATGTTTCACGGGTCTAGGTTTTACTGGTAAGTTTCACGGGTCAAGGTTTCACGGGTAAGTTTCACGGGTAAGTTTCACGGGTGACGTTTCACGGGTCTAGGTTTCACTGGTAAGTTTCACGGGTATGTTTCACGGGTGACGTTTCACGGGTCTAGGTTTCACTGGTAAGTTTCACGGGTCAAGGTTTCACGGGTAAGTTTCACTGGTAAGTTTCAGGGTATGTTTCACGGATGACGTTTCACGGGTCTTGGTTTCACTGGTAAGTTTCACGGGTCAAGGTTTCACGGGTAAGTTTCACGGGTAAGTTTTACGGGTATGTTTTACAGGTGACGTTTCACGGGTAAGTTTCACGGGTAAGTTTCACGGGTATGTTTCACGGGTGACGTTTCACGGGTCTAGGTTTCACTGGTAAGTTTCACGGGTCAAGGTTTCACGGGTAAGTTTCACGGGTAAGTTTTACGGGTAAGTTTCACGGGTGACGTTTCACGGGTCTAGGTTTCACTGGAAAGTTTCACGGGTCAAGGATTCACGGGTAAGTTTCACGGGTAAGTTTTACGGGTATGTTTTACAGGTGACGTTTCACGGGTCTAGGTTTCACTGGTAAGTTCCACGGGTCAAGGTTTCACGGGTAAGATTCACGGGTAAGTTTCACGGGTATGTTTCATGGGTGATGTTTCACGGGTCTAGGTTTCACTGGTAAGTTTCACGGGTCAAGGTTTTACGGGTAAGTTTCACGGGTATGTTTCACGGGTGACGTTTCACGGGTCTAGGTTTCACTGGTAAGTTTCACGGGTCAAGGTTTCACGGGTAAGATTCACGGGTAAGTTTCACGGGTATGTTTCACGGGTGACGTTTCACGGGTATAGGTTTCACTAGTAAGTTTCACGGGTCAAGGTTTCACGGGTAAGTTTCACGGGTAAGTTTCACGGGTATGTTTCACGGGTGACGTTTCACGGGTCTAGGTTTCACTGGTAAGTTTCACGGGTCAAGGTTTCACGGGTAAGATTCACGGGTAAGTTTCACGGGTATGTTTCACGGGTGACGTTTCACGGGTCTAGGTTTCACTGGTAAGTTTCCCGGGTCAAGGTTTCACGAGTAAGTTTTACGGGTAAGTTTTACGCGTAAGTTTCACGGGTGACGTTTCACGGGTCTAGGTTTCACTGGTAAGTTTCACGGGTCAAGGTTTCAAGGGTAAGTTTAACGGGTAAGTTTTACGGGTAAGTTTCACGGGTGACGTTTCACGGGTCTAGGTTTCACTGGTAAGTTTCACGGGTCTAGGTTTCACTGGTAAGTTTCACGGGTCAAGGTTTCACGGGTAAGTTTCACGGGTAAGTTTCACGGGTATGTTTCACGGGTGACGTTTCACGGGTCTAGGTTTCACTGGAAAGTTTCACAGATCAAGGTTTCACGGGTAAGTTTCACGGGTAAGTTTCACGGGTAAGTTTCACGGGTAAGTTTTACGGGTATGATTTACAGGTGACGTTTCACGGGTCTAGGTTTCACTGGTAAGTTTCACGGGTCAAGGTTTCACGGGTAAGTTTCACGGGTAAGTTTCACGGGTATGTTTCATGGGTGATGTTTCACGGGTCTAGGTTTTACTGGTAAGTTTCACGGGTCAAGGTTTCACGGGTAAGTTTTACGGGTCTATGTTTCACTGGTAAGTTTTACGGATATGTTTCACGGGTGACGTTTCACGGGTCTAGGTTTCACTGGTAAGTTTCACGGGTCAAGGTTTCACGGGTAAGTTTCACGGGTAAGTTTCACGGGTATGTTTCACGGATGACGTTTCACGGGTCTTGGTTTCACTGGTAAGTTTCACGGGTCAAGGTTTCACGGGTAAGTTTCACGGGTAAGTTTTACGGGTATGTTTTACAGGTGACGTTTCACGGGTAAGTTTCACGGGTAAGTTTCACGGGTATGTTTCACGGGTGACGTTTCACGGGTCTAGGTTTCACTGGTAAGTTTCACGGGTCAAGGTTTCACGGGTAAGTTTCACGGGTAAGTTTTACGGGTAAGTTTCACGGGTGACGTTTCACGGGTCTAGGTTTCACTGGAAAGTTTCACGGGTCAAGGATTCACGGGTAAGTTTCACGGGTAAGTTTTACGGGTATGTTTTACAGGTGACGTTTCACGGGTCTAGGTTTCACTGGTAAGTTTCACGGGTCAAGGTTTCACGGGTAAGATTCACGGGTAAGTTTTACGGGTATGTTTCATAAGTGATGTTTCACGGGTCTAGGTTTCACTGGTAAGTTTCACGGGTCAAGGTTTTACGGGTAAGTTTCACGGGTAAGTTTCACGGGTATGTTTCACGGGTGACGTTTCACGGGTCTAGGTTTCGCTGGTAAGTTTCACGGGTCAAGGTTTCACGGGTAAGTTTCACGGGTAAGTTTCACGGGTATATTTCACGGGTGACGTTTCACGGGTCTAGGTTTCACTAGTAAGTTTCACGGGTCAAGGTTTCACGGGTAAGTTTCACGGGTAAGTTACACGGGTATGTTTCATGGGTGATGTTTCACGGGTCTAGGTTTTACTGGTAAGTTTCACGGGTCAAGGTTTCACGGGTAAGTTTCACGGGTAAGTTTCACGGGTGACGTTTCACGGGTCTAGGTTTCACTGGTAAGTTTCACGGGTATGTTTCACGGGTAAGTTTTACGGGTATGTTTTACAGGTGACGTTTCACGGGTAAAGGTTTCACGGGTCAAGGTTTCACGGGTAAGTTTCACGGGTAAGTTTCACGGGTATGTTTTACAGGTGACGTTTCACGGGTCTAGGTTTCACTGGTAAGTTTCACGGGTCAAGGTTTCACTGGTAAGATTCACGGGTAAGTTTCACGGGTATGTTTCATGAGTGATGTTTCACGGGTCTAGGTTTCACTGGTAAGTTTCACGGGTCAAGGTTTTACGGGTAAGTTTCACGGGTAAGTTTCACGGGTATGTTTCACGGGTGACGTTTCACGGGTCTAGGTTTCACTGGTAAGTTTCACGGGTCAAGGTTTCACGGGTCAAGGTTTCACGGGTAAGTTTCACGGGTAAGTTTCACGGGTATGTTTCACGGGTGACGTTTCACGGGTCTAGGTTTCACTAGTAAGTTTCACTTGTCAAGGTTTCACGGGTAAGTTTCACGGGTAAGTTTCACGGGTATGTTTCACGGGTGACGTTTCACGGGTCTAGGTTTCACTGGTAAGTTTCACGGGTCAAGGTTTCACGGGTAAGTTTCACGGGTAAGTTTCACGGGTATGTTTCACGGGTGACGTTTCACGGGTCTAGGTTTCACTGGTAAGTTTCACGGGTCAAGGTTTCACGGGTAAGTTTCACGGGTAAGTTTCACGGGTATGTTTCACGGGTGACGTTTCACGGGTCTAGGTTTCACTGGTAAGTTTCACGGGTCAAGGTTTTACGGGTAAGTTTCACGGGTAAATTTCACGGGTATGTTTCACGGGTGACGTTTCACGGGTCTAGGATTCACGGGTAAGTTTCACAAGTCAAGGTTTCACGGGTAAGTTTCACGGGTAAGTTTCACGGGTATGTTTCACAAGTGACGTTTCACGGGTCTAGGTTTCACTGGAAAGTTTCACGGGTCAAGGTTTCACGGGTAAGTTTCACGGGTAAGTTTTACGGGTATGTTTTACAGGCGACGTTTCACGGGTCTAGGTTTCACTGGTAAGTTTCACGGGTCTAGGTTTCACGGGTAAGTTTCACGGGTAAGTTTCACGGGTATGTTTCACGGGTGACGTTTCACGGGTCTAGGTTTCACTGGTAAGTTTCACGGGTCAAGGTTTCACGGGTAAGTTTCACGGGTAAATTTCACGGGTATGTTTCACGGGTGACGTTTCACGGGTCTAGGTTTCACTGGTAAGTTTCACAGTTCAAGGTTTTACGGGTAAGTTTCACGGGTAAGTTTCACGGGTATGTTTCACGGGTGACGTTTCACGGGTCTAGGTTTCACTGGTAAGTTTCACGGGTCAAGGTTTCACGGGTAAGTTTCACGGGTAAGTTTTACGGGTAAGTTTCACGGGTGACGTTTCACGGGTGCGTTTCACGGGTCTAGGTTTCACTGGTAAGTTTCACGGGTCAAGGTTTCACGGGTAAGTTTCACCGGTAAGTTTCACGGGTATGTTTCACAAGTGACGTTTCACGGGTCTAGGTTTCACTGGAAAGTTTCACGGGTCAAGGTTTCACGGGTAAGTTTCACGGGTAAGTTTTACGGGTATGTTTCATGGGTGATGTTTCACGGGTCTAGGTTTCACTGGTAAGTTTCACGGGTCAAGGTTTCACGGGTAAGTTTCACGGGTAAGTTTCACGGGTAAGTTTTACGGGTATGTTTTACAGGTGACGTTTCACGGGTCTAGGTTTCACTGGTAAGTTTCACGGGTCAAGGTTTCACGGGTAAGTTTCACGGGTAAGTTTCACGGGTATGTTTCATGGGTTATGTTTCACGGGTCTAGGTTTTACTGGTAAGTTTCACGGGTCAAGGTTTCACGGGTAAGTTTCACGGGTAAGTTTCACGGGTGACGTTTCACGGGTCTAGGTTTCACTGGTAAGTTTCACGGGTATGTTTCACGGGTGACGTTTCACGGGTCTAGGTTTCACTGGTAAGTTTCACGGGTCAAGGTTTCACGGGTAAGTTTCACGGGTAAGTTTCACGGGTATGTTTCACGGATGACGTTTCACGGGTCTTGGTTTCACTGGTAAGTTTCACGGGTCAAGGTTTCACGGGTAAGTTTCACGGGTAAGTTTTACGGGTATGTTTTACAGGTGACGTTTCACGGGTAAGTTTCACGGGTAAGTTTCACGGGTATGTTTCACGGGTGAAGTTTCACGGGTCTAGGTTTCACTGGTAAGTTTCACGGGTCAAGGTTTCACGGGTAAGTTTCACGGGTAAGTTTTACGGGTAAGTTTCACGGGTGACGTTTCACGGGTCTAGGTTTCACTGGAAAGTTTCACGGGTCAAGGATTCACGGGTAAGTTTCACGGGTAAGTTTTACGGGTATGTTTTACAGGTGACGTTTCACGGGTCTAGGTTTCACTGGTAAGTTTCACGGGTCAAGGTTTCACGGGTAAGATTCACGGGTAAGTTTCACGGGTATGTTTCGTGGGTGATGTTTCACGGGTCTAGGTTTCACTGGTAAGTTTCACGGGTCAAGGTTTTACGGGTAAGTTTCACGGGTAAGTTTTACGGGTATGTTTCACGGGTGACGTTTCACGGGTCTAGGTTTCACTGGTAAGTTTCACGGGTCAAGGTTTCACGGGTAAGTTTCACGGGTAAGTTTCACGGGTATGTTTCACGGGTGACGTTTCACGGGTCTAGGTTTCACTAGTAAGTTTCACGGGTCAAGGTTTCACGGGTAAGTTTCACGGGTAAGTTTCACGGGTATGTTTCATGGGTGATATTTCACGGGTCTAGGTTTTACTGGTAAGTTTCACGGGTCAAGGTTTCACGGGTAAGTTTCACGGGTAAGTTTCATGGGTGACGTTTCACGGGTCTAGGTTTCACTGGTAAGTTTCACGGGTATGTTTCACGGGTAAGTTTTACGGGTATGTTTTACAGGTGACGTTTCACGGGTAAGTTTTACGGGTAAGTTTAACGGGTCTAGGTTTCACTGGTAAGTTTCACGGGTCAAGGTTTCACGGGTAAGTTTCACGGGTAAGTTTCACGGGTATGTTTCACGGGTGAAATTTCACGGGTCTAGGTTTCACTGGAAAGTTTCACGGATCAAGGTTTCACGGGTAAGTTTCACGGGTAAGTTTTACGGGTATGTTTTACAGGTGACGTTTCACGGGTCTAGGTTTCACTGGTAAGTTTCACGGGTCAAGGTTTCACGGGTAAGTTTCACGGGTATGTTTCATGGGTGATGTTTCACGGGTCTAGGTTTTACTGGTAAGTTTCACGGGTCAAGGTTTCACGGGTAAGTTTCACGGGTAAGTTTCACGGGTGACGTTTCACGGGTCTAGGTTTCACTGGTAAGTTTCACGGGTATGTTTAACGGGTGACGTTTCACGGGTCTAGGTTTCACTGGTAAGTTTCACGGGTCAAGGTTTCACGGGTAAGTTTCACGGGTATGTTTCACGGATGACGTTTCACGGGTCTTGGTTTCACTGGTAAGTTTCACGGGTCAAGGTTTTACGGGTAAGTTTCACGGGTAAGTTTTACGGGTATGTTTTACAGGTGACGTTTCACGGGTAAGTTTCACGGGTAAGTTTCACGGGTATGTTTCACGGGTGACGTTTCACGGGTCTAGGTTTCACTGGTAAGTTTCACGGGTCAAGGTTTCACGGGTAAGTTTCACGGGTAAGTTTTACGGGTAAGTTTCACGGGTGACGTTTCACGGGTCTAGGTTTCACTGGAAAGTTTCACGGGTCAAGGATTCACGGGTAAGTTTCACGGGTAAGTTTTACGGGTATGTTTTACAGGTAACGTTTTACGGGTCTAGGTTTCACTGGTAAGTTTCACGGGTCAAGGTTTCACGGGTAAGATTCACGGGTAAGTTTCACGGGTATGTTTCATGGGTGATGTTTCACGGGTCTAGGTTTCACTGGTAAGTTTCACGGGTCAAGGTTTTACGGGTAAGTTTCACGGGTAAGTTTCACGGGTATGTTTCACGGGTGACGTTTCACGGGTCTAGGTTTCACTGGTAAGTTTCACGGGTCAAGGTTTCACGGGTAAGATTCACGGGTAAGTTTCACGGGTATGTTTCACGGGTGACGTTTCACGGGTCTAGGTTTCACTAGTAAGTTTCACGGGTCAAGGTTTCACGGGTAAGTTTCACGGGTATGTTTCACGGGTGACGTTTCACGGGTCTAGGTTTCACTGGTAAGTTTCACGGGTCAAGGTTTCACGGGTAAGTTTCACGGGTAAGTTTCACGGGTATGTTTCACGGGTGACGTTTCACGGGTCTAGGTTTCACTGGTAAGTTTCACGGGTCAAGGTTTCACGGGTAAGTTTCACGGGTAAGTTTCACGGGTATGTTTCACGGGTGACGTTTCACGGGTCTAGGATTCACTGGTAAGTTTCACGGGTCAAGGTTTTACGGGTAAGTTTCACTGGTAAGTTTCACGGGTATGTTTCACGGGTGACGTTTCACGGGTCTAGGTTTCACTGGTAAGTTTCACGGGTCAAGGTTTCACGGGTAAGTTTTACGGGTAAGTTTCACGGGTAAGTTTCACGGGTATGTTTCACGGGTGACGTTTCACGGGTCTAGGTTTCACTGGTAAGTTTTACGGGTCAAGGTTTTACGGGTAAGTTTTACGGGTAAGTTTCACGGGTAAGTTTCACGGGTAAGTTTCACGGGTATGTTTCACGGGTGACGTTTCACGGGTCTAGGTTTCACTGGTAAGTTTCACGGGTCAAGGTTTCACGGGTAAGTTTCACGGGTAAGTTTTACGGGTAAGTTTCACGGGTGACGTTTCACGGGTCTAGGTTTCACTGGAAAGTTTCACGGGTCAAGGATTCACGGGTAAGTTTCACGGGTAAGTTTTACGGGTATGTTTTACAGGTGACGTTTCACGGGTCTAGGTTTCACTGGTAAGTTTCACGGGTCAAGGTTTCACGGGTAAGATTCACGGGTAAGTTTTACGGGTATGTTTCATAAGTGATGTTTCACGGGTCTAGGTTTCACTGGTAAGTTTCACGGGTCAAGGTTTTACGGGTAAGTTTCACGGGTAAGTTTCACGGGTATGTTTCACGGGTGACGTTTCACGGGTCTAGGTTTCGCTGGTAAGTTTCACGGGTCAAGGTTTCACAGGTAAGTTTCACGGGTAAGTTTCACGGGTATATTTCACGGGTGACGTTTCACGGGTCTAGGTTTCACTAGTAAGTTTCACGGGTCAAGGTTTCACGGGTAAGTTTCACGGGTAAGTTTCACGGGTATGTTTCATGGGTGATGTTTCACGGGTCTAGGTTTTACTGGTAAGTTTCACGGGTCAAGGTTTCACGGGTAAGTTTCACGGGTAAGTTTCACGGGTGACGTTTCACGGGTCTAGGTTTCACTGGTAAGTTTCACGGGTATGTTTCACGGGTAAGTTTTACGGGTATGTTTTACAGGTGACGTTTCACGGGTAAAGGTTTCACGGGTCAAGGTTTCACGGGTAAGTTTCACGGGTAAGTTTCACGGGTATGTTTTACAGGTGACGTTTCACGGGTCTAGGTTTCACTGGTAAGTTTCACGGGTCAAGGTTTCACTGGTAAGATTCACGGGTAAGTTTCACGGGTATGTTTCATGAGTGATGTTTCACGGGTCTAGGTTTCACTGGTAAGTTTCACGGGTCAAGGTTTTACGGGTAAGTTTCACGGGTAAGTTTCACGGGTATGTTTCACGGGTGACGTTTCACGGGTCTAGGTTTCACTGGTAAGTTTCACGGGTCAAGGTTTCACGGGTCAAGGTTTCACGGGTAAGTTTCACGGGTAAGTTTCACGGGTATGTTTCACGGGTGACGTTTCACGGGTCTAGGTTTCACTAGTAAGTTTCACTTGTCAAGGTTTCACGGGTAAGTTTCACGGGTAAGTTTCACGGGTATGTTTCACGGGTGACGTTTCACGGGTCTAGGTTTCACTGGTAAGTTTCACGGGTCAAGGTTTCACGGGTAAGTTTCACGGGTAAGTTTCACGGGTATGTTTCACGGGTGACGTTTAACGGGTCTAGGTTTCACTGGTAAGTTTCACGGGTCAAGGTTTCACGGGTAAGTTTCACGGGTATGTTTCACGGGTGACGTTTCACGGGTCTAGGTTTCACTGGTAAGTTTCACGGGTCAAGGTTTTACGGGTAAGTTTCACGGGTAAATTTCACGGGTATGTTTCACGGGTGACGTTTCACGGGTCTAGGATTCACGGGTAAGTTTCACGGGTCAAGGTTTCACGGGTAAGTTTCACGGGTAAGTTTCACGGGTATGTTTCACAAGTGACTTTTCACGGGTCTAGGTTTCACTGGAAAGTTTCACGGGTCAAGGTTTCACGGGTAAGTTTCACGGGTAAGTTTTACGGGTATGTTTTACAGGCGACGTTTCACGGGTCTAGGTTTCACTGGTAAGTTTCACGGGTCTAGGTTTCACGGGTAAGTTTCACGGGTAAGTTTCACGGGTATGTTTCACGGGTGACGTTTCACGGGTCTAGGTTTCACTGGTAAGTTTCACGGGTCAAGGTTTCACGGGTCAAGGTTTCACGGGTAAGTTTCACGGGTAAATTTCACGGGTATGTTTCACGGGTGACGTTTCACGGGTCTAGGTTTCACTGGTAAGTTTCACAGTTCAAGGTTTTACGGGTAAGTTTCACGGGTAAGTTTCACGGGTATGTTTCACGGGTGACGTTTCACGGGTCTAGGTTTCACTGGTAAGTTTCACGGGTCAAGGTTTCACGGGTAAGTTTCACGGGTAAGTTTTACGGGTAAGTTTCACGGGTGACGTTTCACGGGTGCGTTTCACGGGTCTAGGTTTCACTGGTAAGTTTCACGGGTCAAGGTTTCACGGGTAAGTTTCACCGGTAAGTTTCACGGGTATGTTTCACAAGTGACGTTTCACGGGTCTAGGTTTCACTGGAAAGTTTCACGGGTCAAGGTTTCACGGGTAAGTTTCACGGGTAAGTTTTACGGGTATGTTTCATGGGTGATGTTTCACGGGTCTAGGTTTCACTGGTAAGTTTCACGGGTCAAGGTTTCACGGGTAAGTTTCACGGGTAAGTTTCACGGGTAAGTTTTACGGGTATGTTTTACAGGTGACGTTTCACGGGTCTAGGTTTCACTGGTAAGTTTCACGGGTCAAGGTTTCACGGGTAAGTTTCACGGGTAAGTTTCACGGGTATGTTTCATGGGTGATGTTTCACGGGTCTAGGTTTTACTGGTAAGTTTCACGGGTCAAGGTTTCACGGGTAAGTTTCACGGGTAAGTTTCACGGGTGACGTTTCACGGGTCTAGGTTTCACTGGTAAGTTTCACGGGTATGTTTCACGGGTGACGTTTCACGGGTCTAGGTTTCACTGGTAAGTTTCACGGGTCAAGGTTTCACGGGTAAGTTTCACGGGTAAGTTTTACGGGTATGTTTTACAGGTGACGTTTCACGGGTAAGTTTCACGGGTAAGTTTCACGGGTATGTTTCACGGGTGACGTTTCACGGGTCTAGGTTTCACTGGTAAGTTTCACGGGTCAAGGTTTCACGGGTAAGTTTCACGGGTAAGTTTTACGGGTAAGTTTCACGTGTGACGTTTCACGGGTCTAGGTTTCACTGGAAAGTTTCACGGGTCAAGGATTCACGGGTAAGTTTCACGGGTAAGTTTTACGGGTATGTTTTACAGGTGACGTTTCACGGGTCTAGGTTTCACTGGTAAGTTTCACGGGTCAAGGTTTCACGGGTAAGTTTCACGGGTAAGTTTCACGGGTATGTTTCATGGGTGATGTTTCACGGGTCTAGGTTTTACTGGTAAGTTTCACGGGTCAAGGTTTCACGGGTAAGTTTCACGGGTAAGTTTCACGGGTGACGTTTCACGGGTCTAGGTTTCACTGGTAAGTTTCACGGGTATATTTCACGGGTGACGTTTCACGGATCTAGGTTTCACTGGTAAGTTTCACGGGTCAAGGTTTCACGGGTAAGTTTCACGAGTAAGTTTCACGGGTATGTTTCACGGGTAAGTTTCACGGGTGACGTTTCACGGGTCTAGGTTTCACTGGTAAGTTTCACGGGTATGTTTCACGGGTGACGTTTCACGGGTCTAGGTTTCACTGGTAAGTTTCACGGGTCAAGGTTTCACAGGTAAGTTTCACGGGTAAGTTTCACGGGTATGTTTCACGGATGACGTTTCACGGGTCTTGGTTTCACTGGTAAGTTTCACGGGTCAAGGTTTCACGGGTAAGTTTCACGGGTAAGTTTTACGGGTATGTTTTACAGGTGACGTTTCACGGGTAAGTTTCACGGGTAAGTTTCACGGGTATGTTTCACGGGTGACGTTTCACGGGTCTTGGTTTCACTGGTAAGTTTCACGGGTCAAGGTTTCACGGGTAAGTTTCACGGGTATGTTTCACGGGTGACGTTTCACGGGTCTAGGTTTCACTGGTAAGTTTCACGGGTCAAGGTTTCACGGGTAAGTTTCACGGGTAAGTTTTACGGGTAAGTTTCACGGGTCTAGGTTTCAATGGTAAGTTTCACGGGTCAAGGTTTCACGGGTAAGTTTCACGGGTAAGTTTCACGGGTATGTTTCACGGGTGACGTTTCACGGGTCTAGGTTTCACTGGAAAGTTTCACGGATCAAGGTTTCACGGGTAAGTTTCACGGGTAAGTTTTACGGGTATGTTTTACAGGTGACGTTTCACGGGTCTATGTTTCACTGGTAAGTTTCACGGGTCAAGGTTTCACGGGTAAGTTTCACGGGTAAGTTTCACGGGTATGTTTCATGGGTGATGTTTCACGGGTCTAGGTTTTACTGGTAAGTTTCACGGGTCAAGGTTTCACGGGTAAGTTTCACGGGTAAGTTTCACGGGTGACGTTTCACGGGTCTAGGTTTCACTGGTAAGTTTCACGGGTATGTTTCACGGGTGACGTTTCACGGGTCTAGGTTTCACTGGTAAGTTTCACGGGTCAAGGTTTCACGGGTAAGTTTCACTGGTAAGTTTCACGGGTATGTTTCACGGATGACGTTTCACGGGTCTTGGTTTCACTGGTAAGTTTCACGGGTCAAGGTTTCACGGGTAAGTTTCACGGGTAAGTTTTACGGGTATGTTTTACAGGTGACGTTTCACGGGTAAGTTTCACGGGTAAGTTTCACGGGTATGTTTCACGGGTGACGTTTCACGGGTCTAGGTTTCACTGGTAAGTTTCACGGGTCAAGGTTTCACGGGTAAGTTTCACGGGTAAGTTTTACGGGTAAGTTTCACGGGTGACGTTTCACGGGTCTAGGTTTCACTGGAAAGTTTCACGGGTCAAGGATTCACGGGTAAGTTTCACGGGTAAGTTTTACGGGTATGTTTTACAGGTGACGTTTCACGGGTAAGTTTCACGGGTAAGTTTCACGGGTATGTTTCACGGGTGACGTTTCACGGGTCTAGGTTTCACTGGTAAGTTTCACGGGTCAAGGTTTCACGGGTAAGATTCACGGGTAAGTTTCACGGGTATGTTTCATGGGTGATGTTTCACGGGTCTAGGTTTCACTGGTAAGTTTCACGGGTCAAGGTTTTACGGGTAAGTTTCACGGGTATGTTTCACGGGTGACGTTTCACGGGTCTAGGTTTCACTGGTAAGTTTCACGGGTCAAGGTTTCACGGGTAAGATTCACGGGTAAGTTTCACGGGTATGTTTCACGGGTGACGTTTCACGGGTATAGGTTTCACTAGTAAGTTTCACGGGTCAAGGTTTCACGGGTAAGTTTCACGGGTAAGTTTCACGGGTATGTTTCACGGGTGACGTTTCACGGGTCTACGTTTCACTGGTAAGTTTCACGGGTCAAGGTTTCACGGGTAAGATTCACGGGTAAGTTTCACGGGTATGTTTCACGGGTGACGTTTCACGGGTCTAGGTTTCACTGGTAAGTTTCCCGGGTCAAGGTTTCACGAGTAAGTTTTACGGGTAAGTTTTACGCGTAAGTTTCACGGGTGACGTTTCACGGGTCTAGGTTTCACTGGTAAGTTTCACGGGTCAAGGTTTCACGGGTAAGTTTAACGGGTAAGTTTTACGGGTAAGTTTCACGGGTGACGTTTCACGGGTCTAGGTTTCACTGGTAAGTTTCACGGGTCTAGGTTTCACTGGTAAGTTTCACGGGTCAAGGTTTCACGGGTAAGTTTCACGGGTAAGTTTCACGGGTATGTTTCACGGGTGACGTTTCACGGGTCTAGGTTTCACTGGAAAGTTTCACAGATCAAGGTTTCACGGGTAAGTTTCACGGGTAAGTTTTACGGGTATGTTTTACAGGTGACGTTTCACGGGTAAGTTTCACGGGTAAGTTTCACGGGTATGTTTCACGGGTGACGTTTCACGGGTCTAGGTTTCACTGGTAAGTTTCACGGGTCAAGGTTTCACAGGTAAGTTTCACGGGTAAGTTTTACGGGTAAGTTTCACGGGTGACGTTTCACGGGTCTAGGTTTCACTGGAAAGTTTCACGGGTCAAGGATTCACGGGTAAGTTTCACGGGTAAGTTTTACGGGTATGTTTTACAGGTGACGTTTCACGGGTAAGTTTCACGGGTAAGTTTCACGGGTATGTTTCACGGGTGACGTTTCACGGGTCTAGGTTTCACTGGTAAGTTTCACGAGTCAAGGTTTCACGGGTAAGATTCACGGGTAAGTTTCACGGGTATGTTTCATGGGTGATGTTTCACGGGTCTAGGTTTCACTGGTAAGTTTCACGGGTCAAGGTTTTACGGGTAAGTTTCACGGGTATGTTTCACGGGTGACGTTTCACGGGTCTAGGTTTCACTGGTAAGTTTCACGGGTCAAGGTTTCACGGGTAAGATTCACGGGTAAGTTTCACGGGTATGTTTCACGGGTGACGTTTCACGGGTATAGGTTTCACTAGTAAGTTTCACGGGTCAAGGTTTCACGGGTAAGTTTCACGGGTAAGTTTCACGGGTATGTTTCACGGGTGACGTTTCACGGGTCTAGGTTTCACTGGTAAGTTTCACGGGTCAAGGTTTCACGGGTAAGATTCACGGGTAAGTTTCACGGGTATGTTTCACGGGTGACGTTTCACGGGTCTAGGTTTCACTGGTAAGTTTCCCGGGTCAAGGTTTCACGAGTAAGTTTTACGGGTAAGTTTTACGCGTAAGTTTCACGGGTGACGTTTCACGGGTCTAGGTTTCACTGGTAAGTTTCACGGGTCAAGGTTTCACGGGTAAGTTTAACGGGTAAGTTTTACGGGTAAGTTTCACGGGTGACGTTTCACGGGTCTAGGTTTCACTGGTAAGTTTCACGGGTCTAGGTTTCACTGGTAAGTTTCACGGGTCAAGGTTGCACGGGTAAGTTTCACGGGTAAGTTTCACGGGTATGTTTCACGGGTGACGTTTCACGGGTCTAGGTTTCACTGGAAAGTTTCACAGATCAAGGTTTCACGGGTAAGTTTCACGGGTAAGTTTCACGGGTAAGTTTTACGGGTATGTTTTACAGGTGACGTTTCACGGGTCTAGGTTTCACTGGTAAGTTTCACGGGTCAAGGTTTCACGGGTAAGTTTCACGGGTAAGTTTCACGGGTATGTTTCATGGGTGATGTTTCACGGGTCTAGGTTTTACTGGTAAGTTTCACGGGTCAAGGTTTCACGGGTAAGTTTTACGGGTCTATGTTTCACTGGTAAGTTTCACGGGTATGTTTCACGGGTGACGTTTCACGGGTCTAGGTTTCACTGGTAAGTTTCACGGGTCAAGGTTTCACGGGTAAGTTTCACGGGTAAGTTTCACGGGTATGTTTCACGGATGACGTTTCACGGGTCTTGGTTTCACTGGTAAGTTTCACGGGTCAAGGTTTCACGGGTAAGTTTCACGGGTAAGTTTTACGGGTATGTTTTACAGGTGACGTTTCACGGGTAAGTTTCACGGGTAAGTTTCACGGGTATGTTTCACGGGTGACGTTTCACGGGTCTAGGTTTCACTGGTAAGTTTCACGGGTCAAGGTTTCACGGGTAAGTTTCACGGGTAAGTTTTACGGGTAAGTTTCACGGGTGACGTTTCACGGGTCTAGGTTTCACTGGAAAGTTTCACGGGTCAAGGATTCACGGGTAAGTTTCACGGGTAAGTTTTACGGGTATGTTTTACAGGTGACGTTTCACGGGTCTAGGTTTCACTGGTAAGTTTCACGGGTCAAGGTTTCACGGGTAAGATTCACGGGTAAGTTTTACGGGTATGTTTCATAAGTGATGTTTCACGGGTCTAGGTTTCACTGGTAAGTTTCACGGGTCAAGGTTTTACGGGTAAGTTTCACGGGTAAGTTTCACGGGTATGTTTCACGGGTGACGTTTCACGGGTCTAGGTTTCGCTGGTAAGTTTCACGGGTCAAGGTTTCACGGGTAAGTTTCACGGGTAAGTTTCACGGGTATATTTCACGGGTGACGTTTCACGGGTCTAGGTTTCACTAGTAAGTTTCACGGGTCAAGGTTTCACGGGTAAGTTTCACGGGTAAGTTTCACGGGTATGTTTCATGGGTGATGTTTCACGGGTCTAGGTTTTACTGGTAAGTTTCACGGGTCAAGGTTTCACGGGTAAGTTTCACGGGTAAGTTTCACGGGTGACGTTTCACGGGTCTAGGTTTCACTGGTAAGTTTCACGGGTATGTTTCACGGGTAAGTTTTACGGGTATGTTTTACAGGTGACGTTTCACGGGTAAAGGTTTCACGGGTCAAGGTTTCACGGGTAAGTTTCACGGGTAAGTTTCACGGGTATGTTTTACAGGTGACGTTTCACGGGTCTAGGTTTCACTGGTAAGTTTCACGGGTCAAGGTTTCACTGGTAAGATTCACGGGTAAGTTTCACGGGTATGTTTCATGAGTGATGTTTCACGGGTCTAGGTTTCACTGGTAAGTTTCACGGGTCAAGGTTTTACGGGTAAGTTTCACGGGTAAGTTTCACGGGTATGTTTCACGGGTGACGTTTCACGGGTCTAGGTTTCACGGGTAAGTTTCACGGGTCAAGGTTTCACGGGTCAAGGTTTCACGGGTAAGTTTCACGGGTAAGTTTCACGGGTATGTTTCACGGGTGACGTTTCACGGGTCTAGGTTTCACTAGTAAGTTTCACTTGTCAAGGTTTCACGGGTAAGTTTCACGGGTAAGTTTCACGGGTATGTTTCACGGGTGACGTTTCACGGGTCTAGGTTTCAATGGTAAGTTTCACGGGTCAAGGTTTCACGGGTAAGTTTCACGGGTAAGTTTCACGGGTATGTTTCACGGGTGACGTTTCACGGGTCTAGGTTTCACTGGTAAGTTTCACGGGTCAAGGTTTCACGGGTAAGTTTCACGGGTAAGTTTCACGGGTATGTTTCACGGGTGACGTTTCACGGGTCTAGGTTTCACTGGTAAGTTTCACGGGTCAAGGTTTTACGGGTAAGTTTCACGGGTAAATTTCACGGGTATGTTTCACGGGTGACGTTTCACGGGTCTAGGATTCACGGGTAAGTTTCACGGGTCAAGGTTTTACGGGTAAGTTTCACGGGTAAGTTTCACGGGTATGTTTCACAAGTGACGTTTCACGGGTCTAGGTTTCACTGGAAAGTTTCACGGGTCAAGGTTTCACGGGTAAGTTTTACGGGTATGTTTTACAGGCGACGTTTCACGGGTCTAGGTTTCACTGGTAAGTTTCACGGGTCTAGGTTTCACGGGTAAGTTTCACGGGTAAGTTTCACGGGTATGTTTCACGGGTGACGTTTCACGGGTCTAGGTTTCACTGGTAAGTTTCACGGGTCAAGGTTTCACGGGTAAGTTTCACGGGTAAATTTCACGGGTATGTTTCACGGGTGACGTTTCACGGGTCTAGGTTTCACTGGTAAGTTTCACAGTTCAAGGTTTTACGGGTAAGTTTCACGGGTAAGTTTCACGGGTATGTTTCACGGGTGACGTTTCACGGGTCTAGGTTTCACTGGTAAGTTTCACGGGTCAAGGTTTCACGGGTAAGTTTCACGGGTAAGTTTCACGGGTATGTTTCACGGGTGACGTTTCACGGGTCAAGGTTTCACGGGTAAGTTTCACCGGTAAGTTTCACGGGTATGTTTCACAAGTGACGTTTCACGGGTCTAGGTTTCACTGGAAAGTTTCACGGGTCAAGGTTTCACGGGTAAGTTTCACGGGTAAGTTTTACGGGTATGTTTCATGGGTGATGTTTCACGGGTCTAGGTTTCACTGGTAAGTTTCACGGGTCAAGGTTTCACGGGTAAGTTTCACGGGTAAGTTTCACGGGTAAGTTTTACGGGTATGTTTTACAGGTGACGTTTCACGGGTCTAGGTTTCACTGGTAAGTTTCACGGGTCAAGGTTTCACGGGTAAGTTTCACGGGTAAGTTTCACGGGTATGTTTCATGGGTGATGTTTCACGGGTCTAGGTTTTACTGGTAAGTTTCACGGGTCAAGGTTTCACGGGTAAGTTTCACGGGTAAGTTTCACGGGTGACGTTTCACGGGTCTAGGTTTCACTGGTAAGTTTCACGGGTATGTTTCACGGGTGACGTTTCACGGGTCTAGGTTTCACTGGTAAGTTTCACGGGTCAAGGTTTCACGGGTAAGTTTCACGGGTAAGTTTCACGGGTATGTTTCACGGATGACGTTTCACGGGTCTTGGTTTCACTGGTAAGTTTCACGGGTCAAGGTTTCACGGGTAAGTTTCACGGGTAAGTTTTACGGGTATGTTTTACAGGTGACGTTTCACGGGTAAGTTTCACGGGTAAGTTTCACGGGTATGTTTCACGGGTGACGTTTCACGGGTCTAGGTTTCACTGGTAAGTTTCACGGGTCAAGGTTTCACGGGTAAGTTTCACGGGTAAGTTTTACGGGTAAGTTTCACGTGTGACGTTTCACGGGTCTAGGTTTCACTGGAAAGTTTCACGGGTCAAGGATTCACGGGTAAGTTTCACGGGTAAGTTTTACGGGTATGTTTTACAGGTGACGTTTCACGGGTCTAGGTTTCACTGGTAAGTTTCACGGGTCAAGGTTTCACGGGTAAGTTTCACGGGTAAGTTTCACGGGTATGTTTCATGGGTGATGTTTCACGGGTCTAGGTTTTACTGGTAAGTTTCACGGGTCAAGGTTTCACGGGTAAGTTTCACGGGTAAGTTTCACGGGTGACGTTTCACGGGTCTAGGTTTCACTGGTAAGTTTCACGGGTATGTTTCACGGGTGACGTTTCACGGGTCTAGGTTTCACTGGTAAGTTTCACGGGTCAAGGTTTCACGGGTAAGTTTCACGGGTAAGTTTCACGGGTAAGTTTCACGGGTATGTTTCACGGATGACGTTTCACGGGTCTTGGTTTCACTGGTAAGTTTCACGGGTCAAGGTTTCACGGGTAAGTTTCACGGGTAAGTTTTACGGGTATGTTTTACAGGTGACGTTTCACGGGTAAGTTTCACGGGTAAGTTTCACGGGTATGTTTCACGGGTGACGTTTCACGGGTCTTGGTTTCACTGGTAAGTTTCACGGGTCAAGGTTTCACGGGTAAGTTTCACGGGTATGTTTCACGGGTGACGTTTCACGGGTCTAGGTTTCACTGGTAAGTTTCACGGGTCAAGGTTTCACGGGTAAGTTTCACGGGTAAGTTTTACGGGTAAGTTTCACGGGTCTAGGTTTCAATGGTAAGTTTCACGGGTCAAGGTTTCACGGGTAAGTTTCACGGGTAAGTTTCACGGGTATGTTTCACGGGTGACGTTTCACGGGTCTAGGTTTCACTGGAAAGTTTCACGGATCAAGGTTTCACGGGTAAGTTTCACGGGTAAGTTTTACGGGTATGTTTTACAGGTGACGTTTCACGGGTCTAG
Organism: Agonum fuliginosum; assembly: GCA_947534325.1. NCBI lineage: Eukaryota > Metazoa > Arthropoda > Insecta > Coleoptera > Carabidae > Agonum > Agonum fuliginosum. The sequence goes on from OX384036.1 coordinate 28,071,110, forward strand.
GTTTCACTGGTAAGTTTCACGGGTCAAGGTTTCACGGGTAAGTTTCACGGGTAAGTTTCACGGGTATGTTTCATGGGTGATGTTTCACGGGTCTAGGTTTTACTGGTAAGTTTCACGGGTCAAGGTTTCACGGGTAAGTTTCACGGGTAAGTTTCACGGGTGACGTTTCACGGGTCTAGGTTTCACTGGTAAGTTTCACGGGTATGTTTCACGGGTGACGTTTCACGGGTCTAGGTTTCACTGGTAAGTTTCACGGGTCAAGGTTTCACGGGTAAGTTTCACTGGTAAGTTTCAGGGTATGTTTCACGGATGACGTTTCACGGGTCTTGGTTTCACTGGTAAGTTTCACGGGTCAAGGTTTCACGGGTAAGTTTCACGGGTAAGTTTTACGGGTATGTTTTACAGGTGACGTTTCACGGGTAAGTTTCACGGGTAAGTTTCACGGGTATGTTTCACGGGTGACGTTTCACGGGTCTAGGTTTCACTGGTAAGTTTCACGGGTCAAGGTTTCACGGGTAAGTTTCACGGGTAAGTTTTACGGGTAAGTTTCACGGGTGACGTTTCACGGGTCTAGGTTTCACTGGAAAGTTTCACGGGTCAAGGATTCACGGGTAAGTTTCACGGGTAAGTTTTACGGGTATGTTTTACAGGTGACGTTTCACGGGTCTAGGTTTCACTGGTAAGTTTCACGGGTCAAGGTTTCACGGGTAAGATTCACGGGTAAGTTTCACGGGTATGTTTCATGGGTGATGTTTCACGGGTCTAGGTTTCACTGGTAAGTTTCACGGGTCAAGGTTTTACGGGTAAGTTTCACGGGTATGTTTCACGGGTGACGTTTCACGGGTCTAGGTTTCACTGGTAAGTTTCACGGGTCAAGGTTTCACGGGTAAGATTCACGGGTAAGTTTCACGGGTATGTTTCACGGGTGACGTTTCACGGGTATAGGTTTCACTAGTAAGTTTCACGGGTCAAGGTTTCACGGGTAAGTTTCACGGGTAAGTTTCACGGGTATGTTTCACGGGTGACGTTTCACGGGTCTAGGTTTCACTGGTAAGTTTCACGGGTCAAGGTTTCACGGGTAAGATTCACGGGTAAGTTTCACGGGTATGTTTCACGGGTGACGTTTCACGGGTCTAGGTTTCACTGGTAAGTTTCCCGGGTCAAGGTTTCACGAGTAAGTTTTACGGGTAAGTTTTACGCGTAAGTTTCACGGGTGACGTTTCACGGGTCTAGGTTTCACTGGTAAGTTTCACGGGTCAAGGTTTCACGGGTAAGTTTAACGGGTAAGTTTTACGGGTAAGTTTCAAGGGTGACGTTTCACGGGTCTAGGTTTCACTGGTAAGTTTCACGGGTCTAGGTTTCACTGGTAAGTTTCACGGGTCAAGGTTTCAAGGGTAAGTTTCACGGGTAAGTTTCACGGGTATGTTTCACGGGTGACGTTTCACGGGTCTAGGTTTCACTGGAAAGTTTCACAGATCAAGGTTTCACGGGTAAGTTTCACGGGTAAGTTTCACGGGTAAGTTTTACGGGTATGTTTTACAGGTGACGTTTCACGGGTCTAGGTTTCACTGGTAAGTTTCACGGGTCAAGGTTTCACGGGTAAGTTTCACGGGTAAGTTTCACGGGTATGTTTCATGGGTGATGTTTCACGGGTCTAGGTTTTACTGGTAAGTTTCACGGGTCAAGGTTTCACGGGTAAGTTTTACGGGTCTATGTTTCACTGGTAAGTTTCACGGGTATGTTTCACGGGTGACGTTTCACGGGTCTAGGTTTCACTGGTAAGTTTCACGGGTCAAGGTTTCACGGGTAAGTTTCACGGGTAAGTTTCACGGGTATGTTTCACGGATGACGTTTCACGGGTCTTGGTTTCACTGGTAAGTTTCACGGGTCAAGGTTTCACGGGTAAGTTTCACGGGTAAGTTTTACGGGTATGTTTTACAGGTGACGTTTCACGGGTAAGTTTCACGGGTAAGTTTCACGGGTATGTTTCACGGGTGACGTTTCACGGGTCTAGGTTTCACTGGTAAGTTTCACGGGTCAAGGTTTTACGGGTAAGTTTCACGGGTAAGTTTTACGGGTAAGTTTCACGGGTGACGTTTCACGGGTCTAGGTTTCACTGGAAAGTTTCACGGGTCAAGGATTCACGGGTAAGTTTCACGGGTAAGTTTTACGGGTATGTTTTACAGGTGACGTTTCACGGGTCTAGGTTTCACTGGTAAGTTTCACGGGTCAAGGTTTCACGGGTAAGATTCACGGGTAAGTTTTACGGGTATGTTTCATAAGTGATGTTTCACGGGTCTAGGTTTCACTGGTAAGTTTCACGGGTCAAGGTTTTACGGGTAAGTTTCACGGGTAAGTTTCACGGGTATGTTTCACGGGTGACGTTTCACGGGTCTAGGTTTCGCTGGTAAGTTTCACGGGTCAAGGTTTCACGGGTAAGTTTCACGGGTAAGTTTCACGGGTGTGTTTCATGGGTGATGTTTCACGGGTCTAGGTTTTACTGGTAAGTTTCACGGGTCAAGGTTTCACGGGTAAGTTTCACGGGTAAGTTTCACGGGTGACGTTTCACGGGTCTAGGTTTCACTGGTAAGTTTCACGGGTATGTTTCACGGGTAAGTTTTACGGGTATGTTTTACAGGTGACGTTTCACGGGTAAAGGTTTCACGGGTCAAGGTTTCACGGGTAAGTTTCACGGGTAAGTTTCACGGGTATGTTTTACAGGTGACGTTTCACGGGTCTAGGTTTCACTGGTAAGTTTCACGGGTCAAGGTTTCACTGGTAAGATTCACGGGTAAGTTTCACGGGTATGTTTCATGAGTGATGTTTCACGGGTCTAGGTTTCACTGGTAAGTTTCACGGGTCAAGGTTTTACGGGTAAGTTTCAAGGGTAAGTTTCACGGGTATGTTTCACGGGTGACGTTTCACGGGTCTAGGTTTCACTGGTAAGTTTCACGGGTCAAGGTTTCACGGGTCAAGGTTTCACGGGTAAGTTTCACGGGTAAGTTTCACGGGTATGTTTCACGGGTGACGTTTCACGGGTCTAGGTTTCACTAGTAAGTTTCACTTGTCAAGGTTTCACGGGTAAGTTTCACGGGTAAGTTTCACGGGTATGTTTCACGGGTGACGTTTCACGGGTCTAGGTTTCACTGGTAAGTTTCACGGGTCAAGGTTTCACGGGTAAGTTTCACGGGTAAGTGTCACGGGTATGTTTCACGGGTGACGTTTCACGGGTCTAGGTTTCACTGGTAAGTTTCACGGGTCAAGGTTTCACGGGTAAGTTTCACGGGTAAGTTTCACGGGTATGTTTCACGGGTGACGTTTCACGGGTCTAGGTTTCACTGGTAAGTTTCACGGGTCAAGGTTTTACGGGTAAGTTTCACGGGTAAATTTCACGGGTATGTTTCACGGGTGACGTTTCACGGGTCTAGGATTCACGGGTAAGTTTCACGGGTCAAGGTTTCACGGGTAAGTTTCACGGGTAAGTTTCACGGGTATGTTTCACAAGTGACGTTTCACGGGTCTAGGTTTCACTGGAAAGTTTCACGGGTCAAGGTTTCACGGGTAAGTTTCACGGGTAAGTTTTACGGGTATGTTTTACAGGCGACGTTTCACGGGTCTAGGTTTCACTGGTAAGTTTCACGGGTCTAGGTTTCACGGGTAAGTTTCACGGGTAAGTTTCACGGGTATGTTTCACGGGTGACGTTTCACGGGTCTAGGTTTCACTGGTAAGTTTCACGGGTCAAGGTTTCACGGGTAAGTTTCACGGGTAAATTTCACGGGTATGTTTCACGGGTGACGTTTCACGGGTCTAGGTTTCACTGGTAAGTTTCACAGTTCAAGGTTTTACGGATAAGTTTCACGGGTAAGTTTCACGGGTATGTTTCACGGGTGACGTTTCACGGGTCTAGGTTTCACTGGTAAGTTTCACGGGTCAAGGTTTCACGGGTAAGTTTCACGGGTAAGTTTTACGGGTAAGTTTCACGGGTGACGTTTCACGGGTGCGTTTCACGGGTCTAGGTTTCACTGGTAAGTTTCACGGGTCAAGGTTTCACGGGTAAGTTTCACCGGTAAGTTTCACGGGTATGTTTCACAAGTGACGTTTCACGGGTCTAGGTTTCACTGGAAAGTTTCACGGGTCAAGGTTTCACGGGTAAGTTTCACGGGTAAGTTTTACGGGTATGTTTCATGGGTGATGTTTCACGGGTCTAGGTTTCACTGGTAAGTTTCACGGGTCAAGGTTTCACGGGTAAGTTTCACGGGTAAGTTTCACGGGTAAGTTTTACGGGTATGTTTTACAGGTGACGTTTCACGGGTCTAGGTTTCACTGGTAAGTTTCACGGGTCAAGGTTTCACGGGTAAGTTTCACGGGTAAGTTTCACGGGTATGTTTCATGGGTTATGTTTCACGGGTCTAGGTTTTACTGGTAAGTTTCACGGGTCAAGGTTTCACGGGTAAGTTTCACGGGTGACGTTTCACGGGTCTAGGTTTCACTGGTAAGTTTCACGGGTATGTTTCACGGGTGACGTTTCACGGGTCTAGGTTTCACTGGTAAGTTTCACGGGTCAAGGTTTCACGGGTAAGTTTCACGGGTAAGTTTCACGGGTATGTTTCACGGATGACGTTTCACGGGTCTTGGTTTCACTGGTAAGTTTCACGGGTCAAGGTTTCACGGGTAAGTTTCACGGGTAAGTTTTACGGGTATGTTTTACAGGTGACGTTTCACGGGTAAGTTTCACGGGTAAGTTTCACGGGTATGTTTCACGGGTGAAGTTTCACGGGTCTAGGTTTCACTGGTAAGTTTCACGGGTTAAGGTTTTACGGGTAAGTTTCACGGGTAAGTTTTACGGGTAAGTTTCACGGGTGACGTTTCACGGGTCTAGGTTTCACTGGAAAGTTTCACGGGTCAAGGATTCACGGGTAAGTTTCACGGGTAAGTTTTACGGGTATGTTTTACAGATGACGTTTCACGGGTCTAGGTTTCACTGGTAAGTTTCACGGGTCAAGGTTTCACGGGTAAGATTCACGGGTAAGTTTCACGGGTATGTTTCGTGGGTGATGTTTCACGGGTCTAGGTTTCACTGGTAAGTTTCACGGGTCAAGGTTTTACGGGTAAGTTTCACGGGTAAGTTTTACGGGTATGTTTCACGGGTGACGTTTCACGGGTCTAGGTTTCACTGGTAAGTTTCACGGGTCAAGGTTTCACGGGTAAGTTTCACGGGTAAGTTTCACGGGTATGTTTCACGGGTGACGTTTCACGGGTCTAGGTTTCACTAGTAAGTTTCACGGGTCAAGGTTTCACGGGTAAGTTTCACGGGTAAGTTTCACGGGTATGTTTCATGGGTGATATTTCACGGGTCTAGGTTTTACTGGTAAGTTTCACGGGTCAAGGTTTCACGGGTAAGTTTCACGGGTAAGTTTCACGGGTGACGTTTCACGGGTCTAGGTTTCACTGGTAAGTTTCACGGGTATGTTTCACGGGTAAGTTTTACGGGTATGTTTTACAGGTGACGTTTCACGGGTAAGTTTTACGGGTAAGTTTAACGGGTCTAGGTTTCACTGGTAAGTTTCACGGGTCAAGGTTCCACGGGTAAGTTTCACGGGTAAGTTTCACGGGTATGTTTCACGGGTGAAATTTCACGGGTCTAGGTTTCACTGGAAAGTTTCACGGATCAAGGTTTCACGGGTAAGTTTCACGGGTAAGTTTTACGGGTATGTTTTGCAGGTGACGTTTCACGGGTCTAGGTTTCACTGGTAAGTTTCACGGGTCAAGGTTTCACGGGTAAGTTTCACGGGTATGTTTCATGGGTGATGTTTCACGGGTCTAGGTTTTACTGGTAAGTTTCACGGGTCAAGGTTTCACGGGTAAGTTTCACGGGTAAGTTTCACGGGTGACGTTTCACGGGTCTAGGTTTCACTGGTAAGTTTCACGGGTATGTTTAACGGGTGACGTTTCACGGGTCTAGGTTTCACTGGTAAGTTTCACGGGTCAAGGTTTCACGGGTAAGTTTCACGGGTAAGTTTCACGGGTATGTTTCACGGATGACGTTTCACGGGTCTTGGTTTCACTGGTAAGTTTCACGGGTCAAGGTTTTACGGGTAAGTTTCACGGGTAAGTTTTACGGGTATGTTTTACAGGTGACGTTTCACGGGTAAGTTTCACGGGTAAGTTTCACGGGTATGTTTCACGGGTATGTTTCACGGGTGACGTTTTACGGGTCTAGGTTTCACGGGTCAAGGTTTCACGGGTAAGTTTCACGGGTAAGTTTTACGGGTAAGTTTCACGGGTGACGTTTCACGGGTCTAGGTTTCACTGGAAAGTTTCACGGGTCAAGGATTCACGGGTAAGTTTCACGGGTAAGTTTTACGGGTATGTTTTACAGGTAACGTTTCACGGGTCTAGGTTTCACTGGTAAGTTTCACGGGTCAAGGTTTCACGGGTAAGATTCACGGGTAAGTTTCACGGGTATGTTTCATGGGTGATGTTTCACGGGTCTAGGTTTCACTGGTAAGTTTCACGGGTCAAGGTTTTACGGGTAAGTTTCACGGGTAAGTTTCACGGGTATGTTTCACGGGTGACGTTTCACGGGTCTAGGTTTCACTGGTAAGTTTCACGGGTCAAGGTTTCACGGGTAAGATTCACGGGTAAGTTTCACGGGTATGTTTCACGGGTGACGTTTCACGGGTCTAGGTTTCACTAGTAAGTTTCACGGGTCAAGGTTTCACGGGTAAGTTTCACGGGTATGTTTCACGGGTGACGTTTCACGGGTCTAGGTTTCACTGGTAAGTTTCACGGGTCAAGGTTTCACGGGTAAGTTTCACGGGTAAGTTTCACGGGTATGTTTCACGGGTGACGTTTCACGGGTCTAGGTTTCACTGGTAAGTTTCACGGGTCAAGGTTTCACGGGTAAGTTTCACGGGTAAGTTTCACGGGTATGTTTCACGGGTGACGTTTCACGGGTCTAGGATTCACTGGTAAGTTTCACGGGTCAAGGTTTTACGGGTAAGTTTCACTGGTAAGTTTCACGGGTATGTTTCACGGGTGACGTTTCACGGGTCTAGGTTTCACTGGTAAGTTTCACGGGTCAAGGTTTCACGGGTAAGTTTTACGGGTAAGTTTCACGGGTAAGTTTCACGGGTATGTTTCACGGGTGACGTTTCACGGGTCTAGGTTTCACTGGTAAGTTTCACGGGTCAAGGTTTTACGGGTAAGTTTTACGGGTAAGTTTCACGGGTAAGTTTCACGGGTAAGTTTCACGGGTATGTTTCACGGGTGACGTTTCACGGGTCTAGGTTTCACTGGTAAGTTTCACGGGTCAAGGTTTCACGGGTAAGTTTCACGGGTAAGTTTTACGGGTAAGTTTCACGGGTGACGTTTCACGGGTCTAGGTTTCACTGGAAAGTTTCACGGGTCAAGGATTCACGGGTAAGTTTCACGGGTAAGTTTTACGGGTATGTTTTACAGGTGACGTTTCACGGGTCTAGGTTTCACTGGTAAGTTTCACGGGTCAAGGTTTCACGGGTAAGATTCACGGGTAAGTTTTACGGGTATGTTTCATAAGTGATGTTTCACGGGTCTAGGTTTCACTGGTAAGTTTCACGGGTCAAGGTTTTACGGGTAAGTTTCACGGGTAAGTTTCACGGGTATGTTTCACGGGTGACGTTTCACGGGTCTAGGTTTCGCTGGTAAGTTTCACGGGTCAAGGTTTCACGGGTAAGTTTCACGGGTAAGTTTCACGGGTATATTTCACGGGTGACGTTTCACGGGTCTAGGTTTCACTAGTAAGTTTCACGGGTCAAGGTTTCACGGGTAAGTTTCACGGGTAAGTTTCACGGGTATGTTTCATGGGTGATGTTTCACGGGTCTAGGTTTTACTGGTAAGTTTCACGGGTCAAGGTTTCACGGGTAAGTTTCACGGGTAAGTTTCACGGGTAAGTTTCACGGGTGACGTTTCACGGGTCTAGGTTTCACTGGTAAGTTTCACGGGTATGTTTCACGGGTAAGTTTTACGGGTATGTTTTACAGGTGACGTTTCACGGGTAAAGGTTTCACGGGTCAAGGTTTCACGGGTAAGTTTCACGGGTAAGTTTCACGGGTATGTTTTACAGGTGACGTTTCACGGGTCTAGGTTTCACTGGTAAGTTTCACGGGTCAAGGTTTCACTGGTAAGATTCACGGGTAAGTTTCACGGGTATGTTTCATGAGTGATGTTTCACGGGTCTAGGTTTCACTGGTAAGTTTCACGGGTCAAGGTTTTACGGGTAAGTTTCACGGGTAAGTTTCACGGGTATGTTTCACGGGTGACGTTTCACGGGTCTAGGTTTCACTGGTAAGTTTCACGGGTCAAGGTTTCACGGGTCAAGGTTTCACGGGTAAGTTTCACGGGTAAGTTTCACGGGTATGTTTCACGGGTGACGTTTCACGGGTCTAGGTTTCACTAGTAAGTTTCACTTGTCAAGGTTTCACGGGTAAGTTTCACGGGTAAGTTTCACGGGTATGTTTCACGGGTGACGTTTCACGGGTCTAGGTTTCACTGGTAAGTTTCACGGGTCAAGGTTTCACGGTTAAGTTTCACGGGTAAGTTTCACGGGTATGTTTCACGGGTGACGTTTCACGGGTCTAGGTTTCACTGGTAAGTTTCACGGGTCAAGGTTTCACGGGTAAGTTTCACGGGTAAGTTTCACGGGTATGTTTCACGGGTGACGTTTCACGGGTCTAGGTTTCACTGGTAAGTTTCACGGGTCAAGGTTTTACGGGTAAGTTTCACGGGTAAATTTCACGGGTATGTTTCACGGGTGACGTTTCACGGGTCTAGGATTCACGGGTAAGTTTCACGGGTCAAGGTTTCACGGGTAAGTTTCACGGGTAAGTTTCACGGGTATGTTTCACAAGTGACGTTTCACGGGTCTAGGTTTCACTGGAAAGTTTCACGGGTCAAGGTTTCACGGGTAAGTTTCACGGGTAAGTTTTACGGGTATGTTTTACAGGCGACGTTTCACGGGTCTAGGTTTCACTGGTAAGTTTCACGGGTCTAGGTTTCACGGGTAAGTTTCACGGGTAAGTTTCACGGGTATGTTTCACGGGTGACGTTTCACGGGTCTAGGTTTCACTGGTAAGTTTCACGGGTCAAGGTTTCACGGGTAAGTTTCACGGGTAAATTTCACGGGTATGTTTCACGGGTGACGTTTCACGGGTCTAGGTTTCACTGGTAAGTTTCACAGTTCAAGGTTTTACGGGTAAGTTTCACGGGTAAGTTTCACGGGTATGTTTCACGGGTGACGTTTCACGGGTCTAGGTTTCACTGGTAAGTTTCACGGGTCAAGGTTTCACGGGTAAGTTTCACGGGTAAGTTTTACGGGTAAGTTTCACGGGTGACGTTTCACGGGTGCGTTTCACGGGTCTAGGTTTCACTGGTAAGTTTCACGGGTCAAGGTTTCACGGGTAAGTTTCACCGGTAAGTTTCACGGGTATGTTTCACAAGTGACGTTTCACGGGTCTAGGTTTCACTGGAAAGTTTCACGGGTCAAGGTTTCACGGGTAAGTTTCACGGGTAAGTTTTACGGGTATGTTTCATGGGTGATGTTTCACGGGTCTAGGTTTCACTGGTAAGTTTCACGGGTCAAGGTTTCACGGGTAAGTTTCACGGGTAAGTTTCACGGGTAAGTTTTACGGGTATGTTTTACAGGTGACGTTTCACGGGTCTAGGTTTCACTGGTAAGTTTCACGGGTCAAGGTTTCACGGGTAAGTTTCACGGGTAAGTTTCACGGGTATGTTTCATGGGTTATGTTTCACGGGTCTAGGTTTTACTGGTAAGTTTCACGGGTCAAGGTTTCACGGGTAAGTTTCACGGGTAAGTTTCACGGGTGACGTTTCACGGGTCTAGGTTTCACTGGTAAGTTTCACGGGTATGTTTCACGGGTGACGTTTCACGGGTCTAGGTTTCACTGGTAAGTTTTACGGGTCAAGGTTTCACGGGTAAGTTTCACGGGTAAGTTTCACGGGTATGTTTCACGGATGACGTTTCACGGGTCTTGGTTTCACTGGTAAGTTTCACGGGTCAAGGTTTCACGGGTAAGTTTCACGGGTAAGTTTTACGGGTATGTTTTACAGGTGACGTTTCACGGGTAAGTTTCACGGGTAAGTTTCACGGGTGAAGTTTCACGGGTCTAGGTTTCACTGGTAAGTTTCACGGGTCAAGGTTTCACGGGTAAGTTTCACGGGTAAGTTTTACGGGTAAGTTTCACGGGTGACGTTTCACGGGTCTAGGTTTCACTGGAAAGTTTCACGGGTCAAGGATTCACGGGTAAGTTTCACGGGTAAGTTTTACGGGTATGTTTTACAGGTGACGTTTCACGGGTCTAGGTTTCACTGGTAAGTTTCACGGGTCAAGGTTTCACGGGTAAGATTCACGGGTAAGTTTCACGGGTATGTTTCGTGGGTGATGTTTCACGGGTCTAGGTTTCACTGGTAAGTTTCACGGGTCAAGGTTTTACGGGTAAGTTTCACGGGTAAGTTTTACGGGTAAGTTTTACGGGTATGTTTTACAGGTGACGTTTCACGGGTAAGTTTCACGGGTATGTTTCACGGGTGACGTTTCACGGGTCTAGGTTTCACTGGTAAGTTTTACGGGTCAAGGTTTCACGGGTAAGTTTCACGGGTAAGTTTCACGGGTATGTTTCACGGATGACGTTTCACGGGTCTTGGTTTCACTGGTAAGTTTCACGGGTCAAGGTTTCACGGGTAAGTTTCACGGGTAAGTTTTACGGGTATGTTTTACAGGTGACGTTTCACGGGTAAGTTTCACGGGTAAGTTTCACGCGTGAAGTTTCACGGGTCTAGGTTTCACTGGTAAGTTTCACGGGTCAAGGTTTCACGGGTAAGTTTCACGGGTAAGTTTTACGGGTAAGTTTCACGGGTGACGTTTCACGGGTCTAGGTTTCACTGGAAAGTTTCACGGGTCAAGGATTCACGGGTAAGTTTCACGGGTAAGTTTTACGGGTATGTTTTACAGGTGACGTTTCACGGGTCTAGGTTTCACTGGTAAGTTTCACGGGTCAAGGTTTCACGGGTAAGATTCACGGGTAAGTTTCACGGGTATGTTTCGTGGGTGATGTTTCACGGGTCTAGGTTTCACTGGTAAGTTTCACGGGTCAAGGTTTTACGGGTAAGTTTCACGGGTAAGTTTTACGGGTAAGTTTTACGGGTATGTTTTACAGGTGACGTTTCACGGGTAAGTTTCACGGGTAAGTTTCACGGGTATGTTTCACGGGTGACGTTTCACGGGTCTAGGTTTCACTGGTAAGTTTTACGGGTCAAGGTTTCACGGGTAAGTTTCACGGGTAAGTTTCACGGGTATGTTTCACGGATGACGTTTCACGGGTCTAGGTTTCACTGGTAAGTTTCACGGGTCAAGGTTTCACGGGTAAGTTTCACGGGTAAGTTTTACGGGTATGTTTTACAGGTGACGTTTCACGGGTAAGTTTCACGGGTAAGTTTCACGGGTATGTTTCACGGGTGACGTTTCACGGGTCTAGGTTTCACTGGTAAGTTTCACGGGTCAAGGTTTCACGGGTAAGTTTCACGGGTAAGTTTCACGGGTATGTTTCACGGGTGACGTTTCACGGGTCTAGGTTTCACTAGTAAGTTTCACGGGTCAAGGTTTCACGGGTAAGTTTCACGGGTAAGTTTCACGGGTATGTTTCATGGGTGATATTTCACGGGTCTAGGTTTTACTGGTAAGTTTCACGGGTCAAGGTTTCACGGGTAAGTTTCACGGGTAAGTTTCACGGGTGACGTTTCACGGGTCTAGGTTTCACTGGTAAGTTTCACGGGTATGTTTCACGGGTAAGTTTTACGGGTATGTTTTACAGGTGACGTTTCACGGGTAAGTTTTACGGGTAAGTTTAACGGGTCTAGGTTTCACTGGTAAGTTTCACGGGTCAAGGTTTCACGGGTAAGTTTCACGGGTAAGTTTCACGGGTATGTTTCACGGGTGAAATTTCACGGGTCTAGGTTTCACTGGAAAGTTTCACGGATCAAGGTTTCACGGGTAAGTTTCACGGGTAAGTTTTACGGGTATGTTTTACAGGTGACGTTTTACGGGTCTAGGTTTCACTGGTAAGTTTCACGGGTCAAGGTTTCACGGGTAAGTTTCACGGGTATGTTTCATGGGTGATGTTTCACGGGTCTAGGTTTTACTGGTAAGTTTCACGGGTCAAGGTTTCACGGGTAAGTTTCACGGGTAAGTTTCACGGGTGACGTTTCACGGGTCTAGGTTTCACTGGTAAGTTTCACGGGTATGTTTAACGGGTGACGTTTCACGGGTCTAGGTTTCACTGGTAAGTTTCACGGGTCAAGGTTTCACGGGTAAGTTTCACGGGTAAGTTTCACGGGTATGTTTCACGGATGACGTTTCACGGGTCTTGGTTTCACTGGTAAGTTTCACGGGTCAAGGTTTTACGGGTAAGTTTCACGGGTAAGTTTTACGGGTATGTTTTACAGGTGACGTTTCACGGGTAAGTTTCACGGGTAAGTTTCACGGGTATGTTTCACGGGTGACGTTTCACGGGTCTAGGTTTCACTGGTAAGTTTCACGGGTCAAGGTTTCACGGGTAAGTTTCACGGGTAAGTTTTACGGGTAAGTTTCACGGGTGACGTTTCACGGGTCTAGGTTTCACTGGAAAGTTTCACGGGTCAAGGATTCACGGGTAAGTTTCACGGGTAAGTTTTACGGGTATGTTTTACAGGTGACGTTTCACGGGTCTAGGTTTCACTGGTAAGTTTCACGGGTCAAGGTTTCACGGGTAAGATTCACGGGTAAGTTTCACGGGTATGTTTCATGGGTGATGTTTCACGGGTCTAGGTTTCACTGGTAAGTTTCACGGGTCAAGGTTTTACGGGTAAGTTTCACGGGTAAGTTTCACGGGTATGTTTCACGGGTGACGTTTCACGGGTCTAGGTTTCACTGGTAAGTTTCACGGGTCAAGGTTTCACGGGTAAGATTCACGGGTAAGTTTCACGGGTATGTTTCACGGGTGACGTTTCACGGGTCTAGGTTTCACTAGTAAGTTTCACGGGTCAAGGTTTCACGGGTAAGTTTCACGGGTATGTTTCACGGGTGACGTTTCACGGGTCTAGGTTTCACTGGTAAGTTTCACGGGTCAAGGTTTCACGGGTAAGTTTCACGGGTAAGTTTCACGGGTATGTTTCACGGGTGACGTTTCACGGGTCTAGGTTTCACTGGTAAGTTTCACGGGTCAAGGTTTCACGGGTAAGTTTCACGGGTAAGTTTCACGGGTATGTTTCACGGGTGACGTTTCACGGGTCTAGGATTCACTGGTAAGTTTCACGGGTCAAGGTTTTACGGGTAAGTTTCACTGGTAAGTTTCACGGGTATGTTTCACGGGTGACGTTTCACGGGTCTAGGTTTCACTGGTAAGTTTCACGGGTCAAGGTTTCACGGGTAAGTTTTACGGGTAAGTTTCACGGGTAAGTTTCACGGGTATGTTTCACGGGTGACGTTTCACGGGTCTAGGTTTCACTGGTAAGTTTCACGGGTCAAGGTTTTACGGGTAAGTTTCACGGGTAAGTTTTACGCGTAAGTTTCACGGGTGACGTTTCACGGGTCTAGGTTTCACTGGTAAGTTTCACGGGTCAAGGTTTCACGGGTAAGTTTAACGGGTAAGTTTTACGGGTAAGTTTCACGGGTGACGTTTCACGGGTCTAGGTTTCACTGGTAAGTTTCACGGGTCTAGGTTTCACTGGTAAGTTTCACGGGTCAAGGTTTCACGGGTAAGTTTCACGAATAAGTTTCACGGGTATGTTTCACGGGTGACGTTTCACGGGTCTAGGTTTCACTGGAAAGTTTCACGGATCAAGGTTTTACGGGTAAGTTTCACGGGTAAGTTTCACGGGTAAGTTTTACGGGTATGTTTTACAGGTGACGTCTCACGGGTCTAGGTTTCACTGGTAAGTTTCACGGGTCAAGGTTTCACGGGTAAGTTTCACGGGTAAGTTTCACGGGTATGTTTCATGGGTGATGTTTCACGGGTCTAGGTTTTACTGGTAAGTTTCACGGGTCAAGGTTTCACGGGTAAGTTTCACGGGTGACGTTTCACGGGTCTAGGTTTCACTGGTAAGTTTCACGGGTATGTTTCACGGGTGACGTTTCACGGGTCTAGGTTTCACTGGTAAGTTTCACGGGTCAAGGTTTCACGGGTAAGTTTCACGGGTATGTTTCACGGATGACGTTTCACGGGTCTTGGTTTCACTGGTAAGTTTCACGGGTCAAGGTTTCACGGGTAAGTTTCACGGGTAAGTTTTACGGGTATGTTTTACAGGTGACGTTTCACGGGTAAGTTTCACGGGTAAGTTTCACGGGTAAGTTTCACGGGTATGTTTCACGGGTGACGTTTCACGGGTCTAGGTTTCACTGGTAAGTTTCACGGGTCAAGGTTTCACGGGTAAGTTTCACGGGTAAGTTTCACGGGTATGTTTCAAGGGTGATGTTTCACGGGTCTAGGTTTTACTGGTAAGTTTCACGGGTCAAGGTTTCACGGGTAAGTTTCACGGGTAAGTTTCACGGGTGACGTTTCACGGGTCTAGGTTTCACTGGTAAGTTTCACGGGTATGTTTCACGGGTGACGTTTCACGGGTCTAGGTTTCACTGGTAAGTTTCACGGGTCAAGGTTTCACGGGTAAGTTTCACGGGTAAGTTTCACGGGTAAGTTTCACGGGTATGTTTCACGGATGACGTTTCACGGGTCTTGGTTTCACTGGTAAGTTTTACGGGTCAAGGTTTCACGGGTAAGTTTCACGGGTAAGTTTTACGGGTATGTTTTACAGGTGACGTTTCACGGGTAAGTTTCACGGGTAAGTTTCACGGGTATGTTTCACGGGTGACGTTTCACGGGTCTAGGTTTTACTGGTAAGTTTCACGGGTCAAGGTTTCACGGGTAAGTTTCACGGGTAAGTTTCACGGGTGACGTTTCACGGGTCTAGGTTTCACTGGTAAGTTTCACGGGTATGTTTTACAGGTGACGTTTCACGGGTAAGTTTCACGGGTAAGTTTCTCGGGTATGTTTCACGGGTGACGTTTCACGGGTCTTGGTTTCACTGGTAAGTTTCACGGGTCAAGGTTTCACGGGTAAGTTTCACGGGTATGTTTCACGGGTGACGTTTCACGGGTCTAGGTTTCACTGGTAAGTTTCACGGGTCAAGGTTTCACGGGTAAGTTTCACGGGTAAGTTTTACGGGTAAGTTTCACGGGTCTAGGTTTCACTGGTAAGTTTCACGGGTCAAGGTTTCACGGGTAAGTTTTACGGGTAAGTTTCACGGGTATGTTTCACGGGTGACGTTTCACGGGTCTAGGTTTCACTGGAAAGTTTCACGGATCAAGGTTTCACGGGTAAGTTTCACGGGTAAGTTTTACGGGTATGTTTTACAGGTGACGTTTCACGGGTCTAGGTTTCACTGGTAAGTTTCACGGGTCAAGGTTTCACGGGTAAGTTTCACGGGTAAGTTTCACGGGTGATGTTTCACGGGTCTAGGTTTCACTGGTAAGTTTCACGGGTCAAGGTTTCACGGGTAAGATTCACGGGTAAGTTTCACGGGTATGTTTTACGGGTGACGTTTCACGGGTATAGGTTTCACTAGTAAGTTTCACGGGTCAAGGTTTCACGGGTAAGTTTCACGGGTAAGTTTCACGGGTATGTTTCACGGGTGACGTTTCACGGGTTAAGGTTTCACTGGTAAGTTTCACGGGTCAAGGTTTCACGGGTAAGTTTCACGGGTAAGTTTCACAGTATGTTTCACGGGTGACGTTTCACTGGTCTAGGTTTCCCTGGTAAGTTTCACGGGTCAAGGTTTCACGGGTAAAATTTACGGGTAAGTTTCACGGGTAAGTTTTACGCGTAAGTTTCACGGGTGACGTTTCACGGGTCTAGGTTTCACTGGTAAGTTTCACGGGTCAAGGTTTCACGGGTAAGTTTAACGGGTAAGTTTTACGGGTAAGTTTCACGGGTGACGTTTCACGGGTCTAGGTTTCACTGGTAAGTTTCACGGGTCTAGGTTTCACTGGTAAGTTTCACGGGTCAAGGTTTCACGGGTAAGTTTCACGGGTAAGTTTCACGGGTATGTTTCACGGGTGACGTTTCACGGGTCTAGGTTTCACTGGAAAGTTTCACGGATCAAGGTTTCACGGGTAAGTTTTACGGGTATGTTTTACAGGTGACGTTTCACGGGTCTAGGTTTCACTGGTAAGTTTCACGGGTCAAGGTTTCACGGGTAAGTTTCACGGGTAAGTTTCACGGGTATGTTTCATGGGTGATGTTTCACGGGTCTAGGTTTTACTGGTAAGTTTCACGGGTCAAGGTTTCACGGGTAAGTTTCACGGGTAAGTTTCACGGGTGACGTTTCACGGGTCTAGGTTTCACTGGTAAGTTTCACGGGTATGTTTCACGGGTGACGTTTCACGGGTCTAGGTTTCACTGGTAAGTTTCACGGGTCAAGGTTTCACGGGTAAGTTTCACGGGTAAGTTTCACGGGTATGTTTCACGGATGACGTTTCACGGGTCTTGGTTTCACTGGTAAGTTTCACGGGTCAAGGTTTCACGGGTAAGTTTCACGGGTAAGTTTTACGGGTATGTTTTACAGGTGACGTTTCACGGGTAAGTTTCACGGGTAAGTTTCACGGGTATGTTTCACGGGTGACGTTTCACGGGTCTAGGTTTCACTGGTAAGTTTCACGGGTCAAGGATTCACGGGTAAGTTTCACGGGTAAGTTTTACGGGTAAGTTTCACGGGTGACGTTTCACGGGTCTAGGTTTCACTGGAAAGTTTCACGGGTCAAGGATTCACGGGTAAGT
This sequence comes from Agonum fuliginosum, assembly GCA_947534325.1. Classification (NCBI taxonomy): domain Eukaryota; kingdom Metazoa; phylum Arthropoda; class Insecta; order Coleoptera; family Carabidae; genus Agonum; species Agonum fuliginosum. The sequence goes on from OX384036.1 coordinate 28,087,974, forward strand.
TTCACGGGTAAGTTTTACGGGTATGTTTTACAGGTGACGTTTCACGGGTCTAGGTTTCACTGGTAAGTTTCACGGGTCAAGGTTTCACGGGTAAGTTTCACGGGTAAGTTTCACGGGTATGTTTCATGGGTGATGTTTCACGGGTCTAGGTTTTACTGGTAAGTTTCACGGGTCAAGGTTTCACGGGTAAGTTTCACGGGTAAGTTTCACGGGTGACGTTTCACGGGTCTAGGTTTCACTGGTAAGTTTCACGGGTATGTTTCACGGGTGACGTTTCACGGGTCTAGGTTTCACTGGTAAGTTTCACGGGTCAAGGTTTCACGGGTAAGTTTCACGGGTAAGTTTCACGGGTAAGTTTTACGGGTATGTTTTACAGGTGACGTTTCACGGGTCTAGGTTTCACTGGTAAGTTTCACGGGTCAAGGTTTCACGGGTAAGTTTCACGGGTAAGTTTCACGGGTATGTTTCATGGGTGATGTTTCACGGGTCTAGGTTTTACTGGTAAGTTTCACGGGTCTAGGTTTCACGGGTAAGTTTCACGGGTAAGTTTCACGGGTGACGTTTCACGGGTCTAGGTTTCACTGGTAAGTTTCACGGGTATGTTTCACGGGTGACGTTTCACGGGTCTAGGTTTCACTGGTAAGTTTCACGGGTCAAGGTTTCACGGGTAAGTTTCACGGGTAAGTTTCACGGGTATGTTTCACGGATGACGTTTCACGGGTCTTGGTTTCACTGGTAAGTTTCACGGGTCAAGGTTTCACGGGTAAGTTTCACGGGTAAGTTTTACGGGTATGTTTTACAGGTGACGTTTCACGGGTAAGTTTCACGGGTAAGTTTCACGGGTATGTTTCACGGGTGACGTTTCACGGGTCTAGGTTTCACTGGTAAGTTTCACGGGTCAAGGTTTCACGGGTAAGTTTCACGGGTAAGTTTTACTGGTAAGTTTCACGTGTGACGTTTCACGGGTCTAGGTTTCACTGGAAAGTTTCACGGGTCAAGGATTCACGGGTAAGTTTCACGGGTAAGTTTTACGGGTATGTTTTACAGGTGACGTTTCACGGGTCTAGGTTTCACTGGTAAGTTTCACGGGTCAAGGTTTCACGGGTAAGTTTCACGGGTAAGTTTCACGGGTATGTTTCATGGGTGATGTTTCACGGGTCTAGGTTTTACTGGTAAGTTTCACGGGTCAAGGTTTCACGGGTAAGTTTCACGGGTAAGTTTCACGGGTGACGTTTCACGGGTCTAGGTTTCACTGGTAAGTTTCACGGGTATATTTCACGGGTGACGTTTCACGGATCTAGGTTTCACTGGTAAGTTTCACGGGTCAAGGTTTCACGGGTAAGTTTCACGAGTAAGTTTCACGGGTATGTTTCACGGGTAAGTTTCACGGGTGACGTTTCACGGGTCTAGGTTTCACTGGTAAGTTTCACGGGTATGTTTCACGGGTGACGTTTCACGGGTCTAGGTTTCACTGGTAAGTTTCACGGGTCAAGGTTTCACGGGTAAGTTTCACGGGTAAGTTTCACGGGTATGTTTCACGGATGACGTTTCACGGGTCTTGGTTTCACTGGTAAGTTTCACGGGTCAAGGTTTCACGGGTAAGTTTCACGGGTAAGTTTTACGGGTATGTTTTACAGGTGACGTTTCACGGGTAAGTTTCACGGGTAAGTTTCACGGGTATGTTTCACGGGTGACGTTTCACGGGTCTTGGTTTCACTGGTAAGTTTCACGGGTCAAGGTTTCACGGGTAAGTTTCACGGGTATGTTTCACGGGTGACGTTTCACGGGTCTAGGTTTCACTGGTAAGTTTCACGGGTCAAGGTTTCACGGGTAAGTTTCACGGGTAAGTTTTACGGGTAAGTTTCACGGGTCTAGGTTTCAATGGTAAGTTTCACGGGTCAAGGTTTCACGGGTAAGTTTCACGGGTAAGTTTCACGGGTATGTTTCACGGGTGACGTTTCACGGGTCTAGGTTTCACTGGAAAGTTTCACGGATCAAGGTTTCACGGGTAAGTTTCACGGGTAAGTTTTACGGGTATGTTTTACAGGTGACGTTTCACGGGTCTAGGTTTCACTGGTAAGTTTCACGGGTCAAGGTTTCACGGGTAAGTTTCACGGGTAAGTTTCACGGGTATGTTTCATGGGTGATGTTTCACTGGTCTAGGTTTTACTGGTAAGTTTCACGGGTCAAGGTTTCACGGGTAAGTTTCACGGGTAAGTTTCACGGGTGACGTTTCACGGGTCTAGGTTTCACTGGTAAGTTTCACGGGTATGTTTCACGGGTGACGTTTCACGGGTCTAAGTTTCACTGGTAAGTTTCACGGGTCAAGGTTTCACGGGTAAGTTTCACGGGTAAGTTTCACGGGTATGTTTCACGGATGACGTTTCACGGGTCTTGGTTTCACTGGTAAGTTTCACGGGTCAAGGTTTAACGGGTAAGTTTAACGGGTAAGTTTTACGGGTATGTTTTACAGGTGACGTTTCACGGGTAAGTTTCACGGGTAAGTTTCACGGGTATGTTTCACGGGTGACGTTTCACGGGTCTAGGTTTCACTGGTAAGTTTCACGGGTCAAGGTTTCACGGGTAAGTTTCACGGGTAAGTTTTACGGGTAAGTTTCACGTGTGACGTTTCACGGGTCTAGGTTTCACTGGAAAGTTTCACGGGTCAAGGATTCACGGGTAAGTTTCACGGGTAAGTTTTACGGGTATGTTTTACAGGTGACGTTTCACGGGTCTAGGTTTCACTGGTAAGTTTCACGGGTCAAGGTTTCACGGGTAAGTTTCACGGGTAAGTTTCACGGGTATGTTTCATGGGTGATGTTTCACGGGTCTAGGTTTTACTGGTAAGTTTCACGGGTCAAGGTTTCACGGGTAAGTTTCACGGGTAAGTTTCACGGGTGACGTTTCACGGGTCTAGGTTTCACTGGTAAGTTTCACGGGTATATTTCACGGGTGACGTTTCACGGATCTAGGTTTCACTGGTAAGTTTCACGGGTCAAGGTTTCACGGGTAAGTTGCACGAGTAAGTTTCACGGGTATGTTTCACGGGTAAGTTTCACGGGTGACGTTTCACGGGTCTAGGTTTCACTGGTAAGTTTCACGGGTATGTTTCACGGGTGACGTTTCACGGGTCTAGGTTTCACTGGTAAGTTTCACGGGTCAAGGTTTCACGGGTAAGTTTCACGGGTAAGTTTCACGGGTAAGTTTCACGGGTATGTTTCACGGATGACGTTTCACGGGTCTTGGTTTCACTGGTAAGTTTCACGGGTCAAGGTTTCACGGGTAAGTTTCACGGGTAAGTTTTACGGGTATGTTTTACAGGTGACGTTTCACGGGTAAGTTTCACGGGTAAGTTTCACGGGTATGTTTCACGGGTGACGTTTCACGGGTCTTGGTTTCACTGGTAAGTTTCACGGGTCAAGGTTTCACGGGTAAGTTTCACGGGTATGTTTCACGGGTGACGTTTCACGGGTCTAGGTTTCACTGGTAAGTTTCACGGGTCAAGGTTTCACGGGTAAGTTTCACGGGTAAGTTTTACGGGTAAGTTTCACGGGTCTAGGTTTCAATGGTAAGTTTCCCGGGTCAAGGTTTCACGGGTAAGTTTCACGGGTAAGTTTCACGGGTATGTTTCACGGGTGACGTTTCACGGGTCTAGGTTTCACTGGAAAGTTTCACGGATCAAGGTTTCACGGGTAAGTTTCACGGGTAAGTTTTACGGGTATGTTTTACAGGTGACGTTTCACGGGTCTAGGTTTCACTGGTAAGTTTCACGGGTCAAGGTTTCACGGTAAGTTTCACGGGTAAGTTTCACGGGTATGTTTCATGGGTGATGTTTCACGGGTCTAGGTTTTACTGGTAAGTTTCACGGGTCAAGGTTTCACGGGTAAGTTTCACGGGTAAGTTTCACGGGTGACGTTTCACGGGTCTAGGTTTCACTGGTAAGTTTCACGGGTATGTTTCACGGGTGACGTTTCACGGGTCTAGGTTTCACTGGTAAGTTTCACGGGTCAAGGTTTCACGGGTAAGTTTCACTGGTAAGTTTCACGGGTATGTTTCACGGATTACGTTTCACGGGTCTTGGTTTCACTGGTAAGTTTCACGGGTCAAGGTTTCACGGGTAAGTTTCACGGGTAAGTTTTACGGGTATGTTTTACAGGTGACGTTTCACGGGTAAGTTTCACGGGTATGTTTCACGGGTGACGTTTCACGGGTCTTGGTTTCACTGGTAAGTTTCACGGGTCAAGGTTTCACGGGTAAGTTTCACGGGTATGTTTCACGGGTGACGTTTCACGGGTCTAGGTTTCACTGGTAAGTTTCACGGGTCAAGGTTTCACGGGTAAGTTTCACGGGTAAGTTTTACGGGTAAGTTTCACGGGTCTAGGTTTCAATGGTAAGTTTCACGGGTCAAGGTTTCACGGGTAAGTTTCACGGGTAAGTTTCACGGGTATGTTTCACGGGTGACGTTTCACGGGTCTAGGTTTCACTGGAAAGTTTCACGGATCAAGGTTTCACGGGTAAGTTTCACGGGTAAGTTTTACGGGTATGTTTTACAGGTGACGTTTCACGGGTCTAGGTTTCACTGGTAAGTTTCACGGGTCAAGGTTTCACGGGTAAGTTTCACGGGTAAGTTTCACGGGTATGTTTCATGGGTGATGTTTCACTGGTCTAGGTTTTACTGGTAAGTTTCACGGGTCAAGGTTTCACGGGTAAGTTTCACGGGTAAGTTTCACGGGTGACGTTTCACGGGTCTAGGTTTCACTGGTAAGTTTCACGGGTATGTTTCACGGGTGACGTTTCACGGGTCTAAGTTTCACTGGTAAGTTTCACGGGTCAAGGTTTCACGGGTAAGTTTCACGGGTAAGTTTCACGGGTATGTTTCACGGATGACGTTTCACGGGTCTTGGTTTCACTGGTAAGTTTCACGGGTCAAGGTTTCACGGGTAAGTTTAACGGGTAAGTTTTACGGGTATGTTTTACAGGTGACGTTTCACGGGTAAGTTTCACGGGTAAGTTTCACGGGTATGTTTCACGGGTGACGTTTCACGGGTCTAGGTTTCACTGGTAAGTTTCACGGGTCAAGGTTTCACGGGTAAGTTTCACGGGTAAGTTTTACGGGTAAGTTTCACGTGTGACGTTTCACGGGTCTAGGTTTCACTGGAAAGTTTCACGGGTCAAGGATTCACGGGTAAGTTTCACGGGTAAGTTTTACGGGTATGTTTTACAGGTGACGTTTCACGGGTCTAGGTTTCACTGGTAAGTTTCACGGGTCAAGGTTTCACGGGTAAGTTTCACGGGTAAGTTTCACGGGTATGTTTCATGGGTGATGTTTCACGGGTCTAGGTTTTGCTGGTAAGTTTCACGGGTCAAGGTTTCACGGGTAAGTTTCACGGGTAAGTTTCACGGGTGACGTTTCACGGGTCTAGGTTTCACTGGTAAGTTTCACGGGTATATTTCACGGGTGACGTTTCACGGATCTAGGTTTCACTGGTAAGTTTCACGGGTCAAGGTTTCACGGGTAAGTTTCACGAGTAAGTTTCACGGGTATGTTTCACGGGTAAGTTTCACGGGTGACGTTTCACGGGTCTAGGTTTCACTGGTAAGTTTCACGGGTATGTTTCACGGGTGACGTTTCACGGGTCTAGGTTTCACTGGTAAGTTTCACGGGTCAAGGTTTCACGGGTAAGTTTCACGGGTAAGTTTCACGGGTATGTTTCACGGATGACGTTTCACGGGTCTTGGTTTCACTGGTAAGTTTCACGGGTCAAGGTTTCACGGGTAAGTTTCACGGGTAAGTTTTACGGGTATGTTTTACAGGTGACGTTTCACGGGTAAGTTTCACGGGTAAGTTTCACGGGTATGTTTCACGGGTGACGTTTCACGGGTCTTGGTTTCACTGGTAAGTTTCACGGGTCAAGGTTTCACGGGTAAGTTTCACGGGTATGTTTCACGGGTGACGTTTCACGGGTCTAGGTTTCACTGGTAAGTTTCACGGGTCAAGGTTTCACGGGTAAGTTTCACGGGTAAGTTTTACGGGTAAGTTTCACGGGTCTAGGTTTCAATGGTAAGTTTCCCGGGTCAAGGTTTCACGGGTAAGTTTCACGGGTAAGTTTCACGGGTATGTTTCACGGGTGACGTTTCACGGGTCTAGGTTTCACTGGAAAGTTTCACGGATTAAGGTTTCACGGGTAAGTTTCACGGGTAAGTTTTACGGGTATGTTTTACAGGTGACGTTTCACGGGTCTAGGTTTCACTGGTAAGTTTCACGGGTCAAGGTTTCACGGGTAAGTTTCACGGGTAAGTTTCACGGGTATGTTTCATGGGTGATGTTTCACGGGTCTAGGTTTTACTGGTAAGTTTCACGGGTCAAGGTTTCACGGGTAAGTTTCACGGGTAAGTTTCACGGGTGACGTTTCACGGGTCTAGGTTTCACTGGTAAGTTTCACGGGTATGTTTCACGGGTGACGTTTCACGGGTCTAGGTTTCACTGGTAAGTTTCACGGGTCAAGGTTTCACGGGTAAGTTTCACTGGTAAGTTTCACGGGTATGTTTCACGGATGACGTTTCACGGGTCTTGGTTTCACTGGTAAGTTTCACGGGTCAAGGTTTCACGGGTAAGTTTCACGGGTAAGTTTTACGGGTATGTTTTACAGGTGACGTTTCACGGGTAAGTTTCACGGGTAAGTTTCACGGGTATGTTTCACGGGTGACGTTTCACGGGTCTAGGTTTCACTGGTAAGTTTCACGGGTCAAGGTTTCACGGGAAGTTTCACGGGTAAGTTTTACGGGTAAGTTTCACGGGTGACGTTTCACGGGTCTAGGTTTCACTGGAAAGTTTCACGGGTCAAGGATTCACGGGTAAGTTTCACGGGTAAGTTTTACGGGTATGTTTTACAGGTGACGTTTCACGGGTCTAGGTTTCACTGGTAAGTTTCACGGGTCAAGGTTTCACGGGTAAGATTCACGGGTAAGTTTCACGGGTATGTTTCACGGGTGACGTTTCACGGGTCTAGGTTTCACTGGTAAGTTTCACGGGTATATTTCACGGGTGACGTTTCACGGATCTAGGTTTCACTGGTAAGTTTCACGGGTCAAGGTTTCACGGGTAAGTTGCACGAGTAAGTTTCACGGGTATGTTTCACGGGTAAGTTTCACGGGTGACGTTTCACGGGTCTAGGTTTCACTGGTAAGTTTCACGGGTATGTTTCACGGGTGACGTTTCACGGGTCTAGGTTTCACTGGTAAGTTTCACGGGTCAAGGTTTCACGGGTAAGTTTCACGGGTAAGTTTCACGGGTAAGTTTCACGGGTATGTTTCACGGATGACGTTTCACGGGTCTTGGTTTCACTGGTAAGTTTCACGGGTCAAGGTTTCACGGGTAAGTTTCACGGGTAAGTTTTACGGGTATGTTTTACAGGTGACGTTTCACGGGTAAGTTTCACGGGTAAGTTTCACGGGTATGTTTCACGGGTGACGTTTCACGGGTCTTGGTTTCACTGGTAAGTTTCACGGGTCAAGGTTTCACGGGTAAGTTTCACGGGTATGTTTCACGGGTGACGTTTCACGGGTCTAGGTTTCACTGGTAAGTTTCACGGGTCAAGGTTTCACGGGTAAGTTTCACGGGTAAGTTTTACGGGTAAGTTTCACGGGTCTAGGTTTCAATGGTAAGTTTCCCGGGTCAAGGTTTCACGGGTAAGTTTCACGGGTAAGTTTCACGGGTATGTTTCACGGGTGACGTTTCACGGGTCTAGGTTTCACTGGAAAGTTTCACGGATCAAGGTTTCACGGGTAAGTTTCACGGGTAAGTTTTACGGGTATGTTTTACAGGTGACGTTTCACGGGTCTAGGTTTCACTGGTAAGTTTCACGGGTCAAGGTTTCACGGTAAGTTTCACGGGTAAGTTTCACGGGTATGTTTCATGGGTGATGTTTAACGGGTCTAGGTTTTACTGGTAAGTTTCACGGGTCAAGGTTTCACGGGTAAGTTTCACGGGTAAGTTTCACGGGTGACGTTTCACGGGTCTAGGTTTCACTGGTAAGTTTCACGGGTATGTTTCACGGGTGACGTTTCACGGGTCTAGGTTTCACTGGTAAGTTTCACGGGTCAAGGTTTCACGGGTAAGTTTCACTGGTAAGTTTCACGGGTATGTTTCACGGATTACGTTTCACGGGTCTTGGTTTCACTGGTAAGTTTCACGGGTCAAGGTTTCACGGGTAAGTTTCACGGGTAAGTTTTACGGGTAGGTTTTACAGGTGACGTTTCACGGGTAAGTTTCACGGGTATGTTTCACGGGTGACGTTTCACGGGTCTTGGTTTCACTGGTAAGTTTCACGGGTCAAGGTTTCACGGGTAAGTTTCACGGGTATGTTTCACGGGTGACGTTTCACGGGTCTAGGTTTCACTGGTAAGTTTCACGGGTCAAGGTTTCACGGGTAAGTTTCACGGGTAAGTTTTACGGGTAAGTTTCACGGGTCTAGGTTTCAATGGTAAGTTTCACGGGTCAAGGTTTCACGGGTAAGTTTCACGGGTAAGTTTCACGGGTATGTTTCACGGGTGACGTTTCACGGGTCTAGGTTTCACTGGAAAGTTTCACGGATCAAGGTTTCACGGGTAAGTTTCACGGGTAAGTTTTACGGGTATGTTTTACAGGTGACGTTTCACGGGTCTAGGTTTCACTGGTAAGTTTCACGGGTCAAGGTTTCACGGGTAAGTTTCACGGGTAAGTTTCACGGGTATGTTTCATGGGTGATGTTTCACTGGTCTAGGTTTTACTGGTAAGTTTCACGGGTCAAGGTTTCACGGGTAAGTTTCACGGGTAAGTTTCACGGGTGACGTTTCACGGGTCTAGGTTTCACTGGTAAGTTTCACGGGTATGTTTCACGGGTGACGTTTCACGGGTCTAAGTTTCACTGGTAAGTTTCACGGGTCAAGGTTTCACGGGTAAGTTTCACGGGTAAGTTTCACGGGTATGTTTCACGGATGACGTTTCACGGGTCTTGGTTTCACTGGTAAGTTTCACGGGTCAAGGTTTCACGGGTAAGTTTAACGGGTAAGTTTTACGGGTATGTTTTACAGGTGACGTTTCACGGGTAAGTTTCACGGGTAAGTTTCACGGGTATGTTTCACGGGTGACGTTTCACGGGTCTAGGTTTCACTGGTAAGTTTCACGGGTCAAGGTTTCACGGGTAAGTTTCACGGGTAAGTTTTACGGGTAAGTTTCACGTGTGACGTTTCACGGGTCTAGGTTTCACTGGAAAGTTTCACGGGTCAAGGATTCACGGGTAAGTTTCACGGGTAAGTTTTACGGGTATGTTTTACAGGTGACGTTTCACGGGTCTAGGTTTCACTGGTAAGTTTCACGGGTCAAGGTTTCACGGGTAAGTTTCACGGGTAAGTTTCACGGGTATGTTTCATGGGTGATGTTTCACGGGTCTAGGTTTTGCTGGTAAGTTTCACGGGTCAAGGTTTCACGGGTAAGTTTCACGGGTAAGTTTCACGGGTGACGTTTCACGGGTCTAGGTTTCACTGGTAAGTTTCACGGGTATATTTCACGGGTGACGTTTCACGGATCTAGGTTTCACTGGTAAGTTTCACGGGTCAAGGTTTCACGGGTAAGTTTCACGAGTAAGTTTCACGGGTATGTTTCACGGGTAAGTTTCACGGGTGACGTTTCACGGGTCTAGGTTTCACTGGTAAGTTTCACGGGTATGTTTCACGGGTGACGTTTCACGGGTCTAGGTTTCACTGGTAAGTTTCACGGGTCAAGGTTTCACGGGTAAGTTTCACGGGTAAGTTTCACGGGTATGTTTCACGGATGACGTTTCACGGGTCTTGGTTTCACTGGTAAGTTTCACGGGTCAAGGTTTCACGGGTAAGTTTCACGGGTAAGTTTTACGGGTATGTTTTACAGGTGACGTTTCACGGGTAAGTTTCACGGGTAAGTTTCACGGGTATGTTTCACGGGTGACGTTTCACGGGTCTTGGTTTCACTGGTAAGTTTCACGGGTCAAGGTTTCACGGGTAAGTTTCACGGGTATGTTTCACGGGTGACGTTTCACGGGTCTAGGTTTCACTGGTAAGTTTCACGGGTCAAGGTTTCACGGGTAAGTTTCACGGGTAAGTTTTACGGGTAAGTTTCACGGGTCTAGGTTTCAATGGTAAGTTTCCCGGGTCAAGGTTTCACGGGTAAGTTTCACGGGTAAGTTTCACGGGTATGTTTCACGGGTGACGTTTCACGGGTCTAGGTTTCACTGGAAAGTTTCACGGATTAAGGTTTCACGGGTAAGTTTCACGGGTAAGTTTTACGGGTATGTTTTACAGGTGACGTTTCACGGGTCTAGGTTTCACTGGTAAGTTTCACGGGTCAAGGTTTCACGGGTAAGTTTCACGGGTAAGTTTCACGGGTATGTTTCATGGGTGATGTTTCACGGGTCTAGGTTTTACTGGTAAGTTTCACGGGTCAAGGTTTCACGGGTAAGTTTCACGGGTAAGTTTCACGGGTGACGTTTCACGGGTCTAGGTTTCACTGGTAAGTTTCACGGGTATGTTTCACGGGTGACGTTTCACGGGTCTAGGTTTCACTGGTAAGTTTCACGGGTCAAGGTTTCACGGGTAAGTTTCACTGGTAAGTTTCACGGGTATGTTTCACGGATGACGTTTCACGGGTCTTGGTTTCACTGGTAAGTTTCACGGGTCAAGGTTTCACGGGTAAGTTTCACGGGTAAGTTTTACGGGTATGTTTTACAGGTGACGTTTCACGGGTAAGTTTCACGGGTAAGTTTCACGGGTATGTTTCACGGGTGACGTTTCACGGGTCTAGGTTTCACTGGTAAGTTTCACGGGTCAAGGTTTCACGGGTAAGTTTCACGGGTAAGTTTTACGGGTAAGTTTCACGGGTGACGTTTCACGGGTCTAGGTTTCACTGGAAAGTTTCACGGGTCAAGGATTCACGGGTAAGTTTCACGGGTAAGTTTTACGGGTATGTTTTACAGGTGACGTTTCACGGGTCTAGGTTTCACTGGTAAGTTTCACGGGTCAAGGTTTCACGGGTAAGATTCACGGGTAAGTTTCACGGGTATGTTTCATGGGTGATGTTTCACGGGTCTAGGTTTCACTGGTAAGTTTCACGGGTCAAGGTTTTACGGGTAAGTTTCACGGGTATGTTTCACGGGTGACGTTTCACGGGTCTAGGTTTCACTGGTAAGTTTCACGGGTCAAGGTTTCACGGGTAAGATTCACGGGTAAGTTTCACGGGTATGTTTCACGGGTGACGTTTCACGGGTATAGGTTTCACTAGTAAGTTTCACGGGTCAAGGTTTCACGGGTAAGTTTCACGGGTAAGTTTCACGGGTATGTTTCACGGGTGACGTTTCACGGGTCTAGGTTTCACTGGTAAGTTTCACGGGTCAAGGTTTCACGGGTAAGATTCACGGGTAAGTTTTACGGGTATGTTTTACAGGTGACGTTTCACGGGTCTAGGTTTCACTGGTAAGTTTCCCGGGTCAAGGTTTCACGAGTAAGTTTTACGGGTAAGTTTTACGCGTAAGTTTCACGGGTGACGTTTCACGGGTCTAGGTTTCACTGGTAAGTTTCACGGGTCAAGGTTTCACGGGTAAGTTTAACGGGTAAGTTTTACGGGTAAGTTTCACGGGTGACGTTTCACGGGTCTAGGTTTCACTGGTAAGTTTCACGGGTCTAGGTTTCACTGGTAAGTTTCACGGGTCAAGGTTTCACGGGTAAGTTTCACGGGTAAGTTTTACGGGTATGTTTTACAGGTGACGTTTCACGGGTCTAGGTTTCACTGGTAAGTTTCACGGGTCAAGGTTTCACGGGTAAGTTTCACGGGTAAGTTTCACGGGTATGTTTCATGGGTGATGTTTCACGGGTCTAGGTTTTACTGGTAAGTTTCACGGGTCAAGGTTTCACGGGTAAGTTTTACGGGTCTATGTTTCACTGGTAAGTTTCACGGGTATGTTTCACGGGTGACGTTTCACGGGTCTAGGTTTCACTGGTAAGTTTCACGGGTCAAGGTTTCACGGGTAAGTTTCACGGGTAAGTTTCACGGGTATGTTTCACGGATGACGTTTCACGGGTAAGTTTCACGGGTAAGTTTTACGGGTATGTTTTACAGGTGACGTTTCACGGGTAAGTTTCACGGGTAAGTTTCACGGGTATGTTTCACGGGTGACGTTTCACGGGTCTAGGTTTCACTGGTAAGTTTCACGGGTCAAGGTTTCACGGGTAAGTTTCACGGGTAAGTTTTACGGGTAAGTTTCACGGGTGACGTTTCACGGGTCTAGGTTTCACTGGAAAGTTTCACGGGTCAAGGATTCACGGGTAAGTTTCACGGGTAAGTTTTACGGGTATGTTTTACAGGTGACGTTTCACGGGTCTAGGTTTCACTGGTAAGTTTCACGGGTCAAGGTTTCACGGGTAAGATTCACGGGTAAGTTTTACGGGTATGTTTCATAAGTGATGTTTCACGGGTCTAGGTTTCACTGGTAAGTTTCACGGGTCAAGGTTTTACGGGTAAGTTTCACGGGTAAGTTTCACGGGTATGTTTCACGGGTGACGTTTCACGGGTCTAGGTTTCGCTGGTAAGTTTCACGGGTCAAGGTTTCACGGGTAAGTTTCACGGGTAAGTTTCACGGGTATATTTCACGGGTGACGTTTCACGGGTCTAGGTTTCACTAGTAAGTTTCACGGGTCAAGGTTTCACGGGTAAGTTTCACGGGTAAGTTTCACGGGTATGTTTCATGGGTGATGTTTCACGGGTCTAGGTTTTACTGGTAAGTTTCACGGGTCAAGGTTTCACGGGTAAGTTTCACGGGTAAGTTTCACGGGTGACGTTTCACGGGTCTAGGTTTCACTGGTAAGTTTCACGGGTATGTTTCACGGGTAAGTTTTACGGGTATGTTTTACAGGTGACGTTTCACGGGTAAAGGTTTCACGGGTCAAGGTTTCACGGGTAAGTTTCACGGGTAAGTTTCACGGGTATGTTTTACAGGTGACGTTTCACGGGTCTAGGTTTCACTGGTAAGTTTCACGGGTCAAGGTTTCACTGGTAAGATTCACGGGTAAGTTTCACGGGTATGTTTCATGAGTGATGTTTCACGGGTCTAGGTTTCACTGGTAAGTTTCACGGGTCAAGGTTTTACGGGTAAGTTTCACGGGTAAGTTTCACGGGTATGTTTCACGGGTGACGTTTCACGGGTCTAGGTTTCACTGGTAAGTTTCACGGGTCAAGGTTTCACGGGTCAAGGTTTCACGGGTAAGTTTCACGGGTAAGTTTCACGGGTATGTTTCACGGGTGACGTTTCACGGGTCTAGGTTTCACTAGTAAGTTTCACTTGTCAAGGTTTCACGGGTAAGTTTCACGGGTAAGTTTCACGGGTATGTTTCACGGGTGCCGTTTCACGGGTCTAGGTTTCACTGGTAAGTTTCACGGGTCAAGGTTTCACGGGTAAGTTTCACGGGTAAGTTTCACGGGTATGTTTCACGGGTGACGTTTCACGGGTCTAGGTTTCACTGGTAAGTTTCACGGGTCAAGGTTTCACGGGTAAGTTTCACGGGTAAGTTTCACGGGTATGTTTCACGGGTGACGTTTCACGGGTCTAGGTTTCACTGGTAAGTTTCACGGGTCAAGGTTTTACGGGTAAGTTTCACGGGTAAATTTCACGGGTATGTTTCACGGGTGACGTTTCACGGGTCTAGGATTCACGGGTAAGTTTCACGGGTCAAGGTTTCACGGGTAAGTTTCACGGGTAAGTTTCACGGGTATGTTTCACAAGTGACGTTTCACGGGTCTAGGTTTCACTGGAAAGTTTCACGGGTCAAGGTTTCACGGGTAAGTTTCACGGGTAAGTTTTACGGGTATGTTTTACAGGCGACGTTTCACGGGTCTAGGTTTCACTGGTAAGTTTCACGGGTCTAGGTTTCACGGGTAAGTTTCACGGGTAAGTTTCACGGGTATGTTTCACGGGTGACGTTTCACGGGTCTAGGTTTCACTGGTAAGTTTCACGGGTCAAGGTTTCACGGGTAAGTTTCACGGGTAAATTTCACGGGTATGTTTCACGGGTGACGTTTCACGGGTCTAGGTTTCACTGGTAAGTTTCACAGTTCAAGGTTTTACGGGTAAGTTTCACGGGTAAGTTTCACGGGTATGTTTCACGGGTGACGTTTCACGGGTCTAGGTTTCACTGGTAAGTTTCACGGGTCAAGGTTTCACGGGTAAGTTTCACGGGTAAGTTTTACGGGTAAGTTTCACGGGTGACGTTTCACGGGTGCGTTTCACGGGTCTAGGTTTCACTGGTAAGTTTCACGGGTCAAGGTTTCACGGGTAAGTTTCACCGGTAAGTTTCACGGGTATGTTTCACAAGTGACGTTTCACGGGTCTAGGTTTCACTGGAAAGTTTCACGGGTCAAGGTTTCACGGGTAAGTTTCAGGGGTAAGTTTTACGGGTATGTTTCATGGGTGATGTTTCACGGGTCTAGGTTTCACTGGTAAGTTTCACGGGTCAAGGTTTCACGGGTAAGTTTCACGGGTAAGTTTCACGGGTAAGTTTTACGGGTATGTTTTACAGGTGACGTTTCACGGGTCTAGGTTTCACTGGTAAGTTTCACGGGTCAAGGTTTCACGGGTAAGTTTCACGGGTAAGTTTCACGGGTATGTTTCATGGGTTATGTTTCACGGGTCTAGGTTTTACTGGTAAGTTTCACGGGTCAAGGTTTCACGGGTAAGTTTCACGGGTAAGTTTCACGGGTGACGTTTCACGGGTCTAGGTTTCACTGGTAAGTTTCACGGGTATGTTTCACGGGTGACGTTTCACGGGTCTAGGTTTCACTGGTAAGTTTCACGGGTCAAGGTTTCACGGGTAAGTTTCATGGGTAAGTTTCACGGGTATGTTTCACGGATGACGTTTCACGGGTCTTGGTTTCACTGGTAAGTTTCACGGGTCAAGGTTTCACGGGTAAGTTTCACGGGTAAGTTTTACGGGTATGTTTTACAGGTGACGTTTCACGGGTAAGTTTCACGGGTAAGTTCCACGGGTATGTTTCACGGGTGAAGTTTCAAGGGTCTAGGTTTCACTGGTAAGTTTCACGGGTCAAGGTTTCACGGGTAAGTTTCACGGGTAAGTTTTACGGGTAAGTTTCACGGGTGACGTTTCACGGGTCTAGGTTTCACTGGAAAGTTTCACGGGTCAAGGATTCACGGGTAAGTTTCACGGGTAAGTTTTACGGGTATGTTTTACAGGTGACGTTTCACGGGTCTAGGTTTCACTGGTAAGTTTCACGGGTCAAGGTTTCACGGGTAAGATTCACGGGTAAGTTTCACGGGTATGTTTCGTGGGTGATGTTTCACGGGTCTAGGTTTCACTGGTAAGTTTCACGGGTCAAGGTTTTACGGGTAAGTTTCACGGGTAAGTTTTACGGGTATGTTTCACGGGTGACGTTTCACGGGTCTAGGTTTCACTGGTAAGTTTCACGGGTCAAGGTTTCACGGGTAAGTTTCACGGGTAAGTTTCACGGGTATGTTTCACGGGTGACGTTTCACGGGTCTAGGTTTCACTAGTAAGTTTCACGGGTCAAGGTTTCACGGGTAAGTTTCACGGGTAAGTTTCACGGGTATGTTTCATGGGTGATATTTCACGGGTCTAGGTTTTACTGGTAAGTTTCACGGGTCAAGGTTTCACGGGTAAGTTTCACGGGTAAGTTTCACGGGTGACGTTTCACGGGTCTAGGTTTCACTGGTAAGTTTCACGGGTATGTTTCACGGGTAAGTTTTACGGGTATGTTTTACAGGTGACGTTTCACGGGTAAGTTTTACGGGTAAGTTTAACGGGTCTAGGTTTCACTGGTAAGTTTCACGGGTCAAGGTTTCACGGGTAAGTTTCACGGGTAAGTTTCACGGGTATGTTTCACGGGTGAAATTTCACGGGTCTAGGTTTCACTGGAAAGTTTCACGGATCAAGGTTTCACGGGTAAGTTTCACGGGTAAGTTTTACGGGTATGTTTTACAGGTGACGTTTCACGGGTCTAGGTTTCACTGGTAAGTTTCACGGGTCAAGGTTTCACGGGTAAGTTTCACGGGTATGTTTCATGGGTGATGTTTCACGGGTCTAGGTTTTACTGGTAAGTTTCACGGGTCAAAGTTTCACGGGTAAGTTTCACGGGTAAGTTTCACGGGTGACGTTTCACGGGTCTAGGTTTCACTGGTAAGTTTCACGGGTATGTTTAACGGGTGACGTTTCACGGGTCTAGGTTTCACTGGTAAGTTTCACGGGTCAAGGTTTCACGGGTAAGTTTCACGGGTAAGTTTCACGGGTATGTTTCACGGATGACGTTTCACGGGTCTTGGTTTCACTGGTAAGTTTCACGGGTCAAGGTTTTACGGGTAAGTTTCACGGGTAAGTTTTACGGGTATGTTTTACAGGTGACGTTTCACGGGTAAGTTTCACGGGTAAGTTTCACGGGTATGTTTCACGGGTGACGTTTCACGGGTCTAGGTTTCACTGGTAAGTTTCACGGGTCAAGGTTTCACGGGTAAGTTTCACGGGTAAGTTTTACGGGTAAGTTTCACGGGTGACGTTTCACGGGTCTAGGTTTCACTGGAAAGTTTCACGGGTCAAGGATTCACGGGTAAGTTTCACGGGTAAGTTTTACGGGTATGTTTTACAGGTGACGTTTCACGGGTCTAGGTTTCACTGGTAAGTTTCACGGGTCAAGGTTTCACGGGTAAGATTCACGGGTAAGTTTCACGGGTATGTTTCATGGGTGATGTTTCACGGGTCTAGGTTTCACTGGTAAGTTTCACGGGTCAAGGTTTTACGGGTAAGTTTCACGGGTAAGTTTCACGGGTATGTTTCACGGGTGACGTTTCACGGGTCTAGGTTTCACTGGTAAGTTTCACGGGTCAAGGTTTCACGGGTAAGATTCACGGGTAAGTTTCACGGGTATGTTTCACGGGTGACGTTTCACGGGTCTAGGTTTCACTAGTAAGTTTCACGGGTCAAGGTTTCACGGGTAAGTTTCACGGGTATGTTTCACGGGTGACGTTTCACGGGTCTAGGTTTCACTGGTAAGTTTCACGGGTCAAGGTTTCACGGGTAAGTTTCACGGGTAAGTTTCACGGGTATGTTTCACGGGTGACGTTTCACGGGTCTAGGTTTCACTGGTAAGTTTCACGGGTCAAGGTTTCACGGGTAAGTTTCACGGGTAAGTTTCACGGGTATGTTTCACGGGTGACGTTTCACGGGTCTAGGATTCACTGGTAAGTTTCACGGGTCAAGGTTTTACGGGTAAGTTTCACTGGTAAGTTTCACGGGTATGTTTCACGGGTGACGTTTCACGGGTCTAGGTTTCACTGGTAAGTTTCACGGGTCAAGGTTTCACGGGTAAGTTTTACGGGTAAGTTTCACGGGTAAGTTTCACGGGTATGTTTCACGGGTGACGTTTCACGGGTCTAGGTTTCACTGGTAAGTTTCACGGGTCAAGGTTTTACGGGTAAGTTTCACGGGTAAGTTTTACGCGTAAGTTTCACGGGTGACGTTTCACGGGTCTAGGTTTCACTGGTAAGTTTCACGGGTCAAGGTTTCACGGGTAAGTTTAACGGGTAAGTTTTACGGGTAAGTTTCACGGGTGACGTTTCACGGGTCTAGGTTTCACTGGTAAGTTTCACGGGTCTAGGTTTCACTGGTAAGTTTCACGGGTCAAGGTTTCACGGGTAAGTTTCACGAATAAGTTTCACGGGTATGTTTCACGGGTGACGTTTCACGGGTCTAGGTTTCACTGGAAAGTTTCACGGATCAAGGTTTTACGGGTAAGTTTCACGGGTAAGTTACACGGGTAAGTTTTACGGGTATGTTTTACAGGTGACGTTTCACGGGTCTAGGTTTCACTGGTAAGTTTCACGGGTCAAGGTTTCACGGGTAAGTTTCACGGGTAAGTTTCACGGGTATGTTTCATGGGTGATGTTTCACGGGTCTAGGTTTTACTGGTAAGTTTCACGGGTCAAGGTTTCACGGGTAAGTTTCACGGGTGACGTTTCACGGGTCTAGGTTTCACTGGTAAGTTTCACGGGTATGTTTCACGGGTGACGTTTCACTGGTAAGTTTCACGGGTCAAGGTTTCACGGGTAAGTTTCACGGGTATGTTTCACGGATGACGTTTCACGGGTCTTGGTTTCACTGGTAAGTTTCACGGGTCAAGGTTTCACGGGTAAGTTTCACGGGTAAGTTTTACGGGTATGTTTTACAGGTGACGTTTCACGGGTATGTTTTACAGGTGACGTTTCACGGGTAAGTTTCACGGGTAAGTTTCACGGGTATGTTTCACGGGTGACGTTTCACGGGTCTAGGTTTCACTGGTAAGTTTCACGGGTCAAGGTTTCACGGGTAAGTTTCACGGGTAAGTTTCACGGGTATGTTTCATGGGTGATGTTTCACGGGTCTAGGTTTTACTGGTAAGTTTCACGGGTCAAGGTTTCACGGGTAAGTTTCACGGGTAAGTTTCACGGGTGACGTTTCACGGGTCTAGGTTTCACTGGTAAGTTTCACGGGTATGTTTCACGGGTGACGTTTCACGGGTCTAGGTTTCACTGGTAAGTTTCACAGGTCAAGGTTTCACGGGTAAGTTTCACGGGTAAGTTTCACGGGTAAGTTTCACGGGTAAGTTTCACGGGTAAGTTTCACGGGTAAGTTTCACGGGTATGTTTCACGGGTGACGTTTCACGGGTCTTGGTTTCACTGGTAAGTTTTACGGGTCAAGGTTTCACGGGTAAGTTTTACGGGTATGTTTTACAGGTGACGTTTCACGGGTAAGTTTCACGGGTAAGTTTCACGGGTATGTTTCACGGGTGACGTTTCACGGTTCTAGGTTTTACTGGTAAGTTTCATGGGTCAAGGTTTCACGGGTAAGTTTCACGGGTAAGTTTCACGGGTATGTTTCATGGGTGATGTTTCACGGGTCTAGGTTTTACTGGTAAGTTTCACGGGTCAAGGTTTCACGGGTAAGTTTCACGGGTAAGTTTCACGGGTGACGTTTCACGGGTCTAGGTTTCACTGGTAAGTTTCACGGGTATGTTTTACAGGTGACGTTTCACGGGTAAGTTTCACGGGTAAGTTTCTCGGGTATGTTTCACGGGTGACGTTTCACGGGTCTTGGTTTCACTGGTAAGTTTCACGGGTCAAGGTTTCACGGGTAAGTTTCACGGGTATGTTTCACGGGTGACGTTTCACGGGTCTAGGTTTCACTGGTAAGTTTCACGGGTCAAGGTTTCACGGGTAAGTTTCACGGGTAAGTTTTACGGGTAAGTTTCACGGGTCTAGGTTTCACTGGTAAGTTTCACGGGTCAAGGTTTCACGGGTAAGTTTCACGGGTAAGTTTCACGGGTATGTTTCACGGGTGACGTTTCACGGGTCTAGGTTTCACTGGAAAGTTTCACGGATCAAGGTTTCACGGGTAAGTTTCACGGGTAAGTTTTACGGGTATGTTTTACAGGTGACGTTTCACGGGTCTAGGTTTCACTGGTAAGTTTCACGGGTCAAGGTTTCACGGGTAAGTTTCACGGGTAAGTTTCACGGGTGACGTTTTACGGGTCTAGGTTTCACTGGTAAGTTTCACGGGTCAAGGTTTCACGGGTAAGATTCACGGGTAAGTTTCACGGGTATGTTTTACGGGTGACGTTTCACGGGTATAGGTTTCACTAGTAAGTTTCACGGGTCAAGGTTTCACGGGTAAGTTTTACGGGTAAGTTTCACGGGTATGTTTCACGGGTGACGTTTCACGGGTCTAGGTTTCACTGGTAAGTTTCACGGGTCAAGGTTTCACGGGTAAGTTTCACGGGTAAGTTTCACAGTATGTTTCACGGGTGACGTTTCACTGGTCTAGGTTTCACTGGTATGTTTCACGGGTCAAGGTTTCACGGGTAAAATTTACGGGTAAGTTTCACGGGTAAGTTTTACGCGTAAGTTTCACGGGTGACGTTTCACGGGTCTAGGTTTCACTGGTAAGTTTCACGGGTCAAGGTTTCACGGGTAAGTTTAACGGGTAAGTTTTACGGGTAAGTTTCACGGGTGACGTTTCACGGGTCTAGGTTTCACTGGTAAGTTTCACGGGTCTAGGTTTCACTGGTAAGTTTCACGGGTCAAGGTTTCACGGGTAAGTTTCACGGGTAAGTTTCACGAGTATGTTTCACGGGTGACGTTTCACGGGTCTAGGTTTCACTGGAAAGTTTCACGGATCAAGGTTTCACGGGTAAGTTTCACGGGTAAGTTTTACGGGTATGTTTTACAGGTGACGTTTCACGGGTCTAGGTTTCACTGGTAAGTTTCACGGGTCAAGGTTTCACGGGTAAGTTTCACGGGTAAGTTTCACGGGTATGTTTCATGGGTGATGTTTCACGGGTCTAGGTTTTACTGGTAAGTTTCACGGGTCAAGGTTTCACGGGTAAGTTTCACGGGTAAGTTTCACGGGTAAGTTTCACGGGTGACGTTTCACGGGTCTAGGTTTCACTGGTAAGTTTCACGGGTATGTTTCACGGGTGACGTTTCACGGGTCTAGGTTTCACTGGTAAGTTTCACGGGTCAAGGTTTCACGGGTAAGTTTCACGGGTAAGTTTCACGGGTATGTTTCACGGATGACGTTTCACGGGTCTTGGTTTCACTGGTAAGTTTCACGGGTCAAGGTTTCACGGGTAAGTTTCACGGGTAAGTTTTACGGGTATGTTTTACAGGTGACGTTTCACGGGTAAGTTTCACGGGTAAGTTTCACGGGTATGTTTCACGGGTGACGTTTCACGGGTCTAGGTTTCACTGGTAAGTTTTACGGGTCAAGGATTCAAGGGTAAGTTTCACGGGTAAGTTTTACGGGTAAGTTTCACGGGTGACGTTTCACGGGTCTAGGTTTCACTGGAAAGTTTCACGGGTCAAGGATTCACGGGTAAGTTTCACGGGTAAGTTTTACGGGTATGTTTTACAGGTGACGTTTCACGGGTCTAGGTTTCACTGGTAAGTTTCACGGGTCAAGGTTTCACGGGTAAGTTTCACGGGTAAGTTTCACGGGTATGTTTCATGGGTGATGTTTCACGGGTCTAGGTTTTACTGGTAAGTTTCACGGGTCAAGGTTTCACGGGTAAGTTTCACGGGTAAGTTTCACGGGTGACGTTTCACGGGTCTAGGTTTCACTGGTAAGTTTCACGGGTATGTTTCACGGGTGACGTTTCACGGGTCTAGGTTTCACTGGTAAGTTTCACGGGTCAAGGTTTCACGGGTAAGTTTCACGGGTAAGTTTCACGGGTAAGTTTTACGGGTATGTTTTACAGGTGACGTTTCACGGGTCTAGGTTTCACTGGTAAGTTTCACGGGTCAAGGTTTCACGGGTAAGTTTCACGGGTAAGTTTCACGGGTATGTTTCATGGGTGATGTTTCACGGGTCTAGGTTTTACTGGTAAGTTTCACGGGTCTAGGTTTCACGGGTAAGTTTCACGGGTAAGTTTCACGGGTGACGTTTCACGGGTCTAGGTTTCACTGGTAAGTTTCACGGGTATGTTTCACGGGTGAGGTTTCACGGGTCTAGGTTTCACTGGTAAGTTTCACGGGTCAAGGTTTCACGGGTAAGTTTCACGGGTAAGTTTCACGGGTATGTTTCACGGATGACGTTTCACGGGTCTTGGTTTCACTGGTAAGTTTCACGGGTCAAGGTTTCACGGGTAAGTTTCACGGGTAAGTTTTACGGGTATGTTTTACAGGTGACGTTTCACGGGTAAGTTTCACGGGTAAGTTTCACGGGTATGTTTCACGGGTGACGTTTCACGGGTCTAGGTTTCACTGGTAAGTTTCACGGGTCAAGGTTTCACGGGTAAGTTTCACGGGTAAGTTTTACGGGTAAGTTTCACGTGTGACGTTTCACGGGTCTAGGTTTCACTGGAAAGTTTCACGGGTCAAGGATTCACGGGTAAGTTTCACGGGTAAGTTTTACGGGTATGTTTTACAGGTGACGTTTCACGGGTCTAGGTTTCACTGGTAAGTTTCACGGGTCAAGGTTTCACGGGTAAGTTTCACGGGTAAGTTTCACGGGTATGTTTCATGGGTGATGTTTCACGGGTCTAGGTTTTACTGGTAAGTTTCACGGGTCAAGGTTTCACGGGTAAGTTTCACGGGTAAGTTTCACGGGTGACGTTTCACGGGTCTAGGTTTCACTGGTAAGTTTCACGGGTATATTTCACGGGTGACGTTTCACGGATCTAGGTTTCACTGGTAAGTTTCACGGGTCAAGGTTTCACGGGTAAGTTTCACGAGTAAGTTTCACGGGTATGTTTCACGGGTAAGTTTCACGGGTGACGTTTCACGGGTCTAGGTTTCACTGGTAAGTTTCACGGGTATGTTTCACGGGTGACGTTTCACGGGTCTAGGTTTCACTGGTAAGTTTCACGGGTCAAGGTTTCACGGGTAAGTTTCACGGGTAAGTTTCACGGGTATGTTTCACGGATGACGTTTCACGGGTCTTGGTTTCACTGGTAAGTTTCACGGGTCAAGGTTTCACGGGTAAGTTTCACGGGTAAGTTTTACGGGTATGTTTTACAGGTGACGTTTCACGGGTAAGTTTCACGGGTAAGTTTCACGGGTATGTTTCACGGGTGACGTTTTACGGGTCTTGGTTTCACTGGTAAGTTTCACGGGTCAAGGTTTCACGGGTAAGTTTCACGGGTATGTTTCACGGGTGACGTTTCACGGGTCTAGGTTTCACTGGTAAGTTTCACGGGTCAAGGTTTCACGGGTAAGTTTCACGGGTAAGTTTTACGGGTAAGTTTCACGGGTCTAGGTTTCAATGGTAAGTTTCACGGGTCAAGGTTTCACGGGTAAGTTTCACGGGTAAGTTTCACGGGTATGTTTCACGGGTGACGTTTCACGGGTCTAGGTTTCACTGGAAAGTTTCACGGATCAAGGTTTCACGGGTAAATTTCACGGGTAAGTTTTACGGGTATGTTTTACAGGTGACGTTTCACGGGTCTAGGTTTCACTGGTAAGTTTCACGGGTCAAGGTTTCACGGGTAAGTTTCACGGGTAAGTTTCACGGGTATGTTTCATGGGTGATGTTTCACGGGTCTAGGTTTTACTGGTAAGTTTCACGGGTCAAGGTTTCACGGGTAAGTTTCACGGGTAAGTTTCACGGGTGACGTTTCACGGGTCTAGGTTTCACTGGTAAGTTTCACGGGTATGTTTCACGGGTGACGTTTCACGGGTCTAGGTTTCACTGGTAAGTTTCACGGGTCAAGGTTTCACGGGTAAGTTTCACTGGTAAGTTTCACGGGTATGTTTCACGGATGACGTTTCACGGGTCCTGGTTTCACTGGTAAGTTTCACGGGTCAAGGTTTCACGGGTAAGTTTCACGGGTAAGTTTTACGGGTATGTTTTACGGGTAAGTTTCACGGGTAAGTTTCACGGGTATGTTTCACGGGTGACGTTTCACGGGTCTAGGTTTCACTGGTAAGTTTCACGGGTCAAGGTTTCACGGGTAAGTTTCACGGGTAAGTTTTACGGGTAAGTTTCACGGGTGACGTTTCACGGGTCTAGGTTTCACTGGAAAGTTTCACGGGTCAAGGATTCACGGGTAAGTTTCACGGGTAAGTTTTACGGGTATGTTTTACAGGTGACGTTTCACGGGTCTAGGTTTCACTGGTAAGTTTCACGGGTCAAGGTTTCACGGGTAAGATTCACGGGTAAGTTTCACGGGTATGTTTCATGGGTGATGTTTCGCGGGTCTAGGTTTCACTGGTAAGTTTCACGGGTCAAGGTTTTACGGGTAAGTTTCACGGGTATGTTTCACGGGTGACGTTTCACGGGTCTAGGTTTCACTGGTAAGTTTCACGGGTCAAGGTTTCACGGGTAAGATTCACGGGTAAGTTTCACGGGTATGTTTCACGGGTGACGTTTCACGGGTATAGGTTTCACTAGTAAGTTTCACGGGTCAAGGTTTCACGGGTAAGTTTCACGGGTAAGTTTCACGGGTAAGTTTCACGGGTATGTTTCACGGGTGACGTTTCACGGGTCTAGGTTTCACTGGTAAGTTTCACGGGTCAAGGTTTCACGGGTAAGATTCACGGGTAAGTTTCACGGGTATGTTTCACGGGTGACGTTTCACGGGTCTAGGTTTCACTGGTAAGTTTCCCGGGTCAAGGTTTCACGAGTAAGTTTTACGGGTAAGTTTTACGCGTAAGTTTCACGGGTGACGTTTCACGGGTCTAGGTTTCACTGGTAAGTTTCACGGGTCAAGGTTTCACGGGTAAGTTTAACGGGTAAGTTTTACGGGTAAGTTTCACGGGTGACGTTTCACGGGTCTAGGTTTCACTGGTAAGTTTCACGGGTCTAGGTTTCACTGGTAAGTTTCACGGGTCAAGGTTTCACGGGTAAGTTTCACGGGTAAGTTTCACGGGTATGTTTCACGGGTGACGTTTCACGGGTCTAGGTTTCACTGGAAAGTTTCACAGATCAAGGTTTCACGGGTAAGTTTCACGGGTAAGTTTCACGGGTAAGTTTTACGGGTATGTTTTACAGGTGACGTTTCACGGGTCTAGGTTTCACTGGTAAGTTTCACGGGTCAAGGTTTCACGGGTAAGTTTCACGGGTAAGTTTCACGGGTATGTTTCATGGGTGATGTTTCACGGGTCTAGGTTTTACTGGTAAGTTTCACGGGTCAAGGTTTCACGGGTAAGTTTTACGGGTCTATGTTTCACTGGTAAGTTTCACGGGTATGTTTCACGGGTGACGTTTCACGGGTCTAGGTTTCACTGGTAAGTTTCACGGGTCAAGGTTTCACGGGTAAGTTTCACGGGTAAGTTTCACGGGTATGTTTCACGGATGACGTTTCACGGGTCTTGGTTTCACTGGTAAGTTTCACGGGTCAAGGTTTCACGGGTAAGTTTCACGGGTAAGTTTTACGGGTATGTTTTACAGGTGACGTTTCACGGGTAAGTTTCACGGGTAAGTTTCACGGGTATGTTTCACGGGTGACGTTTCACGGGTCTAGGTTTCACTGGTAAGTTTCACGGGTCAAGGTTTCACGGGTAAGTTTCACGGGTAAGTTTTACGGGTAAGTTTCACGGGTGACGTTTCACGGGTCTAGGTTTCACTGGAAAGTTTCACGGGTCAAGGATTCACGGGTAAGTTTCACGGGTAAGTTTTACGGGTATGTTTTACAGGTGACGTTTCACGGGTCTAGGTTTCACTGGTAAGTTTCACGGGTCAAGGTTTCACGGGTAAGATTCACGGGTAAGTTTTACGGGTATGTTTCATAAGTGATGTTTCACGGGTCTAGGTTTCACTGGTAAGTTTCACGGGTCAAGGTTTTACGGGTAAGTTTCACGGGTAAGTTTCACGGGTATGTTTCACGGGTGACGTTTCACGGGTCTAGGTTTCGCTGGTAAGTTTCACGGGTCAAGGTTTCACGGGTAAGTTTCACGGGTAAGTTTCACGGGTATATTTCACGGGTGACGTTTCACGGGTCTAGGTTTCACTAGTAAGTTTCACGGGTCAAGGTTTCACGGGTAAGTTTCACGGGTAAGTTTCACGGGTATGTTTCATGGGTGATGTTTCACGGGTCTAGGTTTTACTGGTAAGTTTCACGGGTCAAGGTTTCACGGGTAAGTTTCACGGGTAAGTTTCACGGGTAAGTTTCACGGGTGACGTTTCACGGGTCTAGGTTTCACTGGTAAGTTTCACGGGTATGTTTCACGGGTAAGTTTTACGGGTATGTTTTACAGGTGACGTTTCACGGGTAAAGGTTTCACGGGTCAAGGTTTCACGGGTAAGTTTCACGGGTAAGTTTCACGGGTATGTTTTACAGGTGACGTTTCACGGGTCTAGGTTTCACTGGTAAGTTTCACGGGTCAAGGTTTCACTGGTAAGATTCACGGGTAAGTTTCACGGGTATGTTTCATGAGTGATGTTTCACGGGTCTAGGTTTCACTGGTAAGTTTCACGGGTCAAGGTTTTACGGGTAAGTTTCACGGGTAAGTTTCACGGGTATGTTTCACGGGTGACGTTTCACGGGTCTAGGTTTCACTGGTAAGTTTCACGGGTCAAGGTTTCACGGGTCAAGGTTTCACGGGTAAGTTTCACGGGTAAGTTTCACGGGTATGTTTCACGGGTGACGTTTCACGGGTCTAGGTTTCACTAGTAAGTTTCACTTGTCAAGGTTTCACGAATAAGTTTCACGGGTAAGTTTCACGGGTATGTTTCACGGGTGACGTTTCACGGGTCTAGGTTTCACTGGTAAGTTTCACGGGTCAAGGTTTCACGGGTAAGTTTCACGGGTAAGTTTCACGGGTATGTTTCACGGGTGACGTTTCACGGGTCTAGGTTTCACTGGTAAGTTTCACGGGTCAAGGTTTCACGGGTAAGTTTCACGGGTAAGTTTCACGGGTATGTTTCACGGGTGACGTTTCACGGGTCTAGGTTTCACTGGTAAGTTTCACGGGTCAAGGTTTTACGGGTAAGTTTTACGGGTAAATTTCACGGGTATGTTTCACGGGTGACGTTTCACGGGTCTAGGATTCACGGGTAAGTTTCACGGGTCAAGGTTTCACGGGTAAGTTTCACGGGTAAGTTTCACGGGTATGTTTCACAAGTGACGTTTCACGGGTCTAGGTTTCACTGGAAAGTTTCACGGGTCAAGGTTTCACGGGTAAGTTTCACGGGTAAGTTTTACGGGTATGTTTTACAGGCGACGTTTCACGGGTCTAGGTTTCACTGGTAAGTTTCACGGGTCTAGGTTTCACGGGTAAGTTTCACGGGTAAGTTTCACGGGTATGTTTCACGGGTGACGTTTCACGGGTCTAGGTTTCACTGGTAAGTTTCACGGGTCAAGGTTTCACGGGTAAGTTTCACGGGTAAATTTCACGGGTATGTTTCACGGGTGACGTTTCACGGGTCTAGGTTTCACTGGTAAGTTTCACAGTTCAAGGTTTTACGGGTAAGTTTCACGGGTAAGTTTCACGGGTATGTTTCACGGGAGACGTTTCACGGGTCTAGGTTTCACTGGTAAGTTTCACGGGTCAAGGTTTCACGGGTAAGTTTCACGGGTAAGTTTTACGGGTAAGTTTCACGGGTGACGTTTCACGGGTGCGTTTCACGGGTCTAGGTTTTACTGGTAAGTTTCACGGGTCAAGGTTTCACGGGTAAGTTTCACCGGTAAGTTTCACGGGTATGTTTCACAAGTGACGTTTCACGGGTCTAGGTTTCACTGGAAAGTTTCACGGGTCAAGGTTTCACGGGTAAGTTTCACGGGTAAGTTTCACGGGTAAGTTTTACGGGTATGTTTTACAGGTGACGTTTCACGGGTCTAGGTTTCACTGGTAAGTTTCACGGGTCAAGGTTTCACGGGTAAGTTTCACGGGTAAGTTTCACGGGTATGTTTCATGGGTTATGTTTCACGGGTCTAGGTTTTACTGGTAAGTTTCACGGGTCAAGGTTTCACGGGTAAGTTTCACGGGTAAGTTTTACGGGTGACGTTTCACGGGTCTAGGTTTCACTGGTAAGTTTCACGGGTATGTTTCACGGGTGACGTTTCACGGGTGACGTTTCACGGGTCTAGGTTTCACTGGTAAGTTTCACGGGTCAAGGTTTCACGGGTAAGTTTCACGGGTAAGTTTCACGGGTATGTTTCACGGATGACGTTTCACGGGTCTTGGTTTCACTGGTAAGTTTCACGGGTCAAGGTTTCACGGGTAAGTTTCACGGGTAAGTTTTACGGGTATGTTTTACAGGTGACGTTTCACGGGTAAGTTTCACGGGTAAGTTTCACGGGTATGTTTCACGGGTAAGTTTTACGGGTAAGTTTCACGGGTGACGTTTCACGGGTCTAGGTTTCACTGGAAAGTTTCACGGGTCAAGGATTCACGGGTAAGTTTCACGGGTAAGTTTTACGGGTATGTTTTACAGGTGACGTTTCACGGGTCTAGGTTTCACTGGTAAGTTTCACGGGTCAAGGTTTCACGGGTAAGATTCACGGGTAAGTTTCACGGGTATGTTTCGTGGGTGATGTTTCACGGGTCTAGGTTTCACTGGTAAGTTTCACGGGTCAAGGTTTTACGGGTAAGTTTCACGGGTAAGTTTTACGGGTATGTTTCACGGGTGACGTTTCACGGGTCTAGGTTTCACTGGTAAGTTTCACGGGTCAAGGTTTCACGGGTAAGTTTCACGGGTAAGTTTCACGGGTATGTTTCACGGGTGACGTTTCACGGGTCTAGGTTTCACTAGTAAGTTTCACGGGTCAAGGTTTCACGGGTAAGTTTCACGGGTAAGTTTCACGGGTATGTTTCATGGGTGATATTTCACGGGTCTAGGTTTTACTGGTAAGTTTCACGGGTCAAGGTTTCACGGGTAAGTTTCACGGGTAAGTTTCACGGGTGACGTTTCACGGGTCTAGGTTTCACTGTTAAGTTTCACGGGTATGTTTCACGGGTAAGTTTTACGGGTATGTTTTACAGGTGACGTTTCACGGGTAAGTTTTACGGGTAAGTTTAACGGGTCTAGGTTTCACTGGTAAGTTTCACGGGTCAAGGTTTCACGGGTAAGTTTCACGGGTAAGTTTCACGGGTATGTTTCACGGGTGAAATTTCACGGGTCTAGGTTTCACTGGAAAGTTTCACGGATCAAGGTTTCACGGGTAAGTTTCACGGGTAAGTTTTACGGGTATGTTTTACAGGTGACGTTTCACGGGTCTAGGTTTCACTGGTAAGTTTCACGGGTCAAGGTTTCACGGGTAAGTTTCACGGGTATGTTTCATGGGTGATGTTTCACGGGTCTAGGTTTTACTGGTAAGTTTCACGGGTCAAGGTTTCACGGGTAAGTTTCACGGGTAAGTTTCACGGGTGACGTTTCACGGGTCTAGGTTTCACTGGTAAGTTTCACGGGTATGTTTAACGGGTGACGTTTCACGGGTCTAGGTTTCACTGGTAAGTTTCACGGGTCAAGGTTTCACGGGTAAGTTTCACGGGTAAGTTTCACGGGTATGTTTCACGGATGACGTTTCACGGGTCTTGGTTTCACTGGTAAGTTTCACGGGTCAAGGTTTTACGGGTAAGTTTCACGGGTAAGTTTTACGGGTATGTTTTACAGGTGACGTTTCACGGGTAAGTTTCACGGGTAAGTTTCACGGGTATGTTTCACGGGTGACGTTTCACGGGTCTAGGTTTCACTGGTAAGTTTCACGGGTCAAGGTTTCACGGGTAAGTTTCACGGGTAAGTTTTACGGGTAAGTTTCACGGGTGACGTTTCACGGGTCTAGGTTTCACTGGAAAGTTTCACGGGTCAAGGATTCACGGGTAAGTTTCACGGGTAAGTTTTACGGGTATGTTTTACAGGTGACGTTTCACGGGTCTAGGTTTCACTGGTAAGTTTCACGGGTCAAGGTTTCACGGGTAAGATTCACGGGTAAGTTTCACGGGTATGTTTCATGGGTGATGTTTCACGGGTCTAGGTTTCACTGGTAAGTTTCACGGGTCAAGGTTTTACGGGTAAGTTTCACGGGTAAGTTTCACGGGTATGTTTCACGGGTGACGTTTCACGGGTCTAGGTTTCACTGGTAAGTTTCACGGGTCAAGGTTTCACGGGTAAGATTCACGGGTAAGTTTCACGGGTATGTTTCACGGGTGACGTTTCACGGGTCTAGGTTTCACTAGTAAGTTTCACGGGTCAAGGTTTCACGGGTAAGTTTCACGGGTATGTTTCACGGGTGACGTTTCACGGGTCTAGGTTTCACTGGTAAGTTTCACGGGTCAAGGTTTCACGGGTAAGTTTCACGGGTATGTTTCACGGGTGACGTTTCACGGGTCTAGGTTTCACTGGTAAGTTTCACGGGTCAAGGTTTCACGGGTAAGTTTCACGGGTAAGTTTCACGGGTATGTTTCACGGGTGACGTTTCACGGGTCTAGGATTCACTGGTAAGTTTCACTGGTCAAGGTTTTACGGGTAAGTTTCACTGGTAAGTTTCACGGGTATGTTTCACGGGTGACGTTTCACGGGTCTAGGTTTCACTGGTAAGTTTCACGGGTCAAGGTTTCACGGGTAAGTTTTACGGGTAAGTTTCACGGGTAAGTTTCACGGGTATGTTTCACGGGTGACGTTTCACGGGTCTAGGTTTCACTGGTAAGTTTCACGGGTCAAGGTTTTACGGGTAAGTTTCACGGGTAAGTTTTACGCGTAAGTTTCACGGGTGACGTTTCACGGGTCTAGGTTTCACTGGTTAGTTTCACGGGTCAAGGTTTCACGGGTAAGTTTAACGGGTAAGTTTTACGGGTAAGTTTCACGGGTGACGTTTCACGGGTCTAGGTTTCACTGGTAAGTTTCACGGGTCTAGGTTTCACTGGTAAGTTTCACGGGTCAAGGTTTCACGGGTAAGTTTCACGAATAAGTTTCACGGGTATGTTTCACGGGTGACGTTTCACGGGTCTAGGTTTCACTGGAAAGTTTCACGGATCAAGGTTTTACGGGTAAGTTTCACGGGTAAGTTTCACGGGTAAGTTTTACGGGTATGTTTTACAGGTGACGTTTCACGGGTCTAGGTTTCACTGGTAAGTTTCACGGGTCAAGGTTTCACGGGTAAGTTTCACGGGTAAGTTTCACGGGTATGTTTCATGGGTGATGTTTCACGGGTCTAGGTTTTACTGGTAAGTTTCACGGGTCAAGGTTTCACGGGTAAGTTTCACGGGTGACGTTTCACGGGTCTAGGTTTCACTGGTAAGTTTCACGGGTATGTTTCACGGGTGACGTTTCACGGGTCTAGGTTTCACTGGTAAGTTTCACGGGTCAAGGTTTCACGGGTAAGTTTCACGGGTATGTTTCACGGATGACGTTTCACGGGTCTTGGTTTCACTGGTAAGTTTCACGGGTCAAGGTTTCACGGGTAAGTTTCACGGGTAAGTTTTACGGGTATGTTTTACAGGTGACGTTTCACGGGTAAGTTTCACGGGTAAGTTTCACGGGTATGTTTCACGGGTGACGTTTCACGGGTCTAGGTTTCACTGGTAAGTTTCACGGGTCAAGGTTTCACGGGTAAGTTTCACGGGTAAGTTTCACGGGTATGTTTCATGGGTGATGTTTCACGGGTCTAGGTTTTACTGGTAAGTTTCACGGGTCAAGGTTTCACGGGTAAGTTTCACGGGTAAGTTTCACGGGTGACGTTTCACGGGTCTAGGTTTCACTGGTAAGTTTCACGGGTATGTTTCACGGGTGACGTTTCACGGGTCTAGGTTTCACTGGTAAGTTTCACGGGTCAAGGTTTCACGGGTAAGTTTCACGGGTAAGTTTCACGGGTAAGTTTCACGGGTAAGTTTCACGGGTATGTTTCACGGATGACGTTTCACGGGTCTTGGTTTCACTGGTAAGTTTTACGGGTCAAGGTTTCACGGGTAAGTTTCACGGGTAAGTTTTACGGGTATGTTTTACAGGTGACGTTTCACGGGTAAGTTTCACGGGTAAGTTTCACGGGTATGTTTCACGGGTGACGTTTCACGGGTCTAGGTTTTACTGGTAAGTTTCACGGGTCAAGGTTTCACGGGTAAGTTTCACGGGTAAGTTTCACGGGTATGTTTCATGGGTGATGTTTCACGGGTCTAGGTTTTACTGGTAAGTTTCACGGGTCAAGGTTTCACGGGTAAGTTTCACGGGTAAGTTTCACGGGTAAGTTTCACGGGTAACGTTTCACGGGTCTAGGTTTCACTGGTAAGTTTCACGGGTATGTTTTACAGGTGACGTTTCACGGGTAAGTTTCACGGGTAAGTTTCACGGGTATGTTTCACGGGTGACGTTTCACGGGTCTTGGTTTCACTGGTAAGTTTCACGGGTCAAGGTTTCACGGGTAAGTTTCACGGGTATGTTTCACGGGTGACGTTTCACGGGTCTAGGATTCACGGGTAAGTTTCACGGGTCAAGGTTTCACGGGTAAGTTTCACGGGTAAGTTTCACGGGTATGTTTCACAAGTGACGTTTCACGGGTCTAGGTTTCACTGGAAAGTTTCACGGGTCAAGGTTTCACGGGTAAGTTTCACGGGTAAGTTTTACGGGTATGTTTTACAGGCGACGTTTCACGGGTCTAGGTTTCACTGGTAAGTTTCACGGGTCTAGGTTTCACGGGTAAGTTTCACGGGTAAGTTTCACGGGTATGTTTCACGGGTGACGTTTCACGGGTCTAGGTTTCACTGGTAAGTTTCACGGGTCAAGGTTTCACGGGTAAGTTTCACGGGTAAATTTCACGGGTATGTTTCACGGGTGACGTTTCACGGGTCTAGGTTTCACTGGTAAGTTTCACAGTTCAAGGTTTTACGGGTAAGTTTCACGGGTAAGTTTCACGGGTATGTTTCACGGGTGACGTTTCACGGGTCTAGGTTTCACTGGTAAGTTTCACGGGTCAAGGTTTCACGGGTAAGTTTCACGGGTAAGTTTTACGGGTAAGTTTCACGGGTGACGTTTCACGGGTGCGTTTCACGGGTCTAGGTTTCACTGGTAAGTTTCACGGGTCAAGGTTTCACGGGTAAGTTTCACGGGTAAGTTTTACGGGTATGTTTCATGGGTGATGTTTCACGGGTCTAGGTTTCACTGGTAAGTTTCACGGGTCAAGGTTTCACGGGTAAGTTTCACGGGTAAGTTTCACGGGTAAGTTTTACGGGTATGTTTTACAGGTGACGTTTCACGGGTCTAGGTTTCACTGGTAAGTTTCACGGGTCAAGGTTTCACGGGTAAGTTTCACGGGTAAGTTTCACGGGTATGTTTCATGGGTTATGTTTCACGGGTCTAGGTTTTACTGGTAAGTTTCACGGGTCAAGGTTTCACGGGTAAGTTTCACGGGTAAGTTTCACGGGTGACGTTTCACGGGTCTAGGTTTCACTGGTAAGTTTCACGGGTATGTTTCACGGGTGACGTTTCACGGGTCTAGGTTTCACTGGTAAGTTTCACGGGTCAAGGTTTCACGGGTAAGTTTCACGGGTAAGTTTCACGGGTATGTTTCACGGATGACGTTTCACGGGTCTTGGTTTCACTGGTAAGTTTCACGGGTCAAGGTTTCACGGGTAAGTTTCACGGGTAAGTTTTACGGGTATGTTTTACAGGTGACGTTTCACGGGTAAGTTTCACGAGTAAGTTTCACGGGTATGTTTCACGGGTGAAGTTTCACGGGTCTAGGTTTCACTGGTAAGTTTCACGGGTCAAGGTTTCACGGGTAAGTTTCACGGGTAAGTTTTACGGGTAAGTTTCACGGGTGACGTTTCACGGGTCTAGGTTTCACTGGAAAGTTTCACGGGTCAAGGATTCACGGGTAAGTTTCACGGGTAAGTTTTACGGGTATGTTTTACAGGTGACGTTTCACGGGTCTAGGTTTCACTGGTAAGTTTCACGGGTCAAGGTTTCACGGGTAAGATTCACGGGTAAGTTTCACGGGTATGTTTCATGGGTGATATTTCACGGGTCTAGGTTTTACTGGTAAGTTTCACGGGTCAAGGTTTCACGGGTAAGTTTCACGGGTAAGTTTCACGGGTGACGTTTCACGGGTCTAGGTTTCACTGTTAAGTTTCACGGGTATGTTTCACGGGTAAGTTTTACGGGTATGTTTTACAGGTGACGTTTCACGGGTAAGTTTTACGGGTAAGTTTAACGGGTCTAGGTTTCACTGGTAAGTTTCACGGGTCAAGGTTTCACGGGTAAGTTTCACGGGTAAGTTTCACGGGTATGTTTCACGGGTGAAATTTCACGGGTCTAGGTTTTACTGGTAAGTTTCACGGGTCAAGGTTTCACGGGTAAGTTTCACGGGTAAGTTTCACGGGTGACGTTTCACGGGTCTAGGTTTCACTGGTAAGTTTCACGGGTATGTTTCACGGGTAAGTTTTACGGGTATGTTTTACAGGTGACGTTTCACGGGTAAGTTTTACGGGTAAGTTTAACGGGTCTAGGTTTCACTGGTAAGTTTCACGGGTCAAGGTTTCACGGGTAAGTTTCACGGGTAAGTTTCACGGGTATGTTTCACGGGTGAAATTTCACGGGTCTAGGTTTCACTGGAAAGTTTCACGGATCAAGGTTTCACGGGTAAGTTTCACGGGTAAGTTTTACGGGTATGTTTTACAGGTGACGTTTCACGGGTCTAGGTTTCACTGGTAAGTTTCACGGGTCAAGGTTTCACGGGTAAGTTTCACGGGTATGTTTCATGGGTGATGTTTCACGGGTCTAGGTTTTACTGGTAAGTTTCACGGGTCAAGGTTTCACGGGTAAGTTTCACGGGTAAGTTTCACGGGTGACGTTTCACGGGTCTAGGTTTCACTGGTAAGTTTCACGGGTATGTTTAACGGGTGACGTTTCACGGGTCTAGGTTTCACTGGTAAGTTTCACGGGTCAAGGTTTCACGGGTAAGTTTCACGGGTAAGTTTCACGGGTATGTTTCACGGATGACGTTTTACGGGTCTTGGTTTCACTGGTAAGTTTCACGGGTCAAGGTTTTACGGGTAAGTTTCACGGGTAAGTTTTACGGGTATGTTTTACAGGTGACGTTTCACGGGTAAGTTTCACGGGTAAGTTTCACGGGTATGTTTCACGGGTGACGTTTCACGGGTCTAGGTTTCACTGGTAAGTTTCACGGGTCAAGGTTTCACGGGTAAGTTTTACGGGTAAGTTTTACGGGTAAGTTTCACGGGTGACGTTTCACGGGTCTAGGTTTCACTGGAAAGTTTCACGGGTCAAGGATTCACGGGTAAGTTTCACAGGTAAGTTTTACGGGTATGTTTTACAGGTGACGTTTCACGGGTCTAGGTTTCACTGGTAAGTTTCACGGGTCAAGGTTTCACGGGTAAGATTCACGGGTAAGTTTCACGGGTATGTTTCATGGGTGATGTTTCACGGATCTAGGTTTCACTGGTAAGTTTCACGGGTCAAGGTTTTACGGGTAAGTTTCACGGGTAAGTTTCACGGGTATGTTTCACGGGTGACGTTTCACGGGTCTAGGTTTCACTGGTAAGTTTCACGGGTCAAGGTTTCACGGGTAAGATTCACGGGTAAGTTTCACGGGTATGTTTCACGGGTGACGTTTCACGGGTCTAGGTTTCACTAGTAAGTTTCACGGGTCAAGGTTTCACGGGTAAGTTTCACGGGTATGTTTCACGGGTGACGTTTCACGGGTCTAGGTTTCACTGGTAAGTTTAACGGGTCAAGGTTTCACGGGTAAGTTTCACGGGTAAGTTTCACGGGTATGTTTCACGGGTGACGTTTCACGGGTCTAGGTTTCACTGGTAAGTTTCACGGGTCAAGGTTTCACGGGTAAGTTTCACGGGTAAGTTTCACGGGTATGTTTCACGGGTGACGTTTCACGGGTCTAGGAATCACTGGTAAGTTTCACGGGTCAAGGTTTTACGGGTAAGTTTCACTGGTAAGTTTCACGGGTATGTTTCACGGGTGACGTTTCACGGGTCTAGGTTTCACTGGTAAGTTTCACGGGTCAAGGTTTTACGGGTAAGTTTCACGGGTAAGTTTTACGCGTAAGTTTCACGGGTGACGTTTCACGGGTCTAGGTTTCACTGGTAAGTTTCACGGGTCAAGGTTTCACGGGTAAGTTTAACGGGTAAGTTTTACGGGTAAGTTTCACGGGTGACGTTTCACGGGTCTAGGTTTCACTGGTAAGTTTCACGGGTCTAGGTTTCACTGGTAAGTTTCACGGGTCAAGGTTTCACGGGTAAGTTTCACGAATAAGTTTCACGGGTATGTTTCACGGGTGACGTTTCACGGGTCTAGGTTTCACTGGAAAGTTTCACGGATCAAGGTTTTACGGGTAAGTTTCACGGGTAAGTTTTACGGGTATGTTTTACAGGTGACGTTTCACGGGTCTAGGTTTCACTGGTAAGTTTCACGGGTCAAGGTTTCACGGGTAAGTTTCACGGGTAAGTTTCACGGGTATGTTTCACGGGTGATGTTTCACGGGTCTAGGTTTTACTGGTAAGTTTCACGGGTCAAGGTTTCACGGGTAAGTTTCACGGGTGACGTTTCACGGGTCTAGGTTTCACTGGTAAGTTTCACGGGTATGTTTCACGGGTGACGTTTCACGGGTCTAGGTTTCACTGGTAAGTTTCACGGGTCAAGGTTTCACGGGTAAGTTTCACGGGTATGTTTCACGGATGACGTTTCACGGGTCTTGGTTTCACTGGTAAGTTTCACGGGTCAAGGTTTCACGGGTAAGTTTCACGGGTAAGTTTTACGGGTATGTTTTACAGGTGACGTTTCACGGGTAAGTTTCACGGGTAAGTTTCACGGGTATGTTTCACGGGTGACGTTTCACGGGTCTAGGTTTCACTGGTAAGTTTCACGGGTCAAGGTTTCACGGGTAAGTTTCACGGGTAAGTTTCACGGGTATGTTTCATGGGTGATGTTTCACGGGTCTAGGTTTTACTGGTAAGTTTCACGGGTCAAGGTTTCACGGGTAAGTTTCACGGGTGACGTTTCACGGGTCTAGGTTTCACTGGTAAGTTTCACGGGTATGTTTCACGGGTGACGTTTCACGGGTCTAGGTTTCACTGGTAAGTTTCACGGGTCAAGGTTTCACGGGTAAGTTTCACGGGTAAGTTTCACGGGTAAGTTTCACGGGTAAGTTTCACGGGTATGTTTCACGGATGACGTTTCACGGGTCTTGGTTTCACTGGTAAGTTTTACGGGTCAAGGTTTCACGGGTAAGTTTCACGGGTAAGTTTTACGGGTATGTTTTACAGGTGACGTTTCACGGGTAAGTTTCACGGGTAAGTTTCACGGGTATGTTTCACGGGTGACGTTTCACGGGTCTAGGTTTTACTGGTAAGTTTCACGGGTCAAGGTTTCACGGGTAAGTTTCACGGGTAAGTTTCACGGGTATGTTTCATGGGTGATGTTTCACGGGTCTAGGTTTTACTGGTAAGTTTCACGGGTCAAGGTTTCACGGGTAAGTTTCACGGGTAAGTTTCACGGGTGACGTTTCACGGGTCTAGGTTTCACTGGTAAGTTTCACGGGTATGTTTTACAGGTGACGTTTCACGGGTAAGTTTCACGGGTAAGTTTCACGGGTATGTTTCACGGGTGACGTTTCACGGGTCTTGGTTTCACTGGTAAGTTTCACGGGTCAAGGTTTCACGGGTAAGTTTCACGGGTATGTTTCACGGGTGACGTTTCACGGGTCTAGGTTTCACTGGTAAGTTTCACGGGTCAAGGTTTCACGGGTAAGTTTCACGGGTAAGTTTTACGGGTAAGTTTCACGGGTCTAGGTTTCACTGGTAAGTTTCACGGGTCAAGGTTTCACGGGTAAGTTTCACGGGTAAGTTTCACGGGTGTGTTTCACGGGTGACGTTTCACGGGTCTAGGTTTCACTGGAAAGTTTCACGGATCAAGGTTTCACGGGTAAGTTTCACGGGTAAGTTTTACGGGTATGTTTTACAGGTGACGTTTCACGGGTCTAGGTTTCACTGGTAAGTTTCACGGGTCAAGGTTTCACGGGTAAGTTTCACGGGTAAGTTTCACGGGTGACGTTTCACGGGTCTAGGTTTCACTGGTAAGTTTCACGGGTCAAGGTTTCACGGGTAAGATTCACGGGTAAGTTTCACGGGTATGTTTTACGGGTGACGTTTCACGGGTATAGGTTTCACTAGTAAGTTTCACGGGTCAAGGTTTCACGGGTAAGTTTCACGGGTAAGTTTCACGGGTATGTTTCACGGGTGACGTTTCACGGGTCTAGGTTTCACTGGTAAGTTTCACGGGTCAAGGTTTCACGGGTAAGTTTCACGGGTAAGTTTCACAGTATGTTTCACGGGTGACGTTTCACTGGTCTAGGTTTCACTGGTAAGTTTCACGGGTCAAGGTTTCACGGGTAAAATTTACGGGTAAGTTTCACGGGTAAGTTTTACGCGTAAGTTTCACGGGTGACGTTTCACGGATCTAGGTTTCACTGGTAAGTTTCACGGGTCAAGGTTTCACGGGTAAGTTTAACGGGTAAGTTTTACGGGTAAGTTTCACGGGTGACGTTTCACGGGTCTAGGTTTCACTGGTAAGTTTCACGGGTCTAGGTTTCACTGGTAAGTTTCACGGGTCAAGGTTTCACGGGTAAGTTTCACGGGTAAGTTTCACGGGTATGTTTCACGGGTGACGTTTCACGGGTCTAGGTTTCACTGGAAAGTTTCACGGATCAAGGTTTCACGGGTAAGTTTCACGGGTAAGTTTTACGGGTATGTTTTACAGGTGACGTTTCACGGGTCTAGGTTTCACTGGTAAGTTTCACGGGTCAAGGTTTCACGGGTAAGTTTCACGGGTAAGTTTCACGGGTATGTTTCATGGGTGATGTTTCACGGGTCTAGGTTTTACTGGTAAGTTTCACGGGTCAAGGTTTCACGGGTAAGTTTCACGGGTAAGTTTCACGGGTGACGTTTCACGGGTCTAGGTTTCACTGGTAAGTTTCACGGGTATGTTTCACGGGTGACGTTTCACGGGTCTAGGTTTCACTGGTAAGTTTCACGGGTCAAGGTTTCACGGGTAAGTTTCACGGGTAAGTTTCACGGGTATGTTTCACGGATGACGTTTCACGGGTCTTGGTTTCACTGGTAAGTTTCACGGGTCAAGGTTTCACGGGTAAGTTTCACGGGTAAGTTTTACGGGTATGTTTTACAGGTGACGTTTCACGGGTAAGTTTCACGGGTAAGTTTCACGGGTATGTTTCACGGGTGACGTTTCACGGGTCTAGGTTTCACTGGTAAGTTTCACGGGTCAAGGATTCACGGGTAAGTTTCACGGGTAAGTTTTACGGGTAAGTTTCACGGGTGACGTTTCACGGGTCTAGGTTTCACTGGAAAGTTTCACGGGTCAAGGATTCACGGGTAAGTTTCACGGGTAAGTTTTACGGGTATGTTTTACAGGTGACGTTTCACGGGTCTAGGTTTCACTGGTAAGTTTCACGGGTCAAGGTTTCACGGGTAAGTTTCACGGGTAAGTTTCACGGGTATGTTTCATGGGTGATGTTTCACGGGTCTAGGTTTTACTGGTAAGTTTCACGGGTCAAGGTTTCACGGGTAAATTTCACGGGTAAGTTTCACGGGTGACGTTTCACGGGTCTAGGTTTCACTGGTAAGTTTCACGGGTATGTTTCACGGGTGACGTTTCACGGGTCTAGGTTTCACTGGTAAGTTTCACGGGTCAAGGTTTCACGGGTAAGTTTCACGGGTAAGTTTCACGGGTATGTTTCACGGATGACGTTTCACGGGTCTTGGTTTCACTGGTAAGTTTCACGGGTCAAGGTTTCACGGGTAAGTTTCACGGGTAAGTTTTACGGGTATGTTTTACAGGTGACGTTTCACGGGTAAGTTTCACGGGTAAGTTTCACGGGTATGTTTCACGGGTGACGTTTCACGGGTCTAGGTTTCACTGGTAAGTTTCACGGGTCAAGGTTTCACGGGTAAGTTTCACGGGTAAGTTTTACGGGTAAGTTTCACGTGTGACGTTTCACGGGTCTAGGTTTCACTGGAAAGTTTCACGGGTCAAGGATTCACGGGTAAGTTTCACGGGTAAGTTTTACGGGTATGTTTTACAGGTGACGTTTCACGGGTCTAGGTTTCACTGGTAAGTTTCACGGGTCAATGTTTCACGGGTAAGTTTCACGGGTAAGTTTCACGGGTATGTTTCATGGGTGATGTTTCACGGGTCTAGGTTTTACTGGTAAGTTTCACGGGTCAAGGTTTCACGGGTAAGTTTCACGGGTAAGTTTCACGGGTGACGTTTCACGGGTCTAGGTTTCACTGGTAAGTTTCACGGGTATATTTCACGGGTGACGTTTCACGGATCTAGGTTTCACTGGTAAGTTTCACGGGTCAAGGTTTCACGGGTAAGTTTCACGAGTAAGTTTCACGGGTATGTTTCACGGGTAAGTTTCACGGGTGACGTTTCACGGGTCTAGGTTTCACTGGTAAGTTTCAAGGGTATGTTTCACGGGTGACGTTTCACGGGTCTAGGTTTCACTGGTAAGTTTCACGGGTCAAGGTTTCACGGGTAAGTTTCACGGGTAAGTTTCACGGGTATGTTTCACGGATGACGTTTCACGGGTCTTGGTTTCACTGGTAAGTTTCACGGGTCAAGGTTTCACGGGTAAGTTTCACGGGTAAGTTTTACGGGTATGTTTTACAGGTGACGTTTCACGGGTAAGTTTCACGGGTAAGTTTCACGGGTATGTTTCACGGGTGACGTTTCACGGGTCTTGGTTTCACTGGTAAGTTTCACGGGTCAAGGTTTCACGGGTAAGTTTCACGGGTATGTTTCACGGGTGACGTTTCACGGGTCTAGGTTTCACTGGTAAGTTTCACGGGTCAAGGTTTCACGGGTAAGTTTCACGGGTAAGTTTTACGGGTATGTTTCACGGGTCTAGGTTTCAATGGTAAGTTTCACGGGTCAAGGTTTCACGGGTAAGTTTCACGGGTAAGTTTCACGGGTATGTTTCACGGGTGACGTTTCACGGGTCTAGGTTTCACTGGAAAGTTTCACGGATCAAGGTTTCACGGGTAAGTTTCACGGGTAAGTTTTACGGGTATGTTTTACAGGTGACGTTTCACGGGTCTAGGTTTCACTGGCAAGTTTCACGGGTCAAGGTTTCACGGGTAAGTTTCACGGGTAAGTTTCACGGGTATGTTTCATGGGTGATGTTTCACGGGTCTAGGTTTTACTGGTAAGTTTCACGGGTCAAGGTTTCACGGGTAAGTTTCACGGGTAAGTTTCACGGGTGACGTTTCACGGGTCTAGGTTTCACTGGTAAGTTTCACGGGTATGTTTCACGGGTGACGTTTCACGGGTCTAGGTTTCACTGGTAAGTTTCACGGGTCAAGGTTTCACGGGTAAGTTTCACTGGTAAGTTTCACGGGTATGTTTCACGGATGACGTTTCACGGGTAAGTTTCACGGGTAAGTTTCACGGGTATGTTTCACGGGTGACGTTTCACGGGTCTAGGTTTCACGGGTAAGTTTAACGGGTAAGTTTTACGGGTAAGTTTCACGGGTGACGTTTCACGGGTCTAGGTTTCACTGGTAAGTTTCACGGGTCTAGGTTTCACTGGTAAGTTTCACGGGTCAAGGTTTCACGGGTAAGTTTCACGGGTAAGTTTCACGGGTATGTTTCACGGGTGACGTTTCACGGGTCTAGGTTTCACTGGAAAGTTTCACAGATCAAGGTTTCACGGGTAAGTTTCACGGGTAAGTTTCACGGGTAAGTTTTACGGGTATGTTTTACAGGTGACGTTTCACGGGTCTAGGTTTCACTGGTAAGTTTCACGGGTCAAGGTTTCACGGGTAAGTTTCACGGGTAAGTTTCACGGGTATGTTTCATGGGTGATGTTTCACGGGTCTAGGTTTTACTGGTAGGGTTTCACGGGTCAAGGTTTCACGGGTAAGTTTTACGGGTCTATGTTTCACTGGTAAGTTTCACGGGTATGTTTCACGGGTGACGTTTCACGGGTCTAGGTTGCACTGGAAAGTTTCACGGGTCAAGGATTCACGGGTAAGTTTCACGGGTAAGTTTTACGGGTATGTTTTACAGGTGACGTTTCACGGGTCTAGGTTTCACTGGTAAGTTTCACGGGTCAAGGTTTCACGGGTAAGATTCACGGGTAAGTTTTACGGGTATGTTTCATAAGTGATGTTTCACGGGTCTAGGTTTCACTGGTAAGTTTCACGGGTCAAGGTTTTACGGGTAAGTTTCACGGGTATGTTTCACGGGTGACGTTTCACGGGTCTAGGTTTCGCTGGTAAGTTTCACGGGTCAAGGTTTCACGGGTAAGTTTCACGGGTAAGTTTCACGGGTATATTTCACGGGTGACGTTTCACGGGTCTAGGTTTCACTAGTAAGTTTCACGGGTCAAGGTTTCACGGGTAAGTTTCACGGGTAAGTTTCACGGGTATGTTTCATGGGTGATGTTTCACGGGTCTAGGTTTTACTGGTAAGTTTCACGGGTCAAGGTTTCACGGGTAAGTTTCACGGGTAAGTTTCACGGGTGACGTTTCACGGGTCTAGGTTTCACTGGTAAGTTTCACGGGTATGTTTCACGGGTAAGTTTTACGGGTATGTTTTACAGGTGACGTTTCACGGGTAAAGGTTTCACGGGTCAAGGTTTCACGGGTAAGTTTCACGGGTAAGTTTCACGGGTATGTTTTACAGGTGACGTTTCACGGGTCTAGGTTTCACTGGTAAGTTTCACGGGTCAAGGTTTCACTGGTAAGATTCACGGGTAAGTTTCACGGGTATGTTTCATGAGTGATGTTTCACGGGTCTAGGTTTCACTGGTAAGTTTCACGGGTCAAGGTTTTACGGGTAAGTTTCACGGGTAAGTTTCACGGGTATGTTTAACGGGTGACGTTTCACGGGTCTAGGTTTCACTGGTAAGTTTCACGGGTCAAGGTTTCACGGGTCAAGGTTTCACGGGTAAGTTTCACGGGTAAGTTTCACGGGTATGTTTCACGGGTGACGTTTCACGGGTCTAGGTTTCACTAGTAAGTTTCACTTGTCAAGGTTTCACGGGTAAGTTTCACGGGTAAGTTTCACGGGTATGTTTCACGGGTGACGTTTTACGGGTCTAGGTTTCACTGGTAAGTTTCACGGGTCAAGGTTTCACGGGTAAGTTTCACGGGTAAGTTTCACGGGTATGTTTCACGGGTGACGTTTCACGGGTCTAGGTTTCACTGGTAAGTTTCACGGGTCAAGGTTTCACGGGTAAGTTTCACGGGTAAGTTTCACGGGTATGTTTCACGGGTGACGTTTCACGGGTCTAGGTTTCACTGGTAAGTTTCACGGGTCAAGGTTTTACGGGTAAGTTTCACGGGTAAATTTCACGGGTATG
This sequence comes from Agonum fuliginosum, assembly GCA_947534325.1. NCBI lineage: Eukaryota > Metazoa > Arthropoda > Insecta > Coleoptera > Carabidae > Agonum > Agonum fuliginosum. Next base: position 28,130,822 of record OX384036.1, read on the forward strand.
TTTCACGGGTGACGTTTCACGGGTCTAGGATTCACGGGTAAGTTTCACGGGTCAAGGTTTCACGGGTAAGTTTCACGGGTAAGTTTCACGGGTATGTTTCACAAGTGACGTTTCACGGGTCTAGGTTTCACTGGAAAGTTTCACGGGTCAAGGTTTCACGGGTAAGTTTCACGGGTAAGTTTTACGGGTATGTTTTACAGGCGACGTTTCACGGGTCTAGGTTTCACTGGTAAGTTTCACGGGTCTAGGTTTCACGGGTAAGTTTCACGGGTAAGTTTCACGGGTATGTTTCACGGGTGACGTTTCACGGGTCTAGGTTTCACTGGTAAGTTTCACGGGTCAAGGTTTCACGGGTAAGTTTCACGGGTAAATTTCACGGGTATGTTTCACGGGTGACGTTTCACGGGTCTAGGTTTCACTGGTAAGTTTCACAGTTCAAGGTTTTACGGGTAAGTTTCACGGGTAAGTTTCACGGGTATGTTTCACGGGTGACGTTTCACGGGTCTAGGTTTCACTGGTAAGTTTCACGGGTCAAGGTTTCACGGGTAAGTTTCACGGGTAAGTTTTACGGGTAAGTTTCACGGGTGACGTTTCACGGGTGCGTTTCACGGGTCTAGGTTTCACTGGTAAGTTTCACGGGTCAAGGTTTCACGGGTAAGTTTCACCGGTAAGTTTCACGGGTATGTTTCACAAGTGACGTTTCACGGGTCTAGGTTTCACTGGAAAGTTTCACGGGTCAAGGTTTCACGGGTAAGTTTCACGGGTAAGTTTTACGGGTATGTTTCATGGGTGATGTTTCACGGGTCTAGGTTTCACTGGTAAGTTTCACGGGTCAAGGTTTCACGGGTAAGTTTCACGGGTAAGTTTCACGGGTAAGTTTTACGGGTATGTTTTACAGGTGACGTTTCACGGGTCTAGGTTTCACTGGTAAGTTTCACGGGTCAAGGTTTCACGGGTAAGTTTCACGGGTAAGTTTCACGGGTATGTTTCATGGGTTATGTTTCACGGGTCTAGGTTTTACTGGTAAGTTTCACGGGTCAAGGTTTCACGGGTAAGTTTCACGGGTAAGTTTCACGGGTGACGTTTCACGGGTCTAGGTTTCACTGGTAAGTTTCACGGGTATGTTTCACGGGTGACGTTTCACGGGTCTAGGTTTCACTGGTAAGTTTCACGGGTCAAGGTTTCACGGGTAAGTTTCACGGGTAAGTTTCACGGGTATGTTTCACGGATGACGTTTCACGGGTCTTGGTTTCACTGGTAAGTTTCACGGGTCAAGGTTTCACGGGTAAGTTTCACGGGTAAGTTTTACGGGTATGTTTTACAGGTGACGTTTCACGGGTAAGTTTCACGGGTAAGTTTCACGGGTATGTTTCACGGGTGAAGTTTCACGGGTCTAGGTTTCACTGGTAAGTTTCACGGGTCAAGGTTTCACGGGTAAGTTTCACGGGTAAGTTTTACGGGTAAGTTTCACGGGTGACGTTTCACGGGTCTAGGTTTCACTGGAAAGTTTCACGGGTCAAGGATTCACGGGTAAGTTTCACGGGTAAGTTTTACGGGTATGTTTTACAGGTGACGTTTCACGGGTCTAGGTTTCACTGGTAAGTTTCACGGGTCAAGGTTTCACGGGTAAGTTTCACGGGTAAGTTTCACGGGTATGTTTCACGGGTGACGTTTCACGGGTCTAGGTTTCACTAGTAAGTTTCACGGGTCAAGGTTTCACGGGTAAGTTTCACGGGTATGTTTCATGGGTGATATTTCACGGGTCTAGGTTTTACTGGTAAGTTTCACGGGTCAAGGTTTCACGGGTAAGTTTCACGGGTGACGTTTCACGGGTCTAGGTTTCACTGGTAAGTTTCACGGGTATGTTTCACGGGTAAGTTTTACGGGTATGTTTTACAGGTGACGTTTCACGGGTAAGTTTTACGGGTAAGTTTAACGGGTCTAGGTTTCACTGGTAAGTTTCACGGGTCAAGGTTTCACGGGTAAGTTTCACGGGTAAGTTTCACGGGTATGTTTCACGGGTGAAATTTCACGGGTCTAGGTTTCACTGGAAAGTTTCACGGATCAAGGTTTCACGGGTAAGTTTCACGGGTAAGTTTTACGAAGAAGTTTCACGGGTGACGTTTCACGGGTGCGTTTCACGGGTCTAGGTTTCACTGGTAAGTTTCACGGGTCAAGGTTTCACGGGTAAGTTTCACCGGTAAGTTTCACGGGTATGTTTCACAAGTGACGTTTCACGGGTCTAGGTTTCACTGGAAAGTTTCACGGGTCAAGGTTTCACGGGTAAGTTTCACGGGTAAGTTTTACGGGTATGTTTCATGGGTGATGTTTCACGGGTCTAGGTTTCACTGGTAAGTTTCACGGGTCAAGGTTTCACGGGTAAGTTTCACGGGTAAGTTTCACGGGTAAGTTTTACGGGTATGTTTTACAGGTGACGTTTCACGGGTCTAGGTTTCACTGGTAAGTTTCACGGGTCAAGGTTTCACGGGTAAGTTTCACGGGTAAGTTTCACGGGTATGTTTCATGGGTTATGTTTCACGGGTCTAGGTTTTACTGGTAAGTTTCACGGGTCAAGGTTTCACGGGTAAGTTTCACGGGTGACGTTTCACGGGTCTAGGTTTCACTGGTAAGTTTCACGGGTATGTTTCACGGGTGACGTTTCACGGGTCTAGGTTTCACTGGTAAGTTTCACGGGTCAAGGTTTCACGGGTAAGTTTCACGGGTAAGTTTCACGGGTATGTTTCACGGATGACGTTTCACGGGTCTTGGTTTCACTGGTAAGTTTCACGGGTCAAGGTTTCACGGGTAAGTTTCACGGGTAAGTTTTACGGGTATGTTTTACAGGTGACGTTTCACGGGTAAGTTTCACGGGTAAGTTTCACGGGTATGTTTCACGGGTGAAGTTTCACGGGTCTAGGTTTCACTGGTAAGTTTCACGGGTCAAGGTTTCACGGGTAAGTTTCACGGGTAAGTTTTACGGGTAAGTTTCACGGGTGACGTTTCACGGGTCTAGGTTTCACTGGAAAGTTTCACGGGTCAAGGATTCACGGGTAAGTTTCACGGGTAAGTTTTACGGGTATGTTTTACAGGTGACGTTTCACGGGTCTAGGTTTCACTGGTAAGTTTCACGGGTCAAGGTTTCACGGGTAAGATTCACGGGTAAGTTTCACGGGTATGTTTCGTGGGTGATGTTTCACGGGTCTAGGTTTCACTGGTAAGTTTCACGGGTCAAGGTTTTACGGGTAAGTTTCACGGGTAAGTTTTACGGGTATGTTTCACGGGTGACGTTTCACGGGTCTAGGTTTCACTGGTAAGTTTCACGGGTCAAGGTTTCACGGGTAAGTTTCACGGGTAAGTTTCACGGGTATGTTTCACGGGTGACGTTTCACGGGTCTAGGTTTCACTAGTAAGTTTCACGGGTCAAGGTTTCACGGGTAAGTTTCACGGGTATGTTTCATGGGTGATATTTCACGGGTCTAGGTTTTACTGGTAAGTTTCACGGGTCAAGGTTTCACGGGTAAGTTTCACGGGTGACGTTTCACGGGTCTAGGTTTCACTGGTAAGTTTCACGGGTATGTTTCACGGGTAAGTTTTACGGGTATGTTTTACAGGTGACGTTTCACGGGTAAGTTTTACGGCTAAGTTTAACGGGTCTAGGTTTCACTGGTAAGTTTCACGGGTCAAGGTTTCACGGGTAAGTTTCACGGGTAAGTTTCACGGGTATGTTTCACGGGTGAAATTTCACGGGTCTAGGTTTCACTGGAAAGTTTCACGGATCAAGGTTTCACGGGTAAGTTTCACGGGTAAGTTTTACGGGTATGTTTTACAGGTGACGTTTCACGGGTCTAGGTTTCACTGGTAAGTTTCACGGGTCAAGGTTTCACGGGTAAGTTTCACGGGTATGTTTCATGGGTGATGTTTCACGGGTCTAGGTTTTACTGGTAAGTTTCACGGGTCAAGGTTTCACGGGTAAGTTTCACGGGTAAGTTTCACGGGTGACGTTTCACGGGTCTAGGTTTCACTGGTAAGTTTCACGGGTATGTTTAACGGGTGACGTTTCACGGGTCTAGGTTTCACTGGTAAGTTTCACGGGTCAAGGTTTCACGGGTAAGTTTCACGGGTAAGTTTCACGGGTATGTTTCACGGATGACGTTTCACGGGTCTTGGTTTCACTGGTAAGTTTCACGGGTCAAGGTTTTACGGGTAAGTTTCACGGGTAAGTTTTACGGGTATGTTTTACAGGTGACGTTTCACGGGTAAGTTTCACGGGTAAGTTTCACGGGTATGTTTCACGGGTGACGTTTCACGGGTCTAGGTTTCACTGGTAAGTTTCACGGGTCAAGGTTTCACGGGTAAGTTTCACGGGTAAGTTTTACGGGTAAGTTTCACGGGTGACGTTTCACGGGTCTAGGTTTCACTGGAAAGTTTCACGGGTCAAGGATTCACGGGTAAGTTTCACGGGTAAGTTTTACGGGTATGTTTTACAGGTGACGTTTCACGGGTCTAGGTTTCACTGGTAAGTTTCACGGGTCAAGGTTTCACGGGTAAGATTCACGGGTAAGTTTCACGGGTATGTTTCATGGGTGATGTTTCACGGGTCTAGGTTTCACTGGTAAGTTTCACGGGTCAAGGTTTTACGGGTAAGTTTCACGGGTAAGTTTCACGGGTATATTTCACGGGTGACGTTTCACGGGTCTAGGTTTCACTGGTAAGTTTCACGGGTCAAGGTTTCACGGGTAAGATTCACGGGTAAGTTTCACGGGTATGTTTCACGGGTGACGTTTCACGGGTCTAGGTTTCACTAGTAAGTTTCACGGGTCAAGGTTTCACGGGTAAGTTTCACGGGTATGTTTCACGGGTGACGTTTCACGGGTCTAGGTTTCACTGGTAAGTTTCACGGGTCAAGGTTTCACGGGTAAGTTTCACGGGTATGTTTCACGGGTGACGTTTCACGGGTCTAGGTTTCACTGGTAAGTTTCACGGGTCAAGGTTTCACGGGTAAGTTTCACGGGTAAGTTTCACGGGTATGTTTCACGGGTGACGTTTCACGGGTCTAGGATTCACTGGTAAGTTTCACGGGTCAAGGTTTTACGGGTAAGTTTCACTGGTAAGTTTCACGGGTATGTTTCACGGGTGACGTTTCACGGGTCTAGGTTTCACTGGTAAGTTTCACGGGTCAAGGTTTCACGGGTAAGTTTTACGGGTAAGTTTCACGGGTAAGTTTCACGGGTATGTTTCACGGGTGACGTTTCACGGGTCTAGGTTTCACTGGTAAGTTTCACGGGTCAAGGTTTTACGGGTAAGTTTCACGGGTAAGTTTTACGCGTAAGTTTCACGGGTGACGTTTCACGGGTCTAGGTTTCACTGGTAAGTTTCACGGGTCAAGGTTTCACGGGTAAGTTTAACGGGTAAGTTTTACGGGTAAGTTTCACGGGTGACGTTTCACGGGTCTAGGTTTCACTGGTAAGTTTCACGGGTCTAGGTTTCACTGGTAAGTTTCACGGGTAAGTTTTACGGGTATGTTTTACAGGTGACGTTTCACGGGTAAGTTTCACGGGTAAGTTTCACGGGTATGTTTCACGGGTGACGTTTCACGGGTCTTGGTTTCACTGGTAAGTTTCACGGGTCAAGGTTTCACGGGTAAGTTTCACGGGTATGTTTCACGGGTGACGTTTCACGGGTCTAGGTTTCACTGGTAAGTTTCACGGGTCAAGGTTTCACGGGTAAGTTTCACGGGTAAGTTTTACGGGTAAGTTTCACGGGTCTAGGTTTCAATGGTAAGTTTCAGGGGTCAAGGTTTCACGGGTAAGTTTCACGGGTAAGTTTCACGGGTATGTTTCACGGGTGACGTTTCACGGGTCTAGGTTTCACTGGAAAGTTTCACGGATCAAGGTTTCACGGGTAAGTTTCACGGGTAAGTTTTACGGGTATGTTTTACAGGTGACGTTTCACGGGTCTAGGTTTCACTGGTAAGTTTCACGGGTCAAGGTTTCACGGGTAAGTTTCACGGGTAAGTTTCACGGGTGACGTTTCACGGGTCTAGGTTTCACTAGTAAGTTTCACGGGTATGTTTCACGGGTGACGTTTCACGGGTCTAGGTTTCACTGGTAAGTTTCACTGGTCAAGGTTTCACGGGTAAGTTTAACTGGTAAGTTTCACGGGTATGTTTCACGGATGACGTTTCACGGGTCTTGGTTTCACTGGTAAGTTTCACGGGTCAAGGTTTCACGGGTAAGTTTCACGGGTAAGTTTTACGGGTATGTTTTACAGGTGACGTTTCACGGGTAAGTTTCACGGGTAAGTTTCACGGGTATGTTTCACGGGTGACGTTTCACGGGTCTAGGTTTCACTGGTAAGTTTCACGGGTCAAGGTTTCACGGGTAAGTTTCACGGGTAAGTTTTACGGGTAAGTTTCACGGGTGACGTTTCACGGGTCTAGGTTTCACTGGAAAGTTTCACGGGTCAAGGATTCACGGGTAAGTTTCACGGGTAAGTTTTACGGGTATGTTTTACAGGTGACGTTTCACGGGTCTAGGTTTCACTGGTAAGTTTCACGGGTCAAGGTTTCACGGGTAAGATTCACGGGTAAGTTTCACGGGTATGTTTCATGGGTGATGTTTCACGGGTCTAGGTTTCACTGGTAAGTTTCACGGGTCAAGGTTTTACGGGTAAGTTTCACGGGTATGTTTCACGGTTGACGTTTCACGGGTCTAGGTTTCACTGGTAAGTTTCACGGGTCAAGGTTTCACGGGTAAGATTCACGGGTAAGTTTCACGGGTATGTTTCACGGGTGACGTTTCACGGGTATAGGTTTCACTAGTAAGTTTCACGGGTCAAGGTTTCACGGGTAAGTTTCACGGGTAAGTTTCACGGGTATGTTTCACGGGTGACGTTTCACGGGTCTAGGTTTCACTGGTAAGTTTCACGGGTCAAGGTTTCACGGGTAAGATTCACGGGTAAGTTTCACGGGTATGTTTCACGGGTGACGTTTCACGGGTCTAGGTTTCACTGGTAAGTTTCCCGGGTCAAGGTTTCACGAGTAAGTTTTACGGGTAAGTTTTACGCGTAAGTTTCACGGGTGACGTTTCACGGGTCTAGGTTTCACTGGTAAGTTTCACGGGTCAAGGTTTCACGGGTAAGTTTAACGGGTAAGTTTTACGGGTAAGTTTCACGGGTGACGTTTCACGTGTCTAGGTTTCACTGGTAAGTTTCACGGGTCTAGGTTTCACTGGTAAGTTTCACGGGTCAACGTTTCACGGGTAAGTTTCACGGGTAAGTTTCACGGGTATGTTTCATGGGTGATGTTTCACGGGTCTAGGTTTTACTGGTAAGTTTCACGGGTCAAGGTTTCACGGGTAAGTTTCACGGGTATGTTTCACGGGTGACGTTTCACGGGTCTAGGTTTCACTGGTAAGTTTCACGGGTCAAGGTTTCACGGGTAAGTTTTACGGGTCTATGTTTCACTGGTAAGTTTCACGGGTATGTTTCACGGGTGACGTTTCACGGGTCTAGGTTTCACTGGTAAGTTTCACGGGTCAAGGTTTCACGGGTAAGTTTCACGGGTAAGTTTCACGGGTATGTTTCACGGATGACGTTTCACGGGTCTTGGTTTCACTGGTAAGTTTCACGGGTCAAGGTTTCACGGGTAAGTTTCACGGGTAAGTTTTACGGGTATGTTTTACATGTGACGTTTCACGGGTAAGTTTCACGGGTAAGTTTCACGGGTATGTTTCACGGGTGACGTTTCACGGGTCTAGGTTTCACTGGTAAGTTTCACGGGTCAAGGTTTCACGGGTAAGTTTCACGGGTAAGTTTTACGGGTAAGTTTCACGGGTGACGTTTCACGGGTCTAGGTTTCACTGGAAAGTTTCACGGGTCAAGGATTCACGGGTAAGTTTCACGGGTAAGTTTTACGGGTATGTTTTACAGGTGACGTTTCACGGGTCTAGGTTTCACTGGTAAGTTTCACGGGTCAAGGTTTCACGGGTAAGATTCACGGGTAAGTTTTACGGGTATGTTTCATAAGTGATGTTTCACGGGTCTAGGTTTCACTGGTAAGTTTCACGGGTCAAGGTTTTACGGGTAAGTTTCACGGGTAAGTTTCACGGGTATGTTTCACGGGTGACGTTTCACGGGTCTAGGTTTCGCTGGTAAGTTTCACGGGTCAAGGTTTCACGGGTAAGTTTCACGGGTAAGTTTCACGGGTATATTTCACGGGTGACGTTTCACGGGTCTAGGTTTCACTAGTAAGTTTCACGGGTCAAGGTTTCACGGGTAAGTTTCACGGGTAAGTTTCACGGGTATGTTTCATGGGTGATGTTTCACGGGTCTAGGTTTTACTGGTAAGTTTCACGGGTCAAGGTTTCACGGGTAAGTTTCACGGGTAAGTTTCACGGGTGACGTTTCACGGGTCTAGGTTTCACTGGTAAGTTTCACGGGTATGTTTCACGTGTAAGTTTTACGGGTATGTTTTACAGGTGACGTTTCACGGGTAAAGGTTTCACTTGTCAAGGTTTCACGGGTAAGTTTCACGGGTAAGTTTCACGGGTATGTTTCACGGGTGACGTTTCACGGGTCTAGGTTTCACTGGTAAGTTTCACGGGTCAAGGTTTCACGGGTAAGTTTCACGGGTAAGTTTCACGGGTATGTTTCACGGGTGACGTTTCACGGGTCTAGGTTTCACTGGTAAGTTTCACGGGTCAAGGTTTCACGGGTAAGTTTCACGGGTAAGTTTCACGGGTATGTTTCACGGGTGACGTTTCACGGGTCTAGGTTTCACTGGTAAGTTTCACGGGTCAAGGTTTTACGGGTAAGTTTCACGGGTAAATTTCACGGGTATGTTTCACGGGTGACGTTTCACGGGTCTAGGATTCACGGGTAAGTTTCACGGGTCAAGGTTTCACGGGTAAGTTTCACGGGTAAGTTTCACGGGTATGTTTCACAAGTGACGTTTCACGGGTCTAGGTTTTACTGGAAAGTTTCACGGGTCAAGGTTTCACGGGTAAGTTTCACGGGTAAGTTTTACGGGTATGTTTTACAGGCGACGTTTCACGGGTCTAGGTTTCACTGGTAAGTTTCACGGGTCTAGGTTTCACGGGTAAGTTTCACGGGTAAGTTTCACGGGTATGTTTCACGGGTGACGTTTCACGGGTCTAGGTTTCACTGGTAAGTTTCACGGGTCAAGGTTTCACGGGTAAGTTTCACGGTTAAATTTCACGGGTATGTTTCACGGGTGACGTTTCACGGGTCTAGGTTTCACTGGTAAGTTTCACAGTTCAAGGTTTTACGGGTAAGTTTCACGGGTAAGTTTCACGGGTATGTTTCACGGGTGACGTTTCACGGGTCTAGGTTTCACTGGTAAGTTTCACGGGTCAAGGTTTCACGGGTAAGTTTCACGGGTAAGTTTTACGGGTAAGTTTCACGGGTGACGTTTCACGGGTGCGTTTCACGGGTCTAGGTTTCACTGGTAAGTTTCACGGGTCAAGGTTTCACGGGTAAGTTTCACCGGTAAGTTTCACGGGTATGTTTCACAAGTGACGTTTCACGGGTCTAGGTTTCACTGGAAAGTTTCACGGGTCAAGGTTTCACGGGTAAGTTTCACGGGTAAGTTTTACGGGTATGTTTCATGGGTGATGTTTCACGGGTCTAGGTTTCACTGGTAAGTTTCACGGGTCAAGGTTTCACGGGTAAGTTTCACGGGTAAGTTTCACGGGTAAGTTTTACGGGTATGTTTTACAGGTGACGTGTCACGGGTCTAGGTTTCACTGGTAAGTTTCACGGGCCAAGGTTTCACGGGTAAGTTTCACGGGTAAGTTTCACGGGTATGTTTCATGGGTTATGTTTCACGGGTCTAGGTTTTACTGGTAAGTTTCACGGGTCAAGGTTTCACGGGTAAGTTTCACGGGTAAGTTTCACGGGTGACGTTTCACGGGTCTAGGTTTCACTGGTAAGTTTCACGGGTATGTTTCACGGGTGACGTTTCACGGGTCTAGGTTTCACTGGTAAGTTTCACGGGTCAAGGATTCACGGGTAAGTTTCACGGGTAAGTTTTACGGGTAAGTTTCACGGGTGACGTTTCACGGGTCTAGGTTTCACTGGAAAGTTTCACGGGTCAAGGATTCACGGGTAAGTTTCACGGGTAAGTTTTACGGGTATGTTTTACAGGTGACGTTTCACGGGTCTAGGTTTCACTGGTAAGTTTCACGGGTCAAGGTTTCACGGGTAAGTTTCACGGGTAAGTTTCACGGGTATGTTTCATGGGTGATGTTTCACGGGTCTAGGTTTTACTGGTAAGTTTCACGGGTCAAGGTTTCACGGGTAAGTTTCACGGGTAAGTTTCACGGGTGACGTTTCACGGGTCTAGGTTTCACTGGTAAGTTTCACGGGTATGTTTCACGGGTGACGTTTCACGGGTCTAGGTTTCACTGGTAAGTTTCACGGGTCAAGGTTTCACGGGTAAGTTTCACGGGTAAGTTTCACGGGTAAGTTTTACGGGTATGTTTTACAGGTGACGTTTCACGGGTCTAGGTTTCACTGGTAAGTTTCACGGGTCAAGGTTTCACGGGTAAGTTTAACGGGTAAGTTTTACGGGTAAGTTTCACGGGTGACGTTTCACGGGTCTAGGTTTCACTGGTAAGTTTCACGGGTCTAGGTTTCACTGGTAAGTTTCACGGGTCAAGGTTTCACGGGTAAGTTTCACGGGTAAGTTTCACGGGTATGTTTCATGGGTGATGTTTCACGGGTCTAGGTTTTACTGGTAAGTTTCACGGGTCAAGGTTTCACGGGTAAGTTTCACGGGTATGTTTCACGGGTGACGTTTCACGGGTCTAGGTTTCACTGGTAAGTTTCACGGGTCAAGGTTTCACGGGTAAGTTTTACGGGTCTATGTTTCACTGGTAAGTTTCACGGGTATGTTTCACGGGTGACGTTTCACGGGTCTAGGTTTCACTGGTAAGTTTCACGGGTCAAGGTTTCACGGGTAAGTTTCACGGGTAAGTTTCACGGGTATGTTTCACGGATGACGTTTCACGGGTCTTGGTTTCACTGGTAAGTTTCACGGGTCAAGGTTTCACGGGTAAGTTTCACGGGTAAGTTTTACGGGTATGTTTTACAGGTGACGTTTCACGGGTAAGTTTCACGGGTAAGTTTCACGGGTATGTTTCACGGGTGACGTTTCACGGGTCTAGGTTTCACTGGTAAGTTTCACGGGTCAAGGTTTCACGGGTAAGTTTCACGGGTAAGTTTTACGGGTAAGTTTCACGGGTGACGTTTCACGGGTCTAGGTTTCACTGGAAAGTTTCACGGGTCAAGGATTCACGGGTAAGTTTCACGGGTAAGTTTTACGGGTATGTTTTACAGGTGACGTTTCACGGGTCTAGGTTTCACTGGTAAGTTTCACGGGTCAAGGTTTCACGGGTAAGATTCACGGGTAAGTTTTACGGGTATGTTTCATAAGTGATGTTTCACGGGTCTAGGTTTCACTGGTAAGTTTCACGGGTCAAGGTTTTACGGGTAAGTTTCACGGGTAAGTTTCACGGGTATGTTTCACGGGTGACGTTTCACGGGTCTAGGTTTCGCTGGTAAGTTTCACGGGTCAAGGTTTCACGGGTAAGTTTCACGGGTAAGTTTCACGGGTATATTTCACGGGTGACGTTTCACGGGTCTAGGTTTCACTAGTAAGTTTCACGGGTCAAGGTTTCACGGGTAAGTTTCACGGGTAAGTTTCACGGGTATGTTTCATGGGTGATGTTTCACGGGTCTAGGTTTTACTGGTAAGTTTCACGGGTCAAGGTTTCACGGGTAAGTTTCACGGGTAAGTTTCACGGGTGACGTTTCACAAGTCTAGGTTTCACTGGTAAGTTTCACGGGTATGTTTCACGTGTAAGTTTTACGGGTATGTTTTACAGGTGACGTTTCACGGGTAAAGGTTTCACGGGTCAAGGTTTCACGGGTAAGTTTCACGGGTAAGTTTCACGGGTATGTTTTACAGGTGACGTTTCACGGGTCTAGGTTTCACTGGTAAGTTTCACGGGTCAAGGTTTCACTGGTAAGATTCACGGGTAAGTTTCACGGGTATGTTTCATGAGTGATGTTTCACGGGTCTAGGTTTCACTGGTAAGTTTCACGGGTCAAGGTTTTACGGGTAAGTTTCACGGGTAAGTTTCACGGGTATGTTTCACGGGTGACGTTTCACGGGTCTAGGTTTCACTGGTAAGTTTCACGGGTCAAGGTTTCACGGGTCAAGGTTTCACGGGTAAGTTTCACGGGTAAGTTTCACGGGTATGTTTCACGGGTGACGTTTCACGGGTCTAGGTTTCACTAGTAAGTTTCACTTGTCAAGGTTTCACGGGTAAGTTTCACGGGTAAGTTTCACGGGTATGTTTCACGGGTGACGTTTCACGGGTCTAGGTTTCACTGGTAAGTTTCACGGGTCAAGGTTTCACGGGTAAGTTTCACGGGTAAGTTTCACGGGTATGTTTCACGGGTGACGTTTCACGGGTCTAGGTTTCACTGGTAAGTTTCACGGGTCAAGGTTTCACGGGTAAGTTTCACGGGTAAGTTTCACGGGTAAGTTTCACGGGTATGTTTCACGGGTGGCGTTTCACGGGTCTAGGTTTCACTGGTAAGTTTCACGGGTCAAGGTTTTACGGGTAAGTTTCACGGGTAAATTTCACGGGTATGTTTCACGGGTGACGTTTCACGGGTCTAGGATTCACGGGTAAGTTTCACGGGTCAAGGTTTCACGGGTAAGTTTCACGGGTAAGTTTCACGGGTATGTTTCACAAGTGACGTTTCACGGGTCTAGGTTTTACTGGAAAGTTTCACGGGTCAAGGTTTCACGGGTAAGTTTCACGGGTAAGTTTTACGGGTATGTTTTACAGGCGACGTTTCACGGGTCTAGGTTTCACTGGTAAGTTTCACGGGTCTAGGTTTCACGGGTAAGTTTCACGGGTAAGTTTCACGGGTATGTTTCACGGGTGACGTTTCACGGGTCTAGGTTTCACTGGTAAGTTTCACGGGTCAAGGTTTCACGGGTAAGTTTCACGGTTAAATTTCACGGGTATGTTTCACGGGTGACGTTTCACGGGTCTAGGTTTCACTGGTAAGTTTCACAGTTCAAGGTTTTACGGGTAAGTTTCACGGGTAAGTTTCACGGGTATGTTTCACGGGTGACGTTTCACGGGTCTAGGTTTCACTGGTAAGTTTCACGGGTCAAGGTTTCACGGGTAAGTTTCACGGGTAAGTTTTACGGGTAAGTTTCACGGGTGACGTTTCACGGGTGCGTTTCACGGGTCTAGGTTTCACTGGTAAGTTTCACGGGTCAAGGTTTCACGGGTAAGTTTCACCGGTAAGTTTCACGGGTATGTTTCACAAGTGACGTTTCACGGGTCTAGGTTTCACTGGAAAGTTTCACGGGTCAAGGTTTTACGGGTAAGTTTCACGGGTAAGTTTTACGGGTATGTTTCATGGGTGATGTTTCACGGGTCTAGGTTTCACTGGTAAGTTTCACGGGTCAAGGTTTCACGGGTAAGTTTCACGGGTAAGTTTCACGGGTAAGTTTTACGGGTATGTTTTACAGGTGACGTGTCACGGGTCTAGGTTTCACTGGTAAGTTTCACGGGTCAAGGTTTCACGGGTAAGTTTCACGGGTAAGTTTCACGGGTATGTTTCATGGGTTATGTTTCACGGGTCTAGGTTTTACTGGTAAGTTTCACGGGTCAAGGTTTCACGGGTAAGTTTCACGGGTAAGTTTCACGGGTGACGTTTCACGGGTCTAGGTTTCACTGGTAAGTTTCACGGGTATGTTTCACGGGTGACGTTTCACGGGTCTAGGTTTCACTGGTAAGTTTCACGGGTCAAGGATTCACGGGTAAGTTTCACGGGTAAGTTTTACGGGTAAGTTTCACGGGTGACGTTTCACGGGTCTAGGTTTCACTGGAAAGTTTCACGGGTCAAGGATTCACGGGTAAGTTTCACGGGTAAGTTTTACGGGTATGTTTTACAGGTGACGTTTCACGGGTCTAGGTTTCACTGGTAAGTTTCACGGGTCAAGGTTTCACGGGTAAGTTTCACGGGTAAGTTTCACGGGTATGTTTCATGGGTGATGTTTCACGGGTCTAGGTTTTACTGGTAAGTTTCACGGGTCAAGGTTTCACGGGTAAGTTTCACGGGTAAGTTTCACGGGTGACGTTTCACGGGTCTAGGTTTCACTGGTAAGTTTCACGGGTATGTTTCACGGGTGACGTTTCACGGGTCTAGGTTTCACTGGTAAGTTTAACGGGTCAAGGTTTCACGGGTAAGTTTCACGGGTAAGTTTCACGGGTAAGTTTTACGGGTATGTTTTACAGGTGACGTTTCACGGGTCTAGGTTTCACTGGTAAGTTTCACGGGTCAAGGTTTCACGGGTAAGTTTCACGGGTAAGTTTCACGGGTATGTTTCATGGGTGATGTTTCACGGGTCTAGGTTTTACTGGTAAGTTTCACGGGTCAAGGTTTCACGGGTAAGTTTCACGGGTAAGTTTCACGGGTGACGTTTCACGGGTCTAGGTTTCACTGGTAAGTTTCACGGGTATGTTTCACGGGTGACGTTTCACGGGTCTAGGTTTCACTGGTAAGTTTCACGGGTCAAGGTTTCACGGGTAAGTTTCACGGGTAAGTTTCACGGGTATGTTTCACGGATGACGTTTCACGGGTCTTGGTTTCACTGGTAAGTTTCACGGGTCAAGGTTTCACGGGTAAGTTTCACGGGTAAGTTTTACGGGTATGTTTTACAGGTGACGTTTCACGGGTAAGTTTCACGGGTAAGTTTCACGGGTATGTTTCACGGGTGACGTTTCACGGGTCTAGGTTTCACTGGTAAGTTTCACGGGTCAAGGTTTCACGGGTAAGTTTCACGGGTAAGTTTTACGGGTAAGTTTCACGTGTGACGTTTCACGGGTCTAGGTTTCACTGGAAAGTTTCACGGGTCAAGGATTCACGGGTAAGTTTCACGGGTAAGTTTTACGGGTATGTTTTACAGGTGACGTTTCACGGGTCTAGGTTTCACTGGTAAGTTTCACGGGTCAAGGTTTCACGGGTAAGTTTCACGGGTAAGTTTCACGGGTATGTTTCATGGGTGATGTTTCACGGGTCTAGGTTTTACTGGTAAGTTTCACGGGTCAAGGTTTCACGGGTAAGTTTCACGGGTAAGTTTCACGGGTGACGTTTCACGGGTCTAGGTTTCACTGGTAAGTTTCACGGGTATATTTCACGGGTGACGTTTCACGGATCTAGGTTTCACTGGTAAGTTTCACGGGTCAAGGTTTCACGGGTAAGTTTCACGAGTAAGTTTCACGGGTATGTTTCACGGGTAAGTTTCACGGGTGACGTTTCACGGGTCTAGGTTTCACTGGTAAGTTTCACGGGTATGTTTCACGGGTGACGTTTCACGGGTCTAGGTTTCACTGGTAAGTTTCACGGGTCAAGGTTTCACGGGTAAGTTTCACGGGTAAGTTTCACGGGTATGTTTCACGGATGACGTTTCACGGGTCTTGGTTTCACTGGTAAGTTTCACGGGTCAAGGTTTCACGGGTAAGTTTCACGGGTAAGTTTTACGGGTATGTTTTACAGGTGACGTTTCACGGGTAAGTTTCACGGGTAAGTTTCACGGGTATGTTTCACGGGTGACGTTTCACGGGTCTTGGTTTCACTGGTAAGTTTCACGGGTCAAGGTTTCACGGGTAAGTTTCACGGGTATGTTTCACGGGTGACGTTTCACGGGTCTAGGTTTCACTGGTAAGTTTCACGGGTCAAGGTTTCACGGGTAAGTTTCACGGGTAAGTTTTACGGGTAAGTTTCACGGGTCTAGGTTTCAATGGTAAGTTTCACGGGTCAAGGTTTCACGGGTAAGTTTCACGGGTAAGTTTCACGGGTATGTTTCACGGGTGACGTTTCACGGGTCTAGGTTTCACTGGAAAGTTTCACGGATCAAGGTTTCACGGGTAAGTTTCACGGGTAAGTTTTACGGGTATGTTTTACAGGTGACGTTTCACGGGTCTAGGTTTCACTGGTAAGTTTCACGGGTCAAGGTTTCACGGGTAAGTTTCACGGGTAAGTTTCACGGGTGACGTTTCACGGGTCTAGGTTTCACTAGTAAGTTTCACGGGTATGTTTCACGGGTGACGTTTCACGGGTCTAGGTTTCACTGGTAAGTTTCACGGGTCAAGGTTTCACGGGTAAGTTTCACTGGTAAGTTTCACGGGTATGTTTCACGGATGACGTTTCACGGGTCTTGGTTTCACTGGTAAGTTTCACGGGTCAAGGTTTCACGGGTAAGTTTCACGGGTAAGTTTTACGGGTATGTTTTACAGGTGACGTTTCACGGGTAAGTTTCACGGGTAAGTTTCACGGGTATGTTTCACGGGTGACGTTTCACGGGTCTAGGTTTCACTGGTAAGTTTCACGGGTCAAGGTTTCACGGGTAAGTTTCACGGGTAAGTTTTACGGGTAAGTTTCACGGGTGACGTTTCACGGGTCTAGGTTTCACTGGAAAGTTTCACGGGTCAAGGATTCACGGGTAAGTTTCACGGGTAAGTTTTACGGGTATGTTTTACAGGTGACGTTTCACGGGTCTAGGTTTCACTGGTAAGTTTCACGGGTCAAGGTTTCACGGGTAAGATTCACGGGTAAGTTTCACGGGTATGTTTCATGGGTGATGTTTCACGGGTCTAGGTTTCACTGGTAAGTTTCACGGGTCAAGGTTTTACGGGTAAGTTTCACGGGTATGTTTCACGGGTGACGTTTCACGGGTCTAGGTTTCACTGGTAAGTTTCACGGGTCAAGGTTTCACGGGTAAGATTCACGGGTAAGTTTCACGGGTATGTTTCACGGGTATAGGTTTCACTAGTAAGTTTCACGGGTCAAGGTTTCACGGGTAAGTTTCACGGGTAAGTTTCACGGGTATGTTTCACGGGTGACGTTTCACGGGTCTAGGTTTCACTGGTAAGTTTCACGGGTCAAGGTTTCACGGGTAAGATTCACGGGTAAGTTTCACGGGTATGTTTCACGGGTGACGTTTCACGGGTCTAGGTTTCACTGGTAAGTTTCCCGAATAAAGGTTTCACGAGTAAGTTTTACGGGTAAGTTTTACGCGTAAGTTTCACGGGTGACGTTTCACGGGTCTAGGTTTCACTGGTAAGTTTCACGGGTCAAGGTTTCACGGGTAAGTTTAACGGGTAAGTTTTACGGGTAAGTTTCACGGGTGACGTTTCACGGGTCTAGGTTTCACTGGTAAGTTTCACGGGTCTAGGTTTCACTGGTAAGTTTCACGGGTCAAGGTTTTACGGGTAAGTTTCACGGGTAAGTTTCACGGGTATGTTTCATGGGTGATGTTTCACGGGTCTAGGTTTTACTGGTAAGTTTCACGGGTCAAGGTTTCACGGGTAAGTTTCACGGGTATGTTTCACGGGTGACGTTTCACGGGTCTAGGTTTCACTGGTAAGTTTCACGGGTCAAGGTTTCACGGGTAAGTTTTACGGGTCTATGTTTCACTGGTAAGTTTCACGGGTATGTTTCACGGGTGACGTTTCACGGGTCTAGGTTTCACTGGTAAGTTTCACGGGTCAAGGTTTCACGGGTAAGTTTCACGGGTAAGTTTCACGGGTATGTTTCACGGATGACGTTTCACGGGTCTTGGTTTCACTGGTAAGTTTCACGGGTCAAGGTTTCACGGGTAAGTTTCACGGGTAAGTTTTACGGGTATGTTTTACAGGTGACGTTTCACGGGTAAGTTTCACGGGTAAGTTTCACGGGTATGTTTCACGGGTGACGTTTCACGGGTCTAGGTTTCACTGGCAAGTTTCACGGGTCAAGGTTTCACGGGTAAGTTTCACGGGTAAGTTTTACGGGTAAGTTTCACGGGTGACGTTTCACGGGTCTAGGTTTCACTGGAAAGTTTCACGGGTCAAGGATTCACGGGTAAGTTTCACGGGTAAGTTTTACGGGTATGTTTTACAGGTGACGTTTCACGGGTCTAGGTTTCACTGGTAAGTTTCACGGGTCAAGGTTTCACGGGTAAGATTCACGGGTAAGTTTTACGGGTATGTTTCATAAGTGATGTTTCACGGGTCTAGGTTTCACTGGTAAGTTTCACGGGTCAAGGTTTTACGGGTAAGTTTCACGGGTAAGTTTCACGGGTATGTTTCACGGGTGACGTTTCACGGGTCTAGGTTTCGCTGGTAAGTTTCACGGGTCAAGGTTTCACGGGTAAGTTTCACGGGTAAGTTTCACGGGTATATTTCACGGGTGACGTTTCACGGGTCTAGGTTTCACTAGTAAGTTTCACGGGTCAAGGTTTCACGGGTAAGTTTCACGGGTAAGTTTCACGGGTATGTTTCATGGGTGATGTTTCACGGGTCTAGGTTTTACTGGTAAGTTTCACGGGTCAAGGTTTCACGGGTAAGTTTCACGGGTAAGTTTCACGGGTGACGTTTCACGGGTCTAGGTTTCACTGGTAAGTTTCACGGGTATGTTTCACGTGTAAGTTTTACGGGTATGTTTTACAGGTGACGTTTCACGGGTAAAGGTTTCACGGGTCAAGGTTTCACGGGTAAGTTTCACGGGTAAGTTTCACGGGTATGTTTTACAGGTGACGTTTCACGGGTCTAGGTTTCACTGGTAAGTTTCACGGGTCAAGGTTTCACTGGTAAGATTCACGGGTAAGTTTCACGGGTATGTTTCATGAGTGATGTTTCACGGGTCTAGGTTTCACTGGTAAGTTTCACGGGTCAAGGTTTTACGGGTAAGTTTCACGGGTAAGTTTCACGGGTATGTTTCACGGGTGACGTTTCACGGGTCTAGGTTTCACTGGTAAGTTTCACGGGTCAAGGTTTCACGGGTCAAGGTTTCACGGGTAAGTTTCACGGGTAAGTTTCACGGGTATGTTTCACGGGTGACGTTTCACGGGTCTAGGTTTCACTAGTAAGTTTCACTTGTCAAGGTTTCACGGGTAAGTTTCACGGGTAAGTTTCACGGGTATGTTTCACGGGTGACGTTTCACGGGTCTAGGTTTCACTGGTAAGTTTCACGGGTCAAGGTTTCACGGGTAAGTTTCACGGGTAAGTTTCACGGGTATGTTTCACGGGTGAAGTTTCACGGGTCTAGGTTTCACTGGTAAGTTTCACGGGTCAAGGTTTCACGGGTAAGTTTCACGGGTAAGTTTCACGGGTATGTTTCACGGGTGACGTTTCACGGGTCTAGGTTTCACTGGTAAGTTTCACGGGTCAAGGTTTTACGGGTAAGTTTCACGGGTAAATTTCACGGGTATGTTTCACGGGTGACGTTTCACGGGTCTAGGATTCACGGGTAAGTTTCACGGGTCAAGGTTTCACGGGTAAGTTTCACGGGTAAGTTTCACGGGTATGTTTCACAAGTGACGTTTCACGGGTCTAGGTTTTACTGGAAAGTTTCACGGGTCAAGGTTTCACGGGTAAGTTTCACGGGTAAGTTTTACGGGTATGTTTTACAGGCGACGTTTCACGGGTCTAGGTTTCACTGGTAAGTTTCACGGGTCTAGGTTTCACGGGTAAGTTTCACGGGTAAGTTTCACGGGTATGTTTCACGGGTGACGTTTCACGGGTCTAGGTTTCACTGGTAAGTTTCACGGGTCAAGGTTTCACGGGTAAGTTTCACGGTTAAATTTCACGGGTATGTTTCACGGGTGACGTTTCACGGGTCTAGGTTTCACTGGTAAGTTTCACAGTTCAAGGTTTTACGGGTAAGTTTCACGGGTAAGTTTCACGGGTATGTTTCACGGGTGACGTTTCACGGGTCTAGGTTTCACTGGTAAGTTTCACGGGTCAAGGTTTCACGGGTAAGTTTCACGGGTAAGTTTTACGGGTAAGTTTCACGGGTGACGTTTCACGGGTGCGTTTCACGGGTCTAGGTTTCACTGGTAAGTTTCACGGGTCAAGGTTTCACGGGTAAGTTTCACCGGTAAGTTTCACGGGTATGTTTCACAAGTGACGTTTCACGGGTCTAGGTTTCACTGGAAAGTTTCACGGGTCAAGGTTTCACGGGTAAGTTTCACGGGTAAGTTTTACGGGTATGTTTCATGGGTGATGTTTCACGGGTCTAGGTTTCACTGGTAAGTTTCACGGGTCAAGGTTTCACGGGTAAGTTTCACGGGTAAGTTTCACGGGTAAGTTTTACGGGTATGTTTTACAGGTGACGTGTCACGGGTCTAGGTTTCACTGGTAAGTTTCACGGGTCAAGGTTTCACGGGTAAGTTTCACGGGTAAGTTTCACGGGTATGTTTCATGGGTTATGTTTCACGGGTCTAGGTTTTACTGGTAAGTTTCACGGGTCAAGGTTTCACGGGTAAGTTTCACGGGTAAGTTTCACGGGTAAGTTTCACGGGTGACGTTTCACGGGTCTAGGTTTCACTGGTAAGTTTCACGGGTATGTTTCACGGGTGACGTTTCACGGGTCTAGGTTTCACTGGTAAGTTTCACGGGTCAAGGTTTCACGGGTAAGTTTCACGGGTAAGTTTCACGGGTATGTTTCACGGATGACGTTTCACGGGTCTTGGTTTCACTGGTAAGTTTCACGGGTCAAGGTTTCACGGGTAAGTTTCACGGGTAAGTTTTACGGGTATGTTTTACAGGTGACGTTTCACGGGTAAGTTTCACGGGTAAGTTTCACGGGTATGTTTCACGGGTGAAGTTTCACGGGTCTAGGTTTCACTGGTAAGTTTCACGGGTCAAGGTTTCACGGGTAAGTTTCACGGGTAAGTTTTACGGGTAAGTTTCACGGGTGACGTTTTACGGGTCTAGGTTTCACTGGAAAGTTTCACGGGTCAAGGATTCACGGGTAAGTTTCACGGGTAAGTTTTACGGGTATGTTTTACAGGTGACGTTTCACGGGTCTAGGTTTCACTGGTAAGTTTCACGGGTCAAGGTTTCACGGGTAAGATTCACGGGTAAGTTTCACGGGTATGTTTCGTGGGTGATGTTTCACGGGTCTAGGTTTCACTGGTAAGTTTCACGGGTCAAGGTTTTACGGGTAAGTTTCACGGGTAAGTTTTACGGGTATGTTTCACGGGTGACGTTTCACGGGTCTAGGTTTCACTGGTAAGTTTCACGGGTCAAGGTTTCACGGGTAAGTTTCACGGGTAAGTTTCACGGGTATGTTTCACGGGTGACGTTTCACGGGTCTAGGTTTCACTAGTAAGTTTCACGGGTCAAGGTTTCACGGGTAAGTTTCACGGGTAAGTTTCACGGGTATGTTTCATGGGTGATATTTCACGGGTCTAGGTTTTACTGGTAAGTTTCACGGGTCAAGGTTTCACGGGTAAGTTTCACGGGTAAGTTTCACGGGTGACGTTTCACGGGTCTAGGTTTCACTGGTAAGTTTCACGGGTATGTTTCACGGGTAAGTTTTACGGGTATGTTTTACAGGTGACGTTTCACGGGTAAGTTTTACGGGTAAGTTTAACGGGTCTAGGTTTCACTGGTAAGTTTCACGGGTCAAGGTTTCACGGGTAAGTTTCACGGGTAAGTTTCACGGGTATGTTTCACGGATGACGTTTCACGGGTCTTGGTTTCACTGGTAAGTTTCACGGGTCAAGGTTTTACGGGTAAGTTTCACGGGTAAGTTTTACGGGTATGTTTTACAGGTGACGTTTCACGGGTAAGTTTCACGGGTAAGTTTCACGGGTATGTTTCACGGGTGACGTTTCACGGGTCTAGGTTTCACTGGTAAGTTTCACGGGTCAAGGTTTCACGGGTAAGATTCACGGGTAAGTTTCACGGGTATGTTTCATGGGTGATGTTTCACGGGTCTAGGTTTCACTGGTAAGTTTCACGGGTCAAGGTTTTACGGGTAAGTTTCACGGGTAAGTTTCACGGGTATGTTTCACGGGTGACGTTTCACGGGTCTAGGTTTCACTGGTAAGTTTCACGGGTCAAGGTTTCACGGGTAAGATTCACGGGTAAGTTTCACGGGTATGTTTCACGGGTGACGTTTCACGGGTCTAGGTTTCACTAGTAAGTTTCACGGGTCAAGGTTTCACGGGTAAGTTTCACGGGTATGTTTCACGGGTGATGTTTCACGGGTCTAGGTTTCACTGGTAAGTTTCACGGGTCAAGGTTTCACGGGTAAGTTTCACGGGTAAGTTTCACGGGTATGTTTCACGGGTGACGTTTCACGGGTCTAGGTTTCACTGGTAAGTTTCACGGGTCAAGGTTTCACGGGTAAGTTTCACGGGTAAGTTTCACGGGTATGTTTCACGGGTGACGTTTCACGGGTCTAGGATTCACTGGTAAGTTTCACGGGTCAAGGTTTTACGGGTAAGTTTCACTGGTAAGTTTCACGGGTATGTTTCACGGGTGACGTTTCACGGGTCTAGGTTTCACTGGTAAGTTTCACGGGTCAAGGTTTCACGGGTAAGTTTTACGGGTAAGTTTCACGGGTAAGTTTCACGGGTATGTTTCACGGGTGACGTTTCACGGGTCTAGGTTTCACTGGTAAGTTTCACGGGTCAAGGTTTTACGGGTAAGTTTCACGGGTAAGTTTTACGCGTAAGTTTCACGGGTGACGTTTCACGGGTCTAGGTTTCACTGGTAAGTTTCACGGGTCAAGGTTTCACGGGTAAGTTTAACGGGTAAGTTTTACGGGTAAGTTTCACGGGTGACGTTTCACGGGTCTAGGTTTCACTGGTAAGTTTCACGGGTCTAGGTTTCACTGGTAAGTTTCACGGGTCAAGGTTTCACGGGTAAGTTTCACGAATAAGTTTCACGGGTATGTTTCACGGGTGACGTTTCACGGGTCTAGGTTTCACTGGAAAGTTTCACGGATCAAGGTTTTACGGGTAAGTTTCACGGGTAAGTTTCACGGGTAAGTTTTACGGGTATGTTTTACAGGTGACGTTTCACGGGTCTAGGTTTCACTGGTAAGTTTCACGGGTCAAGGTTTCACGGGTAAGTTTCACGGGTAAGTTTCACGGGTATGTTTCATGGGTGATGTTTCACGGGTCTAGGTTTTACTGGTAAGTTTCACGGGTCAAGGTTTCACGGGTAAGTTTCACGGGTGACGTTTCACGGGTCTAGGTTTCACTGGTAAGTTTCACGGGTATGTTTCACGGGTGACGTTTCACGGGTCTAGGTTTCACTGGTAAGTTTCACGGGTCAAGGTTTCACGGGTAAGTTTCACGGGTATGTTTCACGGATGACGTTTCACGGGTCTTGGTTTCACTGGTAAGTTTCACGGGTCAAGGTTTCACGGGTAAGTTTCACGGGTAAGTTTTACGGGTATGTTTTACAGGTGACGTTTCACGGGTAAGTTTCACGGGTAAGTTTCACGGGTATGTTTCACGGGTGACGTTTCACGGGTCTAGGTTTCACTGGTAAGTTTCACGGGTCAAGGTTTCACGGGTAAGTTTCACGGGTAAGTTTCACGGGTATGTTTCATGGGTGATGTTTCACGGGTCTAGGTTTTACTGGTAAGTTTCACGGGTCAAGGTTTCACGGGTAAGTTTCACGGGTAAGTTTCACGGGTGACGTTTCACGGGTCTAGGTTTCACTGGTAAGTTTCACGGGTATGTTTCACGGGTGACGTTTCACGGGTCTAGGTTTCACTGGTAAGTTTCACGGGTCAAGGTTTCACGGGTAAGTTTCACGGGTAAGTTTCACGGGTAAGTTTCACGGGTAAGTTTCACGGGTAAGTTTCACGGGTATGTTTCACGGATGACGTTTCACGGGTCTTGGTTTCACTGGTAAGTTTTACGGGTCAAGGTTTCACGAGTAAGTTTCACGGGTAAGTTTTACGGGTATGTTTTACAGGTGACGTTTCACGGGTAAGTTTCACGGGTAAGTTTCACGGGTATGTTTCACGGGTGACGTTTCACGGGTCTAGGTTTTACTGGTAAGTTTCACGGGTCAAGGTTTCACGGGTAAGTTTCACGGGTAAGTTTCACGGGTATGTTTCATGGGTGATGTTTCACGGGTCTAGGTTTAACTGGTAAGTTTCACGGGTCAAGGTTTCACGGGTAAGTTTCACGGGTAAGTTTCACGGGTGACGTTTCACGGGTCTAGGTTTCACTGGTAAGTTTCACGGGTATGTTTTACAGGTGACGTTTCACGGGTAAGTTTCACGGGTAAGTTTCACGGGTATGTTTCACGGGTGACGTTTCACGGGTCTTGGTTTCACTGGTAAGTTTCACGGGTCAAGGTTTCACGGGTAAGTTTCACGGGTATGTTTCACGGGTGACGTTTCACGGGTCTAGGTTTCACTGGTAAGTTTCACGGGTCAAGGTTTCACGGGTAAGTTTCACGGGTAAGTTTTACGGGTAAGTTTCACGGGTCTAGGTTTCACTGGTAAGTTTCACGGGTCAAGGTTTCACGGGTAAGTTTCACGGGTAAGTTTCACGGGTATGTTTCACGGGTGACGTTTCACGGGTCTAGGTTTCACTGGAAAGTTTCACGGATCAAGGTTTCACGGGTAAGTTTCACGGGTAAGTTTTACGGGTATGTTTTACAGGTGACGTTTCACGGGTCTAGGTTTCACTGGTAAGTTTCACGGGTCAAGGTTTCACGGGTAAGTTTCACGGGTAAGTTTCACGGGTGACGTTTCACGGGTCTAGGTTTCACTGGTAAGTTTCACGGGTCAAGGTTTCACGGGTAAGATTCACGGGTAAGTTTCACGGGTATGTTTTACGGGTGACGTTTCACGGGTATAGGTTTCACTAGTAAGTTTCACGGGTCAAGGTTTCACGGGTAAGTTTCACGGGTAAGTTTCACGGGTATGTTTCACGGGTGACGTTTCACGGGTCTAGGTTTCACTGGTAAGTTTCACGGGTCAAGGTTTCACGGGTAAGTTTCACGGGTAAGTTTCACAGTATGTTTCACGGGTGACGTTTCACGGGTCTAGGTTTCACTGGTAAGTTTCACGGGTCAAGGTTTCACGGGTAAGTTTCACGGGTAAGTTTCACAGTATGTTTCACGGGTGACGTTTCACGGGTCTAGGTTTCACGGGTAAGTTTCACGGGTAAGTTTCACGGGTATGTTTCACGGGTGACGTTTCACGGGTCTAGGTTTCACTGGTAAGTTTCACGGGTCAAGGTTTCACGGGTAAGTTTCACGGGTAAGTTTCACAGTATGTTTCACGGGTGACGTTTCACGGGTCTAGGTTTCACTGGTAAGTTTCACGGGTCAAGGTTTCACGGGTAAGTTTAACAGGTAAGTTTTACGGGTAAGTTTCACGGGTGCCGTTTCACGGGTCTAGGTTTCACTGGTAAGTTTCACGGGTCTAGGTTTCACTGGTAAGTTTCACGGGTCAAGGTTTCACGGGTAAGTTTCACGGGTAAGTTTCACGGGTATGTTTCACGGGTGACGTTTCACGGGTCTAGGTTTCACTGGAAAGTTTCACGGATCAAGGTTTCACGGGTAAGTTTCACGGGTAAGTTTTACGGGTATGTTTTACAGGTGACGTTTCACGGGTCTAGGTTTCACGGGTAAGTTTCACGGGTGACGTTTCACGGGTCTAGGTTTCACTGGTAAGTTTCACGGGTATGTTTTACAGGTGACGTTTCACGGGTAAGTTTCACGGGTAAGTTTCACGGGTATGTTTCACGGGTGACGTTTCACGGGTCTTGGTTTCACTGGTAAGTTTCACGGGTCAAGGTTTCACGGGTAAGTTTCACGGGTATGTTTCACGGGTGACGTTTCACGGGTCTAGGTTTCACTGTTAAGTTTCACGGGTCAAGGTTTCACGGGTAAGTTTCACGGGTAAGTTTTACGGGTAAGTTTCACGGGTCTAGGTTTCACTGGTAAGTTTCACGGGTCAAGGTTTCACGGGTAAGTTTCACGGGTAAGTTTCACGGGTATGTTTCACGGGTGACGTTTCACGGGTCTAGGTTTCACTGGAAAGTTTCACGGATCAAGGTTTCACGGGTAAGTTTCACGGGTAAGTTTTACGGGTATGTTTTACAGGTGACGTTTCACGGGTCTAGGTTTCACTGGTAAGTTTCACGGGTCAAGGTTTCACGGGTAAGTTTCACGGGTAAGTTTCACGGGTGACGTTTCACGGGTCTAGGTTTCACTGGTAAGTTTCACGGGTCAAGGTTTCACGGGTAAGATTCACGGGTAAGTTTCACGGGTATGTTTTACGGGTGACGTTTCACGGGTATAGGTTTCACTAGTAAGTTTCACGGGTCAAGGTTTCACGGGTAAGTTTCACGGGTAAGTTTCACGGGTATGTTTCACGGGTGACGTTTCACGGGTCTAGGTTTCACTGGTAAGTTTCACGGGTCAAGGTTTCACGGGTAAGTTTCACAGGTAAGTTTCACAGTATGTTTCACGGGTGACGTTTCACGGGTCTAGGTTTCACTGGTAAGTTTCACGGGTCAAGGTTTCACGGGTAAAATTTACGGGTAAGTTTCACGGGTAAGTTTTACGCGTAAGTTTCACGGGTGACGTTTCACGGGTCTAGGTTTCACTGGTAAGTTTCACGGGTCAAGGTTTCACGGGTAAGTTTTACGGGTAAGTTTCACGGGTGACGTTTCACGGGTCTAGGTTTCACTGGTAAGTTTCACGGGTCTAGGTTTCACTGGTAAGTTTCACGGGTCAAGGTTTCACGGGTAAGTTTCACGGGTAAGTTTCACGGGTATGTTTCACGGGTGACGTTTCACGGATCTAGGTTTCACTGGAAAGTTTCACGGATCAAGGTTTCACGGGTAAGTTTCACGGGTAAGTTTTACGGGTATGTTTTACAGGTGACGTTTCACGGGTCTAGGTTTCACTGGTAAGTTTCACGGGTCAAGGTTTCACGGGTAAGTTTCACGGGTAAGTTTCACAGGTATGTTTCATGGGTGATGTTTCACGGGTCTAGGTTTTACTGGTAAGTTTCACGGGTCAAGGTTTCACGGGTAAGTTTCACGGGTAAGTTTCACGGGTGACGTTTCACGGGTCTAGGTTTCACTGGTAAGTTTCACGGGTATGTTTCACGGGTGACGTTTCACGGGTCTAGGTTTCACTGGTAAGTTTCACGGGTCAAGGTTTCACGGGTAAGTTTTACGGGTAAGTTTCACGGGTATGTTTCACGGATGACGTTTCACGGGTCTTGGTTTCACTGGTAAGTTTCACGGGTCAAGGTTTCACGGGTAAGTTTTACGGGTAAGTTTTACGGGTATGTTTTACAGGTGACGTTTCACGGGTAAGTTTCACGGGTAAGTTTCACGGGTATGTTTCACGGGTGACGTTTCACGGGTCTAGGTTTCACTGGTAAGTTTCACGGGTCAAGGATTCACGGGTAAGTTTCACGGGTAAGTTTTACGGGTAAGTTTCACGGGTGACGTTTCACGGGTCTAGGTTTCACTGGAAAGTTTCACGGGTCAAGGATTCACGGGTAAGTTTCACGGGTAAGTTTTACGGGTATGTTTTACAGGTGACGTTTCACGGGTCTAGGTTTCACTGGTAAGTTTCACGGGTCAAGGTTTCACGGGTAAGTTTCACGGGTAAGTTTCACGGGTATGTTTCATGGGTGATGTTTCACGGGTCTAGGTTTTACTGGTAAGTTTCACGGGTCAAGGTTTCACGGGTAAGTTTCACGGGTAAGTTTCACGGGTGACGTTTCACGGGTCTAGGTTTCACTGGTAAGTTTCACGGGTATGTTTCACGGGTGACGTTTCACGGGTCTAGGTTTCACTGGTAAGTTTCACGGGTCAAGGTTTCACGGGTAAGTTTCACGGGTAAGTTTCACGGGTAAGTTTTACGGGTATGTTTTACAGGTGACGTTTCACGGGTCTAGGTTTCACTGGTAAGTTTCACGGGTCAAGGTTTCACGGGTAAGTTTCACGGGTAAGTTTCACGGGTATGTTTCATGGGTGATGTTTCACGGGTCTAGGTTTTACTGGTAAGTTTCACGGGTCAAGGTTTCACGGGTAAGTTTCACGGGTAAGTTTCACGGGTGACGTTTCACTGGTCTAGGTTTCACTGGTAAGTTTCACGGGTATGTTTCACGGGTGACGTTTCACGGGTCTAGGTTTCACTGGTAAGTTTCACGGGTCAAGGTTTCACGGGTAAGTTTCACGGGTAAGTTTCACGGGTATGTTTCACGGATGACGTTTCACGGGTCTTGGTTTCACTGGTAAGTTTCACGGGTCAAGGTTTCACGGGTAAGTTTCACGGGTAAGTTTTACGGGTATGTTTTACAGGTGACGTTTCACGGGTAAGTTTCACGGGTAAGTTTCACGGGTATGTTTCACGGGTGACGTTTCACGGGTCTAGGTTTCACTGGTAAGTTTCACGGGTCAAGGTTTCACGGGTAAGTTTCACGGGTAAGTTTTACGGGTAAGTTTCACGTGTGACGTTTCACGGGTCTAGGTTTCACTGGAAAGTTTCACGGGTCAAGGATTCACGGGTAAGTTTCACGGGTAAGTTTTACGGGTATGTTTTACAGGTGACGTTTCACGGGTCTAGGTTTCACTGGTAAGTTTCACGGGTCAAGGTTTCACGGGTAAGTTTCACTGGTAAGTTTCACGGGTATGTTTCATGGGTGATGTTTCACGGGTCTAGGTTTTACTGGTAAGTTTCACG
The DNA here is from genome assembly GCA_947534325.1 of Agonum fuliginosum. NCBI lineage: Eukaryota > Metazoa > Arthropoda > Insecta > Coleoptera > Carabidae > Agonum > Agonum fuliginosum. The sequence continues at coordinate 28,159,390 of OX384036.1, forward strand.
GGTCAAGGTTTCACGGGTAAGTTTCACGGGTAAGTTTCACGGGTGACGTTTCACGGGTCTAGGTTTCACTGGTAAGTTTCACGGGTATATTTCACGGGTGACGTTTCACGGATCTAGGTTTCACTGGTAAGTTTCACGGGTCAAGGTTTCACGGGTAAGTTTCACGAGTAAGTTTCACGGGTATGTTTCACGGGTAAGTTTCACGGGTGACGTTTCACGGGTCTAGGTTTCACTGGTAAGTTTCACGGGTATGTTTCACGGGTGACGTTTCACGGGTCTAGGTTTCACTGGTAAGTTTCACGGGTCAAGGTTTCACGGGTAAGTTTCACGGGTAAGTTTCACGGGTATGTTTCACGGATGACGTTTCACGGGTCTTGGTTTCACTGGTAAGTTTCACGGGTCAAGGTTTCACGGGTAAGTTTCACGGGTAAGTTTTACGGGTATGTTTTACAGGTGACGTTTCACGGGTAAGTTTCACGGGTAAGTTTCACGGGTATGTTTCACGGGTGACGTTTCACGGGTCTTGGTTTCACTGGTAAGTTTCACGGGTCAAGGTTTCACGGGTAAGTTTCACGGGTATGTTTCACGGGTGACGTTTCACGGGTCTAGGTTTCACTGGTAAGTTTCACGGGTCAAGGTTTCACGGGTAAGTTTCACGGGTAAGTTTTACGGGTAAGTTTCACGGGTCTAGGTTTCAATGGTAAGTTTCACGGGTCAAGGTTTCACGGGTAAGTTTCACGGGTAAGTTTCACGGGTATGTTTCACGGGTGACGTTTCACGGGTCTAGGTTTCACTGGTAAGTTTCACGGGTCAAGGTTTCACGGGTAAGTTTCACGGGTAAGTTTCACGGGTATGTTTCATGGGTGATGTTTCACGGGTCTAGGTTTTACTGGTAAGTTTCACGGGTCAAGGTTTCACGGGTAAGTTTCACGGGTAAGTTTCACGGGTGACGTTTCACGGGTCTAGGTTTCACTGGTAAGTTTCACGGGTATGTTTCACGGGTGACGTTTCACGGGTCTAGGTTTCACTGGTAAGTTTCACGGGTCAAGGTTTCACGGGTAAGTTTCACGGGTAAGTTTCACGGGTATGTTTCACGGATGACGTTTCACGGGTCTTGGTTTCACTGGTAAGTTTCACGGGTCAAGGTTTCACGGGTAAGTTTCACGGGTAAGTTTTACGGGTATGTTTTACAGGTGACGTTTCACGGGTAAGTTTCACGGGTAAGTTTCACGGGTATGTTTCACGGGTGACGTTTCACGGGTCTAGGTTTCACTGGTAAGTTTCACGGGTCAAGGTTTCACGGGTAAGTTTCACGGGTAAGTTTTACGGGTAAGTTTCACGTGTGACGTTTCACGGGTCTAGGTTTCACTGGAAAGTTTCACGGGTCAAGGATTCACGGGTAAGTTTCACGGGTAAGTTTTACGGGTATGTTTTACAGGTGACGTTTCACGGGTCTAGGTTTCACTGGTAAGTTTCACGGGTCAAGGTTTCACGGGTAAGTTTCACGGGTAAGTTTCACGGGTATGTTTCATGGGTGATGTTTCACGGGTCTAGGTTTTACTGGTAAGTTTCACGGGGTCAAGGTTTCACGGGTAAGTTTCACGGGTAAGTTTCACGGGTGACGTTTCACGGGTCTAGGTTTCACTGGTAAGTTTCACGGGTATATTTCACGGGTGACGTTTCACGGATCTAGGTTTCACTGGTAAGTTTCACGGGTCAAGGTTTCACGGGTAAGTTTCACGAGTAAGTTTCACGGGTATGTTTCACGGGTAAGTTTCACGGGTGACGTTTCACGGGTCTAGGTTTCACTGGTAAGTTTCACGGGTATGTTTCACGGGTGACGTTTCACGGGTCTAGGTTTCACTGGTAAGTTTCACGGGTCAAGGTTTCACGGGTAAGTTTCACGGGTAAGTTTCACGGGTATGTTTCACGGATGACGTTTCACGGGTCTTGGTTTCACTGGTAAGTTTCACGGGTCAAGGTTTCACGGGTAAGTTTCACGGGTAAGTTTTACGGGTATGTTTTACAGGTGACGTTTCACGGGTAAGTTTCACGGGTAAGTTTCACGGGTATGTTTCACGGGTGACGTTTCACGGGTCTTGGTTTCACTGGTAAGTTTCACGGGTCAAGGTTTCACGGGTAAGTTTCACGGGTATGTTTCACGGGTGACGTTTCACGGGTCTAGGTTTCACTGGTAAGTTTCACGGGTCAAGGTTTCACGGGTAAGTTTCACGGGTAAGTTTTACGGGTAAGTTTCACGGGTCTAGGTTTCAATGGTAAGTTTCACGGGTCAAGGTTTCACGGGTAAGTTTCACGGGTAAGTTTCACGGGTATGTTTCACGGGTGACGTTTCACGGGTCTAGGTTTCACTGGAAAGTTTCACGGATCAAGGTTTCACGGGTAAGTTTCACGGGTAAGTTTTACGGGTATGTTTTACAGGTGACGTTTCACGGGTCTAGGTTTCACTGGTAAGTTTCACGGGTCAAGGTTTCACGGGTAAGTTTCACGGGTAAGTTTCACGGGTGACGTTTCACGGGTCTAGGTTTCACTAGTAAGTTTCACGGGTATGTTTCACGGGTGACGTTTCACGGGTCTAGGTTTCACTGGTAAGTTTCACGGGTCAAGGTTTCACGGGTAAGTTTCACTGGTAAGTTTCACGGGTATGTTTCACGGATGACGTTTCACGGGTCTTGGTTTCACTGGTAAGTTTCACGGGTCAAGGTTTCACGGGTAAGTTTCACGGGTAAGTTTTACGGGTATGTTTTACAGGTGACGTTTCACGGGTAAGTTTCACGGGTAAGTTTCACGGGTATGTTTCACGGGTGACGTTTCACGGGTCTAGGTTTCACTGGTAAGTTTCACGGGTCAAGGTTTCACGGGTAAGGTTTCACGGGTAAGTTTTACGGGTAAGTTTCACGGGTGACGTTTCACGGGTCTAGGTTTCACTGGAAAGTTTCACGGGTCAAGGATTCACGGGTAAGTTTCACGGGTAAGTTTTACGGGTATGTTTTACAGGTGACGTTTCACGGGTCTAGGTTTCACTGGTAAGTTTCACGGGTCAAGGTTTCACGGGTAAGATTCACGGGTAAGTTACGGGTATGTTTCATGGGTGATGTTTCACGGGTCTAGGTTTCACTGGTAAGTTTCACGGGTCAAGGTTTTACGGGTAAGTTTCACGGGTATGTTTCACGGGTGACGTTTCACGGGTCTAGGTTTCACTGGTAAGTTTCACGGGTCAAGGTTTCACGGGTAAGATTCACGGGTAAGTTTCACGGGTATGTTTCACGGGTATAGGTTTCACTAGTAAGTTTCACGGGTCAAGGTTTCACGGGTAAGTTTCACGGGTAAGTTTCACGGGTATGTTTCACGGGTGACGTTTCACGGGTCTAGGTTTCACTGGTAAGTTTCACGGGTCAAGGTTTCACGGGTAAGATTCACGGGTAAGTTTCACGGGTATGTTTCACGGGTGACGTTTCACGGGTCTAGGTTTCACTGGTAAGTTTCCCGAATAAAGGTTTCACGAGTAAGTTTTACGGGTAAGTTTTACGCGTAAGTTTCACGGGTGACGTTTCACGGGTCTAGGTTTCACTGGTAAGTTTCACGGGTCAAGGTTTCACGGGTAAGTTTAACGGGTAAGTTTTACGGGTAAGTTTCACGGGTGACGTTTCACGGGTCTAGGTTTCACTGGTAAGTTTCACGGGTCTAGGTTTCACTGGTAAGTTTCACGGGTCAAGGTTTTACGGGTAAGTTTCACGGGTAAGTTTCACGGGTATGTTTCATGGGTGATGTTTCACGGGTCTAGGTTTTACTGGTAAGTTTCACGGGTCAAGGTTTCACGGGTAAGTTTCACGGGTATGTTTCACGGGTGACGTTTCACGGGTCTAGGTTTCACTGGTAAGTTTCACGGGTCAAGGTTTCACGGGTAAGTTTTACGGGTCTATGTTTCACTGGTAAGTTTCACGGGTATGTTTCACGGGTGACGTTTCACGGGTCTAGGTTTCACTGGTAAGTTTCACGGGTCAAGGTTTCACGGGTAAGTTTCACGGGTAAGTTTCACGGGTATGTTTCACGGATGACGTTTCACGGGTCTTGGTTTCACTGGTAAGTTTCACGGGTCAAGGTTTCACGGGTAAGTTTCACGGGTAAGTTTTACGGGTATGTTTTACAGGTGACGTTTCACGGGTAAGTTTCACGGGTAAGTTTCACGGGTATGTTTCACGGGTGACGTTTCACGGGTCTAGGTTTCACTGGCAAGTTTCACGGGTCAAGGTTTCACGGGTAAGTTTCACGGGTAAGTTTTACGGGTAAGTTTCACGGGTGACGTTTCACGGGTCTAGGTTTCACTGGAAAGTTTCACGGGTCAAGGATTCACGGGTAAGTTTCACGGGTAAGTTTTACGGGTATGTTTTACAGGTGACGTTTCACGGGTCTAGGTTTCACTGGTAAGTTTCACGGGTCAAGGTTTCACGGGTAAGATTCACGGGTAAGTTTTACGGGTATGTTTCATAAGTGATGTTTCACGGGTCTAGGTTTCACTGGTAAGTTTCACGGGTCAAGGTTTTACGGGTAAGTTTCACGGGTAAGTTTCACGGGTATGTTTCACGGGTGACGTTTCACGGGTCTAGGTTTCGCTGGTAAGTTTCACGGGTCAAGGTTTCACGGGTAAGTTTCACGGGTAAGTTTCACGGGTATATTTCACGGGTGACGTTTCACGGGTCTAGGTTTCACTAGTAAGTTTCACGGGTCAAGGTTTCACGGGTAAGTTTCACGGGTAAGTTTCACGGGTATGTTTCATGGGTGATGTTTCACGGGTCTAGGTTTTACTGGTAAGTTTCACGGGTCAAGGTTTCACGGGTAAGTTTCACGGGTAAGTTTCACGGGTGACGTTTCACGGGTCTAGGTTTCACTGGTAAGTTTCACGGGTATGTTTCACGTGTAAGTTTTACGGGTATGTTTTACAGGTGACGTTTCACGGGTAAAGGTTTCACGGGTCAAGGTTTCACGGGTAAGTTTCACGGGTAAGTTTCACGGGTATGTTTTACAGGTGACGTTTCACGGGTCTAGGTTTCACTGGTAAGTTTCACGGGTCAAGGTTTCACTGGTAAGATTCACGGGTAAGTTTCACGGGTATGTTTCATGAGTGATGTTTCACGGGTCTAGGTTTCACTGGTAAGTTTCACGGGTCAAGGTTTTACGGGTAAGTTTCACGGGTAAGTTTCACGGTATGTTTCACGGGTGACGTTTCACGGGTCTAGGTTTCACTGGTAAGTTTCACGGGTCAAGGTTTCACGGGTCAAGGTTTCACGGGTAAGTTTCACGGGTAAGTTTCACGGGGTATGTTTCACGGGTGACGTTTCACGGGTCTAGGTTTCACTAGTAAGTTTCACTTGTCAAGGTTTCACGGGTAAGTTTCACGGGTAAGTTTCACGGGTATGTTTCACGGGTGACGTTTCACGGGTCTAGGTTCACTGGTAAGTTTCACAGGTCAAGGTTTCACGGGTAAGTTTCACGGGTAAGTTTCACGGGTATGTTTCACGGGTGAAGTTTCACGGGTCTAGGTTTCCACTGGTAAGTTTCACGGGTCAAGGTTTCACGGGTAAGTTTCACGGGTAAGTTTCACGGGTATGTTTCACGGGTGACGTTTCACGGGTCTAGGTTTCACTGGTAAGTTTCACGGGTCAAGGTTTTACGGGTAAGTTTCACGGTAAATTTCACGGGTATGTTTCACGGGTGACGTTTCACGGGTCTAGGATTCACGGGTAAGTTTCACGGGTCAAGGTTTCACGGGTAAGTTTCACGGGTAAGTTTCACGGGTATGTTTCACAAGTGACGTTTCACGGGTCTAGGTTTTACTGGAAAGTTTCACGGGTCAAGGTTTCACGGTAAGTTTCACACGGGTAAGTTTTACGGGTATGTTTTACAGGCGACGTTTCACGGGTCTAGGTTTCACTGGTAAGTTTCACGGGTCTAGGTTTCACGGGTAAGTTTCACGGGTAAGTTTCACGGGTATGTTTCACGGGTGACGTTTCACGGGTCTAGGTTTCACTGGTAAGTTTCACGGGTCAAGGTTTCACGGGTAAGTTTCACGGTTAAATTTCACGGGTATGTTTCACGGGTGACGTTTCACGGGTCTAGGTTTCACTGGTAAGTTTCACAGTTCAAGGTTTTACGGGTAAGTTTCACGGGTAAGTTTCACGGGTATGTTTCACGGGTGACGTTTCACGGGTCTAGGTTTCACTGGTAAGTTTCACGGGTCAAGGTTTCACGGGTAAGTTTCACGGGTAAGTTTTACGGGTAAGTTTCACGGGTGACGTTTCACGGGTGCGTTTCACGGGTCTAGGTTTCACTGGTAAGTTTCACGGGTCAAGGTTTCACGGGTAAGTTTCACCGGTAAGTTTCACGGGTATGTTTCACAAGTGACGTTTCACGGGTCTAGGTTTCACTGGAAAGTTTCACGGGTCAAGGTTTCACGGGTAAGTTTCACGGGTAAGTTTTACGGGTATGTTTCATGGGTGATGTTTCACGGGTCTAGGTTTCACTGGTAAGTTTCACGGGTCAAGGTTTCACGGGTAAGTTTCACGGGTAAGTTTCACGGGTAAGTTTTACGGGTATGTTTTACAGGTGACGTGTCACGGGTCTAGGTTTCACTGGTAAGTTTCACGGGTCAAGGTTTCACGGGTAAGTTTCACGGGTAAGTTTCACGGGTATGTTTCATGGGTTATGTTTCACGGGTCTAGGTTTTACTGGTAAGTTTCACGGGTCAAGGTTTCACGGGTAAGTTTCACGGGTAAGTTTCACGGGTAAGTTTCACGGGTGACGTTTCACGGGTCTAGGTTTCACTGGTAAGTTTCACGGGTATGTTTCACGGGTGACGTTTCACGGGTCTAGGTTTCACTGGTAAGTTTCACGGGTCAAGGTTTCACGGGTAAGTTTCACGGGTAAGTTTCACGGGTATGTTTCACGGATGACGTTTCACGGGTCTTGGTTTCACTGGTAAGTTTCACGGGTCAAGGTTTCACGGGTAAGTTTCACGGGTAAGTTTTACGGGTATGTTTTACAGGTGACGTTTCACGGGTAAGTTTCACGGGTAAGTTTCACGGGTATGTTTCACGGGTGAAGTTTCACGGGTCTAGGTTTCACTGGTAAGTTTCACGGGTCAAGGTTTCACGGGTAAGTTTCACGGGTAAGTTTTACGGGTAAGTTTCACGGGTGACGTTTTACGGGTCTAGGTTTCACTGGAAAGTTTCACGGGTCAAGGATTCACGGGTAAGTTTCACGGGTAAGTTTTACGGGTATGTTTTACAGGTGACGTTTCACGGGTCTAGGTTTCACTGGTAAGTTTCACGGGTCAAGGTTTCACGGGTAAGATTCACGGGTAAGTTTCACGGGTATGTTTCGTGGGTGATGTTTCACGGGTCTAGGTTTCACTGGTAAGTTTCACGGGTCAAGGTTTTACGGGTAAGTTTCACGGGTAAGTTTTACGGGTATGTTTCACGGGTGACGTTTCACGGGTCTAGGTTTCACTGGTAAGTTTCACGGGTCAAGGTTTCACGGGTAAGTTTCACGGGTAAGTTTCACGGGTATGTTTCACGGGTGACGTTTCACGGGTCTAGGTTTCACTAGTAAGTTTCACGGGTCAAGGTTTCACGGGTAAGTTTCACGGGTAAGTTTCACGGGTATGTTTCATGGGTGATATTTCACGGGTCTAGGTTTTACTGGTAAGTTTCACGGGTCAAGGTTTCACGGGTAAGTTTCACGGGTAAGTTTCACGGGTGACGTTTCACGGGTCTAGGTTTCACTGGTAAGTTTCACGGGTATGTTTCACGGGTAAGTTTTACGGGTATGTTTTACAGGTGACGTTTCACGGGTAAGTTTTACGGGTAAGTTTAACGGGTCTAGGTTTCACTGGTAAGTTTCACGGGTCAAGGTTTCACGGGTAAGTTTCACGGGTAAGTTTCACGGGTATGTTTCACGGATGACGTTTCACGGGTCTTGGTTTCACTGGTAAGTTTCACGGGTCAAGGTTTTACGGGTAAGTTTCACGGGTAAGTTTTACGGGTATGTTTTACAGGTGACGTTTCACGGGTAAGTTTCACGGGTAAGTTTCACGGGTATGTTTCACGGGTGACGTTTCACGGGTCTAGGTTTCACTGGTAAGTTTCACGGGTCAAGGTTTCACGGGTAAGATTCACGGGTAAGTTTCACGGGTATGTTTCATGGGTGATGTTTCACGGGTCTAGGTTTCACTGGTAAGTTTCACGGGTCAAGGTTTTACGGGTAAGTTTCACGGGTAAGTTTCACGGGTATGTTTCACGGGTGACGTTTCACGGGTCTAGGTTTCACTGGTAAGTTTCACGGGTCAAGGTTTCACGGGTAAGATTCACGGGTAAGTTTCACGGGTATGTTTCACGGGTGACGTTTCACGGGTCTAGGTTTCACTAGTAAGTTTCACGGGTCAAGGTTTCACGGGTAAGTTTCACGGGTATGTTTCACGGGTGATGTTTCACGGGTCTAGGTTTCACTGGTAAGTTTCACGGGTCAAGGTTTCACGGGTAAGTTTCACGGGTAAGTTTCACGGGTATGTTTCACGGGTGACGTTTCACGGGTCTAGGTTTCACTGGTAAGTTTCACGGGTCAAGGTTTCACGGGTAAGTTTCACGGGTAAGTTTCACGGGTATGTTTCACGGGTGACGTTTCACGGGTCTAGGATTCACTGGTAAGTTTCACGGGTCAAGGTTTTACGGGTAAGTTTCACTGGTAAGTTTCACGGGTATGTTTCACGGGTGACGTTTCACGGGTCTAGGTTTCACTGGTAAGTTTCACGGGTCAAGGTTTCACGGGTAAGTTTTACGGGTAAGTTTCACGGGTAAGTTTCACGGGTATGTTTCACGGGTGACGTTTCACGGGTCTAGGTTTCACTGGTAAGTTTCACGGGTCAAGGTTTTACGGGTAAGTTTCACGGGTAAGTTTTACGCGTAAGTTTCACGGGTGACGTTTCACGGGTCTAGGTTTCACTGGTAAGTTTCACGGGTCAAGGTTTCACGGGTAAGTTTAACGGGTAAGTTTTACGGGTAAGTTTCACGGGTGACGTTTCACGGGTCTAGGTTTCACTGGTAAGTTTCACGGGTCTAGGTTTCACTGGTAAGTTTCACGGGTCAAGGTTTCACGGGTAAGTTTCACGAATAAGTTTCACGGGTATGTCTCACGGGTGACGTTTCACGGGTCTAGGTTTCACTGGAAAGTTTCACGGATCAAGGTTTTACGGGTAAGTTTCACGGGTAAGTTTCACGGGTAAGTTTTACGGGTATGTTTTACAGGTGACGTTTCACGGGTCTAGGTTTCACTGGTAAGTTTCACGGGTCAAGGTTTCACGGGTAAGTTTCACGGGTAAGTTTCACGGGTATGTTTCATGGGTGATGTTTCACGGGTCTAGGTTTTACTGGTAAGTTTCACGGGTCAAGGTTTCACGGGTAAGTTTCACGGGTGACGTTTCACGGGTCTAGGTTTCACTGGTAAGTTTCACGGGTATGTTTCACGGGTGACGTTTCACGGGTCTAGGTTTCACTGGTAAGTTTCACGGGTCAAGGTTTCACGGGTAAGTTTCACGGGTATGTTTCACGGATGACGTTTCACGGGTCTTGGTTTCACTGGTAAGTTTCACGGGTCAAGGTTTCACGGGTAAGTTTCACGGGTAAGTTTTACGGGTATGTTTTACAGGTGACGTTTCACGGGTAAGTTTCACGGGTAAGTTTCACGGGTATGTTTCACGGGTGACGTTTCACGGGTCTAGGTTTCACTGGTAAGTTTCACGGGTCAAGGTTTCACGGGTAAGTTTCACGGGTAAGTTTCACGGGTATGTTTCATGGGTGATGTTTCACGGGTCTAGGTTTTACTGGTAAGTTTCACGGGTCAAGGTTTCACGGGTAAGTTTCACGGGTAAGTTTCACGGGTGACGTTTCACGGGTCTAGGTTTCACTGGTAAGTTTCACGGGTATGTTTCACGGGTGACGTTTCACGGGTCTAGGTTTCACTGGTAAGTTTCACGGGTCAAGGTTTCACGGGTAAGTTTCACGGGTAAGTTTCACGGGTAAGTTTCACGGGTAAGTTTCACGGGTAAGTTTCACGGGTATGTTTCACGGATGACGTTTCACGGGTCTTGGTTTCACTGGTAAGTTTTACGGGTCAAGGTTTCACGAGTAAGTTTCACGGGTAAGTTTTACGGGTATGTTTTACAGGTGACGTTTCACGGGTAAGTTTCACGGGTAAGTTTCACGGGTATGTTTCACGGGTGACGTTTCACGGGTCTAGGTTTTACTGGTAAGTTTCACGGGTCAAGGTTTCACGGGTAAGTTTCACGGGTAAGTTTCACGGGTATGTTTCATGGGTGATGTTTCACGGGTCTAGGTTTAACTGGTAAGTTTCACGGGTCAAGGTTTCACGGGTAAGTTTCACGGGTAAGTTTCACGGGTGACGTTTCACGGGTCTAGGTTTCACTGGTAAGTTTCACGGGTATGTTTTACAGGTGACGTTTCACGGGTAAGTTTCACGGGTAAGTTTCACGGGTATGTTTCACGGGTGACGTTTCACGGGTCTTGGTTTCACTGGTAAGTTTCACGGGTCAAGGTTTCACGGGTAAGTTTCACGGGTATGTTTCACGGGTGACGTTTCACGGGTCTAGGTTTCACTGGTAAGTTTCACGGGTCAAGGTTTCACGGGTAAGTTTCACGGGTAAGTTTTACGGGTAAGTTTCACGGGTCTAGGTTTCACTGGTAAGTTTCACGGGTCAAGGTTTCACGGGTAAGTTTCACGGGTAAGTTTCACGGGTATGTTTCACGGGTGACGTTTCACGGGTCTAGGTTTCACTGGAAAGTTTCACGGATCAAGGTTTCACGGGTAAGTTTCACGGGTAAGTTTTACGGGTATGTTTTACAGGTGACGTTTCACGGGTCTAGGTTTCACTGGTAAGTTTCACGGGTCAAGGTTTCACGGGTAAGTTTCACGGGTAAGTTTCACGGGTGACGTTTCACGGGTCTAGGTTTCACTGGTAAGTTTCACGGGTCAAGGTTTCACGGGTAAGATTCACGGGTAAGTTTCACGGGTATGTTTTACGGGTGACGTTTCACGGGTATAGGTTTCACTAGTAAGTTTCACGGGTCAAGGTTTCACGGGTAAGTTTCACGGGTAAGTTTCACGGGTATGTTTCACGGGTGACGTTTCACGGGTCTAGGTTTCACTGGTAAGTTTCACGGGTCAAGGTTTCACGGGTAAGTTTCACGGGTAAGTTTCACAGTATGTTTCACGGGTGACGTTTCACGGGTCTAGGTTTCACTGGTAAGTTTCACGGGTCAAGGTTTCACGGGTAAGTTTCACGGGTAAGTTTCACAGTATGTTTCACGGGTGACGTTTCACGGGTCTAGGTTTCACGGGTAAGTTTCACGGGTAAGTTTCACGGGTATGTTTCACGGGTGACGTTTCACGGGTCTAGGTTTCACTGGTAAGTTTCACGGGTCAAGGTTTCACGGGTAAGTTTCACGGGTAAGTTTCACAGTATGTTTCACGGGTGACGTTTCACGGGTCTAGGTTTCACTGGTAAGTTTCACGGGTCAAGGTTTCACGGGTAAGTTTAACAGGTAAGTTTTACGGGTAAGTTTCACGGGTGCCGTTTCACGGGTCTAGGTTTCACTGGTAAGTTTCACGGGTCTAGGTTTCACTGGTAAGTTTCACGGGTCAAGGTTTCACGGGTAAGTTTCACGGGTAAGTTTCACGGGTATGTTTCACGGGTGACGTTTCACGGGTCTAGGTTTCACTGGAAAGTTTCACGGATCAAGGTTTCACGGGTAAGTTTCACGGGTAAGTTTTACGGGTATGTTTTACAGGTGACGTTTCACGGGTCTAGGTTTCACGGGTAAGTTTCACGGGTGACGTTTCACGGGTCTAGGTTTCACTGGTAAGTTTCACGGGTATGTTTTACAGGTGACGTTTCACGGGTAAGTTTCACGGGTAAGTTTCACGGGTATGTTTCACGGGTGACGTTTCACGGGTCTTGGTTTCACTGGTAAGTTTCACGGGTCAAGGTTTCACGGGTAAGTTTCACGGGTATGTTTCACGGGTGACGTTTCACGGGTCTAGGTTTCACTGTTAAGTTTCACGGGTCAAGGTTTCACGGGTAAGTTTCACGGGTAAGTTTTACGGGTAAGTTTCACGGGTCTAGGTTTCACTGGTAAGTTTCACGGGTCAAGGTTTCACGGGTAAGTTTCACGGGTAAGTTTCACGGGTATGTTTCACGGGTGACGTTTCACGGGTCTAGGTTTCACTGGAAAGTTTCACGGATCAAGGTTTCACGGGTAAGTTTCACGGGTAAGTTTTACGGGTATGTTTTACAGGTGACGTTTCACGGGTCTAGGTTTCACTGGTAAGTTTCACGGGTCAAGGTTTCACGGGTAAGTTTCACGGGTAAGTTTCACGGGTGACGTTTCACGGGTCTAGGTTTCACTGGTAAGTTTCACGGGTCAAGGTTTCACGGGTAAGATTCACGGGTAAGTTTCACGGGTATGTTTTACGGGTGACGTTTCACGGGTATAGGTTTCACTAGTAAGTTTCACGGGTCAAGGTTTCACGGGTAAGTTTCACGGGTAAGTTTCACGGGTATGTTTCACGGGTGACGTTTCACGGGTCTAGGTTTCACTGGTAAGTTTCACGGGTCAAGGTTTCACGGGTAAGTTTCACAGGTAAGTTTCACAGTATGTTTCACGGGTGACGTTTCACGGGTCTAGGTTTCACTGGTAAGTTTCACGGGTCAAGGTTTCACGGGTAAAATTTACGGGTAAGTTTCACGGGTAAGTTTTACGCGTAAGTTTCACGGGTGACGTTTCACGGGTCTAGGTTTCACTGGTAAGTTTCACGGGTCAAGGTTTCACGGGTAAGTTTTACGGGTAAGTTTCACGGGTGACGTTTCACGGGTCTAGGTTTCACTGGTAAGTTTCACGGGTCTAGGTTTCACTGGTAAGTTTCACGGGTCAAGGTTTCACGGGTAAGTTTCACGGGTAAGTTTCACGGGTATGTTTCACGGGTGACGTTTCACGGATCTAGGTTTCACTGGAAAGTTTCACGGATCAAGGTTTCACGGGTAAGTTTCACGGGTAAGTTTTACGGGTATGTTTTACAGGTGACGTTTCACGGGTCTAGGTTTCACTGGTAAGTTTCACGGGTCAAGGTTTCACGGGTAAGTTTCACGGGTAAGTTTCACAGGTATGTTTCATGGGTGATGTTTCACGGGTCTAGGTTTTACTGGTAAGTTTCACGGGTCAAGGTTTCACGGGTAAGTTTCACGGGTAAGTTTCACGGGTGACGTTTCACGGGTCTAGGTTTCACTGGTAAGTTTCACGGGTATGTTTCACGGGTGACGTTTCACGGGTCTAGGTTTCACTGGTAAGTTTCACGGGTCAAGGTTTCACGGGTAAGTTTTACGGGTAAGTTTCACGGGTATGTTTCACGGATGACGTTTCACGGGTCTTGGTTTCACTGGTAAGTTTCACGGGTCAAGGTTTCACGGGTAAGTTTTACGGGTAAGTTTTACGGGTATGTTTTACAGGTGACGTTTCACGGGTAAGTTTCACGGGTAAGTTTCACGGGTATGTTTCACGGGTGACGTTTCACGGGTCTAGGTTTCACTGGTAAGTTTCACGGGTCAAGGATTCACGGGTAAGTTTCACGGGTAAGTTTTACGGGTAAGTTTCACGGGTGACGTTTCACGGGTCTAGGTTTCACTGGAAAGTTTCACGGGTCAAGGATTCACGGGTAAGTTTCACGGGTAAGTTTTACGGGTATGTTTTACAGGTGACGTTTCACGGGTCTAGGTTTCACTGGTAAGTTTCACGGGTCAAGGTTTCACGGGTAAGTTTCACGGGTAAGTTTCACGGGTATGTTTCATGGGTGATGTTTCACGGGTCTAGGTTTTACTGGTAAGTTTCACGGGTCAAGGTTTCACGGGTAAGTTTCACGGGTAAGTTTCACGGGTGACGTTTCACGGGTCTAGGTTTCACTGGTAAGTTTCACGGGTATGTTTCACGGGTGACGTTTCACGGGTCTAGGTTTCACTGGTAAGTTTCACGGGTCAAGGTTTCACGGGTAAGTTTCACGGGTAAGTTTCACGGGTAAGTTTTACGGGTATGTTTTACAGGTGACGTTTCACGGGTCTAGGTTTCACTGGTAAGTTTCACGGGTCAAGGTTTCACGGGTAAGTTTCACGGGTAAGTTTCACGGGTATGTTTCATGGGTGATGTTTCACGGGTCTAGGTTTTACTGGTAAGTTTCACGGGTCAAGGTTTCACGGGTAAGTTTCACGGGTAAGTTTCACGGGTGACGTTTCACTGGTCTAGGTTTCACTGGTAAGTTTCACGGGTATGTTTCACGGGTGACGTTTCACGGGTCTAGGTTTCACTGGTAAGTTTCACGGGTCAAGGTTTCACGGGTAAGTTTCACGGGTAAGTTTCACGGGTATGTTTCACGGATGACGTTTCACGGGTCTTGGTTTCACTGGTAAGTTTCACGGGTCAAGGTTTCACGGGTAAGTTTCACGGGTAAGTTTTACGGGTATGTTTTACAGGTGACGTTTCACGGGTAAGTTTCACGGGTAAGTTTCACGGGTATGTTTCACGGGTGACGTTTCACGGGTCTAGGTTTCACTGGTAAGTTTCACGGGTCAAGGTTTCACGGGTAAGTTTCACGGGTAAGTTTTACGGGTAAGTTTCACGTGTGACGTTTCACGGGTCTAGGTTTCACTGGAAAGTTTCACGGGTCAAGGATTCACGGGTAAGTTTCACGGGTAAGTTTTACGGGTATGTTTTACAGGTGACGTTTCACGGGTCTAGGTTTCACTGGTAAGTTTCACGGGTCAAGGTTTCACGGGTAAGTTTCACTGGTAAGTTTCACGGGTATGTTTCATGGGTGATGTTTCACGGGTCTAGGTTTTACTGGTAAGTTTCACGGGTCAAGGTTTCACGGGTAAGTTTCACGGGTAAGTTTCACGGGTGACGTTTCACGGGTCTAGGTTTCACTGGTAAGTTTCACGGGTATATTTCACGGGTGACGTTTCACGGATCTAGGTTTCACTGGTAAGTTTCACGGGTCAAGGTTTCACGGGTAAGTTTCACGAGTAAGTTTCACGGGTATGTTTCACGGGTAAGTTTCACGGGTGACGTTTCACGGGTCTAGGTTTCACTGGTAAGTTTCACGGGTATGTTTCACGGGTGACGTTTCACGGGTCTAGGTTTCACTGGTAAGTTTCACGGGTCAAGGTTTCACGGGTAAGTTTCACGGGTAAGTTTCACGGGTATGTTTCACGGATGACGTTTCACGGGTCTTGGTTTCACTGGTAAGTTTCACGGGTCAAGGTTTCACGGGTAAGTTTCACGGGTAAGTTTTACGGGTATGTTTTACAGGTGACGTTTCACGGGTAAGTTTCACGGGTAAGTTTCACGGGTATGTTTCACGGGTGACGTTTCACGGGTCTTGGTTTCACTGGTAAGTTTCACGGGTCAAGGTTTCACGGGTAAGTTTCACGGGTATGTTTCACGGGTGACGTTTCACGGGTCTAGGTTTCACTGGTAAGTTTCACGGGTCAAGGTTTCACGGGTAAGTTTCACGGGTAAGTTTTACGGGTAAGTTTCACGGGTCTAGGTTTCAATGGTAAGTTTCACGGGTCAAGGTTTCACGGGTAAGTTTCACGGGTAAGTTTCACGGGTATGTTTCACGGGTGACGTTTCACGGGTCTAGGTTTCACTGGAAAGTTTCACGGATCAAGGTTTCACGGGTAAGTTTCACGGGTAAGTTTTACGGGTATGTTTTACAGGTGACGTTTCACGGGTCTAGGTTTCACTGGTAAGTTTCACGGGTCCAGGTTTCACGGGTAAGTTTCACGGGTAAGTTTCACGGGTATGTTTCATGGGTGATGTTTCACGGGTCTAGGTTTTACTGGTAAGTTTCACGGGTCAAGGTTTCACGGGTAAGTTTCACGGGTAAGTTTCACGGGTGACGTTTCACGGGTCTAGGTTTCACTGGTAAGTTTCACGGGTATGTTTCACGGGTGACGTTTCACGGGTCTAGGTTTCACTGGTAAGTTTCACGGGTCAAGGTTTCACGGGTAAGTTTCACTGGTAAGTTTCACGGGTATGTTTCACGGATGACGTTTCACGGGTCTTGGTTTCACTGGTAAGTTTCACGGGTCAAGGTTTCACGGGTAAGTTTCACGGGTAAGTTTTACGGGTATGTTTTACAGGTGACGTTTCACGGGTAAGTTTCACGGGTAAGTTTCACGGGTATGTTTCACGGGTGACGTTTCACGGGTCTAGGTTTCACTGGTAAGTTTCACGGGTCAAGGTTTCACGGGTAAGTTTCACGGGTAAGTTTTACGGGTAAGTTTCACGGGTGACGTTTCACGGGTCTAGGTTTCACTGGAAAGTTTCACGGGTCAAGGATTCACGGGTAAGTTTCACGGGTAAGTTTTACGGGTATGTTTTACAGGTGACGTTTCACGGGTCTAGGTTTCACTGGTAAGTTTCACGGGTCAAGGTTTCACGGGTAAGATTCACGGGTAAGTTTCACGGGTATGTTTCATGGGTGATGTTTCACGGGTCTAGTTTTCACTGGTAAGTTTCACGGGTCAAGGTTTTACGGGTAAGTTTCACGGGTATGTTTCACGGGTGACGTTTCACGGGTCTAGGTTTCACTGGTAAGTTTCACGGGTCAAGGTTTCACGGGTAAGATTCACGGGTAAGTTTCACGGGTATGTTTCACGGGTGACGTTTCACGGGTATAGGTTTCACTAGTAAGTTTCACGGGTCAAGGTTTCACGGGTAAGTTTCACGGGTAAGTTTCACGGGTATGTTTCACGGATGACGTTTCACGGGTCTAGGTTTCACTGGTAAGTTTCACGGGTCAAGGTTTCACGGGTAAGATTCACGGGTAAGTTTCACGGGTGTGTTTCACGGGTGACGTTTCACGGGTCTAGGTTTCACTGGTAAGTTTCCCGGGTCAAGGTTTCACGAGTAAGTTTTACGGGTAAGTTTTACGCGTAAGTTTCACGGGTGACGTTTCACGGGTCTAGGTTTCACTGGTAAGTTTCACGGGTCAAGGTTTCACGGGTAAGTTTAACGGGTAAGTTTTACGGGTAAGTTTCACGGGTGACGTTTCACGGGTCTAGGTTTCACTGGTAAGTTTCACGGGTCTAGGTTTCACTGGTAAGTTTCACGGGTCAAGGTTTCACGGGTAAGTTTCACGGGTAAGTTTCACGGGTATGTTTCACGGGTGACGTTTCACGGGTCTAGGTTTCACTGGAAAGTTTCACAGATCAAGGTTTCACGGGTAAGTTTCACGGGTAAGTTTCACGGGTAAGTTTTACGGGTATGTTTTACAGGTGACGTTTCACGGGTCTAGGTTTCACTGGTAAGTTTCACGGGTCAAGGTTTCACGGGTAAGTTTCACGGGTAAGTTTCACGGGTATGTTTCATGGGTGATGTTTCACGGGTCTAGGTTTTACTGGTAAGTTTCACGGGTCAAGGTTTCACGGGTAAGTTTTACGGGTCTATGTTTCACTGGTAAGTTTCACGGGTATGTTTCACGGGTGACGTTTCACGGGTCTAGGTTTCACTGGTAAGTTTCACGGGTCAAGGTTTCACGGGTAAGTTTCACGGGTAAGTTTCACGGGTATGTTTCACGGATGACGTTTCACGGGTCTTGGTTTCACTGGTAAGTTTCACGGGTCAAGGTTTCACGGGTAAGTTTCACGGGTAAGTTTTACGGGTATGTTTTACAGGTGACGTTTCACGGGTAAGTTTCACGGGTAAGTTTCACGGGTCTGTTTCACGGGTGACGTTTCACGGGTCTAGGTTTCACTGGTAAGTTTCACGGGTCAAGGTTTCACGGGTAAGTTTCACGGGTAAGTTTTACGGGTATGTTTTACAGGTGACGTTTCACGGGTCTAGGTTTCACTGGTAAGTTTCACGGGTCAAGGTTTCACGGGTAAGATTCACGGGTAAGTTTTACGGGTATGTTTCATAAGTGATGTTTCACGGGTCTAGGTTTCACTGGTAAGTTTCACGGGTCAAGGTTTTACGGGTAAGTTTCACGGGTAAGTTTCACGGGTATGTTTCACGGGTGACGTTTCACGGGTCTAGGTTTCGCTGGTAAGTTTCACGGGTCAAGGTTTCACGGGTAAGTTTCACGGGTAAGTTTCACGGGTATATTTCACGGGTGACGTTTCACGGGTCTAGGTTTCACTAGTAAGTTTCACGGGTCAAGGTTTCACGGGTAAGTTTCACGGGTAAGTTTCACGGGTATGTTTCATGGGTGATGTTTCACGGGTCTAGGTTTTACTGGTAAGTTTCACGAGTCAAGGTTTCACGGGTAAGTTTCACGGGTAAGTTTCACGGGTGACGTTTCACGGGTAAGTTTTACGGGTATGTTTTACAGGTGACGTTTCACGGGTAAAGGTTTCACGGGTCAAGGTTTCACGGGTAAGTTTCACGGGTATGTTTTACAGGTGACGTTTCACGGGTCTAGGTTTCACTGGTAAGTTTCACGGGTCAAGGTTTCACTGGTAAGATTCACGGGTAAGTTTCACGGGTATGTTTCATGAGTGATGTTTCACGGGTCTAGGTTTCACTGGTAAGTTTCACGGGTCAAGGTTTTACGGGTAAGTTTCACGGGTAAGTTTCACGGGTATGTTTCACGGGTGACGTTTCACGGGTCTAGGTTTCACTGGTAAGTTTCACGGGTCAAGGTTTCACGGGTAAGTTTCACGGGTAAGTTTCACGGGGATGTTTCACGGGTGACGTTTCACGGGTCTAGGTTTCACTAGTAAGTTTCACTTGTCAAGGTTTCACGGGTAAGTTTCACGGGTAAGTTTCACGGGTATGTTTCACGGGTGACGTTTCACGGGTCTAGGTTTCACTGGTAAGTTTCACGGGTCAAGGTTTCACGGGTAAGTTTCACGGGTAAGTTTCACGGGTATGTTTCACGGGTGACGTTTCACGGGTCTAGGTTTCACTGGTAAGTTTCACGGGTCAAGGTTTCACGGGTAAGTTTCACGGGTAAGTTTCACGGGTATGTTTCACGGGTGACGTTTCACGGGTCTAGGTTTCACTGGTAAGTTTCACGGGTCAAGGTTTTACGGGTAAGTTTCACGGGTAAATTTCACGGGTATGTTTCACGGGTGACGTTTCACGGGTCTAGGATTCACGGGTAAGTTTCACGGGTCAAGGTTTCACGGGTAAGTTTCACGGGTAAGTTTCACGGGTATGTTTCACAAGTGACGTTTCACGGGTCTAGGTTTCACTGGAAAGTTTCACGGGTCAAGGTTTCACGGGTAAGTTTCACGGGTAAGTTTTACGGGTATGTTTTACAGGCGACGTTTCACGGGTCTAGGTTTCACTGGTAAGTTTCACGGGTCTAGGTTTCACGGGTAAGTTTCACGGGTAAGTTTCACGGGTATGTTTCACGGGTGACGTTTCACGGGTCTAGGTTTCACTGGTAAGTTTCACGGGTCAAGGTTTCACGGGTAAGTTTCACGGGTAAATTTCACGGGTATGTTTCACGGGTGACGTTTCACGGGTCTAGGTTTCACTGGTAAGTTTCACAGTTCAAGGTTTTACGGGTAAGTTTCACGGGTAAGTTTCACGGGTATGTTTCACGGATGACGTTTCACGGGTCTAGGTTTCACTGGTAAGTTTCACGGGTCAAGGTTTCACGGGTAAGTTTCACGGGTAAGTTTTACGGGTAAGTTTCACGGGTGACGTTTCACGGGTGCGTTTCACGGGTCTAGGTTTCACTGGTAAGTTTCACGGGTCAAGGTTTCACGAGTAAGTTTCACCGGTAAGTTTCACGGGTATGTTTCACAAGTGACGTTTCACGGGTCTAGGTTTCACTGGAAAGTTTCACGGGTCTAGGTTTCACTGGTAAGTTTCACGGGTCAAGGTTTCACGGGTAAGTTTCACGGGTAAGTTTCACGGGTATGTTTCACGGGTGACGTTTCACGGGTCTAGGTTTCACTGGTAAGTTTCACGGGTCAAGGTTTCACGGGTAAGTTTCACGGGTAAGTTTCACGGGTATGTTTCACGGGTGACGTTTCACGGGTCTAGGTTTCACTGGTAAGTTTCACGGGTCAAGGTTTTACGGGTAAGTTTCACGGGTAAATTTCACGGGTATGTTTCACGGGTGACGTTTCACGGGTCTAGGATTCACGGGTAAGTTTCACGGGTCAAGGTTTCACGGGTAAGTTTCACGGGTAAGTTTCACGGGTATGTTTCACAAGTGACGTTTCACGGGTCTAGGTTTCACTGGAAAGTTTCACGGGTCAAGGTTTCACGGGTAAGTTTCACGGGTAAGTTTTACGGGTATGTTTTACAGGCGACGTTTCACGGGTCTAGGTTTCACTGGTAAGTTTCACGGGTCTAGGTTTCACGGGTAAGTTTCACGGGTAAGTTTCACGGGTATGTTTCACGGGTGACGTTTCACGGGTCTAGGTTTCACTGGTAAGTTTCACGGGTCAAGGTTTCACGGGTAAGTTTCACGGGTAAATTTCACGGGTATGTTTCACGGGTGACGTTTCACGGGTCTAGGTTTCACTGGTAAGTTTCACAGTTCAAGGTTTTACGGGTAAGTTTCACGGGTAAGTTTCACGGGTATGTTTCACGGGTGACGTTTCACGGGTCTAGGTTTCACTGGTAAGTTTCACGGGTCAAGGTTTCACGGGTAAGTTTCACGGGTAAGTTTTACGGGTAAGTTTCACGGGTGACGTTTCACGGGTGCGTTTCACGGGTCTAGGTTTCACTGGTAAGTTTCACGGGTCAAGGTTTCACGAGTAAGTTTCACCGGTAAGTTTCACGGGTATGTTTCACAAGTGACGTTTCACGGGTCTAGGTTTCACTGGAAAGTTTCACGGGTCAAGGTTTCACGGGTAAGTTTCACGGGTAAGTTTTACGGGTATGTTTCATGGGTGATGTTTCACGGGTCTAGGTTTCACTGGTAAGTTTCACGGGTCAAGGTTTCACGGGTAAGTTTCACGGGTAAGTTTCACGGGTAAGTTTCACGGGTAAGTTTTACGGGTATGTTTTACAGGTGACGTTTCACGGGTCTAGGTTTCACTGGTAAGTTTCACGGGTCAAGGTTTCACGGGTAAGTTTCACGGGTAAGTTTCACGGGTATGTTTCATGGGTTATGTTTCACGGGTCTAGGTTTTACTGGTAAGTTTCACGGGTCAAGGTTTCACGGGTAAGTTTCACGGGTAAGTTTCACGGGTGACGTTTCACGGGTCTAGGTTTCACTGGTAAGTTTCACGGGTATGTTTCACGGGTGACGTTTCACGGGTCTAGGTTTCACTGGTAAGTTTCACGGGTCAAGGTTTCACGGGTAAGTTTCACGGGTATGTTTCACGGATGACGTTTCACGGGTCTTGGTTTCACTGGTAAGTTTCACGGGTCAAGGTTTCACGGGTAAGTTTCACGGGTAAGTTTTACGGGTATGTTTTACAGGTGACGTTTCACGGGTAAGTTTCACGGGTAAGTTTCACGGGTATGTTTCACGGGTGAAGTTTCACGGGTCTAGGTTTCACTGGTAAGTTTCACGGGTCAAGGTTTCACGGGTAAGTTTCACGGGTAAGTTTTACGGGTAAGTTTCACGGGTGACGTTTCACGGGTCTAGGTTTCACTGGAAAGTTTCACGGGTCAAGGATTCACGGGTAAGTTTCACGGGTAAGTTTTACGGGTATGTTTTACAGGTGACGTTTCACGGGTCTAGGTTTCACTGGTAAGTTTCACGGGTCAAGGATTCACGGGTAAGATTCACGGGTAAGTTTCACGGGTATGTTTCGTGGGTGATGTTTCACGGGTCTAGGTTTCACTGGTAAGTTTCACGGGTCAAGGTTTTACGGGTAAGTTTCACGGGTAAGTTTTACGGGTATGTTTCACGGGTGACGTTTCACGGGTCTAGGTTTCACTGGTAAGTTTCACGGGTCAAGGTTTCACGGGTAAGTTTCACGGGTAAGTTTCACGGGTATGTTTCACGGGTGACGTTTCACGGGTCTAGGTTTCACTAGTAAGTTTCACGGGTCAAGGTTTCACGGGTAAGTTTCACGGGTAAGTTTCACGGGTATGTTTCATGGGTGATATTTCACGGGTCTAGGTTTTACTGGTAAGTTTCACGGGTCAAGGTTTCACGGGTAAGTTTCACGGGTAAGTTTCACGGGTAAGTTTCACGGGTGACGTTTCACGGGTCTAGGTTTCACTGGTAAGTTTCACGGGTCAAGGTTTCACGGGTAAGATTCACGGGTAAGTTTCACGGGTATGTTTCGTGGGTGATGTTTCACGGGTCTAGGTTTCACTGGTAAGTTTCACGGGTCAAGGTTTCACGGGTAAGATTCACGGGTAAGTTTCACGGGTATGTTTTACGGGTGACGTTTCACGGGTATAGGTTTCACTAGTAAGTTTCACGGGTCAAGGTTTCACGGGTAAGTTTCACGGGTAAGTTTCACGGGTATGTTTCACGGGTGACGTTTCACGGGTCTAGGTTTCACTGGTAAGTTTCACGGGTCAAGGTTTCACGGGTAAGTTTCACGAATAAGTTTCACGGGTATGTTTCACGGGTGACGTTTCACGGGTCTAGGTTTCACTGGTAAGTTTCACGGGTCAAGGTTTCACGGGTAAAATTTACGGGTAAGTTTCACGGGTAAGTTTTACGCGTAAGTTTCACGGGTGACGTTTCACGGGTCTAGGTTTCACTGGTAAGTTTCACGGGTCAAGGTTTCACGGGTAAGTTTAACGGGTAAGTTTTACGGGTAAGTTTCACGGGTGACGTTTCACGGGTCTAGGTTTCACTGGTAAGTTTCACGGGTCTAGGTTTCACTGGTAAGTTTCACGGGTCAAGGTTTCACGGGTAAGTTTCACGGGTAAGTTTCACGGGTATGTTTCACGGGTGACGTTTCACGGGTCTAGGTTTCACTGGAAAGTTTCACGGATCAAGGTTTCACGGGTAAGTTTCACGGGTAAGTTTTACGGGTATGTTTTACAGGTGACGTTTCACGGGTCTAGGTTTCACTGGTAAGTTTCACGGGTCAAGGTTTCACGGGTAAGTTTCACGGGTAAGTTTCACGGGTATGTTTCATGGGTGATGTTTCACGGGTCTAGGTTTTACTGGTAAGTTTCACGGGTCAAGGTTTCACGGGTAAGTTTCACGGGTAAGTTTCACGGGTGACGTTTCACGGGTCTAGGTTTCACTGGTAAGTTTCACGGGTATGTTTCACGGGTGACGTTTCACGGGTGACGTTTCACGGGTCTAGGTTTCACTGGTAAGTTTCACGGGTCAAGGTTTCACGGGTAAGTTTCACGGGTAAGTTTCACGGGTATGTTTCACGGATGACGTTTCACGGGTCTTGGTTTCACTGGTAAGTTTCACGGGTCAAGGTTTCACGGGTAAGTTTCACGGGTAAGTTTTACGGGTATGTTTTACAGGTGACGTTTCACGGGTAAGTTTCACGGGTAAGTTTCACGGGTATGTTTCACGGGTGACGTTTCACGGGTCTAGGTTTCACTGGTAAGTTTCACGGGTCAAGGTTTCACGGGTAAGTTTCACGGGTAAGTTTTACGGGTAAGTTTCACGGGTGACGTTTCACGGGTCTAGGTTTCACTGGAAAGTTTCACGGGTCAAGGATTCACGGGTAAGTTTCACGGGTAAGTTTTACGGGTATGTTTTACAGGTGACGTTTCACGGGTCTAGGTTTCACTGGTAAGTTTCACGGGTCAAGGTTTCACGGGTAAGTTTCACGGGTAAGTTTCACGGGTGACGTTTCACGGGTCTAGGTTTCACTGGTAAGTTTCACGGGTATGTTTCACGGGTGACGTTTCACGGGTCTAGGTTTCACTGGTAAGTTTCACGGGTCAAGGTTTCACGGGTAAGTTTCACGGGTAAGTTTCACGGGTATGTTTCACGGGTAAGTTTCACGGGTGACGTTTCACGGGTCTAGGTTTCACTGGTAAGTTTCACGGGTATGTTTCACGGGTGACGTTTCACGGGTCTAGGTTTCACTGGTAAGTTTCACGGGTCAAGGTTTCACGGGTAAGTTTCACGGGTAAGTTTCACGGGTATGTTTCACGGATGACGTTTCACGGGTCTTGGTTTCACTGGTAAGTTTCACGGGTCAAGGTTTCACGGGTAAGTTTCACGGGTAAGTTTTACGGGTATGTTTTACAGGTGACGTTTCACGGGTAAGTTTCACGGGTAAGTTTCACGGGTATGTTTCACGGGTGACGTTTTACGGGTCTTGGTTTCACTGGTAAGTTTCACGGGTCAAGGTTTCACGGGTAAGTTTCACGGGTAAGTTTCACGGGTATGTTTCACGGATGACGTTTCACGGGTCTAGGTTTCACTGGTAAGTTTCACGAGTCAAGGTTTCACGGGTAAGTTTCACGGGTAAGTTTTACGGGTAAGTTTCACGGGTCTAGGTTTCAATGGTAAGTTTCACGGGTCAAGGTTTCACGGGTAAGTTTCACGGGTAAGTTTCACGGGTATGTTTCACGGGTGACGTTTCACGGGTCTAGGTTTCACTGGAAAGTTTCACGGATCAAGGTTTCACGGGTAAGTTTCACGGGTAAGTTTTACGGGTATGTTTTACAGGTGACGTTTCACAAGTCTAGGTTTCACTGGTAAGTTTCACGGGTCAAGGTTTCACGGGTAAGTTTCACGGGTAAGTTTCACGGGTATGTTTCATGGGTGATGTTTCACGCGTCTAGGTTTTACTGGTAAGTTTCACGGGTCAAGGTTTCACGGGTAAGTTTCACGGGTAAGTTTCACGGGTGACGTATCACGGGTCTAGGTTTCACTGGTAAGTTTCACGGGTATGTTTTACAGGTGACGTTTCACGGGTAAGTTTCACGGGTAAGTTTCACGGGTATGTTTCACGGGTGACGTTTCACGGGTCTTGGTTTCACTGGTAAGTTTCACGGGTCAAGGTTTCACGGGTAAGTTTCACGGGTATGTTTCACGGGTGACGTTTCACGGGTCTAGGTTTCACTGGTAAGTTTCACGGGTCAAGGTTTCACGGGTAAGTTTCACGGGTAAGTTTTACGGGTAAGTTTCACGGGTCTAGGTTTCACTGGTAAGTTTCACGGGTCAAGGTTTCACGGGTAAGTTTCACGGGTAAGTTTCACGGGTATGTTTCACGGGTGACGTTTCACGGGTCTAGGTTTCACTGGAAAGTTTCACGGATCAAGGTTTCACGGGTAAGTTTCACGGGTAAGTTTTACGGGTATGTTTTACAGGTGACGTTTCACGGGTCTAGGTTTCACTGGTAAGTTTCACGGGTCAAGGTTTCACGGGTAAGTTTCACGGGTAAGTTTCACGGGTGACGTTTCACGGGTCTAGGTTTCACTGGTAAGTTTCACGGGTCAAGGTTTCACGGGTAAGATTCACGGGTAAGTTTCACGGGTATGTTTTACGGGTGACGTTTTACGGGTATAGGTTTCACTAGTAAGTTTCACGGGTCAAGGTTTCACGGGTAAGTTTCACGGGTAAGTTTCACGGGTATGTTTCACGGGTGACGTTTCACGGGTCTAGGTTTCACTGGTAAGTTTCACGGGTCAAGGTTTCACGGGTAAGTTTCACGGGTAAGTTTCACAGTATGTTTCACGGGTGACGTTTCACGGGTCTAGGTTTCACTGGTAAGTTTCACGGGTCAAGGTTTCACGGGTAAAATTTACGGGTAAGTTTCACGGGTAAGTTTTACGCGTAAGTTTCACGGGTGACGTTTTACGGGTCTAGGTTTCACTGGTAAGTTTCACGGGTCAAGGTTTCACGGGTAAGTTTAACGGGTAAGTTTTACGGGTAAGTTTCACGGGTGACGTTTCACGGGTCTAGGTTTCACTGGTAAGTTTCACGGGTCTAGGTTTCACTGGTAAGTTTCACGGGTCAAGGTTTCACGGGTAAGTTTCACGGGTAAGTTTCACGGGTATGTTTCACGGGTGACGTTTCACGGGTCTAGGTTTCACTGGAAAGTTTCACGGATCAAGGTTTCACGGGTAAGTTTCACGGGTAAGTTTTACGGGTATGTTTTACAGGTGACGTTTCACGGGTCTAGGTTTCACTGGTAAGTTTCACGGGTCAAGGTTTCACGGGTAAGTTTCACGGGTAAGTTTCACGGGTATGTTTCATGGGTGATGTTTCACGGGTCTAGGTTTTACTGGTAAGTTTCACAAGTCAAGGTTTCACGGGTAAGTTTCACGGGTAAGTTTCACGGGTGACGTTTCACGGGTCTAGGTTTCACTGGTAAGTTTCACGGGTATGTTTCACGGGTGACGTTTCACGGGTCTAGGTTTCACTGGTAAGTTTCACGGGTCAAGGTTTCACGGGTAAGTTTCACGGGTAAGTTTCACGGGTATGTTTCACGGATGACGTTTCACGGGTCTTGGTTTCACTGGTAAGTTTCACGGGTCAAGGTTTCACGGGTAAGTTTCACGGGTAAGTTTTACGGGTATGTTTTACAGGTGACGTTTCACGGGTAAGTTTCACGGGTAAGTTTCACGGGTATGTTTCACGGGTGACGTTTCACGGGTCTAGGTTTCACTGGTAAGTTTCACGGGTCAAGGATTCACGGGTAAGTTTCACGGGTAAGTTTTACGGGTAAGTTTCACGGGTGACGTTTCACGGGTCTAGGTTTCACTGGAAAGTTTCACGGGTCAAGGATTCACGGGTAAGTTTCACGGGTAAGTTTTACGGGTATGTTTTACAGGTGACGTTTCACGGGTCTAGGTTTCACTGGTAAGTTTCACGGGTCAAGGTTTCACGGGTAAGTTTCACGGGTAAGTTTCACGGGTATGTTTCATGGGTGATGTTTCACGGGTCTAGGTTTTACTGGTAAGTTTCACGGGTCAAGGTTTCACGGGTCAAGGTTTCACGGGTAAGTTTCACGGGTGACGTTTCACGGGTCTAGGTTTCACTGGTAAGTTTCACGGGTATGTTTCACGGGTGACGTCTCACGGGTCTAGGTTTCACTGGTAAGTTTCACGGGTCAAGGTTTCACGGGTAAGTTTCACGGGTATGTTTTACGGGTAAGTTTCACAAGTGACGTTTCACGGGTCTAGGTTTCACTGGTAAGTTTCACGGGTATGTTTCACGGGTGACGTTTCACGGGTCTAGGTTTCACTGGTAAGTTTCACGGGTCAAGGTTTCACGGGTAAGTTTCACGGGTAAGTTTCACGGGTATGTTTCACGGATGACGTTTCACGGGTCTTGGTTTCACTGGTAAGTTTCACGGGTCAAGGTTTCACGGGTAAGTTTCACGGGTAAGTTTTACGGGTATGTTTTACAGGTGACGTTTCACGGGTAAGTTTCACAGGTAAGTTTCACGGGTATGTTTCACGGGTGACGTTTCACGGGTCTTGGTTTCACTGGTAAGTTTCACGGGTCAAGGTTTCACGGGTAAGTTTCACGGGTATGTTTCACGGGTGACGTTTCACGGGTCCAGGTTTCACTGGTAAGTTTCACGGGTCAAGGTTTCACGGGTAAGTTTTACGGGTAAGTTTCACGGGTCTAGGTTTCAATGGTAAGTTTCACGGGTCAAGGTTTCACGGGTAAGTTTCACGGGTAAGTTTCACGGGTATGTTTCACGGGTGACGTTTCACGGGTCTAGGTTTCACTGGTAAGTTTCACGGGTCAAGGTTTCACGGGTAAGTTTCACGGGTAAGTTTCACGGGTAAGTTTCACGGGTAAGTTTCACGGGTATGTTTCACGGATGACGTTTCACGGGTCTTGGTTTCACTGGTAAGTTTCACGGGTCAAGGTTTCACGGGTAAGTTTCACGGGTAAGTTTTACGGGTATGTTTTACAGGTGACGTTTCACGGGTAAGTTTCACGGGTAAGTTTCACGGGTATGTTTCACGGGTGACGTTTCACGGGTCTAGGTTTTACTGGTAAGTTTCACGGGTCAAGGTTTCACGGGTAAGTTTCACGGGTAAGTTTCACGGGTATGTTTCATGGGTGATGTTTCACGGGTCTAGGTTTTACTGGTAAGTTTCACGGGTCAAGGTTTCACGGGTAAGTTTCACGGGTAAGTTTCACGGGTGACGTTTCACGGGTGACGTTTCACGGGTCTAGGTTTCACTGGTAAGTTTCACGGGTATGTTTTACAGGTGACGTTTCACGGGTAAGTTTCACGGGTAAGTTTCACGGGTATGTTTCACGGGTGACGTTTCACGGGTCTTGGTTTCACTGGTAAGTTTCACGGGTCAAGGTTTCACGGGTAAGTTTCACGGGTATGTTTCACGGGTGACGTTTCACGGGTCTAGGTTTCACTGGTAAGTTTCACGGGTCAAGGTTTCACGGGTAAGTTTCACGGGTAAGTTTTACGGGTAAGTTTCACGGGTCTAGGTTTCACTGGTAAGTTTCACGGGTCAAGGTTTCACGGGTAAGTTTCACGGGTAAGTTTCACGGGTATGTTTCACGGGTGACGTTTCACGGGTCTAGGTTTCACTGGAAAGTTTCACGGATCAAGGTTTCACGGGTAAGTTTCACGGGTAAGTTTTACGGGTATGTTTTACAGGTGACGTTTCACGGGTCTAGGTTTCACTGGTAAGTTTCACGGGTCAAGGTTTCACAGGTAAGTTTCACGGGTAAGTTTCACGGGTGACGTTTCACGGGACTAGGTTTCACTGGTAAGTTTCACGGGTCAAGGTTTCAAGGGTAAGATTCACGGGTAAGTTTCACAGGTATGTTTCACGGGTGACGTTTCACGGGTATAGGTTTCACTAGTAAGTTTCACGGGTCAAGGTTTCACGGGTAAGTTTCACGGGTAAGTTTCACGGGTATGTTTCACGGGTGACGTTTCACGGGTCTAGGTTTCACTGGTAAGTTTCACGGGTCAAGGTTTCACGGGTAAGTTTCACGGGTAAGTTTCACGGGTATGTTTCACGGGTGACGTTTCACGGGTCTAGGTTTCACTGGTAAGTTTCACGGGTCAAGGTTTCACGGGTAAAATTTACGGGTAAGTTTCACGGGTAAGTTTTACGCGTAAGTTTCACGGGTGACGTTTCACGGGTCTAGGTTTCACTGGTAAGTTTCACGGGTCAAGGTTTCACGGGTAAGTTTAACGGGTAAGTTTTACGGGTAAGTTTCACGGGTGACGTTTCACGGGTCTAGGTTTCACTGGTAAGTTTCACGGGTCTAGGTTTCACTGGTAAGTTTCACGGGTCAAGGTTTCACGGGTAAGTTTCACGGGTAAGTTTCACGGGTATGTTTCACGGGTGACGTTTCACGGGTCTAGGTTTCACTGGAAAGTTTCACGGATCAAGGTTTCACGGGTAAGTTTCACGGGTAAGTTTTACGGGTATGTTTTACAGGTGACGTTTCACGGGTCTAGGTTTCACTGGTAAGTTTCACGGGTCAAGGTTTCACGGGTAAGTTTCACGGGTAAGTTTCACGGGTATGTTTCATGGGTGATGTTTCACGGGTCTAGGTTTTACTGGTAAGTTTCACGGGTCAAGGTTTCACGGGTAAGTTTCACGGGTAAGTTTCACGGGTGACGTTTCACGGGTCTAGGTTTCACTGGTAAGTTTCACGGGTATGTTTCACGGGTGACGTTTCACGGGTGACGTTTCACGGGTCTAGGTTTCACTGGTAAGTTTCACGGGTCAAGGTTTCACGGGTAAGTTTCACGGGTAAGTTTCACGGGTATGTTTCACGGATGACGTTTCACGGGTCTTGGTTTCACTGGTAAGTTTCACGGGTCAAGGTTTCACGGGTAAGTTTCACGGGTAAGTTTTACGGGTATGTTTTACAGGTGACGTTTCACGGGTAAGTTTCACGGGTAAGTTTCACGGGTATGTTTCACGGGTGACGTTTCACGGGTCTAGGTTTCACTGGTAAGTTTCACGGGTATGTTTCACGGATGACGTTTCACGGGTCTTGGTTTCACTGGTAAGTTTCACGGGTCAAGGTTTCACGGGTAAGTTTCACGGGTAAGTTTTACGGGTATGTTTTACAGGTGACGTTTCACGGGTAAGTTTCACGGGTAAGTTTCACGGGTATGTTTCACGGGTGACGTTTCACGGGTCTAGGTTTTACTGGTAAGTTTCACGGGTCAAGGTTTCACGGGTAAGTTTCACGGGTAAGTTTCACGGGTATGTTTCATGGGTGATGTTTCACGGGTCTAGGTTTTACTGGTAAGTTTCACGGGTCAAGGTTTCACGGGTAAGTTTCACGGGTGACGTTTCACGGGTCTAGGTTTCACTGGTAAGTTTCACGGGTATGTTTTACAGGTGACGTTTCACGGGTAAGTTTCACGGGTAAGTTTCACGGGTATGTTTCACGGGTGACGTTTCACGGGTCTTGGTTTCACTGGTAAGTTTCACGGGTCAAGGTTTCACGGGTAAGTTTCACGGGTATGTTTCACGGGTGACGTTTCACGGGTCTAGGTTTCACTGGTAAGTTTCACGGGTCAAGGTTTCACGGGTAAGTTTCACGGGTAAGTTTTACGGGTAAGTTTCACGGGTCTAGGTTTCACTGGTAAGTTTCACGGGTCAAGGTTTCACGGGTAAGTTTCACGGGTAAGTTTCACGGGTATGTTTCACGGGTGACGTTTCACGGGTCTAGGTTTCACTGGAAAGTTTCACGGATCAAGGTTTCACGGGTAAGTTTCACGGGTAAGTTTTACGGGTATGTTTTACAGGTGACGTTTCACGGGTCTAGGTTTCACTGGTAAGTTTCACGGGTCAAGGTTTCACAGGTAAGTTTCACGGGTAAGTTTCACGGGTGACGTTTCACGGGACTAGGTTTCACTGGTAAGTTTCACGGGTCAAGGTTTCAAGGGTAAGATTCACGGGTAAGTTTCACAGGTATGTTTCACGGGTGACGTTTCACGGGTATAGGTTTCACTAGTAAGTTTCACGGGTCAAGGTTTCACGGGTAAGTTTCACGGGTAAGTTTCACGGGTATGTTTCACGGGTGACGTTTCACGGGTCTAGGTTTCACTGGTAAGTTTCACGGGTCAAGGTTTCACGGGTAAGTTTCACGGGTAAGTTTCACGGGTATGTTTCACGGGTGACGTTTCACGGGTCTAGGTTTCACTGGTAAGTTTCACGGGTCAAGGTTTCACGGGTAAAATTTACGGGTAAGTTTCACGGGTAAGTTTTACGCGTAAGTTTCACGGGTGACGTTTCACGGGTCTAGGTTTCACTGGTAAGTTTCACGGGTCAAGGTTTCACGGGTAAGTTTAACGGGTAAGTTTTACGGGTAAGTTTCACGGGTGACGTTTCACGGGTCTAGGTTTCACTGGTAAGTTTCACGGGTCTAGGTTTCACTGGTAAGTTTCACGGGTCAAGGTTTCACGGGTAAGTTTCACGGGTAAGTTTCACGGGTATGTTTCACGGGTGACGTTTCACGGGTCTAGGTTTCACTGGAAAGTTTCACGGATCAAGGTTTCACGGGTAAGTTTCACGGGTAAGTTTTACGGGTATGTTTTACAGGTGACGTTTCACGGGTCTAGGTTTCACTGGTAAGTTTCACGGGTCAAGGTTTCACGGGTAAGTTTCACGGGTAAGTTTCACGGGTATGTTTCATGGGTGATGTTTCACGGGTCTAGGTTTTACTGGTAAGTTTCACGGGTCAAGGTTTCACGGGTAAGTTTCACGGGTAAGTTTCACGGGTGACGTTTCACGGGTCTAGGTTTCACTGGTAAGTTTCACGGGTATGTTTCACGGGTGACGTTTCACGGGTGACGTTTCACGGGTCTAGGTTTCACTGGTAAGTTTCACGGGTCAAGGTTTCACGGGTAAGTTTCACGGGTAAGTTTCACGGGTATGTTTCACGGATGACGTTTCACGGGTCTTGGTTTCACTGGTAAGTTTCACGGGTCAAGGTTTCACGGGTAAGTTTCACGGGTAAGTTTTACGGGTATGTTTTACAGGTGACGTTTCACGGGTAAGTTTCACGGGTAAGTTTCACGGGTATGTTTCACGGGTGACGTTTCACGGGTCTAGGTTTCACTGGTAAGTTTCACGGGTCAAGGTTTCACGGGTAAGTTTCACGGGTAAGTTTTACGGGTAAGTTTCACGGGTGACGTTTCACGGGTCTAGGTTTCACTGGAAAGTTTCACGGGTCAAGGATTCACGGGTAAGTTTCACGGGTAAGTTTTACGGGTATGTTTTACAGGTGACGTTTCACGGGTCTAGGTTTCACTGGTAAGTTTCACGGGTCAAGGTTTCACGGGTAAGTTTCACGGGTAAGTTTCACGGGTATGTTTCATGGGTGATGTTTCACGGGTCTAGGTTTTACTGGTAAGTTTCACGGGTCAAGGTTTCACGGGTAAGTTTCACGGGTAAGTTTCACGGGTAAGTTTCACGGGTAAGTTTCACGGGTGACGTTTCACGGGTCTAGGTTTCACTGGTAAGTTTCACGGGTATGTTTCACGGGTGACGTTTCACGGGTCTAGGTTTCACTGGTAAGTTTCACGGGTCAAGGTTTCACGGGTAAGTTTCACGGGTAAGTTTCACGGGTATGTTTCACGGGTAAGTTTCACGGGTGACGTTTCACGGGTCTAGGTTTCACTGGTAAGTTTCACGGGTATGTTTCACGGGTGACGTTTCACGGGTCTAGGTTTCACTGGTAAGTTTCACGGGTCAAGGTTTCACGGGTAAGTTTCACGGGTAAGTTTCACGGGTATGTTTCACGGATGACGTTTCACGGGTCTTGGTTTCACTGGTAAGTTTCACGGGTCAAGGTTTCACGGGTAAGTTTCACGGGTAAGTTTTACGGGTATGTTTTACAGGTGACGTTTCACGGGTAAGTTTCACGGGTAAGTTTCACGGGTATGTTTCACGGGTGACGTTTCACGGGTCTTGGTTTCACTGGTAAGTTTCACGGGTCAAGGTTTCACGGGTAAGTTTCACGGGTAAGTTTCACGGGTATGTTTCACGGATGACGTTTCACGGGTCTAGGTTTCACTGGTAAGTTTCACGGGTCAAGGTTTCACGGGTAAGTTTCACGGGTAAGTTTTACGGGTAAGTTTCACGGGTCTAGGTTTCAATGGTAAGTTTCACGGGTCAAGGTTTCACGGGTAAGTTTCACGGGTAAGTTTTACGGGTATGTTTTACAGGTGACGTTTCACGGGTCTAGGTTTCACTGGTAAGTTTCACGGGTCAAGGTTTCACAGGTAAGTTTCACGGGTAAGTTTCACGGGTGACGTTTCACGGGACTAGGTTTCACTGGTAAGTTTCACGGGTCAAGGTTTCAAGGGTAAGATTCACGGGTAAGTTTCACAGGTATGTTTCACGGGTGACGTTTCACGGGTATAGGTTTCACTAGTAAGTTTCACGGGTCAAGGTTTCACGGGTAAGTTTCACGGGTAAGTTTCACGGGTATGTTTCACGGGTGACGTTTCACGGGTCTAGGTTTCACTGGTAAGTTTCACGGGTCAAGGTTTCACGGGTAAGTTTCACGGGTAAGTTTCACGGGTATGTTTCACGGGTGACGTTTCACGGGTCTAGGTTTCACTGGTAAGTTTCACGGGTCAAGGTTTCACGGGTAAAATTTACGGGTAAGTTTCACGGGTAAGTTTTACGCGTAAGTTTCACGGGTGACGTTTCACGGGTCTAGGTTTCACTGGTAAGTTTCACGGGTCAAGGTTTCACGGGTAAGTTTAACGGGTAAGTTTTACGGGTAAGTTTCACGGGTGACGTTTCACGGGTCTAGGTTTCACTGGTAAGTTTCACGGGTCTAGGTTTCACTGGTAAGTTTCACGGGTCAAGGTTTCACGGGTAAGTTTCACGGGTAAGTTTCACGGGTATGTTTCACGGGTGACGTTTCACGGGTCTAGGTTTCACTGGAAAGTTTCACGGATCAAGGTTTCACGGGTAAGTTTCACGGGTAAGTTTTACGGGTATGTTTTACAGGTGACGTTTCACGGGTCTAGGTTTCACTGGTAAGTTTCACGGGTCAAGGTTTCACGGGTAAGTTTCACGGGTAAGTTTCACGGGTATGTTTCATGGGTGATGTTTCACGGGTCTAGGTTTTACTGGTAAGTTTCACGGGTCAAGGTTTCACGGGTAAGTTTCACGGGTAAGTTTCACGGGTGACGTTTCACGGGTCTAGGTTTCACTGGTAAGTTTCACGGGTATGTTTCACGGGTGACGTTTCACGGGTGACGTTTCACGGGTCTAGGTTTCACTGGTAAGTTTCACGGGTGAAGGTTTCACGGGTAAGTTTCACGGGTAAGTTTCACGGGTATGTTTCACGGATGACGTTTCACGGGTCTTGGTTTCACTGGTAAGTTTCACGGGTCAAGGTTTCACGGGTAAGTTTCACGGGTAAGTTTTACGGGTATGTTTTACAGGTGACGTTTCACGGGTAAGTTTCACGGGTAAGTTTCACGGGTATGTTTCACGGGTGACGTTTCACGGGTCTAGGTTTCACTGGTAAGTTTCACGGGTCAAGGTTTCACGGGTAAGTTTCACGGGTAAGTTTTACGGGTAAGTTTCACGGGTGACGTTTCACGGGTCTAGGTTTCACTGGAAAGTTTCACGGGTCAAGGATTCACGGGTAAGTTTCACGGGTAAGTTTTACGGGTATGTTTTACAGGTGACGTTTCACGGGTCTAGGTTTCACTGGTAAGTTTCACGGGTCAAGGTTTCACGGGTAAGTTTCACGGGTAAGTTTCACGGGTATGTTTCATGGGTGATGTTTCACGGGTCTAGGTTTTACTGGTAAGTTTCACGGGTCAAGGTTTCACGGGTAAGTTTCACGGGTAAGTTTCACGGGTAAGTTTCACGGGTGACGTTTCACGGGTCTAGGTTTCACTGGTAAGTTTCACGGGTATGTTTCACGGGTGACGTTTCACGGGTCTAGGTTTCACTGGTAAGTTTCACGGGTCAAGGTTTCACGGGTAAGTTTCACGGGTAAGTTTCACGGGTATGTTTCACGGGTAAGTTTCACGGGTGACGTTTCACGGGTCTAGGTTTCACTGGTAAGTTTCACGGGTATGTTTCACGGGTGACGTTTCACGGGTCTAGGTTTCACTGGTAAGTTTCACGGGTCAAGGTTTCACGGGTAAGTTTCACGGGTAAGTTTCACGGGTATGTTTCACGGATGACGTTTCACGGGTCTTGGTTTCACTGGTAAGTTTCACGGGTCAAGGTTTCACGGGTAAGTTTCACGGGTAAGTTTTACGGGTATGTTTTACAGGTGACGTTTCACGGGTAAGTTTCACGGGTAAGTTTCACGGGTATGTTTCACGGGTGACGTTTCACGGGTCTTGGTTTCACTGGTAAGTTTCACGGGTCAAGGTTTCACGGGTAAGTTTCACGGGTAAGTTTCACGGGTATGTTTCACGGATGACGTTTCACGGGTCTAGGTTTCACTGGTAAGTTTCACGGGTCAAGGTTTCACGGGTAAGTTTCACGGGTAAGTTTTACGGGTAAGTTTCACGGGTCTAGGTTTCAATGGTAAGTTTCACGGGTCAAGGTTTCACGGGTAAGTTTCACGGGTAAGTTTCACGGGTATGTTTCACGGGTGACGTTTCACGGGTCTAGGTTTCACTGGAAAGTTTCACGGGTCAAGGTTTCACGGGTAAGTTTCACGGGTAAGTTTCACGGGTATGTTTCACGGGTGACGTTTCACGGGTCTAGGTTTCACTGGTAAGTTTCACGGGTCAAGGTTTCACGGGTAAGTTTCACGGGTAAGTTTTACGGGTAAGTTTCACGGGTCTAGGTTTCACTGGTAAGTTTCACGGGTCAAGGTTTCACGGGTAAGTTTCACGGGTAAGTTTCACGGGTATGTTTCACGGGTGACGTTTCACGGGTCTAGGTTTCACTGGAAAGTTTCACGGATCAAGGTTTCACGGGTAAGTTTCACGGGTAAGTTTTACGGGTATGTTTTACAGGTGACGTTTCACGGGTCTAGGTTTCACTGGTAAGTTTCACGGGTCAAGGTTTCACAGGTAAGTTTCACGGGTAAGTTTCACGGGTGACGTTTCACGGGACTAGGTTTCACTGGTAAGTTTCACGGGTCAAGGTTTCAAGGGTAAGATTCACGGGTAAGTTTCACAGGTATGTTTCACGGGTGACGTTTCACGGGTATAGGTTTCACTAGTAAGTTTCACGGGTCAAGGTTTCACGGGTAAGTTTCACGGGTAAGTTTCACGGGTATGTTTCACGGGTGACGTTTCACGGGTCTAGGTTTCACTGGTAAGTTTCACGGGTCAAGGTTTCACGGGTAAGTTTCACGGGTAAGTTTCACGGGTATGTTTCACGGGTGACGTTTCACGGGTCTAGGTTTCACTGGTAAGTTTCACGGGTCAAGGTTTCACGGGTAAAATTTACGGGTAAGTTTCACGGGTAAGTTTTACGCGTAAGTTTCACGGGTGACGTTTCACGGGTCTAGGTTTCACTGGTAAGTTTCACGGGTCAAGGTTTCACGGGTAAGTTTAACGGGTAAGTTTTACGGGTAAGTTTCACGGGTGACGTTTCACGGGTCTAGGTTTCACTGGTAAGTTTCACGGGTCTAGGTTTCACTGGTAAGTTTCACGGGTCAAGGTTTCACGGGTAAGTTTCACGGGTAAGTTTCACGGGTATGTTTCACGGGTGACGTTTCACGGGTCTAGGTTTCACTGGAAAGTTTCACGGATCAAGGTTTCACGGGTAAGTTTCACGGGTAAGTTTTACGGGTATGTTTTACAGGTGACGTTTCACGGGTCTAGGTTTCACTGGTAAGTTTCACGGGTCAAGGTTTCACGGGTAAGTTTCACGGGTAAGTTTCACGGGTATGTTTCATGGGTGATGTTTCACGCGTCTAGGTTTTACTGGTAAGTTTCACGGGTCAAGGTTTCACGGGTAAGTTTCACGGGTAAGTTTCACGGGTGACGTTTCACGGGTCTAGGTTTCACTGGTAAGTTTCACGGGTATGTTTCACAGGTGACGTTTCACGGGTCTAGGTTTCACTGGTAAGTTTCACGGGTCAAGGTTTCACGGGTAAGTTTCACTGGTAAGTTTCACGGGTATGTTTCACGGATGACGTTTCACGGGTCTTGGATTCACTGGTAAGTTTCACGGTTCAAGGTTTCACGGGTAAGTTTCACGGGTAAGTTTTACGGGTATGTTTTACAGGTGACGTTTCACGGGTAAGTTTCACGGGTAAGTTTCACGGGTATGTTTCACGGGTGACGTTTCACGGGTCTAGGTTTCACTGGTAAGTTTCACGGGTCAAGGTTTCACGGGTAAGTTTCACGGGTAAGTTTTACGGGTAAGTTTCACGGGTGACGTTTCACGGGTCTAGGTTTCACTGGAAAGTTTCACGGGTCAAGGATTCACGGGTAAGTTTCACGGGTAAGTTTTACAGGTATGTTTTACAGGTGACGTTTCACGGGTCTAGGTTTCACTGGTAAGTTTCACGGGTCAAGGTTTCACGGGTAAGATTCACGGGTAAGTTTCACGGGTATGTTTCATGGGTGATGTTTCACGGGTCTAGGTTTCACTGGTAAGTTTCACGGGTCACAGTTTTACGGGTAAGTTTCACGGGTATGTTTCACGGGTGACGTTTCACGGGTCTAGGTTTCACTGGTAAGTTTCACGGGTCAAGGTTTCACGGGTAAGATTCACGGGTAAGTTTCACGGGTATGTTTCACGGGTGACGTTTCACGGGTATAGGTTTCACTAGTAAGTTTCACGGGTCAAGGTTTCACGGGTAAGTTTCACGGGTAAGTTTCACGGGTATGTTTCACGGGTGACGTTTCACGGGTCTAGGTTTCACTGGTAAGTTTCACGGGTCAAGGTTTCACGGGTAAGTTTCACGGGTAAGTTTCACGGGTGACGTTTCACGGGTCTAGGTTTCACTGGTAAGTTTCACGGGTCTAGGTTTCACTGGTAAGTTTCACGGGTCAAGGTTTCACGGGTAAGTTTCACGGGTAAGTTTTACGGGTATGTTTTACAGGTGACGTTTCACGGGTCTAGGTTTCACTGGTAAGTTTCACGGGTCAAGGTTTCACGGGTAAGTTTCACGGGTAAGTTTCACGGGTATGTTTCATGGGTGATGTTTCACGGGTCTAGGTTTTACTGGTAAGTTTCACGGGTCAAGGTTTCACGGGTAAGTTTCACGGGTAAGTTTCACGGGTGACGTTTCACGGGTCTAGGTTTCACTGGTAAGTTTCACGGGTATGTTTCACGGGTGACGTTTCACGGGTCTAGGTTTCACTGGTAAGTTTCACGGGTCAAGGTTTCACGGGTAAGTTACACGGGTAAGTTTCACGGGTATGTTTCACGGATGACGTTTCACGGGTCTTGGTTTCACTGGTAAGTTTCACGGGTCAAGGTTTCACGGGTAAGTTTCACGGGTAAGTTTTACGGGTATGTTTTACAGGTGACGTTTCACGGGTAAGTTTCACGGGTAAGTTTCACGGGTATGTTTCACGGGTGACGTTTCACGGGTCTAGGTTTCACTGGTAAGTTTCACGGGTCAAGGTTTCACGGGTAAGTTTCACGGGTAAGTTTTACGGGTAAGTTTCACGGGTGACGTTTCACGGGTCTAGGTTTCACTGGAAAGTTTCACGGGTCAAGGATTCACGGGTAAGTTTCACGGGTAAGTTTTACGGGTATGTTTTACAGGTGACGTTTCACGGGTCTAGGTTTCACTGGTAAGTTTCACGGGTCAAGGTTTCACGGGTAAGTTTCACGGGTAAGTTTCACGGGTATGTTTCATGGGTGATGTTTCACGGGTCTAGGTTTTACTGGTAAGTTTCACGGGTCAAGGTTTCACGGGTAAGTTTCACGGGTAAGTTTCACGGGTGACGTTTCACGGGTCTAGGTTTCACTGGTAAGTTTCACGGGTATGTTTCACGGGTGACGTTTCACGGGTCTAGGTTTCACTGGTAAGTTTCACGGGTCAAGGTTTCACGGGTAAGTTTCACGGGTAAGTTTAACGGGTAAGTTTTACGGGTAAGTTTCACGGGTGACGTTTCACGGGTCTAGGTTTCACTGGTAAGTTTCACGGGTCTAGGTTTCACTGGTAAGTTTCACGGGTCAAGGTTTCACGGGTAAGTTTCACGGGTAAGTTTCACGGGTATGTTTCACGGGTGACGTTTCACGGGTCTAGGTTTCACTGGAAAGTTTCACGGATCAATGTTTCACGGGTAAGTTTCACGGGTAAGTTTCACGGGTATGTTTCATGGGTGATGTTTCACGGTTCTAGGTTTTACTGGTAAGTTTCACGGGTCAAGGTTTCACGGGTAAGTTTCACGGGTGACGTTTCACGGGTCTAGGTTTCACTGGTAAGTTTCACGGGTATGTTTCACGGGTGACGTTTCACGGGTCTAGGTTTCACTGGTAAGTTTCACGGGTCAAGGTTTCACGGGTAAGTTTCACGGGTAAGTTTCACGGGTATGTTTCACGGATGACGTTTCACGGGTCTTGGTTTCACTGGTAAGTTTCACGGGTCAAGGTTTCACGGGTAAGTTTCACGGGTAAGTTTTACGGGTATGTTTTACAGGTGACGTTTCACGGGTAAGTTTCACGGGTAAGTTTCACGGGTATGTTTCACGGGTGACGTTTCACGGGTCTTGGTTTCACTGGTAAGTTTCACGGGTCAAGGTTTCACGGGTAAGTTTCACGGGTAAGTTTCACGGGTATGTTTCACGGATGACGTTTCACGGGTCTAGGTTTCACTGGTAAGTTTCACGGGTCAAGGTTTCACGGGTAAGTTTCACGGGTAAGTTTTACGGGTAAGTTTCACGGGTCTAGGTTTCAATGGTAAGTTTCACGGGTCAAGGTTTCACGGGTAAGTTTCACGGGTAAGTTTCACGGGTATGTTTCACGGGTGACGTTTCACGGGTCTAGGTTTCACTGGAAAGTTTCACGGATCAAGGTTTCACGGGTAAGTTTCACGGGTAAGTTTTACGGGTATGTTTTACAGGTGACGTTTCACGGGTCTAGGTTTCACTGGTAAGTTTCACGGGTCAAGGTTTCACGGGTAAGTTTCACGGGTATGTTTCATGGGTGATGTTTCACGCGTCTAGGTTTTACTGGTAAGTTTCACGGGTCAAGGTTTCACGGGTAAGTTTCACGGGTAAGTTTCACGGGTGACGTTTCACGGGTCTAGGTTTCACTGGTAAGTTTCACGGGTATGTTTCACAGGTGACGTTTCACGGGTCTAGGTTTCACTGGTAAGTTTCACGGGTCAAGGTTTCACGGGTAAGTTTCACTGGTAAGTTTCACGGGTATGTTTCACGGATGACGTTTCACGGGTCTTGGATTCACTGGTAAGTTTCACGGTTCAAGGTTTCACGGGTAAGTTTCACGGGTAAGTTTTACGGGTATGTTTTACAGGTGACGTTTCACGGGTAAGTTTCACGGGTAAGTTTCACGGGTATGTTTCACGGGTGACGTTTCACGGGTCTAGGTTTCACTGGTAAGTTTCACGGGTCAAGGTTTCACGGGTAAGTTTCACGGGTAAGTTTTACGGGTAAGTTTCACGGGTGACGTTTCACGGGTCTAGGTTTCACTGGAAAGTTTCACGGGTCAAGGATTCACGGGTAAGTTTCACGGGTAAGTTTTACAGGTATGTTTTACAGGTGACGTTTCACGGGTCTAGGTTTCACTGGTAAGTTTCACGGGTCAAGGTTTCACGGGTAAGATTCACGGGTAAGTTTCACGGGTATGTTTCATGGGTGATGTTTCACGGGTCTAGGTTTCACTGGTAAGTTTCACGGGTCAAGGTTTTACGGGTAAGTTTCACGGGTATGTTTCACGGGTGACGTTTCACGGGTCTAGGTTTCACTGGTAAGTTTCACGGGTCAAGGTTTCACGGGTAAGATTCACGGGTAAGTTTCACGGGTATGTTTCACGGGTGACGTTTCACGGGTATAGGTTTCACTAGTAAGTTTCACGGGTCAAGGTTTCACGGGTAAGTTTCACGGGTAAGTTTCACGGGTATGTTTCACGGGTGACGTTTCACGGGTCTAGGTTTCACTGGTAAGTTTCACGGGTCAAGGTTTCACGGGTAAGTTTCACGGGTAAGTTTCACGGGTGACGTTTCACGGGTCTAGGTTTCACTGGTAAGTTTCACGGGTCTAGGTTTCACTGGTAAGTTTCACGGGTCAAGGTTTCACGGGTAAGTTTCACGGGTAAGTTTTACGGGTATGTTTTACAGGTGACGTTTCACGGGTCTAGGTTTCACTGGTAAGTTTCACGGGTCAAGGTTTCACGGGTAAGTTTCACGGGTAAGTTTCACGGGTATGTTTCATGGGTGATGTTTCACGGGTCTAGGTTTTACTGGTAAGTTTCACGGGTCAAGGTTTCACGGGTAAGTTTCACGGGTAAGTTTCACGGGTGACGTTTCACGGGTCTAGGTTTCACTGGTAAGTTTCACGGGTATGTTTCACGGGTGACGTTTCACGGGTCTAGGTTTCACTGGTAAGTTTCACGGGTCAAGGTTTCACGGGTAAGTTACACGGGTAAGTTTCACGGGTATGTTTCACGGATGACGTTTCACGGGTCTTGGTTTCACTGGTAAGTTTCACGGGTCAAGGTTTCACGGGTAAGTTTCACGGGTAAGTTTTACGGGTATGTTTTACAGGTGACGTTTCACGGGTAAGTTTCACGGGTAAGTTTCACGGGTATGTTTCACGGGTGACGTTTCACGGGTCTAGGTTTCACTGGTAAGTTTCACGGGTCAAGGTTTCACGGGTAAGTTTCACGGGTAAGTTTTACGGGTAAGTTTCACGGGTGACGTTTCACGGGTCTAGGTTTCACTGGAAAGTTTCACGGGTCAAGGATTCACGGGTAAGTTTCACGGGTAAGTTTTACGGGTATGTTTTACAGGTGACGTTTCACGGGTCTAGGTTTCACTGGTAAGTTTCACGGGTCAAGGTTTCACGGGTAAGTTTCACGGGTAAGTTTCACGGGTATGTTTCATGGGTGATGTTTCACGGGTCTAGGTTTTACTGGTAAGTTTCACGGGTCAAGGTTTCACGGGTAAGTTTCACGGGTAAGTTTCACGGGTGACGTTTCACGGGTCTAGGTTTCACTGGTAAGTTTCACGGGTATGTTTCACGGGTGACGTTTCACGGGTCTAGGTTTCACTGGTAAGTTTCACGGGTCAAGGTTTCACGGGTAAGTTTCACGGGTAAGTTTAACGGGTAAGTTTTACGGGTAAGTTTCACGGGTGACGTTTCACGGGTCTAGGTTTCACTGGTAAGTTTCACGGGTCTAGGTTTCACTGGTAAGTTTTACGGGTCAAGGTTTCACGGGTAAGTTTCACGGGTAAGTTTCACGGGTATGTTTCACGGGTGACGTTTCACGGGTCTAGGTTTCACTGGAAAGTTTCACGGATCAATGTTTCACGGGTAAGTTTCACGGGTAAGTTTTACGGGTATGTTTTACAGGTGACGTTTCACGGGTCTAGGTTTCACTGGTAAGTTTCACGGGTCAAGGTTTCACGGGTAAGTTTCACGGGTAAGTTTCACGGGTATGTTTCATGGGTGATGTTTCACGGGTCTAGGTTTTACTGGTAAGTTTCACGGGTCAAGGTTTCACGGGTAAGTTTCACGGGTAAGTTTCACGGGTGACGTTTCACGGGTCTAGGTTTCACTGGTAAGTTTCACGGGTATGTTTCACGGGTGACGTTTCACGGGTCTAGGTTTCACTGGTAAGTTTCACGGGTCAAGGTTTCACGGGTAAGTTACACGGGTAAGTTTCACGGGTATGTTTCACGGATGACGTTTCACGGGTCTTGGTTTCACTGGTAAGTTTCACGGGTCAAGGTTTCACGGGTAAGTTTCACGGGTAAGTTTTACGGGTATGTTTTACAGGTGACGTTTCACGGGTAAGTTTCACGGGTATGTTTCACGGGTGACGTTTCACGGGTCTAGGTTTCACTGGTAAGTTTCACGGGTCAAGGTTTCACGGGTAAGTTTCACGGGTAAGTTTTACGGGTAAGTTTCACGGGTGACGTTTCACGGGTCTAGGTTTCACTGGAAAGTTTCACGGGTCAAGGATTCACGGGTAAGTTTCACGGGTAAGTTTTACGGGTATGTTTTACAGGTGACGTTTCACGGGTCTAGGTTTCACTGGTAAGTTTCACGGGTCAAGGTTTCACGGGTAAGTTTCACGGGTAAGTTTCACGGGTATGTTTCATGGGTGATGTTTCACGGGTCTAGGTTTTACTGGTAAGTTTCACGGGTCAAGGTTTCACGGGTAAGTTTCACGGGTAAGTTTCACGGGTGACGTTTCACGGGTCTAGGTTTCACTGGTAAGTTTCACGGGTATGTTTCACGGGTGACGTTTCACGGGTCTAGGTTTCACTGGTAAGTTTCACGGGTCAAGGTTTCACGGGTAAGTTTCACGAGTAAGTTTCACGGGTATGATTCACGGGTAAGTTTCACGGGTGACGTTTCACGGGTCTAGGTTTCACTGGTAAGTTTCACGGGTATGTTTCACGGGTGACGTTTCACGGGTCTAGGTTTCACTGGTAAGTTTCACGGGTCAAGGTTTCACGGGTAAGTTTCACGGGTAAGTTTCACGGGTATGTTTCACGGATGACGTTTCACGGGTCTTGGTTTCACTGGTAAGTTTCACGGGTCAAGGTTTCACGGGTAAGTTTCACGGGTAAGTTTTACGGGTATGTTTTACAGGTGACGTTTCACGGGTAAGTTTCACGGGTAAGTTTCACGGGTATGTTTCACGGGTGACGTTTCACGGGTCTTGGTTTCACTGGTAAGTTTCACGGGTCAAGGTTTCACGGGTAAGTTTCACGGGTATGTTTCACGGGTGACGTTTCACGTGTCTAGGTTTCACTGGTAAGTTTCACGGGTCAAGGTTTCACGGGTAAGTTTCACGGGTAAGTTTTACGGGTAAGTTTCACGGGTCTAGGTTTCAATGGTAAGTTTCACGGGTCAAGGTTTCACGGGTAAGTTTCACGGGTAAGTTTCACGGGTATGTTTCACGGGTGACGTTTCACGGGTCTAGGTTTCACTGGAAAGTTTCACGGATCAAGGTTTCACGGGTAAGTTTCACGGGTAAGTTTTACGGGTAAGTTTCACGGGTCTAGGTTTCAATGGTAAGTTTCACGGGTCAAGGTTTCACGGGTAAGTTTCACGGGTAAGTTTCACGGGTAAGTTTTACGGGTATGTTTTACAGGTGACGTTTCACGGGTCTAGGTTTCACTGGTAAGTTTCACGGGTCAAGGTTTCACGGGTAAGTTTCACGGGTAAGTTTCACGGGTATGTTTCATGGGTGA
Source organism: Agonum fuliginosum (assembly GCA_947534325.1). Taxonomy (NCBI): domain Eukaryota; kingdom Metazoa; phylum Arthropoda; class Insecta; order Coleoptera; family Carabidae; genus Agonum; species Agonum fuliginosum. Next base: position 28,203,643 of record OX384036.1, read on the forward strand.
TGTTTCACGCGTCTAGGTTTTACTGGTAAGTTTCACGGGTCAAGGTTTCACGGGTAAGTTTCACGGGTAAGTTTTACGGGTGACGTTTCACGGGTCTAGGTTTCACTGGTAAGTTTCACGGGTATGTTTCACGGGTGACGTTTCACGGGTCTAGGTTTCACTGGTAAGTTTCACGGGTCAAGGTTTCACGGGTAAGTTTCACTGGTAAGTTTCACGGGTATGTTTCACGGATGACGTTTCACGGGTCTTGGTTTCACTGGTAAGTTTCACGGGTCAAGGTTTCACGGGTAAGTTTCACGGGTAACTTTTACGGGTATGTTTTACAGGTGACGTTTCACGGGTAAGTTTCACGGGTAAGTTTCACGGGTATGTTTCACGGGTGACGTTTCACGGGTCTAGGTTTCACTGGTAAGTTTCACGGGTCAAGGTTTCACGGGTAAGTTTCACGGGTAAGTTTTACGGGTAAGTTTCACGGGTGACGTTTCACGGGTCTAGGTTTCACTGGAAAGTTTCACGGGTCAAGGATTCACGGGTAAGTTTCACGGGTAAGTTTTACGGGTATGTTTTACAGGTGACGTTTCACGGGTAAGTTTCACGGGTAAGTTTCACGGGTATGTTTCACGGGTGACGTTTCACGGGTCTAGGTTTCACTGGTAAGTTTCACGGGTCAAGGTTTCACGGGTAAGTTTCACGGGTAAGTTTTACGGGTAAGTTTCACGGGTGACGTTTCACGGGTCTAGGTTTCACTGGAAAGTTTCACGGGTCAAGGATTCACGGGTAAGTTTCACGGGTAAGTTTTACGGGTATGTTTTACAGGTGACGTTTCACGGGTCTAGGTTTCACTGGTAAGTTTCACGGGTCAAGGTTTCACGGGTAAGTTTCACGGGTAAGTTTCACGGGTATGTTTCATGGGTGATGTTTCACGGGTCTAGGTTTTACTGGTAAGTTTCACGGGTCAAGGTTTCACGGGTAAGTTTCACGGGTAAGTTTCACGGGTGACGTTTCACGGGTCTAGGTTTCACTGGTAAGTTTCACGGGTATGTTTCACGGGTGACGTTTCACGGGTCTAGGTTTCACTAGTAAGTTTCACGGGTCAAGGTTTCACGGGTAAGTTTCACGGGTAAGTTTAACGGGTAAGTTTTACGGGTAAGTTTCACGGGTGACGTTTCACGGGTCTAGGTTTCACTGGTAAGTTTCACGGGTCTAGGTTTCACTGGTAAGTTTCACGGGTCAAGGTTTCACGGGTAAGTTTCACGGGTAAGTTTCACGGGTATGTTTCACGGGTGACGTTTCACGGGTCTAGGTTTCACTGGAAAGTTTCACGGATCAATGTTTCACGGGTAAGTTTCACGGGTAAATTTTACGGGTATGTTTTACAGGTGACGTTTCACGGGTCTAGGTTTCACTGGTAAGTTTCACGGGTCAAGGTTTCACGGGTAAGTTTCACGGGTAAGTTTCACGGGTATGTTTCATGGGTGATGTTTCACGGGTCTAGGTTTTACTGGTAAGTTTCACGGGTCAAGGTTTCACGGGTAAGTTTCACGGGTAAGTTTCACGGGTGACGTTTCACGGGTCTAGGTTTCACTGGTAAGTTTCACGGGTATGTTTCACGGGTGACGTTTCACGGGTCTAGGTTTCACTGGTAAGTTTCACGGGTCAAGGTTTCACGGGTAAGTTACACGGGTAAGTTTCACGGGTATGTTTCACGGATGACGTTTCACGGGTCTTGGTTTCACTGGTAAGTTTCACGGGTCAAGGTTTCACGGGTAAGTTTCACGGGTAAGTTTTACGGGTATGTTTTACAGGTGACGTTTCACGGGTAAGTTTCACGGGTAAGTTTCACGGGTATGTTTCACGGGTGACGTTTCACGGGTCTAGGTTTCACTGGTAAGTTTCACGGGTCAAGGTTTCACGGGTAAGTTTCACGGGTAAGTTTTACGGGTAAGTTTCACGGGTGACGTTTCACGGGTCTAGGTTTCACTGGAAAGTTTCACGGGTCAAGGATTCACGGGTAAGTTTCACGGGTAAGTTTTACGGGTATGTTTTACAGGTGACGTTTCACGGGTCTAGGTTTCACTGGTAAGTTTCACGGGTCAAGGTTTCACGGGTAAGTTTCACGGGTAAGTTTCACGGGTATGTTTCATGGGTGATGTTTCACGGGTCTAGGTTTTACTGGTAAGTTTCACGGGTCAAGGTTTCACGGGTAAGTTTCACGGGTAAGTTTCACGGGTGACGTTTCACGGGTCTAGGTTTCACTGGTAAGTTTCACGGGTATGTTTCACGGGTGACGTTTCACGGGTCTAGGTTTCACTGGTAAGTTTCACGGGTCAAGGTTTCACGGGTAAGTTTCACGGGTAAGTTTCACGGGTATGTTTCACGGGTAAGTTTCACGGGTGACGTTTCACGGGTCTAGGTTTCACTGGTAAGTTTCACGGGTATGTTTCACGGGTGACGTTTCACGGGTCTAGGTTTCACTGGTAAGTTTCACGGGTCAAGGTTTCACGGGTAAGTTTCACGGGTAAGTTTCACGGGTATGTTTCACGGATGACGTTTCACGGGTCTTGGTTTCACTGGTAAGTTTCACGGGTCAAGGTTTCACGGGTAAGTTTCACGGGTAAGTTTTACGGGTATGTTTTACAGGTGACGTTTCACGGGTAAGTTTCACGGGTAAGTTTCACGGGTATGTTTCACGGGTGACGTTTCACGGGTCTTGGTTTCACTGGTAAGTTTCACGGGTCAAGGTTTCACGGGTAAGTTTCACGGGTATGTTTCACGGGTGACGTTTCAAGTGTCTAGGTTTCACTGGTAAGTTTCACGGGTCAAGGTTTCACGGGTAAGTTTCACGGGTAAGTTTTACGGGTAAGTTTCACGGGTCTAGGTTTCAATGGTAAGTTTCACGGGTCAAGGTTTCACGGGTAAGTTTCACGGGTAAGTTTCACGGGTATGTTTCACGGGTGACGTTTCACGGGTCTAGGTTTCACTGGAAAGTTTCACGGATCAAGGTTTCACGGGTAAGTTTCACGGGTAAGTTTTACGGGTAAGTTTCACGGGTCTAGGTTTCAATGGTAAGTTTCACGGGTCAAGGTTTCACGGGTAAGTTTCACGGGTAAGTTTCACGGGTAAGTTTTACGGGTATGTTTTACAGGTGACGTTTCACGGGTCTAGGTTTCACTGGTAAGTTTCACGGGTCAAGGTTTCACGGGTAAGTTTCACGGGTAAGTTTCACGGGTATGTTTCATGGGTGATGTTTCACGCGTCTAGGTTTTACTGGTAAGTTTCACGGGTCAAGGTTTCACGGGTAAGTTTCACGGGTAAGTTTCACGGGTGACGTTTCACGGGTCTAGGTTTCACTGGTAAGTTTCACGGGTATGTTTCACGGGTGACGTTTCACGGGTCTAGGTTTCACTGGTAAGTTTCACGGGTCAAGGTTTCACGGGTAAGTTTCACTGGTAAGTTTCACGGGTATGATTCACGGATGACGTTTCACGGGTCTTGGTTTCACTGGTAAGTTTCACGGGTCAAGGTTTCACGGGTAAGTTTCACGGGTAACTTTTACGGGTATGTTTTACAGGTGACGTTTCACGGGTAAGTTTCACGGGTAAGTTTCACGGGTATGTTTCACGGGTGACATTTCACGGGTCTAGGTTTCACTGGTAAGTTTCACGGGTCAAGGTTTCACGGGTAAGTTTCACGGGTAAGTTTTACGGGTAAGTTTCACGGGTGACGTTTCACGGGTCTAGGTTTCACTGGAAAGTTTCACGGGTCAAGGATTCACGGGTAAGTTTCACGGGTAAGTTTTACGGGTATGTTTTACAGGTGACGTTTCACGGGTCTAGGTTTCACTGGTAAGTTTCACGGGTCAAGGTTTCACGGGTAAGATTCACGGGTATGTTTCACGGGTATGTTTCATGGGTGATGTTTCACGGGTCTAGGTTTCACTGGTAAGTTTCACGGGTCAAGGTTTTACGGGTAAGTTTCACGGGTATGTTTCACGGGTGACGTTTCACGGGTCTAGGTTTCACTGGTAAGTTTCACGGGTCAAGGTTTCACGGGTAAGATTCACGGGTAAGTTTCACGGGTGACGTTTCACGGGTCTAGGTTTCACTGGTAAGTTTCACGGGTATGTTTCACGGGTGACGTTTCACGGGTCTAGGTTTCACTGGTAAGTTTCACGGGTCAAGGTTTCACGGGTAAGTTTCACGGGTAAGTTTCACGGGTATGTTTCACGGATGACGTTTCACGGGTCTTGGTTTCACTGGTAAGTTTCACGGGTCAAGGTTTCACGGGTAAGTTTCACGGGTAAGTTTTACGGGTATGTTTTACAGGTGACGTTTCACGGGTAAGTTTCACGGGTAAGTTTCACGGGTATGTTTCACGGGTGACGTTTCACGGGTCTAGGTTTCACTGGTAAGTTTCACGGGTCAAGGATTCACGGGTAAGTTTCAAGGGTAAGTTTCACGGGTAAGTTTTACGGGTAAGTTTCACGGGTGACGTTTCACGGGTCTAGGTTTCACTGGAAAGTTTCACGGGTCAAGGATTCACGGGTAAGTTTCACGGGTAAGTTTTACGGGTATGTTTTACAGGTGACGTTTCACGGGTCTAGGTTTCACTGGTAAGTTTCACGGGTCAAGGTTTCACGGGTAAGTTTCACGGGTAAGTTTCACGGGTATGTTTCATGGGTGATGTTTCACGGGTCTAGGTTTTACTGGTAAGTTTCACGGGTCAAGGTTTCACGGGTCAAGGTTTCACGGGTAAGTTTCACGGGTGACGTTTCACGGGTCTAGGTTTCACTGGTAAGTTTCACGGGTATGTTTCACGGGTGACGTCTCACGGGTCTAGGTTTCACTGGTAAGTTTCACGGGTCAAGGTTTCACGGGTAAGTTTCACGGGTAAGTTTCACGGGTATGTTTTACGGGTAAGTTTCACAAGTGACGTTTCACGGGTCTAGGTTTCACTGGTAAGTTTCACGGGTATGTTTCACGGGTGACGTTTCACGGGTCTAGGTTTCACTGGTAAGTTTCACGGGTCAAGGTTTCACGGGTAAGTTTCACGGGTAAGTTTCACGGGTATGTTTCACGGATGACGTTTCACGGGTCTTGGTTTCACTGGTAAGTTTCACGGGTCAAGGTTTCACGGGTAAGTTTCACGGGTAAGTTTTACGGGTATGTTTTACAGGTGACGTTTCACGGGTAAGTTTCACGGGTAAGTTTCACGGGTATGTTTCACGGGTGACGTTTCACGGGTCTTGGTTTCACTGGTAAGTTTCACGGGTCAAGGTTTCACGGGTAAGTTTCACGGGTATGTTTCACGGGTGACGTTTCACGGGTCCAGGTTTCACTGGTAAGTTTCACGGGTCAAGGTTTCACGGGTAAGTTTCACGGGTAAGTTTTACGGGTAAGTTTCACGGGTCTAGGTTTCAATGGTAAGTTTCACGGGTCAAGGTTTCACGGGTAAGTTTCACGGGTAAGTTTCACGGGTATGTTTCACGGGTGACGTTTCACGGGTCTAGGTTTCACTGGTAAGTTTCACGGGTCAAGGTTTCACGGGTAAGTTTCACGGGTAAGTTTCACGGGTAAGTTTCACGGGTAAGTTTCACGGGTATGTTTCACGGATGACGTTTCACGGGTCTTGGTTTCACTGGTAAGTTTCACGGGTCAAGGTTTCACGGGTAAGTTTCACGGGTAAGTTTTACGGGTATGTTTTACAGGTGACGTTTCACGGGTAAGTTTCACGGGTAAGTTTCACGGGTATGTTTCACGGGTGACGTTTCACGGGTCTAGGTTTTACTGGTAAGTTTCACGGGTCAAGGTTTCACGGGTAAGTTTCACGGGTAAGTTTCACGGGTATGTTTCATGGGTGATGTTTCACGGGTCTAGGTTTTACTGGTAAGTTTCACGGGTCAAGGTTTCACGGGTAAGTTTCACGGGTAAGTTTCACGGGTGACGTTTCACGGGTCTAGGTTTCACTGGTAAGTTTCACGGGTATGTTTTACAGGTGACGTTTCACGGGTAAGTTTCACGGGTAAGTTTCACGGGTATGTTTCACGGGTGACGTTTCACGGGTCTTGGTTTCACTGGTAAGTTTCACGGGTCAAGGTTTCACGGGTAAGTTTCACGGGTATGTTTCACGGGTGACGTTTCACGGGTCTAGGTTTCACTGGTAAGTTTCACGGGTCAAGGTTTCACGGGTAAGTTTCACGGGTAAGTTTTACGGGTAAGTTTCACGGGTCTAGGTTTCACTGGTAAGTTTCACGGGTCAAGGTTTCACGGGTAAGTTTCACGGGTAAGTTTCACGGGTATGTTTCACGGGTGACGTTTCACGGGTCTAGGTTTCACTGGAAAGTTTCACGGATCAAGGTTTCACGGGTAAGTTTCACGGGTAAGTTTTACGGGTATGTTTTACAGGTGACGTTTCACGGGTCTAGGTTTCACTGGTAAGTTTCACGGGTCAAGGTTTCACAGGTAAGTTTCACGGGTAAGTTTCACGGGTGACGTTTCACGGGACTAGGTTTCACTGGTAAGATTCACGGGTCAAGGTTTCAAGGGTAAGATTCACGGGTAAGTTTCACAGGTATGTTTCACGGGTGACGTTTCACGGGTATAGGTTTCACTAGTAAGTTTCACGGGTCAAGGTTTCACGGGTAAGTTTCACGGGTAAGTTTCACGGGTATGTTTCACGGGTGACGTTTCACGGGTCTAGGTTTCACTGGTAAGTTTCACGGGTCAAGGTTTCACGGGTAAGTTTCACGGGTAAGTTTCACGGGTATGTTTCACGGGTGACGTTTCACGGGTCTAGGTTTCACTGGTAAGTTTCACGGGTCAAGGTTTCACGGGTAAAATTTACGGGTAAGTTTCACGGGTAAGTTTTACGCGTAAGTTTCACGGGTGACGTTTCACGGGTCTAGGTTTCACTGGTAAGTTTCACGGGTCAAGGTTTCACGGGTAAGTTTAACGGGTAAGTTTTACGGGTAAGTTTCACGGGTGACGTTTCACGGGTCTAGGTTTCACTGGTAAGTTTCACGGGTCTAGGTTTCACTGGTAAGTTTCACGGGTCAAGGTTTCACGGGTAAGTTTCACGGGTAAGTTTCACGGGTATGTTTCACGGGTGACGTTTCACGGGTCTAGGTTTCACTGGAAAGTTTCACGGATCAAGGTTTCACGGGTAAGTTTCACGGGTAAGTTTTACGGGTATGTTTTACAGGTGACGTTTCACGGGTCTAGGTTTCACTGGTAAGTTTCACGGGTCAAGGTTTCACGGGTAAGTTTCACGGGTAAGTTTCACGGGTATGTTTCATGGGTGATGTTTCACGGGTCTAGGTTTTACTGGTAAGTTTCACGGGTCAAGGTTTCACGGGTAAGTTTCACGGGTAAGTTTCACGGGTGACGTTTCACGGGTCTAGGTTTCACTGGTAAGTTTCACGGGTATGTTTCACGGGTGACGTTTCACGGGTGACGTTTCACGGGTCTAGGTTTCACTGGTAAGTTTCACGGGTCAAGGTTTCACGGGTAAGTTTCACGGGTAAGTTTCACGGGTATGTTTCACGGATGACGTTTCACGGGTCTTGGTTTCACTGGTAAGTTTCACGGGTCAAGGTTTCACGGGTAAGTTTCACGGGTAAGTTTTACGGGTATGTTTTACAGGTGACGTTTCACGGGTAAGTTTCACGGGTAAGTTTCACGGGTATGTTTCACGGGTGACGTTTCACGGGTCTAGGTTTCACTGGTAAGTTTCACGGGTCAAGGTTTCACGGGTAAGTTTCACGGGTAAGTTTTACGGGTAAGTTTCACGGGTGACGTTTCACGGGTCTAGGTTTCACTGGAAAGTTTCACGGGTCAAGGATTCACGGGTAAGTTTCACGGGTAAGTTTTACGGGTATGTTTTACAGGTGACGTTTCACGGGTCTAGGTTTCACTGGTAAGTTTCACGGGTCAAGGTTTCACGGGTAAGTTTCACGGGTAAGTTTCACGGGTATGTTTCATGGGTGATGTTTCACGGGTCTAGGTTTTACTGGTAAGTTTCACGGGTCAAGGTTTCACGGGTAAGTTTCACGGGTAAGTTTCACGGGTAAGTTTCACGGGTGACGTTTCACGGGTCTAGGTTTCACTGGTAAGTTTCACGGGTATGTTTCACGGGTGACGTTTCACGGGTCTAGGTTTCACTGGTAAGTTTCACGAATCAAGGTTTCACGGGTAAGTTTCACGGGTAAGTTTCACGGGTATGTTTCACGGGTAAGTTTCACGGGTGACGTTTCACGGGTCTAGGTTTCACTGGTAAGTTTCACGGGTATGTTTCACGGGTGACGTTTCACGGGTCTAGGTTTCACTGGTAAGTTTCACGGGTCAAGGTTTCACGGGTAAGTTTCACGGGTAAGTTTCACGGGTAAGTTTCACGGGTATGTTTCACGGATGACGTTTCACGGGTCTTGGTTTCACTGGTAAGTTTCACGGGTCAAGGTTTCACGGGTAAGTTTCACGGGTAAGTTTTACGGGTATGTTTTACAGGTGACGTTTCACGGGTAAGTTTCACGGGTAAGTTTCACGGGTATGTTTCACAAGTGACGTTTCACGGGTCTTGGTTTCACTGGTAAGTTTCACGGGTCAAGGTTTCACGGGTAAGTTTCACGGGTAAGTTTCACGGGTATGTTTCACGGATGACGTTTCACGGGTCTAGGTTTCACTGGTAAGTTTCACGGGTCAAGGTTTCACGGGTAAGTTTCACGGGTAAGTTTTACGGGTAAGTTTCACGGGTCTAGGTTTCAATGGTAAGTTTCACGGGTCAAGGTTTCACGGGTAAGTTTCACGGGTAAGTTTCACGGGTATGTTTCACGGGTGACGTTTCACGGGTCTAGGTTTCACTGGAAAGTTTCACGGATCAAGGTTTCACGGGTAAGTTTCACGGGTAAGTTTTACGGGTATGTTTTACAGGTGACGTTTCACGGGTCTAGGTTTCACTGGTAAGTTTCACGGGTCAAGGTTTCACGGGTAAGTTTCACGGGTAAGTTTCACGGGTATGTTTCATGGGTGATGTTTCACGCGTCTAGGTTTTACTGGTAAGTTTCACGGGTCAAGGTTTCACGGGTAAGTTTCACGGGTAAGTTTCACGGGTGACGTTTCACGGGTCTAGGTTTCACTGGTAAGTTTCACGGGTATGTTTCACAGGTGACGTTTCACGGGTCTAGGTTTCACTGGTAAGTTTCACGGGTCAAGGTTTCACGGGTAAGTTTCACTGGTAAGTTTCACGGGTATGTTTCACGGATGACGTTTCACGGGTCTTGGATTCACTGGTAAGTTTCACGGTTCAAGGTTTCACGGGTAAGTTTCACGGGTAAGTTTTACGGGTATGTTTTACAGGTGACGTTTCACGGGTAAGTTTCACGGGTATGTTTCACGGGTGACGTTTCACGGGTCTAGGTTTCACTGGTAAGTTTCACGGGTCAAGGTTTCACGGGTAAGTTTCACGGGTAAGTTTTACGGGTAAGTTTCACGGGTGACGTTTCACGGGTCTAGGTTTCACTGGAAAGTTTCACGGGTCAAGGATTCACGGGTAAGTTTCACGGGTAAGTTTTACGGGTATGTTTTACAGGTGACGTTTCACGGGTCTAGGTTTCACTGGTAAGTTTCACGGGTCAAGGTTTCACGGGTAAGATTCACGGGTAAGTTTCACGGGTATGTTTCATGGGTGATGTTTCACGGGTCTAGGTTTCACTGGTAAGTTTCACGGGTCAAGGTTTTACGGGTAAGTTTCACGGGTATGTTTCACGGGTGACGTTTCACGGGTCTAGGTTTCACTGGTAAGTTTCACGGGTCAAGGTTTCACGGGTAAGATTCACGGGTAAGTTTCACGGGTATGTTTCACGGGTGACGTTTCACGGGTATAGGTTTCACTAGTAAGTTTCACGGGTCAAGGTTTCACGGGTAAGTTTCACGGGTAAGTTTCACGGGTATGTTTCACGGGTGACGTTTCACGGGTCTAGGTTTCACTGGTAAGTTTCACGGGTCAAGGTTTCACGGGTAAGTTTCACGGGTAAGTTTAACGGGTAAGTTTTACGGGTAAGTTTCACGGGTGACGTTTCACGGGTCTAGGTTTCACTGGTAAGTTTCACGGGTCTAGGTTTCACTGGTAAGTTTCACGGGTCAAGGTTTCACGGGTAAGTTTCACGGGTAAGTTTCACGGGTATGTTCACGGGTGACGTTTCACGGGTCTAGGTTTCACTGGAAAGTTTCACGGATCAAGGTTTCACGGGTAAGTTTCACGGGTAAGTTTTACGGGTATGTTTTACAGGTGACGTTTCACGGGTCTAGGTTTCACTGGTAAGTTTCACGGGTCAAGGTTTCACGGGTAAGTTTCACGGGTAAGTTTCACGGGTATGTTTCATGGGTGATTTTTCACGGGTCTAGGTTTTACTGGTAAGTTTCACGGGTCAAGGTTTCACGGGTAAGTTTCACGGGTAAGTTTCACGGGTGACGTTTCACGGGTCTAGGTTTCACTGGTAAGTTTCACGGGTATGTTTCACGGGTCTAGGTTTCACTGGTAAGTTTCACGGGTCAAGGTTTCACGGGTAAGTTACACGGGTAAGTTTCACGGGTATGTTTCACGGATGACGTTTCACGGGTCTTGGTTTCACTGGTAAGTTTCACGGGTCAAGGTTTCACGGGTAAGTTTCACGGGTAAGTTTTACGGGTATGTTTTACAGGTGACGTTTCACGGGTAAGTTTCACGGGTAAGTTTCACGGGTATGTTTCACGGGTGACGTTTCACGGGTCTAGGTTTCACTGGTAAGTTTCACGGGTCAAGGTTTCACGGGTAAGTTTCACGGGTAAGTTTTACGGGTAAGTTTCACGGGTGACGTTTCACGGGTCTAGGTTTCACTGGAAAGTTTCACGGGTCAAGGATTCACGGGTAAGTTTCACGGGTAAGTTTTACGGGTATGTTTTACAGGTGACGTTTCACGGGTCTAGGTTTCACTGGTAAGTTTCACGGGTCAAGGTTTCACGGGTAAGTTTCACGGGTAAGTTTCACGGGTATGTTTCATGGGTGATGTTTCACGGGTCTAGGTTTTACTGGTAAGTTTCACGGGTCAAGGTTTCACGGGTAAGTTTCACGGGTAAGTTTCACGGGTGACGTTTCACGGGTCTAGGTTTCACTGGTAAGTTTCACGGGTATGTTTCACGGGTGACGTTTCACGGGTCTAGGTTTCACTGGTAAGTTTCACGGGTCAAGGTTTCACGGGTAAGTTTCACGGGTAAGTTTAACGGGTAAGTTTTACGGGTAAGTTTCACGGGTGACGTTTCACGGGTCTAGGTTTCACTGGTAAGTTTCACGGGTCTAGGTTTCACTGGTAAGTTTCACGGGTCAAGGTTTCACGGGTAAGTTTCACGGGTAAGTTTCACGGGTATGTTTCACGGGTGACGTTTCACGGGTCTAGGTTTCACTGGAAAGTTTCACGGATCAATGTTTCACGGGTAAGTTTCACGGGTAAGTTTTACGGGTATGTTTTACAGGTGACGTTTCACGGGTCTAGGTTTCACTGGTAAGTTTCACGGGTCAAGGTTTCACGGGTAAGTTTCACGGGTAAGTTTCACGGGTATGTTTCATGGGTGATGTTTCACGGGTCTAGGTTTTACTGGTAAGTTTCACGGGTCAAGGTTTCACGGGTAAGTTTCACGGGTAAGTTTCACGGGTGACGTTTCACGGGTCTAGGTTTCACTGGTAAGTTTCACGGGTATGTTTCACGGGTGACGTTTCACGGGTCTAGGTTTCACTGGTAAGTTTCACGGGTCAAGGTTTCACGGGTAAGTTACACGGGTAAGTTTCACGGGTATGTTTCACGGATGACGTTTCACGGGTCTTGGTTTCACTGGTAAGTTTCACGGGTCAAGGTTTCACGGGTAAGTTTCACGGGTAAGTTTTACGGGTATGTTTTACAGGTGACGTTTCACGGGTAAGTTTCACGGGTAAGTTTCACGGGTATGTTTCACGGGTGACGTTTCACGGGTCTAGGTTTCACTGGTAAGTTTCACGGGTCAAGGTTTCACGGGTAAGTTTCACGGGTAAGTTTTACGGGTAAGTTTCACGGGTGACGTTTCACGGGTCTAGGTTTCACTGGAAAGTTTCACGGGTCAAGGATTCACGGGTAAGTTTCACGGGTAAGTTTTACGGGTATGTTTTACAGGTGACGTTTCACGGGTCTAGGTTTCACTGGTAAGTTTCACGGGTCAAGGTTTCACGGGTAAGATTCACGGGTAAGTTTCACGGGTATGTTTCATGGGTGATGTTTCACGGGTCTAGGTTTCACTGGTAAGTTTCACGGGTCAAGGTTTTACGGGTAAGTTTCACGGGTATGTTTCACGGGTGACGTTTCACGGGTCTAGGTTTCACTGGTAAGTTTCACGGGTCAAGGTTTCACGGGTAAGATTCACGGGTAAGTTTCACGGGTATGTTTCACGGGTGACGTTTCACGGGTATAGGTTTCACTAGTAAGTTTCACGGGTCAAGGTTTCACGGGTAAGTTTCACGGGTAAGTTTCACGGGTATGTTTCACGGGTGACGTTTCACGGGTCTAGGTTTCACTGGTAAGTTTCACGGGTCAAGGTTTCACGGGTAAGTTTCACGGGTAAGTTTCACGGGTATGTTTCACGGGTGACGTTTCACGGGTCTAGGTTTCACTGGTAAGTTTCACGGGTCAAGGTTTCACGGGTAAGTTTTACGGGTAAGTTTCACGGGTAAGTTTTACGCGTAAGTTTCACGGGTGACGTTTCACGGGTCTAGGTTTCACTGGTAAGTTTCACGGGTCAAGGTTTCACGGGTAAGTTTAACGGGTAAGTTTTACGGGTAAGTTTCACGGGTGACGTTTCACGGGTCTAGGTTTCACTGGTAAGTTTCACGGGTCTAGGTTTCACTGGTAAGTTTCACGGGTCAAGGTTTCACGGGTAAGTTTCACGGGTAAGTTTCACGGGTATGTTTCACGGATAACGTTTCACGGGTCTTGGTTTCACTGGTAAGTTTCACGGGTCAAGGTTTCACGGGTAAGTTTCACGGGTAAGTTTTACGGGTATGTTTTACAGGTGACGTTTCACGGGTAAGTTTCACGGGTAAGTTTCACGGGTATGTTTCACGGGTGACGTTTCACGGGTCTAGGTTTCACTGGTAAGTTTCACGGGTCAAGGTTTCACGGGTAAGTTTCACGGGTAAGTTTTACGGGTAAGTTTCACGGGTGACGTTTCACGGGTCTAGGTTTCACTGGAAAGTTTCACGGGTCAAGGATTCACGGGTAAGTTTCACGGGTAAGTTTTACGGGTATGTTTTACAGGTGACGTTTCACGGGTCTAGGTTTCACTGGTAAGTTTCACGGGTCAAGGTTTCACGGGTAAGTTTCACGGGTAAGTTTCACGGGTATGTTTCATGGGTGATGTTTCACGGGTCTAGGTTTTACTGGTAAGTTTCACGGGTCAAGGTTTCACGGGTAAGTTTCACGGGTAAGTTTTACGGGTGACGTTTCACGGGTCTAGGTTTCACTGGTAAGTTTCACGGGTATGTTTCACGGGTGACGTTTCACGGGTCTAGGTTTCACTGGTAAGTTTCACGGGTCAAGGTTTCACGGGTAAGTTTCACGGGTAAGTTTCACGGGTATGTTTCACGGGTAAGTTTCACGGGTGACGTTTCACGGGTCTAGGTTTCACTGGTAAGTTTCACGGGTATGTTTCACGGGTGACGTTTCACGGGTCTAGGTTTCACTGGTAAGTTTCACGGGTCAAGGTTTCACGGGTAAGATTCACGGGTAAGTTTCACGGGTATGTTTCACGGGTGACGTTTCACGGGTATAGGTTTCACTAGTAAGTTTCACGGGTCAAGGTTTCACGGGTAAGTTTCACGGGTAAGTTTCACGGGTATGTTTCACGGGTGACGTTTCACGGGTCTAGGTTTCACTGGTAAGTTTCACGGGTCAAGGTTTCACGGGTAAGTTTCACGGGTAAGTTTCACGGGTATGTTTCACGGGTGACGTTTCACGGGTCTAGGTTTCACTGGTAAGTTTCACGGGTCAAGGTTTCACGGGTAAGTTTTACGGGTAAGTTTCACGGGTAAGTTTTACGCGTAAGTTTCACGGGTGACGTTTCACGGGTCTAGGTTTCACTGGTAAGTTTCACGGGTCAAGGTTTCACGGGTAAGTTTAACGGGTAAGTTTTACGGGTAAGTTTCACGGGTGACGTTTCACGGGTCTAGGTTTCACTGGTAAGTTTCACGGGTCTAGGTTTCACTGGTAAGTTTCACGGGTCAAGGTTTCACGGGTAAGTTTCACGGGTAAGTTTCACGGGTATGTTTCACGGATAACGTTTCACGGGTCTTGGTTTCACTGGTAAGTTTCACGGGTCAAGGTTTCACGGGTAAGTTTCACGGGTAAGTTTTACGGGTATGTTTTACAGGTGACGTTTCACGGGTAAGTTTCACGGGTAAGTTTCACGGGTATGTTTCACGGGTGACGTTTCACGGGTCTAGGTTTCACTGGTAAGTTTCACGGGTCAAGGTTTCACGGGTAAGTTTCACGGGTAAGTTTTACGGGTAAGTTTCACGGGTGACGTTTCACGGGTCTAGGTTTCACTGGAAAGTTTCACGGGTCAAGGATTCACGGGTAAGTTTCACGGGTAAGTTTTACGGGTATGTTTTACAGGTGACGTTTCACGGGTCTAGGTTTCACTGGTAAGTTTCACGGGTCAAGGTTTCACGGGTAAGTTTCACGGGTAAGTTTCACGGGTATGTTTCATGGGTGATGTTTCACGGGTCTAGGTTTTACTGGTAAGTTTCACGGGTCAAGGTTTCACGGGTAAGTTTCACGGGTAAGTTTTACGGGTGACGTTTCACGGGTCTAGGTTTCACTGGTAAGTTTCACGGGTATGTTTCACGGGTGACGTTTCACGGGTCTAGGTTTCACTGGTAAGTTTCACGGGTCAAGGTTTCACGGGTAAGTTTCACGGGTAAGTTTCACGGGTATGTTTCACGGGTAAGTTTCACGGGTGACGTTTCACGGGTCTAGGTTTCACTGGTAAGTTTCACGGGTATGTTTCACGGGTGACGTTTCACGGGTCTAGGTTTCACTGGTAAGTTTCACGGGTCAAGGTTTCACGGGTAAGTTTCACGGGTAAGTTTCACGGGTATGTTTCACGGATGACGTTTCACGGGTCTTGGTTTCACTGGTAAGTTTCACGGGTCAAGGTTTCACGGGTAAGTTTCACGGGTAAGTTTTACGGGTATGTTTTACAGGTGACGTTTCACGGGTAAGTTTCACGGGTAAGTTTCACGGGTATGTTTCACGGGTGACGTTTCACGGGTCTTGGTTTCACTGGTAAGTTTCACGGGTCAAGGTTTCACGGGTAAGTTTCACGGGTATGTTTCACGGGTGACGTTTCACGTGTCTAGGTTTCACTGGTAAGTTTCACGGGTCAAGGTTTCACGGGTAAGTTTCACGGGTAAGTTTTACGGGTAAGTTTCACGGGTCTAGGTTTCAATGGTAAGTTTCACGGGTCAAGGTTTCACGGGTAAGTTTCACGGGTAAGTTTCACGGGTATGTTTCACGGGTGACGTTTCACGGGTCTAGGTTTCACTGGAAAGTTTCACGGGTCAAGGATTCACGGGTAAGTTTCACGGGTAAGTTTTACGGGTATGTTTTACAGGTGACGTTTCACGGGTCTAGGTTTCACTGGTAAGTTTCACGGGTCAAGGTTTCACGGGTAAGATTCACGGGTAAGTTTCACGGGTATGTTTCATGGGTGATGTTTCACGGGTCTAGGTTTCACTGGTAAGTTTCACGGGTCAAGGTTTTACGGGTAAGTTTCACGGGTAAGTTTCACTGGTATATTTCACGGGTGACGTTTCACGGGTCTAGGTTTCGCTGGTAAGTTTCACGGGTCAAGGTTTCACGGGTAAGTTTCACGGGTAAGTTTCACGGGTATGTTTCACGGGTGACGTTTCACGGGTCTAGGTTTCACTAGTAAGTTTCACGGGTCAAGGATTTACGGGTAAGTTTCACGGGTAAGTTTCACGGGTATGTTTCATGGGTGATGTTTCACGGGTCTAGGTTTCACTGGTAAGTTTCACGGGTATGTTTCACGGGTAAGTTTTACGGGTATGTTTTACAGGTGACGTTTCACGGGTCTAGGTTTCACTGGTAAGTTTCACGGGTCAAGGTTTCACGGGTCAAGGTTTCACGGGTAAGTTTCACGGGTATGTTTCACGGGTATGTTTTACAGGTGACGTTTCACGGGTCTAGGTTTCACTGGTAAGTTTCACGGGTCAAGGTTTCACGGGTAAGTTTCACGGGTAAGTTTCACGGGTGACGTTTCACGGGTCTAGGTTTCACTGGTAAGTTTCACGGGTATGTTTCACGGGTAAGTTTTACGGGTATGTTTTACAGGTGACGTTTCACGGGTCTAGGTTTCACTGGTAAGTTTCACGGGTCAAGGTTTCACGGGTCAAGGTTTCACGGGTAAGTTTCACGGGTAAGTTTCACGGGTATGTTTTACAGGTGACGTTTCACGGGTCTAGGTTTCACTGGTAAGTTTCACGGGTCAAGGTTTCACGGGTAAGATTCACGGGTAAGTTTCACGGGTATGTTTCATGAGTGATGTTTCACGGGTCTAGGTTTCACTGGTAAGTTTCACGGGTCAAGGTTTTACGGGTAAGTTTCACGGGTAAGTTTCACGGGTATGTTTCACGGGTGACGTTTCACGGGTCTAGGTTTCACTGGTAAGTTTCACGGGTCAAGGTTTCACGGGTAAGTTTCACGGGTAAGTTTCACGGGTATGTTTCACGGGTGACGTTTCACGGGTCTAGGTTTTACTAGTAAGTTTCACTTGTCAAGGTTTCACGGGTAAGTTTCACGGGTAAGTTTCACGGGTATGTTTCACGGGTGACGTTTCACGGGTCTAGGTTTCACTGGTAAGTTTCACGGGTCAAGGTTTCACGGGTAAGTTTCACGGGTAAGTTTCACGGGTATGTTTCACGGGTGACGTTTCACGGGTCTAGGTTTCACTGGTAAGTTTCACGGGTCAAGGTTTCACGGGTAAGTTTCACGGGTAAGTTTCACGGGTATGTTTCACGGGTGACGTTTCACGGGTCTAGGTTTCACTGGTAAGTTTCACGGGTCAAGGTTTTACGGGTAAGTTTCACGGGTAAATTTCACGGGTATGTTTCACGGGTGACGTTTCACGGGTCTAGGTTTCACGGGTAAGTTTCACGGGTCAAGGTTTCACGGGTAAGTTTCACGGGTAAGTTTCACGGGTATGTTTCACAAGTGACGTTTCACGGGTCTAGGTTTCACTGGAAAGTTTCACGGGTCAAGGTTTCACGGGTAAGTTTCACGGGTAAGTTTTACGGGTATGTTTTACAGGCGACGTTTCACGGGTCTAGGTTTCACTGGTAAGTTTCACGGGTCTAGGTTTCACGGGTAAGTTTCACGGGTAAGTTTCACGGGTATGTTTCACGGGTGACGTTTCACGGGTCTAGGTTTCACTGGTAAGTTTCACGGGTCAAGGTTTCACGGGTAAGTTTCACGGGTAAATTTCACGGGTATGTTTCACGGGTGACGTTTCACGGGTCTAGGTTTCACTGGTAAGTTTCACAGTTCAAGGTTTTACGGGTAAGTTTCACGGGTAAGTTTCACGGGTATGTTTCACGGGTGACGTTTCACGGGTCTAGGTTTCACTGGTAAGTTTCACGGGTCAAGGTTTCACGGGTAAGTTTCACGGGTAAGTTTTACGGGTAAGTTTCACGGGTGACGTTTCACGGGTGCGTTTCACGGGTCTAGGTTTCACTGGTAAGTTTCACGGGTCAAGGTTTCACGGGTAAGTTTCACCGGTAAGTTTCACGGGTATGTTTCACAAGTGACGTTTCACGGGTCTAGGTTTCACTGGAAAGTTTCACGGGTCAAGGTTTCACGGGTAAGTTTCACGGGTATGTTTTACAGGCGACGTTTCACGGGTCTAGGTTTCACTGGTAAGTTTCACGGGTTTAGGTTTCACGGGTAAGTTTCACGGGTAAGTTTCACGGGTATGTTTCATGGGTGATGTTTCACGGGTCTAGGTTTCACTGGTAAGTTTCACGGGTCAAGGTTTCACGGGTAAGTTTCACGGGTAAGTTTCACGGGTAAGTTTTACGGGTATGTTTTACAGGTGACGTTTCACGGGTCTAGGTTTCACTGGTAAGTTTCACGGGTCAAGGTTTCACGGGTAAGTTTCACGGGTAAGTTTCACGGGTATGTTTCATGGGTGATGTTTCACGGGTCTAGGTTTTACTGGTAAGTTTCACGGGTCAAGGTTTCACGGGTAAGTTTCACGGGTAAGTTTCACGGGTGACGTTTCACGGGTCTAGGTTTCACTGGTAAGTTTCACGGGTATGTTTCACGGGTGACGTTTCACGGGTCTAGGTTTCACTGGTAAGTTTCACGGGTCAAGGTTTCACGGGTAAGTTTCACGGGTAAGTTTCACGGGTAAGTTTCACGGGTATGTTTCACGGATGACGTTTCACGGGTCTTGGTTTCACTGGTAAGTTTCACGGGTCAAGGTTTCACGGGTAAGTTTCACGGGTAAGTTTTACGGGTATGTTTTACAGGTGACGTTTCACGGGTAAGTTTCACGGGTAAGTTTCACGGGTATGTTTCACGGGTGAAGTTTCACGGGTCTTGGTTTCACTGGTAAGTTTCACGGGTCAAGGTTTCACGGGTAAGTTTCACGGGTAAGTTTTACGGGTATGTTTTACAGGTGACGTTTCACGGGTAAGTTTCACGGGTAAGTTTCACGGGTATGTTTCACGGGTGAAGTTTCACGGGTCTAGGTTTCACTGGTAAGTTTCACGGGTCAAGGTTTCACGGATAAGTTTCACGGGTAAGTTTTACGGGTAAGTTTCACGGGTGACGTTTCACGGGTCTAGGTTTCACTGGAAAGTTTCACGGGTCAAGGATTCACGGGTAAGTTTCACGGGTAAGTTTTACGGGTATGTTTTACAGGTGACGTTTCACGGGTCTAGGTTTCACTGGTAAGTTTCACGGGTCAAGGTTTCACGGGTAAGATTCACGGGTAAGTTTCACGGGTATGTTTCATGGGTGATGTTTCACGGGTCTAGGTTTCACTGGTAAGTTTCACGGGTCAAGGTTTTACAGGTAAGTTTCACGGGTAAGTTTCACGGGTATGTTTCACGGGTGACGTTTCACGGGTCTAGGTTTCACTGGTAAGTTTCACGGGTCAAGGTTTCACGGGTAAGTTTCACGGGTAAGTTTTACGGGTATGTTTCACGGGTGACGTTTCACGGGTCCAGGTTTCACTAGTAAGTTTCACGGGTCAAGGTTTCACGGGTAAGTTTCACGGGTAAGTTTCACGGGTATGTTTCATGGGTGATGTTTCACGGGTCTAGGTTTTACTGGTAAGTTTCACGGGTCAAGGTTTCACGGGTAAGTTTCACGGGTAAGTTTCACGGGTGACGTTTCACGGGTCTAGGTTTCACTGGTAAGTTTCACGGGTATGTTTCACGGGTAAGTTTTACGGGTATGTTTTACAGGTGACGTTTCACGGGTCTAGGTTTCACTGGTAAGTTTCACGGGTCAAGGTTTCACGGGTCAAGGTTTCACGGGTAAGTTTCACGGGTAAGTTTCACGGGTATGTTTTACAGGTGACGTTTCACGGGTAAGTTTCACGGGTAAGTTTCACGGGTATGTTTCACGGGTGACGTTTCACGGGTCTAGGTTTCACTGGTAAGTTTCACGGGTCAAGGTTTCACGGGTAAGTTTCACGGGTAAGTTTTACAGGTAAGTTTCACGGGTGACGTTTCACGGGTCTAGGTTTCACTGGAAAGTTTCACGGGTCAAGGATTCACGGGTAAGTTTCACGGGTAAGTTTTACGGGTATGTTTTACAGGTGACGTTTCACGGGTCTAGGTTTCACTGGTAAGTTTCACGGGTCAAGGTTTCACGGGTAAGATTCACGGGTAAGTTTCACGGGTCTGTTTCATGGGTGATGTTTCACGGGTCTAGGTTTCACTGGTAAGTTTCACGGGTCAAGGTTTTACGGGTAAGTTTCACGGGTAAGTTTCACTGGTATATTTCACGGGTGACGTTTCACGGGTCTAGGTTTCGCTGGTAAGTTTCACGGGTCAAGGTTTCACGGGTAAGTTTCACGGGTAAGTTTCACGGGTGACGTTTCACGGGTCTAGGTTTCACTGGTAAGTTTCACGGGTATGTTTCACGGGTAAGTTTTACGGGTATGTTTTACAGGTGACGTTTCACGGGTCTAGGTTTCACTGGTAAGTTTCACGGGTCAAGGTTTCACGGGTCAAGGTTTCACGGGTAAGTTTCACGGGTAAGTTTCACGGGTATGTTTTACAGGTGACGTTTCACGGGTCTAGGTTTCACTGGTAAGTTTCACGGGTCAAGGTTTCACGGGTAAGATTCACGGGTAAGTTTCACGGGTATGTTTCATGAGTGATGTTTCACGGGTCTAGGTTTCACTGGTAAGTTTCACGGGTCAAGGTTTTACGGGTAAGTTTCACGGGTAAGTTTCACGGGTATGTTTCACGGGTGACGTTTCACGGGTCTAGGTTTCACTGGTAAGTTTCACGGGTCAAGGTTTCACGGGTAAGTTTCACGGGTAAGTTTCACGGGTATGTTTCACGGGTGACGTTTCACGGGTCTAGGTTTCACTAGTAAGTTTCACTTGTCAAGGTTTCACGGGTAAGTTTCACGGGTAAGTTTCACGGGTATGTTTCACGGGTGACGTTTCACGGGTCTAGGTTTCACTGGTAAGTTTCACGGGTCAAGGTTTCACGGGTAAGTTTCACGGGTAAGTTTCACGGGTATGTTTCACGGGTGACGTTTCACGGGTCTAGGTTTCACTGGTAAGTTTCACGGGTCAAGGTTTCACGGGTAAGTTTCACGGGTAAGTTTCACGGGTATGTTTCACGGGTGACGTTTCACGGGTCTAGGTTTCACTGGAAAGTTTCACGGGTCAAGGTTTCACGGGTAAGTTTCACGGGTAAGTTTTACGGGTATGTTTTACAGGCGACGTTTCACGGGTCTAGGTTTCACTGGTAAGTTTCACGGGTCTAGGTTTCACGGGTAAGTTTCACGGGTAAGTTTCACGGGTATGTTTCACGGGTGACGTTTCACGGGTCTAGGTTTCACTGGTAAGTTTCACGGGTCAAGGTTTCACGGGTAAGTTTCACGGGTAAATTTCACGGGTATGTTTCACGGGTGACGTTTCACGGGTCTAGGTTTCACTGGTAAGTTTCACAGTTCAAGGTTTTACGGGTAAGTTTCACGGGTAAGTTTCACGGGTATGTTTCACGGGTGACGTTTCACGGGTCTAGGTTTCACTGGTAAGTTTCACGGGTCAAGGTTTCACGGGTAAGTTTCACGGGTAAGTTTTACGGGTAAGTTTCACGGGTGACGTTTCACGGGTGCGTTTCACGGGTCTAGGTTTCACTGGTAAGTTTCACGGGTCAAGGTTTCACGGGTAAGTTTCACCGGTAAGTTTCACGGGTATGTTTCACAAGTGACGTTTCACGGGTCTAGGTTTCACTGGAAAGTTTCACGGGTCAAGGTTTCACGGGTAAGTTTCACGGGTAAGTTTTACGGGTATGTTTTACAGGCGACGTTTCACGGGTCTAGGTTTCACTGGTAAGTTTCACGGGTCTAGGTTTCACGGGTAAGTTTCACGGGTAAGTTTCACGGGTATGTTTCATGGGTGATGTTTCACGGGTCTAGGTTTCACTGGTAAGTTTCACGGGTCAAAGTTTCACGGGTAAGTTTCACGGGTAAGTTTCACGGGTAAGTTTTACGGGTATGTTTTACAGGTGACGTTTCACGGGTCTAGGTTTCACTGGTAAGTTTCACGGGTCAAGGTTTCACGGGTAAGTTTCACGGGTAAGTTTCACGGGTATGTTTCATGGGTGATGTTTCACGGGTCTAGGTTTTACTGGTAAGTTTCACGGGTCAAGGTTTCACGGGTAAGTTTCACGGGTAAGTTTCACGGGTGACGTTTCACGGGTCTAGGTTTCACTGGTAAGTTTCACGGGTATGTTTCACGGGTGACGTTTCACGGGTCTAGGTTTCACTGGTAAGTTTCACGGGTCAAGGTTTCACGGGTAAGTTTTACGGGTAAGTTTCACGGGTATGTTTCACGGATGACGTTTCACGGGTCTTGGTTTCACTGGTAAGTTTCACGGGTCAAGGTTTCACGGGTAAGTTTCACGGGTAAGTTTTACGGGTATGTTTTACAGGTGACGTTTCACGGGTAAGTTTCACGGGTAAGTTTCACGGGTATGTTTCACGGGTGAAGTTTCACGGGTCTTGGTTTCACTGGTAAGTTTCACGGGTCAAGGTTTCACGGGTAAGTTTCACGGGTAAGTTTTACGGGTATGTTTTACAGGTGACGTTTCACGGGTAATTTTCACGGGTATGTTTCACGGGTGAAGTTTCACGGGTCTAGGTTTCACTGGTAAGTTTCACGGGTCAAGGTTTCACGGGTAAGTTTCACGGGTAAGTTTTACGGAAAAGTTTCACGGGTGACGTTTCACGGGTCTAGGTTTCACTGGAAAGTTTCACGGGTCAAGGATTCACGGGTAAGTTTCACGGGTAAGTTTTACGGGTATGTTTTACGGGTATGTTTTACAGGTGACGTTTCACGGGTCTAGGTTTCACTGGTAAGTTTCACGGGTCAAGGTTTCACGGGTAAGATTCACGGGTAAGTTTCACGGGTATGTTTCATGGGTGATGTTTCACGGGTCTAGGTTTCACTGGTAAGTTTCACGGGTCAAGGTTTTACAGGTAAGTTTCACTGGTAAGTTTCACGGGTATGTTTCACGGGTGACGTTTCACGGGTCTAGGTTTCACTGGTAAGTTTCACGGGTCAATGTTTAACGGGTATGTTTCACGGGTAAGTTTCACGGGTATGTTTCACGGGTGACGTTTCACGGGTCCAGGTTTCACTAGTAAGTTTCACGGGTCAAGGTTTCACGGGTAAGTTTCACGGGTAAGTTTCAGGGGTATGTTTCATGGGTGATGTTTCACGGGTCTAGGTTTTACTGGTAAGTTTCACGGGTCAAGGTTTCACGGGTAAGTTTCACGGGTAAGTTTCACGGGTGACGTTTCACGGGTCTAGGTTTCACTGGTAAGTTTCACGGGTATGTTTCACGGGTAAGTTTTACGGGTATGTTTTACAGGTGACGTTTCACGGGTCTAGGTTTCACTGGTAAGTTTCACGGGTCAAGGTTTCACGGGTCAAGGTTTCACGGGTAAGTTTCACGGGTAAGTTTCACGGGTATGTTTTACAGGTGACGTTTCACGGGTCTAGGTTTCACTGGTAAGTTTCACGGGTCAAGGTTTCACGGGTAAGATTCACGGGTTAGTTTCACGGGTATGTTTCACGGGTGACGTTTCACGGGTCTAGGTTTCACTGGAAAG